>JBAJHW010000023.1:265196-1625264 GCA_037013535.1 Intellagama lesueurii
AGTGATATTCTAGTCATGCTGCAGAAAAAAAGTTTCGAAGTATTTATGCATCTAGCCAGTGGCCTGAAAACTTAAAGGTTCAAGAACCTGCTGGCGCTTTCCACACTCAATGACTCGAAGGCCACCTTGATGTGAGTTTGGTAAGACCTGGTCCCTGTCCTGCTTGCTCTCTTCCACCTGGACCAGTCGTGTAGGGTCCTGATTGAGTCCAGCTACAAAAGCTGCTGTTGTAGCTCCTGGGTCACCATGAACATGGGGTATTTTCAGGGGTGGGATCATCCCATTGATGTCCATAGTTGCAACGTGCTTGTTGGAGTTTTTGCAACCTCGCATGCTACCTTTAGTAGGTTTGGCAATCTATCCAGCACTAACTGATTGTCCCTTCCCTGCCTCTGAATTCAAAGAGAACCCTGCCTCTCTGCTCTGTGTCTTTCTCTCTCTCTTTTGTCTGTTGGAAGCAGTGATTCCACTGAAGTCTGTTGTTGAAAGCAGTCATGTTTGTCAGTTTGCTGCCTGATCTGTTCAATTGTAAGCAATGAAACGTTGTTGTCCTTTGTCCTCCTAATGTCTCAGGGTGACTTATTGAGACTGTAAGTGCTTGTTGATGAGGAAAAGGAGTGGAGTAATCTGGGCAACTTGAAACTATTCTGTTCTGTGAATTTGCACTTTTGCTGCACAGCTAGGACAATTAAACCAAAAAAATTAAAACTCTGCAACAGCAATTAGATCTTAGGTTTGGTGTGTGTCACCCGACATTTGGCATTTGTGGTGGCCCTAGAGTTCATAGGCCAAATTGTAATTTGTTAATTGAAATAAAAAAGCCAAACTGATCCCCTGCCTCAGAGCTTCTAGCTGAGGCTAGATTTGCCTTGCTTTTCTATTATTATTTCAGTTTCTCTCTCTCTTGCTTTTGGGATTCCTGTTTGTGAGGCTTTGGTATGAATTATTAGTGTGTTCTTTAGTGTTAGTCTCCATTTATTGCTGCATGATGTTTAGCCTGTTGTTTGTGTCTTGCTTTTTAATTGTTTTTCAGTAGCTTGTACTATGCAATGCGTTTAGCGCTACTGTAAGATGCTTGGAGGATGGATTTATCGTGGGAAAGCAGCCTATGAAACGACCACAGTGATGGTGGTGGTTGTGAATCATAGCAATGGCCCAGTAGAGTAGACTCCCCTGCTGTCTTGGGGGGGCTTCACATGGGTGCTTCTGCTTATTCACTTCCGGCATTCATTCATTTATTCACTGTATTGATATCCCAAGGAAGGGGCCAGCCTGGTCTCCCATGGGAGAGAATTCTGCAACTTCAGAGCAGCCACCAAAAAGGCCCTGTCTCGTGTTCTCACCAGGGATGCTTGTGAGGATAAGTGGGACTCCCCCTGAAGATGGAGGGATAAGCTCCTCTAGAATGATGACCATATTTTATTTATTGAAATCATTCCTTCCATTGCTGCTGATTTCATTTTGATGAGTAGGGGAAGCAAAGGCGCCTTTTGCTGTTGTGCATCACATAATGAAATGTATGGTGTTGTTCCTTCTCGCAGGTTTTTGATCTAAAAGGCATGGCACAAGAGGAGAAGAATCAGGAGGGAGGAGGAAAAAAACAAACCCCACAGCATTATACTGGTGGCTGATTTAGTTGCTCAGGTCAACAGGGATGTTCCTACTTTGGATCTGATTGTCCATAGGTGTGACAGATGCTGAACTGCGCTTGAGTCCCCCATTCCTTCCATTGCTGCTGATTAGCAAGGCCCTTTGTCTTCCTTTTGTTAGGTTTAATAATTGTATTCATACCTCACAGAAGCTGTTGTGTCCCACCCGTTTTGTTCTGAGAACAGTCCAGTGAAGTACACTAGGCAGAGAATGAGTGACTTGAAGGGAAGGGCTATCCTCATCATCATCTTAGAACTGCAGAGCTGGAAGGGACCCTATGGAATATGGAGTCCAGTTCTTCTCAAGGAGGCACGGGGGGGGGGGGGGGCAGGAATGGAACTCCCAACCTCCGGCTATCCAGCAGGTCAACTGGCCGGTGCAGCTCATGGTTTGTGTGGAAACGCTTCCAGATTTAAACCCTGGCATCTGGAAGTCAGGTTGGGACTTCTGGAGACCCTCTTTTGCATGTGTGCTGTGTATAAAAAACTCTGCAGATCAGTCACTGGTCAGTGCAGACAGGGTGGCGTTGTTGTTGTTGTTTAGTCGTTAAGTCATGTCCGACTCTTCGTGACCCCATGGACCAGAGCACGCCAGGCCCTCCTGTCTTCCACTGCCTCCCAGAGTTGGGTCAAATTCATGTTGGTAGCTTCAATGACCCTGTCCAGCCATCTCGTCCTTTGTCGTCCCCTTCTCCTCTTGCCTTCACACTTTCCCAACATCAGGGTCTTTTCCAGGGAGTCTTCTCTTCTCATGAGATGGCCAAAGTATTGGAGCCTCAGCTTCAGGATCTGTCCTTCCAGTGAGCACTCAGGGTTGATTTCCTTTAGAATGGATAGGTTTGTTCTTCTTGCAGTCCAGGGGACTCTCAAGAGTCTCCTCCAGCACCACAAAAGCATCCATTCTTCGGCAGTCAGCCTTCTTTATGGTCCAGCTCTCACTTCCATACATCGCTACTGGAAAAACCATAGCTTTGACTATGCGGACCTTTGTCGGCAAGGTGAGGTCTCTGCTTTTTAAGATGCTGTCTAGGTTTGTCATCGCTTTCCTCCCAAGAAGCAGGCGTCTTTTAATTTCGTGGCTGCTGTCCCCATCTGCAGTGATCATGGAGCCCAAGAAAGTAAAATCTGTCACTGCCTCCATATCTTCCCCTTCTATTTGCCAGGAGGTGATGGGACCAGTGGCCATGGTCTTAGTTTTTTTGATGTTGAGCTTCAGACCATTTTTTGAACTCTCCTCTTTCACCCTCATTACGAGGTTCTTTAATTCCTCCTCACTTTCTGCCATCAGAGTGGTATCATCTGCATATCTGAAGTTGTTGATATTTCTTCCGGCAATCTTAATTCCGGTTTGGGATTAATCCAGTCCTGCCTTTCGCATGATGTATTCTGCATAGAAGTTAAATAAGCAGGGAGACAATATACAGCCTTGGGTGGCGTTAGATGGACCAAAAGTCAGTCTGAGGTGGCTTCCTGTGTTTTCTGTTTTGATCAGCTCTTTATTCAGAATGATGAGGACTAGAAACTTATTTTAGGAAGTTTTCCTGTGTCTACTTCCTGCAGCTCTGTATGGCTGAATACCACATATAATTTGCAACGATTTGAAGCAAGAGTTCTCCGGTTGATGGCATGACACTTCAACCACTATGTTACACTATATTTTTCTGCAGTATCTTATCCTTGCAAAGTGCTTCTCTAAACAGGTCCCAAGGAAGTACAAGAAGCAACAATTTGCATTGTTGGTTCTGATTCTGTTGTGGCCAAGCTGCCTGGCTGGATTTTGGGAAATGTAGTCCAAAAATAAGATTTCCATGCTTTGCTCTCAAGTTATTGGTTTGCTTTCAGATATTTTAGGTGCTGAAACATATTGTGCCATCAAAGAGGAGATAGAGTAACTCTGGGCATGTGCAGGGTGCATCTGCTTCCACATTTCAAGGGGGAAAGGTTTTGGAAGGCAAAATGTTAAGCCCCAATGCCTCAGAGTTTGGAAATTACTCAGCACCTGTTTGTGGTTTTATTTGGAGTTGGCTTGTATTTAATTTCTTGCCAGTCTACATTCTCACAGCTAGAGCTGGTGGCAAGGGTGGATTTGATTTAAATCATGATTTAAATGTTTAAAAATCGGATTTTTAAAATCATTTAAATAAAAACTTGATTTTTAAATTTATATTGTGATTTAAATCCATTTATTTTAATTTTTTTTAAAAAAATTATCCGCTCTAGCTGGTGGTGTGTCATGCAGGAAGTTGTATGTCTTACATTAATTCACTTGGCTCAAAAGGCAGATTTCTCTAAAAAAAACAGAAAATCAGGTTTCTTTGGAACGGACTGCAGAGCACAAAGGCTTAAAAAGGTGTATGAAATAATGCACAAAGTGGAGAACTCTCTCCATACTAGGACTTAGAAACCGTCCAGTGAAACTGACCAGCCATTCATTCAGGATGGATAATAGAAAATAATTCTGTTCATTTAATTATTAGTCACCTTTATGTTTTGGCCGGAGGACAGAGGGGCATAGAGGGGGTTTTCTCCTCCCCACTTTTTTTCTCAAACCAGTCTTTTAAGGTACGGCAGAGAGCGACGTGGGGCTCATCCGTCTCTCTCTGAGCCTGTTCCGTCTCATGAGGTTGTTATGAGGATAAAAGGAGGGTGGAGAAGAACTGTATTACATTCCCCGGAGGAAAGGTGCAATATAAAGGAAGCTAATATTACAGAGTAATTGTCTGTGGAGCCACCCAGCTCTGCCTGCAGTGAGAAAAGATCGTTCTGAATGTGTGAGGTTGTATGTTTCGCTGACTGTAAAATTACAGCACATGCCGCTGCTCGTGTTTGAATTCATTAGAACAAAGTGCACATTTCATGCAAATTTGTCTTCTGACATGCCTATATTTCTGCCACGACCTACGATGCTGGCAATGAATTTTGATGGCGCCACGGATACACTCTTTCAAGTAAGGGATGGATGGATGTGCGTTGGCCCACGTCTAATTCGTGCCTGAAGGAGGGCGTGCGGATGGACGCCTGCTCGAAATTTGTCCCTTCGGAGACACTTCTGACTCGGGGCTTATCTGGTTCCGCTTTAGGATTTACGCGTTTCTAGATTTCCAGGAAAGGTGCATTCCTGCCAATGGAGAAATGCAAATGGCCGTGCCAAGTCAGAGAGCAGAGTGGCTTCTTAAAGTAGGCACCGAAAAGAGAGAGAGAGAGGGAGTGAAGGACTTTTAAAGGACAATATGCATGGTGCCTTCATCTGAATTAGTTGGGGGAATGCAAAGCATTATGGGCAATGGTCCATCGCTGGAACGCAGGCCAAGAGAGTCCTACCTGGCTGTTGTTGCCATGGAGATGGGATTCTTACCTTCTCCTCCAATAAGGTTTTGTCTTCCCTGGGGGATGCTCCCTTTTAGCCTCACGAAAGCCTGAAGGAAGCAGCTAGGTTCCCAACAGAAGCCCTGGCCCTCGACCAGCATTTCACAAAGTCTGCCCATACAAATGAGGTCTCCTGTCAGTGCTAAACAGTCCCAGTCAGTGAAAACCGTAGAGGTTTGGGCTCAAGAAAAAGCCCCTTTTTGCAAATAGTCTGGCCTCACCTACATGGATGGTAAGAAATTACAAAAGGCACCCTCTCCCCCCCCCCTTAATTTCTTGGCTGAAATCCTTGCGCAGGTGTGCAAACGGCGTACCTTTTCCACGCAAGTGGGCGTAAGCTAAGAAATATCTGTAGACATTATTGCACATCAAGGCACTTGTCTCAGTGCACAACAGATAAGGTCCACAGAGATTTCTTGCCTTCCAGCAGTTCAGAAATTTACCCAATTTGCACAACAGATTCCTGCCATTTCAGTAATCTTCCCTTCGGTGAGCTCAAGCAGGTAAGTACAGCTTTTGTCCTCGCCACTTCGTCCTCGAAACGACAGCCCTGTGCAGTAGGTCAGACTGAGAGGAAGAGAATGACTGGCCCAAGGTCACCCAGTGAATTTCAAAGTACTTTGAAGATTCGAACCCAGATCTCTCGAGTCCCCATGCCAACACTCGAACCAGGGGTTTCCAGCCTGTAGTCCCCAGATGTTCTTGAACTGAAACTCCCAGAAGCGTTTGTTACTAGCTGTGCTGCTTCGGGATTTTTTGGGAGTTGTGGTCCAGGAATATCTGGTGACCCTAGGTTGGGAACCACTGCACTGCACCAGTGGCTCTGCATTGTATTTTATCAACATATAGGTGAAGGGTGGAGTACTGCACATTGTGTGTCTATATTCAGCTTGCCAGCCTTAAAGCAGGCCTGTCAAAAACATGTTCCTTTTGGCCAGTCACCAAGAGAAATTAAAACCAGAAGATGCTGTATCTTCAGTACTGCTTTTTATCTACATTTCCATTGATGGTCTAGTTGTTTCCCATCTTGAACTACGAACAGAATTGCAGGCAGAGGAACTGTGTCCTGCATTTGGTTTTTTATTTGTTTGTTTGTTTATTTATTTATTTATTTATTTAACTTATATGCCGCCCACTTTACCCAAAGGTCTCTGGGCGGGGTTCCCTTCACAAATGGAAACGATTAGCCCTTTCCCAAACGATGTGATGGACTCCCATCATCATACTCCTCAAAGAGATACCTCTAATTCTCCCTGTGGCAAAATGTTTGAGGTGAAATGCTAGACTATGGGAAAATAAAGAAATCATAGCTAATGAGGTTTAAAAGTTACAGTCAGTCAAAGGAGGACTTGGGATGTTGTTTTAATGGAATGCTTTAAAATACAGTAAGACAGGACCATTCGCTGTTTTCTGTATCTCTTTTCACTTTGTCCCACCTCGGTATAACAATAACTGTGTGCCATCAAGTCAATTCTGACTTGCGGCAACCCTTCTTTAGAGTTTTCTAGGTAGAGAGTACTCAGAAGTGCTTTATCCTTTCCTTTCCGCCCAGAGTAGACACGTTCTAGATGGGCGGTATATAAATCTAATAAATAAATAAATAAATTCCTCTAGAGGTAGCCCTGGGACGGTGCAGCTTGCCCAAGGCCACCCAGGCTGGCTCTTCTCCCTGCAGGCACCGCGGGGGATCGAACTCCCAACTTCTGGCTCTGCAGCCTGTTACTTAACTCACTTAACTATCCAGTCAGCTCCCATCTCAGCAACTACTGTGCATATAAATCTGTGGCTTGGTTACTGTGCTCTGTGTGTCTAAAGAAGTGGGCTATGTAGAGCAAAGTTCCTGCCAAGTAAAGCTTGTTTGTCCTAAAATTGCCATTAGCCTCTTTGTTGCGCTCATTAGGTCCGGCTGTTGATGCGTGTCACCGATGCTCTTAAGACGCCCATTTCTTCCCCCTGCTTCCTCTCTCTCTCTCTCTCTCTCTCTCTCTCTCTCGGCTTCTGCAGGTGGAGATGCCATGTTGCGTGCCAAGCCGGGTCCAGTACAGATCGTGCTGGTGCACAAAGAGGAACATTCCTTTGAGCTGGAGGAGAAGGCGCTGAGCCGGGTGCTGCTGCAAGATGACATTCGGGACCTCGATGTGGTGGTGGTGTCGGTGGCCGGTGCTTTTCGCAAAGGCAAATCTTTCCTCTTGGATTTCCTCCTGCGGTACCTGTACATGCAGGTGAGGCCTCCCCCTGTCAAGAGGAGGATTTATTTCGGAAAACCCAGGGCTTGCAGATCCAGGCTCCTCTTCTGGACCAATGGCAGGCTGTATCCCTGCAAAAAGGGGGGAAAAAAAAGAAAAAAGGGATAGTTGTATTTTATTCCCCCCCCCCCCCCCCAGAAGTGGCACTGACTTCAAGTTCATTTATGGTTTTAGAAAAATCTTTTAAAGCGAGGTTTCCCATAAAACAAATCTACATGACTTAGTGTAAAGGAGAATCAATGCATCTTAGAGGCTTTGCGTTTGGAGCAACAAACATTCTCGGGCAGCGGTGGGGTGTGGTTCACAAGGGCTTGTAGGCCTTGCTGAAGAGATGTCTCTAAACTCCAACTCGGGCAGGCTTTTTAAAACTTTTGGTGTGATTGGAAAGGGCACCTCCTCTTCAGCCCCACAATATAAATTCCTGCCACGTCATCGGTGGCCGAAATCCTATTGCTTTGTTATGCAGAAGGTGTAATGCTAACCAGCAATGAATAAGTCCCTGCTGGGATTCTTGACCGCGCACCAAACCACACCCTGAGCATCTCAGTGGCGACTTGTTAATTGCCAACTGGGAATGTGTGCTTGTTATGCTCTTTGCCTTCTTTGTGTGTAATTTCAGCCATTGGCTCCTTGTCAGCCAGAAAGTGCTCCTAGACCTGGTTTCTGCCCTCCAGATGTTGTACTACAAAGCCCATAAACCACAGCTGGAAGCTGCCCAGTTGGATAATACTGGCGTAGGCTATCTCTGTGTATCCTGCAAGTTCTTCCTTTAAAGATTCCTAGCAGCTGACATGATATAGTTTGGGGCTAAAGCGGGCCATGGGTTCTGACTTGGTGTAGAAGGCCACTTTCTTATCAGCCATGGATTTCTGAGGATCTTAAAGGATTGGAAGTGTTCTTTCATAGACAGCTACCCACTTTTTCAGATGCGTTTCCCCTTTGTTCTGTAGAAAGAAGGAGGAAATGGTGACTGGCTGGGTAACAAGGATGAACCCCTAACAGGATTTTCCTGGCGAGGTGGCTCTGACCCCGAAACAACGGGCATCCAGATCTGGAGTGAAGTGTTCATTGTGGAGAAGCCAAGTGGGAAGAAGGTAAGGGCAACGGTGGCGTTTGTGGTACGGGTTCGTACGTTAAGAATGTGGGCTTAGAAATGTGAGGAATACAGGCTGAGTTCCCTCTTCTTGCTGATTCAGGCTGTCTCAGCCTAAGAAGATGCCTCAATGGGAAGATTTTGAGCCCTGAGCTTTCTTGCCTTCAGTGCGAGAGTGATACAAGCAGCTCAGAACGTCTCTGGGCAATGCTGGTGCCCTTTAACTCTGATAAGCAAAGGAAATATGCACAGCAGGCACAGAAAGTCTGTCTAATTGTTCAAGAAGATGCAAACAATCCATTGAATGAGTCTAATTCTCATAAAGTCCATGCAGTGAAGCAACAGGAATGTTCTATTTGCTGAATAAGGCCATTTGTGCAAAAATAATTCCTGCCAGTAGAAGAACTCTCATGGATAATACCTCACTTTTGTGATGTTGAGGAACAGAACGTCTGGCACGTCTTTCTGCGCAGTATGATGCAGAAGAGTTGTGCAGAAGGACATGCTAGAAGCATCTCTTGATCTTCATGTTCTTATCTGTTGAACTTGTGTTTCCAGGTGGCCGTTGTGCTGATGGACACCCAGGGGGCCTTTGACAGCCAGTCAACGGTCAAGGACTGTGCCACCATCTTTGCGCTCAGCACCATGACAAGTTCTGTGCAGGCAAGTCCCTCCAAGTGACCAGGTTTTAAGAAGGAGTAAAATGGTGCTGCCATGAGTGGGCTTTGGATCGTGTAAAACTTGCAAAAGTCTTGGATCAAATTAAATAGGATTGACCTTCTTGTCCATCAGAGAAGGAGCTGATTGCCACTTCAAGTAACCTAGATTATTTCAAGAGGGTGGGGAGATAATCTGTGTTGCGGACATGGCAGGACAGTAAATGGGAAACTCTGGAAGATCTTTATTTGTATCAGAGAATTGCACAATTTAAAATTATAGATGCAAATGAATTATAGATAAAATTAAAAACAAATAAAAATGTCAAGATCATTAGACTGTTTTGGACCAGAAGCAGGCTACTTCAATAGCGTTATCTTGGCCATTTACTAGATCTTCTTTTGCACACGTAGTGGGGCATAAATTGCATGCACAGAAGTGTTGCATCAATTGAATTTCTCCACAGTCACAGAAAATGTGTCCTGTATCCACGTAGCCCCATTTTGCTTGATTATTCTTTGACCTTCCTACTTCACTTCCAAGTCTATTAAGTGACTTCCAGATGGTCCAGCCAGAGTTCAGCATTCCTCCATTCGGCAAGGTGCATTGTTTTTATTCTCCGTAGGTATAGCCTAGCCTCTTCTGGTTTATCTCTGGAAGCTAAAGAAATTAGACTGAATGGACAAGTGCTTCTTGTCCACTGGATTGAGTCCTAGGCCTCCAAATAGGAGGGCCTCCCGTTCTGACCCGAGTGTCCCCATAAGACTCACCTGTTGCAGCTGGGGCAAGCAGGCTGCCTCTCCGGAATAGGACCCTCTGGGTGGGTGTTGCAACAGTCCCTTCTCTTTCTCTCTTTTCAGATCTACAACTTGTCCCAGAACATCCAGGAAGATGATCTGCAGCAGCTCCAGGTGATTGCTTGTAAAAAAGCCATGCCTTGGGGCATGCAAACGGCTGTATACGGAGCATGAAAAGGACGCCTTTCCTGTGCAAACAGTTTGTGAATGGGTTGGGTGCAGCCCTTCAGCTTGTGGCTTGGGAGCCAGTGGTGTGGGTCTGGGCCAAATTTCTATAGGGCTCATTCATGTCGTGCCTGACCATGGCTGGCTGTTCTTTCTGAGGCAACTTGAAGATTCCATTTGGAACCCCAGGCCTGGTCACTATTTGAATGGGAGACCACGATGGATCTCCAGGTAGGGCTAGGGAAGAATCGGTCCTGAAATGAAACCCTGGTGATCCAACAGCTGCCAGTCAGAGCTGACTCTACAGGGCTGAGTGGACCAAGGTCCCGACCCCGTAGACGGCTCCTTCCTGTCTTTCCATATTCCTGTATGATAGGAATCTCTGTCTCTGTTTTTGGCTTCCTTGTAAACTCCAAGCTACAGCTTTTCTCATCATGGGTAAATTCCTGCCATTTGGTACTTGCATATTTGGATGATGAGTTTTTTTTGTCAGCTAAAATGAGTGAGCAGAATAGTAGGCGAGGTTTGGAATGAGTAATGATGGCAGGAATGAATAATAAAGGTAGCAAAGAATAATCAAATAATCATGGTAAAGAACAGGAGCATACTTGGTCATCATAGAAGTGTAAGTGTGTGTGTGGGGTGTCTTTTAAATCTTAATCCAAGCTATGGTGACCAGTGTTGGCATTCAAATGGGGAGATGCTATGGGGAAGTGGGGTGGGGAGGCCAGGGAGGGGCGAATAGGCTGGTGCAACCACATACATTTATTCCCCCCCCCCCCAATTCCTTTCTCTTACTCCTTCTGCATCTCTAAGCGCTTTGATTTCACAGCTCAGTCACGCCAAACTCAGCTTGCTGGTTTTGGCGCTGGCTGCTAGCCGTTGGATTTTTAAAAAAATGTGTTTTAAAAATTTTTCCTTTTGTAGCTGTTTACCGAATACGGACGCCTGGCCATGGATGAGATATTCCTGAAGCCGTTCCAGGTACGCCTTGGAACAGGTGTGGCAGGAGGGAGGCGGGCAGGGTGGGGGTGAGCAAAAAGGTTGGGTGTCTGATCCTGGGGGATATCTGCTCTTTGCATCTGCGCTGTCTGCAAACTCTCCTAGTCTGCTCACGCAGGTGGCGCAGATTGTAAACTGCCTAGGGAACGATGGTGAGGGTGGTAGGTGATCATCATGTGTAATACGGAGGGGAGCGTCGGCTGATCTGATGGGGATCTTGAGATCCCAAGGGAGCAGGTCCTAAATGGTTGCAGAGGAAAGACAATTTCAGATTCCTGTTGAGGCAAAAAGGGTTTATCAGCATGATCCCAAGCTAGTACGCTCCAGATACCTTCGTAGTTATGTGCCATAATTCATGGGATCGCCCTCGACTTATGGCGACCCCATGAATGAGTCATCTCCAAAATGTCCCGTCCTCAACAGCCCTGCTCAGCTCTTGCAAACTCAAGCCTGTGGCTTCCTTGAGGGAGTCAGTCCATCTTGTATTTGGTCTTCTGCTTTTCCTGCTGCCTTCTACTTTTCCCAGCATTATTGTCTTTTCTAGAGAATCCTGCCTTCTTATGATGGGCCCAAAGTAGGACAGCCTCAGTTTCAACATTTTTGCCTCCAGAGAGAGTTCAGGCTTGATTTGATCTGGGATCCACTTGTTCATCTTTTTGTACCTTGGCTTACAATACCCATAATCCTTATTATGGAGGCTGGGGATTATAGTTCAGCATGTCCAGTACTACCAGTTTAGACTGCTAAATGGCGCTCCTTGCCTGGAGATCAGGAACAAGAGGCAGTGATTTTTTTTTAATAGTGTTTAGAAAGTCAGTACAGTGGTGCCTCGCAAGACGAACGCCTCGCGGGACGAAAAACCCGCAAGACGAATGGTTTTTGCGATCGCTATGGTGCCTCGCAAGACGGCTTCTTCTATGGCCATGCTTCGCAAGATGATTTTTTTTTTCAAGACCGATGCCTCGCAAGAAGAAAAAATTTCATTCGTCTTGCGAGGTTCCCATAGGAATACATTGCAATGCATTCCTATGGGAAACTGCTTTTCGCAAGACGATTTTTTCGCAAGACAGCACTACTCGCGGAATGAATTACATTCGTCTTGCGAGGCACCACTGTAGAATTATTGAGTGTGATGATACGTTTGGTAGAATATCATGTTTGTGAGATGAAGCAGTGTGGCATAGTGGATAGTATTTTTTTTTATTAACACTGCCATGAAACTCACTGGATGACTCCCCCCCCCCCCCCCAGTGGTTGTGAAGGTAACGTTGGGAGGAGGGAAACCGTATACACCACCTTGAGCTCTCGCTGTGGAGCAGCTATGGGATATAAATGTAATACTGTAAATGAACCCTAAATAATAGCAGGCTTTAGGTATTGATGTCTATCAGCTGTGTGATGGATGCACAATTAGCCTATGGAACTCACAGCCACAGGGTATAGCAAAAGTCACGGGTTTAAACTGGCTTTGAAGAAAAGGATGGGCAGATTGGCCGCTATTAGGTACCTGGTACAGGATCTAATGGAATTTATATAAAGACAGTGCAACGCTCTTGCTGAGAGAAGGGGTGCCTGTGGATTAAGGCTGTAATCTCAGTGCCCCACATGTGGAGGGAGGATCGGACTGACCACAGTTGGAAGCAGGTTACTGGGCTGTAGACCCCTTGGGTCTGAACCTGCAAGATGGCTTTTTGGTCCTCACCCAGTTGCCTTCTGTCTTCCGTGCAGACCCTGATGTTCCTGGTCCGGGACTGGAGCTTCCCTTACGAGTACCCGTACGGCCTGGATGGGGGCATGAGGTTCCTGGAGAAGCGGCTGGAGGTGAAACAGGGATAGCAACAACAGCCCTGTAGAGAAGGGGCCTGGCAGAAGCTCTGTGGGTCTGGGTGGGCCTGTTTGTGGCTCTTCACAGGCATGGCTTGGGTTCTTTGGTTGGGCTCATGCTCTAAATCAAACGGGAAGAACAAGCCTGATGATCTCTCATTCTCTTTGACCGCCAGGTGAAATCCCACCAACATGAAGAGATCCAGAATGTCCGCAAACATATACATTCCTGCTTCACCAAGGTCAACTGTTTCCTCCTGCCGCATCCAGGCCTTAAGGTGGCCACCAGCCCAAATTTTGATGGCCGTCTCAGTGGTAAGAGCCCTATCTCTGTCTTTCCAGGGGTGGAGATTTTGGATGCAAAACGTTTCTGTTTCAGTTCCAACTCCAGCTAGGGCTGAGAAAAGGCTTCTCCTCAAAATCACTGCCTTTTTTCCAGAACAGTGTGGACTGGAATTTTCTTTTCTTTTTAGAGGAAGCACATTGAGCTGAGCTGTAGAAGCTCTATTCTACATGTAAACAGCTTGAACTAGTAGGATGGGAGGAAGCCTTCCTGCAAATCCCAGAGAATAACTTGCGGTCAGTGTAGTGGCAGCTTCCCATGTCCCTTGTTTGAAACAGGCCAATGAGGACTAGAATCTTGCTTTTTCTTTAGAGGTAGATTCTCAGCTCTGTACTAAAGCATGTGCTTTCCCCGCAAAAGGTCCCAGCTTTAAATGCTCCCAGCTAGGATCGATTGTGATAGTTGACTGGCAATGGAGCACCACTGCCAGTCATCAGTTCCAAACAAGAAAGTCTAGTTTTGGTTTAGCTGATTTGGTTCAAAACAGCTAAATCTGTTCCCACGTAATGGTCTTGTCTGCACTGTGTGTTGTTGTCCTTTAGTAGCTCTTTCTAGGGATGCAGTGTTCTAATTTAGCTCTAGTTTCTTTACCGTGGGCATTTTATTCATTGTTGTATTGGTTTATGGTAGGGGTGAGGAATGGGTGACCTACCCAAGGTTAATGAATTCCAGCGCCCAGCAGTGGTGAGCGTTGATGGGCATTTGGGGCAGAAAAATACCTGGAGGCCAAATGTTTTCTATCTCTCGTGGGCACCCTTCCACAAAATAATCCTCCATAAATAAAGCCTCACCCCAGCCTGGTTTCGAATAAATGTTTTATATCCAGACCATAACACTGAAAGTCTGCAGTAAGAATAAAACTCTGCAATAACATTGGAAATACAAACGGGAATCAGCGCATGTTCAAACAAGGGCCTCTCCTGTCTTGCATTCTCCTTCCCACAAAGGGCTACGTTGGATCTGCCCAGATCTCCAAACTGAATCCACCCCCTCAAAAGCTCCGCTATGATTTACTGCAATTTGGCGTAGCACTTTATCATTTATTTATTTTTTGCTATCACCTCGATGGGTTTTGTTGTTGTTGTAAAAGCCAGGGTACACCTAATTAGTGGCTGCCACTTGAATGGGCAAGGAGCAGTACAGATGACTGCAAGGCCTCTGTGAGACTTTTGAAATATTTAATCCCCTCTCCAACTTGGCTTTGAACCAAGCTTTGCCTGGGCGCGTTTCGGGCTTTGTTTTGCAATCTTTACGAGATACAAATTTAGTGTCTTCTTTTTTCTTTTTTAAGAAAGGAAGTTTGATTGTGCTGAGAGTTGATGTTTGTGTCTATGGTTGTTGTTGATAATTAATTACCCTGAGGACCCACTGTTTGCATAGGGCACTGTACCTAGTCTATTTTTGCTGCAGAGCTATCAGCCTGACCTTAAAACGTCGTTTTGTTAGCTCTCACCTGCCGAGACTAGTTTCCTATTGTCTCTTGGCCCTCCTTTCCCTCTCCCTGCACAGACATTGCAGATGAATTCAAAGAGCAGCTGAAGCGGCTGATCCCGTTTGTGCTGGATCCCAGCCAGCTCTTGGAGAAGGAGATCAATGGTTCCAAAGTGACCTGTCGGGGCTTGCTGGAGTACTTCAAGGTTTGATTTCTCTCTCTCTCTCTCTCTCTCTCTCTCTCTCTCTCTCTCTCTCTCTCTGCTTGCCACACGTTCCCTTGCTTTAAACAGTTTGCAACTGGCTGCTACTGTACACTAGCTTTCCCTCTCACCAGGTTTACATCATGATCTACCAGTATTGAATGGGAATGCCTGTAAGCCACACATTCCCTTGCTTTGAAACAAGAAGCAAGGGAATGTGTTGTTTTTCAGTGCCTCTGACTTATGATGACCCTGTGAATGAGCCATCTCCAAAAGGTCCTGCCCTCAACCACCCTGCTCAGCCCTTCCGAACTCAAGCCTGTGGCTTCCTTTGGAGAGTCAGTCCATCTCGTATTTGGTCTTCCTCTTTTCCTGCTGCTTTCCACCTTTCCCAGCCTGATTGTCTTTTCTAGAAAACCCTTCCTTTTCACGAGGTGCCCAAAGTAGGAGAGCCTCAGGTTCAACATCTTTGCCTCCAGAGACAGTTCCTAACTTATTGAACACTAGCTTTCTGTTCCTCCAGGCTTACATCAAGATCTACCAGGGAGAAGATCTGCCCCATCCAAAGTCCATGTTGCTGGTGAGTTTTGCCTGAGATAGAAGGAGCTAAGACTTCGGGACTATATGGAGTTGCCTCCCCCCCCCCCCCCCAATCTCCTGCATGAGGAACTGCTTGTCTCCATGAAGGAGGTTTTAGAAAGGTTGTTTAAAACCGCCCAAAGTCGCAGGGACCCTACTCCCCTGCCTGATCACCTTAAGATCTTGTTTGCCCGTCCATTCACTGAACAGACCAAAGGCATATGGGATCCAATTCACTTTTAAGAATATTTCTATAGGAGATTAAAACAAAACAAGGCTAAAGGGAGACAAAATTCACATATTTCTCTCATACACCAAAGACAGAATACAATCCTTACTTTGAAATTGAATTCAGAGATTGGGAAATGTCTTTTTCTTAGACTACAACACCCAGAATCCTGTGCTGTCTGTGAGAATGGGATTTGTAGCCCAAAAGCCAAATATTTCCTGTCCCTGGTTTCATTACCAGCAGTGACTCGTCTCCTGTGGTTTTATTCCTGTTGCCTCTAAGCCCCCGGCATTCACACAGACTGCTTTTAACAGATTTCAAAAGCAATGTTTGTTTTTTTTTTTGTGGTTTTAAAACAATGGCTTCTACAAGTCCTAACTCCATCTGCAATGACTGGAGTGTGCGTGTGTTAGAAACCTGTGCTGACCAAGGCTATTATTATTATTATTAGTTTTATTTATATGCTGCATTTCTCCCAACAAGGGACCCAAAGCGGCTCACAACATTAAAATTCACACCATTTAAAAACACAATAAGTTCAATATTAAAAGATAAATTAAACAATATATGATTTTAAATACAATTAAAAGATTAAAACATGAAAACATAAAAAAGATTATCTGCTAAAATGGGGTTCACCCACATCTCTGATGACATGGACTGTGGGCTACAAAGGCTTATGCCAAATGAAATCTGCTAGTCCTGAAGGCGATGCAAGGATCTTTCTGGGTTCTGGTGCAACAGGTGAATCCAATTTACGATATGCCTGCTAAGGGATCACTGGCTTTAAGGATGCTGAAGTGGGAAATTCACCACCAGAAGAAGGTGGATATGGAAGGTGAAGTTCAGTGTGTGTCTAATTCTGTTGTGGGTGTGTGGTTCCCTTTCTTCTCAGGCCACTGCTGAAGCTAACAACCTGGCTGCCGCTGCATCAGCGAAGGACATGTATTACACCAACATGGAGAAGGTGAGAGAGAAGAGGAGGAGAGGGGCAAAACGTCCTTTGGGATGTGAGTGTGGGTCTGCGTGCATGTGTATGAAAGATGCTCAGCTGGTATGGGGCAACCTCCTAAAAGTTATTGCCAGAAGTGGGTTTTTCAGACCATTTTTTGGATTGTGGACAGCAGGGAAGTGGGCAAGTCTTTGAGTCCAAGTCCCAAGTCAGAGTCTTTGGTATCAAGTCCCTATTAAAAACAAGCTTTTCCCCCCAGAAAAAAGGGAGGGAGGGGTGGGTGGGTTCCAAGTCACGAGTTGAGTCCTAGTCATTGGGGGAAAAAACCCTGAGCTGAGTCCTAGTCAAGTCCCCGGCGAGACTTAAGTCTGACTTGACAGCGGATCCCACGGCTCGAGTCCCCCTCCCTGGTGGACAGTGTTGGAAACGCGTTCTGTTCCACTCCTACCTTGTAGCTGTGTGGTGGGGACAAGCCGTACGTCGCGCCGGAGCTCCTGGATGAGAAGCACCGCGTTCAGAGCGCCTTGGCGGTCCAGCACTTTCAGCGCATCAAGAAAATGGGCGGCAAGGAGTTCAGCCAGCGCTACGAGGAGGAGCTGATCAAGGAGATGAACGAGCTGTACCAGGACCTGACGAAGCACAACCACAGCAAGAATATCTTCAACACCTTCCGGACGCCCGGCATCCTCTTCAGCCTCATCGTCTCACTGTACCTGGGCTCTGGCTTCACGGATTACATCGGTCTGGGCTTCGCCGCCCAGCTCTGCAACCTCTTGGTGGGGCTGCTTCTCCTGGCCCTCCTGGCCTGGGGCTACATCCGCTACTCGGGACAGTACCGGGAGCTGGGCGTCGTCATCGACACCACGGCGGAGTTCCTGCTGGAAAGGGTGAGTGGGCAAAATGGATGCTGGAAGCTTAAAAGACGTCTGTAATAGTCCCGTCGGGTGGGACATAATCCCATCCTGGCACAGGTTTTGATACTTTATTTTGCTTTGTTGTAAGTGGCATTTCTAGCCTGTTTTCTGTTTCATGAAATTGAATTGCTTAACTCTCATTTCAACGCTCGTTTCTTGGCCCACTGGAGACTTTTCTCAGTCCAGGTGCTGCTAAAGCACAGCGGCTTGCATCCATGCAGAAGTCTTTTAGAGACGAGGTTGCTTACTTCCTGTGGGTTTCCTTTGGTTTCCTGATCAGGTGGCTGAGATTAACCCAGCCGCTCTGCAGAGCACTTCCTTTCCTCCCTCGACACTCACCTGGTGGTAGCCATTTCACCAGGCTGCAGCCAAGGGAGAAATGGACCACGGGGCCAGTTCCGTCGGGTTCTTCCTCTGACTGAACCTCAGGCCCTGAGGCCAGATCTGGCCGCCAAGGTTTCCCCTCTCCTTCCCTGTGACATTGTCAAATGGTGGTTCCCAGCTTTGTACATTCTGAAAGGTTGACATGACTTTTGTAAAGCATTGTTGCCACCAGTGAGAGCTTAGGGGTTTTGTTTTGCTTTGTTTTAGCTTTTGCTTCCTCCCTGTCTTACTAAAATGATTCATACAAGAAGACGACAGGGTCCGTGGGGGATCAGTTTCAACACACACACCCCTGATGCCAGAAATAGCGGATAAAAGAAGCACTTACTCCCAGTTCCTTTGGTATCCGTGCATGGTTGAGAGAAGGCGCCCCTGGCCCAGTCTTGACAAAGTACTGGGTTTCCTGCCATCTATTTCACTGGACGCCAGTGTAATGCTATTAAGGATAGTCTCTGGTTCCATCTATTGGCCAGTCCTGATAATACACCTTGGGGATGTGTATTTCTGGGTTTTATTTTATTTCATTTCATTTTATTTTATTTTATCCAGGCATCGGATAAATGAAACCACGGGTACTGATCCCGCGGATACGGCAGTCCTACTGTTCTTAACTTATGTTTTAGGACTTAAAACTTCTGCCATCCTGCATTTGCATACTTCAGATATGTACCAAAGTGACAGAGGGACATATCTGTGTCCCACGGCAGGACTTGGGTTCATGTGACGGAAAGACATCACTCACCATGATGTCTCACGATGACTAGCGGTGGATCGTTTAACTGACCCAAGACTTTCCCCCGCCTTCTCTTCTCTTTCTAGGCCACCAACCGCACAAACAGCTCTACCCAGATAGCAGAAGCCAGCAGGTCATCATCCCAGCGGCCTTCGGAGGACAGGAAGAACAAGTGAGGTCTTCATCCGAGTGCTCCCAACGCCTCTGGAGCGAACGTCTCGCTGCAGGATGGGAAGGCAGGAGACGCGTGCAGGGCTTCTAGACGGCGCCTCTGAGCTTTTGGCTCTGGACATCCCTTCCCCTTTCTGGCAAATCTCTCTTTTTAAATTTTTTTTTTCTAAAGACGCCCCTCTTTCCTGGTTTTTATTTTGCTTCCTTCACTTTTTTTGCACTTTAAGAAAAAAAAAAGCAGCTTTAAAGTTTTTCCTGTACCAGCAAAGTGCCTTCCTTGACCGAGAGAGAAAGAGAATACCAAACACCATGTGCTGATCGTGCCCCTCCAACTACTTGCTCTTAACCACCTCTGGATGCTTGTCAGTGATGATGCCAAGAAGGAGTTCCTGGATTATTCCATTTTTACGGCTGCCCTCTTGCCAGCTGGGCTTTGATCGCAAAAACATGGCACGCTCCAGATGTGACTGGAAGAGAAGTAGCTTTAGAACTCCTGTGTTCCTTTGTGAACGCGGTTGTGCCTTCGTGCAGCTGGACATCACCCTTGTGCCTCAGTCTATAGCAGGAGAGGGAGCCGTGCTTTGCCAGCCACTTGCCTTAGAAACCAAGCCCAGTCGGAGACCAACCGTGAAGAAACTCAACCCACCAAATGAACCACCCCTTCTTCTTTGTGACTGTCGCCTGCATTCCTTGGATTGCTCCTATTTTCTGTCTTACTTTGGTTTTCTTTCTGCAGTTCTCAAACGCACGTAGCTGTTGGGTGCTCGTGACAACCTGTGAGCCCTCTGGAGCCTCTGGTTCAATCCCACACTGTTCATGCTGAGCATCAGAGCATGACTTCTCTGGAGTACAGCTCCCAGTGCTGATGGAGATTTTCTGGGAATTGTAATCTCAAAGAAGCAGTGCTTCCATGCTGTGCCGAGTGCCACGGGTTTCCCTTGTTTTCATGGGAAGAAATAGGTGGGTTGAAAGACTCAGCGGCTGTCACACCTTGTTCTCAGATGGCACAACTCTCATTGGGTACTCTAAGCCACGGTTTGGGAACCTGTGGCTTTCTGAAAGCTGCCGGATTGCAGCTTCCACTACCCCTCACCTTTGGCTAAGCCTGATGAGTATTGCAGAATACCCGGAGGGCCGATGCCTTCCCCAGCTCAGCTTTAAATAGTGATCCAGAAACCTGGGGATGTGCCTAGAATTCAGTGGTTTCCCCAACCTTGGGTCTCTAGATGATCTTGGACTTCAACTCCCAGAAGCCTATGCTCCCAATAGCTATGCTGGCCAGGATTTCTGGGAGTTGTGGTCCAAGAACGTTTGGAGACCCAAGGTTGGGAACTACTGGCCTAGATCAATGGTAGGGAAGTTTATTGGTCTTGTAGCCTGGATTGCCCTCACGTCAAAAGGGGAAGGCTAGATGACATCATTGGTGGGGGGAAACCTTTGCTGACATCTTCTGCCTTCACCCTCGCAACATCCTTTTTTTTCTGCCTGCAGAGGGAGACGCAAAGGGTGGCCCCCATATCTCTGTTTTCAGATCTGAAAGGAGAGGGGCCTTCCATTCCTCCCTGCTCATGCGCCCAAAGAGGTGTAGAAATTGCGTTTTTATCTCTGATCCAAGATTGGTGATAACAAGGGCATGCTCCTTATGGAGAGAACTTAAGCTTTAGATCAAGCTTGGAGAATTCGTAAGCCGTTGAGCAAAACACTCATCCCCCTAGCCGTGTTCAGTGGCTTTCTGGTTGTGGTTGCATCCCCGCCTCTCTGGCACACAAAAAATGTGTGGGTGGTGGATGATGATGCTCAGAAGGCCCAATATCCAGCAAGTGGGAAGGGTTTCTGACTTGCATAACCTTGTCCACGATTGGTCTTTCATTTGGGCGACGCACCTTAGCCTGTCGACAGCTGGGAACAGGCCTCAGAGATCTAGGGCCCGTTCTCCCCGAGTGGAAGAGGGAGAATAATCAGGGAAGGCCAAATTTTGGTTTCGTATGGAATGGGAGAAAATAGACTTCCTTTCATTGTGTGCACTGTTGAAAACTGCCTGTTTTAGTCTTTGCTGGCCTTCTCACTGCACCTTGATTCTACATTGAACCAAAACAACCTCACCACAACCCACGAGAACTAGAAAAAAATGGTCTTGTAGCCATTTGTGTTTTTGGTAGCTGCAAGGAAACGTTCTTGGTTCTGTTGGGCTCAGTCCTTACTCCCATAAATAACAAAAGCAGCTATTTTTTCTGCCCAGCCTCTCCTCATCACCGGTATTTCTCTGGGTCATTTAATAGCTTTCTACTGTCTGTGTGCTTTCTCGGTCTTCTCTTTCCTGTCCTCCTCACCTCTTGCAGCTGAAAAATTGCCTTTTGCTTCTGAGATATAAGCACAAGAGAAACGCAGCCTGGCTTTCTGGATCGAATTGAATGGGAAGGGCAGGGAGAGAGAAAAGGGAATCAGGACAGTTTAAAAAGAAACATTCCTTTTCCTCCAGTCATTGAGGTGTCTATCCTCTTGGCTTTTCACTTCCATCGCACCATATCTGTCTTGTCAAACGAAAGTATTTCACATTTGCACAGATGTCAGCCCGCGCCCCGACAGATGGTTGCTCTGTGTTTTTGAAGGTCAAAAGCCAGCCGCATAACCTTGTAACATACATTTTGGATCACATTCCGCTAGTTTTCGCCACATGTTCTAGACGATGTTTTTCTTGATCTGTACTTGTTTTCCCCACAGCTTCCCTGAAAGTACTGATGTAGAACTCCAGTTGCCTTCCTTGCTGAGGGATAGCGGCTGATGATGCCTTGTGCAGGTGGGAGCAGACATCACGTTTGTACACCTCTCTGGCCCGTTTGTACATCTCCAATGTTATATCCAACGCTGACTGTGGAGTTTTCCCCCCACCACCTTTCCTTCATTTGGGTTAGGCTGTGTTTATGTTTCTCTGTCTTGCACAGAGCGCACACATGCGCACAGAGGAGCAAGAGCACATATTTTCTCCTCTGCCACATAGCAAGGCGGTGCCTGTTTGTTTGGGCATTCCTGCATACCTTGAATTGGGTTTAAAACTTGAATACAGTTGAGAAAGGAAAAGGCTGTCGTGGGTGCCTGTTTGACAGGCAGGTTCTCCAAAGAGGGACGGGACTGTGAAGTTCAAGTTGAGAACCAATCATTCCTGTGAGCCCAAGAAAGGATTTTCTCGGCAACTGTGGGTGGGTAGAAGAAATGGGACCCAGGGACATGCTCGCATCGCCACGCTGTGCTGGAATGCCGTTTTTGCTCTGGAGAGAGCCCCCTCCCGCCCTTGCCGCTCTGTCTAAAGGACCTTTTCCACAATATTCTTAGTTATATGTTTAAAACGTTTCGCCGAGGACCAATGCTGTGGGGAGGTAGATGCCAAATGGTAATTATAAAGCGCAGAAGAGCAAAAAATATAAAAAATTGCATTTCCACTTTGCAGCTATAAAAATAAAGACCAAGTTACTAAAAACTCAGCCTTTGGAAATATGTTTTATTTTCCCTGGGAATGCTTCCAGAGGAGACCTTTGTGCTGTGACCTTGCTGTATTCGGGGAATTTTACAATAGGCTACTTAGTGTTTGGATTCCTAACCCTTTTGTGTGTTTTCTCACTGGTTCTTCCACCTTTTCCCCTTCCCTTTCACCAGTGAAAATCGGTTTAGGAGAGAAACCCCACTGCCAGAAATTTCCCTTTAAAAAGTAATTAGCTGTATTTATGGTTCCAGAGCCTATTTACCATTGCAATGTCGAAAGTTAGTCTTTATTATTTCCTTTCTCAAAAGCATGTAAATTACAAACTATTTTTTTAAAAAAAACAGTGCTAGAAGCTGTTGCCGTTGGGTTCAAAATACATCCCTTCTGTCTTGTTATGACCTCAGCACTCATGAAGAAGCAGGAGGCTCCGCACAAGGCACCTGTCACATTGTATAATTCCTCTTTCTCCTTTTTTGTGAGCCTGCAACTATAAAAGTAATTTTAAAGATTACAGTTACGCCATGAAAGAGGCGATGTCTTAATTATATCTTTCTAGTTTGAAAAATAAATTAATTATTTGTAACAGACTACTCTGAAGCTCAACTGAAAAGTTTAATTGCAATTTTATAGGATTATTATATGGGTGTGTTTGCTGGTGGAGCATCTTTGAGGAGGTGGCATCCACAGAATAGCACCTTCTCTGGCGAAAATCAGACACCCGTTACTTGGGTACTCTTTTCAAGACAGAAAATACTCAGGAGTGGTTTACCCTCCCCTTCCTCTAGCGCTGTGGGACTGTGCAGCTTGCCCAGGGCCACCCAGGCTGGCTCTTCTCCCAAGAGGCACTGTGGGGAAATCGAACTCCCAACCTCTCGCTCAGCAGCCACATACATAAACCACTGAGCTATCCAGCCAGCTTCTCATCTTACAGTCTCACCTTTTCTTCTTTAAAAATGGTTAGATTTTTCTTTACCTCCTGCATGTGGTGCTCAGTGGACTTACTTCACCCAGTCCAAGCCACCAACTGGATTCAGACCCACGAAATCCCTGCAGCCCAGCAACACAATGAGCAGAGTTGGAGGAAGTTACTATGACTTCCAGAATATCTCAGTCAGCAAAACCACTGGCCACAACGGCCGGGGTATTATGTAGTCTAAAAAGGTGACATTATACATCTCCAAAAATACTTCTACAACTCACTGCATATCCTTTTAATCGGCCATCATGACGCAGTGGACCATGGGCTTGCACAGTGAGAAGTACTGGGGCTTTTGATCAGGCCATCATGTGCAACCCCACCTCACTGGCTTCTGTATTCCCTCTGAACTTAACTGCAAAACTCCCAGTAGCTGGAAGAGAGAGAAAATTGATTTTCCTAGTAAGTATATAGTTGCTTTTACCTGTTTTAGTGTGAACGTTTGGGAGAGCTTCTGGTCTTAAACAGGCAATGAAGACCCTGTTGCTCTATAAAAGACCTGCCCCTGGTTAACTAGTAAATTGCTGGAAGGGTGGGTGATACAGATCATGACGGCATCCTGCATTTCGGAACTCTTGATGGATTGCTACGAGAGGCTGTCTGTCTGCATGTTAAAATGTAGTGTTGAACCACCAGGTATGCCAGATCGGCTCATTTGTCCACCTGGATAACAAAGCTGAAGAAGGACAATCCATATTTAAATGCTTCTGCAAGAATCTTTTTGAGGAAATACACAGCATCATCGTTCACAGATCAAATACCCACCAAAATCTCTGGGTTGCAGCTGCAGAGGCTTCCTGGGGATTTCTGGGGCGTACAGTCCAGAAAGCACAACGCTGCACATCGGTCCTGCCTCCTGAGCCACCATGAAAAACAGACCTCCAAAAGTTGGGACAGGATGCATGGCCTGAAAAACGGAATTGAAAACAAACTTCTAGCAACTTTAAAAAAAAAGTGCAAAGAGTTAAACCTAACAACAAAGGATGGACATTAGCAACATGTGGACAAATCTTTCCCCAGCAGGCGGCAGCAACCTTAGGCTTTAGAAGCCGACAGCTTTTTTCCTCTTCTGGATGACATAGGAGACAACCAGAAAAGGAGGAGCTGGCATGACCTGGCAGCTTGCGATTTACCGGCTGCCGGCTTGCACCCGCCTGCTTTTCACCCTTATCGTCTCAATTTGCTCCATCGGGGATCCAGAAGGCACTCGGGCCTGCCAAAGGTTTGTTTCCTTCTCTGTCTTTATGGAAGCCTCTCCGATCTTCCCGAGCGAAAGCGCTGCTCCAGCTGACTCCGGATCGTCAGCTCTGGCAGTCGCTGGGTAGACGGTGTCTTTCTGAGTTTCTATTAGGTGACGATGCTGGGCATGGAACCGGCACTCTTTTCTGCCCCGAAAGCCCGGTGCTGAGCCAACCGGGACCGGTCTTTTCACTGGCAGAGAGAAACCACAGAATAATCTTTATTCTCCCTGCTGGATTATAGAGTTTTTCTTTGTTTATTTTTATGTTAAAGGGAAGATGTTGTAGATTCGGCTTCTTTGCTTTCCAAAAGGCCCAGTCTTTGTCCTCTGGCCATTAATCTGCATATTAATTTAGTGCTCAAATGAGTGGCACCAGAAAAACACACACACACACACAGATTTGCAAGCAGGTGCAGAAGGGCAAGATGTGTTTTGTGCAGAAATGTTATGTTTTTGAAAGAGGTTTGCATTTTATATAGTGGTGCATAAACGGAACAGATCAATGCACATGGCTATTTAGTTATGCTTAATTTATTTAAATCTGTATTTAAATCTACAAGGTGGCGTTCATGATTCTCATCCTCCCCATTTTATCCTCACATAACCCTGAGAGTTACGATAGGCGGAGGAAAATAGTGACCGTTTCGGGTTTTCCCAGTGAGCTTCGTGGCCGAGGGGAGACTTGATTCTGTCTTGCTGAAGTCACAAAATTACTGATTTACACTCTAGTGACTACATATGAAAGCTATCCCGCCAAATATATATAAACACACATACACACAATCAAATCAATCATATTTAGCATGCTGAGGACTACAACCTTGATTTTATTTTCATTTTATGAATCCAGCTTGTGATCTGTATGGACGGGTTTTGTTTGTTGTATGGGTTTTCAAAATGCTGTTGTAATTTGCCTTCGGAGAAAAGGGGCTGAGAGTCAGAATATACGAAATATTTTAAATCAGGAATGGGAAATGTGCGGGCATCCAAATGTAACTAGATTCAGTTTCCCAGCCAGCCTGGCTAGTCCTGATGGATTATGGATACTGTAGTTCAGCCATATATGAGAGAGCTGCATAATCTCTTATCATGATATTCAGTGGGTAAATTAAAATCCAGAAATTGTTAAAAAGTTACACTTATGGAATACAGATCCCAGAATCCCTTTGTGATCATGGCTGTTCCGCCCGTAGTATTCTAGAAATTATAACCCCCAAAATAACTTTTAAAAGCTCAATTTGACTGTGGGCATAATAATAATTTCTGAGAGTGTAGAGAGTGAGCAAAAAAATTGGGCCCCCCAAAGCTACTTCTTTTTGGGGTGAGGGTCCTGCCTTAAAAAGGCCAAAGGAACTTCCTGTCTACCTCCTCTTATTAAATTTCTGGGGGAAAGGGTCCAATCCTGCCCTTGTAAAAGTTGCCTTTCGTGGACGACATCCCCCAAAATCATTTTATCAAGGTCCGGTCCAATCCAGGAACCCAAAGCAAAAGGGGATTGACTGAGGGCCAGCAGGCCCGTTGCCGACGGTTACCAGGTTGTCACAATCCTTCCAGGACCTCCAAAGGCATCGCCAGCTGTTGTCCCCTGGAGGGCAGGGAGGGAGGGGAGGGCAAAGTCAGCCAAGCTAGCGAAATGACTGATTTTTTTTTTCAAGTTGTGCGAAAGAGGCTTGTGCTACAAGGCCACCCAGCAGCCAAGGAGCCTGCCGGCCCCAGAGGGCCCCCCGAAAGAGCCCGGGGTCTCAGCCACGCCGGGACCTTGGCCGTGGAAAAATAAGGTCCCACTGCCTCTTCAGGATGATGCTGCAAAGGCCAAACCGGAGCGCTCCTCTCAGGTCCCCGAAGGACCCTCCGGCTTGAGTCTGAAGGAATTTCCACCAAACAAGGAACCTCATGCCCTGAGGAGAGGTTTGAGCCTCGCCTGGAAGAAAGCATGTTGCAGTCAGAAGAAGGTCGACTCCGGGCAAATTCGGCATCCAGAAGATACCCCGGTTGGGAAGGGTGTCCGTTCCTCGCGGACTACCGCCAAAGGCTTTGGGGCTCGTGCCCCACAACCTGCTGGTGTTCACGATAAGCAGCTGGCAAAAATGCCCAACACCTTGATGGGAGGCGAGCCAGGTGGCCCGCTCCATGCACCCCATTTGAAGACCAACGGGGCCCACAGGGTGGTGTCCCCCAAAGCTCCTCCGGGTGCCATCAAGATGAAAGCTCTGGTAGGGTTGAAAAGAACAAAGAAGCCACTTCGGAAGACCAGTTCTTTCAAAGGTAGGGTTCCTCAAAACCATCTAGAATCACAGCAAGCAGGGAGAAAGCACTTGGAGAACAGATAACTCTAGCCATCAAGCCCAGCTGCATGCAGGAAAGGGCACACACCATTCTGGAACAAGAATGTCGAAACCTTTCCGGCCTGGGAACGGATAAATTTTGCCTGGGTAAATTTTGGTTTTTTTCTTTACCCAACAACAACAGAACAGGAACATTCCTGTATCATTTGCTCTTTGTGTGCCTCATTTCTAGGATTTTAAGAGGTCTTGGGTTTCTTCTTTCACAAAGCAGAAGACACCTCACAGGGCAAAGATGAGGACTGATGCGTCAAGGAAAAATTTAATTCCTTCCTCCTGCAAGGCTATCATTCAGATCCTGCCCCACCCTTCTTTTATCTCATGCAACAGCTTTGGGTACCATTAACCCTTTACAGAGAGATAGGAATAGTGCTTTTTCTAGTCATCAGTCAGTATTCCAACTCTTTGCTGGGTCAGTTCTCGTCTGGCTGTTTTAATCCTGTCCTCTGCACCACTCAGGGTGTGTTTCCTTTACATTTATTGTCTGCACCTGGATGATTAATATATGTGTGTGTGTGTGTGAGAGAGAGACTTAAGCCTACTGATTCTTCCGTTCACGGCGTGGGTGGCAGATAGCCCATCACCTCCCAAGAATCCCTGTTCCACTGCCAAACCACTCGCTCTATTTGAAAGATTCTCCTACTCACATGTAGCCCCGTTTTCTCTCTGGCAGCTCCTCAGCTATTGGATCTCCTCTTAGTTGTCACGTCTGCAGACTCAGCATTAAGACAGCCATGCCCAGGTCCTCAGAGAGTTTAATTCCACAACATCCTGGGAAAAAGATGAGAAGACTGTCTTTAGAAAAGAAATGGGCACAGTGTTGTCCAGATATTGCTGGGTTTCAGTTCTCATCAGTTCTGGGCATCATAGTCAATGTTGGGGGATACTGGGAGTTGTAGTCCAGCAACCTATGGACAGCCAAACAGGGGGGAATGATCTTAGTCCAAGTTCTTCTATCTTCATCTTGGAAATTTTGGGTTTTTGTCCTTGTTTGTCATATGTTCTGTTGTCTATAACAAGTTAAATGCTCCCAACAGAGAGTCTGGGAGGCTTGTTACTCCAAGAGCATCATTATTTTATTTATTTGTTAGTTATATTTGCAGCATCCCTTTCCTCCAACATAGTTAAGATGGCACGTCGTGGCTGTCTTTCTCTCTATTTTATCTCTCAGTGGATAAAGTGTAAGGTACTGTAGGTCAGAAAGAGACCGTGACCCTGGCTATGATCACCCGATGACTCTAGATGGGGATTTCAGCTCAGATGTCCTAAGTCTGAATGCTTTATCTCTCTTTATCAAATCGGCCTCTGGGTTAACAGCAAATGTTTGATCTCCCAGGTTCCTCTTTGGCTGTTGCACATGGAAACATGGAAATAAAAATGAAGGTCAGCCAGATCTTTGATGAAACAACCCCTCCTGCTCTGGTAAGTGACTAAGGGCAGTAAATGTCTTATTACTGAGAGAGAGAGAGAAGTGAGAAAAATTATAATACTAAGGTCAAAAAAGGAGTGAGTGGTGTTAGTGTTGCACTGTTATTTTTTTAAAAAAAACACATTTTTAACTTTGTGTGTGATGGACCCATGGACCAAGGAGTGGGTCAGTTTCAACCCCAACCGAAGTCCTGGAGGTCGAGTGCCTGTTGTTGCCCCACCTAGGCCCCCACAATCGCAGCCCTGGTGCCAGGCTGAGCCATGCGTGATCTGGCCGTCCCATGGCCACCCAGAAGAGGAGCTAGCAGAGGACGAGAGACACCCAGCAGTCGCATCAGATACTTGGGGAGTGGGGCAAGCGGCTGGGACTTCCATCCCCCCCCCCCCCCCAGCATTACCATTTCTCTCTAACGGGTGTTGGCTGGCCAGGATCAGCGCTGCAAAGTGGACCCCAACCTCAGACTGAAGACTCTGGTGAACCAGTGAAAGGAACTGGGAGGCAACATGGATAGTTAGGACTACGGAAGGAAACTAAGCCCTCCTGCAGACTGTTAAAGTGAGAGGTACAACTTGAAAGGTGTACCTTGTTCACCTGCCTTTATAAAGTCAAGCTCCAGCACCAATGAGAGTCTGAAGTCCACGGAGCTACGGCTGAGGATACCTGCCCCGCCACCCCAGCCCTATGCGAGGGCAGTGGCTGAGTCACACTTGGTTTTAAAATCTTTTTTAACCGTTCTAAAAACATTGCTTTGCCATCATTCAGTAATAACTGGAACAATTAGTTTTTAGTTACTTTTCAAGAATCAGAATACTACAAGTCTCTGGCTTTTGGTAGAAAAGCTAGAGAGGCCACCCCCTTCTGTAACTACAAAGGTAACTACAAGAGTTACATAAAATACAAATGCAGTAGGAGATACCTTTATAGACCAATTTAAAATCATCATACAGTATGCAAGCTTTTGTGCATCAAAACACTACTTTATCAGGCTGTACCAGTGAGAAGAGGTAAAGTCCAAAAGTTCATGGCATGATGGTGTTAATTTAGTAAACTTACTAGGTTTTTTCCAATTCGGGTCAGATTAAAGTCAAAATAACAACAGTTACAGTTACACGGCAAAAGGAGTACAATTGGATGGCAACTGCAATGTAACTAAGTTATGCCTTAGGTCTTAATAAAGGAAATTGCTGGTAAATAGGTCCTTTCTGGAGGGACATGGTGGCGCTGTGGGTTAAACCACAGAAGCCTCTGTGCTGCAAGGTCAGAAGACCAGCAGTCGTAAGTTCGAATCCAAGCGACGGAGTGAGCTCCCGTCGCTTATCCCAGCTCCTGCCAACCTAGCAGTTCGAAAGCATGTAAATGCGAGTAGATAAATAGGTACCACCTCGGTGGGAAGGTAACGGCGTTCCGTGTCCAGTCGCGCTGGCCACGTGACCTCCGAAGATTGTCTTCGGACAAACGCTGGCTCTACGGCTTGGAAACGGGGATGAGCACCGCGCCCTAGAGTCGGACACGACTGGACAAATTGTCAAGGGGAACGTTTACCTTTACTAGGTCCTTTCAAGCTCTCCGCACAACGCTGTGCAAAAATTACAAACAAAGTAGTCAGAAATGTAAGGAAACTGAAGTCAAAGCAAGGGGATAAATCCTCTAATTTTTAAAGCCGACAAGAGCTTTCTGCCTTCTCTCTGTCTGGCCCCAGAGGCGAACTAGAACCAACTGAAACGTTACAAATTAGTCAGGAAACGTTGGCAGGGCTATTTCCCCCATCAGGGTACGATATGATGCTATGAAACAGTTAACGAAAATATGTTTTGAGAGGGGGGGGGGAGAGAAAGAGAGAGGAGTTGCTCTTTGAACGCACAACAGCAAAATTTCTTTTAGAAATGTAGGAGAATATCATTTCCAGAATCCAGACTCTTTCCTTTGGAGATGATTTGCAGGGGCCGGGATAGTGGGAGGGACCCTTTATGCCCCCCCCCCCCACCATGCCATGAATGCTGCTTAAATCCTGGAAGAGAAACCAAAACAACAACATCTGACTTTTTCTCGGTTCCGGTTGGTTTCCTAAGCGGCCACATCCACCCCTCGTTCTGGTCTGTCGCTGCTCGGACTTTTGCGCTCCGCCCTCGCAGGGAAGGAAGTGCCGCGGTCGCCACACCCGGCCCCGGGAGGAGAAAGTTTAGCTCTCACTTTTGGTTTCGATCTCAGTTGTTGGCAGATCCGGGGTGGGGATCTGTGGATCGCCTGCTGTTGGGGCGTCTTTTTTCCCCCCTGGACATTTCTGGACAAGGCGAGGGGGGCTCATGGCGACGAGCGAGAGGATGCTAGGATTCCGTTTAGTAAGTAAGCGTGGGTGCGTTTTGGCGAGGGCACTCCAGCGGCACAGAGCAGTTTCGATGCCCGAGGCTGGGCTGTCCTGTGGTTTGACTCGCGTGAGAATGGTCTCTGCAGGGGGAGGATGGAGGGATGATGCCTTGGGGCTGAGCACTTGGCAGTAGTGCCGGTCTGTTTCGTGTTTCCACCTCTCGCACGACAGGTGGGTTTCCACTTGCTAGGCGTAAATACTGGCGGGCAGGATTGTGCTTTTCGCCTGGGGAATGATCCTGCCTTCCAAAGGCTGGCACCTTCGATCAAAGCCCCAGTTGCGGGCCCTACCTATGGCTCTGTAAAAGAAAGAGTAAGGGTGTAAAGAAGAAGCGATCTCAATGCTTTCCAAGAAAGAGATGGGCAGTTACCTCATTTTGAACCCTGGACTTCTTGGGTCTTCCGGGGCTCACCCTCCCTAAGGAATAGAAGCGCATTCATTACTTCACTGAGTTCAGAATGCCCTTCGCCAGTCCTGGGGCTGTATTGAAGGTCATATATCTCATCCTGCTGATTTAAGGTGCCAGCATCCTGGCCTGGTGGCATCGCATCTGTAGTGGGTGAAATGGTGGCAGCTGCATGTAAGACTCTGCACATATGGTGTTGGGTGAGGAATATTTTTTGGAAAAGTTTCCCGTACTTGATATGGGTGTGTTTGGATGGAATTTTCAATTTTTCAATTTTAAAAAACCCAACACGGATATAATTTGTTAATAACTGTACTAGGGGCTTTAAGGAAGCTTGGCAGTTTCAAAGTTTTAATTAGTTTTTCTGGGTTATTAGCCCTAGAAAGTGTATATAAGAACCCTTTTCAGGGTTTTATCCAGGTAGAGGCTACTCCAAAGTGGTTTCTGATTCCTTTCTTCTGCCAGCTCTTGCCTGCAGTGAGTCAGAAACAGAGACCGCTCCCTGCTCACCCCATCTCAAAAGCCAGGCCTGTTCTACATTTTGCTTCTCGTCTGGAATGCAGGCCTTTCCACCACCTTCTACTTCCCAAGGGGCCCCATCGCCACCCATTTATGGTGGCCAGCCGGTTTCTCAATAAACTGTGCACCTCTGTTTTTGAGACCCCAGTATCATGCTTCCAACATTGGACCCCTAAATGCTTCCAAAAGCTTAAAAGCAGGCTGTGAAGGGAAACAGCCACACCCAGTTTGCCCAGTCCTCGCTAACATCCACATTCACAGGTAGACAAGCCTTGGACATGGAAGTTCAATTTAAGTAACAAAGCTATCAATAAATCTACCCTCATTTAAAGTTTTTGACTAACAACAACAGCAGCAATGTGCCACCAGGTCAATCCTGACTTACGGCAACCCTTTTCAGAGTTTTCCAGGTAGAGAATACACATAAGTGGTTTACCCTTCCCTTCCTCTAGGGGCGCTGTGGGACTGTGCAGCTTGCCCAAGGCCACCCAGGCTGGCTCTACTCACAGGAGGCAAAGAAGGGAATTGAACTCCCAACCAAATACCTGCAGCCAAATACCTAAACCACTATTATAATAATCATATGCCATCTAGTTAATTCTGACTTATGGTGACCCCTTTTCAGGGTTTTCCAGGTAGAGAGTACTCCAAAGTGGTTTACCATTCCCTTCTTCTGGGGTTGCCCTGGGAACTATACATGACAGATAATCCATAATTAAAATATGCAGTTCTTCTACTGCTGAAAGTGTCTGGTTGAAACTTTTTTTTTTGTCCTCATGTAGCCTTGCTGTGTTTTGTGACTGATCACCTCAAGCAAAATGTAGATTTCATTTGCAAATCTGATTTCTCGAGCCTCTGAATTCTGCCAGAATGACATCTCTAAAACACTAAGGTCGTTTCATTTCTAGTGATGAGTTTCCCTTGTTAATATCTTTATATTTCTAGCTTTCTTGTTTGTTTTTCTAGCTAAACTTTAGGTAAGCAGAACCAGAAAATGAAAGCTATCCCTGATATTTCAGTGTTATTCGTTCATGCTCATTTATTTATTTATTTTAAAAATGCATATCCTGTTAACAAAAACCCCATCAAGAACGCTTACAATAAAAAGAAACTGAAATAATCTGAACAGATTTTTTTAAAACCTAAATGACAATGTACAATAGAACAATGGCGTTACAAAAAGATCAGAAACAGTGGGATTCCAGCCAGAACTGTTCTCCCTTTCAGAGGGCTGTGTTTGTGGACATTCTAGAAAGTCCCTCAGATGTGTGAGCATTACGTACTTGCAGGCGCACAGATTTGTTTGTCAGAGTTGTGTGGGTACAATTCTTTCTCTCTCTCTCTCTCTGTTCTAAAGCTGCAGCCTGAAAATTTGTGTTTGTGCTTTGGACTGCCTTTTGAACCAGATAAAAACTTTTACCCGTTTCCTTTCCTTGCAGGTTGACCTAGAACTTGGAGACTTGATCGAAATTTTCCGTTTTGGATACCAGCATTGGGCTCTCTATGTGGGAAACGGATACGTAATCCACCTGGCTCCTCCAAGTAAGGAATCTTCTCAGCCCTTCCACCCCCATTACAATGGCTAGCCTCAGTGTTTGGAGGTGCAAGAGTGGGAGGAGTAGCAAGCCGGCCAGCTTTAGTGGGTTCAAAACCCTGGCTGATACTCAGGAAACTGCCCTGTGCGAAGATAGGGAAAAAAATTTGCCCATCTTAACCTCCATTATTTGAGGACTAGATTTTGTAGGCTCTCTCTCTCTCTCTCTGTGTGTGTGTGTGTGTGTTCTGTGACTTATTGCAACCCTGATAGGGTTTTCAAGGTAAGTAAGCTATTTAAGGAGTGGTTTTACCAGTTCCAGGGGACGTGGTGGCGCTGTGGGTTAAACCGCTGAAGCCTCTGTGCTTCAAGGTCAGAAGACCTGCAGTCGTAAGATCGAATCCACGCGACGGAGTGAGCCCCCGTCGCTTGTCCCAGCTCCCGCCAACCTAGCGGTTCGAAAGCATGCAAAAATGCGAGTAGATAAATAGGTACCACCTCGGTGGGAAGGTAAACGGCGTTCCGTGTCTAGTCACGCTGGCCACGTGACCACGGAGGATTGTCTGCGGACAAAACGCTAGCTCTATGGGTTGGAAACGGAGATGAGCACCGCCGCCTAGAGTCGGACATGACGACAAATTGTCAAGGGGAACCTTTTTTTACCAGTTCCACTCCCCCAGTGAGTTTCATGGCCAAGTGGGGATTCGATCCCTGTTCTCCAGAATCCTAATCTGTTACTCTGTTCACTATACCACACTGGGAATTCTGTGTAGGTTACAATTCATTATTTCACCTATATCCATGTGGGTATTAAAATTAGAAGTCTAGGTCCCAAATAATGCTAGTGAAGTAAAGATCCTGTGCTAGTGATAACTGCACGCGAGAAGCTACACTGGACATCACTGCTTACACTAACTGTGAAAATAGCACAATCACAAGTATAGTGGTCTTGCAGTAATATTTGCCAGCTACACAGGCCAGAGTTTGTAATCTTACTGCTTAGAATTAACTACTTCAGTTTTAAAAAGTAACTAGTTACAAATGTATTTCCAAGTCGCTCCACAACTAATTACTAGTCTAGTTGCCAATAGCTATTTACTTTCTCATTTCTCAGAATTTTTCTAGAATATTTTTTTTTATTTAAATATTTATTTTGATAACGGGATAGGGCGTGGGGTACAAAAGGTAAAAAGAAAAAAGGATTGGGGTTATGAGGGAGAGGAGAGACAACGATATATCAACATCCATTCTATTCACATTATCATCTCAAAATTCAGTTTCCACTTTTCTACTCTTTTCTGCCTTCTAGATTTTAGTTCACATTTTGTTCTATGTTATTCAAACATTGTCTGGTGATTCTAACCATTTGTAAAATAAGTCCCATCTTTCAGTTGCCTTTTGCAAAGGACAGTCCTTCATTATTTCTGATAAAATGTCCATTTCCGCCGTTTCTCGTATCTTCTCTATAAGATCTTCTTGTTTCGGTACCATCTGACTTTTCCAGTTTTTAGCATATAGAATTCTAGCTGCAGTAACTATATATGTAGCTATACCCTTCTTTGCTTTATCTATATTATCTGGTATCATAGACAATAAAAACAATTCTGGTGTTAGTGGGACCTTACAAAGCAATATTTGTTGAAATGCCAAATGCACTTCTTTCCAATATTGTTTCGCTACTCTACAGGTCCACCACATATGGTAATAACTTCCCACATGTGCTTCACATTTCCAGCAGGAATTTGATACATCTGTATACATTTTCGACAGTTTTTCTGGCGTCATGTGCCATCTATAAAACATCTTGTATATATTCTCTTTAAAATTAACCAATTTTGTAAGCTTTATATTCTTTTGCCATATTTGTAACCATTGATCAATATCAATGTTATGACCTATGTTTTGTGCCTACTTAATCATGCACTCTTTAACCATTTCATCTTGCATTTTAATTTCTAACAGATAATTATACATTTTCTTAATTATTTTATCTTTTGAACCTAATAGGAGTTTATCAAATGTCGTTTGTTCTAAATATATACCCTCTATTTTATCCTTTCTGTATCTAGATTCCAGCTGTGCTCTAGACCACCAGTCTATGTGAATATTCTGTGTCTCTAACTCTTCTTTTGACCTTAACGTATAATCCTTTTTTAATAAATCTTGATATCTTAAAAACTTTTCTTTCGTCATAAGATTAGGCTCTATAGGTGATACCCATACTGGTGTTTTTTGATAAGTTTGTTGTATAATCTTTTTCCAAGTTCCCAATAAAGCTCTTCTTATCAGAATTTTTCTAGAATATTTCTCAGAATATTTCTACAAGGAACTTGTAGAAATATCACCATGGTTATAGTGGCTGCAGACCCCCTGTGGAGGGAAGCTGGTTTTAGGTGTCCCACTAGGTTCAAAAGTCAATCAAAAAAGACAATTGGTAGTCATATTCAAGTGGTTGGATGAGCCAGACTCTTTGCTGGAGTTCAGTCTTATGGGGAATTTTTTTTTTTTTTTTGCAGGGGAACTTTCCCCAGTTTTAATACATGCTGAAAAGTTCAGAGGGACTAGAAGATTTGCCTTTAAAAAAAGCTATTTTAAAAAAATTAAAACAGATTTCCATGGCTCCAGAAAAAAGTCCATGATCGAAGCAGGCTTGTTGACATTATAAAATCCCCGTGCGCTATTCCAGGCACCTTTATTTATAACATGCTGAGGAAGCCTTCCTGGAAAATTCCATCCCAGCTGGGAGTGGCAGGGGGTTTCCTAAATCTCTAGGAATCCTTCCCATCTCATTTTGCTAACTGGTGGCAGAGACAGGGATCCCTTTAACAACGGGTTGGGGCATTTCAGCCCTCCAAATGTTTGACCTCCCATCAGCTCCACCCAAAATGGCCAATGGTAAAGGATGGCGGGCCAAAGCTTCTAAAAGGAAAAAAAAAGTCCATCTCTGCTTGGCCTATGCTGTAGGGAGGGGGGCCATGGTCTTGGAAAGGCAGAGAGGGGGCAATAGAAGTAACCATTGTCGACCAGAGGGAACCCTCTGCCCACTCTAGGTTCTCCCTCCACCTCTGTGATGGGACTTGGTTAAATTCTCTTCACTTGGGTTATCGGTCACTAGTGCATCCGTCTGTTCCCTCCGTCATACACCTTTTCTCCTTCCCTTAGTGGAATATGCTGGGGCCGGCTGTGCCAGCCTCATGTCGACTCTCACTGATAAAGCTTTTGTGAAAAAGGAGCTGCTGCGCGACGTGGTCGGGACGAACCGCTACCGTGTCAACAACAAGCATGACGCCAAGTACCCTCCGCTGCCCCCGGCCAAGATTGTCCAGCGGGCCGAGGAGAGAGTGGGCCAGGAGCTGGCATACAGAGTCACCAGTGAGAACTGTGAACATTTTGTCACCGAATTGCGCTATGGAGTGGCCAGGAGTGATCAAGTAAGTGGTGCATTTAAAACATCGCTCTGTCTGTTCCCTGGGTAAGTAATGAAATAGAAGTCGTGGCCATTAATAAACATAGTTATTGCTCTCTGCTGCTCAGTCGGCAATGCATGATTTGTAGAAAGCATGCCAGGGTTTAGCTTCCCTTCAGATGGGAGACCTCGGTGGGACTTTGGGCAGCCTTGTAGAGGTTAGTCTTACAACCAAGTCGTGCAGTATATGGAATCATAGGCAGAATCCTACTGAAGCTCCCATAAAGTTTGCATAACTTGCCTTGATTAATTGCCACTTCCTTTCTTTTCTTTTTTTTTGCATCAGAACGTAGCACAATGTTAATTGCAACTCACTGACAAGGGCATGTCTTAGTTGTGTGCCTGACTGTGTCTTGTTATTGAGCCACAATGAGCTGCCACAAGTTACACAAGCTGTACAGCAACTTCCCCGTTCGAAAGGAACAGGAATCCTCCACAGTGCTGATATATTCCTGCATCTCACACTCTTTCATTTACGTTTTGGGACCCTTGGTTTTGATGACCGGCTCTCCTTTTGCTCCTGCAGGTCCGAGATGTTGTGGTGGGAGTTGGCATTGCCGGGTTGGGTTTGGCCACCCTTGGGCTCTTGGGCGTTGCCATGGCCAAGAAGAAGAAGAACCAACAGACCCAATAACAGAGACTCGGAGCGTCCGTGTACCCTTGGCTTTTCTTTTCCTTCTTGATTTTGAGTAATGATTTTTTTCCCCAGCTCACTCCTGTGTGGGGTCCTGAATCCAAAGACCTATACACCTTCCTGACTTTCTTTTTGAGAATGCTGTGCTTTTTAAAATAGATAGACAGAAGTGTAGATTTGTAGTGGGACTGTGGGACTGACAATGGGAGCTCTTCCCTTACAGAAAGTGTATTGCTGCCAGCGAGACTTAGAGAGCAACTAGGATGGGTTTGGGCCTGGGAAAGGCCCAGATGTTTGTAGTTCAAGGGGGCCGAAGTGGAGAGATGAACCTTAACAGTCACATCGGCACTTTGGGACAAAGCTGACATTCAGAGGGAAGAGATTCATAGAATCATAGAATAACGGAGTTCGAAGGGTCCTGTAACGCCATCGAGTCCAACCCCTGCTCCATGCAGGAATACAAATCAAAGGATATCTGCCAGGTGGTTGTCTATGTTTCTCTTGATTGCCTCCAGTGTTGGAGTACTCACCACCTCTCGAGGTAACTGGTTCCACTGTCTTCCTGCTCTAACAGTTAGGAAGCATTTGCTGATATTCAACCAAAATCTGGCTTCCTGTAACTTGAGCCCATTGTTGCGTGTCTTGCACTCTGGGGTGACTGAGAACAGATTCTGTCCCTTCTCTGTAAGGGACAGATTCTGTTCCTCCTCTGCTATCATATCTCCCCTCAGACTTCTTTTCTCAAGGCTAAACATGCCGGGTTTTTTCAGTCTGTCCTCATAGGTCTTGGTTTCCAATCCCCTAATCATCCTTGTTGCCCTTCTCTGAACTTGTTGCAATTTGTCAGCATCCTTTTTGAAGTGCGGTGTCCAGAACTGGACACAATACACAAGATGAGGCCTAACCAGTGCCAAATAGAATGGAACTAGTGCCTCGTAGGATTTGAAGACGATGCTTTTGTTAAGGCAGCCTAAAATAGCATTTTCCTTTTTTGCAGCCACATCTCACTGTTGGCTCATATTTAGCTTGTGATTTACAATAATGCCAAGATCCTTCTTGCTCATACTATTTCACAGTTATAGCTACTAATCTGGACCAAATAATATTTATTTCATTTATTTATTTGATAATAGTGTGTATTGTTTTGCTGCTGCTGTTTTTTGTTTGTTTAAACTGGTTTTGCATTATTTTAAACTATTCTGCATTTGCTTTGAACTAATAATTTAGTCCTCTTTTAATATTGTAAAAAAAGAGTGTGTTCTCCATCTGAACCTGTTTTTTAAAACATATCTTGTAAACCACTTTGGGTCCCAGAATCCAGAAAGGTGGAGAAAAACTAACTAGCTAACTACCGTCTCAAAAGCAGTATCAGTTAACCATTAATACTCAACTCATGGTCATATGGACCATTTTTCCAGTGTGAATTTCTTTTTCTTCACTGATATATATTTGAATGTCTTTTATTGTGATCAGAGCTCTCTGTATTTAAATAGTGCCCTGGCAAGGTGTGAGGTTTTAAATATTTCCAGATCTGACTTCCTGTAGATTGAGCTACATTTTCAAACGTCCAGGTTATCCCTAGAGTGTAATCTTTCTTGAGGAATGAAAGAGCTCCTGGCCTTTCATAAAAAAATGTGTGGAAAAGAAAGTTCTGGGGTGTTCAGCTTCTCCTGCCTGGCTGCTAGAAGGTGGAGAGATGGTATGTTTGCCAACATCTTTATTTTGCATTTGAACAGAGAGAAGAGTCCAATTTATCCTGGCGTTTATGTACACCCATTTTTTGTTCTGCACACTTTACCTCTCTTTCAGTAACCTTTCTAGGCCCAGAATGATGAAGGAGGTCAGAACATGTTCATTCAGGAGCAGGTGGCCTCTCCTACTGTGGAGATCCTATGAAATGGGTCATTTGTTCTTTGCTGTAGACTGAGTCATTGTCAGACCGGGGATGATGAATTCCTGGCTCTCCAGATGTTGTTGGATTACATTTCCCATCATCCTTGGCAATTGTTTCTATTGACTGAGGTGATAGGAGTGGACATCCAGCAATCTACAGAGTGCCACGGGTTTCTCACCCTTCTGTTGTATGCACATCTGAGCAACAGTCATATTAAAGTGTGTGTGTGTTTTGGCATGGTGTGATTTGTAGTAAAGATAATCATTAGGTGCCTGATCAATATTGCTGGTCTGTTATGAGAATGTGACTATGTCATTTCAAAGGAAGAACTATCCAGATCGTGGAGGTGATCCAATGCCCAGTACTGTCTGCAAATTTGTACAAAAATTAAAACTCTGCTCTCGGTTAATTCAAATTCTATGCCTGGAAAAGCAGAATTCTTCAACCCACACAAATAATGTACATTGAACGTATTTCCTCAATTTCCCATAATTTTATTGGTCTTTGAAAATGCTTTTGTAACTTATTTTTATTTGTTCACAGCATAGGGTGGAGGACAGAGCTAATTAAGGGTGTCACTAGACAGCCGGATCATCCCAGCCTGATTGTGCTGAAGAGGGTCACTTTGAGATGCAGTATGGCATTTGGGATTATCCTCGCATCCATTTGCAAGGGTCCACCACACTGCACTTCAGACAACCCAGTTTAGCAGGATCTAGACTGATCTTCTTCCCTTTAGAGCAATGGTTCTCAACCTTGAGTAGCCAAGGTGTTCTTCGACTGTGATTCCCAGAAACACCTCTCAGCACATCTGGTGATAAGGGCTTCTGGGAATTGTAGTCCAAAAAAAAAAAAACTTGGATTACCCAAGGTTGGGAACCACTGCTTTAGAGGGGATAAAAAACCCTCTCCTGTTTCCTCCTCCATGCTTTGTCTCAGCCAGTGAATGATCTTGAAAAACGAGAAGCTCGCTTTCTGATTGCCTGTGGAGAGTCAGGGAGATGAAGCTTTAGATTTCTTTTTAATTGTTGCTAACCAACACAGCACATCAGCAATGCATTAGCAACAATAAAAAAAAGAAAACTTCCTCTCCCTTCCCCTCTGCGGGTGGGTGGCTGGGGACCTTTCCATTTCTCAAGATTATTAAGCAGCTTCATCAAGGGACAGCCAGGCAACTGCTTTGGTTCGATCCCAGTGATCATGTACGCTGGAACCAAACCAAAGCGGAGCGATTCTTTCCGCATACATGCACACATACCAGTAGCCGCTGACCGGGACCCAAAAAGGTGCAGGTAGGCATCAATTGGAGCAGGCTGTTTCACAGTGACACATACATCATGTGGAAAAAGGAGCAAACCAGCCCAACCTTGACCAAACTGCAGAACAAACGCCTCTCTGATTGCATCCTGAGAATGTTATTTCTACCGTTTAGGAATGTTGGTTTCAAGCTAGATGCAACACTATCCATCTAGTGTGCTTTTAATTTCACGTGTAGGAGATGGGCTGAGTTAGATGGTGAAATCTTGTTTTCAAGTCATGAGAACTAGAAACCTGATTTCAAAAAACCAGACAGCTGTGATTTCTAAAACCTATGCCCTCAGATCACTTTAGAGGTCATTTTTCGGTGCTTCTGCAGAATCACAGAGTCAAAACTGCCTGCAAATGAAGAATTTAATGGCTGTGAGATTGACATAATGGTTGTCGCCTTGAGAAATTTATCTCCTCTGGAACGGAAATCTCCATGCTAGTTTGGTTTGGTTCCCCCACTCCGTTGCTCCTGATGCTGTGCTTTTTGTCCCGCTTCTGCACGGGAGATGTCCCTGGTGGTCTTTTTCTTTCCTTCTTTCTTTTTTTACAAGGCAGCAGGGAGACGTAAATCTTTTAGGTAGCATTCCAGGTACTACTAACAGTCAGCTTTATTACAGGGCAATAAAAAAGCCATCAAAATAGAAGATAATAGTGAAAACAAGATTAAAAACAGACAATTCAGTCTAACATCATGGGCAGCCTTCTGGTTATGACACCTTACCAGTGATAAACCCCAATTCCTTTCACTGTAAATATCATTTTTATTAGCTTATGTTTTTAAGAGACATTTTATAAATGATATAAATATTTCCTCAAATAAAAACACTAAACCTGATCAGCGTTGTTGTGTGAATTATTATAGGTGGTTTGGGGCTGCAGGGCATTGGGTTAACACAGTATTTACCAAGGGGGACTGTTTTTGTTTTGTTTTGGTTGTTCCAAAGCTTAATAGAAGCTGGTGACTCCAATTTCATAAAGGCTTTTAATCCAGTCCAGATTTTAGTTCAGGCTTGATGGAAGCTATCCAAGATGCAGAACCAGATTACTAAAATTTAGCACCATCTGTAAAGTTCAGCCTAAAACCCGGAGCAAAGTCTTTGTCCCTGTGAAATGAGTTATTGGCATCCATAGGCAGAAGGTAAATTTGAATCTGTGTGTAGATTTCTGAATGATTTGCAACAGAGCTGCAAGGACTTCTAAGTCCTGATTGCTTAACAACAGCAGAAATCAAATACGTCATCTCTCGACCCCAACCCCCCATATTGTCCTATTGAAGAGAAGAAAGTTTGAGATAACTAGGAATGGACATTTTGTAAGTAAGGATGATCAATTCTGTTCATAGCCTGGAGTGAACTAGTAACAAATAGCTACCAGTTACTTGAGATAAACACCCTTTTGCAATAATGAAAGTGGAACTATGTTACATTGGGCAGAATCTGTTCCTGTTGTTCTTGTATAATTGCCTGTTGTATGAAGGGGCTGGTCTTTTGGGAGCCTGCCCCGAACTGTCTGGCACTTCCTTGCACAAACAGACCTTCCTTTGTTTAAAAAACACGCTCTTTGCTTGTATAGCCATGGATTATACTCGCCTGGCACAGAAAAGGATTCTGCCCGTTAGGGTTGTAACTCCACAAGGGAGAGCAGTTGTGATGTCATTGTTACTTTTATCACAACAAGGTGTGGCCTTACTAAATGTAGGAGGAGGAATATCACACGGTTCAAGTGCTGGCTCGGCCAGGCAAAGATGTTCCAGCTACAGAATCTATGTGGAAATGCCACTGGCGTCTCCCACTAGTGCAAAACTGTTTTGTTCACTATGGCATTTTAACTTTGCAGAACTGCTCTGTTCTCTTGCTTTTGTTCTTTTTCTTTCTTTTGATGACACATTTTGTATTTTTTTAATAGTGTTTTAATCAGGGCTTGAAAAAATGTCAAGTTATAATTAAGAGTTGTGGGTGTTAGATGTTGACAAGCTGCATCTAATTTATAGCAACCCTAATAGCATTTTCAAGCTAAGAGAGATAGTTAATTAGTGGTTTTACCAGTTCGAAACCCCCCCCATGAGTTTCATGGCTGAGAAGGGATTCGAACCCAGGTCTCCTGAGTCCTAGTCTGTCACTCTATCCACTAAACCACACTGGATAGTTGTAAGCAACAGGCACCTTAGTGCTAATTATTTTAGCGAGCAATCAGGGTGAAACAAGATTATATTTTTAAAAAGAGAGGGAAGAAAAGCAGAAAAAAAGACATAAGATACAACTAAGATGATTTTGAAATGTCAATGGGTGTTTTTCTTCTTATTCCTAGTGAGATGGATTTCATAGTTTTCACCCTTTGGGGCAGCCATCTGCATATTTTTTTTTTTGCTTTAAAAATAAAAACATATTGCACCAATACCTTTAAAAACAGATGAGACGTTTTCCACGGAAACATCTCATTTTGGCCAGGGGTGAGTCACGCAGCGCTCCTGGCATATCCGAGTCCTGGCCATTTCAGCACCTCTGCACCAGGGCCTCTTCCCAGGGAAAGGGAGTCCTCGCCCGCCTCCCGCCGTTTCCAGCTGTCCACAGTCATTAAAGTCACCGGTGCTCACGCCACCACTTCCTTTGCTTCGTTCTTCAAATCCCCGGCAAGCCCTGAACAGCCATTTGGGCGGCTGCACAGCTTCGCAAGATGTCCGAATACTACGTGAGTAGCAGCTGCCGGGTAGCAGCTGGCAGGCCAAAAAGCTTGCGGCTGCCCTGCCAGCATCCATGCGCCGTGTGGCTGTTGTTGGGTCAAATCCCCCCCATTTTTGTCCCTGCACCGTGTCTCTTTGTGTGTACTGTGGGGCTGGAAGAATGCTCCTACCAGCTAACAGGAATTTGTTTCCAAACAGATTCTGATTCAGCCTGTTGAGTTAAATATAGCCGTCAGGCGGGTGACACCCCTGCCCTCAGCCGACTTTCTAGCACAGCCTCCAAGTTCATTGCTAAAGCTTTATGAAGCTTATATACATACGGAGGAATAAGTTCCTGGGCCCCACATTTATATGGTTAAAAAGAAAGATTAAAATTTTGCTTTAAAGTACTATTTTTACAGTTTCAAAACCCACAGAAACAGTTCATTACCATTAACATTATAGGGTTTTAAAAAGCCATTCTTTCCTTTATTCGATTAGGTAACTACCATTATAGTTACAGGGTTTTTTTTTACAAATGCCATTCTTTCACGTTTTTTTTTTTTTGTTTGTTTGTTAGTTAGTTAGTTAGTTACAGGGCTTTTTTGAAGCCATGCTTTTATCTTTGTTATTCAGTAGTACCGAAAAGTTTATTTTTTAGACACTTAAGAAAAAAGAATATAAAGCTGCTACGAGCTGCTGGCCGTTTTACCAAATGTAGTGAAGCTACTGGCATTCTGTTAACTAAAAAAGTAACTAAATCAGTTACGTCACAAAAGCAGTGATGTCATCCACTGCTGTATTGGAATTCTAACGTAAATTAGTTGTGTGGGGATTTCTTCAGGGCTTGGAAGAGTGAGTTTGTTGAAACAAAACACTGACAATAACTTAGCGGTCATGTTAGATGGAGGATTCTAGAGTTATCATCTTCATAGCCATCATATTCATAATCATCAAAAACAACTTGTCCAAACTCAGCTCTAGCTGCTTCCCGAGACTCTGGTTTTTCTGCTTCTTTCTCAACAGGTAGAGCCCAGGCCTGGAGACCTCATTGAGATTTCTCGCCTAGGTTACCAACATTGGGCCATCTATGTGGGTTCTGGTTATGTGATCCACCTGGGCCCTTCAGGTATGACCTTGATCTTAGGCTAGACATGTGGACAACCTGTTTAACATTTAATGTCTCCAATGTTTTGATTGCCCACTGGAGCCTTACCTTATTAACTGTGGCTTGATTTAACAACAACGAGCCACAAAAATTAGCAATATAGGGAACAGCATACATACTACGTCAATATTTAACAGATACTTAGGTTTTTGGTTAAAACTTGTATCTGTTATATGATACCAGTCAATGTTTTTATAATTTTGATTGACTGTGTCTGGTATTTTTTTGAATAATAATAGTACAGTAATATATCTTAGAACTGTAGAGCTGGAAGGGACCCTATAGATGATCAAGCCCAGCCCTTGTCAAGGAGGCCCAGTTGGGAATCGAACTCCCAACCACTAGCTCTGCAGTCAGATATCCAAACCACGGAGTTTTCCAGTAGTTTACGAGCCTTTCCAAATCGGAAAGGCAGAGTGCTAATTTAAGAACATTTAAGTTAACTCAGTCTTAACCCCTCCCCAAACCTTCTAGGTGCGTTGGACTATATCAACCATCATCCACCAGTGTGCTGGGGATGCTGGGTGTTGAAATCCAAAACACCTAGAGGCTAGGAGGCTGTTTCCAGAGAAGTGGGCTGATTGGCATGTTGCTTCTGGAGACTGGTGTTCACAGTTTTTCTGCCAATTGGCTGCTGCTGGAAATTCCTCTCTTAATCTTGTTACTCATAAATCCCCGGGTAATCTTGGATCTCCAGCCCCCGCACTTCTTTATCCAGTGAGACTGTGTTCCCCACATCCAAACTGTAGAGGAGCTTTCCAAGATACAGAATCTGCTTTGGGGATAAAGCTGAACGCCTTCTAAAATTGTAAAGTTGGGGATCAAACCCAGAGTGGATTCACACACACACACCTGACATTAGAGTCAACCAGCCTTCACAACCCAGAGATGCCCCACACGGGTTACTGATTTGCCAGCAGAAGAGCGTGTTTAGGAAATGCAGAAAACCCACCTGTGGTTCTTTCCTTAAGTTTCTAACTTTTACACACACACATCCATTACATATCTTTGCCATTGTTTAAAAAAAAAAATCCGGGGTTGCTTTGGCGTTTTTACACATATCCCCAGAAGTTCATTCACAGCCATCCCTAATCATGTTTGGAGGAGGTGGGGCAGGGGTGATATGGAGGGTCACATCCAGGGCAAAAGGACAGCTGAGGCTCAGAGCACCAGGGCGTTGGGTGGGCTGATGCCCCCGTCGGTGGACCCTTGCAAGGACCGGGGGGGGGCAGGAAAGGCTGGTTGAGTCCACTGTCACAGGGCAGTGGTGGTGGTGAAACCGCTCATGGTTTTGGCTGAGCTTTACAGGAGTTGTTCCAAATGGCTGAGCTCTACCTGCAAAAGAGGTTCTGCTCCTCGGAGAGCTCCTTTACAGTTGAGACAAAAACCCGGTGTGGATTTAGTGCCCCCCCCCCCCCCGCACAAGACTGGAGAGTTTCAGCCTCCACTCTTGGGTGGAATCTCGAACCTTTTCATTTTTGCTTCCCTACAAGGCAACATCACGGATACTACCTTGGGGCCGTTGTAGGTGATGAATACAGTATCTAGTCTCCACCCCCTTTTGCTGCTTGGGACCATTTGTGTGTAAGAGAAGGTCCTTGTGAGTGGGCCCTGTGGCAGGATCGGGCACCGGGAAGCAGCTCAAGCCTGCCAGATGCTGAGGCTGCGTGGGTGATCACGGAACAAAGGAAGGCTAATTGCCTTTGAGAGAGAACAAAGGAGTCGACAGCGGATGTCTGAGCCAGCGGAGCCTACAGGCAACGCCCTGAGAGCTCTTTTGTTGACTTGGCATGATTTACATAGTATGTTGTGAAAGAGACAGATAGGATACTAGTTACCTAATCGTAACTAGGATTGGCTAAATAACCCTTTGATCTTATGCTCTACCTCTAAGCGAAAGGGCAGAAGAAGGGGTTACCCCGCCTGCTGGCAGCTGCCGCATCCTGCCAGGAGTGTATGCCCGTCACTGGAACAGAATGCAGCTACAACCTTCAAGCAGAAGTTTCCCACAAGGCTGCCCCTTGCAATGCGCTCAGCTCCTGGGGGTTGCCATGGCAACTCAGGCCGGAGAGCCAGAAAGACACGGCTTATTCGAGCATCCTGCTCACCTCTATAGTTCCAATAATTTGTCAGAGCATTTGCATGATGCGATTTTGTGCTATATTTATTTGTTTCGTAATTGGAAAAATATTGCATCCATGGAAGGAGGAGAGTGTGACGAAGAAGCAGGCAAGGTTACGTTGATGGAAGGAAGGAACAGCGCTGAGCAGAGAAACCATAAGCTAGCCTTGCCTTCTGTGGTTTTGGGTGTTGGGCCTTAAGGGCCCTGTGGGCTGAGGATGATGCGTGTTGTAGTCCCACACATATGGAGAACACCAAGTTGGGGAAGGATTTGTCTACACTCTGGAATTTCAACAATTGAAATATTTATTTGCTAATGGAATTACCACTGGGCAGGAGTAATGGGGCCTATGCTGTTGAACCCTAGCTCCCCTCACTGGACTCTCACACCCATCATCCCTTTCTGGATTGGGCTGGTGGGAGCGGCAGTGGAACTGCTAGAAGGTCCCAAATAGAGTCACCACTTACATGTCACCGAAAAAATGAGTGGAAGATCTTCGTCATAAAAAAAGGAGAACAGAAGAGGACCCTGATTTGCATAAAGCTGCATATGCTAATTTATATCCACCGATGCAGAAACAGTTCTGTTTATAATTTAAAAGAAGAATACCTCTCTAGCTCTGATCCACTCTTTGTGGCCCCCATTGAGAAACAGCACGGTTCTTTGGTGCACTTTTAAATGGAGGACCGCCCTCTGCAAAATAGCTCACATGCTTGCACGACAGCCCCCAGCTTCCCTCCAGGAGAACTAAGCTTCTTAGACTTATGATTTTCCTAAGCTCTAAATTAGTGACCCGGTTGGAACTATTGAAACTTGTGAGCCTGGTAATTCGGAACTCATAAAGACTTGAAACGGAGAATACTTTTCTGACATGCCTTATGAATTTCCTTTTCATGGAGCTGTGAGAGGTTGTCAGTTTGACTTTCCTTAGCCCTTAAAAATTGGAAAACAGCAGTCCCGCCTGATTTTATGAAATCTAAGGGGCAAGTCTACAGAGATGAGAAACTTTGCTTTTTTTTGACGACAACGTCTGAGTGTTGTATTAACATGCAACCAGCCCGTCCCTGCAAATCTACTCTTTCAAACACCGTTGGTTTAGAAAAAGCGGATGTCATTGTTATGGCTTAACCCAAGGATCTCCAGAGAAGGGTCATTTGGACAGTTATTCTTTTAAAGCATGTCCCTCCTCGGCCAGAAGGATGACAAAGAGGCTGGAAACTCATTCAGATTTGTAGTGTGGACACGAGCACCGATAGTGAAAAACAGAAATGGACAGGTTTGCTCATCCAAGTCCAGGGACTTGTACTGCTAGGCTCTTAAGGCATCTGGCTTTGGATGTCTGTGTATTAAATCAAATTATTGCTAATTTGATAGACACCTCGGTTTTCCCGAGACATTTCCATCTGGCAGGTAGCACAACCTATTTTGCTCCATGCTAGGAACAGCTGAACCTAGAAAATGATTTAGCAATGCAAGGACAGGAGAAAATTGTTGATGTTTTTACAATCTTGTATGATGCCAAAAGGTGTGGCTAGGAGGACCTTTCTGGGCTGTGGTGACTGTCAATCTATCCAGCGCTAACCAATTGTTCCCTCCTGACTGAATTCAAAGAAAGCCCTGCCTCTTTGAAGATCAATGCTCCCCCACAGTGTCTGTTGAGATCTGTTGCTAAAAGCAGTCATGTTTGTTAGTTTGCTGTTGATCTGTTCAGTTGTAACCAATGAAGCCTTCTATTCTTTCTACTATGAATATCTCAGAGGGTGCTGTTGTGAAAGGGTTCGTCTCTAATCTTTGACAGTTCCTCATTTGGTGAATGAAATGACAATAAGGGAATTTCATTGAATAAAGATTTATTTATAAAACTTGTTTGTTTTTCATTAATAACATCAATAGATTCATTAAACGATAACTGGTTGGGAGTATCCTCCCACAACGACATTAACGGGCGATCTAACGGTTTCTCTTGACTGCCCGTTTTCCTCGGTTGTGAGGAAAACGGCGACTTTCTTCCGAATCCCCCCTCTCGGTTTTCCTCCCTCCTTTATAGCTTCTCTCTCCTCCTCCCTCTCGCGCCCCTCTGACCCATCCTTCTCCTCTACCACTTTTAACCCTTTCATTTCCTCCTCTATTCCGCGTATATCCAGCATCTCTTTCTCTTTTCCCTTTTCTTGGCTTTCCCTTTCCTGCTGTTGATCCTCCCTTTCGGACGGCTGAGGGGACGGCACACTCTCAGCCTCTTTTGCTGCTCCTTGCTCACAGCTATTGAGACTATAAGTGCCAGTTGATGAGAAAAAGGGGTAGTCTACTCTGGGGAACTTGAAACTATTCTAATCTGTGAATCCCTGCACTTTGGCAGCATAGCTAGAGGAATTTAATCAAAAATTCAAAACTCTGCGACAAGAATTCTGGCCCCCAGTTCCTTTTTTAAAGAAAAATTTGCCAGTGCCATCAAATTTCTGTGTATTCCTGTTCTAAAGAACTGGAGGTTTTAAGGAACTGCAGGAGAAAACTAAACAGATTTCCCCATCATTAGAGCGAGCATGGTACAATGGATTTCCCCCCGTTTTGTCATATCTTTCCAGGTACTTTAAAAGAAGAAAGCACTGCTAGCATCATGTCTGTCATGTCCCACAAAGCCCTGGTGAAGAAGGAGTTCCTCTGGGACATAGCTGGGAATGACATCTGTCGGGTCAACAACAAATACGACGAGAAATACACTCCTTTCCCAGCAAGCAAAATCATCCAGGAAGCAGAATCGCTCATAGGAAAGGAAATGCATTATAGTTTGACCAGGAGAAACTGTGAACACTTTGTTACCCGGCTGCGTTATGGGAAAGCTCGGAGCGACCAGGTGGGTAGAGATGGTCCAGAGTTGCAGGAAGATGCACCACTTGGAAGAGCAGCTTTTGTGGATTCTTGTTTCCCTGAATCCCACTGCCTGCATGGCACAGGGTCTCTCTCTCTCTCTCTCTCTCTCTCTCTCTGTGTGTGTGTGTGTGTGTGTGTGTGTGTGTGTGTGTGTGTGTGTGTGTTGTGCCAGATAGGGAGCAATGTGCTCAATACAACTTCCAAAGGACAGAACTATTTTTCTGATGTATGAAAAAATTAACTCCCCCCTTTGTATCATGTGACTCCTGGTAAAAGAGCCAGCCTGGGTGGCCTTGGGCAACCTGCACAGTCCCAGGGCACCCCAGAAGAAGGGAATGATAATCCACTTATGAGTGTTTTCTACCTGGAAAACCCTGAAAAGGATTGACATAAGTCAGAATTGACTTGATGGTACATGATTATTCCTTCCCTCCCTCCTCTGGGGCCTTTTGGGAAATCTCAAATGGCAACTAGGGGCTCAGGATCCTCAGATCCTCTGAACCTTTGGCAATCTCTGCATAATCTACTCTAGATCAACTGGGTCAGGTCTGAAAGTCTGATGCTTGAACCCAAGAGATCTTTATAGACCTCTAGGAAAAACCAGAAACCAGTTTTCAGAATCAGTGGGCCCTGCATCCAGCTGTCTCTGTATAGCTAATTTCAAAGCGTCACCTTTTATTAATGTTTTCAGGGTTCCCCAGATGACTGGAAACGGAGGCAACGTTCTCATTCCCTGCAAATAAGCTGCTGCAAAGCCCATCGTTGTCACTGCAACTGGGCGCAAAGAGTCCTGATCGGTTGCGGTAGAGCCTTAACTGTTTGAGCTCCCTCCTCTTTTTCAGGTGAGAGATGCTTTGATGGCCAGCACATTGGTTGGCGTTGCAGCCGTGGCAGCCGTGGCAACAGTGGTTACCAGTATATTATTGCCTAAGCATCGGGAAGACAAATAACCACATCACGTTTTTGTCTTGAGTTGAAGTTTTTCCTGGTTTTGGAGATCATGCATCATGGCCTCTCCCAATTTGAAGAGACCCTTGTCCAGCAGGCCGAGGCCAAGAGGCAGTCCTGAAACCAGCCAAATCATGGAGCTGGACAGGGGACAGATTGTATTTGTCTTCCGTGTGGAAGGGATGGTCACTCTCGAATTGGCCTTCTCAGCCACACTAGATGCTGTTCCAAGTCCTCCATACAGAGCACGTTACCATAGTCTCTTGAGACTGAAGGATGCCTACAAGGAGATCATACCCTCATTGGATGTCACCTCCAGCACCTCCCACATTTCAGGCGCTGAAACAGGGACAATTAATAATGTGATGTTGCAACAGGAAAAGTGAGCTGTTATGATGTGAAGTTTAGATTCTCCTTGAGATGAAAAAAAAAGTTCACTTTGGTTTGAAATGCTCAAGAAAATTATCTGTTCTGCCTCTCCTGCAACGTTGTCCTGGGCCAAGCCCACTCCTCCCCCAGTGTACGCATGTTTTTCTGGCTTATAATGTGTTTAGGAGGAACAAAAAACTGCATGCAATACCATGTGTATATTTTGATAGTGGGAAGGTCTAAAAATGGTTCAATGGAAAAATGCACTTAATCATGGCAGTGTGTATGAATTTAGACTGTGTGCTTAATCCTGTTGTGTTTCACTGATTTTTAATTGTAGGTCTTTTTCCCCTCATCACCTACTGGTTGGAATCCTGTTGCACAACTCCACTTGCCCAATAGGGTTGATGTTGTGAGAGGTCCGTGTGTGACTCATACACAGTACAATAGCCATGTGCACCCCAGCATTGCTAAAAGAAGCCTTTAATCAGTAGGGACTTGCTGCTGATGACGTTATACCCATTGTGCCTGCAGAGCTGTGCAACAGGATTTCAGCCTGTGTTGTAACTTCCCACATTTTGCTTCCAAGCTGATGGCCCTTCTTGTTTCCCTTTGACCTGCAGGGGGCATTGGAAATACAAGTGTAAATGATGAAAAGGGAATTGAGTTACAAGAGAACAAAGTTACATGTAGTGTGGAAAACCATCACTTCCTCAAGGAATTTCATTAATGTAATGTTAGTAAAAAAATCTACATCCACAGGATGAAGACAGACCATGTGGTATGTCCTGTCTCTCTACGTCAATGGTTCCAAACCTTGGGTCCCCAGATGTTCTTGGACTACAACTCCCAGAAGCCTCTACCACTAGCTGTGCTGGATTTCTGGGAGTTGTAGCCCAAGAACATCTGGGGACCCAAGGTTGGGAACAACTGCTCTTCTTCAACTGAGACAATGATAAAACTTCTGTTTGATTTCCCTCATGGTTTAGTCCAGAGGAAAAATGTGCGCAAAAATATGTACTGTGCTATGTACTTTCTCACCGACTTACAGTAGCCCTAGTGAACTTTTCAAGATAAATGAGATATTTAAGAATTGGTTTTACCAGCATTGTCCCAACCCCCACTCCCAGTGAATTTCCACAGCTGAGCAAGGAATCGAACTCCGGTCTCCTAGTCTGTCACTCTATCCACTACACCACACTGGGTACAAATATGTACATTTTTTCCCTTAAAAATACAGAAACATAATTCATGGATTGTTTTGTGAGAAGAGGCAACACCCTTGTGCTGTGACAAAAACTGAGGATAGAACAGGAACGCAGGTAGAGTCCAGAAAAAATGCAAGTCACTCAAAATGAAGAGATTTCACATCTTTGGGCCCTGAACTTTGGAATATTTTGAATATTGTTTAAGAAACTTCTGCTTCTATCACACACAGAGAGAGGAGTTCAATTTGGGGGGGGGAGGGAGGGGGGAGTTTCTTCAGCCAACGTTTCCTCCCTGGATGGGCCCACATCTTTCTTGTTGCTGTTCCAAGCTGTTCTCTCCTTTACCTTTTAATAGTGGCCCCAATCCATACCACCATCCCGAGTAAGGGTAGGCAAAATCCGGTGGACTGGGAACTGTTTTTTGACCCCAAGATTGCAATGTTCCAAAAATGCATTTTTAAAAAAATCAAAACAATAGGAAACAGACATTCATTTCTGACGTTGCTTTTGCAGTATTGGCCTTTTTGTGGAAGAGAGTACAGGAGGCTGGCTGCAAACAGCTGCTCTTGGGAGGCTTCTAGGAAGAGAAAATGAACTGAAAGCATCTCCTGGGGGGGATCCTGCTATGGTCTTTTGGGCACGCTTTGTTGCAGTTTTATTTGCAACCTTGCATGCTTCCTGTGGTTTAAGGGGCATGGAGGGATTATTCTGGGTTGGGGTGTCTGTTAATACATACAGCACTAAGCAGTCATTCCCTCTCACCTCTGAATTCAGACAGAGCTATGCCTCTCTGCTGAGTGCTCCTCCCCTCTCTTTAATCTGTTACGATACGATACAATATACCTTTATTGGCATTATACAAATACACAGGGGGAAGAGACACAATCAACACCAATGAAGGAGTACAAAATCATGAAAAACAAAAATATTTAATCTGTTGGAAGCAGTGTTTGTTCATTTGCTGTTGATCTGTTCACAACTGTAAGTTAATGAAATGTTTTCATTCTTTCTCCTACAAAGGTCTCAGAGTGAGTTATTGAGACTTTAAGTGCTTGTTGATGAGAAAGGGGTGGGCTCTCCGGGGAACTTGAAGCTATGTGGATCTCTATACTTCTATTGTGTAACAAAAGGGAATTTTATCAGAAATTCAAAACTCTTCAATACACGTTGTCTACCCTGCAAGAGAAGCAGAGACGCATGGAGATGCCTCCCTGGATGAAGGTGCTGAGAAGAATACAGATGAATCGTCAGGGCATGAAGGGCTGGCCTGCCACGAGGCACAATGAAGCAGCCACTTTGAGCAGAAAATTTCAGGCTTTATGGTGTTGTTAAGATAGGAAATGGCTATTCATTTCATATTAAAAATCCATGATGGGTAATGCCCTTACTAGGATGCGAAAATATCACTTTAATAAATAGGTAGGCTTTTGAGCCTTACAGTACTCTTCGTCAGGCTAAATATTAGAAGACCTGGGATGGAGTAGGGTCAGAAAGAGAAAATTTGAAGAAGAAAAAATCATCCTGTTCAGGTGTTACAACGAAGGAGCACTTCTTTCTTCTGCTTTTCTTCCTCATCAACGAGGAGACGTGTTCATGAGGTTTTTTTTCTCATACGTCAGAATAACTTGACTTGATCTGGGTACTTTATGCCATGACCATAGGAGTGAAGAGGGCAGTTTTGCCTGCCTCAGGCAACAAATTTTTTGGTGTTAGGCGTGAGGGGATGCACCCTTAAATTGGGAGAACAAGTGGACCCGTGTGTCTTTTCATTCCCAGCATCCCCATCCCCTTCACACAAGAGTATTTGATGGTTACTCGGTAACAGGTGAGGTAGCACTTTCCCTATGACCTCACTCCAAGCACAGGTAGAAAATGAGAGGTTAATTTATTTGACACAGGAAAAAACAAGTGACAACCCACTGCAGGTACACAGAGGGCTGTAAAGGTGGTTGGAATGGGGTGGTCTAATTTTATTATCTCCCTTTATCTGGGGTGGTTGTTGGTGTCTACTGGTTTTGAATCGATTACTGGAGCAAGGTCTGTTAAAAGAATAACGGTTGAGCTGTCAGAAATATCTAAGGCTGGTCCTGATGTTGGGCAGAGTGAGGCAGTTGCCTCAGGTGGAAGGTGCTGTGAGGTGGCCGTAAGTTGTTGAAGAAGAGAATTCTGCATCACAAGGGCTGTGTTAGACAGGTTATGTGCCATCAGGTCCCATCTGATTTGTAGCCATCTTGATGGGTTTTTCATGGCAAGTGAAATATTTAAGGAGTGGCCACCTCTCCCCACATGAGTTTCTACAGCTAAGCAGGGATTTGAACTCAGGCCCTTTGAGTCTGACTCTGTCATTCTATTCGTGAGCCCACAATGGCTTTCACACAAGGTCTACTGTGAGTCCTTAAGTTGCAGCCTTCAGCGATGGTGGAGAATATTGTTCTGCTCAAAGAATGGGAGAAATATCAGTCCAGCCTTTGCACACATCATGTGAGACATGTTCATTTTCTTTGCCTCGGGCAGAAAAATGTCTCAGGATGGCCCTGAAAAAAAAATCAATTTCTTTGCTTTGCTTTGGGAACTGATAACTTAGCTACCATCTGCCCTGATTTGGGGCATCAACCCATTGAATCATGGCTGGAGGACCCATGGTTTTCCAGAAGTAGTGGAACTCCAATTCCCATCATCCTTTAATTTAGGCTAGGGCTGGCTAATGGTGATAGAAGCCAACCACATCTGGACAGCTGCAGCTTCCCCAGATTTGCCTTATTTTAAAACAACAACTAATATACATTTTATAGGGTGCCATTAAAACCCTTGACATTTCAGCGATTTCCTTACCCAGGAGATAGTTTCCTGCCCCAAGGGGTTTACAATCAAAATTTCTGCAGAGGAGAAATAACAGAGGGATGGGAGCATGACAGAGAACAATAACAGGGGAAGATTTATGCATATTAATTTTGGTTGGTTAATCATCTGCTGGCTAACTGATTAAATGTAAATGAGTTTGTAAATGAGAATGTCTCAGTGGAGAAGCCTTTCCAAAGTACTGATGAAATCTTGTTTAATAAACAAGTGCTACAACTCTCTGTTGGCGGAAAAAGAGCAGAGTTAATCTTTCTTTTTAAAATTATTCTAAAATTCTCTGTCAAAATTTCTCACTATAACCATGTCATGCTGGCTCTGATATCAGGTGTGGTTGTAAATCAGCGGAAGTTTAAAGGAGCTATCCAAAGTGCTGAAAATATTGTAGGGTTAAGATTCAACCCTTTGAAGAGGCTATGTGAAGTTTGGATTAAAATCTGGAGCAGATGCATCAACCCACTGACCTCAGAATCTACAAGCCTTTACTGAATGGCATATTAGACCCCAAACAGCGTCTCAAAACCGGCAGGACTTTCAGACATCTTATTGAAAAAAACTGCAGTAACAGTAATGCTATTTAGCTGGCATTTACGTCAGAGGGTTCTTTGGCCTGCTTTGGATACAGTGAGCTCAGTCATCCTGACAAATACCCTGTAGAGTATTATTACCCCATAGTCATCCTGACAACTACCCTGTAGAGTATTATTACCCCTCAGTAGTATAGCTGAGGATGAGGGAACAATGGCTGAATTCAGGTCTCCTGTTGATTTCAAAACTGAGGTTAAGGCTACAAGTCCTGTAACAACGGGATTAGCTCTGATCTTCGTAATCCTAAAATATATTGTTCCCTCCTTCTGTCCTTTCCTGTTGGCTTATCCACATGAGTGGGTTTTGTGAGGGGAAGGAGTTTTTTTTCTGGATTGGAGCTGTTGCGTTCTGGTTCCTGTTTCATGGTACAACTGTGAGGTGATTTTAGACTCTGGATTTAAAGGATTTACATGCCTTGCCTTCTTCTTTAACTGGTTTTGAGGTATGGGAAGCCAGCCCTGTTGTAATCAGACAGATCCTCAGGGTCTCATCTAGTCTCACTAATCCTGTGGCCAAGATGGCTGGGGTGGGTGTATCTCGGATCTGTATTCCAAAAGCGAGCTTTCCCAAGCCCCGATAAAAGCCGGAGGAAGCAATCCTCGTTTGAGGATGTCCTTCAAGAGATCATCATCCAAAAAACTTTTTAAAATACTGATTTCTAATTTTAAAAAAATCTTTTGCAAGAATGAAAAACAATAAATCATACAATTTTTTTTATCACATACATAATCGTGGTCCATTAAAAAAGGGACTCATTTCCAAAGATCAACATGAGAGACTAGAAGGGAACCAATATCTTGTCATGGAATTTATACAATTTACGAAAGGAAACCAACTTTGTAGAAATTTGGGTGATTACTTCCCGATATTCCTGTGTCTGATATGGGTAGTAAGTTTATCTCTTCGCTCTGAGTGCCACACCTTGGATACTCAACTGGAGATAATTTAATATTTTTGTTTCCAGTGGCAAGCTGTACTTAGTTTGGCAGCCAGACACAACATTGAAATTATTGTGTGTGTGTATACATGTGTTGAAGAGAAACATTACTCCTGAGATATACTGAGAATCATCCTGATAGGGAGACCCCTTAATTTTTTTTTGAGATGTCATAGTCTGTATTTTGTGAAATATTAAGGTCTATAGCTCAGTGAGTTAGGTATCTGGCTGTGGTTGGGAGTTTGATTCCCACACTGTGCCTCCTGGGAGGAGAGCCGGCCTGGGTGGCCTTGGGCAAGCGGCACAGTCCCAGGGCTCCCCCAGAAGGAGGGAACAGCAAATCACTTCTGAGTATTCTCTAGCTAGAAAACCTGGAAAGGGCCACTGTAATTGAAAACGGCACACAATGAGAATCACAGAATAATGAAGTTGGAAGGGGCCTATAAGGTCATCAAGTCCGACTCCCTGCTCAAGGCAGGAACACAATTATTATTAAGGAAGCTAAAACAAATGGGTAAAAATACCACATCAGAAAGGCTCCGGGGAGGGATGGGTGGGGCATAAGATTACATTCCTTGGCATTGAGCCGCCATCATGTCTTCTCCTCCAGCTATGCCCATAGGAAGCCGACACTGAGGAGAACACACCGAGTCTAGGGAAGATGAACAACGAGGAGCAAAACCACTCCACCTTCTTCATCAGGGTGAAGAATCCTGCTGAACGGGTAAGGGATCATAGATGGTGGCATTTTCCAGTAACGCAGCAACATTCTTCTAAAACAAACACCATCATTGCATTCATAGGGCCTGCATGTTCTTCTCTAATTGAAAGGGACTAAATCCAGCCTTTTTGTTGTTGTTGTTCCAAAGCAAGGTGTGTGTTGCAGAGGGAAATATCTGAATGGGTTCCCACTTTCTCTCTTCTGTGACAGTGCATTAAAAACCCAGCAGATGGAGCTCTGTTACAACAGGAAAGGTGGAATCCCGTGCACGCCTGGACCTTAAATATTGCCATGTATTCTCTTTTTTGTTGCAATGCCACAAAAACTGAGGGTGGGGGTGGGTAGCTGACTGGCTAGCTTAATAGCTGAATGGTTTAGGTATCTGGGTTGGGAGTTCAATTCCCCACTGTGCCTCCTGCAAGGGAAGTCAGCCTTTGTGGCCTTCACAAAGAATCCCAGGGAATGGTAAACCACTTCTGGGTATTCTCTACCTGGAAAACCTTGGGAAGGGTCACCATAAGTCGGAACTGACTTATGAGCATGATTAGTATTATGCCCCCACCCCGGTGCAATTTTCTTGGCTGTGCTGGATTTGTGTGTTGGTGGAGGTCTGGAAATTGCAGGGGGCCTCCCCTCCCCAAATGATGTTTTCAAATTCTTCAGTTGCAACTCTTCTTCCTAGTTTTCACCCAGAGGGATACCATGTTGAGGATGGAGGCAATATGTCTCTGTCTGCTGTACAGGCGTTGTCGTTCACTCCCCGAACAGAGGCCACAGTGATATAGAGGTCCTGACCTTGAAGACACACTCATAATCTCCCTGTCAAGATGGATTCTGCGCTTGTATGTAGACTGAGTGTGTCAGACGTTTCCACTTGTCTCTTCCAGGAGGAGCTAAAACCTGGAGACCTCATTGAGATCTTCCGTTCTTCCTGTCAACACTGGGCCATCTATTTGGGGGATGGAAAGGTTGTCCATTTGGCACCTGAATGTGAGTTCACCAAGCCTTTGGCAGCTCCTCTTGTCAGCCATCAGCCTGTGGCCACAGAAATTGTCCTTTATGCTAACTGTGTTTTATTTGGGGTGGGAGGAAGGAGAGGAGTACCTTTTGCAAAATGTGAAGGGCCCATGGAATTTCCATTCCCCTGGACTGTAAGCAGCATTTGTTACTAGTATGTAGATGATGGCTCCCTAGAGTTCTATGGGTTTATGCGTTACGCTGCCTCAGCAAGGAGAAACCTCCACAAAAGATTAACAGTCTTCTGAGAAGCCTCAGTCCCAGAGCGAGACAAAGGGAAGCCTTTCCCCCTCCCCCAGGTCTTTGCAATTTACACAAAATATCTCGTGCATCCTTTCCCGTTGAGAAGCAAAGCAAACACCCACTAAGCCCAGAAAGACTGGGTGATTTAAAACAAAACAAAACAAAACAAAGAACCCAGCCCAGTCCTCCAAATTATTAAAGAAAACAGCAGTCATCCTAGTTTGGGGCCAAGGATGAGATGGGTGAAGATTTATACCTCTAGCTACAATCCCTCAGTGGTCATTTCTTGAGGGGAATTGGCTAGCAAAAGAAACAGCAACAGCCTCCTGGCCCTGTTCATTCTTTGATTGTGTGTCTGTCTGTTTGCATGAAAAAGCAGAAACTTTATTTATTTATTTATTTATTTATTTATTTATTTATTTATTTATTTATTTATTTTGAGGCATCCTTCTTTTCCATGGGGGCCTTGTGCCCTTGCATGGGAGGAAGTGCTCTTGCCCCCAAGGGTGCTGAAATGGCTAGTTCTAGCCCTGCTCGCACAATCCCAAGATCAAATGCCAGAGCTGAGTAGCTGATTTGACTCCACTTCCATTGGCCACTTGATCCACTTGTTTTGTACTGGACTCTGCTCCAGACACAGTTTTCCACCTGCCTTCTTGATTTGCACCTGACTCAAATCTAGACATGCTTCTTGTGAAAAACCAAGTACATCTGAAATACAAGCTGCCTTAAAGGAGTCATACCCTTGACCCAGCTAGCCAAAAATGGCTGGCTCTGACTGGCAGCAACAGTCTCCAAGGTTTTGGGTAGGATTCTTCCCTAGCCCCGCTTGGAGGTCCCTGAGATTTCCAAGTGGTCTCCCGTTCAAGGACCAGGTGTCCAACCCTGCTTAGCTTCCGAAACTATGCATCATATTCGGGGGATGTGAGCAGATGTGGATAATATTCAGCCTTTATGACTTGGCATAGCATTATTTTATTTCATATTTTGACCTTCTTTGAAGTTATTGAGCCTTTATTGTGTTACCCAGTGTGGTATAGTAGACAGACTAATGCGCTAGGACTCAGGAGATGTGGGTTCAAGTATCTGCTCAGTCAAGGAAACTCACTGGAAGGTGGTGGAACTGATAAAACCACTCCTTACCTTGAAAGCCCCATTAAGGTTCCTATAAGTTGGTTCTGACTTGAGAGTACAACACCCACCCACCCACATTAGACCGCACACATTCAATGGCAAGAAATTGTGTGCAAGCTTTCATGCTCGCCACACCTCTTCATGAGGGAAGATATTGCAAAAGGCAGGGAAGGGGGAAACAGGAAGTGTTTAGTGTCATGTGAATGGTGGGAATCCATTTGGGATTTTATTCTGAACTTTAAAGGAGCTATCCAAGCTATACTGGGGACTGATTTAAGCACCTAGGATAGCTCCTGTAAAATTCAGACAACAATTTATCGCAGATTAGCCACCCACTATGACACTGTAGGCCTAAGGATGCCACTGCAGATTGGGGAAGTGGGTGTTATAGGGTACAACAACAAAAGGAAAATCGGAGTGGACCTGAAGTCTTTATGTCCCTCTCCTGCTGCCATAGATGTGGAGAGGGTGGGGAAAGATGGCAGGTATTCAAAATGTGTCTTCTCAGGTCATCAACTGTTGGCTTTGGAAGCAGCCATTCTGTTAACCAAGAACTGTGGAATGTTTTGCAGTTCTAGTGATGAAAACATAAAATCTGTAAATCAAACCTATGTCCTGTAAGTCAGGTCAGATAGATGAATTCAGTGTGGTGCAGTGGGCTCTGTCTTCCCCTTTCTTTTACCTCATGTGGCCTGCCCTCTTGACTTCATTTCCTTCCACCCAGGTGGCCACCTTGCCGATGGGACTCCCAACGCTTTGGCGGTCTTGTCCGACCGAGCCTACGTCAGGAAGGATTGGCTGGAAGATGTCGTGCGGAAAGACGGATACCGAGTGAACAACAAACATGACGAGACACAGCCGCCACTCCCCCTCGCCAAGATCCTTTGGCAGGCGGAGGAACTCGTCGACAAAGAAGTGCCCTATGGTTTCACCAGCCAGAACTGTGAACATTTTGCTATGAAGCTACGTTATGGAGATGAAATGAATGAACAGGTTCGCTGGGCTCACCTGTGGCTTAGATTGAAAGGGGAGCCGGAGTATCATGGTGCACTTGTGGTTTTAATTTGTCCGTCTTAGGAGAGGGAGTGCGGTACGACAGCTAGAGCAGAGGTGGGCCAATTTAGATGGTCTGGGTTTTCTACCCCACCAACTTGCTCGCCAAAATGTGAACATTAAAAGAAAATCATTTCTGGTTTCTGGGATTCTGTTTCCACCTGCCCGCCTTCAAATCTTGAGGGCTTTGATAATGACCATGAACATTGTTTTAGAGCAGAAAACTCAGTCTCGGAGGCTTTTACAATGGTTAACAAAATAATACTAAAATTTGTTTTAAAAAGGCAATTGCTCTAAAATATCTCAAGTCAATCAATTTTACGATTGGTCCAAAGTGCTTATATACATTGTGATGTTAATTTGCAAGTTGCAGCTGCCAAAAATGTACCTCCCCTGGTAACATGTAGCCTCATATTTCAGAATAGAAAATTAACATAAAAATCTGAAAGATTTTGCTGGGTAAAGCAAACACATGCTTTATATAAACTGGTGCCGAAATTATACCAAAAGGAAGAGAAAAAATACACAAAGCAGAATTTCTACACACACCCTGCCCTGATTTATGAGACTGTTGACTTGACATAGATTAGGGAAACCATTTTAATGGGACTCTTCTAAATAGGGCTGAGTTCGAATCCAAACCATTCTGCAACAAAAAAATCCTATCATATGGTTCATTCTCAGAACAGATGAAACAAAATTAAATCTAAAATGGAAAGGCTGTACTTAATCCTACCAACTACAGTTGAGTAGAGACATTAACTGAGATGCAATCCATCTTAATAACTTTGGTTAGCACTATGTGCCTAGGGGGTAAAAACTTCTATGGTTTTTTTATTTAAAAAAACTTGGTTCCAGGCCACAAACAGCACCTGTGCCTGGTTAATTGTTCTAAAATTGACAGCCAAGGTGCCACCACTGGTGAGCCCATGGGCCTGGTACCCCATACATCTACACTAGGCAGTTTAATTCTACTTTAGCCATCATGGCTTCACTCCCTGAGATCTGTAGTTCGGTGACAGATTTCTCTGCTCTAAGCGAAGCGAGTCCAAGATAACATGCTCACAGGTAATTTGCATAGGATGAAATCATGGCAGTTAAAGAGGCATGAAACTACCATGGCGGTCCAGAAGGCAAGATTTCAATAAATTAAATGGATCAGAAAGTGGAGTGGAGTGGTTCATGATGGACTAAGATGAAGGAAGTCACCTCTTTTTCTTGTTAAAAAATGGCTTTCTAAGATAGCTCCCAGAAGGAGCAAAATGGGTGTGTGTGTGTGGTGTATTTGTGCAGTTTGCCTTTGGGTGGGACTGTGTTAGGGGTGCTTTGGGGTGGTGAGGAGATGTGTGCAGCCCCCAGGTTCTGGAGGAAAGCAAAAATGGGTCTTAGCCCCTCCGAGGTGGCTCACCCCTGCCTCACAGGCTGAGAAACAGGCAAATGAAAAATAATTGCTTGCGCCTAACATGGCTTATGTCTCTTTTTAATCAGGAAGAAATAAAACCAGGAGACCTCATTGAGATCTTCCGCTCTTGTTACCAGCACTGGGCCATCTATGTTGGAGAGGGCAAAGTTGTTCACTTAGCCCCTGATCGTAAGTTTCCATGGAAACCCCTTGGGCCTGCTTCAGGGTGGTTCCAAAGTAGATTGAATAATGTGTGTGGTGTGTGTGTGTGTGTGTGTGAATTTGTGCTATTCACACTTTAATGTAAACATTCCAAATTTGCACTTCCTATACATATATAGAGGACCTAGACCTGCACTAGAGCTGGAACAGATATAATGTACAGATTTTCCCCCTTCTCTCTGTTAGGATGATGTCCTCAGTTTAAAAAAAAAAAGTTGCCGAAGCTAGTCTATGAAGGAAAAGTGTGCAAAAATGTGTATACAACAGAAAAATATGTGTGGAGCCATTTTATTTTAGGGTGAAAAAAACTGCTTGCAAAAAAATTAAGTTTGGAAAAAAACAAAACACCTTAAACCTTTTCCTGTAGTTTTAAAAACAACAACAAGGAAACCGGACAATTACATAGAAGTGCAAACTAATTAAAGCTGATCTGCTCAGATCTGCCCATTGTTATAACAATATTTATGTCCGATCAGGTAAATTCTAATATATCGTGACCCTTGTCCAGATGTTCTAGGAGACATGGTTTAAGGACTGAAAAGGGGTTCCCCAGCTCTATCTTTTAGGCGCTCTGGGGCTGTGCCCCTTGCCCCAGGCTCCATAGGTTGTCTCTTCTCCTGGAAGGTACAGTGGGCGATTGGGCTGTGAACCAGATACTCCAACCGACTGAGCTATCTAGCCAGATCTGCCCACCCTTAATTACTTTAGTTTAGGTAACATGTGGCCTCCCAAAGGCTGTTTTTTCTGCTCCCCATAGAGCTCTCTTCTGCTGCCCCCATGCCATTTGTGTCTCTGTGAAGTAGACAGCAGGGTTCTGCTCCGGAGAACGGTACCTAAGGATGAACCCCCAAACCATTCAGAGATGCTAGATCGGTAGCATCTGCATTCTCCAAGCCCCACAAGTAGCCCTTAAATCTGAGAGAGTGAGACACAGTTGTTTTGGATACTCTGATCTGGTCTGGGGGTTCATCCTGATATATATTACAGATGACCCAGAAATCTATTAGTAGATCCAATTTTTTTTTCTTGTCCCACTTTTTTCTATTTAGAGTACAGAGTTCTTTTCTTCTCAGCAAAACACTTACTTCCTACTGTGTATTGTCGCCAGAGAAGGTCAGATTTGTGTTTGAGGGCTATAACTCCCAGAATTCCCCAGAGAGTTGGAGAACGCCTGAGGCATTCTGGGAATTCTGCTGAATTCTGGGAGTTGTAGGCCAGAGCCACAAGTTTCTGCTCATGTCTAGTGGTAGCCTTCAGGTGGCCCTCCAGATGTTGCTGGATTACAACTCCCTTCATCTCTTTCCATTGGCTGTGCTGGCAAGGGCTGATGGGGGTTACGGTCCAACAACATCTGGAAGGCCCCACCTTCCTCACTCCTGGCTTAATAGGTGTTACTCTATAACTATTGGCTATAAAATTAAAGATCTGTGAAGCTGTGCACACATATGCATGCCCAGAGGATACAATGGAAAAGTTTAATTCCACACCTCACCTGTTAACTGTGGTTAAACATTATTTCACCCTGACCAGTTTGTTTGCAATATTTTGATAACCAGAAAACCTCTTGCACTACATCATGGCAATTTTTAGAGTATATATTTTAATTGTATTTTAATTGTTTTATCTTTTCACTGTATTTAAATTGTTGTAAGCCGCCCAGAGACCTTTGGGTAGTGTGGGCGGCATATAAGTTAAATAAACAAACAAATAAATAAATAAATGCTAAGAGGCAAGCCCTTTCTAACACCACTTCACTAGCCTTTCAATTTAGAGTGGGGTCTCATGAATTTTCCACAGGATCACCATTGCTGACACATCTGTACCCTATGGCAGGGGTCCCCAACCTTGGGCCTCCAGATGTTCTTGGACTACAACTCCCGGAAGCCTTCACCACCACCTCTGCTGGCCAGGATTTCTGGGAGTTGAAGTCCAAGAACAACTGGAGGCCCAAGGTTGGGGACCACTGCCCTATGGCATCACAAGCACACACCCCACATGATCACAAAGGTAGCCCCCTCTGTTTCAGCTTTTGCCCCCAAAATCTGAGGTGTTGACACAACAAGACTACGCTTCCTCTCACCATCTCTTTCCTCCTTTCCCCCAGGTGACCGTCTTGCTAATGGCGCTGCCAGCGTCTTGGCGGTCTTGTCTGACCGAGCGTACGTGAAAAAAGACTGGCTGGAGGTCGTGGTGCGGAAAGATCAGTACCGGGTGAACAACAAACATGACCCCACGCATCCCCCATTGCCACTGTCCAAGATGCTCCAGCGGGCGGAAGAGCTTGTGGGGAGGGAAATGCCCTATAACCTGACAAGCCACAACTGCGAACACTTTGTGATGGACCTGCGGTATGGAGTTGCCATGAGTGACCAGGTGAGGCCATGGCATGGGATGACCACGAGATCAAAACATGGGCTGGAGGCAAGATTTGCCCTAGCGTTAGGCAGAGTGAGCCAGCTTCCCCCAAGCGGTTGTTTTTTTAATTGTTCTTTTTTAAAGGGCCAGCCAATTCATAATTATGCAATTGAATTTTGTTCTGTTTTATGGCTGTGTGTGTGTGTGTTTTGTGCCGTCAAGTTGATTCGAATTTATGGTGACCCTTTCCAGGCATTTTGAGGTAAAGAATATATAGAAGTGCTTTACCCTTCCCGTCCTCTAAGGGCATCCTTGGGACTGGGCAGCTTGCCCGAGGCCACCCAGGCTGGCTCTTCTCCCAGGTGGCCCAGTGGGGGAATCAAGCTGGCAACCTCTGGCTCTGCAGCCAGAGACCTCAACCAGCTATCCAGCCAGCTTACTTTACCCCCAGGGAGTGAGAAAAGGCACTTACGGGATTTTCTCTTTTAGATGCACAAAATAACATTGGGTTCCTTGAGTATTAGGCACCTAGATTTTGTATTGCTGAACAGCTTTTCCTGATCTGGCTCAGGTAACAAAAATATATTGAGGTGGTCTGTACTGGATGCTTGGTTCCAGGATGAATAAGCATCAGTCCCTAGGACAGAATCATAAGGGCCATCAAAGACCATCTAGTTCACCCTCTGTTGTACTTTTATCTCCTGATTGCAAAACAAAGCAAGCTAATGTGCATACTACAGAAGGTGTTGAATGCTCCTAGCGTGACATTCACTTCAGCACTTAAGGAATTTCCTTTTTAAGGACATGCTATCTGTAATGTCTTATTTGACCTGTGGAAACTTCCAGGAGCAGAAACAGAAATTTTTCTTTAAAAAAAGAGTCAGGTGGTCTTTAAGGGGTTTGAGGACAAGCTCAGAAGGCACAAAGAAGGGCCTGAGCGGGGTGGGGAGAGAAGAAGGATTGGATTCTGTTGGTCTCCCACCCTTGCTGTATATAATAATTTCTTTTGACCGTCTGTCATCTTTAGCTAAATAGATTCAACAAGATTTTGAAACAATACAAAACCTCCAAAACCTGTTTGACTAGAGAGGAAAAACTGAACACGAGTAGACACCGTGGACAGATGCAGTAATCTTGTGGCCTGTTACCTCCCTCTCAATCCCGAAGGCCATCCTTACGGAGATAAAAATATCATATAGGCTAAGCTGTGAACTAGAAAGCTCTTGGTACAAATGCAGCTTCTACTCACTGGATAGATTGCCTTAGGGCCGTTACTGTTCATTCAGCAAAAGTTTTTCCCCTTTCCTCTCTGTCCTACAGGCATAATAATAGCGGCCTGCTTTATGGGTCTGTTGTGTTAGAAAATGTACCTGATGTGCTGAACTTTTCCTTTTTTTCATTTACCAGACTTACAATCATACTAGCCAAACACCAGACTTTGCTGCCCAAATGGCCATTATCACACGAACTTACGTGTTACCTAGTCTTTTAAAATAATAAATTAATTAGTGGAGAATGAAACTTACAGCGAAAAAGCCCTGTTAAGGTCGCTATAAGCCGGTTCTGACTAGACGGCACAGAACACGCAAAGAGGGGTTACTAGGCTTCTAGAAGAAATAAAAAGAAATACCATTGAAGTTTCAGATTCTTTGATGGATACGGTGGATGTGTTGCTGAGCTTCCTCAGCTGTGAAACTAAGTTATATCACAAAGATCTATGAATCTGCTTTTTTCCGAGCTGCGTTATTGGGGCCATCTTCATTCGGTAGTGTATACTCTAGAGATGGGCATGTTCTGGTGATTTTCTGTCCCCAAGACCCTCCTTTTTCTCCATCTTCAACTTCCAAATTTGCTGACTCAATCATGTAATTGTTTTATGATATATTTTTGATAAGTAACTGATGCTTTTATATGATTGTATTTTATGATGTTTTATTACTGTTTGTAAGCCGCCCCGAGTAGACTTCGTCTAGAGGGGCGGGGTAGAAATCAAATAATAAATAAATAAATAAATAAATAAATCACAGGCTGCATTACTCTTCAAAATAATGAAAATGGGGAATTAAAGTAGCCAGATATCTTGCTCCCATGCCAGGCTAATAGAAATTCGTCACCTTCTCTCTCTCTCTCTCTTTTCTCTTGTTTTTATAGGTCACTGAGGCAATTGCGGTGGGAACAATTGGCATGATGGGCGTGGCGGCCGCCATGATCCGATCAGCGGCCAGTCGGCGCAGGCATCGCTATGAATAGCTTGGGCTAGAGGCCTCCATGGCGGGACCATCACCAGCTCTGGGGGTGTTTGGACTGCCAAGTGTCCTTTATTTGCCAGATTCTTTTCAGACCACCAGACCAGAAATTAAATCAGATTTTGTGGCAGAAGCCACACACCCATGCCGTGCTTGGAGCCAATAAAAAAAAAAAAATCTCTTCAGGACTTAAAAGATTTGCAGCCATAAGTATCTTGCTGATAGTAGGATAATGTATAGGGTCCCCTGTACTGTTGCTAAACAGTTGCAGTTAGAGTAGATCTATTTGAATTAAGGGAACCTATGGAGAGATTGTCTCACCAAATCCCTCTTGATTCAATGGGTCTACTCTAGTCTAATTTATGACACTAAGCAACAGGATTTTGATCCTAGTGTCTTTTTCAGAATAAGGTGTCAAAGAAAAATCAACCAGCTCCGGACCCTGAAATTCTCAACTTAATCGTCATCATTATAGATGCAACTTCAGATATATTTATTTTAATTTAATTTAATTACAATGCATCTCACCACAGAGAAGTGCTGGAAAACCTTTGTCCTCTAGATCCTAGGAGGGTGGCCACAGGAATAGAAGGACTGGACTTACGAACCTTTAATACATGGCTGAAAGCTATGCACATTGAAAAGAATTCTTCTGCACCACCATGAAAAGTGTAGGAGCCCTGTTGCTCCATTTCATGAGAGCCCTGATGGGTTTTGTAGTAGGAATACATTTAATACCTCTTTGTTGCACAACAGAAGGGCACTAATTAAGAGTTAGAATTAGTAGCAACTCTGCTAAACCATCCCTCTACAATAACCAACACAATAATCACTTAGACATCATTTCAAGGTTAAAATAAAAGAACAATATATCTTCACTTGCTACTTTCTGCAGACTTCCTAAGGAAGGGAAGGAAAACAATCTCAGCCGATGTGGTTGGGAAAATGGATTTTATTCATCATTCTCTTGAATCAACTGACCCCAAAACAAAGAGTAGTAAAACATGTTAATTAGGGTGAGGAAAGGAGGGGTACTCTTGAGCCTGGGAAGTCAAGACTTTGTTAATTGGTTAGTGTCAAGGAATTGACATGTTAGGCTGGGAAAGCACGCTTGCCACTAGCAAACTGTGTTAGAAGAAGCTTTGCAGGCAAGGATGCTTAAACTTCCCAACAAACCACTCTCTCTTCCAGGTGATGCTGAACTATAACTCCCATTATCCACTGCTCCTGGGCAGGGCTGTCTAAGAGCAATGGGTATTTCAGTCAACCAACCTGAAGTTCTTCAGGGGGACCCATTTACTCTACTGCCCAGGCCCTACTAACTGTGGACGGGTAACATCCATGCCCATTCTACCCTCTTCAGATTTCTTATTCTGGGCCTACGCCTTCAAAGAGGGAATGACCTCAAGGAGATGTCTGTCTTCTAGTAGCCCTTTTATTAGAGGACTGCCTTCTATGAAGCAGGTCCAATGGCCACCCTTACTAGGCCTCATTTTGTCTCCTGGATGTCACTTGGCAACAGAGCAAACCATTGGCTTCCTGGGATGGTAGCTAAGCAACAGAAGTGGCGGCCTGGTGCAATGGTTGCTTGGCAACAAGAAAAAATGGTGTGGTCCCACCACGCTATCTGGGAGTTGTAGGTCCAAAGTTGTAACTTTTTCTGGCCCTTCTCTTGGGCCTGCATCTATGAGGACTCTCGTGGTCAGTTTGAGAGAAAACAGGATAAAGGAAACTCATCTTTAGCAATATAAGAGTTTCCTGAATTTTTACTTTTTTTGATAGTATTAACGTTCAGCTCTTTCATACCTATGGAAAGCAATGTCTTTCTAGAGTAGCCTAAGCTGTTATAAAGTGAATGACTTTCCTTCTAGGCTTCCTGTAAGAGTTGCAGAAAGACAGCAGAGATGGCAGTGTTCTTGTACACTGGGTGGACAACAACTCCCATCAGCCTTAGCCACCGTAGTAAATGCTGAGGAATGATGGAAAGTGAGGTACAACAGCATATGGATGAGGTGTAGAGGCTGCAGTGTCCACTGCTTGCTTGCTTGCTTGCTTGCTTGCTTGCTTGCTTTATTTATTTATTTATATGCCACTTTTCTCCTAAAGGATCCAAAGCAGTTTACAATACTAAAAGAAACAAAGTTAAGAAGTTAAGCTAAATAATAAATCATTACAATATTTAGAAAGCATTAAACATATATATTAAAACTAATAAGAGCAATATTAAAAACAGAATAAAATCATCGCTTTAAAGATCCCCTTGGTCAACCCTGTTCTCCACTGCCAAGTCCCTCTCTTCTGGTCTTCCGAAGAGGTGTCCACTTGCTTTCCTCCCTCTTTGCCCGTGTCTTAAACCGCTGGCTGACATCCAGGGAAATAACAGGTGGAATTGTGCTGGCATGGTGGCAAACGAATGGACAAGCTTTCGTTGGCTAGCTTTTGGCACATCTGGCTCAGGTTATAAAGGCAGGAACAGAACGGAACGGGCCATACAGATGGCCATCCTACCTCCTCTTGCAAATGCTGGGTTGTCTCCATCGTCCCACACAGCTCATCTCTGTTTTCAAACAGAGGTTATAACAGAGTAATCCATGTCATTTCTTGCACCCGTCTTTTCCGACAGATATTTTGCAATCTTATGCCTTTCCTCCTCTGCCACGTTCATGCAGTTTGTCTCCCCAACCCTGGCCTTTCCAGTGGCAGAAATTGAAACAGGCTGTTAGTCACTGGAGAATCCCAGGGGGCAGCCCCGATGGGCTGCAATTCCACGGACATAAATTTAAATGGATGGGCTATTCTTTTGCAGAGCAGAAAAGGAAGATGAGAAGAACCAGAACAGTCCTTTCCTGGCTCAAAGAGCTCCTCATATATTCTGTCTTTTACAGGCTGAGATAATGAGATTGTAAGGATGCCAAGCTGAGATGTTAGGGCAGGAAGATTAGGCCCAGGTGCTGTTTCACAGGCAGCTCTGGAGCCCTGTAGTCTAGCTCCCTTTCAGAGAAAAGCCAGACTGACTTCTGGAATGACACAGAGATCCTTTTAGAGACAGGAATTGTGTGTCAGCTCAACAAGGGAATATGTTCTCTTGGGCTATAATTCCCTGTTCTGCAAGAAGAAGAAAAGCTGGTGTGCTTTGGGAAATAAAAGAAGGAAGAACGGGGCATGTAGCAAAAATTCTTGAAGCTAAGTATTCATGAGCCTGTGCCTACATTGGAAAAGCCTTCGAAGACTGAGGGAAGATCTGATAGCACTTTTCAAATACTTGAACAGTAGTCATACAAAGGAGGGGCAGGATCTGTTCTCCATCATCCCAGAGTGCAGGACACACAACAGTGGGCTCAAGTTACAGGAAGCCAGATTTCGGATGAATATCAGGAAAAATTTCCTAACTGTTAGAGCGGTATAGCAATGGGACCAATGAGCTCAAGAGGTGTCATTCAAGAGAAATTTAGACAACCACCTGACAGATATCCTTTGATTTGTATTCTTGCACTGAGGAGGGGGTTGTACTTGATGACCCCTTCCAACTTCATGGTTCTATACTTCACAGTTTGCTCCAGAATTGGCATGGCTGAATCCAAAGTATTTTTCAATGGTCACACACAATGGAAGCACCAATGTGAATCAGCTCATTCACTTTCCCTTCTAAATCTGGAAGGGGCGTCCACTTTTTCCTAATCACAGCAATTCAAATGGTGTTTTGCCTGTGTAATTGCCCCCCCTTCTGTAAAAGAACCCGGGGAGGCATGACTTTGGGTGGTTTCCTGGTGACCTAGTAAGTTGAGGAACACCTACCCTTACAATTTTTCTCCCTAGTCACCCTGAAGTGTTTTTTTCTTTATTTCTTAAAATACAAAGTTTCTAACACTCATTAGAAAAACTGATATAAAACTGAAACAACTCCAATGAACTCTAGAAAACAACAGTATTTCCATGGTATGCGTGTATGTTTGCATGTTATGGAGAACTTTGGATAACTGCCTTGCAACCTTTTAAGAGGCCCCAGTAGTCTAATAGCAGACCATAAAAGGAGAGAGAAGACAGGCAGGAGGGCAGTATCAATGGAAGGGAGGCTGTGAGTGTGGATCAAACCACATTGGACCAAGGGGCCAGTGTGGACGCTAGCACCAAAAGAACCCGGGATCCTCACGTGGCGACCTAAACCGAATGTAGTTGTGAAGCAAGCCAATCCCAAGTCATATCACTCGGATTTGGCTTGCCAGTGTGGTGTCATTGAGGCTCTAACTCAGAATAGAGTAGCCTGGTCTCACATTTTGGTCCAGAGAACGAGGTTTGGAGGTTTCTTTACCAGTTATAGGGACGTGGTGGCACTGCGGGTTAAACCGCAGAAGCCTCTGTGCTGCAAGGTCGGAAGACCAGCAGTCGTAAGATCGAATCCACGCGACGGAGTGAGCTCCCGTCGCTTGTCCCAGCTCCTGCCAACCTAACAGTTCGAAAGCATGTAAAAATGCGAGTCGATAAATAGGTACCACCTCGGTGGGAAGGTCACGGCGTTCCGTGTCTAGTCGTGCTGGCCACGTGACCATGGAAACTGTCTTCAGACAAACGCTGGCTCTACGGCTTGGAAACGGGGATGAGCACCGCACCCTAGAGTCGGACACGACTGGACTAAATGTCAAGGGGAACCTTTACCTTTTTACCTTACCAGTTTGAGGGTTCAGGTTTGAAATCCCAGAGAATGGGGTTTTGATGGCTTGATGATGGAGAAATTAAAATTAAAATCCAGTATTTCTCTCCTCTTTAGATTTATCAAACCCTCTGTAGTTTATATATATATATATATATATATATATATATATATATATATATATATATGTGTGTGTGTGTGTGTGTGTGTGTGTGTGTGTGTGTGTGTGTGTGTGTGTGTGTGTATATGTATATATATATGTATATGTATATATGTGTGTGTGTATATATGTATATACATAAGAGTTTTATATATATATATAAATATATATAAGAGTTATATATATATATATATATATATATATATATATATATATATATATGAGTTATATCTATCTATCTATCTATCTATATATCTTAAATATATATATATCTCAAAAGAGATGCATTTAATGCAGAACAGAATATTGCATATTCTCTGTAGTGATGGATCCCTAAACATAATGAGGATTTGAGAGGCTGAGAGTAAGAATGCTTTATACGTAAGTACACATGAGTTTTTCCTTGACAGAAGGGCACGAGAACGTTAAGATATGGTTATAGAATCACAGAGGCCCGAAACTACAGTTTATGTATAACTGGCAGGAGACAGCATTCTGACAACTTTCCCGAATGGAGAGGAAACAAAATGTAGAAAAAGAATGGGATGAGAGAGGTCATGGGGGACCCACAAAGAAAGGGTTTGTGAATTTGTGAAGGGGGTTGATACATTAAGAAAATTAGGGAGTTATTTGTATGTAGATACATTACGTAGGTAGGCTGAATTCTGATTTGTGCCCTTACGATTACCTGTTTGAGTGCCTGTGAAATGTAGGGTATGGGAACTGGATGAGGCCCAGTCCTTTCAGTCAATTAAAGGAACCTTCTATGCTATTAAAAACCAATGCACTGAGCTCGTCTCAGTGCATTGGTTTTTAATAGCATAGAAGGTTCCTTTAATTGACTAAAGATGTCCAATCCAAGAATTTTCCCTACCCTGACAATGCTAGATTTCGAGGTGCGTTTTCTTGGTTTCAAGATCTGCCATTTTAATATGTTTAGAAGCACCCTTCTCTTTTTGCAGATTGTCAAGCTACTGCTGCTGCTGCTGAAATTCACGCTGGCCTTTAAATCTCTGGATTCTCTGCCTCGCACACACCATTTTGTGGTTGTTGCTCAAGTGTTCCCCCTCTTAAATACAAATATTTCCTCAATTAATCTGAGGGTATTTGCCATTTGCCAGCCCCACCATCTTCTGGAGGAGGAGGGGTGTGTGTGTTCCTCTTTGTCCTGATTTGTCTCGCCTGCGATCAGAGATGAGACATTTTCTGGGTCTGCAATGCTCAGAATACCCCATGCTTCTTTGGAACCACGGGGTATTTGAAGAGTTGCAGTCCAGCAGCTTCCTGCCTTCTCTGCTTGAAATGTCTCCAAATCCTGATGCAGCCTAGCAAGTGGAAGGATCTGATCAATCTTTTGGGGGGTGGGTGGGTGGGTTAGCGGTGTGTGTGTGTGGGAAGGCCAGGAGCTCTCTGCAAAGGCTACAGATTTTCAGGAAAACAGGCAGGCAGTAAATCTTTCTCTGAGCTGGTTGGCTGGATTTAGCTTGCGTTAATCCTTCTGCTCAGCCCTCATGTCTTTTCTGTGTGTCATTGTCCCTAAGCTTCAGGGAAGAAACCGAGGGGACCCCACCGGCCATGAGCGGATCACCTGAGGCACCTTTCCTTTGAACTGCGAAGTGTGGAAAGAGGAATCCTCCTGGCAGAGCTGTGGACCCACCAGCAGGAAAGCTGGACGGGTTTTTCCCATTCAACAGTTACTTGTTCAGGCCTGCCTGCAGCCCATCTGGTGAGTGAGCGAATGGCTTAGCTGGGAGAGGCCAGGGCTTGGGCAGGCGGGTGGACGGGGAAGCAGGATCCAGCCCCATGTTGTGAGACATCCAGCCTCATCGCCATAAATCATCCTGCTGTGAAAACCCATCGCCTGGCCGGCTGGATTCAAAAAAAAGCTCCTTGTGGAGCCACCCTGGGGGAAATTAAAAAGCTATTTGGAAACTTCAGCCGGTGGTTTAGAAAGCAGTGGCCTGGTTGTTAATTAGAGCTTTCAGCATTGATTGCGTTACCCAAATTCTTGGAAGATGCAACCTGTCTTCCAGTTGGTTTTGTTTTAAAGGAGCAGCATTGACCTCTTAAGGCCTCGGTGGCTTTGAGGCCAACGGAGAAGGCACAGCTCAACGGCAGAGCTTCTGCGTAGCATGTGGAAGGTCACACAGATTCAATCTTTGCCATTTCCAGTGAGAAAGATTATGTGCCAGGTGGTGGGAAATGTTTCTGCCTGTTTCCAAGGTCCTGGAGAGTGGCCACCGGTCAGAGGCTATGAAATGCGCCCTCTTTTTCAGCGTGACTGATTTTAAGAAGGGAGGAAAAACACATCTTTTAAAACTGGCATATGGTGTCTAACCTGCCTGGCAGTGGTGTTTTTAATGCCACCCTTTGTAAATTTAAATGGCTTTTGATGTACAGGCTTCATTTTAATGGTTTTACAGTGGGGCTGCTTGACATGATTGTCTGATTTTTAGCTAAGGGTGTTTTTTCCCATCCACATTTATTCTTGTAACAAGTTTGTAAGTTCCCTTGAGTGACTGTCTTTTAGTGGAAAGGCAGGGTATAATTGTAACAACAACGACAGCAACAATAATTTTCATTATCTTAATGAATGAATGAATGAATTAATAAATAATATGTTCCAAATTTTTGGTTGCCAGTTTAAAACAATAGCTGCTAATTTACTTCCTGACATTAAAAAAAAATTCACTGATTTTGCAAACATGTCATCCCACCGGCAGATTTTTAGGACTTGATTTATAAAGTTTAGGCTTGACCAATTCTGTGAAATAAGAAGTACAACAACAACAACAATCCAGGACTAGGTGGACAAAGATTCTTTGACATCATATAAGGCAAGGTCCTATGAGCCCCATGGTGCAGTGGTTAAACTGTAGCATTGCAGCCAAGACTCTGCTCATGACCTGAGTTTTATCCTGATGTTTATCCGGGTAGCCGGCCAAGGTTGACACAGTCTTCCATTCTTCCAAGACTGGTAAATTGAGTACCCAGCTAGGTGAGAGGGCATGTGTAGCCTGCATAATTGTAAATTGGCCAGGTAGTGCTTTTAAGCACTTTGGGATAATATATAAACAGCACATATTGATGGAAAGATTGTAAATTGACTATAAATCAATCTCTCTTGTCCTGGTCCCAGATTCAATTTCTGCCATCTCAAGGGACGCAAATCTTGGGCTCTCCGGATATTTTCATCTTCCAGAAGCCTCAAATGGAATGATTAATTGTGTGAGTCCGTAAGTAGAGGCGTGCCTATTTGTGTTTTGGGACTACAACTCCCAAAATTCTCCAGGCAGCCTACCTGTAGTTCAAAAATACACATTTCCACATGTCTAGTCCAAAAAGTAGAGGATGGGAATGTTAGTGTCACAGCAATGGCAATGCTATTCCAGGTTTTGGTCCACACATTCAAGGGGCCACCCAAGGCACACACCTGTTTTGAGGATAGGATTCAGGATCTTGGATAGCTCTCATTGAAAGTTCAGACTAAAACCCAAAGTGGACTTTCCCCACATTTTTCTCCCCACCCCCATGACATGGGAGTCCGAAACACTGGGAGGACCAAAGAGGAAAGATCAGGTAGCAAGAAAATGTCCTTCTCTGCTTGAGACGTCCAGATCTTTGTTGCCTCCATCAGAAGACACTTCTGGTCTAGGTAGACTCAAAGCCTGACTTACAAGCCACCTACCTGGCTGTTTTCTGTTCCAAAAGTGTCCCATGGAGAGCCAGAGTTTTCTGTTTGCAATTCACATGAGCAGTGCCCACATAAGAGAGAGGGGTGATGGGAGTTGTTGTCTGAGAATGTTTCCTGAGCCAGAAGGACACATTCCTGCATTTGGTAGCATGCAACGTCTCTGATTTATTTATTTACCCTCTTGGTAAATTTATACCCCTTCCTTTAACCAAAAAGCCTCCCGGAGCAGTTTACAAAATAGGTGATCTATCACAGCCTCAGGCTTACAATCTAAAATTGAAGACATGACACGCAAGGAATAAGGAATGTGGAAGTGGGAAGGAAGCAAAGAGTCGAGAGCCAGCATCTTATAGGGCCTGAAGCATAGCAACTCCATTCTAATAAAGGAGCACAGGGTGCATTTCTGTCACACACATTAATGGTGTTCATGGCAGAGTGCTCATTTAGGCGCCACCCCTCCTGCCACCCTGAACAAGGGAAATGTGTCACCCCCAAAAAGGAGGAGGACAAAGCTGGAAATAATTATTCTCATTTAAATGTAAATGAAAGATCTCTCACCATAGTGGGAAATATATTTTGGACCAGGTGGCCTGCGTACCTCTTGGTTTGGTTGCCCATGTCCTGATGGTGGATGAGAAGCCCAGCGGTTCTTCCTTTCTAGGTCCTTCAGCACCTCGATAGGAAAGGGCCAGGAGCCTGTGGTTCAGGTGTTGCTGGGCTACCTTTTCCATCATCCTTGCTCATTGCCCATACTGATTGGGGCTGATGTGAGCTGGACTCCAAAACATCGAGAGGGGCAGACAGGTTTCCCATTGACAAAACAAAAGGTGCATTCGAACATTATGTGGGACATAGGGCCCCCTTTGTTCAGTGTGTGGGGGGGTGTCACTGAAGGACTGCTTCTGCTGTGTGAGACTAACTTTTTGCTGAGGTCACTGTTTTGGACTGTGCTTAAGGTGCTGTCTGAATGGTTCTGATGTCAGTGGGGCACTGAATTATTCTAAGCTTTACAGGAATGATCCACATGGTGAAAAGAGGTCCAGCGTCTTTGGGGAGGTCCTTAGCATTCAAACTCAAACCCAGAGAAGATTTGTCACCCCGCCAATACTGGAGCCACCAGTCCCCACTGTTTAGAGCCATGGTTCCCAACCTTGGGTAACCCAGGTGTTCTTGGACTGCAACTCCCAGAAACCCTGGCCAGCACAGATGGTGGTGAAGGCTTCTGGGAATTGCAGTCCAAGAACATCTGGGTTAATCAAGGTTGGGAACCACTGGTTTAGAGGATAGTTGAGTGTTTCCCAGCGGCTGCTTTCTTTAGAGTTGTCATCCAGACCTTCTGTCTCTGCCATGCATTACTGTTAGAATGAGAAAGAAGGGAAAAAAAACTGGGTGATCCTTGAACACTATCCAATGTCAAGGGTGTGGGAATATCTATTCTAGTAAAAATGTCACAGACACAAGCTAGCTTTTGACTCCGTCCAGGGCTTCACTTGGTTGAGCATCACAGGGCTGTGGAAGGTACGGAAAAACCCTAAACATTCAAGAAATCATGTGTGCACCAGGTTCCTTTATAACAAGCAAGTTTCAAAATAGGAGCTGCAGACTCGGATCTGGGTTTCAGCTTCTGCCTCTTGTGGGGTGGGTTGCAATGTCTCTAGCAAACGTGTTTGCCAAAAGGTTGCAAGTTGTTCAACATCCCCCCCCCACTCTTGCCACGTCACCCTGTATCGAAACACAAGATTCCTTTTTGACTGGGAATAGAGACAGAAATGGGGCAAGCCCCGTATCCAAGAAGTTGGGGAAAAATTTGGTCTCCATGCTAGGTGAGTTCACAGCTGCTAAGTTAAGCTATTGGCTGGAGGAACATGTTATCCTAGGTTTCAGGTCTGTTTGGATGATGTTTGGAAGTCCGTGTTTGTTTGTAAATGGTGCTCTGGTCAGCTCTTTAGGGTATCTCACACATCGAACAACAACAACATCATCAACAACAAACGACTGAGATATGACAGCACTTTTCAAACACTTGAAAGGTAGTCCTATAGAGGAGGGGCAGGCTCTGTTCTCAGTCATTCCAGAGTGCAGGGCACGTAAGGATTGGCTCAAGCTACAGGAAACCAGATTTAGGCTGAATATCAGAAAAAACTTCTTAACTGTTCAAACAGTACGACAATAGAACCAATGACCGCAGGAGGTGGTAAAATGTTCTAACACTGGAGGCATTCAAGAGAAAATCAGACCACTATCTGTCAGATATACTTTGATTTAGATTCCTGCACTGAGATGTTGGGGTTGGACTTGATGGCCGTTCCAACTCAATTCTTCCATGATTCTGTGAAAAGCCCAGTGATGCCTGTACACAATCTAAAGGCAAAAGGATACCTACTACTAAAAATTGCAGACATAAGCTATGAGAGTGATAAGAATGAGAGGCAGCTGCCTCAGTACTCAGTATGCTAAGTGCTGGGTCCCTCTAGCCCAGTGTTTACAGCACTGACTGAGAGCAGCTCTCTGAAGTTTTCAGGGGAGGGCTGTTTCCCATTTCAACCAGGAGATGTTGGGGATTGAACTTGGAAACGTTTGCATCTAAAGAAGGTGGTCTAATGACTGAACTATACTCCTACACACCTATTAGGAAACACTGAAGTATGTACGTGTCTAGTGGGTGTTTCATTTGAGCTATCCGGATTGTATCGGCATATCATTGTGTGGAGCCAAATGATAGATTATGCCATGGAAAGATGAAGTGTCCGTACCTGAAATAAATAAGCACACATTCCTTTCTTTCTTTTGTCATGTGAATGCACACAAGGCCCATTAGATAACTTGAGCTGTGCTCCTAGTTATAAATTGACGCGGAGCACAAACGAGACTCTCCATGGTCCTGCAAGTATGCTTAGGCTCTGTATCCCATCAGCCACAGCCCGCATGGCCACTGGCTAAGGATGATGGAAGTTATAACCCATTACCATCTGGAGAGCCACAGGGCACCAACTTCTGTCATAGTAACCCATCCACTAGGATTTTTTCTTTTTAAAAATGCTTTGATTGAGGTCTTCTTGGGAATTTCTGAACTCCACAGAGTTCTGGATAAGCTATTGATAAGGTTAGCAAAATGATTTTATATGAAGATTTAGAGAGTGCCTGAAAACAATTCTTGTTGTTGATGATGTTCTGAGTCTCGTCATGCTGAGATGGCTCCTTCTGCACCAGTTAGGTTTCCTGGCTCTCTCTCTCCCCCGCCCCCCAATGATACCCCAAAGTATCACTTTTCCACCCACCCTCCATTTTAGGTAGTACAAGGAACTTCCAAATTCTGCACTGCTCAATGCCCTTTCCAAGAATCTTATGCAGGGAAAATTCCTGCCATTTTGGGCAGGAATTATAATACTTCTGCACACTTTGATGCTTCTTCCAGGAAAATCACCACTACCACCACCAAGCATCTGTGAAATCCTGTCTTGGAAAAAAAATACACACAACCCTCTCACATAGAAAAATCTCTCTGCAAGGAGAGAGCATTCCCTACCCCTTGGTTTCTTACCAATAGGAACAGGCTGAAAGATTCTTATCTCTCTTTTATCTTCTCAATCCACAGAGAAGGATTTAGAGAAACACTGTGAAATCAAGGCTGAGAGTTTCTCTAGAAGGGATCAGCTTCATGGGCAGAGTAATGTGTGAAACTTCTCTGCTAAAAAACCACGAGAGTGGTTTCTTTAGCAAGATTCATAGACTGGGAATTTGAAAAACAGGGTTGGGCAAAGTTTGTCTGATGGGATGCATTTAAATCCCAGCAGCCTTTGGAAAGGAGCTCCATGTTCTCTCAGATAATGAAAACAGAGATCCTCCCCCTAAAACAGATGTTTTTCTGCTTCGGGAAGCTTAAAAAAGCAGAGTATTTTTTTAAAATATTCAGCAGATAGAAGGAACTTCAATGGAAAAAAAACTTTTTTTTAATCCTGTTGCAAGCTTTTGATGCTGGAGTTCTAATTTTGGCCTTCAGGACCATCCAGGTTGCTCATGTCCTTGTTATAAAGGGTGGTCTGCTCTAGTGTTAGGAAGCTCATCGGGATCTTAAAGAGAAATTGCTTTTATTCAGGTTTATTCACCCATCACCCCAATGAGGGGCAAGGGGTGAAGGCTCAAGAGAGAGTTCTTTGCATATATTTATTTATTTTTATTTATTTATTTATTAGATTTTTATCCCGCCCTTCTAGACAATGTCTACTCAGGGCGGCTTACAATAAAATTATTTATAAAACAGTTAAAACAACAATTAAATCGACAATAATAGTATTAATCAAGAGAGGAAAATATAAACAAAAGACTAAGTAAAAAAAAATAAACCGATATGTTAGGAAAAACCAATGAAGTGAGCAAGTAGAATCAGGATGATTTAGTGGTAGGAATATTAGACTAAGATTTGGAAGATGTGAGTTTAAATTCTTACTAAGCCATGAGTTCAGGATAGCCACACTCCCTCAGCCTGTCCTACCTCACAAGGTCGTCATGAGGACAAAGCAAGGAGGAGAAGATCTGTATACATCCCTTTGAAGTAACTGGAGGAAAAGAGGAATATAAATGTGAAAAAAACATCATAAAATAGACAAAACTCTGCATTCTGATCTGGAAGGAATGGGAAAAGGCGACTGAGGTGACTTATTTAGGACTTCCTACGAGCTGAATACAGAGTTGAGGCCCATTGAATGTGACAAGGTTTGACCATCGTTGGAAATGGGATGATAGGCTTGTACGGCCTCCCTTGATTTCCTGCTGCTCCATGTTTTGAGTTCCAACTTCTGTCATCCTCCAAATGGTGAATGAACCAGTGTGACTGGAAGTTGTGGCCTAAAAGAGTGGCTCCCAAGGGCATCCAAATCAGTGGACTGGCTGTGCTAGCCCAGATTTCTGGTAGTTGTAGTCCAAGAACATCTCAAGGCCCAAGGCTGGGAACCCCTAGCAAGGGATTGGACTCAGTGGCCTTATCGGCTCCTTCCATTTTCATGATTCTATGAAAATATTTGGAGGATACAAGGTTGGCCAATCTTGTCTCAGGAAATCCTTGGGCCCAATCCAGCCAACCACTTTTCTTATGTTTCCCTTCTCCCTTCCCTTTTGGCAGCCATGTCCCGGGAACAGATTGAGTCGATGGTCAAGACGGTGGAGACGCTCCTTGCTGAGACGGAGCAGCTCAAGAATCGCTGCCGGCGGCAGAACCACGAGGTCATGTCGATCCTGGAGGAGCTGCAGCGCGAGAACCGGGAACTGGTCCAGAACTATGAGCAGGTCAAGCAAGAGATGGAGGCCGTGCAGAAGTCCTTGAATGAACTGATGGATACCAAGATAGCTTTTGAGGCACGCGAGAGACAAGCCCGCAAACTCAGCAAACAGCTTTGAAGGCGCTGAGAAGCCTTCCCGTTCAGACGACCCTGGTTAAGGAAACCCCTGTTCTCCTACGGGTGGGATGTTCTATTGTGGCCATTTTTGTTGTTGTTCAGATTGAGGATGACGCAATGATCCTGAGGGCTCCACTTACATCCAGATATTTCTAGTGGCCATTTCCTTTTACAAATGTGGGTCGTAGACTTCTGTGGAACAACTGTGGTCCATTCCTCTATACCCCCGTCCAGGTGTCCTGAGTTTCATGTCGCTGGGTTGGGACCATTTTTCCTGCTCCATGACCTTCTGGAACCATGCAAGCCTCTTTCAATAAAACTGGAAGAGAATAGCTTGTCATTTCCAGTTTCTTTTTTAAACTTCATGGTTCCATAAACATTTTTCTTTTTCTTTTTCCTTTGCTAAAATAAAGTGTGTATATGGGTGGAGCCCATTGGGTGAATCGTGCCCTTCTAAAGCATGACTCTGTTTCTTCCTAACCCTCTGCAAATGTTGGGGTGATCTTTGGGGAGGGGGTTCTGGGTCTCCTGATTCCCAAACCTGCCTTAGCTGGGAAGACTAGCAGGAAGCCATTTTGCATCCTGTCATCTCTTCCCATCACTCTTATGATTGCAGAGGCCTTGATAAACACCCATTTAATCTTGACTCATCTGCAACTAGTTGCTGATCTCTTTCCCCCCATCTGATTTCCTTGCAGCTTGTTTAACTGTCATCAGTGTTTGCTTTTTTTATATGTCTTCTCCCACCAGAGAGTTCATCAATGACTCTTTTCACGGGTCTTTGCTCGGTCAGGTTGGCAGCCATTAACCCATGGTTCATAGGCTTCATGCTGAGATCATAATTGCTTTTGATGTAGACACGGCAGCCTGGTCTTTGATCACTCCCTGGTCATATCGGTTGCCTCAGCGATCCTGCTTCTCGTATTCCATTGTACCTGATGTATGGACATAGAGACCTGGCCTTGGGTCAGGGCTGGATGATTTAGTTGCCTTAGCAACATGTGGCTTCTTGCAGGGCAGTAGTAATTGTCATGAGGTCAGGGAGGCTGGGGCCCAGAAATATCCCAGTTGATTCTATAATGGGTAAGTGCTTGGGAAGATCCCCCTGGCACCTTCTGAGTACTCTCTACCTCAGCAATGGTTCACCCTTCTTTTCTTTTGGGGGCACCCTGGGACTGTGCCGCTTGCCCAAGGCCACCCAGGCTGGCTCTTCTTCCAGGAGGCACTGTGGGGGGAACCGGACTCCTGACCTCTGGCTCTGCAGCCACATACCTAAACCACTGAGCTATCCAGCTATGGAGCTTCAGCATACATTGTGTACCCCAAAAATATTTAGAAGCTTGGCATAGACATTTTAAGCATGTGTAAATGGTTTTTCCTTCCCTCAATATATGTGGAGCATCATTCCAAACCAACATTTTGTTTAAGCATGTCTGAAATAAAATTTATGTGAAGTTCATGAATATGTTTTGTTCAAGGCTTAGACATTCAAGACTCCTCTGTTCAGAGATGGGCTAAAGCTTTGGTCGTGGAAATACATGGAGGGTAGAGGTAATCTAGGACCTTCTAGTTGCCTTGAAAACGTAACTTCTGTCAGCTCAAGACAACTTGACTAATGGGAAGAAATATGCATTCCGGTCTAAAACATCCTGAGGGCATCAGATTGACTAATCTATCTGTCCCTCTCTCCCTCTGTCCGTCTAGCGTATCCGGAGGGCTCCACTTACATCCAGATATTTCCTGTTCTATTTGTCTGTCTTACCTATCTAATCTAACAAGCTACCCATGTAATATCCTGCCTTTGTCCCAATGCAAGGATCCAAGGCGGCTTACAAAATGTTTAAAAGACAGACACTACTTTTAAAAATGCAGCAAATTCTAATATTAAAATACAAGTAAACGGGTTATAAATCAAAAACAACCAATGAAAGCATTTAAAAGCACATCAGAAAGAAAAGTAAAAAAAGATTACACAATGTCTCTCTTTAAAAGCCGCTTCCTTACCAAAAGCATGCCTGAACGGAAAGGTCTTTGCTCTTCCCAGAAGGATAACTTTCAGGGGAATAGAACAATTTCTGGTGGAAGGGGGTTCAACAGCTTCAGAGTAGTCACCCAAAGATTGTTTCTAGGGTTGTCAGCTAACAGTCTATATGATGGTGGTGAGATTGAGAGAAGAGCCTATGCCTGGATGGAGCTATTAGTAGACAGGAAGCAGGAATGAACAAAGTGTTCAGGATTAGGAACAGCATGGTGCACCCATCAGGACCATGGACAGAGGGCAGAGGAAATGGGTGTAGAACACATATATTGAGGCAGATATTGAAAAGTGAGCTGCTGCTTATATAAGTCTTTGGTGTTGGGCTGGTTTTGCACACATACCTCTTCAGCTCTGAAAGGCCATGCCAGAGAAGCAGAAGTTTCGGGCCTCACCACTGGGGCGGTGGGATGATTATGAGGCCTTGAGCAAACAGGGTTGAAACCCTTAAAGGGGCTGTTGAATCTCGGGGATGTTAGACATGGATTGGATCCTTTTCCGAGGATGGCTCCACAAGGTTGGCACTGGGAATATCAAACGTCCAAGGCAGATGCAATTTTACTTCATTTTGAGTGAAGAAATTTCTTGAACAGTTTCACAGGAGATGCAGGACTGACGTCTCCACACATTCCATAGCTAAGGATGGTGATGGAAACTAGGTGAGCTGCCTTTAAGGTGGAGTTGGACAAGCTCAAGGAAGAGAAGAGGGCTGTTGGACAGGCTAGTTAAATGGAGCTTCAGCATACAAAGGCAGTCTATACTGGAGTATGCAGATTGGCAATGGCTGTCCTTCATCCCAGACATGGCTGATTTCAAGTGTTGTTTGGCAACTGAATATTAAATATCTTGCATGTAATTCAGGTACACCATGCTTGAGCTATGGCCTCCCCCTCCGAGCAAGACTATGTAGTCTCCACTACATAGATGTATCAATTTAATAGCACTTTAAACAGTTGTAGATCCATCCTAAAGGATCATAAGGTCTGTAATTTGGTGAGGTATTAAGAACTGTCTGTTGTAGTTCCAGAACTCTGACACACAGAATTCTATGTGTCTCACCTGACTCAGTTTCCAGCATTCCTCAGGATGAAGCCACAGGGTTTAAAGTGGTGTTGAACAGGTATAATCAATGCAGTGCAGATGGACCCATAGGGCAGTATCCTACTGAGCTTCTGCTGAACCCAAAGATCAATGCTTGCACAATAGCAACAGCTGTGCAATGGGCCCAATCCTGTGTTACTACCCTGGTGAGACTTTCCTCTCTGACAAAGCTCAGTAGTAAAACTGGCCATAGCCTTTTAGTTTACAATGCCAGTAGTTTACTTTTTCTTCCTCTCCTTCCTCTTTGCCACTCAACAAAACATCAAGTTTGTGTAATTTAGAGTACAATCTTACACACATTACTCAAAAGTAAGTGTGACTGATTTAAATGAGGCTTACTCCCAGGTAAGTGGGCATAGAATTGTAACCTCTACAGCTAAGATATATTTTCCACATAGCGATTCAAAGATTAAAACCAGATGTTTATGGACTGCCTTTTGATTCTTAATTTAGCGGTATCAATAAGTTGTGGGTTTGCACAACCTCTCACATGCAGCCACAACAGTATGGGATTGTTACAAGAGAATAGCATCTACTTCAGTACTTAATTGGCATTTTGCTCAATGGTGAAATGAATACATCAATCAAAGAGGGATTTGCTCATTCTTGTAACTGTAGCTAAAAATAAACCTATTTTATTATGACGGGAATTCTTATTATACATGGAAGATTAGAATATAATTTGACAAGCTAAATAGCTAACCAAGAATGTGTATTTAGGCATACAATCATATACGAGTCTGGGAATAATTGCTGTTCAGCTCTATGGCCAAGACCCTATTGAGTGTCCTTAATTTTTGAAGACTATACCCATCAGATTTATGATTTTATTTTTTACATTTCATTTTACTTTTCTGACTACACAAACACACACATTGGGGAGAATAATCAGACAGCAGTCCTACACCTGTTTCTTTGGAGTCTTTATGCCTTGTTTATAAGAGTCTTTGAAATAAATGGGACGTCCACCAGAGCAGACATGTGTATGACTGCATCATTGCATTTTGTTATAGGAAAGTTTGCAAACTATTGGTCCTCCATATATTTTGGGCTTCAACTCACGTAATTCTAAACCCCTCACACAGCTGGCTGGTGCCTCTGAGAGCTGAAGACCAAAACATCTGGAGGCCTGAAGGTTTCCTGTTCCTTCTTTATAGTCTAAGTATGTAGTGGCTGTTTTCACTCTAGCAGGCGAACAGTTTGAACAAGTTGTTTAAAGGATGCAACCCAGTCTCTTTGCACTTATTTTAAAATTTCCAAATTAAGCCACATCAAGAAGATCTGAAATCTATGACCTATTTTGAACATGCAAAACAGCATCTTTTCCTGTGGTTTGCACAGCTTGCTTATTAAGCCAAGTAAGTGGTTTGCGGTGAACAACTAGGCAGAGCCCCCCCCCCCCAACCAAAGCCAACGTCTTCTAGGCTCACTCTGCTCCCAGCCTTGGGCTTCATGTTTTCCCTATCCATGTTCAGCCTTTTGAGCCTAACAGGCCAAAAGAAAGAGCAGGGATAACTTTGCAATGCTGAATTTTGTGCCTGATAATAGGATGTTGTGTTTGTGTGACCCCCAGAATGGCACAAATGTTTCATTCTGCATGTAATGCCTTGGTGCTGTTTCTCCCCTGTTTCCTACATTCATTTTCAAGAATGTTGTATTTCTCTAGCAATTGTCCTCTGCCATGGAAACATTCTCTGTAAGGCTATTTTGATTTCCGTGTTTCGCAGGCTGTAAATAATTGGATTAAGTGAAGGGGTCAGGATGGCATAGAAGACAGCCAGAACCCTATCATAATCCAAGGAGTAACTTTTTGTCAGACGGACATACATGAACAGAATGCTTCCAAAGAAAATCAGCACCACAGTGAGGTGCGCGACACATGTAGAGAAGGCTTTCTTTCTTCCAGCCACTGTACGGATCTTCAGGATGGCTTTGATGATCAGGAGGTATGACATTAAGATCAGGAAGAAGGTGCACAGGATTTTGAAAGCGTTAACAGCGAAGTCAACCAAAACGTTGATGGAAGTATCATTGCAGGCCAAGCTGAGCAGCGGTGGGAAGTCACAGAAGATGTGCTGGATTTTATTGGGGCCACAGAAAGGAAGCTTTGAAACCAAGATGATTTCTACAATGGGGCCAAGTAAGCCACAGATCCAGCAGCTGGCAGCTAACTTGATACACATCTTGGTTGTCATGATGGCTGGGTAGCGGAGTGGGTTGCAGATGGCCAAGTAGCGATCATATGCCATGGCTGTGAGCAGGTAACATTCAGTGGCTCCCAAGGAATGGAAGAAATAGATCTGTAAGAGGCATCCGGTGAAAGAGATGTGCTTCTCCTCACTCAGAAGGTTGGAGAGCATTTTGGGAATGATGGTTGCGGTGTACCAGACCTCCAAGAAGGACAATACGCTGATGAAAAAGTACATGGGGGTATGGAGCTGAGGATCAATGCGGATAACCATGAAAATCATTAGGTTGCCCAAGATGGTGAAGAGATAGATGAAGAAGAGCAAAAGGAAGAGGAACAGATGGAAGCGCTGGGTGTTTGGGAAGCCCACGATGATGAACTCTGTCACCTTGGTTTGGTTGAAGGTTCCCATGTCCCCTGAAAGTTGACCTAGATAAATATGAGACGTAGGCATATTGTACCAAGCAGGAGAATGTTGGTAGATGCATTTAAAAGCAAAGCAAAGCAAAGCAAACAAAAACAACAGCCCAGGTCTTGCTAGGCTTGCCAATAATTCTAAACACCTCCATGGAGGCAAGTGGGAACTATGGAGGCCAGAGGCTCCCATGTCAGGAGGCATCAGGAATCCACTCTGGGTATCAGCCTTTAAAGCAGCTGTCCAAGGTCCTGAACCTAATGGGGGAAGAGGATTACAGCCCTTGAACAGTCGCTGTGAAGTTTAAGACGGCAAAGCTTCCATCTGAAGGAGATCATAGGGAAACTCCTACGTGTGCTTTTCATGAGCGAAAGCTTATGAGGAATAGAAACTAGTTAGTCTTATAGGTGCTGCATTACTATTTCTGGCTTCCCTTTTATCAGAAGACTTCAGAAGCCTGTGACGACCTTTCTCCTTCTGTTGCTTGCTGCCTCGAAGAAAGAGAGCTTCAGTCCACCAAAGCATATTTCAAGTAAAATTTATTAGCCTGTAAGGTCTAGTAAGACAGAAATTTGCCTCCAGTTCCCTGGCTCCTTGTCCTCTAAAAGCTCAATTTGTCACATGAAAGAGAGATAAGTAAAGGAAAACACTGGGGGTGGAGGGAGGAAGCTGGTCAGAGGATCGACTTTTCACACCAGGCTTCTTTTCTATCTTAGAGGTTCAGCGGGAGACGTCTACCTATTTAAGTTGCTTTTGGGTTCCCGTTTCCCCAGCTTTTCTGTTAATCCCAAACTTTGAGACCTTTTCGTTTGTATATCTTTTTTTTAACTTGGAAAAATAAGGTTTTTAAAAAACAGTTTGTATGAACATTTGGGAAAGGCATGCATTTCTCCAAATATCTGCATTTCTTTGGCATGCGGGCTTGCCCAAGGTATACATTTTTGCTGTGTGCTGTTTTCCTAAGTTAATGCTTTTTAGAATGTCATGTTCACTAATGCTCACATTTAGGGGTACATTTTCCAGTAAGATAAGATGCACATTTTCTTTCTGAGCATTGTTGAAAAAAATAGGTATATAGGGCTGTGGTAAACTGCAGATAACTGAAACTGTAGATACCATTTCCATGGTTACGGGGGGGGGGGATGTAATTTTAAGAAATTAATTGTGGTTTATACTCTGGCCAGAGACACAGCCACTCAATTCATCTGAAGAAGTGGGCTTAGAAAACAAAAGCTTATGAACTCTAGAAACCAGTGAATTCTTATAGGTGTTATGCGACTATTTCCAGGGAAAGTAAAAGGCTCAGACCCTGGACAGGGGATGAAACTGAGTGCCATCAACCGCTGCTCAGCCTCCAAAGTGCAGGCAATTCTCTGACCAGTACTCTCCCTCTTTAAGAATTGTGCAATTTACTCAACAAAAATGTTTGTTAAATGGAACACCTGTTGGTAGATGCACACAGTCTCAGTGAACAGGATATCTGATTGCAGCCTTTTATGTCACATTTGCCACCCACCCCATCAGGAATACAGACAGGTCCAGTGAAAAGGGAATAACCCATAATGCTGCAGATATAAAAGCCAGCAGTTGCAGATGTAAAAAAGTAAGGTACAAAGGGTGGTGTAATTTATGCTCTATTCCTAATTCTAATGTGGCTTCCCCAATCAAATATCATATGACAGAGTTAAGGCATCCATGGCACATTCATGTACACAGTTATTAAAGTTATTGGTGTCTAAAGTGCAATGGGTGGACTAGCTAATACCCTGGAAGACAGAAACAAAGATAGACTGGTCTAGATAGGCTGAAGCACTGGGCTGAAAACAACAGCATGAAATTCAACAGGGATAAAGTACTTCACCTTGGAAAAACGAACCCAAATGCACAGTTACAAGATGGAGGGTACCTGGCACAGCAATACTACAAACAAGAAGGATCTTGGAATTGTTGTAGATCACAAGCTGAATGTAGCTACAAAAAAGGCAAATGCTATTTTAGGCTCCATTAACAGATGTATAGTCTCCAGATCCCATGAAGTACTAGCCCCTCTCTATTCAGCACTGGTTAGGCCTCACCTTGAGTATTGTGTCCAGTACTGGACACTGCACTTCAAGAAGGATGCTGATAAACTGGAACAAATTCAGAGGAGGGCAACAATATATAAAGGGGACTGGGGACTGGAAACCAAGCCCTATGAGGAAAGACTGAAAGAACTGGACATGTTTAGCCTTGAAAAAAGAAGATGGAGGGGTGATATGACAGCACTTTTCAAATACTTGAAAGGCTGTCATTCAGAGGAGGGGCAGGATCTGTTCTTGACCATCCAAGAGCGCAGGACATGCAACAATGGGCTCAAGTTAAAGGAAGCCAGATTTTGATTGAATATCAGGAAAAACTTCCTAACTGTTAGAGCAATAAGACAGTGGAACTAATTACTTTGAGAGGTAGTGAGTGCTCCAACAGTGGAGGCATTCAAGAGAAACTTAGACAACCACCTTTGATTTGTATTCCTGCATTGAGCAGGGGGTTGGACTTGATGACCTTATAGGCCACTTCCAACTTCTCTATTCTATGAATGCAGAATTAGATCTGCAGTTGCCTAAAAGAAAAGAAAATTATTCACTGCACTCCCACCTTACAAAGAACAAGAGATATAAATAGTAATCCCTGAAAGACAATAACAACCTTCTCTCACCCATTCTATATGTGAAACGGCCGCTGATTGCAGGAAAAGGGAATTTACACGGTTGATCTATGCCTTCCTTGGGCTCCATGATTGGGGTTTCCTGGGGAGCTTGGGCTTCCATCGGTGCTTGAATTATCAGTTTTCTTTTGCTTTGGGCATTCTGGATTCTATAAAGTATTTCATTTTCCAGGGAAGACTCACTAGTGCCATCTTTTAAAATGGAAGCAGAGCAGCAATATTTGGTACTTTTTTAGAGCCCAGATTTGATTTGATCCCCACTTCAGGCTTCCTTGTTAAATGTAACGAGGGATGTGTTTTGGGTTCGGAAATTACTCGAATCCAAAGGGAAGTGGGATGCTTGTCACGTTCTGAGCAAGTCCTGCATTTTCAACCATGTTTATGGTGTTTATAGTGGATTACCATCCCCCCGCCCTTTTTTTGCCAAGCGGTGCCTCATCTTTAAGTCAGGCAGGTAGAAACATGGTCCTCACCCCACTGGGAATAGCTGTTCTTGCTGAATTTGGTCTGATTGGGAAGATAAATTGTTTCTTTTTCTTTTTTCTTTGGTAGCAAATAAGAATTTTCCAAAATTAGTATCTTCACAAGTCTGATGCAAAGAATCTAGGATCCAAAATTTGCAAAGGCGGGAGAAAGCAAACCTGACAGATTCATGTGGTAATGATTGTGTATTTTGAAGCCTCACCCCACTGAAGAATCCTTGACCCAAGTTGTAAACTGACAACCAGGGCAAAAGAAGTCTTCTCTTACCTCTTACATGAATCCTTACAGAAGAGCCACTCACCTATCATTGCATATCTTAAGAGCTGTTTTCCAACTCTTGGAGGTTCAAGGACATAACCTATCATGGAATCCATCAAATGGGTTATCAGCCTGCCTCTGCAATGTGGACTTCCTGGGGGGGGTCACATTTCAGGAAACTGCCTGTAGATTTCCACTGTATCTCTGTTGTGTTTAGTCTACAGGGGCTTGTTAGAAAACTAATGTGTTGGTCTTCTGGGAATCACTCCCTCTAACAAGCTGAACCCTCTTGGCACCCCATTAGGATAAATGTGTTTTTGCATCAGCCAGGTCAAAAGGTGGTATGTTACAAAAGAAGCAGATAAGTTGGTATTTATTTATTTAGTTATTTATTTAATAGATTAGTATATCACCCCATTAGTGTGAGGCATTATTTTGGGCAGTTAATAAACAACAAAAGCAAACAGGGATGACAATAAATCAAGTGAAAACAATAACATAAACAGCAAATCACATCACAAACCCAAGACAACTCAAACATAGAAGACTCGGTGGAGACATGATAGCACTCTTCAAATACTTGAAAAGTAGTTATACAGAGGAGAGGCAAGATCCGTTCTTGATCACCCCAGAGTACAGGATACATAAAAATGGGCTCAAGCAACAGGAAGCCAGATTTCAGCTGAATATCAGGAAAAAACTTCGTAACTGTTAGAGCAGTACGACAATGGAACCCATGACCTCAGTGATGGTGGTGAAGTGCTCTAATGCTGGAGGCATTCAAGAGAAAATTAGAGAACCATCTATCAGATTTGCTTCGATTTGTATTCTTGTCTTGAGCAGGAGGTTGGACTCGATGGCCTTATAGGGTCCCTTCCGTTCCCATTATTCTAGGATTCTTACCCATAATAGGATGGACAAGGCAAGTGGCAAATTCATATGAGGTTACCATCAAAGGCCTCTATGAAGATCAGCCTCTTCCAGATAGGCAGGGAGGGGGCCAAGCACAGTTCAATTGGGAGCTGGTTCCAGGAGGGATGGGGCCACAAGTGAGAAGACCTGACATCTAGTAGATGTTTTCCTGGCACCCTTCAGCGTGGCAGCCCAGAGCAGCATGGCTTGACAGGATCTGGAAGCACGAGTAGATGATCTTGAGGAAAGATGCTCTAACAAGTAATGGGGTCCCAAACTGCAAAGGGCTTTGTAGGTAAGCACCAAAACCTTGAATCTGACCAAGGACATCACAGGTATTCAGTGTGGGTTACAGGCTGGGGGAAAGATTAGGGAACCATGGTTTAGCGACTTGAGCAATCCATTGTTGTTATTTTGGCCAAGAAGCTACCATGTCTGAAGGCTCATTTGTTGTTAAAATGAATACTTCTCCACTGTCTGAAGACTTCCAAACTGTCAATATACAAGACAGTTTCACATCAGATAAATGTTAACATTTTTATCAATAGGAAGGTGGAGAACTTGGAGTGAAATCATGAAAGAAGCCATCCCATACCCTACAGGGAATGTAAAAGTATATTGTCACACCAAAGGAGGCTGGTGACTTCAAAATGGGTAGGGGGAGTGGATCCACTGGCTTTTAGTCAGAATTTGCAGGAACTGTGCAAGTTGCCAAGCCTGACCCCCCGAATTAGATTCAGCCTCAAGCAGGACTCAAGGGCTTTACTGCCGCCCCACTGCAATCATCATTCAGAAGTTAGTTTAGTGCATTCTGATACCATTCCTTAGTAGTCAAATCAAAGAGCGGAAATTTCTACAGCTGTGAAAAGGGAGAACTGTGAACTGTAAGAAAGAAAAAAGTAGGGCAAGCTGCAAGGACTGCAGATGGAACAATAATCCCCCCCCCTCCACCTAAACACAATTTAAATTGTAAGTGTAGTTCATTTTCAAAATCCCAGCCTTCTCTGCAAAATGCCTGGGCAAACAGGAACATTTAAATATGGCTCTCAAGGGATGGAGTCTCTCTCTCTCTCTCTCTCTCTCCTCATCTCTCTTTCCTTCTCACCAGAAAGGAAAGAAACACCAGAGACGTTAGATTACACATACTTCTTAGGGTTGCTGATGTCACTTCCTCCCGTCTCACACCTCTCTTTCATTCCTCCTCCAAGGAGATAGCTTGACATTGTTCTCCAGAAATGAAAGGGGTAGCCATGATTTTAGGCATCTCCCACTTAGCTAGCTAGAACCAAGGCTTCTATCACTTTTCTTATCATTTTCGTTTCTCTAATAAACACACACATTTTTAATTTCTTGGAAAGAAGTGTGGGCATGGTTCCTTTACAAAGGGGGAGGTGTGCTCAGGTAATCTTTCTGAGTCTCGGAGGGCTGAATCCACAAGTTAATGGTACGTCAGCCCTCTTCTGAGAGTGTTCTCCAACAGAGTTGAGAGTGGTTTGCTCCCATTTTGCAGAAGCAACCAGTTAGGAACAAGAGCTCTCCTAGCTGCTGAACTTTAGCTCCAAAATAGGTTCAGCATCTTAGATAGTGAATGCGAATGTTCAGATGTGATTCAGGGCTCCCGCAACATGGCAGCCCGCTTCCACTGGCCTGGTGCTCTTTGCCCAGTGGAAGTCTACTAAGCAGGTTCCTCCTCTGAAGACCTCGGTGGGTGGTTCAGATGACACAATGGGAGGTGTTCCTTCTGGCATGCCTGTCTTCAGATACAATGCCTTTGAACCTGGATGTTCTATTGAGTTCGCTTTAGGTCAGATATTCAGACAATGTGTGCCGTCGTTTATAGCAGACAAAAAGGGAACACTCACACACCAGAGGAGGGTGTTGGTAGGCTTGGAGAACTGCAAATTTTGTAGAAATATATATTAAAGGGGGTTAAGCTCTAAAAAAGAGACGTGGTGGCGCTGCGGATTAAACCGCAAAGCCTCTGGGCTGCAAGGTCATAAGATCAGCAGTTTGAATCCACGCGATGGAGTGAGCTCCCGTCGCTTGTCCCAGCTCCTGCCAACCTAGCAGTTCAAAAGCATGTAAAAATACGAGTCGATAAATAGATACCACCACGGTGGGAAGGTAATGGCGTTCCGTGTCTAGTCGCGTTGGCCACGTGACCACAGAAACTGTCTTCGGACAAATGCTGGCTCTATGGCTCGGAAACGGTGATGAGCACCGCGCCCTAGAGTCGGACACGACTGGACTAAATGTCAAGGGGAACCTTTACCTTTTTAAGCTCTAAAAACAGTGTTGGCAGAACTGAGCATGCTCATTAGCTATGACTGGTAATTCTACTTGTACAATAGTTGATTGACTATCAGAAGTGGGAGCTGGAAAATTGTTGGGTGTGGAATGGAAGAAAAGCTAAGCAGGATCAACTCATTCTGCAACATTTTATTGCAGGGGCAGCTAGCAGAGGTTGGAAGCTTACTTTTAAGGTGAGTAGATATAATGCTATGTTGTCCCAGGGGCATTATCTTGCCATGAATCTTAGTAATTGATGGGTCCAGCATGTGAAGATATTTGTCTGAGAAGTAACTTTTCAAACACTATTAGCTGTCACACCTAATAGCTGCTCATAGATCTCTCTCTCCTGTGAGTAAAAAGTAGAGAAAAGATGAGAAGATGATACAAAATGATTTTAGGCAGCTATCTTCCACTGGGTGTGAAATGTTTTGCCTTATTCTAAGTTCACCTGCTAAGAATCAGGTCTGATGAAACTGAAATTTACTTATTCCACAAGTTTTCCACAGGACTCGGCAGAGAGGGTGAAACTTTTAAAGAGACCACAGAGATTTGCAATGGTTCTGAAAACAAAGAATACACGATGACCAGAACAGGCATTGTTTATTGAGATGGGATGAGCAATGTAACCTGGGTCGCCCTGGGTCTTTATTGACACAGGAGAGTCCTCTGTTCGATGCTGGGATTCCAGAGGAGTGTCTTCTGTTTGGAGGGCTACCAATTCTGTTGATAGAGCTCAGTCTTTGGTTTGAAGGACTATCAAGGTTTAAAGATTCACAACCAAGGTGGAGGAAGACCAGAACTCTTGAAGTTGCCCATCCAAAGTGAAGAGCACCTGAACAGCAGACTGAGCAGACAAGTACACAGGTGGTATCAGGCTGAATCTCATTGTTAGAGTAGAGTAGACCCATTGAATAAATGGGACTTGCTCAGTCAATGCAAGTCCCACTAATTGAATAAATCTACACTAACACTTAGATTTAGCCAACAGTGAAAGTCTTTGCTACTAGGGCGAGGTTTGTAAAAGAAGTGAAGAATCTTGTGGAATCTTAAGGACTAGCAAGTTTTATTAGGCATCATCTTTCATAGACTCCATTCCCATTCTTCAAAGGTAACAGCGCCACAAAACTCTTGGTTGTTTTTATTGCCATATGAGGTTGCACTTTCAATTCCCCACTCTGCCTCCTGAAAGTAGATCGAACCTGGGTAGCTTTGGGCAGGCTGCACAGTCCCAAAACACCCCCAGAAAAAGGGAAGGGGAAGCCACTTCTAAGTATTCTCTACCTGAAAAACCCCAAAAAGGGTCACCATGAGTCAGAATTGGCTTGATGGCACATGATGATTAATATTATTCGAGATGAAGTTTTGTGTAGTTGCAAGGCCAGACCTGGAGATGTTTGAATGGTATCCATGACCAGTACTTAACATGGTTTATTGCTCTATCTCTCTCGTAGGGCGTCAATTGTTCTCCCTCTTCAGCTGCATCCTTATCCTGGTCACTCTTGGGATTTTGTTGTTCTGCAAGCTGTAGATGATTGGGTTGTCTAAGAGGGGAAGGACTGTATTGATCAGAGCAAAACCTCTGCCATAGTCCAAGGACTAGCTTTTTCTTCAGCCACACATACATGAAGGTGATACTCCCAAAAAAGAGCAACAGCCCAGTCAGGTGAGAGGCATAGGTGGAGAAAAGCCTTCTCATGACTCTCAGTTGTGTGGGTTTCCAAGTTGGACTGAATGATCTTCACATTGGAGACCGTGATAAGCAGGAAAATCACCAGAATGATGAAATCACTGATGGGAAAGTCACCCAAGATGTTGGTGCCAGCCAAGCTGAGCAGAGGTGGGGTGGGGGAGTCACCGAAGATGTGTCCAATCTTGTTTGGGCTACAGACTAAGATCATTTCAGGGAAGGGACACATGAAGCCACAGATCCAGCATCTGGCTGCCATTTGAGTACACGTCTTAGCAGTCATGGTTGATGGATACTGCAATGGGATGCATATGGCCAGATCACAGTCATAGGCCATGTGTCAGGATCTGGCCCACACTGCCCTGGCAGCTGCAGGATCAGGGCCAGCCTGACCCAGGTGTTTGCAGGCTCAGCTCCCTGGCCTGTGTAGCAGCTGCTAGGCCACTCATGAGGCTCACCTGGAAACCTGGAGGGAAGGAGTGGTTCTCCCTCCCAGAACTTGCCTCAGCAACACAGGTCTTCGGCGATGCTGTGCCTTGCTGTTCCAGTGTTCCTGTTCCTGCCTCTGCCTTGGTCCCTGCTTGTTTTTGCTGGTCTCCTGCATCTCAGTGCCTTGTTCTGGCTCTGTGCTCCTGGTCCAGTGCTCCCACCTCCACTTGTTCACGACTAGCTGTGCAGTGAGTGTCTTCAAACTTGATACCCTGTGTGATGCCTTTGTCCATGGTGAGAGGCTGCCTGTGATATCTTGGACTTTGACACCATGGCTGTGAGCGGGTAGCTCTAAGTGGCTCCCAGTAAATGGAAGAAATAGGTTTGCAGGAGACACCCAGCAAAGGAGATGCTTTGAGTAGGTTTGACAGCATTTTGGGAGTGCCTGCAGCCATATATCAAACCTACAAAAAGGAGAATACACAAAAATACAATGGATGTGTGGAGCTTGGAGTTGGTGTGGATGATGGCGAAAATCAGCAGGTTGCCAAAAACAGTGAAGAGTTAGCTGGGGAGGAGGATAAAGAAGAGGAGTTTGTGGAAGCTCTGGAGGTGAGGGAAGCCCACAATGATGAACTCTGTGACTTTGGTCCCCTTGTAAGCTTCCATGTTGACCATAGCTCAGTTGGCAAACCGAGGAGCGTGCCATCAACAGGGTCTTTCGCCTGTCAATGTGAAGCTGATGAGATGCTAAGAAGAAAGCAAATTATTATTGTACCATCCTGGAAACACTGATTTCATTTGGATCTCGCCATGCTACCCTGTGCAGGGAGCCCCAGTGTGAGAAAAACTGGTCTGGGAGAAAGATCACGGTAAGCTATGCAAATATTAGGGCTCCTCTGAAAGGCTGGTTGTTGAGAAATTGCTTTCCATTTCTTCTGCGTGCTGTGTCCTACATCTGAGCAGCCAGATGTCAAGATTGCATGATTTAATATTTTTCTCTCCCAGGACACAGAAATCCTGCCACTGAATTTCAGAGCAAAAGACAAGACAGTTAGCAACAGGGGTTCAAGGATCTAGTATGGGTAGAGATGCCTGATTCTAGAATGTGAGCGTCTGTCCCATCTCCAATCATCCACAGGTACTGGTGAGTGTCAGAATCAGTGCTGCCTCTTAGCCTAGGAATTTGTTCCGGACGTCCAACTGAACTGAGCTCACAGTACTTCTACTTCTGCTAGACTCCTTCCTCTTATTAATCTTATGACATTAATTCTGTAAATGTTGACCAGGGGGAAGGGTGGGGGACCGCTGTTTGAAAGGCATTAGAGAAGGCAAACAAAGTTTGTCATTCATGGCATGCTGTCCATCCTGTGAACATGGTCTCTGATAACCTGGCAAAGGGAGTTTTACAGCATGAAAATTGGCACTTCCATTTAAATGAGAAGTTTAAAAAGTTCATTATTTAATACACCTTCATTCTATAAGTGACAAAAAAAAACCAAACAAACTTCCAAGGTGTTTTTTGGGGAGCAATATCATCAACCTCAGAATCTTGAAAATGACAGCTACCTTGGATTTATATGGAGCCAGGTGGCTTAGAGGTTCTTCCATCCCAGCTAGATAAATCGGCAAGCTCCAGAAAAAGAGTCCAGAATCCTGTGTGAGTTTAATTTACATGCCTATGAAATTGTCATATAGACTTATGTGTATTAGTCATGTAAATACCGACTTGAATTGCTTTTGCTTGATACCTGAAATGGCATTACGAAAGTCTCCATGCAATAAGAAGGTCATATTTATGTGGGTGGTCTTGGAAACATTTTGCACCTTATTAAAAGCTGTTCTTACAGCATTTATGTACAGTGTGTAGAAAGGAAAAACAAAACGCAATAGCTTTACTGGTAAAAGTAGTCACACAGAATGGTTGAAATTCTGTTAGAGTGGGTGTAATATAAAGTGTGGAACCATCCAGGCAGTTTACATTGCACAATTTGATTGTACAGTCAATTGTGTGATTCATGATGTGACTGTTACACAGCATGCCCGTGTAACTGCTTTGTGAATAGCACTTCCCCCTCAGCTCGCTTGGGGTTACAGTATTTTGTGTAACTTTGGGTTATGCAGGTGTAGCACTACTAGAACACGTGGATCCTAGATCAAATCAAGCCTGAACTCTCTCTGGAGGTAAAAATGTTGAAGCTGAGGCTGTCTGACTTTGGGCACATCCTGAGAAGGCCGGATTCTCTGGAAAAAGACAGTTATGCTGGGGAAGGTGGAAGGCAGCAGGAAAAGAGGAAGACCAAATATGAAATGGACTGACTCCCTAAAGGAAGCCATAGGGTTAGGTTTGTAAGAGCTGAGCAGGGTAGTTGAGACAGGACATTTTGGAGATGGCTCATTCATAGGGTCGCCATATGTCAGAGGCAACTTGACGGCATGTAACAACAACAGCCCTGCAACAGGATTTCAGCCGAGGTCTTTGCAATCAACCTGCCTGTTCTTTGGTGCCTGCTGTCTATGCTCAGCTTCAGAATGGTCCAATAAAGGTATTGCCTGTTCCTGCATATGTAGAGCTTCAGAATGGTTACATTTTAAGTAGAGACAGGAATGTTGTGCAAAGTGTTGAGTCTGTGGGTGGGGGAGACAGATAATATTTGGGAGGTTATTTAACCATATCAAGATGGCCCGTCTTAGCTAGACTCTCAGCAGTGAACAGATTTCTTTGCATTCCTCATGTGTACCTACGAACTTATTTTGCACCATGTTCAAAGATATCATCAGCTTTGACTGGAAGTGGTCCTCCAAGACCACCAGTTCTTTCCATCTGTGCTTCTCGGCTTCTTGAGGTCATTTCCATTGGTAACACCAGGGTTCAAAGCTAAGGCTCCTCTAGGCAGAGCAAAGAAAGAGAGTCTGTGAGCTATTATTCATTCATCTGTGGTAGACGAGCCTCTTGTCCTCTGAGGAGCTCAAGGTAGCATGGATCGTTTTCTGGGCAATCAAACCGACTGCAAATATCCATCCAGGTGTATTCTCAGCACAGTAGTTTCACCTTATCTGGATTAAACCTCAGTTTGTTTGCCAAAGTGTCTCCAGCCATCTGTTCAAGGTTTCTATAGGTATTTTGGGACTAGCAGATGAAAAGGAGAGGCAGGGCTGTGTGTCATTCTGATCCTAGACACTTTGGTCCACATCTTTGCCCAATTTTTCCTGGCAGTTTCATGCGGAGGCGAAGAAACCCAAATTCTACAAGATAAAATCAAAGCCCTCTTTCTGCAGAGCACAGATGTCCTTCAGCATCAACTTTCCAGCTCTGTACCTCCAGAGACATCCCGTGCAGTTGTAACACTTTTAAGTTCTATGAGGCTCTTGGCTTGCTTAGATATCTGTGGTTGAACCTTGCAAACAGAATTTCACAAGAGGAGTCTTTTCTGATTTGCTATTATTGAACAGGCAACACAAGCAATTATAATAATTGAAAAATTGCTACAATTGGTGCACCCAAATCTTTGACAACAACATCAATGCAGAAGTTGCTTGTAGAATTTGCAAAGTTCAAGTGTCCCTTTGATTTCAAAGTCAGACAAAAAATCTGTGATCTTTTCCTCAACTGGGTTGGGTTTCCACAACGCAGGAGAAGCTTCAAAATCCTTGATCAAATTGGCAAGGGCCTCAACAGTCCAAGTGGCAACAGCAGCTCCAGCCTCTTCAGCTCTCCCACTCTTTCTGATTCAAATCTCTTACAGCCCTGCTCTTTCTTAGTCCCAACCCTTTAGGCTGAACCAATATTTCATGGGGGTTACATTACCATATTATTCCTCCAAGTTCCATACTGGAAAGAGGGTCCATAAGGGCGCATGGTTGATGGTAGGTTTTTGATAGTTATGGAGTCCCTGCTTCCTTTCTCAGATACTCGGTGTGGTGTAGTGGATAGAGTGGTGGATTAGGGCTCAGAGGCTTGGGTTCAAATCCCAGCTCAGGCATAGAAACTCACTGGAACTGTGGAACAGGTAAAACCACTCCCTAAATACTTACCTTGAAAGCCCTACTAGGGTCACTATAAGTCAATTCCAACTTGACAGCACATAACAACAATGGCTTCCTTTCTGGGGCTCCCACAGCTTGTGCACAATGAGATGGATTACTCTACCAGTCACGCAAGCTGCAAGACAGAAGCTGGAGTTTCTTAATTGCTGCAAATATTCTTCTGTCCATGATGTCATCACTTTTGCACAGGTGGAATTTAAGGAACAGGATTTTAGACATTGGTTATTTATTTAAAGTATTAATACTCCGCCATTCTCCTCAAGAGGACTCAAGGCGACCTTCAACACTGTTACCTGTGTGGACTTGTGCAGTTATTACTCACTCCAGTATTTTGCTCAGGGACAGTAAATCAGATACCGAGCAACAGAAACTGGTACAAACTAGAATGCTGGATACCTCAGTGCTTTAGGTACCTGGCTGCAGAGCCAGAGGTTAGGAGTTCAATTCCCCACTGTGCTTCCTTGGGAAGGGCTTTGATTTGATGATCCATAGAGTCCCTTCCAGCTCTGCAGATCAAAGGGTATTACTATTATTATTAGATTTCCTCAATAAACTTTAAATGACTTATCCCTGCACAATAGGCACAGTACCCCCTACAGAGAGGCACTTGACAGCCTCTGAAGTTCACATGTAGTCAAATGTGGCTTTGAGTTTGAATTTCCAAAATGCAGATCCCGTTCTGAAGTGGGGAGGGTGCATCCTGTAAAGTTCGGACTAAAAGCCAGAGAGGATTTACAGCCTTCCCTTGCCACAACATTGGACTCACCACTCTTTGCTGGCTTCTATCAGAAGAGGAAAGGAAGTGCGAGAGAAAGAATGGTTTGGCTGAACTTCAATCAGCCCTTCTCCCCGCCATCATCAATTCCTTTCTCAGCGGAGTTTCTGTTGTGTCTCCAAAACATGACATTAACAAACACTTCTGGGACTTGTTGTTTAAACAAGTTTGTTTTCATTGCTCTCCCTTCTTCACTGGAGGAAGGGAGCCTCTCATCACCCACTCCCGGGAGTTGTCTGCTAAGTGGCTTGTTTGTGTGGAACAGGGGAAATGAAGTTGGGTCTTGACAAGATGCTTTTGAGGGATGTGACCTACTACGGCTCTCCTCCATTTCTCTGGGGTAATTAAGACAAGCCAATTAAAAGGGAGTAGGGATGGAGAGAAAAGTTTTTTTTTTTGTCATTGAGGGATTAGAAAAAACTTTGCTGAGAGAAAAGAAACAGGGGTTCCATAGACAACTTTGCAGATCACCGCATAGCTCAGTGGTTTAGGTATCTGGCTGCGGACCCAGAGATTGGGAGTTCGATTCCTCGCTGTGCGTCCTGGAAGAATAGCCAGCCTATGTAGCCTGGGGCAAGCTGCCCTGTCCCAGAGTGTCCATAGAAGAAGGGACTGTTGGATCACATCTGATTACTCTCTACCTAAGAAATCCTGAAAAGGGTCACCATAAGTCAGAGTTTACTTGACGGCCCATGATGACGATAATGATGATGCAAAAGTGTACGCAGAGGATTGAAAGCATTAGGAGTATAGTAGTTTCCTTAGGGGCTGAATGATGATGAACTGGCTGGGCAGGGCTAAATTCTGTGGGCACTACAAAGCGTTAGGGTTGTAGACTCTCTGCCCATTATAGATCTGTGGTATTTCTGTTATGAGATACACCTCACATAGAATCATAGAATTGTTGTAGGGTTGGAAGGGACCTTGAAGGTCTTCTAATCCAACCCTCTGCCCAAGGCAGGAGACCTCAGACCATCCCAGACCTCATACCATCCTGCACAGATGGCTGCTCAATCTTTTCTTGAAAACCTCCAGCATCTCACCTTTGAACAAATTAATGTCAGGGCAGTGGTAAGATACTTACAAGGTGCCTCTCAGGAAACCACAGGACCCGTAATGATTTGAAGTGCCCTCAGCTTAGCCCTGTCCAGCCAGTTCCTGCAGCATCATACAGCCTCACGCCTCAGAAACAGGACTATCTTTTTGTATTTATTCAAAAACTGCAAGTGATTCATCATCTTAGAATTGCAGAGTTCGAAGGGACCCCATGGATCATTGAGTCCAGCCCTCTATCATGGAGGCCCAGTGGAGAATCGAACCCCCAACCTCTGGCTCTGCAGTCAGAGACTTGGAAGAGTCATAGAGTTGGAAGAGACCACTGAGGCCATCCAGTCCAACCCCCCACCATGCGGGAACATCCATCTTAAACCACTGCACTATCCAGCAGTTCATCTAAACATCTGAGAGGGTTCTTTGAGGGTTAAAGCTGGGGCTATTCCAACAGACATCTGGGTGCAGCAGTCAAAATTGGGGCAATTGGCCTCCAAAAAGTTGGTGATGCAAAAGGATTTGAGCCATTACCTGGTAACAATTTGCCACAGTGACTTACACCATTTCTCTTTCACTGGCTTAACTGCATGATAGGATTTTGGCCTATACAGTATGTCTTAAATGGCACATATATCAAACTCCAGCGTTTTATTATGTGGAAATAGATCTACTATTCTGGGGGTGAACAGACGCCAGTGTCATTCATTTAGGGTACTTACATTGTGGTTTATAACCTCGAGAGGTTCTGAAAGGGGGTTAAAATAAGAGTACACTTCCACGGAGTGTGGCAGAGAGTGGTCCTCCCAGCATGCCTCACCATGGGCGAGGCTGGCAACAGCGGATGGGAGCTGCGTTCCAAAAACATTTGGAGGACTGCAGTTTGTCCAGCCCTATAATTCAGGAAAATTACTTGGCTCGTGTACTGAAAACTGGATCATGGGAGATCTTTCAGGAGGGCTAGAGGCAAAACCCCATGGAGGCATGAGAGCAGAACTGGCATGTATGGTGTGTGTTGCTACACCAAAGTGTGTTTTTATGTTCACACCAAAACAAATAAATAAGGTTCTAGAAGAGGGATAGGCAACCCTATTTGTTCCTCGCACAAGCCACCAAGTCCAAATGGAACCAGGATTATTCAGTACTCATTCATGCACTTTTGGGAACTGGAAGCCTATTTATTGTTGTTGTTGTTTAGTCGTTTAGTCGTGTCCGACTCTTCGTGACCCCATGGACCAGAGCACGCCAGGCCCTCCTGTCTTCCACGGCCTCCCGGAGTTTGGTCAAATTCATGTTGGTCGCTTCGGTGACACTGTCCAACCATCTCATCCTCTGTCATCCCCTTCTCCTCTTGCCTTCACACTTTATTTTTCTTTGCAGCATCGGACTTTCCTTTCACTTCCAGGCACGTCCACAGCTGAGCGTCCTTTCGGCTTTGACCCAACCACTTCATTAGCTCTGGAGCTACTTGTCCTTGTCCTCCGCTCTTCCTCAGTAGCATGTTGGACGCCTTCCCACCTGAGGGGCCCATCTTCCAGCATCATATCTTTTAGCCTTTTGTTTCTTTTCATGGGGTTTTCTTGGCAAAGGTACTGGAGTGGCTTGCCAGTTCCTGCTCCAGGTGGATCACTTTTAGTTGGAACTCTCCACTATGACCTGTCCGTCTTGGGTGTCCCTGCATGGCATAGCCCATAGCTTCTCTGAGTTACTCAAGCCCCTTCGCCACGACAAGGCAGCAATCCGTGAAGAGGGGAAGCCTATTTATAGTCACCAGCAATGTTTGGTTGCCCACAATACATGCGTATCTGCCACGTTCACTGGAAACCCTTTGTTGTTGTTGTGTGACATCAAATCATACCCAATGTAGAAAACATTTAAGGAGAGTTTTTTACCATTGCCAACCCCCCCCCCCCGAGTTCCTATGACAGAGCAGGGATTTGAACCCAGGTCTCTTAAGTCTCAGTCTGTTACTCTATCAACTAGACCACATTGACTCCCCTTTCCCTGATATCCATATACTATACTTTTCCCAGACCTTTTCAATAATCAGGATGCCTTCATGCTATTCATTTGTCAAATTTCTGCTTCCTAGTTTAGGAGGAAGCGGGTTATCTACTCAGGGCATGTTTCTTTCCTTGCCAGGGTCCTTCCTTGCCACAGAGTTTTGAATTTCTAGTAAAATCCCCTTTTGCTATGCAGGAGAAGTACAGAGACTTACCGAGAAAAAGTTCCCCAGAGAGTCCACCCCTTCCTCAGTAACTGGCACTTAAGGTCTTAATAACTCACTCCGAGACATTTGTAGTAGAAAGAATAAAAATGTTTCATTACTTACAGCCATGAACAGATCAGCAGCAAATTAACACTCTGCTTCCAACAGACTAAAAAGAGAGAATACTCAGCAGAGAGGCGGGGCTCTCTTTGAATTCCGAGGCAGGAAGGAATGATTGGTTAGTGCTGGATAGATTGACAGTCACCCCAGCTCAAAAAAGTCCCTCCCAGTACTCAAACTACAGGCAGAATACGAGGTTGTAAAAGCTCCAGCATTCCGTCACTTTGGCAGGGTCAGACACCTCAGGTGTATTTGGTTTGTGCATTTGATTTATTATAATTGTATTTGTTCCTGATTGGAAGTGGCAGAGAAGCTTAGAAGAATTTATGTTTCAGGTGCTAAAAGAACCTGGTTGGCATCAGGTACTATATACCGTGAGTTGGGAAATGATCCCCTTTTCCATCTGATTCTTTGTCATGGCCAGGAAAATGTTCATCTCCTCCCCATTTTAAGGGCACACCTGCCATTGTGTCCAGAACGGAGGCGTTCCTTTTGACATTTTGGAGTGATGCGTCACCTCCTGTCCGTTGGCTATCTGCATTTGAGGGAGTTGTCCACCCCCACTGCTGGCAAACAGCAAGGCCCAAGACTGACTGAATTACTCATTAAATTATGCAACGAACATTATTCTGACGTTGAACAGGGACTTGAGGGAAACCTTTGTGGATACAACAGGGAAATCAATGGCAGGCTCATCATCAGCAGGTTGGGAGAGAGCAACCCTGTGATGGCATCCAGGGAGAATGGCAGAATGATCGATTAGGGACCTCCTGTTGATGTTACTCCAGGGTTGTTTTCAAAAGGGGAAGAACTATATCCTTGTGGGTCAGGAGAGGGAGAAATAATTTTCTCTTTGATCTGCCGGTGGGGAGGGGGGGGACACTCCGGCTCTCCCTGGTGGGTTGTCTGCCTTGGACCTTGGACCCCTGGCAGACCTCACAAAAGATCCTCAGGGAGCACCAGCTGCTGCTGCTGCTGCAGGATCCCTGGATGGGTGCATGGGTCTGGATGGGTGCACGGTAAAGCAAGCAGTGTGTGTGCTGGTTATCACCCAGCCTGGGCCCCATAGGGATGGCCCGGGAGCCCATATCCACTGGCCCCGCCCCAAGGCAGCAGCGTCACCGGTAGAGGAGGTGCCACAAAGCATGCCTAAAGCCAATCCTCCAGAGGTGGGAGGAGCGCTGAGACTCAGGGCCCTTTGTTGGCCTGGCACTACTAGCCAACCCTAAAAGGCATCAACTGGCTGGCATCCGTGGCATGAACTAGACCTCAGCCCGGGATTGGAGACGCAGAAGGCCCAGTGCATGGAACTCAGGCCCGGCTAAGGAATGAGAGCCACCAGGGCCTAGTGAGGACTGTGGACTGTTGGGATGGGAAGAGCAAGTCACCCCAGCAATCATTGTACCTCGTTCTTTTACCCTAATTAAGACCAGTTCTAGCAGCAAGGAGAGTCTGGAGTTCGTGGAGTCTCCAGTGGAAGAGACCGTCCTGGCCACCCCCCCACCCTGGGTAGAGGTGGCAGCAGTCCCATCTGCTGATGCTTTTGTGAAGCTGCAGAAGAACCCCAGGCTGTTGGTTCAGCTCAGCAGTCACAGCGGTGTGTAGAGCCCCACCTTTCTCAAGAATACTTAAGTCCATTCTTCCAGTATCCAACCTCCATTATGTTCCTGCTTGTTTATTTCTGGAGACAACAACATCACAGGTAGAATTCCGTTGTGTTGCTCCTGAAGAAGGAAATGCAGAGATTGGCCCAGACTGTTAAGGCAGTGCCCTTTTCCCCAACAGTCCAGCTGGGACATAAAAAAATCCAATTTTATTTAAAAGTGGCCGCACTGTTACTTTATTATTTACATTCCTTTGGCAGAAGTGAGTGAGAGAGAAAGGATGCTGTGCTTACATGAGAAACAGTAACATTACTAAAGCACTGAAGATCGGTTCCTAACTGAAACCTAGTGTGTGTGTCTGTGTACTGAGAGTGAAGCACAATTGTCAGCACCAGACACAGCAGTCTCATTGAATCCCATGGTTGAATGGTAAATCAATCCTTATGTATCCCACGGATTCAGAGGGTCTACTCTAGTCTGCACTAGCAGTTGGGTTTTTTTCAAGTAGGAATATTTTTGTGTTTACTTTAGAGGGAAATTGCAGTACTTTCTTTTACTTTTTATTGTTATAAAAGCAGTTACATACACCTATAAAGTGTCTGTTGTATTTCTTCATTCATTTATTAGGTACTAGATATCGTAGCCGAATAGTTAGTTTACTTGTTTATGTCTTGAAATCATTTCAAGGTGATTGCAATATGCATCTTTTTTTCCAAAATTAAAACCATGAATCAGAGGGAACTTAATATCAAAAAAGATTAGTGTAAAGTTGGATATTCGGGCAGGAAATATTAGATATACAAATACAGAATGGGGTGATGCCTGTCCTGACAGCTGTATACGTGAAAAAGATCTCGGCATCTTAACGAAACAAACCAACACTGTGATGTGGTGGCAATGAAAGCTAATGAATTTCTAGAGTGCCTCAACTGAAGAATATTATTGAGGTCAAGGCAAGTAGCAGCACCAATCCATTCAGGTTTTGCCTGACCTTAGCTGGGATACTGTGTCACATTCTGTGGATTGCAGTTTAAGGATATTGACAAGCTGGAATGTGTCCAGAGAAGGATGACCAAAATAGCGGAGTCTGGAAACCAAATACTGTAAGGAATGGGTGAATATGAAGAAGAGAACTGTAAGAGGTCATATGGTGGATGTCTTCAACTATCTGAAGGCCCATCAGCTGGAAGATGAAGCAGGCTCATTTACTGTTGCTTCAAAGGTTTAGGAAGACCTTCATTACAGTTTGTTGTACATTGGCTGGATAGTTCAGTGACTTAGGTATCTGACTGCAGAACCTGAGGTTGGGAGTTCAATTCCTCCCCTCCCTCCCCAGTGCCTTCTGGAAGAAGAGCCAGCCTGCATAGCCTTGGGCAAGCTACACAGTCCCAGGGCACCCCCAGAAGAAGGAAAGGGTAAACCACTAATGAGTATTTTCTACCTGGAAAACCTTGAAAATAGTAACTTGTGCTGTCAAGTCAGAGTTGACTTGACAGCACAAGATGATGATTCCTTACAGTAAGATCTGTTTCACAATGGAATAGACTTTGTTGGAAAGTGCTTTCCTTTCCTTTACTGGGAGTTTCAAACGGGAGCTGGTTGGCCATCAATCACAGATACTTGAGCTGTGGATTTTTTACAGTGGGCTAAAAGGCAGATGATTAATTGCTTAAAAAAAGGGGGAAAAACACTTTAATCAGTTGGCAGTATAACCTTATCATGAGGAGCTTAAAAACCCGGTTGCTGCAGGTAGCTATCCATTCTTGTGATGATAAAAAAGCTGATATTGGGGAAGGAATACATGGACATGGGTCAGGTTGGAGCAAAGAAATGCAGACCCACAATACATTTCTGCAGTATAAGAGCCTTGTCTACTTTTGCAGGATTCCAGTGCAATTCACAACGCTGAACTGTCATTGTTTCAAAAGATGTTGCAGGAACTTTATGTGCTCTTATTTCCAGAAGCTGCCCTTCCAACATGTGGAAGAGGGAGAAAAGTCACAGTAATGCAGTAAGGAGGTGGCATCAACAAGAATCGTTCCCTTCTTTTGCACATGGTTCTAATCTAGGCATATTTAAAGAGAGGGAAAGCGAAAATTACTTTCATCTTCCATTCAGATTTTTGACACTAGTGATTGGTTTGAAATACGGTGCTGGAGAACTTTGTGGATAACCTGGGCTGCCAGAAAAATGAACAAGCAGGTTCCTAGATCAAAGCAAGCCATATCTCGGGCTTCTGGGAATTAAATTCACAAACATCTCTTGGATGAAGATATGGAGAACCTGTGACTGAAACCTCAAGGTCATTTTTCACTCAGGATGGACAAATGTTCAAAAATTGAAGAGAATTTCATTTTGATTATGCTAAGTGTGTCAAAAACTAATCAAAATGAAATTCTCTTCAATTTTTACCAGCCAGATTGGGAAAGAAACTCTTATTCTCACACATGAAATAGAATCACGGGGGTGATTATGATGTGATTTAAAAGCAAAAAGAAAAACCCAAGATCTTTACATCCCAAGCATGGTGAAGTTTGTGAATTTTGGCAAATTCTTATGACGAACAGTCTGAGCTAACATATACTAAGACTCTGCGTGTGTGTGTGTGTGTGTGTGTGTGTGTGTGTGTGTGAGAGAGAGAGAGAGAGAGAGAGAGAGAGAGAGAGAGAGAGAGAGAGAAACCAAGACAAGATCACAAGCACATTTTTTAAAAAAAATATATATGCAGATTTTTAGCTTCTTATAAAAAAAGCCACAGTTGAAATAAAGGCCAACGGATATATTTTTCTTAACAATAGAAAAAAAAATCCCTAGTGCAGCATTTGAAGCTCTAAACAGGGGGTTGTTATTGTAGGAAACAATGTAATGATGATATTCATAAAAGAAAAAAAAATCAAGCCTGTTATTTAGAGATGAAAATAGAAAACAGAAAGAAAAAAAACAGCATGCATTTACATCTCATGACAGATATCTAGAAGAGGAGGAGAGGAAAACAGAATTCATATCCCAGGGGGATTTTGAGGAGCTGCCATGCATTTTCTTTTTGAAATCCTCTGGAGTGAAATATAATTTAATTAGCATTCCTTACTCAAAGATGATAGAAAAATTAAGACACCTGTCTGGGAGACCATCTCTGCCGGGACTCGAACCCGGAACCTCTGGATTAGAAGTCCAGCGCGCTCGTCCATTGCGCCACAGAGACCTCACCACAAGCTCAGCATCAGGACCAGAACTGAAAAAGCACATACCTTCTGCATCACTGCTGAACGATTCCAGCATCCTGCTATTTCTGTACAGCATCATCGGGGATGGGGGGGGGGGGGGGGGAGGGGAGAGAGAAAACCTGGAGATGGGATTCCATTCCCTCAATTCATCAAACAGATTCTTTCCAGCATTCCCCCACCCTTTGGCTTTGGCAAGAGAAGAGGGGAAAGAGGGGGAGAAATCGTATATATAATTCATCAGATTTCTTCATCCCTACAGGAAGTTAGAGCAAAAACCCGGAGCTAGGATTTTATATCTCTGCTTAGTGGATTGCTTCCATCTCAGCATCAATCTGGCTAGTACCACGGACAGCGCAGAAACTCCTGCCCTTGAATGTAACAGCTGTTGCTCTCAGGGGAATCGTGCCAAAACCCTGTCCTCATCGCCCTGCTTCCTAGCCCGGAAATAAGCTAACGGTTCAAAGCAGTTTTCGGCTTTCAATTTTTTAAAAAAAGGCAAAACAAAGTTTGCAGGAGGTGTGCCTCTGTGTGTGTGAAAGAGGGGAGCTCTGATCTCCAAGCCATGGCTTTGTTCATGGAATTCGTCTTTGCTTTTAAAAATTACAGGATGCTTATCCTGTTTTTTTTTGCTAATGCCAATAAAAATCTATAAACAGGACTGATGCTTCATTAATTCAGCTCGGTGCTGAAGCTGGTGCCTGAAGGCATGGAAGGAGGTGGCAGAAAGGTGAATGTAGTGGCTGTACCAGAGCTATGGGCATTTTTTATTCAGAGAAATTACATAGTCCTCTAGCATTTTATAAGCTGAAGCGGTTTCCAAGGCAGCTTAAAATAAAATCTCACAGGAGTCTAGAAGAGCAGAAGGTGGAGAACATGTGACTTTCCAGATGTAAATGGGTTATAATTCCCAGCCTTGCTCACTAGTAGCAGTGCCAACCAGGGATGCTGGCATAGCAGGAGTCCAGAAACAATTGATGGACTGTAGTTTGCCCAGCCTGGATCTAAAAAAACCCCAAACACCTTTCTTTTCATGATGGCAGATAGACCACCAGAACCACCCTGAGTGTACCTGATGTGGTTTGATTCTGGAAGCTAAGCATGATGGGATCAGCAGATCTTTGAATGCCTATGCTTAGTTTAGGTAAACACACTGCCTTCGCTGCTGTGAAATTCCAAAAGGGCAAGAATCACAGGGAGATTAGGTAAGCAGATGCTCCACCACATTATGTAGATTAGCCCAATTTTGGGAAGGATAAACACACCCATTCATACTTCCGCTGGCTGCCTCTTGACTGCAAAGGATGTGATTGTATTTCATCTGTTTTAAAACATCTGCATTGCTTATCATTTTATAATCAGGCTCTCTTTAAGGTCATATACACCCCTAAACTAGGCTGGAGAGCTTATGGCCCTTTATGTTAGTTGGCTCCATTTTCTAATTTCCAGCAGCTTCAGACAGGATGGATAATGGTCAAGAATGATGGGAACTGTAACACAACAGAGTTGATGGGACCACATGTTCTCCTTCCCATCTTTAAAGACTTCCGTCCTGATTATCTCAAGAAGCATCTTCTTTCAGAGCTGGAACTAGGATAAATCCAAGTGGGACCAGCCTAGCTAATTATAGTCTTGGTATCGGCCGTTTCCTTGTGCTAGGTTATAAGAAAATAAATAGAAAGATTTAATATGTTGCTTTTATGGTCTACATTTCCTTTGGTGAGCTCAAGGGAACATATATGAATAATCTCCTATCCATAAAAGGCTGGTGGAAATAACAGCGCTAGTACTTCAGAATGCTGTCAATCTTTTGGGCCTTCAAGAGGCTAAGTAAAGTGGCAAAAAAAAAAATTTCTCCCCTCCCCTCACTTAATGAGGCACAATGTCACAAAAATGGGGTGAAGCTTGACGTCATATAACCACGTTGTCTGTTTGTGGCCTAAAGATGCAATGGGGAAAAAAAAGTTACACACATCACAGCAAGACTTACCAGGCATGGAATTTCAACTTGAATTTCCCCTGCTTTTGCTGGGAACAAGAAAGGTCATAAAAAGATAGAATATTTTCCATTTAGAAAATATGACATGACCCTCCCCCCCCTTGCAGACAAAAACTGTCTCTTCTAATGTAGTTCTTTGTTAAGTGCATTTTCTTACAGGTCTTAATTTTGGAGTTTTTTTGGGAGAGGGCTACTGTTCCCATCATAATTAAGAACTTTCTTTTTCAGGCAGAAGTCCTATGTTATAAATCCAGCTGAAGGTTCTATGTGTCTCTGAGGGTTTTGTAGTATCTTTGAATTTCTGTGCCTGTGCACTGCTGAAAATTATCTTGGAAACGTGGCATGCAGAACAGAACATTGTATTCTAATCCCATAGTCTAAAGGCCATCCTGTTGACCGACATCTCTAGTACCAGCTGACATTTTTCTTTGGTTTGTGTTTTATAAGATCCTTCATAAATTCAATGGAAAAATCTGTCTTTAAATAAGGGGGGGGGGGGGGAATCAAAACAGACAGATTCATCCATGGAATTGGAGGTGCTTTTGAATTTAGAGCTTTTGAAAGTCTGGACTTCAAATTGAATTCTTGTGATTCAGCCACATTTCTAGCGTTAAAACAGTGTCACCAATCCCCCCCTCCCCTGACAGGCTTTTCATCTTTTCCGTTACATGACAGGGAGGTAAAACATGGCTCTCTGTACTGGAAATAACTGCAATGCATGAATTGCAGGTACATGCAAATTTTGTTCTGATCAAAACAAATCGACCAGAATTCACAGATTATTTCATAAACTAAATGGAGACTAATTAATATTCACAAATTTTCTTATTCTCAATGGCAAAAGCTGTGTCAACACATTGAAACACACTGTCCAAAACGTAAGTGCTGCGTGATTTCTTTTTCTTTTTTAGTCCTTCAGGGGAGCAAAAAGGACTGGCAAGTTTTTCTTTTTCATCCTACAGATAAGTTAAAAGATTAACACTCATCTTTTTTTGTTCTCCATGCAATTTTTTTTGGGCCTTTAGAAAATTTCAATATAAAGAAAGGAGCAACAGCATTCTAAGGAAAAAAAAACCAGTAGTGGTTTTTTTTTTGGAGGATAAGATTGCATTTTGTGATTTTTAAAAAACTTGTACTTTGCGCAAAACACAACATTTTCTGCATTTCCATGATTTTTTTTTTTGCAAAGAAAAGGGGGGCATGGATGTGAAAAATGCACAAAAACTTTCATAAACTTGCCCAAAGGAGAGAAAGTATTTGAAAAGTTTGTACTTGTGAGCACAAACTAAGTGAAGGCTTATGCAGTGAATGATTTCTTTTTTAAATTGAACATGGGAGAAAGGAGAACTTGAAATTTAAACACAGGAGAAGGAAAAACATACAAATTTATCTACTCCTAGTTATTATAAGGCATACAGTACATTGTTTATATAACTAGCATGACATGAAGCTAACATGGAGGAAGTCATGGCCATGGAAGCTGACAGTGTCTGCTATGAATGTCTGCCCAACATAGGATTTCCCCCCCTTTTCTTAGTCTAAGAGAGGATGTTTCCTGCTCATCAACATTTCTGTTTAAACTAAACTCCTCAGCACTATTTGAAGTGAAGACAACAAAGTGGGCTAAATCTGAGCTTGGCAACAATTACATTCTTAAACTACAGCTCCCAGAATCCGCGATGCCTGGCCGTTCCAGGCCAAGTTAAAAAAGAAATTGGAAACTGGTTCAGGTGGAGTGCCCGCCTGAGGTCCCCTTGAACAAAGGTGGGTGGCAACAGATGCAGCTCCTGGGGCATTTAAAGCTGCCCCCCTCCCCGTCAAGGGGGGCATTATGGATCTCCAGGCAATGCCATGGTTTGTGATGGTAGGAAGCAATGTAAAAAGAAGGATGATGAGTCTGCCAGATTTTAAAAGATAGCTATTCATTCTTCTCTTAATTACGTGCCTTCTATGCTAAACATACCTACTCAACCAATGCTGACCCCACAGGTTTTTCTGCTTGGTGCAGAGCAGTGAATCATGCCTCACACTAACCCAGGTCAAGAGGCATAGTATCAAGAAACAGCAGCTTATTTTTTTGGCACACGAGACAGAGCACAATAGAAACCCAGAACAGAGAAAGCTGCCAATCAGGTGAGACTAGGTGTGTTCATTTTTTTTTTAAAAAAAAATCATTTTATTATTATTTTTTAAGACACCAAACTGTATCCAAAGCAAAAAAATAAAAGATAGCAGAGGAAAAAAAACTTTCAAAAGATAAACACAAAAGGGCAACACAAACTAATATGTGAAATTGAAATCTAAGTATTGATCGGGTGGTTCCCACAAGTGTTTTCTCCTTCCTAGGCAATCAAAATGCAATGATATATTTTGATTGATTTGCTGGGCTGTTACACACCCAAATCCTGCTGCCTCACTCTGTCTAATAGCAAGGCCGGCCCCACCAGCTCTTTCCAGTGTTCTGCACAGGACAAGCTTTCCAGGATAACATCTTCCTGTCTCTTTTCTCTCCCCCTCCTCCCCGCTCCCACATTTTGGGGGACTTGAAAAAATTTTTTCTCAGCTGGCCACAGTCTTTGGAAACTCCTCCATCGTCCCTCTGGTTCTCTTTGGTCTCTTCCTGACTTTTCCCGCACATGGAGTGAGGCCTTGGCAGGCCGGTCCATCTGCAGAGCATCACGATGGAGCGGTTGCCATGGGAACTGGCGTGGTGGCTTCAGGCCTTTTATCTCCCGCAAAGGCAGGGCTTGAGCGCCAATTGAAGCTCTCACAGGAGGGCAAACGCCGGGCGATGTGTAAGCTTTCTGTTCAGGAATGATAAATACGACTGCTTGTTTTTAAAGTTAAAAGTAGGTTCCCATTTATTATATATTTTGGCCTCGGCTGTGAAGAGACCAATTGGCCTGCCGAGTCCAAGATGTCACCCTGGCAGGCAGGAGATTCTTGGAGGTGGTTCAAATAAAGAAAAACCTGTCCTTCCATAAGGACTGGGAACCGTTTTACATTTTTTGGGGAATGTTGCTGACATAATCCTTGGTCCCACACTTTAAATCTCCCCCTGCCCGCCAGAACCAGCCGCTTTTGGCAGCTAGGCACTCTTGAAATATCCTGTCAAGGCCCTATGAAGAAGTGTACGGCTACAAATAATGAATTCCTTCCATTTAATTCCTTTTCTGAATAGTGGAGGTGTAACTATAACAATATTTATATTTATATATAACAATATAACAAACTATAACAACAACTGATTGTATATCACCACCACCACCACAACCACAACACCACACACATTATTAGGAACAGCATATATACATATTAGGAAAAGCATACATAGTGCACCAATATTTAACAGATACTTAGGTTTTCGGTTAAAACTAGTATCTGTTATATAATATCAGTCAATGTTTTTATAATTTTGGTTGACTGTGTCTAGTGTTTTTGAATAGCAGCAACAACAACATACTTAAGTTTGTGGTTAAACTTGTATCTGTTATATAATACCAGTGTCTTGTATTTTTGAATCATCATCATCATCTTAGAAAGTCATCAACATCTTAGAATAATCATCATCTTAGAAGTACAGAGCTGGAAGGGACCCTATGGCCCACCGAGTCCAGCTCCTGTCAGGGAGGCACAATGGGGAATCGAACTCCCAACTTCTGGATCCACAGCCAGATGCCTAAACCACTGAGCTATCCAGCAGTTATGCTACATTATGTTTGTAACTTAACAAGTGATACTTTCATGTCTTTTATTTTATTTTATTTTATTTTCCTCCTTTCTCCTCTTAGGGGATTTTAGGCAATTCACAATTAGTAAAAGTAATAGAATATGTCATAATAGTAATTTTTTATTTACAGTCATAGTTATGGGCGTGTGGCCTTATTTAATGATAGTGAGGGAATATCATATGATCCAAGCACTGGCTCACCCTTTCACCTTATGACTGACCCACAATATGTAGCATTGGCTGTTTCTGAAAAAAGTGGTAGAAATGTAACTTCCATAGTCCAAAAGAAATGAACAAATACATAAGGACTATTGTGAAGGAGCAGTAGATCCAAAGGAGAAAGAGCAGAGTGAGCCGTCCCCTCAGCTAGAGACGTCGGAACAGGAGAAAGTTATAGTAGTAGGGAAGACAAAAGAAAATAAGGAGTTGACAATAATGGAAGGAAAGAAAGAGGGATCAAAGGAGAAAGAGGAGAAGATTGAAATATGTCTAGTGGAAGAGAGAGAGGGAGAAGAGGGGAAGGAGTTAATTCTACCCGTGTGGGAGGAGGAGATAGAGGAAAAAAGTGAGAGGAGACAGTTCAATATAAGGGAGAGAGAGGGGAAGAGGGGGAGAAGAAAAATACTGTATGAGAGAACGCGCGGGTTGTTAGAGGACTTTCCGAATTTGAAGGTAGGAGGGTTGCTACCTGATCCGGAAAAATCTAAAGAAAAGAAGACCTTGGTCGAAGCCCTAGAATGGACGGTCGTGGTTTTCCCACGAGGACAGGGACACTCAAGGAAGGTAATTCGACCAGACCCTTCCTTCAACCTCTGGAGGGAGATTGGGCCAGACACCCGTGTTGTGCGACAATATGTGCGGTCCGGAGTGCTCCATTCAGGAAGCCCACAGATCGGGAACGTTTTGGACCAGCCTCTCAATGAATCTTGTTAATTTACAGACAGAGTTATCGTCTTCCCAAATCGAACAGTTACCAGATCTCAATTATTTTGAACCGTTAGAAGTTGTAGTAGATTCACAAAATGTCAAACTGAATAAATGTGCTTATGTTCAAAAAGAGACTCAGTCGTCATTTCTCGCCAAAAGAGAGGAACTGCTCCCGACTTTTAATGAACCCAATCACAACTATACAGCTTTATTAAAAATGTTTATCTACTTATCGAAAAATGGGGAAATCCTCCATTCTAAGAATGTAACTAGAATAATACTGAACTAGTTTTGAGAATCCTAATGGTGATTTTTTTTTAAAAAAAAAATACAGGCTGCAGTTTGAGTTGAAATTGCAGTCAGTGCTCACAAATGGGCTGCAGATTGATTTGGGAGTTCACCATTCATACTGGATGGGTTGCAGTTTGCATTCCAACACACAGCCTGTGCTTCTTTCCTTCCTTCCTCTAGTCCCACCTCTGCTGCTCTAATGGGGAACTGACAGGAGCATAAATGCGGGAAATAATAATGATGATGACCCAATGATAAGGTGATAGGGTGATCTAGCGCTTATCTCATATATGTAAGATTATTTTATTTTATTTTTTTAATTCAGAGGATGATTAGGTGAGAGGAGAGAAGGGGGGAGCATGTTTCTCCAGTCCTGAACTGCCAACATCACTGAACAACACCTGCAGACCCCCCCATCTTTACAAGAATGCATCACAACTAAACACACAGGAGAAAGCCTATTTGAATAATTCTGGCTTGAAAATGTAGAAGCCCCCCAGCAGGAGAGAGGGGGGAAAAAAAACACTTTGTGAGCAAAACTCAGCCTTTACTTCATGTGGTCAGTAAAAAATACTTTGAATTCACCTGTTTTATAAGCAGAGAAAATCCTATAATATTTGACCATATAGTTGCAGCCTATATGTGTGTGAGTGAAATCAATAAGTCATGGCTCCATGTTTGCTACTTATTAATTAACACAGTCACATTCCTGACTGTATTACAGTCATTTCAACTACACATGTATGAATCATCAATAGGAAGCCTGCCATTACTTTTTTTGAAAAAAAAAACACACCTTTCGTATTTCCCATGTGCTCCAGGACAGTCTTACTTCAGTGCATGATGGGAAATTTAAATTGTTCCTATACAGAACTTTCTAGCATGAGCCCAGAAGATTCACCAACAGCATCCCCTCAAATCAGAAGCCAAATTTCTACCTGATTTTTTTTTTTGTTCTAACAGTATATATGCATGCAGGAAGGGGATCTAAGCATGAATGGGGAAAGATAAACAGCCAGCACGGCTGCCCCTTCTGGTCTTTACATGCAGATTGGCACTCTTAAGCCCTTTTCCTTCCTTCTTCGTCTCTGAAGTCCTTTCTTATTTGTTACTTCCTAGGCAGAGAGAGGCAGCAACACACAGGCATCCATGAAGGCTGAAAACAGAACCTGGAAATAAGTTCTCAGAACCTCTGTATAGAAGTCTGACAGCCTGCTTGACCTGCATTATCTGTAGATCTTCTTATGTAATAAGCAGTAAGTTTTTCTTTTATCTAAATTATGTGTCGCAAGAATTGTTACTCGTCTTCTGCAACCATAAGCTCAGCATTAGGCTTTTTCACCCTGCCAGAATAAAATATCAGATAATCTGGACTCCGGACACCATTTTAAAGTGAACTAGGAGTTGGAAACCTTGAGCCAGAGAACAAGCTTGTAGGTGGTGAGTGCTCACTGTTGGAAGACAGACTATTTGGAAGTGCCTTGGTCTTGAACCAGCAAACAAGACCCATTAACTTTACAAAAGACCTCCTCCTGGTGGTGACAAAAATGCTAGAATGGATTTGTTGATTTGGAGATGGAACAGTTCTTGAGCTAGTGGTTCCTAGATTGTTTAGTGACATGTTGTGTGTTTCTTTTTCTCATGTAAGCTGAGGCCCTTCTAGCTGAAGTCCCAACCTGCTAGCCCTTCTGCTGTCTTGTGTCGCTGATAGTAACAAACAGGTTTATATGCTAAGTATTGCTCTTGACAGACACATACATGGAGACACACAGATCAACACACAGATCAGCCTGCATTTTGAGGACTCTTCATGAAGGGAGAGCATGGTCAGGGGACTATTGTGATAAATGTCTACAGTTCAAAATGCACCAGTGATCCATTGATCAATGGCAGAGGGTGGTGTGTACTTCTGCTCTCAACTCCTGGGAGGGACTGGGAGTTGGAGACGAGCTCCTTTTCAGCAGAAGATGGAAATGCAAAACCTCTAGAGCTGCTCCTTCTGTGGCTCGCAGATGTAGCCAAGTGGGCGATAGAGGCCCCATTTTCACAGATCTGTTCTGGGTTTAGTCTAGATTTTAAAGAACCCAAAGTGACAAAATTATTGTAGGTTTAGAATCGACTGCCGTGGATTCCTCCTGCGAAGTTGGGACTAAAACCCAGAGCAAATTCATCAGCCCCCTGCAATTTGAATCCTCAGCCTCTGCTGTAGATAGATCTTCCATTTGCCATCATTTTCCTTTTAGAATGTGGGTCAGCAGTCCAGTCTATGCAGCACAATATATGTGTGTGTGATTGTGATGGTGTGTAGGCATACAACACACCATTAGCCGTCTTCCCCTATGCAGATTTTGTATTTCCAGCCAAGCTCCTTGTTTTCCTTGGCAGGAGAGACTCTGTCTTTCTTATCAGCTGCACGGAAAGCCAGATTGAGAGGAGCTGTTTTCTGCACAAGGCACCACATCTTTGCAGTGCTTGTGTGTGTGTGTGTGTGTGTGAGAGAGAGAGAGCCCTGCTTATGTTTTAGTTTTCTGCTACGTGTAGTTGTTAAAGGAACAGAACATCTGTCAGTGAGAAAATAAATCTTAATGGTGAGAGCAGCCAGATTCTTTTTTTTTTTTTTTTTTTTTTGCCTTCTCCTTTCTTCATGCTGAAGCAGAAGGCCTCGGGCTTTCACGCCGGCTGTTCCAGAAGTCACCCCCTCCTCCTGCCGCCACAAACCCTCGCCTCGGAGACCATGGGATTTGCAAAATGCTGAACCAGGCTGTGGCACCAGTGAGCAGAACGCAAGAGAGCAAGGATCGATTGGGCGTGAAAAGAAAAGAAAAGAAAAGAAGGAGGTGGAGGCGGAGATGGAGGAGGAGGAGGAAAAAATTGAGATCGTTCGTCCTCTTCAAGGGAATGAGACGGGCCAGGGCGGAGGAGTCTTTTGGCCACTTGAAATGAAGTGGGCGATTAGAGAATGATGTACCTGCAAGAAGACAAGGGTCAGCAGCCAGCCGGTGGGTGGCAAGGGGGGAACGTGCCCTGATTTGTAAAGGTTAGGCTTGGCTAATCGGAGGACTGGAGGGACGTGTGAGGCATAAAGAGATTTGTGTTGCGGCCGAGGTAGTCATCAAAGCAACGTGTTTTTTCTTCTTCCTTTTTTTTGCAATGAAAAGCCTAAGGGCCCAAATTCTTATTCTTATTCTTCTTTTTAGTGCAGATGTACCAAGGCATAAACTAGAATGGCGCTGATAAATAAGCGAAACCCGTCATCCTTGTTTTTCAAAAGTGCTGGATGGCAGATGAAACAGCCAGTGATATAATGGTACATTTGAAAGAAAGCACAAGGGCTCCTCATTAACAGTCTGTATAGTCAGTCAGGGAAGTCCAAGCAGCTGGATTGGCTCATGCCAATAAGTGAGGGGCAGGTCATCTGTAAAGTCAACAGCTCTTAATGGCCTACTTGAGAACAAGCCACCCTCAATTGCTTTGTACTACAGCAGGGATGTTGGGAAGACCCTGATGTTGGGAAAGTGTGAAGGCAAGAGGAGAAGGGGACGACAGAGGACGAGATGGTTGGACAGGGTCACCGAAGCGACCAACATGAATTTGACCCAACTCCGGGAGGCAGTGGAAGACAGGAGGGCCTGGTGTGCTCTGGTCCATGGGGTCACGAAGAGTCGGACACGACTAAACGACTAAACAACAACAGCAGGGATCGCTGACTACAATATACTGTTCCTGGCAAAGGCACCTAAGCTCAGAGGAAAGGCACAGGGGTGGCCGATGAGGTTATAATCTCTGCTACTCAGAAAATCTTGGAGCTTCAACCTATTGTTTCACTATACCACTGCTGCCATCCCTGAAGAAGCCCAAATCAGGGAGGAGATTATTTTTTTTCCATTACATTTTTGCACAAGGAGCAAAACCTGGTCCGTGCCCTAGACAGCTTGCAGTTTCCTGTGCTTGAACAATCTCTAATGATTACTAAACCATTATTTTGTGCTAGCTGCCATTTGAGCCTGTTGTGGATGCCTTGTTAAAATCTGTGCACGTTACCAGCGCTGTTGTTCTTCAGGGTTCACCAGCTGTCTTCCTGGGGGCTGCAGTAATTAATATTTTGAGCGGGAAAATGTATGCATCTTGTCCTCACTGTGGACATATAGATAAATGAACAAGTCCTAAGATAACAAGCAGATCACAAGCGGTCAGTGCATATGCATCACAACAGCAATGGAACATTTTGAACCAACAGTTACATATTGTTATATGTTTAGGACAAAAATGAAGAATGAAAAGCAGCAACAGAGCCTTAAAGGCTAATGGATTCCAATGCAAGTTTTTTTTGAACTAGTTCCCCACTTTGGGTCCCCAGCTCTAGTGGGGCATCCTTTCCCAGAAGCCCCAGACTCCATGGCCCATGGTGGGGAATGCTGGGGGATGTAGTTCAACAACATCTAGAAGGGTAGAAGTTAGCAAATCACTGCTGTTGAAGCCCCACTAATCCATGACATCCTTCGCTACAACAGATCCTTTCATGTCCCAGGTGCTACCGGCTTTGTTGTGCTTGCCGTGACAGTTTAATATGCTTAGCGAAGGATTATTATGTTGTACAAATCTGTCCTTTCTTGTTGTGGATTGTGTGTTGAAAGTTTCTGAGATCTTTACAGTATAAGGATCCCCCCTTTCCAAATTATGCACCTGCTGACCCAGGTTGCATCTCTCTAGGTCTCCCATTCCCCCCTCCCCCTTTCCTTCTGGAAAAGTCAGTGACCAGCATTCAATGTGTGTGTGTACAAAGTACAGCAGTGCTCCTGGGGGTGGGGGTGTTGCATTTAGGACACACAAAAAAGTGACTTGCCCATGGCAAGCTGGCATATGCATTTAAAATCCCTCAGTTGGTTTTTCATAGAATCATAGAATTACAGAATAATGAAGTTGGAAGGGCCTATGCTCAATGCAGGAAAACAAATCAAAGGATATCTGCCAGGTGGTTGTCTAAATTTCTCTTGAATGCCTCCAGCGTTGGAGCGCTCACCACCTCTCGGGGTCATGGGTTCCATCATCATACTGCTCTAACAGTTAGGATGTTTTTCCTGATATTCAACCGAAATCTGGTTTCCTGTAACTTGAGCCCATTGTTGCATGTCTTGCACTCTGGGATGATTGAGAACAGATCTTGCCCCTCCTCTGTATGACAGCCTTTCAAGTATTTGAAAAGTGCTATCATATCACCCCTCAGTCTCCTTTTCTCAAAGCTAAACATGCCCAATTCTTTCAGCCTTTCCTCACAAGCCTTGGTACCCAGCCCCTTGATCATCCTTGTTGCTCTCCTCTGAACTTCTTCCAAGGATCTTTCCTGCATCTTTCTTGAAGTGTGGTGCCCAGAACTGGACACAGTATTCTAGGTGAGACCTAACCAGTGCTGAATAAAGGGGAACTAGTACCTTGTGGGATTTGGAGACTATACTTCTGTTAATGCAGCCTAAAACAGCGTTTGCCTTTTTTGTAGCCACATCTCACTGTTGGCTCGTATTTAGCTTGTGATCTATGATGATTCCAAGGTCCTTCTTGCTCGTAGTATAGCTGAGCCAGGTATTCCCCATCTTGTAACATGTGTTTCGTGTCTTTTTTCCAGGTGCAGTACTTTGCACTTATCCCTGTTAAATGTTATTCTGTTGTTTTTAGCCCAGTGCTCAAGACTATCCAGATCATTTTGAATTTTGTTTCTGTCTTCCAGGGTATTAGTTATTCCATCCAATGTTGCGTCATCCACAAATTTGATTAGCATTCCCTGCATCCCCTGATCCAGGTCATTAATAAAAATGTTGAAGAGCAGAGGACCCAGGACTGAGCCCTGGGGTACCCCACTTGTTACTTCCACCCAGTTTGAAAAGGATCCATTAATCATCACCCTCTGAGTATGATTCTCTAGCCAATTGTGTATCCACCTGACAGTTGTTCTATCCAGCCCACACCTAGTTGGCTTGCTAATCAGGCTATCATGGGGCACTTTGTCAAAAGCTTTGCTAAACTCAAGATATATTATGTTTACAGCTTTCCCTCTGTATATCAGGGAGGTTACCTGATCAAAAAATGACATCAGGTTAGTCTGGCAGGATTTGTTCTTGACAAATCTGTATTGACTTCTAGTTATTACTGCTTTGTTTTCTAGGTGTTTGCATAGTGACTGCTTTATAATCTATTCCAGAATTTTCCCTGGGATTGATGTCAGACTGACTGGTCTGTAGTTCCCAGGTTATTCCTTTTTGTCTTTTTTGAAGATAGGGACAACATTAGCCCTCCTCCAGTCATCCGGCACCTCACCCATTTCCCCTGATTTCAAGAAAATAATGGACAGTGGTTCTGAGAGTTATTCAGCCAGTTCCTTCAATATTCTTGGATGCAGTTCATCCAGATGTGGAGATTTAAAGTCGTTCAAGGTAATAAGGTATTCCTTGACTATTTGTTTATCAGTCTCCAGCTGCAATCTTGTTCTCTCCCCTTGCATTTCACATTTGTCTGGAGGGTCATAGTCTGTCCTTTTGGGAAAAGACTGAGCTAAAATAGGCATTGAGCACTTCTGCTTTTTCTTTGTCATCTGTTATCATTTTTTCATCTCCATTGATGAGATGAGTCACTGTTTCTTTTCTTTGTCTTTTGCTATGCACATGCCTGAAGAATGCTTTTTTGGTTGCTTTTAGTGTCTCTAGCTAGCCTCAACTCATTCTCAGGTTTTGCCTTCCTAATGCCCGCCCTGCAACTCCTTGCCACTTGTCTGTACTCTTATTTTGTGGCCTGGCTTTCTTTCCACTTACTATATATGTCATTTTTTGTTTTCAAGTCCTCTCTGTGCTTTTTGTGAAGCCACACTGTCCTTTTTCACTGTCTCCCACCTTTTTTTCTTGTTGGAATTGTGTGTAATAGTAGCTTTCAAATTTCCTTTTTAGGTAACTCCCACCCATCTTGGACTCCTTTTCCAGTTAGGATTTCCTGCCATGGGACCTTACCTATCATTGTTTTGAGTTTATTAAAATTGGCTTCCCTAAAATCTAATGTATAAATGTGGCTATACTCTGCTTTTGTTTCTTTTGAAATCAAGAACTCAAGTAGAACATGGTCACTTTCCCCCAGAGTTCCCCTTATTGCCACTTCCTCCGCCAAGTCGTCTCTTCTGGTTAGATTCAAGTCAAGGATAGCTGAGTTGTTAAAGTTAGATATGTGAGTCCAGTTGAGGTTGGTGACTCTGGAGTCACAGAGATGCTGAATCTCCTCTATGTTTTCAGCCAGACTTTCAAAAGCTAGCCATGGTGCTGAACCCTATTTCTAAAACAGGTTCAGAACCCTGGAAAGTTCCCTTAAAATTGACTTAAACCTGGAGTGGATTTGCCATCCTCATGCCATTGGAGTCACTGGCTTCCATGCTTGTAGCTAAACCTAATTTTTAGCTCCTGTCCAAGAAAACTGTATGTCAGTGGAACTTACGGAAATTCTGACTTCAAAAGTACATAACTACTTTAACTGGATTTAACAATAAGATTCTGCCTTGAATAGTTTATAGCTGTAGTCTTTATTCAAATAACAAATTCCCTCTTGGCTTTTTAATCAGTGAAGAGTTGGCTGTTGAATAGTAAATGAGTGCACCAGGTCTGGTTCTTACCTGCTTTGCATTCTGACTCACAATTCTGCCTTACTAGACGTGGCTCAGGCACCATTAGTTACAAGTAACTAGTTGCTTTTAGTGAGTTTCTTTTTCAATAACAATGTGATACAGTAGCTGCTTTATATTACATAACTTGATGGACTTAATTCCTTCTGTGCTGTAACTTTAACATTTAGTTATTTTTATAATTTTGCAGGTGTGGCACCACTAAATGTTGGAAAAGGAATATTTTATCTTTTAAGTGCTGGCTCATGCTGTGTCTGCTGCAAATGTTGTGGTTGTTGGGGCCACAATGAGAGGGATAGGAGTAGTTGTCCACAGGCTTTCAAGTTCTGGCAACTTCTGGCATTCAGGTTTTTTGTGATGCAACTAATGGGTAACAACTTTTGTTCCTTTTGAGAAACAGAGAAATAATGAGTTACTTTAACATTGTAAATACAATGGAAACTAAGTAATTTTCAGAGGGTTTTTGGAACTGTAATTGTTGGTAATGACATTTAAAAACTCAGTTTCCAAGCTCTAAACAAGGGCAAAGAGCTGACAAGGAGGTTAGGTATCAAGATCTCTGAACAGCATAGAAGTTGCCCAATAAGAATACAACATTGGCTAGACTTCTGTAGAACAGCTTTATAGATGGTTCTGATGCACAAGAGGATCATGAAGTCCTCAAGTACTCTTTCCTGACCAAAAGGAAACAACGGCCATGCATGAGTGGTATTAACCCGGGGTCTGGAGAAGGCTGACATCTGCAGTTCAATGGTTCACCATATGGGGGTGTTGCACAGAGAACCTAGCAGCACTTGACCTTTCCAGAGAGATGGTCATCTTAGCCAATGGTTCCCAACCTTGGGTCCCCAGATGTTCTTGGACTAAAACTCCCAGAAGCTTTCACCACTGCCAGTGCTGGCATTTTCTGGGAGTTGTAGTCCAAGAACATCTGGGGATCCAAGGTTGACAGCCACCGATCTAAGCCATTAGGGAGCAACCACCAGATCTTCCAAGATTGTTGGAACTCCAATTCGCATGCATCCCAGCTAGCATGGTTATCAGTCAGGGATGATAGGAGCTGACGTCCAACAACATCTGGAAGTCCACATGTTGCTCGTGCTCACCTAACTGATTATTTCGCCTTGAATGCTCATAAGACCCATTCAACTCATCCCTTAATGGGGCATCTGTGAAACAGACTTCTGAATGAGACTGGCAAGCTGAATGGCCATGCTGCCATTTTCTCTGGACCAATTAATGTGCCTCAGGGGTAGCTTGTAGTTTTAAAATCTCCGTCTGCTTTGTCAGTGTGTGGAATGGCCAGCTGATGGCAGTAGAGAGACACTGCTGGTTCCTTTGTTTTCACCGATGATAACAATCCACCCATTGTGTTTTGTACTCATTAGGAAATTCATCAAGAATTTCTACATGTCACCGGTTAATCAGATTGTTTTTTTTTTTGGGGGGGGGGATAAATTTCTGGGCCTCCAAATATTGTTGGACTGCAACCTATGTACATCACCCCCTACCACTGGATATCCTGCTAAGCCTGATGGGATTTGGAATCTGTCAATATTTGGAGGGCAACCAAATGCCCTCCCTTGTTTTTGTAGAAAAAGAAAAACAGCATTAATCCTATATATGTTATAAGCTCCCCCAAATAGGCACATGCATTTAATCATAAATGTATATGTACTGGGTGCTTGTATTTCAGTGATTGATTAGCTTCAGAAAGGGCACCAAAGCAGTTAGAGGACTTCTGTATCAGACAGAAACTTGAATACCGATTACCCAAATAAGATGTTCTCCAGATGTTTTCCCCAAAGAAAGAGTTCAAGAATCCACAAATTTCAGTTTAGGAGCGATATTCTTGGCAATGCTCTTTATATCAGAAACAGAACATGGGTGAGAAGCAAACATTTTAGCTTGCAAGGACTAGGGAAAAAAATGTTCCTTAATGTCTCACTCCATGAAGATATCTTAATTAAGTTCCACATACTGTGTTTGCGCGGTGATGGAGCTGTTCTGATTCACCTGATAAGGCTGAAACCTGCCTTTTCCACCTCATTTATTCCTATTAATGGTGCTTTTAACAGCTGTCTTTGCCATTAGGAATGGGTGTCAGGTCTCTGGGAGGCTAAACCCACCAGGAGAATGGGAGAGACATCCCAACATCTCCTCCCCCACCCCCGGAAGCCACTGGTTAACAAACAGCAAAAACCTTGGGTCCAAAGTTGAGAGGATCGATTACTCAGGTCTGTTCCATTGATGCTGGATAAAGTTCTAATTTACTTGTTGGGAATGAATAATGAGTGGGTAGGAATAAAAAAAATAAAGCCCTTAACTATTCTTAATTCAAAAAAAGCCCGAGGAGGCATAAAAATTAAGTAAACAATGTTTTTCCCCAGCATTAATAATAATAATCTTAGAAATCTGCAGAACTGGAAGGGACCCTCTGGATCATCAAGTCCAGCCCCTACCAAGGAGGCCCAGTGGGGAATTGAACGCCCAACCTCTGGCGCCACAGCCAGCTACCTGAACCACTGAGCTATCCAGCAAGAAAAACTGCACCTCCTTAATAACTTCATTCAGACTCCAGAATCCTTTTCTTTGTGAATTGCTGACCTGGCCCCTTTGCCGGGATGGCATGCCAAGGATACTGACCAGGCTATATATAAATATCCAGATCATAGCCTTGAGTCCTTCCATGACTGATATTCCCTAGGCTACTTTCTGGTGTCCCGATGGAGAATCCAGCTTTCTGAAGGGAAAGGTCACCTGTTTTTTGTGTGCAGTAGGTCCCAGATTCAATCGCTAGTATCTCCAGATAAGGCTGGGAAAGGCTCTTGACCGAATTCATACAGCTGTTGATGGCCATTAGCTAGGGCAAAGACTTAGGCTGGACAACTTAGGTTGTGGATCAAGGAGTTAAGTCGCACAGTACAGTTGGCTGTGTAATTTCTGGAGACACATTCAATGTCTCCAGGGCTCCTTTTCATCATGCAGCCCCTTTCCATGTCTTTCTTCCAAATTTCTGTTCTTGATAGTGTTGAGATTCTCTTCTAGCTGCACTATCAATCTTCTCCCACTCCTTTCTTCATTTCCTCTTTTTTTCTCCTCCTCCTCTGTCTTCCTCGTGCCTTTCTCCTTCCCCTTCGGCCCGTAGGTTTTGTGTGAACTGGGATCTAACCACTCGCCTCTGAGGAATTAGGCCATGATATTGGAGATATAAATGGAGTGGAAGATGGAGTTGCCCTCTGAGCTGGCTCTGGATGCCCTCACGTCCTTGGAAGCTCCAGCACAAGGCAAGCTCATGGTGTCAGTAGCTCTCCAGTCAGCAGAGGTGGTGTTGCAGTCATTAACTCTATCCCAGATTCCTCTGCAGAGTTTGCCTCCCCTGTGCCATGAAGTCAACATTGTTGAAGCAGGCAGGCTAGGTTGCTTTAAGTGAAGAAGATTCTCCCACTAGACATGGAAGTAACCATGAAGCTTGAGGAGCAGTCTCTTCAAGGCTCACTTTGGGTTCCTTGGAGCTGAAGCCACATGTGAATCTTGCTCCTGCCAGCACCCCATGGAACTGTCCAGGGTGCTGTCTCACCCATCCTAAAATCTTGTTCTGCTCTGCTCAGCCCTTCACCAGGGGACGTAAGACCCTCCATATGTTCTTGGACTGCAACATTCAGCACCCTTCATCACTAGCTGTGAGGGACCAGGACTAAAGAGATTTGTGCTCCATTATTTTTCAGAATGCCATATTTTATCCAGTCCTGCTTTTTAAAATTTTTACCTTGCTTTGCTTTGCCACAGAGGTGGGCACCTGGTATTCCACCAGATGTTGCTGGACTTGATAGTCTCTTCAGCCCTAGACAACATAACCAACAATTAGAGATGATGGGAGATGGAGTCTGGCAGCATCTGTGCATCCCAGCTTTTCCAGGATTTTCTCTGCTTTGTCTCACATGACTCTGCTTTGCTGGAACAGGAACTCTTGTCAACAGCCCCCTGAATGATCCAGAATTATTATTATTATTTTGCTACTATAGCTGTTGCTTATATTACCAAATCACCCTGTGTCCTATTCCTCCAGAATCCTGATTTAATCTGTAGAACTGCTGAAATAAATTCTACTTATGGACCAGATCTTGGAAAGCTTACCTTTTCTAGGGTAAAGATGTATCAACTGACACATCATTTAGTAACGATAAGTCAGAGCCTTTCAAACTCAGTATGGTGAGGCAGTGCTTCTTCTAGGTAACCCTTGGACTATCCAAGGTGCAGGAGGCCCAGATAGCAGTGGATCATTCAGGAGGCATAATCCAGAATTCCCAAATGAAAGTGGCTCTGAGGGAGAGTCGGAGTTGGCTGTTCCCCTTCCCAGCTCATGTAGACTAAAACCAGAAGCTCTGAGGGATGCAATAAGAAGGAGTGCTCAGCCTCAGAAGATGTCTTCTCAGGAGAGGTGGCTTGTTTGGGAGTAAGAGATCTCCATGTTGGAAAACTCTTCCTTTTAGGGAGGCCAATGGGCCAAGCTCTGCAGGTGAAGTCTCTGACCAACGGAGTTAATGCCTGTAGTTGAGAGCCAGATAGGGTTCAGGCAGGCCAACTATAAAAACACCGGTTTGGGGCTGTGTTTTCATGGTAGACAGTGTCTGTTTGAGTTCCTGACCCTGCTTGTCTCATGTCCTGACCTTGCTGCTGGCTCCTTGCAATATTTGTGTTTTGTAATGGCCACACAGCTCACCCCTTTTATTTCCTTGCAGTATGTCACCTTTAGGACTGATAGCTACATTTTTGGACTTTACTCATTTACTTGCATGACTCTTGGCTTGACTTAGATTGTTTTGGATTCTGATTTCAGATATCCTCTGTCTAGTTTACCTTACACACTAACTTGCGTGTGCTAACTTGTTGTTTTTCTCTCTCTTTTATTTCCTTTTAAAAAGAGATTCTGCCCTTCAATTACATACATCCCTGTCAATCTGACAGGACTGTAGATTCTGAAGCATCCCAGAACAGGATTTGCCCATGAGTCCAGGAGAGATGCAAATCAAATGAGTGAGTCACCTTGGGACCTGAATTCCCTAAATCCTCTCTCATCCCTACTGTTGAGTAAGGATGTAAAGGCTCACTCATTTATTAAAATGCAAAATTGCATTCTTATGGTCTCCCTGCTTGGTGGGGTTAGGATGTAGTGCAGTTTTTGGACTTCAACATTTTTTTTGGGGTGAAAAATTAGCTAATGTCTTTTTCTGTATACAGTTTTATTTACTGTGAGGTTTTGCACAAAACAACATAGCAGCAGCAGCAGTAGTTGCTGCTGCTAATATTCTTGCTGGCATAAAAAGAGCTGATCTATCCACTGTCATGCACAAGCATTTTTAGCTGTCCACTTTTTTTTCCCAACAAGTATCTGATTTGTGGGTGTGATTTATGTCTCCAAAATGTCTTGCAAGCATCTCGTGTGTGCAGATTTCCAAACCGAGGTGCACTTTTCTCTCTTGCAACAAGTCTCAAGAGCTGCAAAACCAGGACCCTTGTCAAGAATCTAATCTATAACGAAAATGCTTTCCCATTCCTGCTCTTCTTGCGACAGACGCACCAGACGTCACTCCCTGTAACCCTGGCCAAGGCCTGAGCTTGGGAGCAAAGTGAGGAACGGGCTCAGAGAGATGTACCTTAATTGTTTGGGGGATGGATTTCTGCAAGTTGTACGCAACAGTGGCTTTCTGACGCAAGTGCGCTGATGGTTAGACAAGGTCCCGTTCTCGGTATTAAGGAACTGGGACATCTTCTCCTCTGTTTTGAAGAAAGGTCAGGAAAAGGCCCTTCTTAGATGTGATAATCACAGAGTCGAGTGACAGCTCTATTTATCACACAGCAAAGAAGCAGCCTCTCGCTCCCTCTTTCGTTTTCTGGGCTACCATCTTCTGAAGCCCATTCCCTTTTTCTCCTGTCACTGCTCTCACTTCACCTTAGAAGGAAGTGTTAAACACAGAGAAAGGAAATGATCCAGGGGGCTCTGTTTCTTTACATTCCCAACTGTACCATCCGCTCCGTGAGCCAAGTCAGTAAATAATTGAACAAGCATGGTATGCTTTGCAAGGTGCCAGGGGTGGGCGGTGGGTGGGCAAGGGGGCCTCGTCTCACTTCCCTGGCAGCAAATATTTAGCAAGATTAAGTCTGGGGGGAAAAGGGAGGGGGGAGAGCAGGAACAATTCTTTGCTTGAGGAAAGGAAAATGTAACTCTTTTTCTTTGGATCTTGCGAACCACACACTTGCCTTGGCAGTTTTCCCTGCCCTTTCCTTTCTCATTGGTTCTCTTCTAAGGGGCTCATAATCAGCAGCCAAATGCATGGAAAAGGTTTAATTAGATACGGTTAATGCTGCCTAATAGCTTTTTTTTTCCACCCTTTCTTTTCTCCCCCACCTCCCCGCTTACTTTATTCCCCCCTGCAAGCTTGTCGGATTTTTCATCTGAGACTGATAAACAAAACTTTGACGTTCGAATCGGGAGGGACGCGAAGAGTTGGAGACTGCTGTGCCCATGCACCATCTCCCCTCCAACACAAGAAGAAAGCCAATTTCTACCCCCAGAAGAAATGATGCCAATTAAGTTGATTTGCATATGCTCGCTATGCATAATTTATTTTGTTTTGGAAAATTAAAGGTTGCGAACCGATGTCATGGGAAAGCATTGCCTTTTGGGTCATGGGGCATTAAAAGAAAAGGTCCCTCAGATGAGAGATTATCACTCCTCGGCTGCTTGACATCACTTGGACAAGTTGGAGTCATCAGGTGATGCCATTGCCATGCCTAAGCTGGCAGCCTTGCCCCACACTTTTTCTCCTCATGGAATCCTAGAACAGAGAATTGGAAGGGGTGCCAGGAGTCACCTAGTGTAAAGGTAAAGGTTCCCCTTGACATTTAGTCCAGTTGTGTCCGACTCTAGGGCGCGGTGCTCATCCCCGTTTCCAAGCCGTAGAGCCAGTGTTTGTCCGAAGACAGTTTCCGTGGTCACGTGGCCAGCGCGACTAGACACGGAACACCGTTACCTTCCCACCGAGGTGGTACCTATTTATCTACTTGCATTTTTACATGCTTTCGAACTGCTAGGTTGGCAGGAGCTGGAACAAGTGACGGGAGCTCACTCCGTCGTGTGGATTCGATCTTACGACTGCTGGTCTTCTGACCTTGCAGCACAGAGGCTTCTGCGGTTTAACCCGCAGCGCCACCACGTCCCTACACCTAGTGTAACCCACTGCTATTCTAGAAATACATGGCCAAAGGTTCCTTGACAGATAGCCAACTACCTTCTCCATGAAACCTGCACTGAAAGAAAGTCCACAACCCCCCAAAGCACTCCATTTCTTTGCTGAAAAGGTTTTACCATCAGCAGGTTCTGAGTAATGTTGAATTGATGTCTTGTAATTTGAATCCATGACTTTAGCTCCTGCCCTCCGGAGCAGCAGAAAACAAGCTTGCTCAGTCTTCCCTGTGACAGTCCTTCAGACACATGAAGATATCATTCTAGGTGTTATTGTCCAAGAACATCTGGTGGCCCGAGGTTGGAAATCACTGGCCTAGAGACCTAGAGGCCTGGATTTGGTGTCTAGGTCTGAAGTTCCCAGCTCTGGAACTTCATATTCATTATGCAGTGCTGGTTTTGATGATGTTTGCAGGCTCTGAAAGGAAAAAGAGAAAGAGACAAAGATGTGTTGCCTGGTGCTTTGATTTGGAGAACAGAATAAAAGTTTATTAAGTGGTCCGCTGAGATCCTTAGCTATTTTTAAGTGGTCTACAAAAAAAAAAAAAAAAAGAAGGAAGAAGGAAAGAAAAAAGAAGAGAACTGCTGCCAGTTGAAAGAATAAATAATTAAAAGTAATAATCCTTGGTGCTTCAGAAACAGCCCTTGATCAAAATTGCTTAGATGACGTTCTCCTCCCCACCTCCCTATCCAGCCCCATCAATGGCAAGGTCTCTGGCTTCAGATGATCACTTTTCCTCATTCAAATGGTTTCATAGCTGAGTGAACGTTGCATCCTGACCCCACGCCCCCTTGTGCCTGTCTCCCAGTCTCCTTGTTTAATTGAAAAGAGTAAGAGGAGGGGGGGGTGGTAAGGCAAGGGGGAGGGAAGAAGAAGCCTTTAAGATGCCAGCCATGAATTGAGACCTGACAGTTTTGAGAAATGACAGCTCCATTTCAGAGCCATTGCAAAGTCAGCTCTCCTCCCCCAAGCCCCATCGGCCCCCAGGTGCCGATTCACTTGGGACTGGCAAACTGATTTATATGGGGATGTTAAATGCTGCTCTCTCCTCTTAATGGACCCAGTATGGACCATTGGCAGCTGGGAGAGGAATAATAGATAGATCAGACTTTTCCATTCCCCTTGCTCCTTGCACGATCAAAATCATCTTGGCTGCACTCCCCCAAATCTTGGCAGTCCAGACACAATTGTTTCTGGTCTGCGCAATATAAGCTAGAAAGGACTGTATGGGGGACAAGAAGTACAAGCAGAGGTGGTGTCAGAGAATAGGTCTGTCTAGCTTAGTATTAGCCTGCTGAACAGCTCAGTGGTTTAGGTATTCGACTGCAGAGCCAGAGATGTAAAGAGATCAACAAGAGAAACCATCACTAGAAATGAAATGATATTATCATTTCAGAAATGTCAGGGTTCAAGAAATCAGATTTGCAAATAAAAATCCATGTTTTGCTCCAGATGACCAATAACAAAACACAGCAAGCTAATACGAAAACTGCACAAGGAGAAAAAAGCTTCAATCAGACACTTTCAGCAGTTGATTAATTATGGATTGTCTGTCATGTATAGGTCATACATGGCTGTCTGGATAGCTCAATGGTTTTAGGTATGGGCTGCGGAGCCAGAGGTTGGGAATTTGATTCCCCAGCTGTGCCTCCTGGGAGAAGAGGCAGCCTGCGTGGCCTTGGGCAAGCTGCAAAGCCTCAGGATGCTCCCAGAAGAAGGGAATGGGAAACCAGTTCTAAGCACTCTCTACCTATAAAACCCTGAAAATATTTGTCGTAAGTCCAAACTGTCTTGACAGCACACAATTATTATTATTAGCTTGGGAATATCAGCAAATCTCCAGGGTGTTACACAAATCTATTTCCCTCAGATCTCGGAGGAAATAACGGGGGTTGCATCTGGCCCTTTTTGCATTTAAAGCAGTGGTCCCCAACCTTGGGCCTCCAGATGTTCTTGGACTTCAACTCCCAGAAATCCTGGCCAGCAGAGGTGGTGGTGAAGGCTTCTGGGAGTTGTAGTCCAAGATCATCTGGAGGCCCAAGGTTGGGGACCACTGATTTAAAGAACTTTAGGATGGAAGTTTGATCCTTTCCTTAAAAATAAAACAACAAGGTTCTAAATGAAAGGCTAATTTAAATATGAACAGAGGAACCTGCCCGATACTGAAAGAGACCATTGCTCTTTCTAACATACTTTACACAGTTTACACTGACTGGGAGCAGCTCTCTGGAGTTTTGACCAGGAGTCTTTCCCTATCTGGAGATGTCAGGTCAGATACACATCTGTTCCACTGAATCACAGTCCTTCCTCTAAAGATACAGTAAGATTCTAGTCTTTGTTGCTCAGCATAGAGAATGGATTTAAGCAAGGACTTGGGGAGCTGTCCTATAAAGAGTTACATCCCTATTCCTTCTAGCTCAGTATTGTCTGTGTTCACTGGTAGAGGAATCTTTGTGGTTTTGTGCAGTGGGTCTTTCCCTCAAGATGCCTGGAGACATTGTGGATTGAACTAAGAGCCTGCTGCATGTGAGATGGATGTTCTGCTGAGCTACGCTCACTCCCACAAGTAAACCACACAAACTGAGAAACAGACCCTCATGGGGGACTTGGGGGCATAGACATGATTAGCCCAAGGGCTAGCAGCAAAGGTTGGTGTTTCCAGTGTTGCACAGGAGGTGAATCTGCTCTGGAATTAAGTCCAAACGCTAAAGGATCTATCCAAGGTGTGGAAGCTATTTTATAGGGAATGGGGTCAGTACCTTGGACAGCTCATGTACAGTTTAAAGTAAAACCCTGAGCAGGTTCACCTTTCTTTTGAAACAGAAGTCAGCAGCCTCTGTTGAGCCTAAATATCTCAGAGGTGGTTTGACTTCTACCTTTATCACAAGTGAAGTCTGCCTCATGGTGGTGGCCATGGTTCGTTGCCCTACAATTCATGATTCAAGGGATAGAAATAGAAGACACCCAAAACGCTGTCCTCCAGTTCTAGATTGCTGCACTAGTTGATTTGCTAGGTTCCAGCCAGAGTCCAACTCCATTTCCCTGGATCCCCTTCCTTCTTTATTTCTACAACTGGTTAGTTTGGAAGCAGCTTCATCCTCCAAAGTTCTACCTCTGAGTAATCACAAGTGCCTACCCCATAGTCCCTGGTGTCACCTCTGAATCTGAGAATGGGATGATGCTAACATGAAAAGTCCTATTGGCAATCCTGCTTTTAATGGGGTTGGGGGAATCTTATCTGTATTCTGTTTGGGATAATATGGTTTTATGCAGAGCTTGGAATTTGTTTGTTTGTTTGTTTGTTTAATTACATCTCATAGAATTTCCTGGTTAGCAACTTGCTGGCGAGGAGCTTTTGAGGTCTGTGGTTAAAAAGTCCAACTTTTGAAGCTTGACTTTTATGCAGAGCTTGGAAGTAAGTAGTTACGAGCAACTATGGCCAGGGTTCTGTTCAATATTTACATGCATGTAACTCTTAACTGCTGACGTGGTAGGACAACTGGGTCATGCAATTAGGCATATTACTGTGTGCAACCAGCATCACATCAAATCACCATAACAATGTCTGCAGCTGGAGGTACACAATGTAAATATATACTGGGCTTAAGTACTGGTAACTAGTAACTTTGAGTTAGTGAGTGATGTAACTAGTAATTTCTCTCTGCACTTCTGCCTCTTGTTTCCCTCCACTCTTGGGCACTTCCACCACTTCTCTCCCTTACGAATTACTTAAGGGTAACACATAAAATTAGTTACTTTTAAAAGTTACTTCTTTGAAATGTTACTTCAACATGCAGAAGCATGTTGTGAAGTAGTTTTCAGGTTTTACTCCTGTCCTCTTATTAATCCTATGGAGCATGAGAAGTATTCCTTGGTTTAGTTTTTTTTAACTCTTACAAATATTTCCAAGGTAAAATATCAGAATTGGCCACTATTTTGCAGTATATTTTCTGCCTGATGGTCATGACAATGCAACACGTTAATGGCAATGGTAAACTGGCTGCCAAGACATAATGAGCAATGCAAGAAGCTTCTTTTTAAAAGTAACATTCAGATCTCTGGATTTATGTTTGTCCAAAGGGCCCCTTTTGATTGTGTCCAATCTCAAAACCAGTTTAAAATGCTGGGCTTAATCCATAGAATTACATGAACATTTGGCAATATGCAGAGTACATTCTCTTCCACGGAACCATTGTTGCTAACCAACTATGCTGGTGGATATTTTTCTTTTTTCTTTCTTTTTTTGTGGGGAATGAAAAATGGAATTGCATTTCTGAACAGTCCAACATCTGTTCCTTTCAGAAACAAAGGGCCAAACCTGGGGCTGATGTGACATTTTGGTTCAGCACAAAGATTGAGAAGGCAGCCGCTTTTCTTGTCAAGCCCTGCCCAGGTATTAGAAAAGGGAAGTTGTATCAAGGCTAAACAGCTGTATCAAGCATCTGTCTAGAAATGAACACCATAAAAGTTTAATTAAAATATTATATTATTCTGGCCAGCAGTGAAGGTACTTGGGATATTAATGTACTTAATAAAAAATGATAAAATATTTCAGAGAGATGTGTTAAAAATTCAGCTGTGAAAGGCTAAAGAAATCTGATTTATTTCTTTCATGGAGGGGGGGGGGAAGGCAGGGCCCCTCCCTCCCCACTATTGTAGGAAGTGGGAAGGGAGGAGCCATCTCTTTAAGAAGACATCAAGGCTGTTTCTCCAGGAACTGAATTAGGGAGACTGGCACAGTTTTGCACCTGAACAGCACTCTAAACCAATGCTAAGGTCACCCTGTGCCTTCTTTTACAGATAGCAGTTCTCTCTACATAAAGGGTTGCCAGGGAATAATTCTCCCTCCCCACTATTGTAGGAAGTGGGGAGGGAGGAGCCCTCTCTTTAAGAAGACATCAAGGCTGTTTCTCCAGGAACTGAATTAGGGAGACTGGCACAGTTTTGCACCTGAACAGCACTCTAAACCAATGCTAAGGTCACCCTGTGCCTTCTTTTACAGATAGCAGTTCTCTCTATATAAAGGGTTGCCAGGGAATAATTCTCCCTCGCCTCCCAGGTGCCTTCTCCTGGTTGAACACTGAAGGAAAGGCATTGATGTAGTGGTAAATTTAGTTGCTGTCCCCATAATCATCCTGCTCCCTAAGGAGAGCTGAAAAATACAGGCTGCTGGCTTAAACAAATAAGGGGCAGGTCTTCTGCAAATTTAACGGCTCTCAGTTGCCCTCTCCAGACCAAATCACCCTCAGATATTTTCTATTACAATAGGTATAGTTTGCAACGCTTTCTTGAGAAACCCATTTCACTTCTATAAACTGTGAGGATTGCAGCTAACCTCAGAGGGAACAGGAAAGCCTGGGGGAGTGGAGGGTGATGTCAAATTCCCCTATCCACAGAAAGTCCTGGGGCCTTGACCCCGGGAGTCCTAGATCTATTATATTACTGCTTAAAGGTAAAGAAGGTATACCATAAGAAGAGAGATCAGGAACCTTGACATTGCCCATCACTCGCAATAAGCATGATGAGTCGACTCAGTAGGCTTATTCGAAGTGAGTCAAAGTGTGCCTCACTGCAGTAAGGTAACTTATAATACCATATAAGCTATAAAATTCATTGTCTTGTGTGAAGAAACTGATTGCTTGGGGAATATGAAATATAGAATTCAGCTGCTGGACACTTCTATGCTTCCATGGGTGCCGGGGAAGCTGTCTGAACAGGAAGAGGTCAGCAGGTGAAGGGACAATTCACACCTTCAACTTGCCTCCTGTTATCAAACACTTCAAAGAAAGGACTGAGATAGGAACTGATGTTTCCATGCTTATCTTTTATCAGAGAGGATTTCAGAGTAGTCCCTCAAGGGCTCTAATGCTTGAACTGTCGCCCTTGACTCGAAAGGAGTCAGTTTGCTTCCTTCCCTGAGAGTTATGCAGATTTTGGCACTTAGAAAGGAAGCAGGTCAGGAAGCTGCCTTTTCTCCTGATGGAACGTGAAAGGGTATTAAGCTGTTGTTGGCAACAAGTGTGTAATCGTCCATTAACTTGAACAAAAGTGATTAGGAAAACTATTTACCCTTGCATGTCTCTGAGGAGAAAAATGCTTTGTTCCCCTCCTATTCCTTGCTCAATGCTGAGAAGGGGCTTAGTCTGATTCTAAAGAGGGACTGGGTTCATTTGCCATCCTACAAAGCTGTGCTGATGCACTCTGCCTGTGTCCCAGAACTATGCTTTCCACTAAGGTGTGAGTATTAGATAGGGTAAATTAGTTTTTATTATTTTCTGGTGTGTTTTCTTCTTGAATGCTGTTTTCTCCCCTGTCACCACATTTGTCCCTTACTTTTGGAAAACCTTTTCTTGTAACTGGAACGTTTGCCCTTTTGTCCTTTTAAATTATGTTATTTATTTCTTTTTAATTAAAACCCTTTCAAGTAGCTGTCTGGATTTTTGGTGGAGAGGGTTTGTGGTACTAAAACCAGTCCATGCCTCAACCAGCTAATGGGATTTCAAATGAGAGTGATGGTGGCTACATTGCAAGGTTGGTGCGCTGGCTCTAAGTGCATAGCGTTGGGGATTCCTTTTTCGTTTTCCACTAAGTCTGGGAAACTGAGTTGGTTGGGAGTGATACGGTTCCAGTCAACTTCCATAGCCTTCACCACATCTGACTCCTACCTGGGCTCTCTCACTTCAGAGTGAGCAAAAGCAATGTGGCTGAGTAGCTACAGAAAGGGAGGCTTGATTAGGGAACCATGACATCTTGCATCTGTACAGAGATGTTTCTGCATGAAATTTTACGTCAGTGCCTTTTTTTGTCCTCTTTTTAGGGAGGTGCAGGAATACGAATCAAAGGATATCTGCCAGGTGTTTGTCTAAATTTCTCTTGAATGTCTCCATTGTTGGAGCACTTGCCACCTCTCGAGGTAATTGGTTCCATCGTTGTACTGCTCTAGCAGTTAGGAGTTTTTCCTGATATTCAACTGAAATCTGGCTTTCTGTAACTTGAGCCTATTGTTGCGTGTCCTACACTTTGGGTTCATCCTTCCTATTTAATCTGATCTTTATTGTTGCTTTTCTAGATTTTTCAGTTTTTATATATATATTTTAAAAAATCATGTATTCTATTGATTGTTTGCCTGCTCATGACACCAATACAAACGTTTGGTGATATGATAGCACTTTTCAAATATTTGAAAGGCTCTCATACAGAGGAGGGTCAAGATCTGTTCTCGATCTTGACCAGAGTGCAGGAAACGCAACAATGGGTTCAAGTTAAAGGAAGTCAGATTTCGGCTGAATCTCAGGAAAAACTTCCTGTTAGAGCAGTACGACAGTGCAACCAGTTACCTCGGGAGTTGGTGAGTACTCCAACACTGGAGGCATTCAAGAAAAACGTAGATAATCACCTGGTAGATATGCTTTGATTGTATTCCTGCATTGAGCAGGGGGTTGGACTTGATGGCCTTGCAGGCCCCTTCCAACTTCACTTTTCTATGATTTCTATGATTCTATGCAAATTATGACTTTAGATAAAAGTAAACATTGTCTATCGCTGCTGAGGTCTCATCTCACCCTCTTTGGACAATGTGTTCCTTCAGTCTGCCACAGACTGTCATGTGCTGGTTTAAAAGCAAATTTGGAATATAAAATGAACATTACCCATTGTTTTACTATGCTGTATGTTAAGCATACTTAAAAGTACAAAATGAACCTTGCCCAATGTGTGAAATGGTTTTGAAAAACCTATTAGTGCTTTTTACATCCTTACGTTACTGTTGATTTTACTTTGGTTTCACTCCGTGGCTGTTTTAATTTGTTCTAGATTTTACATCATGTTTTATTGCTCTGTTCTTGTATTCGGTGCATTAAAAAAAAAACCCAAAACAAACTCTTCTGAGCTTTGAGAGCTCCAGAGACTGTAGCTTTTATTACTAGTTCAACAAAGAGTTCAGGATTCTTGATGCCAACCATCTCTTAATATCATCCCCACCTCCTTCATGGATTCCTCTTCATCAGAGGAAAACTCAAAGCTCCTCTCTTCTCACCTGGATGTCTTTGGGAAGGGAAGGGGCTCATTTTAGGGACATTTGCAGCTAACCAAGATGATTCTGAGAACTCTCAGAGAGAAAAAAATCACTGGATCAAAGACTTCAAGACACAGAGATGCCAAATGCTGAACTACAGCCAAAAATTGAAAGTAATGAGTTATAAACAAAGGAAGAAAGACAGGCATGAATAAAATAAAAAATTAGTGTATCGCAATGACATTCACTTTATCCTTATCTATCGACCCTTCATTGAGCTTTGTACCTTGCTACTGTCTGGCTAGTTGCTTGAATTGGTGAAATTCACAGTTACAATATAGTGAATACTTGGCTCAATAATACTACATGGGAGAAGGATCTTGGAACGGTTGTAGATTGCAAGCTGAATATGAGCCAACAGTGTGATGTGGCTACAAAAAAGGCAAATGCTATTTTAGGGTGCATTAACAGAAGTATCATCTCCAAATCCCACGAGGTATTAGTCCCCCTCTATTCAGCACTGGTTAAGCCTCATCTCAAGTACTGTGTCCAGTTCTGGACACCACACTTGAAGAAAGATGCCAACAAACTGGAGCACGTTCAGAGGTAAGGCAACAAGGATGATCAGGGAACTGGAAACCAAGTTGTGGGAAGGAAAATGGAAAGATTTGGGCAGGTTCAGTCTTGAGAAAAGAAGACTGAGGGGAGATACGATAGCACTCTTCAAATACTTGAAATATTGTCATATAGAGGAGGGGCAGGATCTGTTCTCAGTCATCCCAGAGTGCAGGACATGTAATAATGGACTCAGGTTACAAGTAGCCAGATTTTGGTTGAATATCCAGAAAAACCTCTTAACTGTTAGAGCAGTAAGACAGTGGAACCAATTACCTTGGGAAGTGGTGAGTGCGCCAACACTGGAGGCATTCAAGAGAAAGCCAAACAGCCATCTGTCAGATATGCTTTAACTTGGATACCTGAACTAAGCAGGGAGTTGGACTTGATGGCTTTATGGGCCCCTTCCAACTCCATTATTCTTTGTCTATAATTCTGACCTGAGACTGCCTCTGACTTTGCTTTTGGTATTGACCACAACCTCCTGCTTTCCCCTTGAATCCTGAATCTTCCTGCTCAGTCTGGATGACCTTTGATTATGGCTACTATCGTACTGCCTAAATACAGAGCAGAAGTGAAATTGTTTGGGCTCACCCTGTGCTAGCTGGCTCCTCTTCTCATGACCAGTTTTGTGACCAGTCTCCCAAACCGGAGCCTAAGGGGTTGGGGAAAGAAAGCTTAAGTGATACCCTTTCTCTCTGTTTTTAACCAACAGGATACTAGCATTTGTATTAACTCTAACCTTTTAATGGACAGTTCACTGTCCTACCTTGGCCTCATCAGCAACTGGCGTTTTGTTCTCTGCTGAGGCTGCTTGCCATTGCAAACTGTGTGTCCGCAGAAATGATGGATGTCAGTCTCCAGACTAGAAGACTGCTTTTTAAATGCTCTGAACTCATCAGCAAGCAAGATGGAGCTTGAGGAGGCTGGTCCTCTTTAGGGAGGATAGCAGCGTTCAGGTGAGAACAAGCATGAAAAACCTCTTCAGCAAGGGCTGAAACTGGTTTTAGAGAAGCTCTCAGGGGGCCATGTTTCTGTGGTGGCTGGAGCTACGTATTAAATAGGTGGGCCCAGCGTACTGGCATATTGTTGCTTAATGCTCTTACTGTCAATAACTATGACTTAGGAGAAGCACTGGGGGAGAAAATGGCACAATAGCTGGGGAAAAAAACCCATCAAATGATGGTGCCACGGGGAAAGGGCGTGGCTTCTAACCACCCTTGTTTCCTGGGCCAGTTCCTGGCTGGCTGTTTTGTGCCTGGCTCTTCCTTCCATCCCAGGTGGTTTGCTGGACCTCCATCCTTTTGACCTGCCCTATTTCATCAGAACTGGCAGGAATTGGGGCTACCAGAGAAGGGGGACTTTTAGGGGACGCCTGGGACGACCAGATCTTCAACAAGAGTCCCCCGACAAGCCATGTGTGCATGTCTTTGGACACAAGAGGGTAGCAGAGGGTTCTCTTTTGAGTTTGGAAGGAGGTTACCTCTGTGTGTGTGTGAGTGTGTTGACGTGTGGCTGAGAAGGAGAGAGAAAGCTTTCCATTTGCAGATGTGTGCTGTTTGCTATTATAAATCTAATCCAGAATCAATTTCTACTGCTCTGGCAGGAAGGGGAGATATATAGGGCTTACAAACCAGCAGACTAAAATGAAAGACTTTAGAGGAAGGAGGCTTGAAGCTAGGAGCTAGGCTTATACGGAGGGGGAGGGGGGGGGAAAGGAAGGAAAAGAAGAAGAAATACATACCATTTAAAATAAAACGAAACAAATAAAGCCACCGCCCTGCAGGGAATGGGTGAAAAATAATAATCTGTATATACAGTCAGAAGAACTCAGTGAGGCGTTGGAGGAAACCCTGTTATGGTGAAGACTATATTTAGCTCTGGAGTTGGGCACATTTCCTACATTCTGATTCCAGTGGAATCTGGGTAGGCTGTTTACACCAGGGCAAGCCCTTGGTTTTGGAGGTTTTTAGGCTCTGTTTTCTATTCCTGCTGATTTCATTAGGTGTGTTTCTGGGCTCATGGGCTTTCATGTTAACCCTTCCTGGCCTGAATTCAGCCCTCAGCTGTTCCACGACCATCTGGACATATGAAGCTGCCCAATGCAGGATTAGAGCACCACTACATCTAGTTTGTGATACTCAGCACTGGGTGGCAGCACACCAACCGTATCTTGGGCAGGAGGCAATCTTTTCTAGCCTTCGGTTGTAGCTGAAGATGTCACCAACGGAATCTGGGAACCTCTGCATGCAAAGCACACAGGATCCCTTTCATTTTGGAAAGAGGACTCTAACCCCACTGGAGTGGGGCAAAGCTCCGAACATGACATTTGAAAAGAAACTGGTTGCATTACTCCTTGCATTCTCGGCAGCTGGGTTGCTGTGGTCTTTGTCATAGCTGCCTTGTACATCAGTAATCCGTCACTTAACACATTTCATGGTCATCACTAATAGGCCCCAAATGTAAATACTCTAAAATGACTTAAATTGCCCCTTTAAAAGCAACTTCTAGAAGTAACTGGGTGTTACACATTATGCCTAAGAAACCTGGGTGTTATTCCTTGGACCTAAAAAGTAACATTGTAATTACCAGTTATATTATTAGATATAAGTAATTACAGGCAGCTATGTACCCCGGAACTAGTTCCTTCCAAGCTCTGGGAAGCAGGTAGCAGGTCTGGTAGCCAAGGATGCTTGCAAAAGTAATGCAGGCAGTGAATAGGAACAACCTGGCTGGATGAGACCAAAAGCCTATTTCGCCCAACATTCTCTTTCACCACTGTCATGAGTTTCTGGAGTATAATAAGTAGTCACAAACTTAGCACTAGCTTGCTGCTTTCAAGTACCATAGAGTACCAAATGTACACTGAAAATCAGCAACTTAACCTCTGGATCACTGTGGCTCGCCCAGTTCTTTGCTCCCCTCTCCTCTCCTCATTTCTTTCTCCATGCAGGCTTCTCCATGCCAGCATTCCCAACTGGGTCATTTTACTCATTGCCCTATAGCTGTTAATAAGTCAAGCTTTGCCCCTCACTGGGATGCAGGCTTGGTGACTCCAGTTTCTGGGTGATAGGAAGAATGATTTTTCTACTCGTTTGATTTATTCATTTGGTCCCATAGAATAGACAGGGACCACTGACCAAAGAGACATCTCCGATCTCCGTTACTCAGGGCAGGAAAAAGTACTTCAACACCCTGCGCCCAAAGTCAGGGGACAGTACTTAAGGCCATTGATGCTATTTTGTCATAAGTCCCTCCCTCTTTGCGGCAGCAAAAATACCACCGCAACAAAATTACATCACAAACCATTTGTTGCCTCTTTCACAACTCTCCAGCTCTACTGTGTGGGGCAGCTGCTTCGCCATGCCTCATGGTAGGGCCCACTCTGAGATTCCCACCCTCATCCTCTCTGTATAAGGGGTGAGAATCTCTGCCTTTGCACCAGCCTATTCTTGTGTCTCTTCGTCAACAAGGAGGCGAAACAGAACATTTGGAGTGGATGCATTTCGAGAGACTGAGGGAGAGGACATATTTTCAGAAGTACCTTAAAAATGTCACAGGCCAGCCCTGCGCGCCGCACACCACATCGCGTTCCAGGCAGGTGTCGTTTCTGCCATTATAACAAGCAAATGTGCACTTGAAAGACATTCCGCATGATTGAAGGCCCAGCCTCGCTCTTTCTCTCTCTAGACTCTGCTGCTGGTTTGTTTTCAGATTTTGCATGAGCCTTGGCGAACAGAAAAGGCTTGCTTTTACACAGCCCTGTCAATTACAGAGGCTTTTGTGCTCTAAGCTATATATGCATCCGCAGAATCTGGCAGAGGTATGAGTTTTCTCCTCCTCCCCCTCCTCTCTCAAACGACATCTCGAGTCTTTTTTTTTTTGGGCATTGCTGAGACATCAGTCTTCTTTTGCATTTCCCTCTTATCTGTTAGTCTTGTTGCAGGATTCCTTAATGGTGGGGAACCAGCTCCTAATTGTTAAAACTACAAGCACTGGAGCCGATCCTCTCTTCCGACCAGGAAGCCTTTTCTCACTTATTCCAGGGTGCTGTAGTAGTTATTTATTTATTTAATTGATATGTATTCTGCCCCATTAGTGCAACACACTATTCTGGGTGGTTTTCAGTATAATAAAATAAACAGGCATGGAACAATAAAATTATAAATAAGCAATCAGGAAAATAAATGATACCAAGAGGCATATTATCTCTGTGACAGACACGACATGAAGCATGAAGTCAACCACGAGGGAGGGGACTTAGTGCAGCTCCACCGGGAGCTGGTTCCACAGAGTTGGTGCCACTGCGAAGACAGCCCAATCTCTTTTAGATGACTTCTGGGTCTCCTTTATGAGTGGCTACCCAGAGGAGCATTGCCTGGAAGGACCTCATAGAGTTGGCAGATGACCTTGGGGAAAGATGCTCCGACAAGTAGTGAGGTCCTAAACCATGGAAGGCTTAATGTGTAAACATCAAAACCTTGAATTTGATCTGGGACACAGCAGGTAATGAGTGGAGGTGAGCCAGAATTGGAGTGATGTGGTCAAACTTGCTCACATCAGCCACCAGTCTGGCCACCACATTCTTGACCCATTCTAGTCTCTGGGTCAACCTCAAAGGAAGCCCCATGTAGAGAGCTTTGCAGTAGTTGATCCGAGAGATGACCACTAGCATCCTGATGAATTCCTCATCTAGGTAGGGGCAGAATTGGGTGATAAACCTCAGTGAGTTAAAGGCAGATTTGGACATGGCTGCAATCTGGGAATCCCAGGAAAGAGCTGAGTCCAGAGAAACACCCGGATTACAAACTTGATCTCTAAATAGGAGGGCAATGCGATCCAATCTAGGGATAATCCCTGCAGCCTATCAGAGGGGCCCATCAGGAGCAAAATCTCCATTTTGTCCATGCTCACTCTGAGCCTATTGGCCACGGTCCATTCCAGAACTGAAACCAGGCATCATTCAAGCATCTGGATGGCATCCACTGCAGAGGTTGTAAAAGAGACACAGAGTTGCATGTCGTCAGCATACTGATTACCCCTTACTCCAGATCTCCTGGTGACCTCTTGCAGTGGCTTAACATAGATGTTGAAAAGCATTAGGGATACTGATGATATAAATGCATCAGTTAGATCAGGGCCAAACAATTTGCTGATACTTTGGAGTGCAACTCTTGTGACAACCACCACACCACCCTAAACACATCTCATCTGATTTCGGAAGCTAAGCTGATGTAGTTAGGAGTTGGGCAAGGTTCAATGGCTTATTTTCATACCCAATGAATTCCAGAAGAAGTTACCTTTTCCTCTCCATATTTAGCTGAAGAAGAACTCTGTGGTGCCAAAACCCCTGTATCAGTGAGTTTCTGAACATGCCAGAACAGGTTTTTAGAAGTGAAGGAGGATCATGGATTCTGGTGGAAAGAACAATTTGTGGTGAAAATGCACCATTGGTAGTAGAGAGTGGTGTCCATTGGGTGCTGAATCCATGCAAAAGTTGTAGCCTGAAATTTATAGCAGCTATCCAAGGTGCTGAACTGCAGTATGAAGTTACTTACCTTATGGTTCTATAAGCTTTGGTCATCAATGCAATGGGCCAAGACTTATGAGAATTTTCATCTAAAAATACCTAGAAGACACTGTGTTTATGTGTTACTGTGTAAGACCAAAACAGTGGGTCTAGATAGAAGATGCCTTATGGGGTGATCCTCACAGGGTGACTTTGGACCAACAGTATCAGCCTAGCCCTCCTTCGCAGGGTGGTTGTGGTGCTCAAAGTGGTGGTGCAGGGAGGAGAGCCATATATCTCCAAGGAGGAAAAGGTAGGATAAAAATACAATGAATCATTGAGACAGCAAAGAAGGCAGGGAGGGAAAACTAATAGCTAGGGACAGACTGAGATTCCTTAGCGGTCAGTGGGTAGCACTCTGTGTGTACTTTGAGGAACTTCTTCATTATCTCTTTAGGATTGTAGCATCTTCTGGGGTTAAGACCAGTTGGCTAGACCAATGGCTGAGCTTTCAGGGATAGATGGTTTCATAATTCCTGACATTTGAGGAGACAAATCTTGCATTACCTCACTTTCCAAACTTTACAACATTTCTAGACCCTGCTTGACAAAAAACAGTCACAGGGCAGACTGTCATTCACAAGGGAAGACAATCCATCAAAATAGTATAAATCACTAGAAATAATATAACTCACTTGGAACTATTTAGCAGCAAGCACTCTAACCTGCCGAATTCATTCCCAAATGATTGTGAGGGGAAATCATGAAAGTAGAATGAAACACATTTTCACTCGCCTCCTGAAGGAAACCCAGGCAAAACTAACTTAGAAACTCATGGGAATTCTTATATGTTTTGTTGTAAGTTTCCCCCAGAAGAAATGCCAATCTGTGCAGAATTATTATGGTTTCCTGTACAAAATGGCATCTTTCCTACAAGATTCCTCAGGAAGGGCATTGGGCTGGGCAGAATTTGGCATTTTCCCATGTAGAAAAAGAGGTTAAAAAAAAAAAAAGGAAGCGGAAGCAAGACTGAGAGTTTTGATTTTGTGAGGAGCTGGCAAATTGTGCTGGTCAAAGAGGAAGCCACAATAAGGAGTTTTGTTATGGCGAGACTCAGAAAATTGCCAAGAATGAATAAAATAAAATAAAATATGGAGTCCCCTTGACCTCCCTGCCCCAGGGCCCTTTCCACTGTTCTAATCTAGAACTTTAGGATTAGTAATAGGATTCTGACCTTTTTAAAGACACCCCTCCCCAAGGCAAAATGTGGGCAGCAGCATCTCTGGGTTTGGGAGCTGTGATGAGTTGGGTGGAATAAGATCGACCCGAAGTTGTGTATTTTCCTGCAGTTGGAGATCCACTATTTAAACTCCTGGAAGGGGTTTTCCAGGTGCAAGTACTCCCCTCCCCGTGTCAATGCAACCTACTCACAAGGAAGCTCATTGAGCAACTGATCATATGCTTGATAAACCCTGCCTCACCCTTCGGAGCGCAACATGTGTCATAACATTGTTACAGCTCAACCCAATTTGATTAATCTCACTGGCATTTTCTTTTTAGTTAAGGCTGATTCTTTTGAGAAGTTTATTGCTGTTGTCATTGCCGAAGCCATCTCTAATCTGCCTTCCTCTCCACCCTTCCCTCCTCCCTTCCTATTTTTATCTCCTTATAAATAGCCTATAGGTGTTGCTATGTTCTATATGCCGGCTTCCTTGCAGCCTCTCTCTTGCTCTCTCTCCTCCACCCTTGTTTAATAGCTTGCCCTGCAGCTTTATTTTAACACTTCCGTTAATGCAAAAAGGGGTTGGGAGATATGCAAGTAGCATCGTCTCCCTGCCGAAGCAACAATTTCAGAGGAGACATGGGTTGGAGCAAAATGCCTGGGAAGCTGGTTTCTGCTGAGCAAAGGATTGCCTTATAACGAGGGCTGTGTTTATGCTTCCTGTGTTTCATGAAGAACATCACAGTGTGAACATCATGGAAACATCATAACCAGCATGGTCCTCCTAGTCCAACAGCTGGAAGAGTCGCCAAGAGGCCTGCTTTCTCCCTCTCAGCTCAAAAAGAAAGTTGTTGTTGTTTAGTCGTGTCCGACTCTTCGTGACCCCATGGACAGAGCACGCCAGGCCCTCCTGTCTTCCACTGCCTCCCGGAGTTGGGTCAAATTAAAAAGAATACTCAGCCCTGATTGGTAGTGGCTCAAGGACTGCTGCTGGAGCACAGAGGGAAAACCACCTGGTTAAAAGAATGTTCTTGACTTTTCATTTCTTACATACCACCAACTGTTCAACAGACCCAAGCCCTAGCTTGGCAAAAACAAAAAGCCAAGGAGCCATTTTTCCTCGAGAAACATTTCCATGTTTACAGGTCTCCAACATTTATCTGCAGCAGTGGTTCCCAAACTTGATGTTCCTCAGATGTTCTTGGACTAAAATTCCCAGAAGCCTTCATCGCCAGCTCTGCTGGCCAGGATTTCTGGGTGCTATAGTCCAAGAACATCTGGGGACTCAAGGTTGGGAACTGCTGATCTACAGGACGTTCATGGGCAGAGTGAATAGGAGGATATGAGAAAAAAAAGTGTATTAAAAGCTGTTAATGTTTGCTCCCATCAAACCATAAGGTTGCACATGGTCAATCCATGCTAAGTCAGTTTGGTAGGAGCTGAGCTGTAGCTAATGATCTGGTGCCCAGGGCTTTGTTGCCCTGTTGGCTAAGCTTGGGTCACATGAGACTGATGTACCTGGAAAGAGGAGGGACACCTGGCTATGGGCACCTGACAGTCACATTGGGTCTGTTTTGCATTTCCTTCTCTCTGGGAAAGAGAGCTGAGATCACTTGGGAGAGTGTTGGGATGGAGCCCTTCCAACAGCAAAGACAAAGGTAGGTTCATCCTTTTCCAGCAGCAAAATTTTGTGACCTCTAAATATGAGTATCTTGGTACAAAGTCCCAGCTCCTTTTGCTCTAATGATGGGCTCTGGATAGGAAACACTGCAAAAAACTGGCAGGGGGACATAGAGGTAGCAAAGCTTTGACACTCCAGATGGACTTCAACTTCCAGAATCCCCAGCCTACACTGCCAAGGACAACAGACTGTGAGAGTTGTAGTCCAAAACATCTGGAGTGCCAAAGGCTGACCACCTCTGCTTAGAGATGGAGGGAAATACATGTAGTAATAGCTATGAAAACCCTGCATCCCACCAAGATGCCTTCTTTGTCCCATCAGTGGTACATCTCTTGCTATTTGAGAACCACTAAAGACCAATTGCTATTCAATCTATTCTAGACCATGAGCAATGGAAGCTCAGTTGCCTTAAACTGGATCTAAATGCTTCCATATAACTAGAGAAAGTTGAAAATTAATTTCACATCATTTTGTTTTGTAAGAACTTGCAAATTCATTCATATTAGTGGGGGAAAAGAGCTCTAGATTTCTTTTAAAAATTAATTAAGTGTTCTCAGTGTTTAACTCTGTACTGGGAAGTCCTTGGCTTTCCAGATGTTTTAGACTTCAACTCTCAGAAGGCTGACACCACACATCTAATGATAAAGAATTGTGGCAGTGTTTCCCACCCTGCCTTAACTCCTAAAAGCCCAGGCTTGATTGTCTGCTTTCTATGTGCTAAGTGTTGCGATTCCCCCGTCCCCCCAAAAGGCTCATTTTCTTTTGCAACTGTATGTCCAATGGGTTCTCCTCCATGCCATAAACAGCTGTGCTTAGATCGCTCTGTGGGCTGGAGCACCTGGCTGGTTGAGGGTTCAATTCTCTCCTGTGTTCTAGAAAATAAAACCAGCCTGTTTAGCCTTGGACAAGTTAGTCATTCTTCAGAGTGGCCCCACAAAAAGAGAATTATAAACTACTTGTGAGTACTCGATACCTAGAAAACCCTGGGAAGGCTCACCATAAATCACAATCAATGTCACATCTGGTAATTATTAATTAAAGATTTTGAGCTCCACTTGTGGGAGAGAATGGTGTTGACCCAAATTTGCAAAAATTATTTATGTTTGGGATCAAAAGAAAAGAGTTCATAGAAACAAAATTTATGCGGAAGAAAGTGGGAACTAATAAGTTATACCCCCCCCCCCCCCTGCTTATAGCTCATTGTTTCATCCTTGTCTCAAAGACAGGATCTCCCTCCTTACATTACTCCTTCACTATCTTTCCCTTGTGTGACTTGTCTTTTTGGTTTGTATGACTGATGACATCTCTCTCTTTCTCTTTTTTATTGATGGGAGCAACAGGGAGATAATATTCATCAAAAATGCAGTTACACCCATAGTTTTTCTGTGTTTAACTATAAGGGGCCTGTTGTCTGAGCAGGCAGGTTACCTCATCCTGAAATATTGGAGGTGAGGTACCCCACTTAGAACATAAGCTGTCCTTGATGTTTGATGTTACCAAGCTCCGTCCCTCCTTCTCCTTGAATTAAAAAAAAACCTTCCCTGATTTTTGGCTCTGACCATCAATCTTCTGTCTTGACTGAGATAACCTTTTCCTTTCCCTCAGGCTTCCCTTGTCACACTGCAGTCCTCTTACCTGTACCCAAATCTATCTGCTGTCAAAAGCATCCCCCTCTCCTTTACCCCCATGGCCACGGGACTCCTTTCTGAAATCCCAAAACTTTCTGTGTACTCTGCTAATTCCTTGTATTTATATTATTAGGGTATTCCATTGATTTCTCTCTCTCTCTCTCACACACACACACACACACACACAAACATGCTCAACTTCTCCCTTTCAAAGAAGGCACTCAACACGGTTTATACTGTGGAGCGGGCATCCTGTCTGATGGCCGTGATTTTAAAGGGTGGGGGAGAGAGAAAGAGGAAAATGAGCAGATCTCGGGAGCAATTCTTACACTATGTTATGCAATTGTTATAATGGGAGAGTCAAATACCCAGCACAGGAAATGGTTTTGAGATGAGAGAAGCCACATGGTAAGTAGTCCCAGTTAGGGTGCTAGAAAGGGTTCGTTTTCTCACCTCTCCATGAGGCAGAGTTGTCTACAGCCGTGCAAGCACACCACAGAGCTTTGAAATAGTTGTAAATATGACTACCAAATGTGTATGAAATTTATAGCACACTAATGTCACTGTTAGTTGCAATAGAGTGTTTTGAAACATATTTCTAACTCATTACTAACCTTTTTTAAAAAATAAATAAATTAGCAAAATGGCCCAGAACCCCTACACAATATATTTATTCAATTTAATTTACATCTTGCTTTTCTTATGGGACCTCAGGTGACCCATAACACGCATTAAAAGTGACGTTAAAGGTAAAAGCACTGGTTACACTGCTGAAACACCGTTAAACAACTTATGCTAAAATACAGTCTGAAAATGGATTGAAAAGTCAAATACTTTAAAGTGGCCCAAAAAACTCTGCTGGTTTGTTTGTTTTTAATAAATATCACTTGTTGCTCCAAAGGCCATTAACATATTACTGTCTATGTAAAACCACACACACACACACACACCAAATGTTGTGCTCATGAAAGTAATGTTGTTCCTTGCAACCTCCTGTTACATCTGAGCTCTGGCAGAGGCTGACGGCTCCAGGTTGGACCGGAATTGCCCAAGAGGCTAAGAGGCAAGTTCAACATGTGGGGGGAGCACCGTGGAGAGCTCCAGACGCCCCCATTGGCACAAGAGCCACAGGGCTATGTTTTTTGCCTGACATCCGGGCTTCAGTGTGTAGAGAAGTCCAACACATGGCTGATTCAGCCTCCTCTCCGTGGCCCTTGGCCGCCACTGAATGCTAAGGGGCCATGGCATGGGGTCAATTCCACTTTTCCTATGTGGCCATTAGCTGAACTTTCTAGCTCTCAAAGGTCAGTGGTTTCCAAATTTGAAGCCCCAGATATACCTGGAGTAGAATTCCCAGAAGCGTGAGTTGCACAGCCAGTGACTGGGGCTTCTGGGAGGTGTAGTCCAAGAATACCAGATCCCAAGTCTGGAATATCTGCCCTAAGTATTCGGGCTACACTCACCTTATCTCTTGTGTTATTTCTTGCGTTATCCATGCACAACATCAGTGGCCATGAACTACATAGTAAGGAAATGGACAGTACTTGAAACATTTCTGGTTCTTGGCAATTTTCTATGCCTAGACTCCTTGCTAAGATGTCCCTCTGCCTCCAGATTTCCCAGTTTTCCACAAAAACAACGTTTTGTTCTTGTTTATGTGTGGTTTTTAAAATCCTGTTGTTCTGCACACAAAGCTGCCAAATTTTGCCCTGCTCCATGTTCTTTCTAGGGAATCTTGCACAGGAAACATACCATTTTGTGCAGGGATTATAATAATTCTGCCAAGATTGGTGCTTCTTTTTTTGGGGGGGGGGGGGGGAAATGACCATAAAGCAGCCAAGAAATCCTGTGAGATTTCCCCACAAGATTTCTTATGGAAAAAAAAGGCCTCACATAGAGAAAACTTGCTGTGAAGAGAAATTAGTTCCCCAGCCCTTCTCATACTTTCTACCCAATACCCAGAATCTTCAGGATGTATAGCTTTATTACATAAATCTCTCCCTCCAAGAGACATCTCAAATTTTAAAATTTTGTTCTTATGTGCTATCAAGTTGCCTTCAAATTATAACAATTATTTGATTAAGTGAATTCCAAGATGTGCTGTCCAAAAGGTCCTGTCCTCAACAGCCCTGCTCAGCTCTTGTAAAATCAAGGCTGAGGCTTCTTTAGGGAGTCAATCCATCTCGCATTTGGTCCTCCTCTTTTCCTGCTGCCTTCAACAGGAGTGACATTCCTGATGCATTCTCAGTTGTCTGCATTGCCCAAATCTGGCTATTCTCAATACAGAGGGTCACGTTATACCTGTCTGACACATTAAAGATGAGAAACCCGTCAGGAAAAAAGAGATGACGACTCCTGTTTAGTACTAACATGATTGAACAGAGCGGGAGTCACACCCAGATCTTTAAGATATGATCAATCAAAGCCTTGGCCTGGATTGACAAATCTGGCAAACTAGCTTCATTTAAAAAACCAAACAAACCAGCAATGCTTTTGTTTATTCTCTCAAGTTTTTTTTGCACCTTGCTTGTAAAGCCCAAAATCTACTTGTGAGAGCCAAGTAGCACAGACTCATTAAGGCAAGTTACTTATGTGTTGACCTACTAAGTCCTCATTAGGTGGAACTAACTGAATTTAGGCCAAAGAATTTGCAAATTTGGGAACTTTCTAGCCGAAAAATAATAATAATAAAAGAAAAGAAAGGGAAAAGGGAAAAGGAAAAAGGAAACAAGCAAGATCCATTCTACACATCTCCTGCCAATCAGTGTCAGAAATTATTTGCTTCTTTTACACTTTTGTTTACACCTCCGAGGTGGCATCTGGGTTTAGCCTTTTCAGGCAATGACTACCCCTGAAAGGGTCCACCATTGAATTCAGGTCTGCAGACACACCAGTGCTCTGAGTGGCAGGTTGAGGTTTCCCTGGCACTGTTGGAATTTCTAATGGCAGTTGAGCACCCACTGATGGTCCACCTCAAGAAACCTCTCTAAGAAATGTTTCTACCCTTGCTAATATGTCGGAAGGGAGGGAGAGAGCTTATGGGCTGGCGTCTAGGTCTGAAGATGGGGTGTGTGTGTTTTGTTCGTTTGTTTATTCAGTCCTGTGAGGTGGGTCAGGAATCAGGATGACGGAGAGAGAGAGAGAGAGAAGCTGGTCCAAGGTCTTCCTTCCTTCCTTCCTTCCTTCCTTCCTTCCTTCCTTCCTTCCTTCCTTCCTTCCTTCCTTCCTTCCTTCCTTCCTTCCTTCGAGAAATACAGTTGTACAATTAATAAAACATAATGGATAATTACAGGCAGTAATCAAGAGCTTTTGGGGCAGCTACCATCAAACCTCCCATGGCACATGTTGAAGGGCATCGAGGGCACTGGCATAGGTGTGAAGTTTTCTGTCCTTCTTACACCAGCAGAGGGCTGTGTCAGTGTGAAAACCCCATTTTCTTAGGTTCGCTTTGGTTCTGCCGACTCCACCCCACAGCCTATCAAATGACTTCCAAATAACCCAGTTCTTCATGGGACCAGAGGCTAGACTTTCCACTCATTTTACGGGGAAGGTTGTTCTTTCTTTCTACATTATAGTCCTGGCATTCTCTGCTGTCTCTTCAAGATTTACAGATGTTCTGGAAACACTTTTCCTTGATTTTAATCTGGAAGGGACAGGATGGTAGTTGGAGAGTGGATCAGCATTTGATGTAGATGCTTCACCGTTATCTTCTACCTCCTTCCATAAGTCACAGGGTGCAATGCCTGCTAGGTAATTGATTTTATCAATAAGGGTTGGCTTCAGGTGTCTAATAATGATTCTACAGCTTTCCCTGAATGCTACATCTACTTGTTTTGGGCTGAATTATACTACACCAGACCAGCCTATTTGGATCTGGAGTACAATAGGGGCAAGACTGTAGTGCTCAGTGTTCATGGTTGTGTGCCATGATTGGTTCCCAATAGCTTTTGAAAAACATGGTTCCTTGTGGAAACCTTTTGCTTTGTATTTTAGCAGTGTTTTTTTTTTACAAGTCAGCATGTGATCCAAAGGAACAACTCAGCATTGAGGGGCAAAACCACTAGTTTAGTGGTTCCCAACCTTGGGTCCCCAGATGTACTTGGGTTATGACTCCCAAAAATCCTAGTCAGCACAGCTAGTCCACTGATTTGGATGCGCTTCTGGGTACCCTGAAGTTTTTAAGATACCTGCTTGTTTCTAAGATGAAAGGCACATATTTGAGTCTTAGTAGGGTTGGGTGTAATTTGATTACTATCATAAGGTCCAAGGTCAACTGGCATGTTTAGTGGCTCAGAGGAGAAAAGAACCCAGATCTCTCATGTCTCAATCCAACATTCTAGTCCTCACTAAACTATGAAATTCACTGGGTAACTTTGGCCAGTCACACTCTCTTTCCGCTTGATCCTCGCAGTGCTGTTGTGTGAGTAAAGTGACGACAGGGAGGAAGTTACGTATGTCATATTGAATTAATAGGAGGAAAGACAGAATTGAGGATTCAACTAACAAGTACTGGGATGGGAATAGGGAGAGGTTAATCTGTTTTAATTTATAGCAGCAAAGAACAAATAGTGTTGCATGGCCTTAAGGACTATCAAGTTTTGTTTAGTATAAGCTTTCCAACAAAAATGTAAACAAATGAAACAAACGGTCTCTTCAAAAGCTGATTGATATTTGTTGTTGTTCACGCAGAAATGTTTAATTATTCTGGGCAGATGTGTTGCAAAAGGGGTGAAACTAGGTACATTTCTCCCGATAGGAGGCCTTAACTTCCTCTGCCATTATCTTCACCCGCTTCCCCATGACACCCCTTTTTTGTTCAGTTGACAAAGTGATATGGAGCTGAACTGACAAATCATTTCTAAATTACTGCTCCATCACTCATCTGATGTAATGCTAAATCAGTTACCCTTTCTTAAAAATATATATTTTTAAAAAACTTTTTTCTAACATTGAACATTAAAAATATTTTTCTTAGTGATGTCAGCCTTAGGACTATGAAGAAATTAATGTTAAACCATTGATCCTTGTTCCACAGAAGATGCTACCCTCAATGAGATCACAGTTGATCCCTTAACTGCCCCAAAGGGCTGATATAAGTGATCGTAGAAGCCAGAAAGTGGGGCAAAACAATCTGAGTGGAAATGCAAACACTCCCCCCCCTCCCCAAGTGCTCTGCTGGCTGAACAAAATGCAGTGAATACTGATGGGAAACCACTGGGTCTCCTTGTGATTAGTCAAGTAGTCAACGGGGGAAAACAAAATCAAAATTAACAGTGGGATGAGAACCCCAGAGCACAGAGCAGGACAGATGACTGTGTTGCCATGCCCTTTGCCTGCTGCTCCCTGTTGCTCCCACTCAAGGATCTTCGCCTGCCAAAATGCAGCTGCAGCAAAGGTTGGCTGCTCTGCTTTTCAGAAGAAGAAGAAGAAGTAAAAAAAAGCCCTTAATGTCATTTGGAAAATGAGCTTGGCACCAGCCACAGGTGCAGGATCTTTCTGTCCAGGTCCAGAATGCTCTCCGGGATGACGTAATAATTTATCTCTGCAGGAGCTCAGCTGTGCTTTGGCCTCCCCTCTTCCTCCCGCTCTCCTTCCTCCCTATCTTGTCTTGGCATTTTGTGCCCGGGCATCGGGATGACTTCATGTTCCTTTGAGCCACGCCAAGTTTCCCCTCCTCTCTTCGTTTGCCTGCCTTCCTTGCTTCATTCCGTCTGCTATGTGGACAAATCCTCCTGCTTGTCCTTCCTTTTTGCTGCCATGGTTCTCGGGGCGGGCAAATGGGGGAAAGGGAGGGGGAAATATCCTGGCAAGGCCTGAGCTACACCCAGGACAAGTAAGTGAGATGCAGATGCCTCAGGCGAAGGAGAATGCGGAAGGCCATGACTGGCATTGCTGTGTTGAGCAGGTCTAAAAGAAGGAGGCTGTGTCTTGATTTTGCCTAGTTCATCTGGGCTTCTCTGTTATCATTTTCAAAGCATATTCCGGGGGGGGGGGGGGGGAGTTCATGCAGTGAATCCTCAGTTTTATTTTGTTTTACTGTATTTTTATACCACTCTTTTTTTCCCCAGTAAAGGGAAACCGGGAAGAGCCAGTGCAGTTTAGTGAGCAGAGAGTCAGGCAAGGATTTTGAAGATCTGGGTTCAAATGGATTTGCTCAGCCATTGAAATTTGGTGTGTGTGTGTGTGTGTGTGTGTGCGGTGTGTGTTAAAACCACTCCATGAACATCTTGTACATCTTGAAAATCCTATTGGGGTCACCATGAATCAGAAGTGGAATTGATTGTAAGTAGTAGGTACAGAGGAGGGACGTGGTGGCGCTGCGGGTTAAACCGCAGAAGCCTCTGTGCTGCAGGGTCAGAAGACCAGCAGTCGTAAGATCGAATCCACGCAACGGAGTGAGCTCCCGTCGCTTGTCCCAGCTCCTGCCAACCTAGCAGTTCGAAAGCATGTAAATGCGAGTAGATAAATAGGGCCCACCTCGGTGGGAAGGTAACGGCGTTCCGTGTCTAGTCGCGCTGGCCACGTGACCACGGAAACTATGGACAAACGCTGGCTCTATGGCTTGGAAACGGGGATGAGCATCATGCCCTAGAGTCGGACACGACTGGACTAAATGTCAAGGGGAACCTTTACCTTTACCTAGTAGGTACAGAGAGCCCAGGACATTTACAAAGTATTTAAAAGACAATTGCAGCTGCAAGCATAATAAACTGCAACGTTAAAGCAGAATTACACGTATCAGAGCAGCTACTGAATAATAATAATTTGAAAATAATTTACTGAACTCAGTGGTTAGAATCTTATCAGCAATTTGAATGGACACATCATATATATCCTCATCATCTTGGTGTTTATTGGTGGCAATTAGTGGCAATTGTCACTAATTAACAAGGTGTCAATTAGTGGGCTCCCACTCACACAAAGAAGCATATAACCAGGAATGCAACTGGCATCTCGTTAATTAGTAGCAATTCACCACAGCTACTTAGTACAATTTCACTTACCGCACATGTAAGTGGCCAATAGGCTGAAGTCCATCCCATTCTATAAAGAAGCACCAAGAAAAAGCCAGCTGGACATTTTTTGGGAGTTCTTGAACAGATCATGATGTTAATGCTTGTTGTCACCCATTCTAAGTGTCCTTTGCATCATCGGTCTGGCTGCATGACTGTTCTTTTGTACCACCACCCGTCCAGCAGAAGGAGGGATCTCTTATCAGTGGGCTTGAGAGAACGTGAATCATAGAACTGAAGGCTTGTAGAGATACAAAACTCCTTAGGGGGGGGGGGGAACTAAGTGGAAGAGAACCCTCCCTCCAAATAGCCCAATGATTACTGAGCTTGCCCAGCAGCCATGGAATGCTGACGGATGGTTTTGTGCATGTGTGGACAGAGTGGTTGGTAGACTGTGTTTATATATGGCGGTTCCATGATGTGAAAAGTAGTCAAGGGTTAGATAGGGAACCCCAGAGCTCCGGACTACAGCTGCCTTGGGTAGGGGCAATAAATCAACAAGTCTACCACCTGGACCATCCCTCTAGGCCACGGGTGTTTTTGGACTACAGATCCTATAATCTCCTATCAATGACCCAATTGGAGAGATTAGACATGACGTCATCTAGGACCTATCTTTCTTCTCCATTTTGTCCTATTTTACTTGCCTGAAAATATGACCACTTCCCCGTCTTTAAGTATTTCTACAGTGGATTCCCTGTGTGGTGTAGTAGACAGAGTGACAGACTAGGACTCAGGAGACCTGGGTTCGAATCCCCGTTCAGCCGCGGAAAGTCACCGGGGGAGTGGAACCCATAAAACCACTCCTTAAATATCTCATTTACTTTGAAAGCCCTATTAGGGTTGCTATAATTTGGTTCCCACTTGATGGCACATCACACATATACACACACTAGACAGTTATAAGAGGTTGATACCTCTTCAAGTGTCATGGCTCTATCCCAAAGAATCGGGGGATTTGCAGAATAGCCGAGAAGTTCATAGCAAATGACTCATTGGCCCAAAGTTAACTTGTCAGGCACGGCCTGTGACGAAGGGTGGATGTAACCTTAATCACCACCACCACATTTGATTTTTTAAAAAGCTTTAGTTTGTTATCTCCATTATAAAGAAAATCATAACTTTAGGCAAATTCTTTTTTTTTAAAAAAACCCAGACTAAACAAAATTCTTGTCCATTAATTGGAAACAGATATTCCAGGCTTGGAGAGAATGTTGCACCTGCAGGCCATGTAGAAGTTAAAAATGAGGAAAATGTTGAAAGAAAAGAGATGGCAACTTTTAGTACAGCACCCCAAATATGGCTGAATATAAAGGAATTCAAGAGCCAGACAGAGAAAAGGTAAGCCTTCAAAGACCCCATCACTTAAATATATAAATCTTTGTTTCTTAGCTGAATTTTGAATTTTTAAAAAAATGGAATTAAAAAAAATCCTGCTACTTTGTTTTTCAAGAATTTTGTGAACTCTGGAAAGCTGTTGTTTACAAAAAGAAGGAAATTGGAATATTAATAGCTAGATTCTGGAAAGATAAAAATGATATTAAATTAGAAGATTGGTATAATGAAGTATGGGACATTGCATTAAACGATAAATTGACTACTGAACTTAGGATGAAAAGAGGGGAAATAAGTTCAAATATTTTTTATGCTATTTGGGGTAGATTTGTTGAATTTGTATTAGTGAAAGGAAAGGGGAAAGCCTCTAAACAACAATCAATACAATTTTGGAAAGGAGGTTCGTATTAAAAGTATTGTTCCAAAGGGTCCCGTGGGTATGGGGGAGCACTGTGCTTTAGATTGTATTAGTAAGTATTTTGTATTTGTTTTTGTTTTGGGAAAAATTTTTTTTTTAAAGGAAATTAAACAAAGGGAACGGAGGAATAAGGGAGTGTGCTGCTCAATAGATTCACTGCTTCTGCTTCAAATTTGTGGGCATTTCCCCAGACCTTTGCTCTGTTTTTGTGGACCTAGGAAAAGTGAGGTATAAATCATAGGAATAAAGCACAACCCCCTTGCCTTATGAATTATGGCCTCATTACAGTGACCTGGTCTGTTTGCACCACCCCTTCCTTGGAACCCCCCCTCCCCCAGCTCTCATTAACACGATGCATTAATAATGAGAAGGGACTGTTTGCACCAAGACAGGAGGAATTGATATTTCATCTTAAGCCTTGATGTCCTCCCCCCCCCCCCCCCGCGCGCATCCATCGGGAGATGCATTTAGAAGCAAAGTGGAGAACGGAGAGAAGAAGGGCTGCTGCAGAGCAGCTGTCAGCCCAGAGTTGAGGTGGGGTGGGAAGATGCCTTCCATGCCGGCAAAAGCAGCATAGAAGAGAGGCGGGCGAGGCAATCTGGGGAGACAGAGAGCAGATGGACCCTCTTTCGAATGCTTCAGAGCAGGGAGGATGAATGGCAAGGGATTCTGACAGTTCCCTGGGCTCCCTGGCTTCAAACAGCAGCACCCTCTTCCACCATCTCCCTGTGCCCCCCCCCCCCCCAATGAAAAGGCATTACATCAGAACCAGGTCAGAAAGCCTTGCGCTCAGCCTTCGCCTCTTGCTTGTACTGGCGTTTGCTGTTCCTGCTGCTGCTGCAGCCGCCGGATTGGGCTGGGCTCGGTCATCATGGCCCTTCGCCTGGCTCTGGTTTCCTTGAGAGAAAGGAGGTCTGGGAGTGGGAACCGTTGTTCCCAGTTATTTATTTTATTTGATGGTCTTCGCCTCCCTTGTTGTTTTTCTCTTCTCTGACACCGTCTTTGACCACATCTCCATCACAGTCCTCTTTGTTATCTTTTCCCCCTCGGTCATCTTTCTGACTATCTTGATCATGGTTGACTTTATTTATTTTATTTCTGCCAATCGTCACGATCTTTTCTTCATCTTTGGCAATGTCTTCATCACAGTCTTCTTTTCTGTCATTTCTGGCACTGTTTCCATCATTAGGTTCTTCTTCTTTGGCACTGCCTCCTCCTGCTCCTCCTTTTTTTTTTTGCATGAAGTCTTCGTAATCATCTTTTTTGTGAGCTTCAGGGCAACTTGGCCACTGTCTCTTCCTCTTCCCCTCCCCTCCCCTCCGCCTCTGTTTCCTACTCTTCATCTTCTCCAGCATTGTCTTTGACATTGTTTCCTTCTTCCTGTCCTCTGTCGTCTTCACCTTCTTTTAAACCCCCTTCTTTTCTTCTTCTTTATGATCATCTGTATGCTAATCTTGCCCATTCAATCATGAGTAAAGAAGCTGGAGTTAAAATACAAAATAAAATATGAAGCCACAGCCAAACACTACAAGATATGATAGGTGAAACATCAATATTGTCATTGGCAAAACTGATAAAAGCAGCCACCCATGGAACAGGGAGGTGGATGCCTGCAGTAAAATGTTGCAGTTAATCCCTAAAATGTGGGCGAATGGATCGGAAGAAAACACAATTAACACAGAACCTAATTGTTATAGTGTTCATCTTCATACCTCTTTAAAAAATGCAACTAGTCTGTAGCCAAGCCAGTGGCCGTAAGGAGTCGGGAAGTGAGTGTGTGGTTGATGGAGGTCTGACGGGGCACTTGCAGCATATTGACTTATGTTCTGGCCTAAGAGAGACAGAGACATTTTGGCTACAGAGAAACCACCCTCAGCCTATTTCTGGTTCTGCAGTGTTCAGTGTGGACGACTCTGCAGAGCTGGACTGAGCCTCTCTCTCTCAATACACACTCTTCCAGTCTCACTTAGGAGCATATGAGAGTTTATCACGCTGCAAGATTTTGTATCCAGCGTTCAGTCTAATCTACAATGTGGGAATGAAAACAATAGGCAATATACTTGCTCAGTTTCATCCTCTTCCTCAGGCTGGTATGGGGCTAACAACGGAGCTGTTGCAAACCACCCAGAACCTGATCTGTAGTATTCAGTGATAGGTAGTATGATCTAGTGGTTAGGGTGCTGGAAGGACTGATTTAGTCACAAAACCCAGGAGCAACCTTTCAATCAACTTTAAGGATAACCTACCTGACAATGTTGAGGAAGGGGTTAAAATGGGGAGAGGGAAAGCCATCAACACCATCATCTTAGAACTGCAGAGCGGGGAGGGTCCCTGTGGTTCATTGAGTCCACCCTGTCAAGGAAGCACTGTGGGGAATTGAACTCAGCTCATAGGTTAAAAAAAGGGGGTCTAAATTGATTTATTTATTTAACACTTCACTTTCTCTAAGCAAGGGGACCCAAAGTGGCTTATGGAACATTTGAAAAACAAACGCAATAAATTATGAACTTTAAAAAAAGTTAAATCATATTATAGATTGTAAAGAATATTTCAAAAAAGGGGTTAAAGAGCTTCTTAACAGCCAGTTCTTTACTAAAAGCCTGCCTGAAGAGAAAGGTCTGTCCATGGAACGGCAGTAAAGATTGAGCAGGGCTGGCTTCCGGTGGGAGGGAGTTCCACAGCTTGGGAGCAGCGAAGGTTTCCCATCACCAAACAGACCTGTGAGGATGGTGGGACTGGGGTGTTGGGGGTGATATGCTTCTTCAGACGCAGAAATGCAGGAGTCAGATATAAATGAAAGAAAAACAAACAAATAAATACAGCATACCGGCAAGATTGTCACAAGCGGCTCCTTTCCACCCACTGCCCCTTCCAACCTGCCATCTGGAGACCATGAATGACAGTCGTGTTGAAATTTATATTAGCATGGCTGCGTATTTTTAAATAATATTTCACACTAAAGAATTCAGAAGAACAAAACGTCTTCACTCTAGTCTTTTGAGATGGTCCACGAGGTGAGGAAACTGGCGTCCAGGTTTCTGGGCCAGCTATATTAGAATGCAAGGTTTCTGCATTGATTTCTATAGGAAGGTCTTTCTTTCCCTGGAGATAATTTCATAAAACAAGCAAATAAGAAAAGAGCTTCCCACGGTGGACTGGGAAATGAGTTATCCACACAATGAGATGCTTCTCTCTACCCTTTAAATATCAATATATCTCCTTTTCTCAGACACTCTGTTTTATTCCTCTTAGTTTTCCACCCAGCCCAAATCTCAATAAGCATTCTGTAGCCACTGCACAGGCTTCATTCTGGGTGGTGGTGGTTAGTGCAGTGTAGTGGTTAGATTGTTAGGGTGGGATTTGTGAGATCTGGGTTCTAGTCCTCCCTAAATCATGAAACTCTTTAGGAGATATTGACCCAGTCATTGTCATTCATCCTGAGCTACTTCAGAGCATCAGGACTGGAATCAGAAGAGGGACAACCATGGTGCACCACTTTGAGCTTCTTGGAAGAGAAGTACATATGTATAATTGAAACATCATGTCAGATTACAACTTCCAAAATTGTCTAGCCTGGGCTGAATGGAGGATGATGGGGCTTGTTGCTTTAAAAGTAACATTTATCCTCCATTGACAGATAAACAAATAAATGGCCAAACTCACACAGATATTTGTGTTGAACTTGCTGTAAGTTGCCAAAGCTAATAGCAGCTAATTGATGACAAGGTGCTGGGGTTGTATCTCAGTTGTGCAATTGTGGGGGTGATGCACCCCAGCACTTTGTCAATTAGCAACAATTAGCCTCAGCAAGTTATGCATACCTCACATAAAGAATAGGTTTCTGGCCATTAAATCCTTATTGGGGTGTTCTTGGATATATATATATATATATATATATCTTTTCAACATCTCCAGAGCCTACTCATACTTCCTTGTTTTGAGTGGGTGGTGCTGCTTTGGCTGCATAAACATCAACATTCTCCCCAGGAGCTGGGAAATAGAAGGAATAGGTGTGATGTCTAGAGGTAGCGTGAGATGTTCGAGGACAGGTGCTGCCTCTACAAGATGCTGCTGCAAAGATGCTGATCTGTACCCTAAGGTGGAGAGAAACTACTTTGCCAGCTCTCTCCTGCCATCTTTGTAACCAATGCCCTGTGTCATTTTGCCTTCTGCTAATTGTCTTTAAGGCTTTCAAGGGAATGGTTGATTCTTCGTCAATCCCCAAACAGCTTGCCTTTCAGTTAACTGTTTGGGTTTGTTTTATTAAAAGGAAACATTTTTATGGATTTCTCCCCATAGCTATCATTGCCTTGGGACCCTAATTGTCTATTGCTGTCCTTATTATAAACTCCTTGTTGGGTGTTTTGTCCATGGGAGGTTGTACAACAAGTTTTTTTTATGGTCAGTGAGGGTTCAATAAAAATAATTACACCCGCTGCCTGATGGAAAGGGGAGAAAAGAAATCTCAAAACAAGATTGTTTCCCCGAAACACGGTAATTTTAACAACTATCCGACTTCTTCTACACGTACAGACTTTGGGCAGCATCCTGCTAATTTGGCTTTTGTAATTTCATATGTCCTGTTTCAAAAGAATAGCGAAGATTATCCCAGCATCCTGTTGGTAGGAAGGGGAAATCCGATCACAGCCTTAAACTAGTGAGGTGTTTTTGAAGGAAGATCCGTTTCATAACACTTAGTGCTGTAGAAAGCCTGGCTCACTGAACTGAAAAAAGAAAAACAAAACAAAATTTAAAAAAAAACCCAACACCTAAATGGCTAAATGCTTGCCTAATGGCAGGAAGTATTACAAACCTAAAATGAAATTATTTTCAAGTGGCTTTTGAATGTAGCTGTTTAATGCTTGGGGAGTAAAGAAGTCCAGAAGGGAAGGGTGAACTGGGGCAGAAAGAAATCCTTGATCAGTCTTCTGTAACTGGGCCCATTTCAGATGTCTGGACCACAAATCCCATCAGCTAGTGGCCACAGAGGATGGGAGTTGTTGTCCAAATCTTTGATGTGGGACAAACAGAAAGAATGCTTGAGGATGTTGTTCGGTCTACATCTGGAAGTGAAACAACTTGATCTGTGCCTTCTGAACGAATATGCCCTTGAACACAGTTATTCTTCTGGGTTCCATACATCTCCAAAGTTTTCAGCTAAAAAACTAACAGCAAGTGCCAGAAAGCATGTTTAAAGATGATGTTTCCCTGTGTTTAAAATGCTTGCAAAATGCGGCTTTTCTAATGTACAAGATGTGTAATTTTTTTCTGTTTTTTTTTAAATTCTTCTGGTTTAGCTCTATAGCTATAGCTTGGTTTTCCAGTATAAGTCAATGAGAGGCTTACAAACTGACTTTGATCTGAGGCACAGATCACTTTGGCGGGATTTTAAATCTCTCCAGACCAAATTGGGATAGAATCCAAAGCCCTGAATTGGCCTCCAGATTCAGTCAGGAGAAGCACGTACAGCCCTAGTTTCTTTTGGATCAGAACTTAACATGAATTTGCTGATTCCTTAATTAATTTGATGAAGAGAGCTTTTGTTCTTTTATACTAGAAAACATAGCGCTTTCCCCTTCTGTGGCACGAGATAATCCCATCTTGTCAAATGGTAACTTCTACTGTTTCGAAAGGAGGGGTGATTTTTTTCCCCCCAACACCTTATAATACTTCTGTAAATAGATAAAAAAATTCTCACGTTCAAAGAAAATCCTTCTCAGCCTTCATTCTTAGCCAAATGAACGATGATGTCACACTTGTTCATTGCCTCTATAAAGTCTAAAACAAAAACAGTAATGCAAAAATGCAGAGTTTAGTGTTGACCGTACACTTTTTAAAAAACAACAACAACCCTTATTATTATTTTTATAGACGCCCCTACAAAATGCTCAGCCTTGTGGCAAATTGGCGTGAGCTGGTGGTGCTGTTAATGCGGAGAGATAATTGCCTTGGCTTCCAAACGGTTCCCTCGCTTTTCAAAATTATGAAAAGCGTGATTCATTTCTTGTGGGCTTCCCTCCTCCTTCCCCCCTTTCTTCCTCCTTTAAAATGCCCTGTTTATTCCTGTAAAGGAAGACACGCTGCCTCTGGAGCCCTTGAGAACAAAAAAACTCTATACATAAGAGAGACGTTAGAAAAGAAATGGCTAAGAGGAAATCTTGGGGTATAAAAATGAAAATTTGAATGGTAACGGTTAGTAGCAATTAGCTGCCTCCTTGTTTCATGAAAGGGGTGGGCGAAGAATCTTCAGGGAGTGATTTCTCCCCCCCCAGGAGAAAACGTGTGCTATGGGGGGGGGGAGGTTTTACCATATGTAGGAGCTGGTTCAACTGGCAGTCAAGAGTAGCGCATGACTGGAGCAGAGGGGAAAACCCTACCTCTAAGTTTCAAGGTGAATTCCCAGAGCTTAGACCACAAACCACTGCTCCTGCCTGCTGAAATGTCCGTCAACATTTATTGTTGGATTTATTTATTAGTAACCTCTATATTATGGCTCTGCATTGCTCCCCCAATTTGGTTTGGAGGCCAATTTGGGGGTTTCAGAACGTCTCCTGATTTGGTCCGGAATGCAAAGGCCCCCTCCTGGAATCAGTGGCCAAAATCTTGTTATGTAACATAAACAAACTAGTCAGTTTCAGTCTATTCCTTGCCGGTAAAGAAAGAACCTTATTTACTGGTGACAAACCAGGAATTTATGGGATTGTTCGTGTTACACAGCCGTATGAATTTGTAAAGGCAGTGTTTTGGAAAATCCCACAATCCATTCATTTTTTTTCTTTGTGCACTGATGTCCATGAAATTTGCAGACCGGATGGAGGAGAGCAACCCTGACAAATTCCAGACAGACAGCTTCAGGGGGTTGTGTGTTGGGTGCCTTAAAATCTTGCTTTTAAAAACACACTGGGAGGATGAAGTGTTTTGTCCTCAGTCTGATTTGATTTGGGCCTTGGATCCAAATCACTTCATAAATTCACTTTGCCTTGCCCCAGAACTATACCTGGCCATTTACGTAATTGGGACCTAACATAAATTGATCAGAATCAGGCTGATTCCTTTTGGAATTACTGATCTGTCTGAGTCATCGGTTCTCATCAGCACAGTTAATAATGAAGGTCCAACAACATCTTGAAGGCGTCAAGTTCCTGACCTCTGATTTTCACACAAAGTGACAGTGGATCTCTAGAGTTTAGAAAACAAATATTTCTCAGTCCCACCTGGAAATCCTCGGGGAAGCTATTGTATTGCTGCCCAAGAGAGCAACAACATGTGAAATTGTTTTACTGTATATTAAAGAGAGACTGTCATTAGAAGTTGAAATTGTTTAGCATTTCAGAGATGTGATTCAGACAAACCCTTGTGACTGAGCTATCATCCTTTCACATGGAGCCTGAGTTTCCTTCCTGAAGACTAATCACATAACAAAGCTAAGGTAATTTGCAAACCGCAGGAGGCATGCAGAACGCCTGCTGTGACAGTCAAATGTTTTCAGCATTTGAGGAATCCCTTGTTTTAATAATGGACTGTGTGTAATGTATCATGTGGTCTTGTATCATAGGTATTGGCTCAGTATTGCTGACATTGACCAGTACGATTTCTCCAAGGGTTCAAAGGGGAGTTTCCCCCAAACTGGAGATGCCAGAAATGATTGATCTGTGAATCAGGTGCTCTCTTATTGAGCTGGACTCCCCATCTTCATGGTGGGACTTGCCTCCCAGCAGCACATTGTTTTGCTTTCTGTAAGCGGAAATTCTGAAAAACAGGAGTTCATCCTTGGAGTCTCAGATGGAAGGCCGACTCTACACCCTATCAAGGAAACTATTTCCAACACTGCTCACCAAGACAGTTCAATCTGGGAAGATGTCTTCCTAATGGATTGCTTTGCTCATTGGTGATGCACTCCAATCCATTGGACTGCCTTGCTTCTCTGACAGAAGGCAATGGGAGTCTCAGCCTTGGTGGTGCTGAGCAATCAATGATACTGGAAGGGCCTTCCATTTCAGTTCATTTGGATCAGCCTGAATTGGTCTGGAGGAAGAGATCGGAGGAGATTAGAAGACGCGAAGTGAGATGGCATGGCCACGCCAGGTTGCAGCAAGACCAGAAGTGTGCCAGTGTGGTTTTCTTGTCTAAGGTTCAACTTGGGATGCAGAGGCATGAATAAACAAATAGCTGTGATTGGCTCTGTAGGCTCTTTTGGGTCTTTATTAAGCGCTGGGGTTTGGTCATTGAAAGTAGATAGAGGGTCTTCTCCTCCATAGCCTCAGCCATCACCTTCCCTCCTGCCTTTTCGGTTCATTTTGGTTCCCCTTTTGGACTGTCTGTGAAGCCTCCAGATGGGCCGAAGTTGCCCACCTTGCTCTAAGCTGACTGGCCTGCATGTAAAGCTTCTGCTCTCTGTCACTGAGATAGAGGGTCTTCTCCTAAAAAGTCAATTCAGATAAATAGCAGTGCCTCCGTTATATGGGCTTCTGGCTGGAAGTCTTCATTCTGGGATTCTTGGTGTGCCAAGCAAAGCTCTGCTGCTAAGCGGTGGCTTTCTCCAACTTGGCTTCGTTATAAATGCCTCGAGGTAAAAACCTAGCGGTGATTAACCGAAACAGGGGCAGGAAGCTTCCAAGTTTTGAGGGAAGCGGGCATTCATGCTTAGTCCTGGATATTAGACAGCCACACCATGGCTCCTCACCCTCAAAATATTTGGGAAAAGACTCTTAACTCCCTTCTAGGACAAAAAACGTTTTTAAAATATGAAAGTTGGTGGATAGAGCATGCTAAATTGATAAATTGACTCCCCACCACCACCCTGAAAGGCATCTTTCCCAGAAAATCTTTAAAAACGACAGTGACTGGGGTGTTGCAGGAAGCAGCAGGCCTCGTTTTCCCCACTCTGGAACTAGAACCAGGTCAGTGAAATGTAGGCATCTGTCGGTTTCTGGACTGAAACTCCCAGAGCTCTTTCCTGAGGAATTCTTGAAAGTTTCTGGGGGTTGGAGCACAAAGAACTCAAGAGCATCTCCCTATTCCGGAGCTCAAGGTCTGGCATCTCTTGGGTGGACTGGGAAAGAATCCTATGGGAAGCACAGGAGGGCTATTGCTGCACATCAGGACTGGTAAGACTGAGCTAGATGGACCAGGGGTCTGAGTCAGTATATAGCAGCCTCCTATGTTTCTGGAAGCCTTCAAAATTAGGACCTGTCAACACATTTCAAGTCCAGTGAATTTTGTGATCTATTTGTGTATTGTGGTGGTGAATTTGGGAGATGAATCCCAGTGGGTGATCTTGGACCAGCTGTGCTCTCTCTCTCTCTCAGTCTCTGCCTGAGCCATTTCATGAACAGTAGAGCCCAATGAGTCCATGTCAGCAGGGTGGTGGATCCGGTCCAGGTTTTAGTCTAAACTATATGCATCCAAAGTGTCAACTTGTGTTTTTGGAATATGGCTCAGTACCTTGCATAGCTCCTGCAAAGTGCAGCCTGAAACCTTAAGCACCTCCAAAGTTTGGACTAAAAGCTGGAATGAACAAACTATGCCCACTCCTGTTCACAGGGGTGGTTGTCGTCGGGATAAAGTGAGGAGGAGCAGAACCATGTGAGCCACATTGAGTTCTTAGCAGAAAAGGCAGAGTGTACATACAACTAAAATTAAAATAAAATAAAATAGCCCATCCCTTCAACAACGGTGCTACATTCTTACAGTACGACATATAAGGGCAGTACTCTGAACCATTTGCCTGTATCCGTATTACTGATTGCTGCCTTCCAGTTTAAGAACTGGAGTTCAGTTCCTGCCTCTGACATCTTTGGTGGAGCTCTCTTAGCACAGATGGTGCAACCTGGGGGGGAAATGGCCTCCAGGGGTGAATGTGAATGGCAAACCTTGCTGCCAGTTTGCACCTTTCTCATTCCTGGATCTGTTCCAAGGCTACCGCAGACGCAAAAAGTATTCATCACTCTCCAGCTGTCTGCCGACAGTGAACGGAGCACAATGTTTGATAGGAGAAAATAATTACTTTGCTGGCATTACTGCGTGTGTGTTTTGGATTAAAAAAAAGGGAAAGATGGGACTGAGATTTCCACTCCTTGGGGAAGGAATTGCGCGGGGCAACCTCCCCTTCCCCCAGTCCAATTGGTGAGAGATACCATTTTCTGCTCTGTCTGATGCCAGCCATATGGCATTCGGGCAGGAAGAGATGAGCTCAACAGATGGCATTCATTTGAACTGCACCCTCCTTGCTCTTCTTGGCACCTTCCCGATGCCATACCTACCCACCTCTTGAAAATTCAAAAGGCAGTCCAGATTGGCTGATTTGCATGGCAGCTAAGGCTCTGCTTTGACCCAGGCAACCAGCGGAAGATTAGTCTGTATGAGTCTCAATTTGCTTTCCTGGAGATTCCACCAAAGTTCCATTGCTCTGAACTTTCTACCCCAAATTTTGGAACCTGTTTCGGAGCTCCCAAATGTCTGCTTTTATTGCCAAAGTGGAATACATCGAGCTATTTCTCTCTCTCTCTCAATCTCTCTCTCTCTCTCTCTCTCTCTCTCTGTGTGTGTGTGTGTGTGTGACTTTGTGAAAGCCTGCAATCTAGCAGGGCCAATTAAGCACTTCTGTTCTAATGGGAAAGTTTGGAGGCGTGAATATGGTGTGAATACTCATAATGACAGTCTCTAAAACCATCCCCCCCCCCCCCCCCCCCGGCTTTCATGACAGTTCAAAAATGCTGACATCTGGGTTAATCCATTTCAACAGATTGTAGCTTTGCAGGTGGTTTGTAAAGCTAATGGCTCTTGATTGCCCATTTTGGGAGACCAAGGCTCCTAAAATTCTCTGCTTTACAAGGAGGAATCAGAATATAGCTGACAACAATATATTACAATATAATAAACGCTTTTCACCCCCAACTGCAGTGAAGAGCAACCAGGGTGGTAGCTTGCAGATAATGCATTAAAGAAAATACTGTATCCTGCACTTTTTTTCTTGTGAGACTCATCGCTCTTACAATTGTGGCAAACACCAGAAAGGGTCAAAGCAAGCATGGAAAGAATTGGAAGCAACTAATTCACTTCCGCCTTGGAAATTAAATTTTTCACAGATGGTGATGATTGTCAAACCTACCCCTCAAATTTGCTTCATGGATATAAGAGGGTGATGTAAAGAACAGGAAATGCTCTTGAACAATAATTTCTCCTCCTATTTCCCATGGAGGTAGAAGGCTCCGATGTCAGCGGAACATGGAATCTACTCCAGGTTTTGGTCTCCACCTTAAAGGAGTTTTCCACAGTGCTGAGCCTATTTTGTGGACAGGTTTTGGCACATTAGATAGATCCTGTAAAGTTCAGATTGAAACCCATACCAGATTCCGGCCAGATTCCGACCAGATTCCCAGATTCCGGCCAGTGGCTCTGATGCCACTGGCATCAGAGCCACTGGCCTGCACTGATTTCTTCTCCCGTAAGTTCTTCCCTAGATTTTGTGCTTCCACGTTACTCGTGGCAAGTGCTGCTGGACCAGTGCATGCCCCTACCCTGTGTGATGGGGCTACTGAACTAGAGGTGGCAGTTTTTCAGTAAATTTCCTTTAGGCTCTGGATGAATTCCAACCCACCCAGGCTGGTGGTTGAGTCCTCATAGGCAGGAAGGTGTATATAATAGGACTTCTCTGTCCTCTGGGAAGTTGATTGTGCAACAATCTTCCTCAGTGGTGTTGTGTTCCGTGTCCTCAGTTTTTCACTGGTTCAGATTTTTGACTTGTTTCTTGACCATGCTTGTTGGTTCGACTTTTGGTTTCAATTTAATTCTTTCATCCTGACAACTGTTGGTAGTCAGGATCATCAAATGAATGAAGTGTAAGGATGTGTTACTGGAGACCAAGACCAAGATCATCCACACTCTTGTATTTCCAATCACCATGTATGTATGTGAATGCTGAACAGTAAAGAAAATGGACAGGAAAAAATTGATTCGTTTGAAATGTAGTGCTGGAGGAGAGTTTTGCAGATACTCTGGACCTCCAGAAAGACAAAACAAGTGAGTTCTAGATCAAATCAAGTCTGAACTATCTCTGGAGGCAAAAATGTTGAAACTGAGGCTGTCCTACTTGGGGCCCATCATGAGAAGAAAGGAAGAGACAATAATGAGAAAGGTGGAAAGCAGCAAGAAAAGAGGAAGACCAAATACAAAATGGACTGACTCCCTCAAGGAACCCACAGTCCTGAGTTTGCAAGAGATGAGCAGGGCTGTTGAGGACAAGACATTTTGGAGATCACTCATTCATGGGATCACCAGAGGTCAGGGACAACTTGATGGCTCACAACAGCAATGACGACAACGACAACACCACCACCGACAACCACTACTATTGTTGGATTGGAGAATTTGTGAACCTGCAGGTATTTTTGTACAATACCTCCCACCATCCAGCATCTCTGGCTACACAGCTCAACAACATTGGGAGGGCTACCGATTTCTCAGCTGTGATCTACTTGTCCTGTATCTTCTTACTGCTGCTAGTAGCCTAACCCTAACAAATTCATTTTGTTTCCAAAAGAGAATGGGTGCAATGAGAACTCCAAAACAATCTGAAGTTTGAACAGTGTGCTGCTGTTTTTGCATCTCTCGTATCTCTTTCAGGCCTCCCCCTTAATGCAATACCAATGGTCATGTGCATGCAGACAGAGCAGGACTACAAAGACAACCATTTATCTTGATAAAAGGTCAAGATAATCATGATTCCATCGAACTCTGGAATCCAACAGAGATCTTTATATGTGATGTTTCATCAGAGTGGAGGCGTATGCCTGCCCTTTGTTAACGCTGCACAGATAATACTAATGACAAGGATAATTTTGATGAAACCCTGTGTATTGTCTCTGTATATATATTTGTAATGTTTGGCATTATAGAGCTGAAGACATTCTTGAAGGCTATGCAGTCTAACCCCTGCTCAGTGAAAAAGGGGATAGGTCACCCCAGTGCATCCCCAAAGATCATCCCCAGAGAATCCTAAATCAGAAATGACTTAATGGGAGGGAGGTGAAAAGACCTTTAGCACTTTTGCCAATGACCATGTGTACACTATGGGAGGGGGCAGGAGAAAGAGAGAGGGAGGGAGAGAGAGAGAGAGAGAATTTTTGTGAATGATCTTAAAGCCATGCTGTGTATGATACTCCGTGTGGTGTAATGGATAGGGTAACAGACTAGGGCTCAGGAGGCCTGGATTTAATTCCTTGGCTCTGCCGTGGAAGTTCACTGGGGGAGTGAAACTAGTAAAACCACTCCTTAAATACCTAAAGGTAAAGGTAAAACTTCCCCTTGACATTTCGTCCAGTCATGTCCGACTCTAGGGGGCGGTGCTCATCCCCGTTTCCAAGCCGTAGAGCCAGCGTTTGTCCAAAGACAGTTTCCGTGGTCACGTGGCCAGCGCGACTAGACACGGAACGCCGTTACCTTCCCACCATGATGGTACCTATTTATCTACTTGCATTTTTACATGCTTTCGAACTGCTAGGTTGGCGGGAGCTGGGACAAGCGACGGGAGCTCACTCTGTTGCGTGGGTTCGATCTTACGACTGCTGGTCTTCCGACCCTGCAGCACAGAGGCTTCTGCGGTTTAACCCACAGCGCCACCACGTCCCTTAAATACCTACTTACCTTGAAAACCCTATTAGGGTCGCTTTCAGTCAGTTTGATGGCATATAACAACAGGCCTTGTATAGTCCTGTGCTGTAATGAATTGTGGAAAGTTTCCATGTTAAATTGGACCCTTCCTGCTTTTCTTTTAAAATTAACAAGGGGTCTCTTAGGCAAGGACCTTGGTGGCCACAAAAAACACTCCTATGGGGCTGCTTACAGCCTTTGGGATGCATGTTGCCCACCCCTGTTTTAAGAGGTCATTAAAGCAGAGTCATAGGAATAGTATGGCTCCTCCTGCTCTAAGTTAAGAAAACCGCCACAGGGGGTTGTCCATTGCCTGTGAGGGTTGCCCAATGAGCCACTCTTCAACACCGAAACTATAGACAGAAATGTGAGATCACAGAATTCAAACGCCAAAAATGGAGGCAACTGTTTTGAGATGCTTGAGAAATCTGATCTTTGGGAAGCTTGATAAGAACTCACAGATTTGTACTCCTGATAGTAATATATGGATCATGGCTGACATACCAGCTTATCACCCAATGGCTAAAATCATGTTGCATAGTTACACCTGTCATGGTCACTTCTTGCCGGCAAATAACAAATCTCTGTTTGGATTTTGGGATGCCTATTTCTCCAAGAGTTGGTGTGCTGTTCTCTGCTTATTTTTGCCAGCTGAGATAGTTAAGATGGGAACCAGTAGCATCCGATAATGCTTAACATTCGAAATATGTTCAGCCCTTTAAACAAAAGAAAAGAAAAAGAATTCACATTGGAGTTTGAAATGGGATGGTGAGAAGCCCAGGCCAGCAGCCGGAGCTTGGGAAAAATAATGAAAAAATTGAAAAAAAAAATGCATGAATTAAATGAAAGAAAGATTAATTTTGTGGGACTACATATTCCAGCATCCCTAGTGGAGACCTGGCTTTCCCAAAAGGCCTTCTTAGAAGCTCTGCCAGAAACAAACTGATATAATCCCTTGCTGACCAGTAAAGAAGGGGGAAAAAAACCCACTAAATATCATAGCTGGGTAATAGCTTTATTAGGACCGACAGAAACGTCACAGAGTCACGATCAAGCTTTGCTCAAAAAACTCTTTGTCGAGTTGCAATGTTAATCAAAGGAAGGGGAAAACCTAAGTAGGAGCAGAGGGAGACCTCTTCATGGTATTAAAACCTGAAAGTCTGCAACGCGCGGTTCCAAAATTGAGTGCAGGAGGTGTTCCGAAGACTTAATTAGATAAGGCTGCGCAGAGTGCCAAATAGGTTTCAGGTTGCCCCACAGACTTCTGGGAAAAAGAGATAACAATAGCTGTTCCCACAGTTATTGTGTGTGTTTTTTTTAAGAATATAAAAGCCTGCCATTACTTAGATTTGTCTCTATGACTAAGCAAATATCCTGAGTCCCCAGTGAAGTGGCACACCTCAGTAAAGAGACATCTCGTGGTTCTCATATTGGCAAGGCTTGCATTAGTTTATGCGTCTGACTTGGATGTCTTCCTTCCGCAGATTCCCAGGCCGGTTTCTAAAAAATTAAAATTACAAGAAATCAAATTAAAGCAAACAAGAAGCCCCAATTAAAACAAAAACATTAAGGCACCACAATAGGACTGAGGAGCATAAAAGCCGTCGGAGGAGTTAGCGGCTTGTGACCCAGCGCCTCTGGGACCCCCTTATCCCCCCCCCCAATTTTTAAAACAAAAAATAAAATTTATATTTCAATGAAAAAAATTAAGTTTTTTTTAAAGGGGGAACGGCTCAAAGAGTTCCATTTGCGCCATCTAGTGCGATTGGGGGCAATTTTATCATGTTTGAGTCCCCCTAACTTTCCTGGTTCCCCTATAATTTAATTTTTTTAAAAAAAATCTATTTTTATCCACTAGAGCAGTGGTCCCCAACCTTGGGCCTCCAGATGTTCTTGGACTTCAGCTCCCGGAAATCCTGGCCAGCAGAGGTGGTGGTGAAGGCTTCTGGGAGTTGTAGTCCAAGAACATCTGGAGGCCCAAGGTTGGGGACCACTGCACTAGAGGGCATAAAGGGGCTCCCTCTTTCTTAAAAGATAGACATTTCTGTAAGAAAAAAAAATTTGTAGTAAAGGGGGTAGTGTCAGAAGGTGCAGCCTTCCGAGATCAAAGATGGAAATCCTGCAGTTCTAAGTTGATGATGGTGATGCATGTCTGTGCCTTCTGACTTTTGGAGGTTGCTCACAGCTGCGATAGTAGATGCTTTGTTTCAAAAAAAGCAACCTGTGTCACTAGCAGGAATATGAGAAACACCCATTCTCAGTTTGGTTGTGTTTCTGAGGGTCGCATCCTTCCTGCCTCATTGCTTGTTTGTTGTTGAGTTGTGAGATTTTAAAAGGTTTTCCTCCCTTCCCTCATGAAAATTGACGTGCAATTCTCACACGTTTTCTTTTCTTGTTTCCAAATATTTATTGATCTATAGATTCACTCACACACACACACACTCACACACACACACACTCACACACACACACACACACACACACAGAGACAGACAGACAGCAAACCACAAGCAGTCATCAAATAACCAAATACTCCACAGACTATCTTCTTGAGCATTTTGGGATAATTTAAATTTTAATATTTAACAATTTTGCAATATTTCTAATAAATGGGCTAGAGAAAACATTTAATCCTAATGCTATAGGAGAGCCGGGTTTTTTTGGACAGAACTATCAAATTCTGCCTATTAATATTGAAGATCCTCTGCTTTATCATGGATTTGGTTTGCCTGCATTTTCTCAGCACGTACGCATATTATTTATTACTTTTCCCTAAAGCATTCGGCTTAGTAGTACCTTTCCCTTGACTAAAGAATGTTTGAGTGTCTCATGCTTTTTAAAGCCACTTGTCTTATTAAAGTGTAATTTAAAAGCACTATGGAACTTGGAAAATGTCTTGCAGTGAGGATGGGAAGGTGTGAAATGGATAATTTCAGCGAAATCTGAAAACTTTCTCAATCCCTTCCCATCCTTAATGAAGGATCAAGGAGCAACCTCAGATGTTGCCTGATCAACTGGTTCTTCCACAGTACTTTTTAACTCTATCTAGTATAGAATCAGGGATATCTAGTGTGGTGTATAGAGTAATGGACTGGGACTCAGGAGGCCTGGGTTCAAATCTCCACTTGACCATGGAAACCTCACTGGAGGAGTAGAACTGGTAAAGCCATTCCTTAAATGTCTCATTTACCTTGAAAGCCCTATTAGGGTCTCCATAAGTCAATTTAAACTTCAAGGTGCATAGCAGCAACAGCATAGGGTGAACAAAATTAAGAAAGGGTTTTTTAAATGGTGCACTTACATGACAGCCGTAAGTCAATGGAAGCCAAACAGAGCTGTATTACCTAATGGTTATTGATAGCGGTAGGGGAGAAAGTCTGTTCATTTTTGGTACAAAAATGCTAATTTCTTCATATTTGAAGAGGGAGAAAATTGAGCAGAAAACGTCAAATGGAAACTGAGAGATTCTGGCCCATGGTGTTAAGTGCTTAATCCATCAGAGTCTGGCTTTGAACGCCTGTGCAGAATTAGGACTGTCACCTTTTCTTTTCTAACACCTCTATGGCAGACAGGTGCAACATGATGCACTCCATAATGGAAACAGCGATAAACCTGTTGAATCTCACCCGTGCAGATGGGGCAGAATTTAGTTACAATCTGTTTCCTAAGAATGTACTATAATTCACAACATTTTCATGATTAGGAAGGGAAAGAACCTGTGGTTTGAATGGCTGAACGGAGCAGAAAACAAGAAGTGATGTATTTATTTATTTAAAATATTGTTACCCTTATCCCCCCATTCTCCAGCTATGTTCTGTCTTGATGATAAATGATAATCTTCCTCTAGTTTAGAAGCCTCTTTCTGTTGAAGAGGCATTTTAGCGATACACAGTGGAAAGTTGGCATGCTTGATGTTGTTTTGATTGCTGATGGCACTCTTGTTTCCTAACAATTTTTTTTAGAAAGGGATTTTATAGTCTTTTCAATGTACTCAGAGAAGCTGGATTGAATAGCCAGGAGAGGGAAAAAGTTAAAAGCATGATAGGTCTGAACTGGCCAAGTGTTTTCTCACTCATAAGAAGGAGATGTACTCATGGCATTCCACACTAGAGGTCTTATGATACAGATCTGTGGCTTCACACCTTCAAGAAGAATGATTGACTGAGACATGAAACAGGGTTAAAACCTGATGAGGGAGTAGGCCTTGATTACACTACAGAAACAGGTCCTGGTGTCATCACAGGGTGGGTCCTTGTGAAGTTACAGAGGTGGAACAGACAAGGGTTGAGAAGATAGCCAGATAGATAGATACACAAGGCAGAGGTGCTCCTGGTCAGTCAAAAGTCGGATCAAGAAATAGGGATGCAGCCTGTGCTGGATGGGGTTACACTCCCTCTGAAAACCCTTGTGCAGAGCTTTGGTTTGCTCCTGGATTCATCGCTGAACCTGGATGCCCAGGTTTAAAACTTGTGCGCCAGCTACACCTGAAGAGATGTGATCTGGCTGCAGTGACACATGCCTTAGTTACATCCCGGCTGGACTACTGTAACACACTCTACATGGGGCTGCCTATGGAAAGTTCAGTAAGTCCAAAACACAGCAGCCAGATTGCTGACTGAGGCTGCTTAGAGGGATCACGTAACCCCCCATTACAGCAGCTCCACTGGCTGCTGATCCATTTCCCTAAATGGCTTGGGTCCAAGCTATTTTAAAGGCCACGTCTCCCATCATGAGCCTCCTTGAGTGTTCAGACCACCAGGGTGTTTTTTGAAGCCTCTGTGCTGCAAAGGTCAGAAGACCTGCAGTCGTAAGATCGAATCCACGCGACGGAGTGAGCCCCCGTCGCTTGTCCCAGCTCCCGCCAACCTAGCGGTTCGAAAGCATGCAAAATGCAAAAATGCGAGTAGATAAATAGGTACCACCTCGGTGGGAAGGTAAATGGCGTTCCGTGTCTAGTCGCGCTGGCCACATGACCACGGAAGATTGTCTTCGGACAAACGCTGGCTCTATGGGTTGGAAACGGAGATGAGCACCGCCGCCTAGAGTCGGACACGACTGGACAAATTGTCAAGGGGAACCTTTACCTAAAAACTTGGCTCTTTAGGCAGGCCTTCCCTTCTGTCAATACTTGACTTTATTTTTATTATAATTTTTCTGTTTCCCCATCTTGAGCATTACTAAGCATTACCAATCACGATTGTTTTGAATTGTTTTTAACTGTTTTAGATTACAATGTTTAATGGAACCCACCCGGAGTAGACTTTGTCTAAAAGGGCGGGATAGAAATTTAATAAATAAAAAATAAATAAAAATAAATAAGGAGAGGCCTTTCTCTCAGCTCCACCACCTTCACAGGGGTGTTTGGTGGGGACACCGAAGAGGGGCCTTCTCTGTGGCTGCTCCCAGACTCTGGAACTCCCTCCCACTGGAGGCCACACTGGGCCCATCTTTCCTGTCCTTCCACAAGCAGGCGAAGACCTTTCTCTTTAGGCAAGCGTTCCCTGAGTGACTGGATGGCTGAGTGGGATTTTTAGATGGATTGTTATGCCTTACTGTTTTGAATATTTTTGGTGTTGCTTTTGTTTACCGTCTTTTAGTGTGGTGTTTGTTTGATCCTTTTAAGTATTTGTGTACTTACTGTTTTTAGCTTTCGGTATTGTCTATACGTGGGACAGGAAGCAACAGTTAGAACTGGATATGGAACAACTGATTGGTTCAAAATTGGGAAAGGAGTACGACAAGGCTGTATATTGTCCCCCGGCTTATTTAACTTATATGCAGAATACATCATGCGAAAGGCTGGACTGGAGGAATCCCAAACCGGAATTAAGATTGCCGGAAGAAATATCAACAACCTCAGATATGCAGACGATACCACTCTGATGGCAGAAAATGAGGAGGAATTAAAGAACCTCTTAATGAGGGTGAAAGAGGAGAGCGCAAAAAATGGTCTGAAGCTCAACATCAAAAAAACTAAGATCATGGCCACTGGTCCCATCACCTCCTGGCAAATGGAAGGGGAAGATATGGAGGCAGTGACAGATTTGACTTTCTTGGGCTCCATGATCACTGCAGATGGGGACAGCAGCCACGAAATTAAAAGACGCCTGCTTCTTGGGAGGAAAGCGATGACAAACCTCGACAGCATCTTAAAAAGCAGAGAAATCACCTTGCCGACAAAGGTCCGCATAGTCAAAGCTATGGTTTTTCCAGTAGTGATGTATGGAAGCGAGAGCTGGACCATAAAGAAAGCTGACCGCCGAAGAATTGATGCTTTTGAATTGTGGTGCTGGAGGAGACTCTTGAGAGTCCCCTGGACTGCAAGGAGAACAAACCTACGTATCCATTTTGAAGGAAATCAACCCGGAGTGCTCACTGGAAGGACAGATCCTGAAGCTGAGGCTCCAATACTTTGGCCATCTCATGAGAAGAGAAGACTCCCTGGAAAAGACCCTGATGTTGGGAAAATGTGAAGGCAAGAGGAGAAGGGGACGACAGCTACCAACATGAATTTGACCCAGCTCCGGGAGGCAGTGGAAGACAGGAGGGCCTGGCATGCTCTGGTCTATGGGGTCACGAAGAGTCGGACACGACTAAACGACTAAACAACAACAATTGTCTTTTAATGATGTAAGCTGCCTCGGGTCCATTTTATGGAGAAAGGACCTGAGGCTGCTTAAATAAATAAATAAATAAATAAATAACTGGAGCTACTTCTGGGCCAGGTGAGTGTAGAAAGAGGCGCAAGAGGAGTCTGGGGAAATGGTATCAGAATCTGGGGGACCCCTGCTTAATTAAGAAATTAATTATTGACACACAGTGATTTCTCTCTCTCCAGGCAGTCTTATACAGCCTTACCTATTGCTACACTGATACAAACACTTTCATGTCCAGGCTTTAATACCACTTTGCACATACATAAAATTAAAATCGTTGAGTCAAGCACCCTCACCGAGCTCACAGAACAGCAAACATGATCAATGGGCATGAAGTACTCAGTATTTTTGGAACTGGAGGTGTGGAAGGGTAATGGAGTATCTTAGAAGCGGTTGTGGCTAACTAGCCTTCCACACAAGAGCATTCCATGCTGGGTCATGTTGTCCCATCTCTCCCTTGCACTTCCAATGCGCTTGGGTATGTACACCAAGAAGCAGAGGCTGGTGACTTTGCTATAGGGGAGGGGGGTGTCCCCTCCAGGTTTAAGTCTAAAATCAACAGGAGCTGCCCATGGTGCTGAATCTTATCCCAAATCAGGTTCAGCTCCTGGACTTCGGCTGTAAAGTTCGAATCAAAACCTATACCGCCCCCCCCCGAATTCCACAAAATCAGAGTTATCACCCTGCCATTGATTCCAACCCATTAAGTAGGAACTTCATGTACCCCACATTCTTTGAGAAGCCTTGCTGGGCTGGATCACATACTTAGAAAAGGTTTAATTGTGGCAATAAAAATCCTTGCTAAGAAAAGAACCCATATGTGCTCACTGACCATGGAGCAGGTGAAGCCAGAAAACTGGTTAAGTCTGTGAAAAGCCAGTGACTAAACTGCATGGAAACGGCCTTTCTAATGCTGATAAACTACAAGGCCACAGAAATCCGAGAGTGACTTGTTTGGGTCACTTTGAGTTAGCAGTCAATCGCACTTCAATTGTGCCAGAGCAAAGCTGGTTGGGGAGATAACATAGAGTAAGTACATCCAGAAGTAAGGATAACAAAAATGGGGTTTGAGTGTTCATGAGGGAAGGAGGAAAGGAAATGGACGAGCCTCCTCAATGAGCAGGGGAAACTGTGAGCATCTCATTCATAATTGTCCCCCTTCACTCTGCTGAAATTAATATGGTCTCCAACAGTTTGCTTGTGTGCTGTCGGGACAATAAATCAGTCAAGTTGCTGCAAGGGCTCCAATTGTGGAACCTTGTGCATATTTACCCAGAAGCATGTTTCATTGTGCTCAATGTTGTTTATGCTGCAGAATTTTGAATTTCTGGTTAAATTTCTCTAGCTGCATGGCAGACGTGTAGGGACTCACAGAGCAGTATAGCTTCAAGTTCCCTAGAATAGTCCACCCCTTTTGTCATTAACCGGCACTTACAATCTCAGTAACTCACTCTGAGACATTAGTAGGAGAAAGAATATAAAGGTTCCAATACTTACAATTGAACAGATCAAACAGCAAACTGCCAAACATGACTGTTTTCAGCAAGACTGACTTCAACAGACTACACTGCTTCCAACAGATTGAAGAGAAGGAAACAACACTGAGCAGAGAGTAAGGACTCTCTTTGAATTCAGAGGCAGGGAAGGAATTATTGGTTACTGCTGGATAGATTGACAGTCATCCCAGGCCAGAAAGGTTCCTTCCAGCAAAACCTACTGAAGGCAGCATGCAAGGTTGTAAAAACCGTGACTGCTTACGTCCTAATATATTCTTCTTCTTCTTGTGGTACTGTCATACTGCATTACTACCACATCCTTTTGTCCAATGCACCCATGGTGGTATACACGGTGTTCTTTTTTCTCCCTGAATTAACATCACAACAGCCCTGCAGGTTCGGGCCAGGTGAGAGAGTGTGACTGCCCTGTGGCCTCTTAGGAAACCTCCTGCTCGAATGGAGAGTTGAACTCAGGTCTCTTGAGTCCTAACCGAGTATTCTGGCCTCTGTATTACCTGGTTTTCCTAAATACCATAAATAAATAAATGAATGAATGATTCAAAGTATCTTTAGAATCATAAACTAAGGGGAAGAACGTTCCATCTGCTGGACCTTATTTTCAGAAGTAACCGGGGGACACTTTGGTGATGGGGTGCTCATTTTGGATTTTAGGTTTCATTTTAGCACCTACATAGCTGTCATTCCAAGGATCACTCTTCTTCTGATTCCTTGGCTGCAGTTTTCTACATCAATTTCCAACCGACGTATATAATATGTTTAGCAGTTTTGATTTCTGCAGTATCACCATTAAAATGATACAATTCTTCTGGAGTCATGGTTTTTTGTCCTCTCCATGTCAACCGTAATTAAGGATAATATGCGAAAACATGTATTTTGTGAAATATTAAGTTTTCTGACTGTTAAGCAAAAAAAGAGAAGAAGGATGATGTTGAAATACGATAGAATGAGATTATGAATGGAAGGGACACGCAATCTGGAAACAGTCTTGATCTATCATTTTGTGGCTGCATCTGCTCTGGAAATCAGTGCCTTGATGGCTCCCGTTGGTTGGGGCTGCCCCAGATTAAATTTCCTGGGAGCAAGATTATTTTCGGTTGAAGCTTCAGTTGGTCATCATCCTCATGGGTTTTGCAGTGATTGCTTTCCAGTCGATGGCTCTGGTAGCGCTGCATCTTGTGTGAGATGTCCAGCATGGCAAAAGAAGGAAGAGACAGGAAGAAAAACAGAGGGGGCGGGGGGGGGACTGAACTAAGCATATAATTATAATATAATTATAAAAATATAATTAGCCGCCTAGAGTGGTCATTCGACTAGATAGGCGGGGTAAAAATGCAATTAAATAAATAAATAAATAAATAAATAAAATAATGAATGCTTACAAATTATCTCGTCCCTCAGAACTCATCTAAAAAATTGACAATGGCTAAGTTCTTTTTCTCTTACAGGAGAACAAAAATTCCAGCAGTATTTTTGTCAGCAACACCAGTAGAACTGACAAGTGTCTTTTTCCGGGGGGGGGGGGTGCAAAAAATGTGTGTGTGTGTGTGTGTGTGTGTGTATTAAAAGCTTTTGCAGTTTGCACAAATACAAGATTTTCTGCTCCATATACAAGGTTTTCTGGACAAACTACATGTCCAAATAGCAATTTTTCTGAGCAAACTGCATGCTGCTCCAGTTTATGAAATTCCCTGCCTCATGAGGCTAGCCTAGCCTTCTTCTTACAGTCATTCTGCCAGCAGGTGAAAACCTTCCTTTTTAAGATGACCGTGTTTAACCTCTAAACCTTGCAGAATTGTCTTTTGAAAGAAAAGAATGCAGTGCACTTTTATCGACATTTTTTTAAAATCCAGGTGTTTTAAATTTGTTTTAACTGTTCATAACGAACGGCACTTTTAACATTCTTTTGATTTAATCCCATTTAATTTATTGTGATTCTATACATGTATTTTTGTAAATTTTCTCGGGCCGCCTTGCCTTTCTTTATTGGAGGAAGAGCAGGATATAGAGAAAGTAAATAAATAAATAATAAATGCCTGTACATTTCTCACAGGAAAGAACAAGGAATTGTACAAAACCACCCACAATAATTTCTCCCGGCAGGCAGTCAAGCGGTTACTTTTTTTCCACTCTTACCCCTGTGAACGAAGCAAAAGGGGAGTTACATCCCTACCTTGAAGCAGAGATGCTGAGTGAAGGGACAGAGCCCACCTGTGTTGCAGAGAGAGGGGCTGGAAGGAGGGAGAGAAAGAGGGAGGGAGGCCAGCTGGAGTTTATACAGCCAGATAACAGTCTTGCCTACCAGGGACCAAGGAGAAGAAAGGCAGATGTTCTATAAGGGGCCAGAGAATTGGCAGTCACCTTCCAGCCGACCTGGCTGACTAATGAGACGGAATCAGCAGCGTGGGGTGTGCCAAGAGAAGGGTGATGTGAAAGCCCGTCTGCATTTCAAATCGATGCTTTGCCATGTGGACCCCCCCCCCCTCCAAAATAAGCAAGGCGAGGTCCAAGGCCCAGCGCTTGCTGGGATTTCTGCTGAGCATTTTTCGAAGGCGATTTGCAGAAAGTGAGCGAGGGAGGATCAGAGAAGAGAGGAAAGGGGGAAATTTGAGAGACCAAGATGTAATCCACAACCTCCCTGCCCCGAGCTGGCATGGCTACAAATGACTCCTCGGGCTGCTTCCGAGGCTCCGGCAGGTCACTGGTGCCTGTTGTTGCCGAGCTGGCTGTTCCCATTTAGCAGAAGCGTGCAGGTGACAGGAGCAGCCTGCTTTGATGTGTCTTCATAAGGCAAGTCCCCCATCTCCCTTTGCCTGAACAGCGACAAAAGCGAATGCAATGATCCAGAAACGGCAGGGGGCCTGAAGCTGCTTGGTGCTGTGCAAAGGTATGAGAAGTCTGGCTTGGGGGAGCAGAAGGAGGAAAAGCATGCCAGAAAAAGAAGTCAGTTTTTGGTAAAAGTTGGACGTATGAATTTGGTCAGTGTTGCCATTTTGGACTACGATTCCCAAAATCCCCCAGCCAGCCATGTTTTGGAGCTGTAGTCCAAAAGTAATGTTTCAAATCTCTCTCTCTCTCTCTCTCTCTCTCTCTCTCTCTCTCTCTCTCCACATGCACTTGTTGCATATAAAATCCCCACGGAAGAGGTTAAACATTTTTATCTATCTCGACCAGTGTTGTCTTCTCAGGCTGGCATCAGCAGTCTAGAGCTTGCTTCCCTGTTATTGCTTCCCTGTTACCGTATTTTCCATGTATAAGACTATACTTTTGTCTAAAATCTTTAGACTAAAAATTGAGGGTCGTCTTATACACGGAAGTAAGCTGAGGAGAGAACAAAAACAAGTGGACGGGAAAGCAGGGATCAAAGCTATCCTGCAGCGCTTTGATCCCTTTCCCCCCACCCTTGCTAAGCCCCACTTAGATTTCTTAATTTTGGATTAGAAAAGTGGGGGCGTCTTATACATGGAAAAATATGGTATTTCTCTTTTGAAATAAATAGAGATGTCCAGGAGTGCCTCTAGGCTGTTCTGCATGAAAAGCATGCTGAACTACAGAGCTATGATCTAAGCTAAGGTTGTAAGTATAGCAGGACAGAATGTTATCCATGTAACCCAGCATTGCTTGCTCTGACTGGCAGCCACTGTCCGACATCCAAGGCAGAGGAAGGCCACTCTCATCACATAGTACTTAAACCTTCTAATAATGGAAATGCTGAGGTGTGAACCTGAGACCTTCTGGATCCAAACAGACTGGAGTATTGTGGAGCTAGGCAACTCCGTTCCTATACCACCGGTTCCTCTGATCTACTCTTGTCTACTGTAGCACCATGGGCACAGAGGAAGAAATTACAACAAACACATTTGTTAATCTATCAACCCTAACACAAAGGCAATTAAGACAAGGTTGAGGTTGTTAAAAGTACAAAACATGTTGCCTGCCTACTCAAGAATGACCTTTCTGAACCTGCACCAAGCTTTCTTGAAGGCCTCAATGAAAATAGATGGTGCTAAGTAGCAGGACGGGAGTTCCAAAACTGAGGGGCCCGCACAGAGAAGGCCCTTGCCCCAAACACTGACCGATCTTGCTCTTGCGGTTGCAGGAGCAGAGTTTCTGTATTTGACTTACACGAGCTGGCAGGTCTGCATGGAAGTTGGTGGTCTTTTCAATAACCTGGTCCTAGATGGGCTCTTGAGAGTCCCCTGGACTGCAAGAAGAACAAACCTATCCATTCTAAAGGAAATCAACCCTGAGTGCTCACTGGAAGGACAGATCCTGAAGCTGAGGCTTCAATACTTTGGCCATCTCATGAGAAGAGAAGACTCCCTGGAAAAGACCCTGATGTTGGGAAAGTGTGAGGGCAAGAGGAGAAGGGGACGACAGAGGACGAGATGGTTGGACAGTGTCATCGAAGCGACCAACATGACTTTGACCCAACTCCGGGAGGCAGTGGAAGACCGGAGGGCCTGGCGTGCTCTGGTCCATGGGGTCACGAAGAGTCGGACATGACTAAACGACTAAACAACAACAACAGATGGGTTTAAGGCTTTAGAGAAAGAGGTGGGCAGCTTGTTCTCCTTCAGAAATGTTTAGCCTGCAAGTCCCATCACCCTTCATCATTGGAAGGGGAGAGCAAAGACTGATGGGAATAACAGTTCGACCAGGTTTGCAGGGCCAGATAGTGTTCTGAGACTTTCTACTTCAGCTTCTCTCACCAGAGAGCTGAAACTGACTGAGGTTCACTGGTCATGAAATGACAGTACAGGAGAATGGAGCCATATTATTACAGTATTGCAAAACTAGACAGATAGGGCTGGAAACTAATTCAGGTACTCTCTAGTCATGTACGGCAATACATGATGAAAACGAAGTGATCTAGTCCCACTTGCTCCTTCATTGCTTCAATTTATATGTTTAGATACTGCATTTCTCCCGATATATGGAACTCTTCTATTTGGGAAGAGTAACAAAGGGAATAAATTTCTCAACTCATGGAAACTCTCCACTTGAAACCAATTCCAACCCCACAGGCAAAACATAGATGAGTTAAGATGAAAACACATTCAAAGAAATCCGTTTCTAGAAGCAGTGCTCCCTTAAATGGTAAAAGGGCTGTAACTGCAAATAGTCATTACAAGTAGAAGACCATTTGTCACCACTGTTCCATTGTATCTGGAATGTGACTTGCTTTCTTTTCTGTGTCTCATTCTGGGACCACATGTAACAAAAAAGATCATGTCGCCAGGAACAAAACTGTGTAAGAGCAGCAGACGTTGTTGTTTAGTCGTTAAGTCATGTCCGACTCTTCGTGACACCATGGACCAGAGCACGCCAGGCCCTCCTGTCTTCCACTGCCTCCCAGAGTTGGGTCAAATTCATATTGGTCGCTTCGGTGACCCTGTCCAACCATCTCATCCTCTGTCGTCCCCTTCTCCTCTTGCCTTCACACTTTCCCAACATCAGGGTCTTTTCCAGGGAGTCTTCTCTTCTCATGAGATGGCCAAAGTATTGGAGCCTCAGCTTCAGGATCTGTCCTTCCAGTGAGCACTCAGGGTTGATTTCCTTCAGAACGGATAGGTTTGTTCTCCTTGCAGTCCAGGGGACTCTCAAGAGCCTCCTCCAGCACCACAATTCAAAAGCATCAATTCTTTGGCAGTCAGCCTTCTTTCTGGTCCAGCTCTCACTTCCATACATCGCTACTGGAAAAACCATAGCTTTGACTATGCGGGCCTTTGTCGGCAAGGTGATGTCTCTGCTTTTTAACATGTTGTCTAGGTTTGTCATCGCTTTCCTCCCAAGAAGCAGGTGTCTTTTAATTTCGTGGCTGCTGTCACCATCTGCAGTGATCATGGAGCCCAGGAAAGTAAAATCTGTCACTACCTCCATATCTTTCCCTTCTATTTGCCAGGAGGTGATGGGACCAGTGGCCATGATCTTAGTTTTTTTGATGTTGAGCTTAAGACCATTTTTTGCGCTCTCCTCTTTCACCCTCATTAAGAGGTTCTTTAATTCCTCCTCACTTTCTGCCATCAGAGTGGTAACATCTGCATATCGGAGGTTGTTGATATTTCTTCCGGCAATCTTAATTCCGGCTTGGGATTCCTCCAGTCCAGCCTTTCACATGATGTATTCTGCATATAAGTTAAATAAGCAGGGGGACAATATACAGCCTTGTCGTACTCCTTTCCCAATTTTGAACCAATCAGTTGTTCCATATCCAGTTCTAACTGTTGCTTCCTGTCCCACATATAGATTTCTCAGGAGATAGATAAGGTGTGAGGCACTCCCATTTCTTTAAGAACTTGCCATAGTTTGCTGTGGTCCACACAGTCAAAGGCTTTTGCGTAGTCAATGAAGCAGAAGTAGATGTTTTTCTGGAACTCTCTGGCTTTCTCCATAATCCAGCGCATGTTAGCAATTTGGTCTCTAGTTCCTCTGCCCCTTCGAAATCCAGTTTGTACTTCTGGGAGTTCTCGGTCCACATACTGATGAAGCCTGCCTTGGAGGATTTTGAGCATAACCTTGCTAGCGTGTAAAATGAGTGCAATTGTATGGTAGTTGGAGTATTCTTTGGCACTGCCCTTCTTTGGGATTGGGATGTAGACTGATCTTTTCCAATCCTCTGGCCACTGCTGAGTTTTCCAAACTTTCTGGCATATTGAGTGTAGCACCTTAACAGCGTCATCTTTTAAGATTTTAAATAGTTCAACTGGAATGCCATCATCTCCACTGGCCTTGTTGTTAGCCATGCTTTCTAAGGCCCACTTGACCGCTCTCCAGGATGTCTGGCTCAAGGTCAGCAACCACACTATCTGGGTTGTCCGGGACATCCAGATCTTTCTGGTATAATTCCTCTGTGTATTCTTGCCACCTCTTCTTGATGTCTTCTGCTTCTGTTAGGTCCCTACCATTTTTGTCCTTTATCATGTCCATCTTTGCACGAAATGTTCCTTTAACATCTCCAATTTTCATCAGACATGCAATTACCTAAATGTGTATTTTGGTCCTGAGCTCTAGCTAGCAAGCAGTATTCTGCTTTTCCTATTGCTCCAACCTTAGCTGGGAACCCAATGAGTTCCAAAAATACTTAAGGATTCCCAAAGTTAACACTTCTCTCTGGGCTAAACGAGTTACGATATTAAATGTGTGTTTGGATTTCATGGCCATGGTTTAAAAATAAATAAATTAAAGTGCAATTTGTATCCACCTGGGGGAGAGGTGAGAACTAACCGCATTAAAGTTGGCACATATTTAACTTCCCTCCCCTTCCAGCGGTTTTGACAAACCTCATTTTTGCTAAAGGGATTATTTGCTTTGGAGTAAAATCTCCTCAACTGGTGGTGTGGGGAACTTTTTGCTTCAGGGGAGCTATTTTTTGTGAGGATGATGAAGAGGAATAAAGGGTTAAATTAGGCATGTGAATTAGGCTTTCAGTGAGAAACCGAAGAAAAACATCCCTCTTTTTTTTTTAAACCATGTGTGAGGTTTCTTTTCTTTTCCTAAGAAATCTTACAGTATTTTTCTGAGATTTTAACACCAATCTCTACAGAATTATTACCGTTCTTGAGTAATAAAAATTCGGCATCTTTCCTGTGGAAGATTCCCTGGCAAGAACATAGAAGTGTGCAATATTTGGCAGTTTCTTATGCAAAATAAAAAAACAAATAAAATAAAATAAAAAAATAAATAAATAGAGGCAAAAAGAGGCTCGAGGTCCCATTTTTGCAGGAAAGGAGGAGTTCATTACAGCCCCCTCCCCCAAAACTAATTCAGATTACTTTGAAACACTGTGCTTTAAATGAAAGGTCAAATATCATGTGTTCTCTCTCTCTCTCTATTTTACTTTGTTTTCAATCAGAGGTTAGAGTGCCTAAAAGATAGAGGTCAGGATAGTTGGTCCCAGTCTTAAGAATTACCAGCATACATTTGGTTTGAAGCTGAACATTACATCATGTGGAGTGGTGGAGTGGTAAATTTGGAAGGTCAGGTGATTGCTGTGACAGTCCCTGTAATCATCTTCTCCTCCCCATTAGGGAAAAAAATGCAAGCAGTTGCATTTTTTATGAAGCAGTTGCATCAGTCTGCATTAACAACTGAGGAACTGGTCTTTTGTAAAGTGAATGGCTCTTGATTGCCCATTCAAGACCGAGCTATCTTCAAATACTTTGTGTTACAACAGGCAGAGCCTGCAACAAGATACTGTTCCTGGGAAAACCTATTTCTCTGCCAGGTACTTTGAGGGTTGCAGCGCAGGCCAGGGCTTTGACTCTCCAAGTCTGGCTCCATTACACCTTTGATCATTTGGCCACAGCTATGATGTGTGATGTAAGCTTTGGTTTCAGTCTCTTCAACCTCTGGTTTCTCCTCACATCCGCCCTGTCAGCTTTCCTGCTTCCCAAAGTTTCTACTCCAGCCTCTTCTACTGCACAAGATCTCTCTCCTCCACCCCACACCCCGCCCCGAAGATGACTTGGCAAGGCAAGGCATGACACTGTTCAGTAAAGGCAGAAAACAGCAGCCTTGGTTGGCTCATCAACAGCTCCCATTCAGTTCTCTGGCACCAGGTACATTGGCTGGATTTTTAGCAGACTGCTGTTTCCTGCTCAAAGGCTGGTGTTATGAAAGCCTCTGCCCTCGCTCCCATGGTGTCTTTCAGTGCAACCTGTTGTTGTCTTCCATACAAGTGAATGGGAGCCATTCACTCCTCTGATGAACTGTCTAGTGAAACCCTTCAGGGTATAAGCACAGCAGAGGTAGGAGGTCTCCCCAGAACCGTTAAGAGACATGTTTCCCCAGGGGCAATCTGTCCGGAGATAAATACTAATGATGACCTGAGCGAAAAACAGGCGAGAGTGGGACTGTGCCCCAAATTCTTTCCGCTGTACTATTCTCATTCTCTCTCTCCCCCCCCCCCCCTCCTTCTCTTCTCAGCAAGATACTAAGGGAGGGACACATCACTCTTGCCAGCGGCTTGAACTTATCGCTCCCGGAGAAGCTTTGAAATCAGGCCAAGACGGCTGCAGGTTTCCCACAGTCGGCCTGATCCTCACAGACAATCTTAGAGACATCTCGGCACACATCCCTGCAGCTTCCCTAAAATAAAGCAGGCCTTCTTTTCTTCCCAGCTCGCCTGTCATATTGACGCGCTCCCTCTGCAAGGAAACCATAAAGAACCACTAAGACATGGAACCGCAGGCGACGTTCTCCTGCTGCCTCTTCCAACAGGGAGGGAAACCGTTCTGTTTTTGCTACAGCTCATTTCTAGACGACTTCGTTCTCTGTAAGCGTAGTCTCGTCCCCTGGGACGCACTAATGCTGGTGTAGCTTTTCCTCACAGGGGGCTGCTGATGCAGACCCCTTCGGTGGCACGCCGATGCTCACTTGACGCCTCCCCCAACTCCAACCATTAAGGCCTCCGTGTTCCTAATGAGTTCCAGGCAAACGCTCCGCTCGGAAACATGGCTGTAGGACTGGGTAATTGGCCAGGGAAGGCAGGATGAAACCACAAGCATACACCCTGAGGGAATGAAGTGGTATTCAATCAACCGCTTTAGCATCTGATCCAGTCCCACCTCCTGCTTCTTGTCAACTGTGGGCAAAAGAATAATAGAAAGAATCACAGCATACGGGGCTCTAGCTAAGGCAGTGCAACTGGGGCTTTGCCTCAGAGCACCAAAATTTAGCAGGCTCCAAAATCTACTAGTGAATGATGGGAAATGGCAGCATCTCTGGGCCAATTTCCTTCCTTCCTTCCTTCCTTCCTTCCTTCCTTCCTTCCTTCCTTCCTTCCTTCCTTCCTTCCTTCCTTCCTTCCTGTCTCTCTCTCTCTCTTTCTTTCTTTGAAAGCATGAATATTCTCTTTCTATTGGGGGGATACAACATTCTTTTTTTTCTTTTTCATGGGGACTTACACCCATGCCTCAAAGCACAGTGGGTCAGACAAGAAATGGTCCCCTTTGCCCTGGGTGCCAAAATCATACAGTTGGAAAGGGTACCGCAGACCGTCCGGTCCAGATGTGGGCGGAGCGCAACCTTGCAGATGAAGAATGTAAAAACTTATTGAAAATGCTCTCGTGTTTGAGGGGGAAATGGTGTCAGGAAACACCCTGCGAGGAAAAACCTGGTCATTTGCTGTAAGATTTTTATTTCTTCTTAAGAGCAAAAACTGATGTTTTCCGTCAGTGGCGGCAGCACCATAAAATTGTTGTTTTGCAGAAAAAAACTTGTGTATATAATTGTCTTCTGAGTAAGACACAAGTTCTTCTCTCCTGCAAGACTCATTGCCCAAAATACAGGATTGTGTGTGTGTGTGTGTGTAACTATTTTGAAGAATTCTTTGTGAAAGAATGTGAAAAAAAACCCACAAAACCTCTAATCTTGCAAAGCAGAGAGAAAGATTTTGAAATGTTCCACTTTCCCTTGCAAGAATGAAATGAGCGTCCCTATTCTAGATGTTGTCAGACTGCAGTTCCTATGAGCCCTCGGCAGTGTAGCCAGTGGTGGGGGCTGCTGGGAATTGTAGTCCAACCAACGTTCAGTGGACCACCGTTCTCCTCCATCTGCTCTAGCCCAACCTCAGTTTTTACGCAGGAAATCCTGAGCTATATTACCTTCCAAAAAAAGGGCTGTCCGGTGTGCTTGCAGATCTCCAGAGAGGAGGAAGAAGAACGGAAACAAGAGCAGGGCCAACGAGGATCTCATGGTGCCAAATTTAGAAGGCGCTGAAACGGAGGGGGTGAATTGAATATAAATCATGTTTACGGAAGCTCTTGACAGGGGCGGCCCAAGTTTTCCTGTTCTCGAAGGCAGGAAGCAAAATCCCTCAGACAACATTATGCCACCCAAAGAAATAGAAAGCTGGGGGTTCCAAGTGAAGGAGAGAAGATGCATGTCCCTCTTCTGCCCCAACATACAATGATAAGAAGTGGTGTGTTGGTGGCATTCATGCCTTGTATCGCATGCCCAGGAAGAAGGACAGGATTGTGGCAGAGGTGTCACTGTGGTACAGCCTCATCCCCCTCACAAAACAGGTAGGGGTGTTGAGAGGTGGTGCTGGTTGCCCTTTTAGGATTTCACGTACTTCTGAGTTCCGAATCCTGGTTCTAAATCCCACAGACGTTCTCATCCTTCCAAGGTTGGTCTCCAGCTGTGCGACCTTCCCCCCCCCCTCTGTACACAAATGTGTAGTTACACACTTAGCACTGTACACATTTATTTACTCACTCCTTTCCATGTCTTTACACATTTCCCCCACTGTTGAATGGACATTTTTGCACATCTTTCGAATGGGAGTCGCACACATTTACTGGGATGTTATTCCAAAAAAATAAAAAGGATCTCGTCGCTTGCCATTTTCTGCTCTCAATGGATATTTGCATATGTTGGTTAATAGGTTCATAGACCATGATTTGGATAAATCTGTTTTTAAAAACTACATTGTGGCATATTTCTTTGCTTTCCCTTGGGAGAACCCACTATAAGTAGTTTCAGATTTCTTCAGCAATACAGTTCCCTCAGAGAGACGCGCCTAGGCGATCATACGTCCGCATTAAAACCATGTTTACCTTCCAATGACCAATCACAACACCAAGCTCTTCAGAATGCAAGATACAGAGTTGAGTGAATGAATCCAGCTTCAACAACGAGATATCATTCACCACTTAAGAAAGTCCTCATTCTAAAAACACACTAACTGCATTGTCTAGTTGGAACCTAAGTCTTCTGAGTCAGCATATCAGTTCCTTCAACCTTTCTTTGTTCTCATTACATGCTGCCAAGTTACCTCTGGCTTGTGGCAACCCTATGAATGAATGAGTGACCTCTAAAATGTCCTGTTCTCAACAACTTTGCTCAGTTCTTGTAAACTCAGGGCTGTGGCTTCCTTTATGAAGCCAATCCTTCTCATATTTGGTCTTGATCTTTTCCCACTGCCTTCAACTTTTCCTAGCATTATTGTCTTTTCCAGTGAGAAGAACCTTTCTCTGTAGGATCTGAGTTATCTTTCCATGACCATATTTGTTTCGTCCCTCTGGATCTGTTCTGATGTATCTCAAGGAGAATAGACAACTTATTCCCATACAGATGTTATTGGGCTACATCTCCCAGCACCTCTTACCATTGGTTATGCTGGCTTGCCTTGATGGGAGTTGCTGCCCAACCACATCTGGAAAGCCATTTGTTTCCATCCCTGATCTCTATCCTTGGCTAAAAAACAGCACCTCGAACTCCATAATGGACCACCATCCCCATATCTGTACACCCTGTGTTGAAGAACAGAATCATGTCTGAGTCCCACGACTTCCTCCATCTCCCTTTTCTTCCTTCTCCTTTGAAAGTGAGAAGTAAAATGTTTTGATGGCTGCATAGACGTGAAAAGAAATTGGATTCCGCCAGGTCTCTGGACTGCTTGTGCTTTACTGCAAAAAAATGAAACTTGTGGGAAAAGATGACCTCAAAAATTCTGTGCAGCCGTCTGCCAAAGCAAGGGTAAAAATAACTTGAAAATCTTTGCACACGCCAGACCCCAAGTACAGAGAGGGAGTGGAAGCTACCATCTGATATTTGCCCAGCTCCAAAACAGCCTTAAGCCATCGTCTTCAAGTGACTGACTGGAGACCAGAGCAAACTCCCAGACTTCCAGATGAATAGTCCCCAGAGCGGGCTTTTGAAAGCTTGGGTGCCTGAATATTGTTAGGTACGTCCCCCATCCTCAGGCTGTCTAGGGGATGGTGGGAGCTTTAGAACCCAGGACATGGGGGTGCTCTAGTTTGGGAAAGGATGTTGTAAAGCAAGGAGTGGCCAAAGGGTGGCTCCGAGGCCAAGTGTGGCCTGCTAAGCCTGTTGTTACAGCCATCCTACATATTTCTTCCAACCCCTTTCCCTTTTTTAGAGAGAGAGAGAGAGAGAAACAGACAGTTGTTGAGTCCAGATGTGACTATTCACTTTGAAATATGATGTTGCTGTCCCACCCTAATGATGCGCAGTTTAACGCCAACAAAATGCCAGTTTCTCAAAAGTGGAAGTGGGCTCGTGTTAACTTCTTGTTGGGTGTTTTCTTTCATTCTGTTTTGTCTTTTTAGCAGTCTCTGTGGCCTGCAGGCAAGGACCTGCTGATGTTGGCCGCCTCCCCTCTTAAAAAATAATAATAAATTGTGGTGGCTAGATAGTTCACTCTTTTGTTACATGTTAAAATCCCACCTCAGCATGCCACAAGCTGCTCATTTGTGGTACAAAAACAAAACAACCCCTTCCCACAAGAAACAGAACAATAACAGCAAAGAAAATCACACATTTCTTGTGGTTACAGTGACTTTATAGCTTGCTTAAATGCAATCCTGATGTGACCTAGGGCTTAATCACACGGCTGATTTGCAAAAGTCCCAACTTTTTTTAAATCGCTGTAAAGTCGTACAGTATATAACTCAGTAGGCATGTTCACATTGACTTAAATTACTTCAACTCATTTCCCTTCTGTTTGCGGGGCACAGTTTTGTGTGTTGTTTTTTTAAGTGATACATCACTAAATTACTGCAGTGTACTGCAGTGAGTCCTGGACCCTTTGTGCACAGCAGGAGAGGAAGCTGAACACGTTCCATATGCGTTGTCTCCGACGTATTTTTGGTATCACCTGGCAGGACAAAGTTCCAAATAGTGTAGTCCTTGAACAAGCTGGAATTTTTAGCATGTATACATTACTGAAACAGTGATGTCTACGTTGGCTTGGGCATGTCGTGAGAATGGCTGATGGTCGGATTCCAAAAGATCTCCTGTATGGAGAATTAGTGCAGGGAAAGCGAACCCAGAGGGAGACCACAGCTGCGATACAAGGATATCTGCAAGCGGGATCTGAAGGCCTTAGGAATGGACCTCAACAGATGGGAAACCTTGACATTTGAGCGTTCAGCCTGGCCTCTCCCAATTTGAAGAGACGCTTGTCCAGCAGGCCGAGGCGAAGAGGCAGTCCCGAAATCAGCAAAATCAGGGAGCTGGACAGGGGACAGATTGTATTTGTCTTCAGTGTGGAAGGGATTGTCACTCTCGAATTGGCCTTCTCAGCCACACTAGACGCTGTTCCAAGTCCTCCATACCATAGTATGGCACATAGCACGTTACCATCGTCTCTTGAGACTGAAGGATGCCTACACATCACTAAATTGAGTGTCTCCTACTGATGCTCCTGGCATGCTGACTGTTCTCCATGTCCTGGCACGCTTGCTCTGTGCACTCAAAGAAGGAACAGAATGGGTGCAAGGTGGGCAGAGGCCATCCTTCCTGTCCTGGCATGCTTGCTCTGCGTGGACGGAGTGGAGGCAGACCTTCCTCATTATCCTGGTGCACTCCCTCTGCAGGTGCAGAGTGAGCGTGCCAGGAGCTGGAGGATGGTCTGGTAATTCTTGAATGCCAGTTCACCTTCTTGTGCCTCACCAGCCCCTTCCTCACTTTCCCCGCCTTGCTTGCACCCCAAAATCCACATAGGCAGAAATTAAAAAGACAGAACCGTTCACATCCACAAAACCGCATTGAGCTGAATCGATTTAGAAGCAAGGTATTTCAAAAAGCCCCTGTTGGCCAGTTGGAAAAAAAAAACTTGCTTTGCAGGTCAAATAAATCGATTTCCCCCTTGCGTTGTGTGGACAGGGATTTATATATCGATTTAAATAACATTAAAATCGAGATAACTGTGGTTGTTGTGACCACTGTGACCATGACCTTAGTTATGCCTTTGACATTTGGAAAACAAATTAGTTACAAGTAATTCATTATTTGTAATGAGTTACTCTGCAGCATTGGTAGTTTTAATTGGAAAGATTCAAACAAGGATGAGTCTTTTAGATCAAGATGAATGAAAACCAACCTGGATGTATGTGTTTTATTTTTCTTTATTTTGATGTTATTATATTTTGGTTTGTTGATGTCTATTTTTTATTTTATTTTCTGTTGTGAACCACCCAGAGTGGCTTTGGTAGCCAGGTGGGTGGAACAGAAATCAAATTAAAAAAAATTAAATGAAAGAAGCACATAGAAGAGAGCCTTGGAAATACTGATGATCCATTTCAACAAATGGGATGGACACGGATCATGTGTGTTCTCGTATGTTTTCCTCATTCATTGTCTTCTTTCACTCCATGTATGTCTAATCAATTCAGGATGATATCCTCAACAGGCCACCTCTCCTGCTTAACCTCCCGCCTCTTCTTGCCTAGTCAGTCCCACCGAACGTTCCCCTTCTTCCTACGGCTGTCACCCTTCACGTCTTGCCCCAGCCAGACACACTCTGTGAAGGGGAAAAACAAACTGAACAAACCCCAAAGATCCTCCTTTTGTGGCAAAGGAAAGGAGTGGTCCATGAAAGAAACGGAAATAGATGAGGTGCCCTCCGAAACAAAACATGTCAAGACCCAAATATATATTTCCATCATGCATCTTGCCATTGACCCACTCTGTGGTTATCCAGGCTTTGGGCTTGTTTTCCTCAAATCTGGCAGACTTCCTTCTCAGAACGGGCTCTTATTCTTCATTGCTGATGGCAGAACTGCGAAAAGTACCATCCATCCACGTGAAAGGGGGTGGTGGTGGATTTTGTTGCTTAGAGCCAATATGGCATAGAAGTTGGACTCTGGCTGGCCAAGAAATGCACCGGATGGACGTGGGCCAGGCAGGCATATGCACTCAGCTGGAACTCCCTGACTGGGTGGTTGTGAGAATAAAACAGGGAAGGGACGAGCCATATGTGTCACCCGGAGTTCACAGGGAGGGTAGAAATGTAACAAACAAATGTAATAAGAACAATAATGCTGGCAATAGTCATGGTGGTACCAAGATTTGCTGTTCTGTGCCATCATGTTGAGACCAATTTATAGCACTCATAATGGGTTTTCAAGATGTGTGAGATGTTTAAGGAGTGGTTATTACCAGGGCCATCCCTATCCCCATGAGCTTCCATGGCTGAGCAGGGATTCGAACCCAGTCCTCCTGAGTCCTACTCCATCACTCTGTCCGCAACAGCACACTGGCTACCTCCAGTACCAAGGTTAGTCAAGCCATTTTGGCTCCTGAGACAAATAATCCCATAAACAACTTTTTTTTTTTTTTGAGATTGAAAAATACAACCATTATAAATGAAGTTTGCTCACAACTTCTCCATCTTGTCGTGACATCCTAGATCACAGGATGCTCGGCTTCGGGTGCTTAAGATAGGTTCCTTCTCCTTTTCTGGGATGGGGCCCTCGGTTATTTTTGCAGCTCCTGCAGGGCCCGGCTGTTGAATTTTGGTGACGTGGCCGTGGAAATCAATGAATTGGGTTTGTATACCAACCCATCTCCAGGGTGTGATTCTCTGATAAAACAAGGTGCATAGCCCCTTTGTGCTTATTTTACTGGGGGTTTGGGTTAAGCTGATTTTGCAGCATTTGGAAGTGAGTATTTCTGTTTTTTTGTTTTTTAAAATTTCAGGTTGCAACAGGGTTGTAGCAAACCGCGATCCATGTGTCTGTGAAACTCAGCTTTGGACCCACCAGATTTGCCCGTCCTGTTGCTGGTGAGTCAAAACTCTAACTGGACAGTTTTAAAAATCATGTTGGCAATACTACTCTCAGTAGCTGGGCCAGGAAAAATAAAATTGACGGGTGGGGTGGGGATGCTTAGAAGAAGCACTATGAGGTTAATAAATGATGGGCTATTTCATTTTAATGATCCCATCCGAACCGTGTTTTCTTCCGAAGGAAGCCCTATTGATTCTGATGACCTTTCCTCACCCATAGGATTACAGGCTTGTTTTAATTTCCTGTTTATGATTCAGTTATAATTTGTATTGGGGAAAAAAAAAAGCCTTTCCTATAATTTAGCTGAGAGGCCCAGAAATAGGGGTGGACAGGGCTGTGAGTGATTTGCCTGGGCTGTGTATGTTTAGGTTTGTTACCTTACTTCCCCCTCAAACCCCATTGCAGCTAAACTCCTCATTCTCTCTCTCTCTATTCCTCCCCTTCTCACGCTCCTTCTCTCGCACAGATTCACACTCACACAGAGAAAGGTAGTTCACGGGCTGTCAGCACATTCCATAAGCAGCCAGCTTAATGAATCTAGGAACTGTTCTGTCAAACTGATCTTTACTGGGCTGCCCTGCTTTCATGACACTTACTTCACCATCTTTCGGCTGTGCGGTGTAGTTTTGCCAGAGCTTTTAGAGTTGAACACTGGGTTCTTTTTATTCACAGGCATTCCCCCAGGCTTCCCTGCTCCTTCTGAGCTTAGCTAAAATCCTTACAGTAAGTAGCTGGTTGGTATGATGGAACGAGTCTAGTGACTCCGATTTCATGGGGGTGTTGAATCCACACTGGGTTTTAGCCTGAATTTTACAGGTGTTTTCCAGGAGGTATCCAGGGTGCTGAATCTATGTGAAATTCACATTAAAACCCAGTGCAGATTCAGCACCTCCCTATATTATCCATCACCAACCTTCACCGATCCCAACAACATATTGCTGTGAGCTAATCAAACTCCATCGCAAAATTGTTGGGAATGCCATGGTCTTGGGTGCTGGCAACTAAGATCCATTAGCTTTACAAAAGACCTACAAAATGCCAGAACTACTTTGCTTTTAAGGACTGATACAGTTAGCTGGGCATAAAAATGGATTGTTGAAGCCATGATTTATTGTGAGCTCTCCCTGTTGCAATGCCAACTACTCTGAGGTGACTTGGTTTGGGAGGGACAAGTGAGACCCATTCGTTTTAAAGAACACTTATTCTGGGTAGTGATAAAGATGAAAACAGAAATGAAATTGGACAGAACTAGGTTGGGGATATGGGTCAACATGGTTTGCATTTTTGCACAGTATGTGACTGCAAAGACTAAAGATGTAGATTGCTCGTTTTGTTCTTGCAGGTGAAAATTCAAAAGTTTCTTCCCCTCTGGGTAAGGTTATGAGGGGGGAGTTGCATTTCACATTTAGGGAATTTTTGGAGGGGGAAACCTGTGCAAGTGTTTTTGTGCAATTATCACCTCAAAGCAAAGTTTTGTGCAAAAGTGCAAGATGTTTAAAGCAAAGTACATTCTTTTTTTGTACAAAATATAAAACTATGGGGTTTGGGGGGTTTGCCCGAAATAAGACATTTTTATGGTTGCTCTTGTGGCTAAAGTCGCTGCTTGTTGGGGTTTTGAAAAATTTATATCCAGGAGTGAAAAATATCACAGGGAATGAGAAAATTTGCAGACTTTTGTTTCATCTTAAAGAAGATGATAGTCTATGGCTCAGGTAGTTCCCACGAGTTCACTGCACATGTTACCTAAATGTAATTCTCACCATGGTGGCAAATTTTGTCCTGGATGGCAGCATTTGAGGTGGCAGATTAAGGCTTCCGTTGGTGAGTTTCTCTGTATTTATTCCCTTTCCGCTGACCTTGCATACAGAAATGCTGGAAAACAGCTTCTTCTGCCTGAGATCCTAGTCTTCTGCATGGGGGATCCCCTTTCATTTCAAAGGACAGCATCCCACTGTAAGGGTCCCCGACCTGGCATGTAAAGTAGTACAGCCCAGGTGCTAGTGGAGATGAAATGCCAATATTTAACAAACAAGATTGGAAGGGCTTTGGTAACAGCGTCTGCCTCGACTTCCCTGTGGAGACCCACATGTGGTAGGGAGAACGCCCCGAATCAGTTCTTCCAAGCCAACGTTCAGTTCAGATTCCTTGGCATCTTGTCCCTTCGTGTTACCCACCCTTGTTTTCTGCCGTTCTCTCCCCATGCCTTGGCTCCAAGAACACAGGCCAGCCTATCCCCCTGTCCTCGAGCTTCGAGAATTTTCTGCAGTGATGAATGAGACTTGGAAACGGTCCCAGAGCTGTCGTCCGGGCCTCCGAGCTGCAGCTAATTGAGTCAGATCTGCTCCGCCAATGCAGCAGGATTAATCGGCTCTGCTTCTGAAGCCGTTGCTGGGAGGAAGTGAAACAGGGATGGCCAGAAAAAGAGAGAGAGAGAGAGAGAGAGAGAGAGAGAGAGCATGCAGAATAGAAATTGAAGAGATATTTAGCATTGGATGGTGTTTGACAAATGTGGATTTTTAATTTTTTAAATTTTTTTTAAAAACATTTCTGATGTTCCTCTTAAATTAGTCATGCAATGGCTTGTAGTTTTTGAAGACAGACACACAATGGCATGTAGTATCTGGTTGTGGATAAAGGCTGGCAAAGACCAGTGTACTCCTCTTTACCTGCTAATTCATGGAAAGGCAATTTATTTGGGTTGCTAGGCAGTGGCTGCATTTTCAAAATGGAGATTCAAAGTTTACCGCTTTTTATCACCTTTCTTGTTCCCAGACAAAAAGGGCCATTTTTCTCCTACACACATTTTAAATTTTAAATATTCTGTCCTCTAGTGGCCAAAAGTATATTTTTAAAAAGTTTTTAGAAAATCTTTGTTTTAAGAATTTCTTTTTTAAAAAAATTCTTAGTAAGGCTATTACAGCTATGACCTGTAAGAGTACTACAGCTCACATTGATGTATAACACTGCATGCCCATATATACAGCAAGGTTTAGACAATCCCCCAGTCCCCCCCCCCAAAAAAGTTAGCTGATTAATGTTACCAACCGAATGGATTAATCTTTCCAATCAATTAAATCTTTATAAATCTCTATGTGAGAAAGGTTAGGGGATGGAAGAAAGAACCATGTATTTATTTTTAGATGAGTAACACTGTAGGAAGCAACACCTTAAGGAGATGTTCCTTTTCTCTCGCATACACAGGAGGGAAAACTTCTTTTACCAGACTGTTTTCCCTTTTGCCAGCTAGATTTCTTGTAATGGACTTGTGTTAAAATAACAGCAATAAAAAAAGTAAAAAATCTACTGCATGATAAATTGGGGAATGTCTCTTCTAATCTATCAAGATGGGGTTTAATTGACTCACCTCACTGATGAAGCATATAAGATTGCAGCCTTAATGAACATATCCTCAGTTCTGTGAGCAGCAAAATTGGGCTGCTCAGCACTTATGAAATTGAAGCTGGGGCAGGCAAGGAGGAAACAGGGGTCAGCAGGCTGACGTGAACCCTGAAGGATCCAGAAGTGTGGAACATTTGAGATCTGGCTTGGGGAATATGTCCAAAACATTGGGCCAGATGTGGTGCCCACTGCTCATGAATACAGACTATTGGTGAGGCAGAAAACATTCCCCACTTGGCCCCAGGCCACATCAGCTCATTTGCATTTGCGCTTGTTACATGTGTGTGGTGCTTGCACAACACTAGACCACCAAAGAGCCAGGAGCAATGGTAAAAATATGTATTTGGGTCCCTTTGGACTGAAGCAGGGAGCGGAGCACCAGCTTTATGACTCATGAGCCTGTTTGAACACACCTCGATGACCGTGGTGAAGCCAGCAGGGAGAAATTCCCAGTGGTGCAGCAGCAGCAGCATCTTAAGGCCTGCATAACCTCCCCATTTGTCATGCGTGATGTAGGTAAGAACAAGCAGGATGTGAAGAAAGGTGGCAACGGATGTAGCTTCTGGACATCTTTGGGTGCCTACCAAAAGATTGTCCTCCGCTGCCAGCTCTAGGTTGCCTTTTACCTTGGAAGGATATTTTCTCACATTCTGCTCCTGTTTACCTGGAAAAAAAACCCCCCGTCTTTATTTTGCTGCAATCAGTTTGGGCCAGTCGCAGTTTGGGAGCCACCTCCCAAACCCTGCCTGCTCTGCCTCTGTGACATCACAAGGACGTGCCCTCTTTAATATTGCTCCTGAAATCCCAGAGATTCCGATCCATGTGAGCCCCTAATAAGTTATCTAAGAGGCATGGAGGAGAACGTGAGTCTGTCCATCTGGAATCCTGAATAGCCACATTTCTGTTGTAGGGGAGAGAGATGAGACACTGCAATATTTTGTTGCCATTTCTACACATTGCATGCAATTTTTTAAAAAGCGAGGCAGCATGTAGGCAGAGGTAGTTACAGTACTGAACAGAGTCTTTGGAGATCTGGGTTCATGTCCTCTCTCGAGCCATCAACCTCACTGAGTCATTTTACATGGTCTGAGTCTGATTTACCTCACAGGGTTGTTGTGAGGCTGAGGTGAGGAGAAGGTGAGCCTTGAGCTTGTCGGGAGAAAAGTGAGATATAGTTATAAGTGATCATTTCAATACTGTCTGGATAGCTCAGTGGTTTAGGTCTCCAGCTGTGGAGCTAGAGGTTTGGAGCTGAATCTCCCACTGGGCTTCCTGGGGAGAAGAGCCAGCCTGGGTGGCCTTGGGCAAGCTGCCCAGTCCCAGGGCAACCCCAAAAGGAGGGAATGGGAAACCACTTCTGGATAACCCTGGGAAACCCTGAAAAGGGTCACCACAAGTCAGAATTGACTGGACGGCAATTGTTGTTGTTGTTTTAATCATTGCAGTAAATAAGATTGGTTGTGTATGCATCGTGCCAGAATGGAAGACACCAACTGGCCAACCACGAGATTGCTAACATGCAATGGCATGTAGTATCTTTTGGTGCTGGAGAGCTGATGACGTCTGAAATTGCATATTTGTCACGATCGTATTTAATAGATGTCGGGAGATCCAGGAAGATTTTCGCTAATTCACTGAGCAAGTAGAAACTGTGTGGATGAGAATCAGCCTTTTAGGTTAGTCTAAGTACTCTGCAAGTTGAATCAACAGTTGGTGTAGAATAATTAAACAAATTCACTGTGCTCTAAAAATATTGTTACAAGCCTGGATGTGCTTTTATGAAAAAAAAGTGGGAGTTTAAATGTGGCCGAGTTCTGGTTAGAACATTTGTGTGTGCGTGCCTTTTGGCAGCTCTTTGTTCAGAGGGACGCTAATACTCATGCTGATATTAATAATAGTAATAATGGTAACACTCATAAGTTGTAATAGCAATAATAGGAATAGTGACAATTCTGTCTTTTCCTCATGGCAAGACTTTGAGGTAAGCTGGGCTAAGAGATGGTGCTGGCCCAGCAACAACCATAGCTGAATTGGGGATCTGAACCCAAGACTTCACCTTCTGTGTCTAATATTCTCACCTGGCTTTCCCTGACCTGGTACCCTCCATATATTTTGTACTATAGCTCTCATCAATGGTAGCTAATATGGCTAATGGTGATGGATCAGGATACCCAGATATATTATATATATATAATATTGTATGGAAGCCACTCCAGCATAGTTTATTGAAGAGTTTTTTTGTTTTTTTTTTTGGCACGAGGCACCAGGTAAACAAATGGCTTACTCAGTTAAATATATGAGTACAAACACACAAAGCCATGGCTCCTTTTTCTGTGAGCTGAACCCTTTCATCCATGCTAAGCAGATCCGACCCATTACATCCAAACCGCCCGCCCCATAAGACCATTCAAAATAAATGAAGTAAGACCTTTTGCCACTGAAAGAGATGCGTCGCTATCTAACGAACTCCTCCACTCCCACTGCATAAGAACCATTAAGTCCAGAATAGGGTCCCTTGAGTGAGACCATTAGCTCTAAAATTACCTCACTAAACCAACATTTCTTTGGGGAACTGGGGGAAACGGGTAGAGAAGGGAGGCACGTAAGGGCCCAGTGAGGACCCGAGGAGATGCTGCTTTGCTCCTCTCTTCAAGCCGGCTCCCACCAACACTGCCTCCTTCTGTTTTTCGCTGTCGGAGGAAGTTCTGTTCAAACAGAATCTCGACAGCCTTTCCCTTCACTTATTAATGCTGCCGAGTACATTTCAGCTCAGCGAGTGTAAATATTCAAACAGAGGTATCGTTCCTTTTTTTAGTATCTGAAGAGAACAGCTTCCCTGTGTGTGAATGAACTGAAACAGAATAAATCTTTTCTGGCAGCAACGTCGGATGTGTGGAGGCACAAAGGAGGTGGCGGCAAGGCTGAGAACTGGAGGGGAAAGCGAGGTTCTTCTAAAGGTGTTCCTATCCTGCACTGGACTTGCCCACCTTCTGCTCTGGACTTTAAACCAAGGGATAGAGGGCAGTGGAGTCTTTAAAAGGGACGGGAGATATCTGGGATTCCCAGACTTTTTTAAAAAAATTTAAATCTAAATTTTAAAAAAAGATTTTTTAAAACAATTTTTTTAAAAAAATATTTTTTAAACAATTTTTTTAAAAAAGATTTTTTAAAAAAATATTTTTAAAAATTTTTTAAAACATATTTTTAAAAAATATTTTTTTACTTTTTTAAAAAAAAAATATCTGTGGGGTTGACCTAAGGAAGTCACAGTAAAAGTTATCAGAATTGCCTTCTCCCACATTCACCTTAAAAAAAAATCACAACCCAAACACTCAATGTTATCTCTCTGTGGTATGGAGCCATTTGTACCTTTTGGGAAATTCTATCAGAATGAACTGAACTGAATTTCTCATCCTTCTGCATTCAATGTGTGAGGCAAGTTCCAGCATGGAGAGAACCAGGGACAGACCTTCAGGTGTCTGTCCTTGAACCAACTGATGTCACAGATGCCAACGGGGTTAAAATATGAACAAGAATACATAAAGAGGTTCAACTTTACCACCTATAGCTTGAACATTGATGGGATATATATATACAGTGTGTAGGCTTAGAGAGTAGACATACAGATGGGAAGGGTCAACGACTCCCAATTAAAAAAACACTGGTTGATGGGGAGAAGCCCCCCCTTTTTGTTTTGCAAAAAATAAAAATATAAACAAATATGATGAATATATATAAAAATACTGGCTCATTGGGTCAAAGAGGGCTCTATAGAGGCCTGAGGGGCCATCAGAAATGGTCAGGGAAGGGGGTTGAACCAGTGAACACTTTGCTTACACTAGCTTTAACAACTCAAAAAGAAATTGACTCATGTGACCAATATTTTAATTGCAAGTCTGTTGATGCGAATGCAGCCCTTTGCCAGTTTGGGGCCAGTGTTAATACTATAGTTGCCAACTTTGGCATGGGTAGCACATGAAAAACCTTAGAATCATGGTTTAATAGGGTGTGTCTGTTGTGCTCTCTAGCAGGTAAAGTTGTGCCTTGAGCTTGTTGTGGACGAACAAACCCAACTAACTAACTAGCTAGATGGCTAGTTAACTCACTAACTCTGAATGGAGACGTCCAGTGTTCCTCATGGGCAATCATGTTATTCATTACTCCGCAGAGCAAAATTAACCAAGCGTCCTGTTGTACCTGGAAGCCTACACCAAACAAAAGCTCACACCGTAAAAGCTTACACCAAACAAAGCATGTAAGGCTTTTAAGGTGCTCCTGGACTCATTTCTGGTTTTCCTGCAATTTTCTTTCTCTGCCTTATTTAGGCCACTGAGCATTTCTTGCCACTTCTGGAAGCCGCCAGTAGGTTTGGTGAGTTAAGCATCTGCGTCGTCATGGAGAAACTTCTGCTTTTGTCTGTCCTGAAGCCATTCCATTTAGCATCGTGATAATCACATTCTCTGACCTTAAAATTAAATACAACTGCATTTCTGTAAGTTTCATTTTTATGAGCATGGTTATCAAGATGAGTATAAAAGAATGCAACAAGAACGAGGAGACTAGTTTTTCCTAGACTATGCATTTGTGGGGAGTGGGTTTGCCTAGTACGCTTGCTTAATGGTGACGCGGCGCTTGGTGTGTGCTCAAGGGTCCTGTTTGGAAAAGGGCTCAGGGGCTGGGTTGAAATCAAGCCAGCCTGGATGATGAGCTTTGCCCGGTGATTCAGCAAAAGTCTCCTGTGCCAATCCCAGCCATCAGGCATGCTGCCCGCCGTGGCGCGTCGCGTCTGTTTCACAGTAGCATCCGCAGATGTCGGGCGCGCTGCTGATGGAAAGCTTGGCATTCCTTGGAGGATGGGGGCCTTCTCTGTTAATAATGACAGTTCAAAGCTCTGCTGAAGAGGGTCGTAAATCTTTGATAAGGACTGCTTAATGTGCCAAGTTAAAGAAGGGAAAAGAACAAGAAAAAGCCAGCTGGGTGTGAAGCTGCAGGGTTGCTCCGGATGGAGATGGGCGAGGCAGGAGGGAGGTTCTCTGGCTAAGATGGTGGTGGGTGGGGTCTGGTCTGGTCTGCTTGGAAGAGCAGAAGGGGACCCCACACAGTGTAATATTGGTCCAAGACTTCCAGGGCCTATCAGGTATTATTCTCTCTGGGGCAGCCCTTCTAGGATGGCCATCATCATAATTATGTTCCTCCAAGTCATTTCTCACTTACCGAGATTCTCTCTAGGGTTTTCTAGATACAGAGCACTGAAAAACTGGTTTTCCATTATCTTCTGTGGGTGCTCTGGGATGATGCCCAAGGCTACCTAGGCTGCCTCTTCACCTAGGAGGCACAATAGGGAACTGAAAAAATTCCTAGCTCCGCAGCCAGGTACCCAACTCTCTGAACTATCCATCGAGCATTCTTCTTTGAAGGTGTCCTTTTATTTCAGGGGCTATCCAAGCTCAAGTCTAGCCCAGATCTGGGCAACATTACTTTTTTAGACTGTTCTGTAGGCATCCTTCAGTCTCGAGAGACTATGGTAACGTGCTCTGTATGGAGGTCTTGGAACAGCGTCTAGTGTGGCTGAGAAGGCCTATTCGAGAGTGACAATCCCTTCCACACTGAAGACAAATACAATCTGTCCCCTGTCCAGCTCCCTGATTTTGCTTTGACGCTGTATGGGAAGCTGGAGTGTCCTCTCCAGAGCACGAAGCCTGGGTAAGATAATATGGAGGATAGGCTGTTACCCAAGCAGCAAATCCCCCCTCTCCATATCGCTGAAATAGTCCAATGGAAAGGCAAGAGCCAATACAACTGGTTCCAGCAATGTCGCAGGAGTTGCCAGAATGACACGAACTGCCTCCGGGACTCCGGCTCTGGATTTTTACTCGAGGTTGACTCCTGAAGCCTTTTCCTTCAGTGGATATAGCCACAAGGCAGTGGAGGTTTGAAATCAGAGTTTTCCTTCTCCTAGATGGGCTGCCTTCCAAGGCTGACGAGACCCACCTACCCGGCTCCCAGAATCCACCAGCCAGCATGTTGGGACCTGTCATCGGGGGGGGGGGGGGGGGAAGAAGAGGAATGTTGCTAAGAGTTGAGCTAATCCTATTCAGGTGTTATGCGTAAAACAGTGAGATGATAGGGACTCAGAGATGCCCACAAGGCCCAACCCCCTGAACTCCCCATTCCACCCAGAAGTCATGCTGGACATGCTTACAATGCTCCCATGGAGGGGAACCAGGATGAGCTGGCCTTCCAGTGTTGGTACCACTAGGAGACTGCTGAACATGCTTATGGGCCCCTTTGGAGACCGTTGCGCTCAATGCATGACAGTCTTGCTGATGTAGGCTGCGGGTGAGGATGGCGGTGGGGGGGACTCACAGGCACCCCTTCCCATCTCCATTGCTCTCTGAGTCCTCCTCAACTTCAGGCATAACATCTGAAGAAAGCTTCTGGTTTAAAGAGAAAGAGCCACCAGGAGAGTGGCCCTGGAGCTAGAGATTGCCCTACTGAGGTCTGGGGCATCTGAACACGTTCCGTGTATTTGCAGATTGCAGCCCACTTTCTCAGGTGCATGAGGTCATGCGCTATGCATCAGAAGAAGTGGCTTGTAGTCCATGAAACCTTATGCCCGGCCAAATGTGTTCATCTTCAGAGCGCCCCAGGACTCTTGCTTAGTTGTGTTGCAGCGGTCTACAGATTAACCTGACTAATTAATGGTTTACATGCTGTTGAGCTGATTCCGAGTTACAGTGACCCTTCCCAAGGTTTTCTAGGTGTAAAATACCCTGGCTTTACCAGGTCCCTCCTTGTGGGGGCACTCTGGGATTGTACTGACTGCATAGGCTGGCTCTTCTCCTGGGAGACATCGTTGAGGAATCAAACTCCTAGGCTCAGATCTGCAGCCAGAGGCTCCAACTCACTGAGTTATCCAGCCTGCAAACATGGCTACTACCCCTCTAGACATTTGATGAACTGATCAGCAGGCCCACAGGCCACCTGGTCACGATCTTCCCTGTTCGGGGGGGGGGGGGTATGTATTCCAATTTCAAGTATAAAAATCATGTTCAGCTTGGCTTTTCTATCTACAAATTAGTAAAAGCAGTTTTATGAGGATTGGAGGCTTCTTTTGTCCTGATGATGCTCAAAGGGTCACCACTGGCCACCCCCTACTGTTTCCCACTGCCTCTGTTTCCTCTCTACTGTGGCTGCTTTTTTCCCTCCCCGCTTTGAACCTATGTCCCAAAGAGAGAGAGGCTGGAGCAGATGGAGATTGTTGCTCCTTTCTCCTTTCATCACTCACCTATTTCTTTCCCATTTATTATATTATTTATTATTATTATTCATTTTATAATTTGTTATTTCTTTTATTTTATTACTAAAAATAATCATAAATCATTTTAACTGAATGTGGCAGATGTGGCTCTCCTCCTCCTCCCCTTTATCTTCCAAACGACAACTCTGGGAGGTAGATCAGACTGAGAGGAAGAGTGACTAGCCCAAGGTCACCCAGTGCCTTTCAGTCCTGTGCTAATTAAGGAAAGAGACATCTTTGCTTCCCTTCTTATAGATGTCCAAGTAGCTCCTTCAGTCTGAGGAGAGTTGGTAGGAGATCCCTGATATATCCTCCAGTTGGTTTCACTTCCCCCTGGTCTGAATAGGCTCTTAGAAGGACTGGGGGTGAGGGATAATCCCACTTCTGCAGTCCTACTCCACCCATTGTCATGGGTTGTTAACGGTCGTTAACAGTGGTCTTTCTGATGTGTGTGGTCCTAATCTTCCTGGGGACGGATGAAAGAGCAGCATGATAAAGAGGAGACAGATTGTATCTAAGGCCTCCACCCCTGTTGAGTGAGGGATTTTCTATATGCAGATGTACAGCCTCCATGACCCCTCTCTCAAACCACCTATCTTCTCCGTCCAAAATGAGTACATCTTGGTCATCAGATGAGTGTCCTTTGTCCTTCAAATGAAGGAACACTGTGGATTGTGGTCCTGAGCGGTTGCCCCTCCTTGTGCTGGGCCATTCTCCTGTTTAGTGGCTGTTTGGTTTCTCCAATGTAGAGCTCCGAACATCTTTCTCCAAAAGACCCGACCCTCCAGGGCTTGTTTTGTGCCTCTTTGCCCTTTCATGCCCCCTTCTTTGTTCCAGCACACACACACACAAAGCGAGGTCGTAGCTCCTGGAAGCATCCAGAACTCATAATTCACTTTTTCAATAGTTCCCAGAATCTCTCTGACATTTTAGGAGCCCCAAGCAATCGGTTTTCAAAAGCAGACATGGACTTCTGACCCTTCCTTCCTTCCTTCCTTCCTTCCTTCCTTCCTTCCTTCCTTCCTTCCTTCCTTTCCTTCCTTCCTTCCTTCCTTCCTTCCTTCCTTCCTTCCTATGTAGCATTTTTGATGGTCTGTGCCAAGGTCTGCTGCCTTAACCCCAGTTTTTTTATGCCACCTCTGCCTCCAGGTTCTGGAGAACTGAAAGCTCATCATTTTGTGTTCCAACGACAGTATCACCCAACTTCCAAAATTCTAAGAATCTGGCGCGAAAGAGATGGGGTTGTGTGCATGTGCTTGGGCTGATTGTATCAATGGCAAGAAGTCAAAACATTAGCATTGCAGCTTGTGAACAAGGTGTGGAAAAACCTCCCACAATGCTGGCTGTAGTGTGTTATGCGTGAACAAGGTATTATATGGCTCTGGATGGCCATATTATCTGGTTAGCAGCCTTATTTGCACAGATTCTCCTGTTGTCCATTCCCACAATCAGCTGGCCCAGAGGTTGTCCGGCCTGGCTCCCAAGTCTTGCCATCCTTCTACTGTGATGTAACAAAGGCCCAACCTGGCTCTCAGGCTTTCGATTTGAAGTCTCACGGAATGCTACTGATCTAATATTTTTGTAATTGGCAGTCGACTCAGAAGGAAGTCCCTCCCCCTTTTTTCCTTTCCTTTCTTTTAGTTTAGGAAGGAAATTTTAAACAGACGTGTTCGTGCATGCACCGCATGTAGTGGTGTGGTGGAGCCAGGGCTCAGAGGTCCAGAGTCCTGGGAGATTCTGATTAACAGGAACTATTACACCATCCACCACTCCCCTTGGATTTTCCTGTTCCTTCTAAAACTAGCTACCATCCTCCTTGAAGTTGGAAGAGAAATGGATTTGCCAGGAACAGTATATTGTTGCAAGGTCTCCCTCTTGTAATGCAAAATATTTCAGAGTGGTGGAAAGGGCAATTAAGAGCCATTAAGTATACAAACCCGGAGTGCTCACTGGAAGGACAGATCCTGAAGCTGAGGCTCCAATACTTTGGCCATCTGATCAGAAGAGAAGACTCCCTGGAAAAGACCCTGATGTTGGGAAAGTGTGAAGGCAAGAGGAGAAGGGGACAACAGAGGACGAGATGGCTGGACAGTGTCATCGAAGCGACCAACATGAATCTGACCCAACTCCGGGAGGCAGTGGAAGACAGGAGGGCCTGGCGTGCTCTGGTCCATGGGGTCACGAAGAGTCAGACACGACTTAACGACTAAACAACAAAAGTATACAAAACACCAACTCATGGTAGAAACAAAAACTCTTCAGACCTTTTCTGGAGATGAACTCCTTTGGATTCTCCTGGGCAGGCGCTTGCTATCAGGACTGCTACGATGAGCTGTTGCACCTTCAAATTTGCCACTGCACCACTACAGGGAGAGTGGATAGTTTGCTTGTGGAACACACTGCCACAGGATGTGATGATACACGTTGGCTGCAGTGACTTTTAAAAAGGGCAATTGAGCGCATTCATGGAAAGGGAGAGGTTTTAAAAGCAGCTATAAGCCAAAAAATGGGGTCTCCATGGATAGGGATAACATATTGCTCTGCACTGAATATGAGCAGGTGATGGGCGACACATCTAAGTGCTCTCCACCGTAAATTTAATGCTGACTGAGATTGGCCAGATATTTATGACTAGATTTCATTTCCCTTCCCAAAGGGGTCTTTCTTCCTTCTCCTACCCCCCCTTCTTCTGAAGTCCTGACAAAAAGAAATAAACCAATAAGTTGCACAATGCAGTGTAGGACTGTAGTTTCCCCATTTTTCTTTCCCTGTTCCTTGTGCACTTCCATAGCATGATTTGGCTGTTTAGAAGCCAGCCGGAGAATTTGTAAATCATCTTCCCTTGGCAAGGAAGGAAGACATGCACTTAGATATGAAGACAATTAAAATGAAGATTATATATAGCATAGATTTATTTGTGCTAGAAAAACCTATTCCATAAGCAGATTTTCTACCCCCCCCCCCCCATCTTTGCCTCCAAGCAAGGCAAATCCTGCCCAGTAAAAGAAGCAGTCAGATTTCTCCCTCCTTCCCAGTTGATTAATTGGCATTTTAACTGATTAATCCAGTGACTAAGGGATTACACTGAAAGAGCTCTGCTTTCTCCCTCAGACATCAACATTAAAAAACCCTTTCGGGATCTTATTGACAGAGGCGTGAGAGAACTTACAATTTAAGAAGCAAAAGTTACTGTTGTCTGTTCAGAAGAAATTCACCCTCCTCTGTCTGTTGACAAGACATGCACTTTGAATAAACATTCTCTTTAAACATGGCCAGCCCTGCCATTAGACAGAATCTCACAGAACACCTCAAAGAGTTAAATTTAAAGAAAATGCAACAAATTGTTATTATATTTTTGATGCAAAGGAGGCATAGATGTAGGTAGGTAGGCGAGGGAGTCACTTACCCCCTGGAATCCTACACCACCACCATCATCATCACTATTTTTATTGCCAGAATTCTATTATTTATTTATGCCAGTGTTAAATGAAATGACGTCAACTGGTGACTTGCCAATAGTTAAAGCTTATATTTACACAACTGGTGTGCAATGTGGAATACCAGCCTTCTTGACTCCTTAACTAGTGGGAATTTGCAACTGTGATTTATTCCATTTTACTTCCACTGGTGTATGTGAGTACTAGGATTCTGGCCTATGTTCTTTATTATTCACTTATTGTAGTGTATACAGATGTGGTGTCCTTTCTATGTGCCAATCATGCAGATTAGTCCCGCCCCCTGAAAAAACAAATTCCCTCCAATGCTTTTGCAAGGGAAAGCTGCTTGTGGGATTTCTGGTCTCATTTGCTAAAATAACTTGATTGACTTATTTGGGGGGGTGGGGGGTGGAAGTGCTATTTTCTGTGCTTTTCTCACATCCTCCCTAAAACCCTGGAAGTGAACTTCCAATCACTTCCAGCTGACAGACAGACAAACAAACAAAATCAAACAAAACAAAATGAAGATTAAAAAGCACATTTTTAGAAGGGATACTGTTCACAGCAGGGGAGAAGCTGGGGAGTCAGATATAACAGGAGTGATAAATCTGCTCCAGCTTTTTGGGCGAACATAACAGGAGCTATCTCAGTTTCTGAACCTTATCCCTAAAATGGATCCAGCATCTTGGATAGCTTCAGACTGAAATCCAGAACAGTGACATCCGATGACATCAAAGCTGCCAGACAGCACTGGCCCGTGAAGTGTCAAAAATGACCTCTGGACCATTAAAGTCACTCTGTATTGAAGAATTTGGGGCCAGTTTAACCATTAGACAGAAGGACGGGTGTTGTTTTTTTTTTTGCCTCAGGTGGCTCATGGTGGGTGGAGGCAGCAAGGTGTGGGAAGAGAGATTTAAACACTGAGAGGTCTTTCTTGGGATCCCTAAACAAACCTGCTATTTTTGGCTGTGATGAAAGATGCCCTCCAAAGCTGAAGATTCACCGGCCAGCCTAGTAGATTTTGAACATGGAACTGAAAATGTGCTTCCCCCCCCCCCCCCCCCACCATTTGCCTCAGGCAGCAAAATGTCTTCGGAATGCTCTGAAGGAATCCTGTTTTTTTTTTTTTTTTTTAAGACAAAACTTCCCTCGGTGAGCGTGGTATAGAGGAAACAAAAGGGTCACTTAAGGAAGTTTATTACTTATTTACGAAAGATGTTCATTTCTAAGTGGATAAAAGCCGCAGAACCATTTTTTAAAAAAGAACTGCTTGTGATCAGCTTATCTTTGACTGTTGCTAACATCTCATAGGCACTAAAATATGTTTCACGGAGATCTGGGTTTGGTGAATGATTTCAGAAAAGCACTTCCCCCTCGGTCCTTTGGGGCATACGTGGAGCTTCACCAGGGCAAAAGGTCTGCGCCCTCCAGGAGCTTACAGCTGAAAATTGATAGTGATGGGAGGTGAGTGAGAAGAAAGGGACAAAGAGTGACCTTTGGGGTTTCCGTATTGACTGTCTCTTTTAGGGTAATAAAATTATTGATCAGAAAGATGGCTGGCAGGAGGGAAAAGCCATGTGACCCCTTTTAAAGCTGCTTAGTCACGAGAAGACACGAGGTTTTGTGGGTGCGTGGGTGCAACCACTGTTTTAGGTTTTTTTTTTTTCCATTTGGTTTTTCCAGCTTGTGCCACCTTCTTCCTGGAGGTGGAGTGGATTATTTCAGTGGCTGTCTTCAACATTTGGAGGCCTCATGTCCACCTTTAACCCCACACTGAAATATGCCACCAATTAGGTCTGTTCCAGAGCTTGGAAGTAATTTGTTCTATCAACCTATCTATTGATGGCCAGAATCCTTACTCAACACCTGTGTTTGTGCAAGTGCAGTTGAATAACTCAGAGAAACAAAGAGCCAATAGTTAATGAGTGCCCGTCTGAATTCTTAGTTGTGTGTTCAGTCATGTAACTGGCACACTACTTGGAATTTGAATGGGGACTGATAATCCCTGCCAGTTGCGCCATGGCACACTAGAATAAACATTCAATTAGATTCTCAACAAGCTATTTGCCCCAAGGTGTTAAACAGAACTATAACAAAACTTGGGAAGTTATTTCTTCAGAGCTTGAGGAAGTTCCTTCCAAGCAACCACATAGTTCTGCTCTACACATTTTTAACCTCAGATTGTCTAGAACAGATGTTCCGACTTTGAGCTCTTGGGATTTGCTTTCTTTTTTAAAAAAAAAACCACATCCCTGTACGCTGGGTACAAAATAACAGCTGAGGATAGGCGAAGCCCATTTCCTGGTGCATCCCTTGAGTGATTAACGGTGACAGCCTCCTCCTCCTCTAATTTAGTTGAATCTACATCTTGGGTTCTCAGAGATCAGAGATTTCCACAGCCTTTCTCCCTAGCTTGCCCCCCTCCCTCCTCATAAGTAAGCAGAAGATGAATCAATGATGCAAAATAAGCCAAGGAGTAAAGGAACATAGTCACATATCATTGGTTTATTTCAGTTCATTAAAAAAATGTTCTTCCCAAGGAGCCAACGTGCCTTCTTGTCTGCTAAGCCGTGGGAGAAGTCACTTTGGTTTTGGGGTCATCCAGGTGGCATCTGTGGGCGTCATTTCCTCCCTAGCCACCTGCGGAGGCATCCAACGCTGCCTGAACTTTTATTTTGTTTTTTAATTCAGTAAATTTATTTCCAGCAGTTGGGCTGATTTCAAAGTAACCTCTAGTTGCTGCCATCTTCATTCCCCCCCCCCCGTGACAGCTGGAGGCATTTTTGAGAAGTAAAGGTGATGACATAGTATTGTGACGTCTATGTAGTTATTATTGAAGGTTGTTATTATTGTCTTGTCTTGTTGTGAACCGCCCAGAGTGGCCTTGTAGCCAGATGTGTGGCATACAAATCGGACGGATGGATGGACGAACAAACAAACAAACAAACAAACAAATGACACAGGGGAACCTGAATGTTGATTCAGAGGGTGAGGAACTAATGGGGCCAACAGGGGGTAAGGTTGTACCCTAGCAATGCTGGGCAGAGAGGGACCCCAAAGTGCAAAAGAATAAAGAACCCCCCCCAAGCCCACACTGACATTTGCATCTCCTGAACCTACGTCAGTTCTCTACACCAGTGGTCCCCAACCTTGGGCCTCCAGATGTTCTTGGACTTCAACTCCCAGAGATCCTGGCCAGCAGAGGTGGCGGTGAAGGCTTCGGGGAGTTGTAGTCCAAGAACATCTGGAGGCCCAAGGTTGGGGACCACTGCTCTACACTCTTCTCTAAGGGCTCCGCAATTCCTGGTAAGGCAAGACCGGAACTAATAGTGAGACAGGTCAAGTGGTTCCGTTGAGGAATTAGAAACTGAGAGCACTAAAGGTTTACGGGCCCCAGTTTCGGCTGTGAAACGGACTGGGTGACCCCGGTGGCTGTCTCAACTTGAACTACCTCCTAGGGTTATTGTACAAATAAAAGGAGGTGAAGGACAGCTACACCCTTCCCCTGGAGCCCACTGGTGGAAAAACAAGTAATAATTGTAACAAATAAATCTTGAGACAAGGTGGAGAGATGGGCTCAAAGACAAAAAAGGAAAAAGGGAAAAGGAAAGGAAAAGGCCTGTTCCTTTAATTCTGCTCACTCTGTGGAAAGGGGTGGAGTCTGGGAGGTGGAGCCTTGGCACAGATGTATAAAAGGCTTCAGTAGCGCTTCTGTCCTTGTTGGGAAAAGAGGTTATTTTGAAGGTCTTCAAGGTGCTGCTGCACTTGTGGGGCCCCCTAGTGGTTTCAGTGGGACTGGCCCTCCCATCTATTTTGTGATGGTACCCACAACACATTCTGAATATGGCCAAAGTACCCAACATCTCCAAAAGGATGGTACGGTGTCCATTGCCCTGTACATCACTTCAGCAGGCTGACATGGCTAACCTAAATGTGGGGGCAGTGGGGAGAATTGTGTTTCTCTGATTTTTCTTTCCTTCCCTCAGCTGGTATTTTTAAGTGTTTGCTGAATGTGCTTAACTGGGTCAGGCTGTGGAGTTGTGATTGTGCCACTCTTGCTGGCCTTCTGCCCTTACTAAGCCTCTCAATCTCTGCGCCGTTCCTCTGACACCTTGAAGGCACAGCTAACGATTCCAAGCCGGATAAAGAAGTGTGCGCTTTTCTGTAAAAATACTCTCCGTTTTTACCCATGTCCCGCCTTACGGCTCCATGCCGTGCCAGGGCAGAGTGTCCAGTTTTTGCGCTAGTATTCTATTAACCATGCTGATAGTACCACAAAGAGATTTCTTTTTATGTCGGACCATGATTTATTCTGAACGAATGCAGATATTAAAATACCTGACCTATTTTTTCATTGCTTGGCTTCCAGCATGGGTCACAGAGGTGGGGGATGGGGGGAAAAAATCCTTTCCCTCTAACTTCACCTCCCAGTTATTGAATTGTGTTCTGTCTACATAATTATTTTTTTTAAAGGAAAAATGTTCTGAAACCTCTCCTCCTCCTTGTAGCAGCTTCTTCTTATTCATTATTTATATAATGTCTTCAGTGTACAGGAAGCTTTACAAGATTAAGTGAGACAGACCCCTAGTGAAAATGTACCATTTTTAAAACCTAGATGACCGGGAGGGGAAAAAAAACCAAAACACCAAAGGCTAGGGAGGTAAACATGAGATGAGAAATAGATCATAGGAATGCAATCAAGAACAAACTTGTTTATAGGGAATTCGAAGCGGATGAAGCTAGTACGCTTTGAAGGGAGGTTATTATCAGGAGCAGAAAGCCTTGTTTATATTGATGCTGAGTGACTGAGTCTGTTTTCGTATTACTCTTTTTTTCTGCTTTGTCCGGGGCTCATGATCTTTAGCCAAGTCTAGTCATTGCTGTTATTGACAGTGTTCAAAGCACTGAATACTATTCTTTATGTAGCCCAAATCCATGCAAACAAAGCCATCAGTAGGATTGGGGAAGCCTTCTGGTCTTTAAGGAGAGAAAACCATAAGGGGGAGCAACACCACCCAAAGAACCTGGGGAGGATTGGTCACGGCCAGCACAAAGTTTTGATTCTGACTTCTAAAAAGGAACTTACTGCATTACTTCTCGGTTGCAGTGTTGCAATTATTATCACAGCTTCAATTGTGAAAATAATTTCTTGTGTTGCGCTTTGCATTGGCCTTACCAGCAGATCAACAAAGTACTCTCTGGTTCCCTCTAGTGGTCAGTTCTGATAATGCATCTCACAAACTGCTATGTTGTTATGAGCCATCAAGTCTCTTCCACAGTAAGGGGATCGTATGAATTAAAGCATCCTGTCATTAACAGCCCTGGTCAAAGCTGTGGTGTCCTTTACCAAGTCAAGCCGTCTCATTTGCAAAAAAAACCCAAAAAACAAAACAGCTAAACCAAGGAGGACATATCTTGCTGGTTAGGATTGATAAGAGAATGGCATAAAAGCTGAAGAATTCCTGTTAAATGCCTCTAAAAATTCCTTGAAATGTTAGACCAATGTAACATAGATATTATTCATTGTACTTAAAAAGTTATGTTGAAACTATTAGTTACATTACTTGTTACTCACAAAGTAATTTGTTACAAGCAACGCAGGGAAGCACCTAAAAGTGACAACTACTAGTTACAATATTTGTTACTCAAAAAGGAACTAGTTACAGGCTACTATACATTCTGTGTGTTTAGAATATTGACTGACAGGGCAAAGGATAGACAGGAAAGAGGAAATGAAATGTCTGGAATCCTAAGCAAGATGTTTGACACACTCTAATCTTTTCTTATTGGTCCCACTTGTAAACTCCATTTCTGTTTGCACAAACAGACAAAACCCACTGGTAAAATTTTCTTTCTTTCTTTCTTTCTTGTGCTCCTCATTGAATTTGCGAAGCTACCCTAGGCGATTCCATCCCAATTGTTCACTCATATTTGAGACAGCCCGTGTGGAATAGTGGTTAGAGTGACAGATTTAGGGCCCAGGAGACCTGTGTTCAAATCCTAGCATAGCTGAGAAACTTTGCTGGATGACTTGGCCTAACCCCACTCCTTCAGCCTGACCTACCTCACAGGGTTGTTAGGGGGATTAAGTGGGAAGAAGACAGTCACGTACGGCACCAGGTTAGGAATATTATAAATAAGTACATCTTCATCGTGACCCAGCTGGAGGCATCCATCTTCCTCTGATAAGGACCCAGAGCTCTCAGCAATTAACTTCCTCCTGGGGGTGGACCTGCTCAGAAAGATAGTTGAGGGTCCACTTCCTTCAGGTTAAGGTAGTGATGGCGAACCTTTTTGAGTCCGAGCGCCCAAACGGCAACACAAACCCAAATTATTTCTTTCGAAGTGCCAACACTGCAATTAGACCTGAATACGGAGGTTTTAGTTTAGAAAAAACAACTCATACAGTTGTCTGAACTAATCAACACATTTTCTCTTAAAATAAATACACAATAACAGAGCTTTCAATGATACAAACACTTTTTTATTGGAAAAAACCCATCAACTCTAGTAAATGGAAAAAATTATTAAAGTAATACATTGTACACATGGCCTGAAGCCAGGTAATTTATACAAACTTTTAAAATAATTCTGTGCATGTATTTTTGGATAAGAGATACTCAACTTGTAATATGAGTATATGCCAGGCTGACATTGTATGGGGCAAGCCTTACTCTGGGTCCTTTCCCTGCTTCTACAGGTGTTGGATTAGTAAAAGTAAAAGTCAACCTGCATTAGGATGAGCAAGATAAACAAGAAAACTAAACTTGCTTAACACACTTTAAACAACTCCTAAACTAGTGTCTTGGATTGCAAACACTGCATTAGGTAAAAGTTTGAAGTTGGCATGCTTTTGCACAATTAATGTGATTTTTGATGTTGGATGCATGCTGATAATTTGTCAAACCTTGGCTCATACGCTGTTAGTTTGAGAGCAACACATGCAGCACTCATGTCATCTGCTAGTCTGTTTCTGGTATCAGATCTGATATAATTCAAAGCTGAAAACAGCTGCTCACAAGCATAAAGTGACCCAAAAGAAGTAAGAAGAACAATCCCAAGTGCTTTCATTGACTTAAAATTATTTGGCAGAGAATTCCACACTTGAAGGATTTCATTTCAGAACTACCAACTGTGCTGTCCTTTGTCATCCCTTCGCACTCTGTCTTCTCCAGTGTTGCACGCGGGTCATAGAATTTATTTTTCCAGATAGAGTTTTCTTGAAATTCCAATAGCTCCATTTCCAGATTTCCAAAATCTAACCAGTGTAAGCAGGAAAGATCACGTTCTTCAAATTTGGCTTTATCTGGAGAAGTAAGAAAACACAGGATTGTCTCCATCTTACGGAACTGTAAAAATCTGTTCCTAAAATTCTCCTTTGCAGCTGCTACAAGGCTAGAAAATTCTTTGTAGATTTCCTGATGGCTTGTAGGATTGTCCGTAAATGTTGCAGAATTTTCCAAATGCATTTTTAGATTTCAGCTGCCCACTTTCAAGTTCTCTCTCAAAAACCTGCACTTTTCTCTCAAATGTTCTGATGTCACAAAACATCCTTTCTGCTGTTTTCCCTAAACCTTTCAGTTTTTTGTTCAGTATATTGAAGTGTGCTGTAAAATCTGTAAAAAACATGAGGTTGGTAAGCCAGGCCATATCAGTGAGCTGTGGATATTCTTACTCCTTTTCAGTCATAAACAACCTAATTTCATCCAAGCAGGCTACAAATCTCTCCAGGACTTGTCCTCTGCTCAGACACCGGACATTATTGAACATAAGTAAAGTATTATACAGTGGTGCCCCGCTAGACAATGTTAATCCGTTCCGCGGAAATCGCTGTCTTGCGAAAACATCGTCTAGCGAAGCGCGTTCCCCCATTGGAATGCATTGAAATCTCTTCAATGCGTTCCAACGGAAAACTCGTCGTCTTGCGAAGATCGTCCATAGGGAAACATCATCTAGCGAGCGCGGGTCCCCATTGGAATGCAGTGACGGCTTTTGACAGCTAGTCGGTGCATTCCAATGGGGAAAACTCGTCGTCTAGCGAAAATCGCCCATAGGAAACATCGTTTTGCGAAGCGCATTAGCGATCGCAAAAAGGCATTGTCTAGCGAATTCCTCATCCTGCGAGGCAATCGTCTAGCGAGGCACCACTGTACTGTGCCTGGAACCCATCAAGAAGTGCTTGAAACTGTCAAAAATTAAGAGCACGAGCCATGATGTAATTCACCATTTTTGTGACATCTCTGAGGATATTGTCTAATTTTTTGCTGTTTTCCCTGGCACAAAGAGCTTCTTGATGTATAATACAATGAAACTGAATGACCGGATGTTTTACTTCTTTAACAAAGAACTGTATGAAACCAGATGTAATCCCCACCATGCAAGGTGCCCCATCACTAGTAACCGAAACTACTTTTTCTGCTATTACGTCTTGTGACAAAAAAGCCTTGTCGATATCTCTCCCTTGTGTTCTTCCAGGCAAAGACAGCAGTTTCACCAGCTCTTCTCTCATGATGTTGCCAACAGCATAACGCAAAATTACTGCTGTGTATGTGTAGGCATCCCTCAGTCTCGAGAGACTATGGTCACGTGCTCTAAATAGATTTGTGGTTTTATGAAAGAGTCTCTCACACACACACACACACACACTTTGGAAGGTTCCTTTTTTCGTGGTTTTATGAAAGTCAGTCTGGTGCGCGCACGCACGCATACCCACCTTCCCTGCCTCCCTAAATTTTCTACAATCAGTTGCTTCAGCTCACTATGACCCCGTTTCCTCTCATTACATTTTAAAAAGCTTGATGAAATCACCCGTCCCTCTCTCGCACCTTCCTTCCTGCCTTAATTGGAGCCTTCCCTCCTGCTTGAAGTCACGTCGTTTTTTTCATGGTTTTATGAAAGTCAGTCTCTCTCTTTCTCACACACACACCCTCCCTCCCTCCCTAAATTTTCTACAATCTTACATTTAAACAAGCTTGATGAATCCACCCGTTTCTCTCTCGCACCTTCATTCCCGCCTTAATTGGAGCCTTCCCTCCTGCCTGCAGTCACGTCTGGCGGAAGTAGCAATTCAAAAAACGGATTAACTGCCGGATTAACTGCTGCAGGCTCTTCTACAGCACTGAACAATAAAGCAGCTTTATCTACGATCTTCAAAAGAACTGATTTACAAGTGCCTGATTTACAAGTGCTGCAACCAAGGAAGGTAGCAGGGATAGGTGGCTTATGATCCTGAGGTTTGGCTGCGGGGGGTGGAGGGGTAGCGATCCGGCGACTTATGGCTCACATGCCGATGGAGAGGTCTCTGCGTGCCAGCTGTGGCACGCGTGCCATAGGTTCACCATCGCTGGGTTAAGGCATCTCTGCAGCAGCAGGGTGAGGTACACCCCCCACCCAGGCTTCTTAAAGCTCCCAGAGAAGCAGAACAGAAGTGTTCTGCCTGGAATAAGGATGTAGCAAACTCTCACAAATTTTCTCATCCTTGACAGGAAAGGGTGTTTCTACCCATCGCAACCCCCTGTTGGAAGGTGAGCCACTGAAAGATTTATCACTCCTCCAGGAGCATGAAAAGACCAGCACCTTTTTCATCGGCAGCAGCATTAGGGGCAAAGAAAGCTCATTTTTAAAGCACTCAAGGGAGGGACTGCATAAAAAAAACCCTTGGATTTTGTGTTGCTATTCTTACGTTGGACCAGTGCCTGGCGTGCTCTGGTCCATGGGGTCACAAAGAGTCGGACACGACTTAACGACTAAACAAAAACAAATTCTTACGTTTTGTTCAGGAAGACAGACTTCTTTGTACAAAAACACACACCCTTCTATAGATGATGACGATGATGAAAACACCAGGCACAGTCAAAATTATAAAAACATTGACTGGTATTATATAACAGATACAAGTTTTAACCAAAAACCTAAGTATCTGTTAAATATCGGTGCAGTATGTATGCTGTTCCTAATATTGCCGTTTTTTGTAGCTCTGATGGTGTGATTTCTGAGATCTGCAACTGCTTATAGTACTGTGTGAAGTTTCTTGATATTGTTCCCAAAGCCCCGATGACTACGGGGACCACTGAAGTGCGTTTCATCCATAAGCAAGAGGTTTCAATTGCCAGGTCTCTGTATTTTGTTAGTTTTTCCAATTCTTTATTTTCAACTCTAGCATCCCCTGGAATTGCAATGTCAATGATCCAGACATTTCTTTATTCTATTACTACTCTGTCTTGTGTGTTATGTTCAAGGTGTCTATCAGTTTGGATCTGGAAATCTCACAAGATCTTCATTTTCTGACACCTTCTCTACTTGATGTTCCCACGGGTTTTTGAAGGATGGCAAGTTATATTTTTTGCACAGTGACCAGTGCACTAATTTTGCCACTCTATCATGTCTAATTTTGTAATCTGTTTGTGCAATCTTTGGACATTCACAGATTAGGTGTGACAGTTTAATTTTTTTCTTGGCAGAGTCGACATTTGCTATTAGCACTGATTCCTTGGATCTTAGCTTTCATCACATTGGTTTGGAGCACTTGTTCTTGTGCAGCAAAAATCAAACCTTCAGTTTCTTTCTTAATGGTCCTAAGTTATAGCAATGCCCATGCTGAATTATTATCATTCTTTCCATCAATATTTCTCAGATGTTGTCCGTGTAGTGGTTTATTTTCCCAGCTGTTTAATTTAATTTCAAATTGTTGTTTCTTATATTGAGCCTTTGTTTCTGTTGTTTTCAAAATGTTCTCCATTTTCATGGCCTTAAGTAATTTTCTCTGTTTGTACTGATAAAATCATTTAGGCTTCTTTTTTCCTCCTCTACTAGCTGCTGTATTTGCAGTAATCCACGGACTCCAATTTTTTGTGCAAAATATAATCTGTCCACATCACTTTTTGGATGTAGTGCATGATGCATGTTCATTAGTTTGTGTGTTTTTCGATCCAATTCTTTTAATTCGTTTTGACTCCAATCTATTATTTCAGCTGGTATCTAATTACTGGAACTGCCCATGTGTTTATGGCTTTGATTGTATTTCCATTATTTAAATTTGATTTTAAGATTTTCCGCAGCCTTTTGATATATTCCCTTTCTGTCAGTTCTTTAACTTTTGTGTGCACTATGTTATCTGCTTCTAGTATTCCTAGGTATTTATAATTTTCATCACTTGAGAGTGATTTTATAATATTGCCATTTTAAAACTCTATTCCATCTAGTTTTTGGATCTTGTCATGGTGTATAGACAGAGCTGCACATTTGTCAATTCCAAATTTCATTTAGATATCTTCACTAAATATTTGCACTGTGTTTAGCAGTGATTCTATCTCTGTGGAACTTTTTGCATATAGTTTAAGTCATCCATGTATAACAGATGATTGATTTTTCCTGCTTGTTCTGAAATATGGTAGTTTTATTTAAAATTATTGACATGGGGATTAGTGAGATGTTTAACAGCAGTGGTGACAAAGAATCCCACTGAAATATTCCTCTTTTGATGGTAACTTCCATGTTTTCTTCACCACTGGCCATGAAGACAGTTTTCCATTTTTCCATGTTTTTCTTTGGGAACTTCTGAATGATTTTACTAATCCCAAACATTTTTAGACAGGTGTTAATCCAGCTGTGTGGCAATGAGTCAAATGTCTTTTTATAGTCTATCCAGGCCATGTTAAGGTTTGTTTTTCATCTTTCTGCATTTTTCAGTATCATTTTATCAATAAGCAGCTGATCTTTTGTGTCTCTTGACTTTTTAAAGTTCCCTTTCTGTTCGGTTGGGTATAGGGAGTTTTCAGTTAAGTATTTAGATATTGATCTTGCAAGTACTCCTGTGAGGAGCTTGAACATTAATTGTTGGAAGGCATGTTGATGTGGGGCTGGCCTTGAAGACTGTTAAGAAATTGCAACTAGTACCGAAGCCTAAGAGAAAACTTTTTTGACTAGGATCCTAAGACCATTGTACTTGTTTTATTGACTGCCAGTTCCGTGCAATTCAAAGTCCTGGTTGTTTTCCTTTAAAGACCTAATTTGGTCTTTCCTAATTTTAGATCCACAGATACTGTTGGATTAATTATTTACTTATTAATTACATTTGTACCTCACCTTTTCTCCTGTGAGCTCAAGGCACATCTATGGCTTCCCTTCCTCTGTCTTCCCAACATCCCTGTGAGGATCAGAATGGGTGGTGGGGAGGGGCGTGAAAGAGGAAAAAACAGAGCTGGAGAGGTAGAGGGGTCTTTAACCGGGCTAAAGTCTTGGAAGAGTTGGATTCAAATCGCCATTTAGCCAAAAAGGACCAGTCATATATTCTCAACCTGACCTACCTTTCAGGGTTTTTCTAACTACTGTATTTTTCCGTGTATAAGATGATACTTTTGTCTAAAATCTTTAGACTAAATATTGAGGGTCATCTTATACACAGAAGTAAGCTGAGGAGAGAACAAAAACAAGTGGAGGGGGAAAGGGATCAAAGCAATCGTGCAGCCACAGGATTGCTTTGATCCCTTTCCCCTTCCACTTGCTAAGTCCCGCTTAGATTTCCTAATTTTGCGTTAGAAAAGTCTTATACATGGGGGCATCTTATACACAGAAAAATACATTAATATGGCCACCCACTGAGTTTCATGGCACATTAAAGATTAGAACCTGTATTTCGGAAAAGCTGGTTCAGTGCTCTAACCACTACATGCTGGTTCCCTAAGTCCCATCTGCCTCTGCCATTTCCCTCATAATTTATCTGGGGATGATGGGAGTTGTAGCCCATTCAAGTCTGAGAAGGTGAGGTTGGGAAAAAGCTAATGAAATGGCTTGATGAAGGTCACTTGAAAAGACCCTGGGATTTGGTCTGTTCTTTATTAACATGGGCCATTTCATCCCTCTTGTCTCTGTCCCATTGCTACCTGTGGCATGATAGGAGACCATGTGCAAAATCTTCCCCAGCAGTAGTTTCACACAATATTTTAAAAGAATACAAATTTTAAAAATGAAGTTGATTAAAACATTTAGAAAAAAATTTAAATGAATGCAATATAAAATATGAGCATGCCTTCAGTTAAAAGCAGGCTGGTACAACTTGGCCTTAGAACCCATGGAAGGGGTGATATGTATATGCTGTGGCAGAGCATTCTTTTGGGATGGGGCCGCCAGAAAGAAGGCCCTGTTTCTTACAACTGTAGATCTTACCAGTGAGGCCTCTGTGGTGGATCTTATGACTCAGTCAGGTTCATATGAATACGGGAAGTCCTTCAGATAACTTGGTCCCAAGGCATTTAGAGATAAGAGCCAGAATGCGAAATTGGGTCTAAAAGGAACTTCTGGATAGCTCAGTGGTTCAGGTCTCTAGCTGCAGAGCCAGAGGTTGGGATCTGGGAATCCCCATGGTGCCTCCTTGATAGGGCTGGATAATCCATAAGGTCCTTTCCAGCTATGCAGTTCTAAGAGGATGATGATTAAAGGCCTTCTACTCCTTCTCTTTTTGTTTTGATAGTGCTTTTAGTTTAGCAATTGTGTTTTCATGATGGATCGTCGTTATCTTGATGCCTGGTCCTGCAGGCCTCTTTCGGGAAAGCAAAGCAGGGCATCTGTTTTTGTATTAATGAAATAGCCCAGCATTCTGTTTCTGATGATGGCCTGCCACCTGTCTCCATGGCCAGAATCCTACCGATGTTTGCAAAAGGCTTGCCTAATTTGCCACAGCTAATTGAAGCTAATTGATAAGGTGCTGTGGGGGAGGTAGTTGTTTTGGTAATCTACTTGGCTGCATATGGAATCAAATGAAAAAGCTGTGCCCCAGCATCTTGTCAATTAGTCGCAGATACAATTAGCGGTGGCAAGTCTTCCAGGCCTTTTGCAAACACCAATAGGATTCTGGCCCATGAAGCCCCCCCAAAAAGGTATAAAGAAAATATTCCTCACCTATTGTTTGCCTAGCACTAGGTATTCAAAGGTATACTACTCCAGTATATGGAGGTTCTTTTGAGAGCCTTCTCAAGAGAGGGAAAGTCCATTCCATATGTGCTTCGGGGTACACACATTCTTGTTGGGCCAGATTTTATTTATTTATTTTTGCAAACGAGCCTCATCCTGCTTGGCATTCAGTTCTTTGTCCCCGAAGGTATTAGAAGAGGGGAGAAATAACCAAACCCCAGGCGAACCTCCCTCTTGACTGAGCCTCTGTGAATTTCAGCTCCTTGTTTATGTCCCCAGTTTTAACAAATCGTTCTGGAGATAATTACAGATGGGGCCTATTTATAGCCTGCCAGGCATTCTCTGAAGAGGAACGTTGGCTGTTCTGTACAACACATGTGGCTTTGATATAAATATAGATATTGGCTAATTATCCAAGAGCGGGAAGTTACAACGGGAATGTAGATATATAAGCAGAATCTCAGCTGAGGGGGTTATTCCACTCGCTTTGCGGTTGCTGCTGCTGCTGCTGCTGTCAGCACCGCGCGCTCGGTTACAGTTGGAGCCAGCTGCCTTGTTGTGAGAAGAAGCTTGTTAAGAAAAAGATGGCCTCCTGCAAATATCGCAGGCAGTGGCTCTCCCTGCTGGGGAAGCCTCCCCTTCAGGAAGGAAAAGGCAATGTGTGAATCATGGAATATCAAGCGTTGAAAGGTATCCAAAGGTCATCTAGTCCAGCCTGCTACTGATGCAGGGAATTCACAGCCGAAGCATCCCAGACAGACAGCCACCCAGTCTCGGTTAGGAGGACAATGACCCAAGGAGAGGCCTCCAGGAAGCCTCCGGGACTTCAGTGGGGGGGCATGGATTGACTTGTTCCCAGCACCTGGTATTGGCATTTGTCAATATAGGTTCTATACCTGCCCACCATGAGTTGACCTAACTCTTCTAAAGAACAGCATTGCAGGGTGATGTCAGATCATCATCCAGTCATGCACCTTGTTTCCTCCACTGGACCGCCAGGAAGCTTACTGATAGAGGATGTACACAGGAGGCCCATCTTGTCTCTTGGACCGAATATTTAGAGACATAGTGGAACTATATTCATACATTTACTACATAAATCAAACATATCGTGCAGATTTCTCCAAGTATTGGACAGCTGAGTGTAAAACATCATTCTCATCATCCTTATCCCAAAATCATCGTTCTCAAGTCACAATAAAGCCCAGTGCAGCATATAAAACTAATAAATCTATGGGTCTGTTAACGTGGCATAATATATAAGAGAGTGTAACGTGGGCACAAATGCTAAAACCATTGTCTGCTATAAACTTTAAAGCCACCCCACAAGGACATAAAGAATAGATGCTGACCCTTTTTGCAGTTCACATCCCCCCACCATCTATGAAAATCTGTTTACTGATGTGATATGCCATGCATCTGAAGACTGTAGTCCCCAAAAGCTTATGCCAACAAAAATGTTCCAGTCCTTTAGATGCCACAATACGCTTCCTTTTAGCTGGAACAGACCATGAGAGCTACCAGTGTTCTGGACACTGAAAATGCTTAAGAAGGCCGGAGAGAACAGAAAAAGCTAAGGCTGACCTCAGGCAGATGGAAATCCTGGAGCCCGGGAAACTTTCCTAGGGGAAGCCTTGGAAAACGGGTGACCATTTTGCACCCCCCCCCCCCCCCAGTTGTCTCTTGCTGCCATTGCTCAAAGACTCGGTAGGCTAGACTGAACGTCCCGTTTTCTAGGGTTCGAGAAGGCTTTGCAATCTACAGTGGAACCTCTACTTACGAACTTAATCCGTATTGGAATGGTGTTCTTAAGTTGAAACGTTCTTAAGTTGAAGCAAAATTTCCCATAGGAATGCATTGAAAACCGATTAATCCGTTCCGGCTGTTTTTTGTTCTTATGTAGAGGCGCGTTCGTACGTTGAAGCATTAGTTCCCATAGGAACTAATGCAAAGCCGGTTAATCCGTACTCTACCACTAGGGGGGAGAAATTTTTTTTTTAAACCTAAGATGACCTAAGGTTAAAAAAAGGGCAGGAAAGTTTTTTTCCCCGTTCTTATCTTGGAGCTCCATTCTCAAGTAGAAGCAAAATTTAGCGAACGGAGCTGTTCATAAGTTGGATCGTTCTTAAGTAGAGGTTCCACTGTATTTAAAAGGTAGTTACTCCTGGAAAGGCCATTGCCTCACTGATTGATGTGAGAGGGCTGTGTTTTGCCTGCTTCTGGGGGTAGACAGAACTTTTCTTGAACTGTTCCCACTCCTTGGATGTGGTCAGAGGCATTTTACTGGAGGGATGTGCTTCTTTTTTTGGGGACAACCTAAATCTTACCGATCAACATCAAGCCCAAACAATCAAGACACTAATGTGTTCTGCTGTTCAAAACAGGTTTTGTGGGGTTCCTTTGGAGGGGGAACTCTCCCTCCTTCCATAAACCCACAGCTTGTTCTTACCCTATTCCGCAAAAAGAGGGAGGAATCAAAATGTCCGGGAGGTTTTAAAATGTCAACACTGTTTTGAAAAGTTGGATAGCCCCAGCTTGACCTGCCTCAGAAACACTTCCCGAAGACTCAAAATCCCGTCAGTTCCCGATTACTTTTTCCAGCAGCTCCTTCAGCCTTGGCAGGCTGACAACTGTCTGTAACAGCCAGGCTGCAGCCATGGAATGTACGTGTGTGTGTGTTGTGTGTGTGTGTGTGTGTGTAGCGGTGGGGAGACAGAAACCTTGCCAGTTTTCTGTGTAACAAACTGGAAGCTCCCCAAAATGGAGCCCTGCCCTGCTGCCTTCTGAACTACCAGCTAAGCTGGCAGCTGTCCCCATTCACCAGCGATTCCTGCTGCCAGAGGTGAAGCACAAGTGCTGGGCTGGAACAATGCTTCAAACCTGCATACTCTGTGTGTTCAAGGACAGTGAGGGCAGTGGAAAATGTGGCACCAAATATATCTCTCTCTCCAGCTTCCTGAAATGAGAGATTCTCATGTGTTTCTGATTGCAAAGTTCTGCTTGAAATTTCATGGCTGATGTACTTTCAGCCAAATCTCGTGCAGGGCTTGTGTTAGCCAATCCATCAATTTCAATTCCTCCTCTGCTAATTTAGAAAAAAAAATTAATGATTTTTTTAAAAAAAAATCCTCCTTGGTATGAAGAAACTTTTAAATTAGAGTTCGTTCTTCTAAAAATGAAGACCTCAGTTGGAAGTCTCTGAGGTTTAGCTGGGCCTAGCAAGGAGAGACAAGAGGGCCTTCTTAAATGAACAGTGCAAAGATATATAGGAAAATAATAGAAAGGGAAAAACCAGAGATCCGTTCAAGAAAATTGGAGATATTAAAGGAACCTTTTGTGCAAAGATGGACATGATAAAGGACAAAAATGGTAGGGACCTCACAGAAGCAGAAGACATCAAGAAGAGGTGGCAAGAATACACAGAGGAATTATACCAGAAAGATCTGGATGTCCCGGACAACCCAGATAGTGTGGCTGCTGACCTTGAGCCAGACATCCTGGAGAGCGAAGTCAAGTGGGCCTTAGAAAGCATGGCTAACAACAAGGCCAGTGGAGGTGATGGCATTCCAGTCAAACTATTTAAAATCTTAAAAGACGACGCTGTTAAGGTGCTACACTCAATATGCCAGCAAGTTTGGAAAACTCAGCAGTGGCCAGAGGATTGGAAAAGATCAGTCTACATCCCAATCCCAAAGAAGGGCAGTGCCAAAGAATGCTCCAACTAACATACAACTGCACTCATTTCACATGCTAGCAAGGTTATGCTCAAAATCCTACAAGGTAGGCTTCAGCAGTATGTGGACTGAGAACTCCCAGAAGTACAAGCTGGATTTCGAAGGGGCAGAGGAACTAGAGACCAAATTGCTAACATGCGCTGGATTATGGAGAAAGCCAGAGAGTTCCAGAAAAACATCTACTTCTGCTTCATTGACTACGCAAAAGCCTTTGACTGTGTGGACCACAGCAAACTATAGCAAGTTCTTAAAGAAATGGGAGTGCCTGACCACCTTATCTATCTCCTGAGAAATCTATATGTGGGACAGGAAGCAACAGTTAGAACTGGATATGGAACAACTGATTGGTTCAAAATTGGGAAAGGAGTACGACAAGGCTGTATATTGTCCCCCTGCTTATTTAACTTCTATGCAGAATACATCATGCGAAAGGCTGGACTGGAGGAATCCCAAGCCAGAATTAAGATTGCCGGAACAACAACCTCAGATATGCAGATGATACCACTCTGATGGCAGAAAGTGAGGAGGAATTAAAGAACCTCTTAATGAAGGTGAAAGAGGAGAGCGCAAAAAATGGTCTGAAGCTCAACATAAAAAAAACTAAGACCATGGCCACTGGTCCCATCACCTCCTGGCAAATAGAAGGGGAAGATATGGAGGCAGTGACAGATTTTACTTTCTTGGGCTCCATGATCACTGCAGATGGTGACAGCAGCCACGGAATTAAAAGATGCCTGCTTCTTGGAAGGAAAGCGATGACAAACCTAGACAGCATCTTAAAAAGCAGAGACCTCACCTTGCCGACAAAGGTCCGCATAGTCAAAGCTATGGTTTTTCCAGTAGCGATGTATGGAAGTGAGAGCTGGACCATAAAGAAGACTGACCGCCAAAGAATTGATGCTTTTGAATTGTGGTGCTGGAGGAGACTCTTGAGAGTCCCCTGGACTGCAAGGAGAACAAACCTACGTATCCATTTTGAAGGAAATCAACCCTGAGTGCTCACTGGAAGGACAGATCCTGAAGCTGAGGCCATCTCATGAGAAGAGAAGACTCCCTGGAAAAGACCCTGATGTTGGGAAAATGTGAAGGCAAGAGGAGAAGGGGACGACAGAGGACGAGATGGTTGGATAGTGTCATCGAAGCTACCAAATTTGACCAAACTCCAGGAGGCAGTGGAAGACAGGAGGGCCTGGCGTGCTCTGGTCCATGGGGTCACGAAGAGTCAGACACGACTTAACGACTAAACAACAACAACAAGCTCTGCCCAGGAAAGCTCCCAGCTAGCACTGGGGTGGGAACACTACCTGTTTAAGTACCTTTCAAGTATTTGAAGAGTGCTAGCCTATCTCCCCTCCATCTTTTCTCAGAGCTAAACATGCCCAGTTCTTTCAGTCTTTCCTCATAGGGCTTGGTTTCCAGTCCCCCTGATCATCCTTGTTGCCCTGCTGGCATCCTTCTTAAAGTGCAGTGTCCAGAATGGGACACAGTACTCAAGATGAGGCCTAATAAATTCTGAATAGAAGGTGATTTAGTACCTCACGTGATTTGTGGACTACACTTCTATTAATGCATCCTAACACTGGCCTTTTTTTGCTGCCACATCGCCCTGTTGGCTCATATTCAGCTTTTGATCTACAACAATTCCAAGATTCTTCTCACTTGTAGTGTTACTGAGTCAAGTATTCTCCCATCTGGTACCTGTATATTTGTGTTTTTTTCTCCCAGGTGTAGAACTTTCCACTTATCGCTGTTAAATTTCATTCTGTTGTTTTCAGCCCAGTACTCAAGTCTATCAAAAAAAATTTGAATTTTATTTCTGTCTTCCAAGGTAATAGCTATTCCACCCAATTTTGTGTCATCCGCACATTTGATAAGTTTCCCTTTGTGTAAATAAGCATGCACATGCAGCAAAGAAAACAGAACACTTAATGGGTGACAAAAAAAGCAAACAACCCATCCGGTGCTACTACTTCTGTTAGTTAATGTAACAAAGCACGGAATTATTGGATCTTCTGATCCTGTGCGTTTTAGAAAAATGAGCAAAATCCACTTGTGAAAATGTAGATTTTCTTCAAGGCAAGCTGGGGAAAAAGGCCTCCCATCTCACAGCAGTTTGTGTAGAGGATAATTTTTGTTGAAGGTTTTTCAACAGGATGAAGTCAGGATTTATACCTGCAGCCTCTCTGCAGCCACAGTGAATTTCCAAACCTCATCTGAAGTTGCCTTTGACTTTGTTAAAGGACTGTCTAGAGGACTGGCTTAAGTAACACCCACAATTGTGACTTGCACACCAATGAGAAAAAGGGCAAACCTGGAGGTTACAAGTGAGAGAAGGAAAACCCCTTGTGCCCAGGAACCAAAACAGTGGCTGGTTTTTTCCTCTCTCTCTCTCTCTTTCTCTTTCACCTCCCTCAAAGCCTTGAAATGCATAATTTATCTTAATCAATGGTGAAATTAAGGGGAAATTTTAAAAGGCAACAGAGTTTATCTGAAGGCCAGGCGCTCTTTCCAGGACTGCTCCTCCAAAGACCTCGTTTTGGCTCATTTCAATCCTGCCATCAATCCAGGCACCAGCCAGCCGAGCATCCGAAGAGAACAGAAGCAGGAGTGAAGCAGGAGTGAAGCAATTTGTTCCAGATGGCCACGTGTGAGCGGCACTAATTTGGTTTGGCGGTTAGAGGACGTTGAACCAAGCTGCGCTGGTCCCTCGGCAACGGGACGTGGATCGCTGTGGAGGAGAGAGGGAGGCAGAGAGGGAATGCCGGTCAGTTGTAAGATGAACCTGAATAAATCAGCACCTTGAACAGCACCTCGTTGCTTTCTGCATCCCTCGGTTTTCCATATATACCTACATGCCAGGATCTGGCACCTTAGACCAGGATATCGCCTTTGTGCTGGTGAAGGAACGTGACATGAGAAGAGCGGGATTGGGAGCAAGGCCTATGTTAGGGATGGGGAGGTGCCAGTTTGTGGGCGAGAAGCTGTCCATGGGGATTCACCACCCAGCTTGCAAACTCTTTTGCGCTCATCTCTGATCCGTGAGCGCAAATAAAGGAGAGGAGGCTCTTTAAGGCCTGGGAAGATGTTGCAAGAAACTTGCGTCCTGGTTTGCATCCCAGAGAGCTGTTTCACAGAAGCAAGCTCTAGCCTGCAACTCAAGGAGCTCTTGCAGGGAACAAAAGCTATGGTTTGCAGTCACGGAAGGTGTTGCATGAAAAGGAGGTCAGATTTGCAGCCTTCAAAGCTGTTGCATGGAAGAGAGCATGGGTTTGCAGCTTATGCATTGTGCCTGGAAATGTGTCGGCAGCCAATGGAGCTGCTGTAGCGGGGGGCGATGTGGTCCCCATGACGAGTTCAAGTTGGCAATCTGGCTGAGAGAGTTCAAAGATGGAAGGAGCAATTTAACTGCAGGTCTCTCCGCTGAACTGATGGACCAGGTTCCTATGGTCTCATCTCTCTTTTCATGGTGACTGCTTCAGAATTTCATCAAGATTGCTTTTCTTCCGTCGCGTATGCAAATGCACGCCAGTGATGTAGTGGCAGTTGGGGGTGGGGATGGTGGAATGAAACAAAGGAAACTGCCTTAAACTGTACACACACAGTCCTTGGTAGAAAATTGAGAAATCATGCTAACTGAAACAAACGTTGGGAGAATGGAGAATTAATCATCCCCACCATGTTTACTTGCATGCTACTTTTCCACAGTTTAAAGCAATATATATATATTTAAAAGGCTGATAGTAACACCAAAATCACTGCATATTTCCAGATCATCTAACATCAATTGCAATTCAAGATGTAAATAATCATGTAGAAAGCAAAATATCTCACAAAAATGGTACATATATGCTCTGGCCAGTATGTTCTTGAGCTTCTGCTGAATGGAAGGTCCCGACCGATGTATGAAAAGGGGAATCGTGATGCTTGTTGAAAGAGTTTTCATTGCCCAAGCTGTTGCCTCACATCTGGTGAAAGGTGTCTTATTCTAGTGTGGATGGAAGATTGGTTGGTTGGCTTTTGTGCTCAGAATAAATTTGGAGTGTGAGGAATGCACATTAAATCCTTTGTTCTGTTTGATCTGCATCCTCTTGACCAAAAGAAGTTGTTTCCTCTGATGTTACAGGGGGTGGTCAATCTGTGCCAGGTTTTAGTCCAAACTTGACACAGCAAAACAAAGATTTATCTCTCTTGGCTGGAGGAGGGCACTGCCTTGTCCTTCACCTTTGGTGGCAGCATGTATTCGGATGACCTCAACTAGTTCAGAGCCGAAAACTCTGTTTTCAGTTTATTACTTCAGTAGCCAAACCCTGTAACTAGGAACTCAAGAATCTGGAGAGAAATTTGGGTAAAGGGAAATTCAGAAGAAAAATCAACAGCTCTTTTACTCAAGGCCCTGATTCAGAGTGTGATTTAACCTTTTTGGAAATCCAAGAAATACATGGGGGATGAACCCATTAATCCCCCACCCTCACATTTCTAAAGTAGAGTAAGGGGCATCTACCCATCCTTAGCACCAAGCACAGAAGGTCAAGTGTGCATTAAATTCATTTTAAGTTGGCATTAAGCTCTTAGTGCAGGATGGGGGGGGGGGGGTGAGGCTTTAATTTGTCAAGAGCTTCATTCCCTTGGAGTAACTTGTTGATAATGCCAAAGTCAAAGGAGATATTTGAAACCTTGAATTATTATACAACTTCCCTCTTTCTGCAACCCCATCTCCCTTGTTCTCTTTTTCTTTCTGTTTGCCACCTATCCTCTCTCCCCTCATTTTCCCAGTCCCCCCCCCCCCCAGGTGGCTGAGAACTTTGTTCTAGTTCATTTTTGTTCAGGATTTAACCGAATTCACAGAAATTGAAAGTAAGGGGAAAGTGAAGCTGATAGAGCATCTAACCCATCAACCTCTCTCTCCCACCCCTTCTCTCTTCCTCTCTTGACCTCATCTCACACCTTGAAACAAACCAGAAATCCACAACAGGTCTCATAGAAAAGACAATGAAGGAAAAATAAAGAGAACTCTGCATCAAGCAGAACCTTTGATTCTTCAATGCACACCCTTCTATCTTCCTTTATTTAAAGCATGTTTCCTCTGGTGCCCAACTGGGAAGGCTCTCAAAGCAGCTTTCCATGGCAATAAAGACGAGATGAGACACTGCCTGCCTGTCATGTTTATCAGTGAGAAAGGTGCATCACAAAAGGAAAAGTGGCTGAGGAGGGCAAAGGAAAACGGAGGCAGAGATTCTTAATGTTAGGAGGTTCCTCAGCCTAGTAGAGTGGCTACTGATGTAGAACCAGGAGGAAACAAATCCTGGCAGACTTAGCATCTCAGGGCAGCCAATAGTGGAGGTCCAGCCTTCTTTCTTGCCCTCTGAGATGGGAATACATCCCATTAGGAGGAAACATGGATTAACAATTCTGCTGCATTTTATGCTGAGGCAGCGGCGCGCGCGGGGGGGGGGGAACACAAAAGTCAACAATGCTGGAAGTTGCAAAGAGATTAATTTCTTCTGTAATGAAAGGCAGAAATTCCTCGAGCATGTGCTGTGGTCCCCGAGCGAGTAATTTGTTTGATTGCGCACAGGTTGGTAGGAGACCTGAAATGAAAAATTGCTAGTTTTTTCCTCCCCGTTTTCCCCCAAAGCGTGAGCCTTTGAGTGAAATTCAGATCTGGATAACGTTATGGATAGCTTGCCATTGTCTGTGGCGGTCAGCTGGAAGTTTGACAGATGGGGCTATTGTTTTTGATGGGCTGTGGGGAGGGAGGGAAACAAGGCTCATTCAGCTTGGTTTTCATTTATTTCTCTCAACTAAGGCAAGAGGCACAAACTGAATTCCTGTTTCTTCCGCAGGTGGCAGAGCTGACCTATCAAAAAACAAACAAAACACATGTCATTTTGCCACAAAGGACAAAATGATCATCTTCCCTCCAGCAGAAGCAGATGAGTCCGGTTTAGCAGGGTGGGTGAATCCACACCAGGTTTCAGTCTGAACTTCACAGGAGCTATCCAAGGTGTTTAACCTATCTTGGGTAAAGTTTGGACTAAATCCCGGAGTGGATTTACTGTCCTCATGGAATCAGCATCCCCAGCTTCCGCTGCACCCTTCCGTTTTATGTACAAAAGGAAATCTGCCATTGGGGTGGAAAGGGAAGTTGCTATATTTCTGACTCAGTTTTAGGCAGTCCTGACATGACAAGGTCACTCAAGGAGGAATTTTAAAGCCTCACCAGTTTCCTTCCCTCTGGCATATAGTGAAATAGAGAGCTCACCTAACCCATTACAGTTTATGTAACTTGTGAAAATGTATCTCTTGTGCCTTTTCTTCACAAAACAAAGCACACACAGAGAACAAGCAGGAAAAAAGTGGCTTATTGTCGAAGAAGATGAAAACAGGCCATTCTGTGCTTCAAATTGTTAAATGAAAGAGCAGTCATTCTAGTTTTCTGAAACTCAGGCAGCTTTCCAAGCTACACAGTTTTGCACCAAAATAAGAAACTTAGCGGGAAATGCTGTAAGTGTGTGTGTGTGTGTGTGTGTGTGTGTGCGTGTGTGTGTGTGTGTGTGTGTGTGTGCATGCACGTGTGCACACACAGCAAGCATTATATTGGGAAATGACATGAGCAAAGTTTTGCAGCTGAGTTTTACACTAGCAACATTTTTATAGAATATATTTCTTCATCTTCAGAGCAGAAAGAGCATGAGAGAAAAGGAGGGAGAAATATGCAGGCTGCTTCTCTCTCTCTCTCTCTCTCTCTTTTAAAAATTGATACACATTTTCAAGTGTTTTTTTTTTTTGGTGTGGATTATTTATTTATTTAAAACATTTTTACTCTGCTTTTCTCCTTAAAAAGGACCCAAGCTGGCTTACATCATTAAAGACTATTCAATGCTAACAATAGTGAGTCTACAAATACTAAAAAGGATCAAACAAATACTATGCGGAAAAAACATTAGTAACACCAAAACACATTCAAAGCAGTAAGGCACAACTATCCATTGAAAAGCCCCACTCAGGCAACCAGTCCCTCAGGGAAAGCCTGCCTGAAGAGAAAGGTCTTGGCCTGCTTGCGGAGGGACAGCCAAGATGGGGCCAGCCTGGCCTCCAGTGGCAGGGAGTTCCACAGTCTGGGAGCAGCAATAGAGAAGGCCCCTCTCCTGGGTCCCCACCAAATGCAACTGTGCAGGCTTGATAGGTTATAAGTTAAATAAGAAGGGAGACAATATACAGCCTTGTCGTACTCCTTTCCCAATTTTGAACCAATCAGTTGTTCCATATCCAGTTCTAACTGTTGCTTCCTGTCCCACGTATAGGTTTTTCAGGAGATAGATAAGGTGGTCAGGCACTCCCATTTCCTTAAGGACTTGCCATAGTTTGCTGTGGTCCACACAGTCAAAGGCTTTTGCGTAGTCAATGAAGCAGAAGTAGATGTTTTTCTGGAACTCTCTGGCTTTCTCCATAATCCAGCGCACGTTAGCAATTTGGTCTCTAGTTCCTCTGCCCCTTCGAAATCCAGCTTGTACTTCTGGGAGTTCTCGGTCCACATACTGTTGAAGCCTGCCTTGGAGGATTTTGAGCATAACCTTGCTAGCGTGTGAAATGAGTGCAATTGTACGGTAGTTGGAGCATTCTTTGGCACTGCCCTTCTTTGGGATTGGGATGTAGACTGATCTTTTCCAATCCTCTGGCCACTGCTGAGTTTTCCAAACTTGCTGGCATATTGAGTGTAGCACCTTAACAGCGTCATCTTTTAAGATTTTAAATAGTTCAACTGGAATGCCATCACCTCCACTGGCCTTGTTGTTAGCCGTGCTTTCTAAGGCCCACTTGACTTCACTCTCCAGGATGTCTGGCTCAAGGTCAGCAACCACACTATCTGGGTTGTCTGGGTGCTGCATGTGTTGCTCTCAAACTAACAGCATATGGGCCAAGGTTTGACAAATTATCAGCATGCATACAACATCAAAAATCACATTGTGCAAAAGCATGCCAAGTTGAGTATCCCTTATCAAAAAATACATGCATATAATTATTTTTAAAGTTTCTATAAATTACCTGGCTTGTATTACTTTAATATTTGTTTCCATTTACTAGAGTTAATGGTTATTTTTTCAATAAAAAAGTGTTTGTATCATTGAAAGTTCTGTTATGTTTTGAAGACAAAAGGTGATGATTAATTCAGACAACTGTATGAGTTGTTTTTTCTAAACTAAAACATCAGTATTCAGATTTAATTGCAGTGTTGGCACTTCGAAAGAAATAATTTGGTTCTGTGTCGCTGTTTGGGCACTCGGGCTCAAAAAGGTTAGCCATCACTGGGTTAGAACAATCACTTTGAATTGTGCCCAGAAATGGATTAGCAGCCAGTGGAGCTGCTGTAGCAGAGGGGTTAAGCAACCAGCCCCAGTTAGCAATTTGGGTGCTGCATTTTGGACCCGCTGAAGTTTCCTGACACCTTCCGTAGAGTGTGTTCCAGTAATCCGGCCGATGTGTGAAGCCTTGAGGGCTGTTTCAGGCAGAAGGAAGCTGTATCGGCAAAGAAGGTTAAATCTCCCTACTGTGCCAAGCAGAGGTCACAGCAGGGTGGGAATACACACCACATGTGGCGAACGTCCTTCCGCTCTGAAGAAAATCTATTTTCGTTTGCCAGCTTCTGAGAGTGAACATGCCAGGTTCTTTACACTAGGCATATCCCTGCCCCAAACTTAGAAAAGTTACTTCTTAATAACTGTGGTAAAATTAATTATTTAGACATAGCTGTGCTGGGTCGTGAAATCTGGGAACCGTGGTCCAAAAAAGTAACTTTCCAAGCTCTGTTCCTACCCCAGGCTTTGCTTGCTTCCTTTTTCTTTCCTCTTGGGTTCTACCTTTCTTTCCTCTTCTCGCTAGAATGTCTTCCGACTCCAATAATTCAGACTATTTCAGAGTCCCCTGCCTGCTACATGAGTTTTTGAACTAGAATGACCTTTTCGGAACAGGAGAAAACTTCAGAAAGATGCTTAGAAGAAAACTAGTTCATCCATTCAGGGTTTGTTTTTTTTAAAGGACAAAGGGGTTGAATTAACCTCGAGCCCCCCCCCCCCCCAGCATATCTGCTCCCACTTAACAGCAACATATGTAGGTCTTTCATTGTTTTTATTGACTGGTTCCAGTGCACAGAATAGGAAGAGCTTGTTCGCCTTGGCAGGGAGATTGCTCTCCCAGAAGACCAAAGCAGTGCTTTCTTCTCTGTTTTGATTTAATCTGCTTAGGACCAGGTTCTATTGTGTTCCTCCAAGCGCAGGTGGAGGCTGTCTTTTCTCTTGCAGAATGTCACAAACATTCACACAAGCTTCCTTGTGTCCCAGCTGGCAGAGACATTCAAATAGGGGATGGGTGAGCTTCCTCGTGGCACCAGCCTCCCCTTAAACACCTTAGAGATATGTGATGTTGTTGGTACAGGTGGTCCTCCCACCAATGTCCTGCTTCCCACTGTCATTGTGTTTTGTGCTGTGCAACAGACTGAGATAAATCGCAAATGCTGAGCCCGATGAGCCTGAGTCGGACTGATTAGTGTCAAGTCCAGATCAATGGAGAACAGGCCGATCTGGCTCCAGAGTGAGGCAAAACGGATTTACAAACTGATTTTGCATCCAGAACTCAAATAGCTTTCCCTGCTTGCTTTCTTCTATTTAGCAAAGCCAAGTTTTAAAAAGGTACTTATTATGCGAAGCTAGCTGTCTGAAATTGGGCAGGAATAATCTCCCCTTTAGGGTCTACTATTCTACCAAATGGGACATGATGGTGCTGCGGGATAAACCGCAGAAGCCTCTGTGCTGCAAGGTCAGAAGACCAGCCGTCGTAAGATCGAATCCACACGACGGAGTGAGCTCCCGTCGCTTGTCCCAGCTCCTGCCAACCTAGCAGTTCGAAAGCATGTAAAAATGCGAGTAGATAAATAGGTACCACCTTGGTGGGAAGGTAACGGCGTTCCATGTCTAGTCGCGCTGGCCACGTGACCACGGAAACGGTCTTCGGACAAATGCTGGCTCTATGGCTTGGAAACGGGGATGAGCACCGCCCCCTAGAGTCGGACACGACTGGACTAAATGTCAAGGGGAACCTTTACCTTTACTATTCTACCAAATACATCTGTGCGGGGGGAAAGCAAGTGGTAGCCATTTTGATTTTCAAATTTCTTAAAATTAGAAATAAATTTGGACCCAGGGCATAATTCAGCCTGATTTAGGATACACTTGGAAGTCCAGATCTGTCTTACAAATCAGATTCAGGAACCCGTAGATGGTCCCAGTTGGTTTCATAGCTGCCATGGCCAATTCATCTCCAAGTGACCCACCTTATTTTGGCAAGCCTGTCCAGACTTAGCAGACGAAACATACATGGCAGTGCATCGTTTGGAAATAAAAAGTTCTGAGTAACATGGTTTCTTGTAACTAATTAGTCTTGGAGGAGACTATAATGTAACACAGTTACACTTCAAAAGTAGCATAATGACTGAAAGTCCATTGTGGGGGCTTTTTATTTACCGGACTGAAGCTTACCAATTTGCAACAAGGCCAGTGAGTAGGACCAAATTATTTGATTGGTACAATGAGTAACTCTATCTAGTTACTTTTGAAAGTTGCTTTGAAAAGACTTTAAAAGGGATTGTTGACAATATTTTGACAGGGATTTTTCAAATTTTTCTTATGAATCCAAAGAGTTTTTAAAAAGTGACAGAGTGTTCTGCCAGAGCTTTTGTTCCACCTGTTTTCTGTGGCTTGGTGCCAAAAGAGTGCATAGTTTACAGGGACGAGTGGCCAAACTTCTCTTTAAAAATCTACTCCTCTTGCCTTTTAGAAATCTGCTTCGCTTTAAGACATCTGTCAAAAAATCTACTTCTGTCCCGGATTTTCTCTCCTAGAGCTTTTTTCAACCTTGTTGTTAAGGGCTGAAGGCTAATGTAAAGCTCTTAAATGGACACTCTTGCCATGGATGTCGGCTGCGAATGGGAAGTGCTAAACTCCATCTATAGTACAAACCTTTACTAAAAATAAACCATACTTTCAGGAGGACGTAAAAGAACAGAAAGCCACAAGGAAAAGAACACTGTACAGAGTGAGATAAGCAAAATGTTATATGGGCAACAGGAGAATATTGTTATTATCTATACCAAACTTGGTACTTCAAGAGGAAAAAACTAGAAGGACCAAGATAGTAACAAATAGGGATATACTGTATTTTAAAAAAATTTTCTGAACTACAAATACCATAATTCTCCATTCTGGGCGTTCTACCTACCTGAGAGGCACCTTGCAGACCCCAGAATGTGATGCACCTGGCATAAAGACCTCAACTGGAAGTCTCTGAGGTTTAGCTGGGACCTAGCTCTTCCTAGGAAAGCTCCCAGCCAGCACTGGGGCAGGAACATGAAGCTGGGGCAGGAGCTTGGCTTAGCTAAGCCTCAAAGCCTTCCAATTTAGGTCTTGCTCCCAGGTGCATCGTATCCGGGTGTAAGCAAGTTGCCTGCGAAGTAATCAGAAATCCCAGAATGGAGAATTATGGTAAAATCATAAAATAATGGAGTTGGAAGGGGTCTGTAAGACCATTGAGACCAATCCCCTGCTCAATGCAGGAATCCAAATCAAAAGAGATCTGACAGATGGTTGTCCAGTTTTCTCTTGAGTGCTCACCACCTCCCGAGGTAATTGGCTCCATAGTCATGCTGCTCTGACAGTTCAGAAGTTTTTTTTTCCTGATATTCAGCCTAAATCTGACTTCCTGTAACTTGAGCCCATCATTATGTGTCCTGCGCTTTGGGATGATCGAGAACATATCCTGCCCCTCTTCTGTAGGACTGACTCCCTTTGAAGTATTTGAAAAATGCTATCCTATCTCCCCTCCATCTTCTTTTCTCAAGGCTAAACATGCCCAGTTCTTTCCATCTTCCCTCATACGGCTTGGTTTCCAGTTCCCTGAACTTGTTTCCCTCTTCTGAACTTGCTCCAGTTTGTTGGCATCCTTCTTAAAGTGTAGTGTCCAGAACTGGACATAGTACTCTACATGAGGCCTAACCAGCGCTGAATAGAGGGGAACTCATACCTCACAGGATTTGGAGACTATACGTCTGTTAGTACAGCCACATTACACTGTTAGCTGAGTAGCTTGTGATCTTCAACAATTCCAAGATCCTTCTCACTCATAGTATCACTGAGCCAAGTATCCCCCATCTTTTAACTGTACATTTGTTCTCCCCCCCCCTCAGGTGTAGAACTTTGCACTTATCTCTGTTAAATTTCATTCTGTTGTACTCAAACCTATCAAGTTCTTTTTGAATTGTGTTCCTTTCTTCCAGGGTATTAGCTGTTCTACCCAATTTTGTGTGATCTGCAAACTTGATAAAGATTCCCTGCACACCTTCATCCAAGTCATTAATAAAAATGGTGAGGAGCACAGGACCGAGGACTGAGCCTTGGGGTAGCCCACTTGTTACCTCCTCCCAGTTTGAGAAGGAGCCATTGATAAGCATTAGAATTAGACACGTACCATGGTTCAGCCCGGTTTGACCCAGCTCCTGCAGAGGTGTTCTGTGGGCACTGTGAGCTCCCCTTCCTCGCCTCCTTTGGGTGATCACCCATTCACTGGAGCAGCACGTGCTTCTCTCCTCTACCTCCTCTGGCAGCCACCCTGTCAGATGAGGAGGTGGGGCAGGGAAGGGGCTGCGATTATGCTGGTGAGTGGATGATAGTGCAGAGGAAGCAGAGGAGGGAAGCATGCTGCCGCCGATGAGTAGGTGATCATGCAGAGGAAGGAAATTTGTGGCACCTGCAAAACACCTGTGCGGGCACCCCGCCGAACTGTGGTTCATGCCCGTCTCTAAGAAGCACTCTCTGGGTACGAATCTATAACCAACTGTGTGTCTACTTGATCGTTGTTCTAATCAGCCGCCACCTAGTAAATAATTCATACAAATAATAATAAGAAATAATAGTTCAGAACATTTTAAAAAACCATTCCTTAAAAAAAAAAAAAGAATAACCAGCAGAACAGGTACTGTGAGCAGTTACATTTTCAGCATTGCAATGAGCTCGTAAGTTTCTCAGCTCTAAGTCTGCTGCCAGGGCGGCCCCGGAAGGCTTCCCTGATGGTTAGAAGCTGCTCAGGGTTTACACTTCTCTGGCATAGCCTTTGAGAGTTGAGCATCCTGTCTATGCCGTGCGGAGGTGGAAAACACTCTTTTTTTATTTGCACAAATGAGTGCGTACAACAATGGCAGAAAAACCAAAACATCGACAGAGAGGAACATACAAGTATAACAGTGAACAATAAAAAAAGAGAAGTCCCCATACAACAGAAATACAAGCAACCTGCAAAAGGAAACGGACTGCCCTTTTGAAAGGCGCTGAGCTACAATGACTTCTGTTGAATAACGGCTTGACTATTATGTAGGGCCTACATAATAAAGCAATACCAAGCTGAATGCAGTGCATTTGTGTCTGAATGGCCCTTTGCAATCCATGTTTGCCAGGTAAATTTCTTCCGCCAGAGCGACATCCCAAAACCATTTCAGCTGCCATGATAAATTGGGATCCAAACCATACTCACAATACAGGATGTCTTGATACAAAAATGTGCAATAACCTGGCCTTATAAAAACGGATGCAATAGAAATATAAGCACAGCACAAACCTATTGGAACAAAGTCTTCATTAGGGGGTATTGAGTACAATTTTCTTTTAATGGCCAGAATCTAATTGCTGGTTTACATTTGCCTAAGGGAAATTGCATAAGTCTCAGTGCCAAATTGCCATTCATTAACAGGCTGCTGGGTATGTTCCTGGTCATGTACATCATTGTGCAGTTGGGTCACATGGTGGGGAACACAACCAGCACATATGTGACGATCTCTTAAATAGGCACAAATTGACAACAGGATTTTGGCCGACATGAATAATGAAAAAAATAATGAGAAATTTGGGTTTTGTAAAAAACAAAACAAAAACCAAACTTTCAAAGCACCGATGAAGGCTTTGTCAAAAACTGATTAAGATTAGAAATGGGCATGAACCACTGGATTGGCAGTTCGTGCCAGTTCGTCTTTCATCTGAACAGGTGTTGAGCACTTCCCTGCCCCACCTCCTCCGGGTGCTATCTCTGAGTGGGTGCCCACTGGAGGAGGTGGGGCCGGGAAGCGCTAAATACCTGTTTGGATGAAAAATAAACTAGCATGCACCACTGAACCAGCAGTTCGTGCCCATCTTCAACTAAGATTAAAAGTCTGTATCTTTCTGTATTTAGAGATATATGCAATATAGATCAACCTATCTATCTCTAAATACAAAACGGTACAGACTTTTAATAAGCTCAGCTCGTTAGCCCAGCTTATTGTGGCAGCTACTTCGATTATTTGCTAAGACACAGATTCTTGTTTCTTTCTTTTTGTATTGTATGGCATTCAGCTGGGTCCCAGACCAAATTGTGCCTGAATTGTTTCTAGAGGCAAAAAATGGTGAATGAGGTTGTCGTATTTTGGGCGCATCATGAAGAGACAAGACTTGCTAGAAAAAACAGGAATGAAAGGAAAAGTTGAAGGCAGCAGGAAAAGAGAAAGACAAAACATGAGATGGATTAATTTCATTAGGGAAGCCACTGCCTTGACTTTGCAAAAGCTGAGTAGGGCTGTTAATGAGAGGATATTTCGGTTCATCCAGAGGGTCACCATAAATCAGAAGTGACTTGACACCACATGAGAACAGAAAATGACGTTCAATCCCCTTTGACCCAGCTACCAGTCTTTCCAGCTTTTGGTGGCCACTTGCTTTGATCATATCATCCAGTCAACCATGAATGAATCTTTAGAAACCACTTAGAAAGGTACTGGTTTGACAGACAACAAGGGCATGAAAAAGTTTCACAAAAGCTCTACTCCAGGGGGACTGAGATGCTCTCTGGAGTCCGTTTTTCCCGAGTGGGCCATCTTTATGAAAAGCATCATCATCATTGCTCTCGTTGCTGCCTCTTCCCTTGTCCCCCCCCCCCCCCCCGTGGGTCCAATCAGTGCTGCTTCCCAGAAAGAAAAGACAAGCTAGGGGGAAGGTTAGTGGTCCTTCATTCTGCTGATTTGCGAGGAGATGAGGTGAAGAATCAGTGATGGTGGAGAAAAGAGCAGCCAGAACTATCCAGCAGAGTTTGGAAAAACTGTAGTTACCATTAGAGATGGGCACGAACTGGAAAACCAGTGTCAGTCAGACCTTTATTGGCATTAGAGAGTACAATATACTTTAAACCAATAGGAACACAATAAGGAATGATTAAAACCTTTAACCTAGTTAAAATTGGGGGGACTGGTACAGCCGTGGGCTATACCTGGGAGATAGCCTCTCTAGTTTGGATCGCAGTTTGTAAAAAGCAAGCAACGTGAGTGGTGACATGGTTGATTTTCCCTTGGACTAAGAAGTAAACCTTGGCATTATCAGAGAGACCTTGATAACCAGAAAGCAATGGATCTAGGAATCTTGCTCAGGGTCTGTTATAGAACGGGCAATCCAAAAGAACATGGGAAACTGTTTCGATGGCTCCTTGGCTACAAGGGCATCGTCTGAGGTTGTGTGGGATTCTACAGTATCTACCAAATAAAATAGCCGACGGTAGTGCATTAAATCTTGCCAGCATGAATGCTCTTCTTTGGTGAGGATCAGTTAAAAAAAGAAAATAAGGAGCTAGGAGCCCTGGATTCTGGAATAGACCCAGGTAACTAGGGGAGCAGGTTGTCCCAGCTGCCTCAGTCAGATGTTGGAGTTGGATATCGAGCAGTCTGCATTTAATTGACTGAAATATTGCCGAGGCAGAGGACAGATAGAATACGTCCAAAGAGATTCCTAGGAATATAATGGAAAACCAGTGGTTCGTGATCATTCGTAGTTTGTGATGAACTATGAACCACCATGAAACCCTGGAAACCTAGTTTGTTTGAAACTGGTTTGTGCCTGGGGGGTGGGGGGGTGGGTGCCCTGGAACCTACCTCCGTCTCTTCTGCCATTCACTGTCCTTGTTGCCTCTCTGCCTGGTCCTGCCGCCGCCGTCCCCACCACCATCATCCTCAGAGACAGTGGGCCTGGCTTCCCTTTCAGGAGCTGGGCCTGCTGCCTTTGCACATGCACCCACCTATCAGCTGGGTGGTGAGCGCATGCGCAGAGGCTGCAGGCTCTGCGCCTGGAAGGGAGGACCGCGGGGCAGTGGCAAGAGGGCAGGAAGGTCATTTGTTTTGCCTAAACAAAATGAAGCACTGTGGGGAAGGGGGAATTCGGTACTTTGTTTTGCTTTGGCAAAATGGGATCTCTGAACCAGCCCAGTTTGTTAGTTGTTCTGGTTTCACGGTTTGGTTCATGCCCATCTCTAGTTACCGTTCTAATTCTAAGCTCCACCAAAACCTGTGAGTTACCGTTACAGCCCCGATCATCCTATCGGCGTTTGTGTAAGGCTTGCATAACTGGGTGTGCCGGATTGTGGTTAATTGATGAGCTGCTGGGGCACATCTGCACACTTGGGCAGGTGACCCTGCCTGGGATGAGTGTCATTTTCATAAATTAAATTGCAGTGGAAACCCTTAACGTCCCCAGATTAAAATGCCAAGTGGGTTTTTAGGCACTTCTGATATGTTTTTTGGAGCTGGGAGAAAGGTCCTCAGGGCAGAATTTGGGCTTCCAGTTGCCAACGCCTCTGTAGATACCTGCCAGATATCTTTTACACACCACATAACCTCCGGGGCCCAATGCCACACTTTAACGGAACTCAGTTTTTGAAATGGCCCACTCAACATTTTAGTAGCCAATCTGGAAATCACCCTGAAAGGCGAGCCCTTGGCAAAGCTGATGCTCAGCTGTAAAATGAAGCTCTCCGGTTGGAATGCCAGGCAGCCGCTGGGCACGCGGGCACCCGGGCAAGCCAGCAGGTCAAGAGGGGCCTGGATGGTTGCTGCTGCTGTCGACTCCATGCTCAAACAGAGACCGACAGTGTAACCTGAATGTGCAACATATAACAACAGCCTGGCAGACGCGCCGGTTGAGTTTCTAATCTGTGTAGTCAGCAGAATGTTTGTTATGTAAATGTTTCGTTTTGTCATGTTGAACTTTGCAGTTTATCGTTAATTGGAATAATAATGAAAAATAAACAGCTAGGGGTGGGCGAGGGGGAAGGGGGACTGGAATTAAGTTCTTCCTCCCTGGTTCCAAATGCTGTCTGGGACTGGGAGGGAGCTGAGAAACTGGCTGATGTAATAGGTGCCCCAAAAGCTTTTCCTAGCCTGGGAATTCATGAAATGTGTTTGATTGCAGCTCCCATCGCCCTCTGCTGCTGGGGATGATGGGAACTGTAGTCCAGCAAATCAAAAGGGTGCTAGGCAGGGGAAGGTTGCACAGTGAGAACCTCCAGCCCAGACATATCTGGCCCAGAGGCTGTTCGGGTACAGAAGGACAAGTGAACATCTGGACGTATGATCCTCCTTGTGAACAAAGGATGAGGGCAGTAGTGTAGCGGAGCTAGGGCCCACAGGGCTGAAGCTACAGAACTTTTAGAGTAGGAGGACTATCGCATCATCCACTACCCCAGAAGCTTCCGTGTTTCCTTTGAGCGGAACGACGGTTCTCACTCTAGCTGGGGGAGAAGTGAATTTTCTCAGGAAGAGTGTATAATTGCAGGCCATCCCCATTACAGTGCAAGTGTCTGAGGATTGTTTGGGATTGAATGGGAAATTAAGAGCCATTCACTTCACAAAAGGCCTGCTGCTTCAGTTGTTGAAATAGACTGATTCAGTAGCCTGGTTTTGTTTTGTTTTGTTGGGCTCTCTTTGTGGGGAGGGGGGTTAGCCGTTGGGACTGTCACGAGGAGCACTTGTAGACTCAGATTTTACCACTGCAGTCTTGTGTCAGGGGAAAATGCTCCTTCTCTTAAAGGACAATTGGGGGTGGAGGTTGCTGCCTGCCTAGCAATTTCTAATCCTCTTGATCATTCCTGTCCAGTATCTGACTGGCTGCCATACAGAAGATTACTTCTTTGTGGCTCCAGAGAGCAAATCCAGATCTAATAGGTGGAAATTGTTGGGATAATAGCAATCTTGCATGCAGTAACCGCAGGTATCAATGTGAATGGGGCTTTACATTCTAGTGTGATTGTCCTTTGCCACTAACTTAATTGTTAAAGTTCTTTTCCTGCCTCTGGCATCTGAGGGAAGCCCCCACCCCTCTTCCTCTTTGTTGTTGTTGTTGTTGTTGTTGTTGTTGTTTTGCTTCCATTGTTTTGTTGATAGCTCTCCTCCTTCTCTGAACATCCTCCAAGTAGCAGGCATGCAGGGGCTCCTGCACCCTGGTGACTCCTTTCTTCCCCCTTTCTTCTTCTGACTGTAACTACAGATGGTAACTACAAGTAAATATACCTTTTTTCTATTTTAAATGCTTCTAGATTGATTTTATCATATAAAGTGCTAGTCTGTGTGCTGTTTAAGGAGAGTGGAGTAATCTCTCCATGTTTCTGTCTTATTTTTTCTACCTTTTACTCTGCTGACCAAATTCATAGACTCCCTCCTCCTTATTAAACCAAATTATCCCGATAGAAATAGCAAGGAAGCAGATTCCAGTTAAACTTTAGGAGGAGGAGTGAATTCTGCGGAACAGCCTGCTTCATGATATGGTCGGGGAGGTGTGGGACACTTTTTAAACTGGAGGTGAAGCTGGGCACCCATCTGTCAGGGCTGGGACAGATGCATCTTACACTGTAGGCCTTGCATTCCAACTCTTTTCTAAACTGCTCAAGCTAATTTTCTTTAACAACGTCTTCAAAAATTTATTTGGTGTACAACATGCTTCTTAACTGCTGGTGTTTAATTATTTATTTGCTGTGCTTTTATATGTTGCTTTGCTTTGAGATATTTACATTTTGATTGCTGCTGCTGTTGTTGTTAGTTGGTTGCATGCTGCTTTGGGAGGTTGGAATGTTCAAAGGGAGAATCAGGAAGTAAGGGAAAATATAAATCCTTGAAATATGGATAAATTAGGCAGCTGTGATGGGGGGGGGGGAGAAACAAGCAAAAATGTCCTCCCCCAATTATTCGTTCCATCACTGGGCAGAGAAATGGGTGATGGTGCGGAACTTGGAAATAATGAGTTACAAATTCCTTATTCAGGGTAATTAATTCCTTTTTCCTTTTTTATTTTTTGGGCAGTAATTTATCTCTTTACTACCACCACCCATTTTGACTCTTCTGGATCTCTGAGATCAGGTGGCAGAATAGATTGCTGGCACATTGTCCCTCTTATTCCCTACAGCTGGCACATTGTCTGGTTAAGACTGGACTGCCCGAGAGTCTCTTTTACTAACATAAAAGGTTTTTTGTGTGTGCATGCACTCACATACCCACATGTGCACTGCGTGTGTGGGTTATGATGATGATGATGAGAAATAGGGATGCAAAGTTCAACTTTTCAAAAACTTTTACGAACTACTTTTGCAAACCTGAGAACTAATTACATTTGAAAGTAACTTCTGAAGCTTGCAGAGGGCGGGGCAGCCTCCAACAGTGGGCAGATAGAATTTTTCAGAAGTTTTCATCCAGGGCAAACTCAAAAACCAAACCAAATCCCTTTCCAAAACTAGGTTGTTGATGCTGAGAGATATTCTTTCTTTCTCTTGCTGGTGGATGGAAAAGGCAATGAGCGGAGAGAGATGCTCTGGAAGAATCAGGGGCCAAAATTGCACTTTCCCTCTGGAGTATTCAATTTGTACTCAATAACAGGCTGATCTGGAGGGCAGTTGGTTGCTTTGGAATTATCTTGATTTACTCTGGAACAATTTCTGCTCTGTCTGATTTGAATTCGTGTCCTGGATCGATTTGCGAATTCATCAAACTGGATGAACAAGAAAACAACAGTGCATATAACTTTCCTGCTTTAATACCGATATACATGAAATGTGGGAACATGATAGAGCCCAAGAAGGGGAATAGGGTTGTCAAATGGAAGATAAATAGATTCACAAGGCTGTGGACTAAATTCCTTCAAAGTCGGCTTTCTAAACAAAACCTAGTAGGCGGCCGCAATAAGGTCCACCTAGTTTGATTTGTGCTTTGGGTCCAATTTGATTTGTAAAACTGTTTCACTCCACCTGGAATGAACCTGGCCATGTGGCTTTGATCTGGACCTCATACACATCGGTCCCAGTTACGATGACTGGTTAGTTGTTTGGGATCTGTCTGCATCTGGTGCACAGCTGAACCAAACTGTTTGAATACCCTATGAATTGGGTCCTTCCCATATAGACTCAAAATTTGTCACTGTGTTTGTACAGCGAGTGGCCAACACTTCAGGGGCCACATCCTGCTAGTTAAAATCCACAAGAAATTATCCCACCGTTTTGAATAACTGAGGCCTGGGACAGGAAAGATGTGGCCTTGCACTGGACTGCGGGTTCCATTCCTTCACCTGTTGATGATGAGGGGCTGATGGAAACTGTAGTCCCCAAAGATCTGGAAGGCTGCACATTTGCCACCACTGCTCTACAAGTCTCTAAATTTCAGCCCTTTCTTTCTTCTTGCCTTTCCCTAATTCCCAAAACACAAGGAATATGGCACCACTGAGGCAACCCATCTTAACTCAGGTGACAGTGATGCAGTTGTGGTCCTATAACACAAATAGAAACAACTTCACTGTCTCGTTATCCAGCACCGACGGATGCATGTTATACTCTGCCCCCTAGAGGTTCCCCCTGGCATGGCAGTGGCCAATCTATAACCATTCAATTTCAAGGTAGTGAGTTGCGGATGGTTCCTCTGTTGCTACCGAAGCACAGCTCTGTCTGGAGGAAGAGGGGGCCTGAAGAAAAACAGAAAGGGGGGTGTCCGTGACCTCTGGTTCATGGCCAAGGGGGTGCAGCACCGAGGACCACCTCTGATGCCTGCTCAGAGACCTGGAGGATCTCTCTCATTGTCTTTCTCTCTCTCTCTTCCTCGCTAATGTGGATTTCTCAGTGTGAAACCTCCCTCCAAGCATCTTCCTCCAATACCTCCGTCTGCTCCCATTGCACAGGAGCGCTGCTAAAATTGCTGTTGATCGGCTGCTTCTTGTGAGCGGTAGCAGGCAACATTGTCCTCCTTATTCCACGCCATGGAGGTTCAAACGCTCAGGGATGGGGAGCTGACAAGGGATTGTGGGGGTCCCCACTGACTTCTGTCATGGGATGTTTCGCATAGGGCTGTGGTTCCCCAGGTGAATCCTCTTGCAATTTCTCCTCCCCAAAGGCGTGCTTCCCCCTACCCCCCCCCCCACACTCTTAGCAGACAGTCTCTCTCACCCCACCTCCCGCCCAGCTTCTGCTTCCTCCAAGACAGACGAGAGAGAGGCACATCCATCATTTGGGCAACCTGGCAGTCTTCCTGGGACTTTGTGTTCTCGCTGTCCAGCTCGATGCCTGTTCCTGGAACTGGCGGTTGGGGAAAGAAAGCTTTGTGGGCATTTCAAGGCAACGACCCAGCCGCAGCAGGCCTGGAACATCCGGGAGGTGACAAAGTGGATCTTTCGGCCTTCACAACTTGGGCAAACTGTGTTCCCCTTTCCTGCCTTTCTTGAAACATTTTCCACTTCCCTTGGCTTCAACAGGGCAAGAGACTTTGCAGGGGGTTTGGGTGGTATTGGCATCACTCTTAGGACTGCTGCTTAGACCGTATTCTCTGTTTCTGCATTTCACTCACTTTTCCCCATCCTCCTCCTACACTTATTGTCAATGCTTTTTCTACCCTTGGCCAGAGCACCGACATGGCTCTCTGCCATACAAGCATTAACCTGCTTATCTCTGCTCGAAGGCGCATGTCATCTAGCCATGATATTTCACTCTTAACTTAGTACCTGTCACTCCTCGAGGACTGGTACTAACCCTCAGTAACCACTTGTAAGACCACAGGAGCCAGTGTGGTATAACAGATGGCGTGGCAGATGTGGACTCAGAAGAGCTGGGTTCAAATCCCCACTTAGCTGTGCAAACTCACTGGGGCGTGGCCATCGTAAAGCACTCATGCTATTGGTCCTGTGTGATAAATCAGTCACCAAAACATCTGGGAGCCGGCCAAGCCATGGTTGTTGGTCAGTCGGGTCACAAGAGGTTTCAGGAGCCCTGTTACACAGCACAAGTAGAAACAAGAGTTGATTTCTACATTGCCTCCCAGGAAAGCTTGGCTGACGGCACACCGAGAATTTATAGCTCCCAGCCAGTCTGCCCCCCCCCCCCAATCCTGCAAGCATTCAGCTGTTTCCCATTAGCACTTAGAGAACCTTGAAATGCTGGCTGTGCTTTCACTGTTCTCTCTTCAGCCTACATCTTTCCCTGGGACAAATGGGTTTGGCATCTGCCAGTCTCTGTTCATCCTCTGATACTTTCCTGCAGCTTATGCTGCTTCCTGGAGCTTCTGAAACAACACGGAAAGCTGGGGCACTACCTTGACCTTCCCCGGCTGCAGGAGGTCCTCCTTATCTTCTGAAGCTGACTCAGCAAGGTGAGGCATGACAATAGTAAGAAGGCCTCCACCTCTCTGGACCGTCTGCATTTCCATTATATTTTTTATTCCACTCCTTTCCTTTTGTCTAGAAATGCCTTTCCACTAAGGCTACACTCTGTATACACCTGATGAAGTGAGTGACAGCAAATCTATGTTGAATAAAATGTGTTAGCCTCTAAGGTGCTACAAGACGCCTGAAATCCAGTAGTAAGTCATGACTGGAGTAGGCCCAGAGAATTAGTGAAACTTATAGAAGAGGTGGACTCACCAAATGCCCACTGATTTCGTGGGCCTGGCTCTAGTTAAGACTTATTACAGGATTTCAGCCTTTGTATAACAAAAGCTTAGCCAATAGAAAAGGATTCTAGCACCTTGAAGACAGACAGATGTATTTCAAGAAAAAAGACTAACAAGTTCACTTTAGCATGAGCTTCAGTGGACCAAGCTGACTTTTGCAGGCACATAGAAAACTCTCTGCCATGGCTTTATACACACACTAGTTCTGATTTAGGGGAATGGAAGAGAATAAAACGAGATACAGGAAATGCCAATTCCATTACTAACTCTGGTCATAAACGTTCAGGCAGCTGGTTTGCATAAATATCTTGTCACTGATGGAGCCTGTTAATAGAGTCCATTCCCTTCTAAGGTGCTAAAACACTGGTTCTGGGCTGCTTTCACATGAGTGGCTGTTTTAGCTGAAGCAGGAAGTGACCCGCTTTGTCTCATAGTCTACTTTGGGGGGGAAAAATCATTGTGCAATACACAGGAGGGTGTAATAGAGGCAGATCTGTCTGGGCAGGCTAATTAATATGGATATAATGAGATTTTTAAAAACTCGTCCTAATTTAAGCCGAGAGAGGAAGAGTTGGACCTCAGTTGGTGCTGCCTTGGGGGTAGCTGGGAGCTTAGATCCTCAAATGTAACGTCTTCCGGCTCTGTTCAGATGGCCAGGATGACTGTTGTTAGGACAGAGGGGAAGAGGCCCATGGATATCATACTTGGGTCTCTTGGGGCAGAGTGGGTATTGCTTCTGTGTTAAGGTCAAGGTGAGGGGAGGCCCAGTTCTGCCACCGGGTGGAGGCACCGTGTCTCAGCTTCTCTGTCTGTGCTTGTTTTCCAGAAGCTGGCCTTGAAATAGACTAGCAACGATAAGCAAGCTCAGGTCCAGACTGGCCTGAGATAAGCTGAGCAACCCCTCCTTCACAAATGCGAAGAAACTGTTCAGATGAGGGTGGTCTTGTGTTAAGGGAGGACAGTCCTTCGCTGGAAGGACGGCTAGAGTGCCATCCTCGCTTGAAGTGCTATCCACTCGAAATCTGGTTTAAAGACGACGAGCCACAAGGAGGGAGACCAAGGGCTTTGAAGTTGCCCATCCACAGTCAACAGCACCTGAGCAGTAGCCACATACAGATCACCTCACCAGGGGTTTTCCTCCTGGAGTGAACTGCACAATCATTCTATTTCCATTTCTAAAGTTATTTCTAATTTAGCATCTCTGCATGTCAATTAGCATATGCATATCGATGCCGATCCGTCTCCCTTTTTTGTCCTCCTTTTTGGCAGTACAGAAGCAGCCACCCTGTCCTCCTTGAAGCTCCTCTGAAACAGGTTCGCACCTTGAGCAGTCCTCTGTCAGGACGGTTGTGCGCCCTGATCTCAACCCCTCTGCTCAGCTGCACCCAAGTCCTTCCTCATAGGTCACCATTCCTGCCCCACCTTGGAAGCTCAAGGGCAAAGGAAGAAAGAAGGAAGAATGGCAAAGGTCTGGAGGCCAAATTTGTCTCCAGAAAAGTTCTCAGGAGGTGCGCCGTTGGAGTGCATAGGACCAGAGGCGAAAGCTCCCCCGCCTCAAAGCAGTGCATTTTAGCTTGATGTTCTTCCAGCCAGTCATGAAGTCTTGGGAAAGGCATGTCAACCTTTTCTAAAATTGCAAAAACCTTATACAAATCTAGGAAGCCACTAGAGTATGGGGTCAAGAGGATGTGTCTGTCTAGGGAACCCAGGAAAGCCATATTGAGATCCCAAGGGGCAGATTCAGCTTTAGGGCTTAAGGTCCCCGATATGGAGGTGACCAAGGAGTAGAAAGGAAGTGGGGGTTTTTGGGGGGAGCAGGCAAGGAAGGAGAGGAATTTGTAATTATAAGTTGGCTCCAAGTAATATCAAAGCTAGACCTGTGCAATCTAGAAGCTATTTTGGGGGTAAGGCTTTCAAAAGAGATTGTATGGAACAAAATAAAAATACAATAAAAGAACAGCTAGAAGATAAAAGGGGAAGGGGAAGGGCATGTCACAGAAGTGGAAGGATGGACAGCCTATGATGGGCGGTCGATGCCATTGGGCTCTGCTTCCCCATCATCTTACTGAGGATGGCTGACGGGAACGAGAGTCCAACAACATCTAGCCACAGTTTGCCTGCTACCGCATTTAAGGGAAGGAAATGATGGAGGCTAAATATATACAAATAGCTAATGGTATTTGATGGGTACCCAGAGTGGTGTGGTGGATGGAGTGAAGGACTCGAATCCCTGCTCAGGCATGAAAGCTCAGTGGTGGCGTGGAAGTGGTAAAGCCACTTCTTAAATATCTCACTTACCTTGAAAGCCCTACTAGGGTTGATATAAGTCGGTTCCAACTTCATAGCACATAACAACCACGGTATTTAATAGGGTGTGCGTTGGCCACAGGGTTCAGTTCAGACCAAAATTTGGTGATTCAGACCTCAGCATAATGTAGCTCAGATGCAGGCGGAGGTCACCCCATTTGACTCAGGTGCAAATTCAGTTCTTTGCCTTCCCAGTGGTTATAATTTGAATCTTTTTTTAAAAGCCTATAACCTGTTTTTAAAAAGGGGTGTCCAAATTCTATTCAATTCACAGGCATATCAGACCCTGATTTACACCATCAAGTTACAGAGAAATTGAGGTGGTTGCATTTTCTCTCTCACCTCCCACCATGCAATGAGTGATTTGATTTGACTTTCATTTTGAGTAACCAGCCAATAGCTTTTTCATAATATGGCACAACGGATTTTTCTTGGGCAAACCACATCTCTGCCTCACTAGCTATTTTGCAGATACCATTTGCTGGTAATCATGTGCATAACAATGTTTAGGTGGGGATGGGTGAGAAGATGAGTAGGCTTGGAAACTAAAAATAGCAAAGAAAGCAAACAAATCAACAAGGGAAGACAAACAGCACTGTTGACATGAGATTAGCCTACCTCCGTGCAAATATATTACCAAAATCCTGGGATAGAAAGGTGTCCGTCGTTTTTATTTCTCCGTGTGTTGAGACGTTACATTTATTTTTCGTCTCCTTCTTTTAAATAGAAAGCTATTTTCTAAAGATGATTTTAAGTACAAAGATGCTCCACCAACTTTTACAGACTCAGAAAAATGAATGAGACAACGTGAGCTCCTGTTTCTATGGCATCACAGGAAGATTAACGGAAGCCCGTCGAATCTTATAGCACATAAATTCCAATAATGCACACATGAAAATAGGGAAATGTTGGGGAAAAGATGATTCTCACACTAAGAATCGATGTCAGGAGACATGAAAATCCTCTGCTCTATCTTGTTTGCTCTGCAGTATCCACGGTCAGTCCAGTGGTCTCTATACACGTGGAAATATGAGACACCAGATGGCCATTGGCCCTTCTGTAAGAGGTGGATGGAAGCTGCAGCCTTATACATTTCTATAGATCTAGGTTGCCTGCTCCAAATATGGAAAGGGACCCTTGAGGACGTGTCTTTCAGCTTCCAAAATTAAAACACCAATATAAAATCCACAGCTGGGAAACATTCTTACTTTGTTGTCAATGTGCTATATTGTTGTCATTTTGACTTATATAACCCCATAGTGCTAGTGCACTCTCTGGGTAGTTTACAACACAATTAAGGAAACCACAACTCCCCCCCGCCTGCCAAGCAAGCTAGGTACTCAGTTTACCAACCTTGGAAGGCTGGAGCTGGCTACCTGAACCTGTCAGGATCAAATTCAGATTGTGAGCAGAGGCTTGGCTGCAGTGCTGCAGTTTAACCACTGCGCCACGGGGTTCATTATATCAAATCGTAGCTGACTTCCAGAGACCCTTATAGTATTTTCAAGATATGTGACATATTTAAGGAATGGTTTTGCCATTGGTTTTGACCCAAGTGAGTTTCTGTGGCTAAGCAAAGATTTGAACCCAGGTCTGCTGAGTCCTAGCCCATCACTACCCGCTACACAGCACTGGCTCCCAATACTCTTATTAGGACTAATGAAAATTCCACAAAGTGGTAGGTCCTACTTGGAGTATTGTCCAGTTTTAGATCTGGGCTTCTCCTCCGTATCACCTTAGGGACTAGCATGGCAGTTCACTGGGCTTGTTTTGAGCAAAACCAACGTGATCTGTTGCTGCTGAAACATCATGGACATATGAGAGAAACAGAAACGGATAGTTTTGTCCATCCAGGCCCAGGGCATTAAGCGCGTAGCTCTTAAATGTCTCATTTTGAAACCCTTTGTAGTTAACTGTGTCTATGGTGCTGAATTAGAATTACCAACCTTCCCCCCCCCCCCCCCATGAGACATTCCACATCTTTAGCAGCTATGTGGCGGGCAGGTACAACGTGAGCCACTCCTACTGGGAATATCTAGGCCTGTCCAAATTTGGCCAGTTGGTTGGGGAGGATTTCATTCCATTTCTTTTGAGTTTTTTTTTATAAGAACACTCATAAAAACTTGCAATTTTCATTGTAAAAATCTAAATAAAGGAACTTGAGAAAACTCTGAAATGAAGGGATTCGCTCTCCCAGGCTCCACAGCAAACTCAGCTTGGAAAGCTCATCTTTTGGAGGACTAAAAGCGACCATGATAGCCAGGGGATACTGGGAGTTGTAGTTCAAAGATAAGGTTGCCAAGCTCTGATCGGGTTCTTGAAGGGTGGTTTTCCCTACCCTGAATCGAGAACACCAGGCAGCAAGGATGTCACAGGTACTGTGAAGGCAAGGAGCAAAGACCCTTGTTTTACATGCAGAAGATTCCTGGCCCAACCATTGGTATGCCCAGGTGGAACCCTCTCTGAAACATGCAGAAGGCTTCAGGTTCAGCCTCCTGATATTTTCCACAGAGATCCTTGATGAGTCTCTGTCGTTGTCAATGACTGAGCTAGATAAATCAATAATTTGACTTGAGATAAGCAGCTTGTTATATTTCTGTTTAAGTCAGCACATAAAATTCAGAACCACAAGGATTGGAATCTTATTTTGATTGTAGAGGCAGGCCTGTAGCTCAGTAGTAGAGCATCTCTGGGTAGGCCTGGGGGGGGGGGGGGACATGCCTGAAACCCTAGGGTGCTACTACAGGTAGTGCAAAAAAAATGCTCAGCTAGATTAGGCAGGGATGCAAATTAGAAGATCCATATTAGCCTACAGAAGATGTCTTTACTCATCACAGTCCTAGCCAAGTATTCCTCTTCCTCTGAATTAATCCCCTCAACACTAGCCTTTTGTACCTGTGAATGACAGTTCAAGGCCACCAGGTGGCATTCACTTCACATCATTCTTTAAAGCCAAAGCTGTTAAATTCTTTAAATTCCTATCTTAATTAGCAACGTCTTGTGGGACCTTTAAGAGCAGCAGATTAATTTCGATGTGAGCATTCAGAGATCACAATCAGTTTCCTCAGACACAGAGTGTGGTATTTAGACTGCAGTTTTATACCTACTTGATGGTGGTGGGGAATCAGAATGAAAAGACACACAGATGACAATTACATTAACATCAGTCATGAACTTTCAGAATGTTGTCTGGAAGTTGAGTCATGGCAACTGGACTTCTTTCTTATTAGGTTGAAACATTTCGCTACTCCTCCAAGTAACTTCTTCAGACTGAAGAGAGTTGGTAGGAGACCCCTGAGATATCCTCCACATTGGTTTCACTTCTTCCTGGTCCAACCTGGAGGATAGATCAGGGATCTCCTACCAACTCTCCTCAGACTGAAGAAGCTACTTGGAGGAGTAGCGAAATGTTTCAACCTAATAAGAAAGAAGTCCAGTTGCCATGACTCAGCTTCCAGATAACCTCACCTGGATGACTGAGAATCTTCACAGATATATTTTCAGAATGTTAGTTACATAAATGTCCTAGTTAGAATAATTAATAATTGCTTCTGTATTCTAACTTATAATGACCCTTTTCAGGAGTTTCCAACTGCAGAGTATGGGAGAAGGACTTCTCTGTCGCTGCTCCCAGACTTTGGAACTCCCTCCCACTGGAAGCCAGGCTGGCCCCATCTTTGCTGTCCTTCTGCAAGCAGGCAAAGACATTTTTCTTTAGGCAGGCTTTTCCTTAGTGACTGGTGGTCTGAGAGGGGATTCATACCCACAAACTTTCATTCATGGGGGAAAAACAAAGATCCAGGTGCTGACATAAGTGGACTAACTGTGATTCTCAAACTTGGGTCCCCAGATGTTCTTAGACTGCAACTCTCAGAAATCCTGGCCAACACAGCAAGTGGTGAAGCCTTCTGGGAATTGCAAGTCCAAGAACATCTGGGGACCCCAGTTTGAGAGCCACCAAACTAGAGAGAATGAGAGGGCTTTCAAAAATTCCTCACCTGTTCCTAGGCTAGATGGACCCATGTTCTCAGTCAGCATAAGGCAGCTTCCTAGACCTTCCTAAGTGACTTTGCCTTAGAATAGGGGTTCCAGTCTTTTGGAAATTAGGGAGAAGACCTATAGAAAACCCGAGAAGCCATCAAATATTGGGTGTGATGGAAAAAGGCTGGGACACCCTGGAGAAGTTCAGAAGTCTGGATTGGGTCCTGGTCAACAAGTGCTGCCTTCCTCCATCTCTCCGTTTGGCTCATGGACCAGTCAACCTCCCGGGGGGGGGGGGGGAGTATGAGATGTCCTCTTCCTCCCCCCCCTCTCTTTTTTCCACATACAGAAATGCTCAGACCTTGTCCAATAGGCTATGTCTGTTCAAACAACTGAGTTGCAAAATGCAGGAAAAGATTTGTACTGGGAATTACATGTTTTTCTCCTCCCCCAAAGACCATTGACCTTGCGGTGGTTAAATGTGACGGGGAAAATCTGAATCTTGGGTGTGTGTGTGTGGGGGGGGTTGTTGTTGTGGCTTGCGATGAAAATCTCACTTTAATGGGGCAGGGGGGGCAGAGCTTTTTTTTACAGTGAGTGAACTGGCGGCTTTGTCAAGTGTCCTTGCAGGAGACACGCTCGCCGATCCCCACAAAAGCAAAGTCAAGAGAGAACAATGTCGTGAAGTGTGATGGGTAGACTCCGTAGGGGCTTAAGCACTTGTGGATGGCTTTTTTCTGGAACACCTTGCTTTGGATAGGACAACTTTTGCAAACCCACCTGTGACTTTATTCTAAGTAAAAAGATTGTGTTACCTAAAGTTGGGGAAGAAATTCACATTTGTCAGGGTTTTTTTTTTTTAATGAATGTATTCTATTCATGATCCATGAGACCATTTGCAAAAGTTTACATGTTCCCCATTATTAGAAAGAAACCATAAGAATCTGATTCTCTTCCCCAGTGTTTTCATTTTGGATTTACACACAAATAAATGTACACAACTGAAAATGGGTATCTTTGGGGAAAAATACACACAAATATGCTTGTATTGAATGGGGAAAAGGCATACAAAATGGTGGATGCTAATTTTGAAATGGGCTCAAAAGTGCATATATTAGAGAAAGCACATACCAAAATACACAGGAAATTTCGTGGGGGGGGGGGGGGAACTTACATGAAGTTCCACTACCTGATATGAGACAATGAGAGGAAGAACATGCAAGTGAAACTCAGAGAGATGTAATGAACTCAGAAAAGAAACTCTCTATTTTACACTCCCAGTGTCATCTTTTAATGGATTGTAATCCACAAAGGCGATCCACCTGGAGCAGGAACTGGCAAGCCACTCCAGTATCTTTGCCAAGAAAACTCCATAGACAGAAACAAAAGGCTAAAAGATATGACGCTGGAAGATGAGCTCCTCAGGTCGGAAGGCATCCAACATGCTACTGAGGAAGTGCGGAGGCCAAGTACAAGTAGCTCCAGAGCTAATGAAATGGTTGGGCCAAAGCTGAAAGGACGCTCAGCTGCGGACGTGCCTGGAACTGAAAGGAAAGTCCGATGCTGCAAAGAAAAATACTGCATAGGAACCTGGAATGTAAGATCTATGAACCTTGGGAAGCTGGATGTGGTCAAACAGGAGATGGCAAGAATAAACATTGACATCCTGGGTGTCAGTGAACTAAAATGGACGGGAATGGGCGAATTCAATTCAGACGATTACCATATCTACTATTGTGGGCAAGAATACCGTAGAAGAAATGGAGTAGCCCTCATAGTCAACAAAAGAGTGGGAAAAGCTGTACTGGGATACAATCTCAAAAATGATAGAATGATTTCAATACGAATCCAAGGCAGACCTTTCAACATCACAGTCATCCAAGTTTATGCACCAACCACCGATGCTGAAGAGACTGAAATTGACCAATTCTATGAAGACTTACAACACCTTCTAGAACTAACACCAAAGAAAGATGTTCTTGTCATTATAGGGGATTGGAATGCTAAAGTAGGGAGTCAAGAGATAAAAGGAACAACAGGTAAGTTTGGCCATGGAGTTCAAAACGAAGCAGGGCAAAGTCTAATAGAGTTTTGTCAAGAGAACAAGCTGGTCATCACAAACACTCTTTTCCAACAACACAAGAGGCGACTCTACACATGGACATCACCAGATGGGCAATCCCGAAATCAGATTGATTATATTCTCTGCAGCCAAAGATGGAGAAGCTCTATACAGTCAGCAAAAACAAGACCTGGAGCTGATTGTGGCTCTGATCATCAGCTTCTTATAGCAAAATTCAAGCTTAAACTGAAGAAAGTAGGAAAAACCACTGGGCTAGTCAGGTATAATCTAAACCAAATCCCTTATGAATACACAGTGGAAGTGAAGAACAGATTTAAGGAATTAGATTTGGTGGACAGAGTGCCTGAAGAACTATGGATGGAGGCTCGTAACATTGTACAGGAGGCAGCAACAAAAACCATCCCAAAGAAAAGGAAATGCAAGAAAGCAAAGTGGCTGTCCAATGAGGCCTTACAAATAGCAGAGAAGAGAAGGGAAACAAAATGCAAGGGAGATAGGGAAAGTTACAGAAAATGGAATGCAGACTTCCAAAGAATAGCAAGGAGAGACAAGAGGGCCTTCTTAAATGAACAGTGCAAAGAAATAGAGGAAAAGAATAGAAAGGGAAAAACCAGAGATCTGTTCAAGAAAATTGGAGATATTAAAGGAACATTTTGTGCAAAGATGGACATGATAAAGGACAAAAATGGTAGGGACCTTACAGAAGCAGAAGACATCAAGAAGACGTGGCAATAATACACAGAGGAATTATACCAGAAAGATCTGGATGTCCTGGACAACCCAGATAGTGTGGTTGCTGACCTTGAGCCAGACATCCTGGAGAGCGAAGTCAAGTGGGCCTTAGAAAGCATGGCTAACAACAAGGCCAGTGGAGGTGATGGCATTCCAGTCGAACTATTATGCCAGCAAGTTTGGAAAACTCAGCAGTGGCCAGAGGATTGGAAAAGATCAGTCTACATCCCAATCCCAAAGAAGGGCAGTGCCAAAGAATGCTCCAACTACCGTACAATTGCACTCATTTCACACGCTAGCAAGGTTATGCTCAAAATCCTCCAAGGTAGGCTTCAGCAGTATGTGGACCGAGAACTCCCAGAAGTACAAGCTGGATTTTGAAGGGTCAGAGGAACTAGAGACCAAATTGCTAACATGCACTGGATTATGGAGAAAGCCAGAGAGTTCCAGAAAAACATCTACTTCTGCTTCATTGACTACACAAAAGTCCTTGACTGTTTGGACCACAGCAAACTATGGCAAGTTCTTAAAGAAATGGGAGTGCCTGACCACCTTATCTATCTCCTGAGAAATCTATATGTGGGACAGGAAGCAACAGTTAGAACTGGATATGGAACAACTGATTGGTTCAAAATTGGGAAAGGAGTACGACAAGGCTGTATATTGTCCCCCTGCTTATTTAACTTATATGCAGAATACATCATGCGAAAGGCAGGACTGGAGGAATCCCAAGCCAGAATTAAGATTGCCGGAAGAAATATCAACAACCTCAGATATGCAGACGATACCACTCTGATGGCAGAAAGTGAGGAGGAATTAAAGAACCTCTTAATGAGGGTGAAAGAGGAGAGCGCAAAAAATGGTCTGAAGCTCAACATAAAAAAAACAACTAAGATCATGGCCACTGGTCCCATCACCTCCTGGCAAATAGAAGGGGAAGATATGGAGGCAGTGACAGATTTTACTTTCTTGGGCGCCATGATCACTGCAGATGGTGACAGCAGCCACAAAATTAAAAGACGCCTGCTTCTTGGGAGGAAAGCGATGACAAACTTAGACAGCATCTTAAAAAGCAGAGACATCACCTTGCTGACAAAGGTCCGCATAGTCAAAGCTATGGTTTTTCCAGTAGCGATGTATGGAAGTGAGAGCTGAACCATAAAGAAGGCTGACTGCCGAAGAATTGATGTTTTTGAATTGTGGTGCTGGAGGAGACTCTTGAGAGTCCCCTGGACTGCAAGGAGAACAAACCTACGTATCCATTTTGAAGGAAATCAACCCTGAGTGCTCCCTGGAAGGACAGATCCTGAAGCTGAGGCTCCAATACTTTGGCCATCTCATGAGAAGAGAAGACTCCCTGGAAAAGACCCTGATGTTGGGAAAGTGTGAAGGCAAGAGGAGAAGGGGACGACAGAGGACGAGATGGTTGGACAGTGTCATCGAAGCGACCAACATGAATTTGACCCAACTCCAGGAGGCAGTGGAAGACAGGAGGGCCTGCTGTGCTCTGGTCCATGGGGTCACGAAGAGTTGGACACGACTTAACGACTAAACAACAACAACAACAAATCCACAAAGGCTCACACGGAAGTGTTTTTTTTTTTTTTTTAGTTTTAAAGGTGCTAGAATACTTTTGAATTTTGTTTTGTTTTTGTTTGTTTTTTGCTGTGCTATCCATGTGTTTCTAAAACCAGATAGACATAAGCTTGCAGAGGCACACAGAGAAAGGTATGTGTTATGTGTGCTAAGTCAGAACTGACTTATAGCGACAGAGCTTTCAGGGTAAGTGAGATATTTAAAGAGGGCTTTTACTTCTTTTACCCCCACCCAGTGAATTTCTATGGCTCAGCAGGGATTTGAACCCAGATCTCCTGTGTTCACTGTACCCGCAACACACATAGGACAAGACCCCAAAGCTAGACTTATGCTAAGTCAGGAAGCTTTCCCAATTAGATCTTTTCTCCAGGCGAGTTAAATTTAGGCTTCTGTACTTTTGCCTTTGTTTCCAAGAATGGATAATTATGGGATTTGCAGTAAAAAAAAAAATCCAATTGGCACACCCTGATGTCAGCCCTACCTATGTGCTGCCACTTGTGTCATTGAAGGCAAAATCCATGGCAGGGTTAAGAAGGGCCCAGTTCCCGAGGGGTGGAGGGAAAGGGTGCTCACTATGAACCTGTCTGTGCCTCAGAAGAAGGGGCTCGGGTACAGAGAAGCTCAGCCTACCCTACGAACAAGGCTGGGGGCCAATATTTGCTCCTCAGACTTCCCAGGGTTTGCAGACAGCCAACTGATGAGCTAAAAAACGAAACTAGAATTCCAGTTATAGTTTTTAAAAGATGAGTTTTGTTTTTGGTTTTTTGGTTCCGTGGTGCAGGGGGTCCCTGTGAGCTCTTTAGAGAAAAAGGAATTTCCTCTTTTTTTAACAGGAAAGAGAAGGGACCAGGGGAGGACCGGAGACCACCACCCCCCCTCCCAATGAGGTGGGTGGCCTTCCTCCAGCCTGATGCCTAGCAGTGCCCTCTGCCTGGTGCCTTCACCCTTCGTGGGCATTGGCTTCTTTCTGCCCCGTCTTCTGCTTCTTGGTCAGCCCAGAGTATGACGGCATGTCGGCTTTGCTTTTTCTGGAGACAACTGATAACAAACAAACATCCACAGAAATGAAAGGGCAGGATTTGTACGTCCCTACTTGAAGTTACCTTGGTAGCAGGAGACACAACTGTGCTCTCTCTCTTCTCTCCGTCTCCCCCTCCCCCTCCCCACTTTTTCGCTGGACAAAGGAAAGCTGATGGTTGCTTCCAAAGCATTTGAACAATCAGAGCAATAATCAATGAATGCCAAATTAGGTTCATTGGTCAAGTTCAAATGAAGCCCCCCTCCCCAACCTTTCCCGCTTGCTCTGCTCCGCCACCCCTCATTCTTCCCACACCGTAGCCATGGTTCTCTTGGCGACCCTTCTTTTGTCTGGGCTCTCTGGAAACAATTTCGTCTGTCACGGCAAGATCCCTTGTCGTAGGAAGGAGAAAGGCAGGGTGAACCTATTTTAAATAAGAAATTGAATAATTTATATGGTAACTTGGTTGCTAAGAAGTAAAGAGTAATGCAGCAAGTTCCTTTTAAAGGGTAACAGACCCTGACCTGGATCCCGGCCATCTTTTTAGGGATCTGGGAGGGAAAACCCTCCCAGTTGGTGAGATTGCAGTTGGGACCGGCTGCCTTGGCAGAGCGAGGCAGCCGGCCAAGGATTCACCAAGCCCTGGGTTGAAGTACAAGCACAGATCTAAGACAGGGAGCCCCCTCTGCCTCCTCCATAATGGCACAAAATGTCTGTGCAGAATTAGAACCCTTTGTGTATCCATGTACACAGCAAGTACGACAGGACAGGATCAGAAAGAGACAAAGAGTCCACCCAACACTACCGCTTCTCAATAGTCCGCGCGACAAGGTAACATTTAACACCTTTTAAAATGGTACGCCTTTACGCAAGTGAGGAAAAATTAGTCTTGGAAGGATGCAAAACTCACCTAAATCAATCAGTTAGCCTACCAGTCCACCCACCCACCTGTCTTGTACCTCTCGGGTTGCCTGAACCAGGCCAGAATGTACAACCTTCCCCAGTATTTAAATTTGAGTTAGGAAAACATCTGCCCATTTGCACACTTTTCTCTCCCCTCCAGATTTGTTCCACCTTTAGCTGGCAGAAGAAGAGCTTTATGTGTTGAACAGGAACGGGTGATGATGAAGAAGATAAGGAGGGAGGTGGGAGGCATGAAAGAGTTTTCTCGCTGGTAGATGAAAGCTGAGCTTCGCAGTGCAGGAAACCCTTGCAGTCTTCCGAAGCCAGTCTTTGGGGGGAAACAGCTCAACTTTGATGGGATTAAACGGTTTGATTAAGCTAATAGCTTGCTTGGCCTGGTAATGGTCCTCCTTTTGAAGGCTGTGTGAGCAAAGCAGACCGGGGGTGGGGTGGGGGTCGAAACCATTTGTAGGAGAAACTTCACTTGCTCCTGGGCAGGGACTGCTGTGAGAAAATCCTGGGTGTGCTTAATTGAGAAAACATGCATAGATACACACAACTGTGTTGAGAACTGCTGGATAGCTCAGTGGTTTAAGGCATCTGGCTACAGAGCCAAAGGTTGGGAGTTTGATTCCCCACGGTGCCTCCTTGACAGGGGCCAGACTCGATGATCCATAGGGTCTTTTCCAGCTCTGCAGTTCTAAGATGATGATGATGATGATGATTTAACATGATGATTCTTTATTTGTGTAAGGCCACTGTATAAGGTACAGTGCAGTGGTGGGAACTCCACAGAAAGAGGCAGTCTACCTCAAAATGTCAGATTCTGGAGATAACAAGCAGCCTCATGCCCTACAATGCAGGTTTTGGGAGATTTGTTTCATGAGACTACTTCCTGGGTGACTTTGCACCCGTCATTCTGTCTTGGCTGTCTCTCTGTCTCTCTGAGGCTGAGCTACTTCACAGGGTTGCTCTTGGCAGTGGGACAAAGCACTTCTTCACATATTTCTGAGGTGAGCCATGCAAAGGGAAAGCTATTAGAAAACCATATATACATTTGGGAAAAGCCTATGGCTGAAAAGAAAAACAGCTGCTTTTGGAAGCAGAAGGAAAAGAGGAAGACCAAATATGAAATGGATTGACTCCCTAAAGGAAGCCGTGGGTTTGAGTTTACAAGAGCTGAGCAGGGCTGTTGAGGACAGCACATTCTGGAGGTCACTTGTTCATAGGGTCACGGTAAGTCGGAGGTGACTTGATGACACGTAACAGAAGTCAGTAAAACCATGATGACCTTGGGAGAAGGACAAAGAGGAGGATGAGAAATAGGGACAGAAACACATTTTAGAACATGTGGGAAGGAAAAAATATATATGGGAATGGCACCAATTTCTATGCAGAAGAGCAGGAGAAAAAAGCCTTGCCGTTTGATACATAAGGGAAGAAAATGCCCAGCTTGGTTGAGAAATGCCATTAAAATGAAACTGATAACTGGCATCCTTATTCAAAGGGGGATTAATTCGACCCGTTGCCCTATGCAGGAAAGTGCATGCTAGTTGGCAATAGGATGGGATAAAGAAATCTGCCGATTTCCCTTTTTCCTTGGTTTATATAAAAAATCTTCAAGTGGTTTCTGTCCTTCGTATAAACAGATCTGAAACTGTAGATCCATTCTCCCAAAAGGATTGAAGACTACGTTTCCCCCTGTTCCCAGGCCGCCAAATTCAACAGGTATAGCTGTTCCTCACATCAAGAGGCCTCCAGCAGTGGGGACTGTTGATTCCCATTCTTAAAATCTCAAATTCGTTCCATCCCAAATAGGAAGAAATTTGCAAAAAATTCTCTCACAAAGGAGCTGAAACGACACTCCTTCCTCTCTGCAGGGATATGACTTTGCGTTGCAATGTTAAGGGCACAATCCTATACACACAGAGAGAAGTTAATCCGGTTCAAGACACAGCTGGGCTTACTTCCGTGTAACCCTACCTAGGGTTGCCCTGTGTGCTTATGGCCCCTTACCTGCCTTTCTTTCACTGAATGCCATTCTGATTTTGCTCCTTTGCTGTTTGAATCCTTCCCTTGTCTTCTCCTTTCCCACAATCAGTTTAAGACGCTCTTACTCACCTTCAGAGGTAGTCCCCCTCTCGCTCCAGCTTATCTTTCATCCCTGATATTTCTGTATTCTCTCCTTGGTCTTTGAGGCCCCCTGCTTCTTTGTTGCTTGTTAAGCCCTCATATCTCTTCTTCTACTTCATGTCTTTTGAGCTTCCCTCCCCCTTTTATTCCTCTTTATCTACAGGCCTCTTTACCATCCTATATCCATTTGATTGATTTTCTCCCTCTTCAGCACTTCCCTCTTCTTCCCCCACCCCCAAAAAACCTATTCTTAAGACTCATTTATTTCTGCTGGCCTTTGATGGTTACCGTGATTCCGAGTACCCAGAGGCAATAAATCCAGTCTGGGTTTCAGACTGAACTTTGCAAGAACTGACCAAGGTCCTGAACCCTCTTTTTCCGAAACAGGTCCAGCACCTCTCGTAGTTTCTGTAAAGTTCGGGCTGAAACCTGGACTGGATATTATCTCTAGCTGAAGCTACAGTCTGTGCCTACCTCTCATCTTTCTTGCTCTCCTCAATTTTGTTTCTCATCCTTCTTTTGCCCTGCTTGTTAGCCACCAAGGGACAATGTGGGTGAGGATGCTGCTCCATGGAAACTGCTTTAAGAAACTGCTTTAGGAACTATCTTTCTACGGGTGCCTTGGAGCAGCATCCCTTTCCCTAACACTATGGCTCCAAAACTTGGCACCAAAGTGGAGGTCCATGTAATCTCCCAGGAGTCGATCCCTGTGATGTCACAGAGCAACAACTGCGATGGGGGCATCTGAAAACTGATTCTGAGTTATCTGATTGTGAAAACAGTCATGAGTGGGATTCAGGTAAATGGCCCCAAGATCTGGATAAAATCCAACTGGGCAGGGAATTTGGCATTCTAGAGCCAGAAGGAAAACAAAAATGAATACACATTTTCAGCAGCCAGGTGGCAAAACATTCCCAGAAGGCGAGTAGGTGCCACTAGTCACATTGGGTGGATGCACTCTCTAATTACGACACACATGGATTTTTGGATAGCCTTTTGCTATCGCTGTGGTTCGTGGGAGCTCACTGCTAGCTTGTGGAGAGTGGCACTCCCTGGGCTTGGGTGGAAAGAGTTCTAGCCTTTAAACCCACTTTACACGAAAACCCCAAACCTTCTCCTCTAGCACTGTTTGCTCTGGACTTTGGTCTCCTTGCCTGAAGACCTGGGCAAGTTTAGCAGTTCGACTCTAGTTGGTGAGCCCTGGAAACCCTCTCGGTTAATGGGTATTCATTGTGATGGTTATATATGACCTCCAGGATCTGAGGCAGTAGTGCAAAAATGCCACCTGTTGTGAAATAACGGCCATGGGAGGAAAGACTGTTGCCATCCTGTTCCGCTTTCCAGGGGCATCTGGTGGACCACTGAAGGAACAAAATGATGGAACAGAGAGGCCTTATAACAGAGAGTCTGATGAGGAATCTAACAGCATCGTCAAGAGTATGGAGCTGATAGGGACTGTAAAGGACATTTCTTATGTCATTATGTAGAAGATTGCTCTGTGTGCCCACATCACAGTGCCTCGGAGCACCTTTTGTCAGCTTAACTTACCATATTTTTCTGTGTATAAGACGCCCCCATGTATAAGACGCCCCCCACTTTTCTAACCCAAAATTAAGAAATCTAAGTGGGGCTTAGCAAGTGGAGGGGAAAGCAGGGATCAAAGCCCTGCAGGATCACTTTGATCCCTGCTTTCCCCTCCACTTATTTTTGTTCTCTCCTCAGCTTACTTCCGTGTATAAGACGGCCCTCAATTTTTAGTCTAAAGATTTTAGACAAAAGTATAGTCTTATACATGGAAAAATACGGTAATATGCCAATCATAAGCTGACCTGGATGGAATCAGCCTTCCGTCAGGCAGTTCATGCTCTGCTCGCCTCCTGTTTGGATTCCTGTTGTGTATTGCACCTGGGACTGTGCTGAAAAATAGTCCAGAAATACCAGCTTCTCCAGAGGTGTGAGTGTGGGTGTATTTGCACAAAAATGTTCCTCACTTAGGCTCCTGGAGACATCCAGGGTCAGCATTTCTTGCCCTGGGGAGGTAAACAGGATCTCCCAAGCCTGGAAAACCCACAGAATTCTAAAAAAGAAAACAAAACAGGAAGTGGATACCTGGTCACTTCCTGTTTTTGGTTCCCAGTTCTGGGTGTTTCTGTGCCTGGTGCAACTGGGGTGAAAAAGATTTCTTCCTGTTTCATGCAAGTGGCTCATGCCAGCCTACACTGACAGGCCCAATGAATGAGTTTAGTAATCATTTTTGAACAACATTTCCCCTCTGCATTTTCTCTCCATCCTTACTGTGTGTTGCAACTCATACAAATTTTACCCCCTGCAGCCATTTTATTTGTGTGTTTCCTCTGGTTTTCCAATTTCTCCTCAATGATTTATAAGTGCATTTGTGTGTATTTTTTTCCTTCCCCTTTCCCTCCCAGTTCTATGTGTTTTAACCATTCACGTTTTTAAAATACTTGCATTGTTTGTGTTTGTGTGTGTTAGTGTAAATCATCTTACGGTGGTGCCTGCTCTTACTGTTGCCTCAATACCTAGAACAGAGCACAAACACAACCATCTCTGTCATTAGGCGCTCACTAGTAGCCCACCTTGATTTAGGCATTCTCGAGGAGACAGTTCAACAAAGATGCCCAATCTATAGAGAACAACATAAGGCGTTCTGTCTTTGCCTGTTTAGGTCTCCAATAAGTTGCAAAAGTTGTATCCTGTCTGTCCAGAAAGCAAAACATGTGAATGCACACACCCACTGTACATAATACAGAACAGCTGGGTGATTGCTCAAAAACATGCAAAGAGGCCATGTGATGCTTCTAGACTAGTGGCTCCCAACCTTGAGCAACCGAGGTGTTCTTGGACTGCAACTCCCAGAAGCTTTCACCACCGGCTGTGCTGGCCAGGGTTTCTGGGAGTTCCAGTCCAAGAACACCTGGGTCACTCAAGGTTGGGAGCCACTGTCCTTGACAAAAGATGCAGACAACCTATCCGGTGCTTCTAATCCTTCAAAGTCCATCCAACACTGTAGCTGCCACCATTAAGAGCGTCATTTGTATTAGTGTGTTATTCATCTAATGTGTGCGAACAATTCTTCTCTTCCCCTTGTTGAGAGTGCAACAAAATACCTCCCTTCTTACAAGACAGGAAGAATAATTTTGCTCTTTTTCTGGCTCAATGATGAGCCAAGCAAAGATTTATATTCCAAGGTGAGGTTTGCAGAAGCTCAGTTGAATCAAAATAGACATTTTCACACCTCCCCAAATGTAATTAATTACTTTTTTTTCAAAGTAATGTTCCAACGGGTGTTCTACCGAGCCAGCCGTCCCTACCCAAAGAGAACAGACATCACTCTTTTCTGTTCTCTCTAAGTTCCCATCAAGCCCCCTACCATCTTCGGGATGAAAGCGAAACCTATCTGAGGGGAGAGAAACGGTTGGCTTTGAAGCCTTCTCTCCGGAGACTTTCCCTAGAGCAGTGTATCAAAGAACCCCAGGCTTGCTGCATGCCACGGTTGTCTGGCAAGGCGCTCCAGATGAACCACAGTACAGGAGCTGAGTCAAATGGCAGGTTCCCCCAGGAAAATGTGTTCTGCCAATCTCTTTACTATCCTTTTCATACGGAGGCTGCTTTGAGATGTGTACTGTATACCATATTGCAAAAGACGTGGCATGGAAAGATCTCTGACCAGAGATTGTATGTGTGTTTTTGTGTATCTGTAAGAGTGAGCAAGCGAGCACAGAGGGACATCTAGCTTAGAAATTCTGCGTTTCCTAACCATGGAGCATAATCAGCACAGTGTAGGTTTATTTTGGAGATGCGGGTGGTTTGAAAGCATGGGATTTCTGGATTTTCTGGACTACAAATACCATAATTCTTCATTCTGAGAGTTCTATCTGCATTAGAAACATCTAAATGTGATGTACCTGGGAAAATGGCCTAAACTGGAAGGGTTTGAGGCTCAGCTCGGCCTCGCTCCGCCCAGGTGTCCTGCTCTGAAAAAATAAAGCTCCCAGCTAAGCTCTGGGGCAGGAAAAGGAAGCTTAGACTAGGCCTAGCTAAGCCTTAAGGCTAACCCTTTAGGCTCCTTTCCCCAGGTGCATCACATTAGATGTCTGTGAGGTAAGTAGAACTAGAGTGAAGAATTATGGTATTAATAGTCCAAAAATTAAATTCCTAATGGTTTGTTTTACTTCCTCCCTAAAGATATTTAATACTTCTTCTTTTTTAAGCAATCTTTTAATTATTATTATTATTATTATTATTATTATTATTATTATTATTATTATTATTATTATTATTATTATTATTATTATTATTAGTAAAATCTGTGCTTATTAAACATTGTGATACATGGGTTCATCTTATATTCATTTGTTAATACAGATTAGGGCCTAATCTCTACACCGCGTTTCTAACCATTGATAGAACAGATTCCATGTTTGAAAGATATTTAATACTTCTGAAAACCCTGAGGTTCTTTTAAGCAAGGTGTTCCTTTGTAGTCATGTTTTAGCTACTATTGTTGTTGTCAATAACCAGCTGATTTGCTGTTAGAGGAAACAGCATTAATTTGTTGTTTTAAATATTTTTCTCCATTTCTGGAAGGCCACATTCAGAGGGTTTAAAAAACCCTCCTATTCCATAGCTGGCAGAACCATAACCGAAACTCTTTCTTGGGCAAAATGCTGTCATCACACCATTTCATACTGGCATGCATAACTAAGTGGTTAAGACGAAACGGAACCAGTAATTTCCTTGGGCAAATACTTCACCAACTTAGCTTCTAAGGAGGCCTAAGATGAAGATGGGTGCAGGGGCTTTATCATCGTTAAGGGCCACGTTGGTTCACCACCTTGTAAGAATGAGGTCGCTGTTGGAACCTGTCCAGAGGACAATGACCAAATGGATAAAGGATCTGAAGTCCTCTGAGAAGCTGTTGAGGGAAGTGGGTCAATTTAGCCTGGAGAAAAATGAGACTTGGTAGGATAATTACCTTCATTTATTTGAATGGCTGCCATGTAGAAAATGAAGCACATTTTTTTTTTAACAGCTCGAACCGTAGGACCTGAACCAATGGATTCAAATCACAAGGAAATAGATTTCAAATATACATGGTTGGTTGGTTGGTTGGTTGGTTGGTTGATTGATTGATTGATTGATTGATTGATTGATTGATTGATTGATTGATTGATTTGATTTGATTTGATTTTTATACCACCCACTTAGTGCGAAGCACTATTCTGGACAGTTAAATAAGGTCAAACAAAATATAACAACAATACTAAAAATACAGTAATAACACAAATCAATGCAAGCTTCAGTCAGGATGCTTTAATAGTAAGAGCTGTTTGCCAGTGGAACGGACTGATTCATGAAGTGTAAGACTGTCGTCCATTGGCGATCTTTAAGCAGAGGCTCAATGGTTCCTCTGTCAGGGATGTAGGTTTCCTTCCTGTATTGGCAAGAGAATATGATACCTTAAATTCTATGATTCTGAGTTCTATAAAAAGGTACTCTCTCCCAGGGATCTATGCTGGCAGGGGGTGGGGCCGGGAACAAAAATGAGTGGGGAAAGTGTTTCTGTCTCACTTTCTGCCAATCCTTCCCCTTTCGTCCTTCTAGTTCTGAAGAGAGTCTCCATGGATAGAAGACTTAAGATCTTCAAAAAGTCATCCTCTGACATTGGAGGGCAATAGAAATGATGACGGGGTGGGGTGGGGAGCAGAATGAACACTGCATCTTCACTCTGCTCCTTCACATTATTACGTTAATCCTGTTTAGAATACAGTGGAACCTCTACTTACGAACGTCCCTAGCTACGAACGATCCAACTTACGAACAGCTCCGTTCGCTAAATTTTGCCTCTACTTGCGAACGGAGCTCCAACTTACGAACCGGGAAAAAAACTTTCCTGCCCTTTTTTTAACCTTAGGTCATCTTAGGTTTTTTAAAAAAAATCTCCCCCTAGTGGTAGAGTACGGATTAACCGGCTTTGCATTAGTTCCTATGGGAACTAATGCCTCTACTTGCGAACGGCGCCTCTAGATAAGAACGAAAAACAGCCGGAACGGATTAAATGGTTTTCAATGCATTCCTATGGGAAATTTTGCCTCTACTTACGAACGTTTCAACTTAAGAACAGCATTCCAATACGGATTAAGTTCGTAAGTAGAGGTTCCACTGTATCTGGGTATTTTTCTGCAGGGAAAGAAATGGTTTGCAATAGGTTTCTGTGGCCAGTCCCGTCGGTTTTCTGCCTGACCTTCTTTCTCCACTCTCCTCCTCAGGAGTGGCTGAGAAGCTGTCTGCATGAAAGAGTGGCAGCCTACACTTTGTTCCCCCCCCCACCCGCCCCACCCCGAAGCAAAGCAAGGAAGGCAAAAAATGGACACAGAATTGCTGGATTTTTGCATATGCTAATATATAGGTATACATGCACATGCAGACATTGGAACTATGATTTAGATAGAAGTGCAATACAATTCATCCAAGCGGAAAACATTGTGAGTGAATGATCTGTCTTCTCATGTGATCTACTGTCTGGTGCCGGCTCCCTATCGGATGGGCAACATCAAGGCTCCTGGTCAGTTTGTCCTTTAAGATCTTTATGTTACAAGTGTTGAAGACTGACCAGCCTTTTAAATAAAACAACTAGAAGGGGGAGAAAAGGACCCTGTGGTTCTTGTATGCAGTCCAAACTGCTTGATAGCTCAGTGGTTTAGGTCTCTGGCTGTGGAGCCAGAGGTTGGGGGTTTGATTCCCCACGGTGCCTCCTTGACAGGAGCGAGACTCAATAATCCATAGGGTCCTTTCTAGCTCTGCAGTTCTGAGATGATGATGATTACATTATACCTTTATTAGACCTCTAAAATATCCCAAACAGAAGCTTGTGTTTGAGTCCTGCAGGAGTCTTTACCAAGCGGGGCATTACAAAACCTGGGGGGTGGGAGAGGGATGCACAAGAAACACAAAGTTGCAGAAATCATGGCTGTGTTTAAAGCTAGTTCCAACATAGGGGCTGAAGAGGTTTGCTGAGCAAAAAAGGATCCGTGGGGTTTTCTATAGGGCCGCCAGGGGGTGGGGGGCAGTGCTGAGTGACTGGTTGCTTCTGTCAAATAGATTGGGAGGACCAGTCTAATCTACATCTTTGGAGGTGACATCTGAAATCTGATCTGGCTAGCCATGTTTTTTTTTTAATGTTTATGTTTCTTCTGCACCACGCCAAGCTCTGTGATGCCCACCCTGATGAAGACCCCTGAAGGAGTCAAAATGTAGCTTCTGCTTGGGATATTTTAGTGGTCTAATATAATTATTGCTCAGTCTTGCCTTTTCAGTAGAGGAGAACTTGAAACAGAGAGCTTTCTGATGACTTCTCTTCAAATGGAGGAGTGGACTCTGAAAAGTTGGACCCCTGGCCACCCACTCTATTACCTTATTGGTTGGTTACAGTTTTCTTCAAGGAGGTTTCCTACGTTTATTCTCACAGCTCATCTGGAAGGTAATTTAGGCAGAGAAATAATGACTGGGCTCAGATAACTCAATGAGTTTCTTGACTGAGAAGGGATTTCAACCTAGATCTTCCCAGTCCTCGATCAACATCCCGACCACTACATTATGCTTGAGCAAAGCTGGGAATGCCCTCTTTGATCTTCAGAAGACACTGGTTAGCTGTCCAGGTTGTTTCAGGAGATAACAGGTGGGGAAGGAAGGAATGCTTTCATCGCTCCAACCTTTCCATCCAGCCTCCTCCCTCTTCCCACTAGATAAGGCAACACCCTTCCCACCTTGCCTGGCAGCTCAGCATCCATAATTCTCCACATTCCCAGTTAAGTGGTCAGACGATGCCGTAAAACCAAGTGATAGAAGACTATTGATCGGACATGCCTGGTGCTATGTCAAGTCCTCCCACTGCAGATTTGTCTCCTTCTTTGCCGTATCATCGCCTCCGATCGAAGAGGTGGGCGACCTCAAGTGTTCCAGAACAAGCTGGCACTCCGTGAGCTTGAAACCCTGTCCTGTCCCCAAGGAGGCTGCATCGGATGGTCCCTTCAGAGGGGCATCATCTGTCCTGCAGCCCAGGCAGTGTGTGTCTCTCTTTCCTGTGGCACCCCCGCCTTTGGCTTGGGGTGGGAGATGAGGAAGTAGCAGCTCAATTCTATGAATGTGGGCTCAGAAGCAAGCCGTGACACAAAGCTTTCAGGGATGCAAAACACAGATCTCTTCGTTGCAACAGCTTCCCAGGCTACAAAGCAGAGCTCAGTTCCATGCAAGAGCTTCCGGGGCTTTGAATGGATTGTCTCTTATCGCCGATGTACTCCTTTTTCTGTCACTTGCACTTAGAATTTACTAGGGGGTGTGTTCTGGTGGTGGGTGGTCTAGCGCTGAATGGTTGCTCGGCTTCAGTGCTCTACTTACCAGTGTCTGGCAAGTACTTGCTCTTGTTCAGCACAGTTCATGAGAGCTTCAATGTGCTATGTTGGGCATTGCTTCCTTGTATTGGTCATGCACCATCACAGAGATTTCTGGGAAGTGCCATAGGGCTGAAATACACCTCTCCCCCCCCCCACACACACACACACTTGGAAGAAAGCGGCAGGGGGGAATAAATCAAGGCTGGGAAAATAATAATAATATTGAACTGCAGAGCTAGAAGGGACCCTATCAAAGAGGTACAGTGGAGAATTGAACTCCCAACCTCTGGTTCTGCAGCCAGAGACCTAAGCCACTGGGGGAACCCAAATAAACAACTGGTTGAAGTAAGATGGGGGAATATTGTTTTTGTTGCTGTTATGTACGCTCTTGTGGCAACCTTACCATAGTGATCTCCAGAAAGTCTTATTACTAACAGCTCTACTCAGGTCTTCTAAATTCAAGTCAATGGGCTTGTTTATTGAATGAATTCATTTTGAATGAATTGATTGACACATACTCTGTCTTTATTGTCCAACTTTCACCTGCTACGTTGTAATCAGGAATGTTATAGTATGGATGATTGTGGCCTTGGTCTTTAGTGACACAGCCTTTCGTGCTTCCTTCATAGCTACCTTGTCTTCTTCTGATTTCTTGGCTGCAGTCTCCATTTGGACTGAGGGCTGAGGCAAGCTAAAGAAAATCATTAACAATTTCAAATTCTCCGTTGTCTATGTTAGAGTCTTGGAGTTCTTCTGTAGTCATTATTTGCTTCTTCTTAATGGACTCTGGACAGCACAAAAACTCTGCTTAAGGTTCATACAGATCGTAGGAAATATATGATAGAAATATCTGGTCCAGAAGACCTTCTAGAAGGACTTGTGGGCCAGATGGGGAAGCACATTTGGCCAGAAGTTCTGCATCCTTGAACTAAACAGATGATGGGGCTTACATGGCTGTGTGGCCCAGTGTGATTACATATAGTTCATCCTTCTTCTTCTTCTTCTTCTAAAACACATTTCATTTAGGTTTAACCATTAGGTGACTGGTTAAGGTTGAACAGCACACTGATGGAACATGCAATTGAATGAAGTGCTAGATAGCTCAGTGGTTTAGGTCTCTGGCTCTGGAGCTGGAGATTGGGAGTTTGATTCTGCACAGTGCCTCTTTGACAGGGGCTGGACTTGATCCATAGGATCCCTTCCCACTCTGCGGTTCCAAAATGATGATAGTGATGACTAACTAGCCCAAAACAATCCCAGAAGACACAGGAACAGTGGGTCCAGGTTAGCTTGTTCTGGACTCATTGGGCTGTTGGGCTGTTATATCTCTGTTGGGCTGCTGCACTTCTTCTATCATGCATCCTAAGTTTTTTCCTTTATTTCCATTTTTTTGGCTCCATGTTTCACAGCCTTTCACCAGACATCTTCATCTTCAGTGACAGCTTCCCAAATGATATGGTCAATGGGAAAACCTTTCAAAGTTGTCGTCGGCCTATCATTAGATCCTTTTAAAAATGTTTTTATTTTTGGCCTACCATGCAGTCAAGCACCTGGATCAAGCTCTCCAGAGAAGAAACACTTAGGGAGATGGTCATCTGACATTTCACCCAGAGTGATATGTATAAAGAGAAAGGAAGGTTGGGGTAGGGAGAAAGGAAAGCAGGCGTGGAGCTTCAATGTAGATATTGTGGGCTTGGTGGAGAAGGTACAAGGAGCTCTGGGTTCTCCTTCGACCCAAATACATTCTTGCATGCATGCTCTGATGTCAGCTTTAGATGGATCAAATTTGGCCTGCAACCAAGTATTGCTGTCTACTGTCATTCCCAGAGAGAGTGCTGATGTTCAAAATTCCAGTTCCTGATGCTGTTGTATGGTGCACGCAGCTGAAACAGATATATCTATAAATCGGCACCTGGGACTGCTATTAGTAGAAGTGGTCAGCAGCAATTCTCTAGGCTGTTGTCTTTGTTATCCCATAATTGGTAACAATGGGTGCTAACCCTGGCCAAGGAAGGACTTGAGTAAACTTATTGGGAAAAATGTAATTGAACAGACTCCTCATGGAACAACGAGATCCCATAAAGCAACATATAGAGGAGAGAAGGGGATAATGATAACCAAAGGTTTCCAGTAAGCTGGACCTCCTCGTCTTCATGTCCAGTATTAGGCAGTAGACAGCTTGCAGCCTGATCTTTGGCATATTTACACAGTCATGTTCCACTAAATTTGGTGTGATTCATTCTGAAAGAAATCATAGGATTTCAGTCTTAGGGTACCATCCTATGCAGAGTTCCATGGGAATAAGGCCTATTGAACACAATTCGTCAAAATCCAGGTGTTCGTCCCCATTAGGATAGACACATTGAATCAGTCAAAAATTAGTAAATCAGAATTAAAGTAAGTTCCATCATTCAGTAGCCCAAATCTTGTCATGGTGATACACAGAAGGGATCACTTTTAGTGCAGAATTGCTGTTAAGCTGAAGAATCTCCATCAGCATTTTCTCCTGCACTCTGAGTTGCATGACTCAGTATACAACAGATAAGGCCTATGGAAATTTCTTACATCAATTTGTTGCTAAAAGTTTCACTATTTGTGTAACTCAACAGCAGGGTTCTGGCCAATGGGTCTACTCTAGTAGGGACTACTAATTGGATTTAAGCCAATAGAATAGACTTCTGAGACAGTGGACATAGGACTGTGCACATGTTTGGAAGCTATGCATTTTTCTTTCCAGTACTATAATGTGCTCGCACGTACCCTGTTTCCCCGAAAATAAGACAGGGTCTTATATTAATTTTTGCCCCCAAAAACGCATTAGGGCTTATTTTCAGGGGATGTTTTATTTTTTTTCATGTACAACCATCTACATTGATTCAAATGCAGTCATGACATCTTCTTCTGGTTGGTGCACAAGGGTGGAGGGCGGGGTTTCACTTCACTGGGGCTTATTTTTTGGGGTAGGGCTTATATTACAAGCATCCTGAAAAATCCTACTAGGGCTTATTTTCAGGTTAGGTCTTGTTTTCGGGAAAACAGGGTATATATATATATATACTTTAAAAAACATGGCATATTTATGTGAAGCTATCAAATGCAGAATTTGGGTGCTTGAATTAGATCACAGAGTTGTAAATCTGTGAGTTTCTGATTGCAAACTTCACTCAGGTCTATGTTGTTCCAAAATGCTTATTCTAGGGTGGAATGCAGACAAAAATGCACACTTAAAAGTAAACCACAGGCCTAGAAACAGTATTTTGTGAAAACATGTTCCAAAGCAATGCCCCCTTTTTTAACAGAATGCAGGTAAGGTGTGAAAATGAGACCAATTTATGAATGAACCTAGATCACAAATAGATTGATCTATTCACTCAGTAGAAAAATCTAAATTCTGTATAGCTCTGTGGTTGATTCCAGAGTGGCTGCCATTTCCCACGCCTTGTCCTGGGTGCAAAACTCCAAGCCGTGGAAGCCAGAGGCTCTGAGATCCGCGGGGCAATAGATCTGCTTCAAATGTTAGTCTCCCTTTTACGGGAGCTATCCAGGGTGCTGCATCCTGTCCCCCAAATGGGTCCATCGCCGTTGGTAGCTCTTTTCAAGTTTGCAGTTACCTGGGGCAAATGAACGGCCCCACGGGCATCTGACAGACCTGCTCCCCCTACTCCGAGGCACTCCTCCAGTACAGGAGAGTGAGTTAGGATAGATGGGTTGACACCCCACCTCCAGCCCAGCCTGCCTCCAACCCGCCCACTCCTGCCTGTCTTCTTACTAGAGGTGGAGAATCAGGACCCCTGCTGTACTCTCCTCCTGCTGAATTTTCAGCTTCACAATGTTATAAGTGTGTGATGTCTGTGGGTAGGATGGGGGGGGGGGAGAGAAAACACAGAACCAGCAAGAGGTGGGAACTTTCCTAATTAGAGGCAAGGCGTATTTTCCTTACCCTAAGATGTGAATGCCTGTCTGCCTCTGTGTTGTATCCTTGTGTGTGCACGCATGCATACGCAAAAGCTTTCTTGTCTTCCTTATGATATGCAGCAATGCATGAATGTCCCCCTTTGTCCTTTGCCCTCGCTGTTGCCTCACCCTACGCACTGCTGGCTGTTCTGCCTTCTGCCCCCCGCCAACCCCAATGGGCATCAATGTTACTGCATTACATAGCCACATTGAACTTGTTTTTTTTTTTTCTAGGCCACGTTTGGCCAATTAACATGTTCCTATTAGTAACATTAGCCAAAGAGGTTTAGGGTGGGAAGGGGCATGGAATTGCTCCCGTAGCAATCTGCATGTGCTCCACTTTAATCGCATTCATTCTGTCCTCAGAACAATAGTGGAATAGAAGAGAGAAAAATCATCCTTCTCTCTTATATGTCTCACCACTCAGCTTCATCCCTTCCCCTTCCCGTTCAACAAAGACCACTCTTCCTTAATACATCTCCTTTGATTTTGCATAATGGGTCACAGAGTCTCTGTGGTTAATGGGGTGTTAGGACTCGGGCAAGCTGGCGAATGTAGGAGGAGATTGATTCTGAAAGGATGCTCAGCAGCCAGAACAGCATTTTTTTTTTGGGGGGGGGAGTATGATTGTGGACTGGATGAGAGGCATGGGAGGCTGTTGTATCTGCCTCTTTAGAACAAAGTCCCATGTCTCAGAAGTTGTTTGGGGAAGCCTTTGATGATGTGAAAATCGGACTCCTTCATCTTTCCACCGTAGATGTTTACCCTGAGAATGTTTATCGCCAACAGCCACCCGGACCAGGTTGGAGGGAAAATTAAAAACAGTTTCAATCAAAGCCACCTGCAGCACTTTGTCTCTTCCTCCCTGCACCCCCATTGGGCTTCCCTAACTGGGCTTCCTGCCAGCCCACCCTCCCTCCCTCTCTTCCCTTCCTTCCCCCTCCGCATACTCCCTGGCACTAGTTTCCAAGCAACAATATTTGAGATACGGCTATGAACACATGATGATTATTTTATTATATGTTTCTCCCGTCGCATCACCAAAGAGATCCCCGGCGTCAAATCTGCCAAGTTGAAAGCTCTGGAAAGGCATGCTGGGGGTGGAAGGAAAGAAGCAGGGGGCTGAGCATTATTTCTCCCTCCTGGCCAGGAATGGGGGCCAGCTGGAAACCTTCCATGCCATGTCCCAGTCCCAAAAGCACAGAGCAAAACTCCTGGAATGTAGGGCTCAACAGATCATATGCTTTGCTGAACTAGCAGTCCTCAAGCTACCTTACAGTTCAAATTGAAGGATAGCATTCTGTGCCCCCCCCCCCCCGGAGGCAACTTGATGCCCAATGCTTCCCTCATGACCATCTGTTCACATTATTCTTCCCTAAAGGAAGAAACAGAATCTGGAGCTGAAAGTACCGAGCTATGTAAGTACATTTCATTCAGTTGGAAACTATCAAAAAGACCAAAAGCACGCATGCACACGCGCACACGCACACACACAAAGAGGGGGAGAGAGATAGCAGAACCAGGTTTCTGTCCCTTTAAATTCCAGCTACCCAGCAGCTAGGGACCGAAAGGGGGCACTTGGCAATCCCACTAAACTATTCTGTTCAGATGAACACATCTATCATCCTGGTGAGCTCTCCTTGGTCCTGAACAGCATGAGTCAGACACAGCTACTTGGAACCTGTTCTTATCTGTTGGAAGGACTTCCTCTGAGCTTTGTTCAGGGTGCCACAGGCTAATATTTTGCCTGGAAAAGGACCCTTCTTTATCTATATTGGATTTGCAGGGGTGATTGATTATTCACTGCCCCATTTCCTCCTTCTCTTCATCAGCAGCCAGCATCTTTCAACAAAAAAACAAATCGGACGAGAATGACTGTTGTGTCATGTCTTAACATAATGATGTTTCCCTGAATTTAGATTTTTTTAATAGAGAGATTTGAGATTATTTCGTTCAACTGTGCCTCTGTAATTCCATCTTGCACATAGCAGCAGGATGACCATTATCATGATCTCCTAGGGGACAGAACCGGGAAATCACAAATAGGCACGCTTCTGTTCCGTATAGTGAGCCTCTTCAACATACTAGTGAAAATCCTGTTGCTTAGCATCGGAGATTGCAATAGAGTAGGCCTGTTGAATCAGTGGGGAGGGAGTTGGTGAGCCAACTCCTCAAAAGGATCCATTCATTCAAATGGGCCTACTGTAGTTGGGACTTACTATGCTAAAATAAGTAACAAATAGAACAGACCCATTTAAATCCGTGGAACTTACGGAGGAGTTGACTCACCAAATCCCTCCTGGTTCAGTAGGCCTACTCTAGTGTGACTTACTATGCTAAGCCACAGGATTTCAGCCAGTGTGGAGTACGTTGTATGGGCAGTAGAGTGACTTCACCCACCTGCTCACTCACTCAATTCACTCGTCCCCTTGACCTGGAAATACTACCTTGTAGCATCCGTGTGACTCAGGCAGGAGCTGCTGGATCCAACAGCGGTTTTAAACCTGTGAGTTTAGAGATCTCTAAATTGTGACTTTAATTGTTCTTTTTTAAAAAGCGAATTGTTAGTGACCTTGCCCTGCCATGAGGAATGGTGGGAAATCAATACAAACAAACAGTGAGGACAAGAGTTTGCTCCTGCTCCTGGTGCTGAATGACTGAACTGCAGAGGACAGCCTTCTCCCCAAAGCACCTTCCTACAGTATGTTTGCTCGGCTCCTCCCTTATAGGCAGGCCATTGGATTCTCCTAGACAGGAAGAGCGATAAATGAGCTTCCTGTTCCAGTTGAAAGTTGCTCAAAGAAGACCATTCTGAATTCTTAGCTGTTCTCTGTTCCCTGTGTCCTGCTTGCTTTTCAACGCAGCCTCTTGCTTGTCTTCTGAGCCTGTCACGTTCTGGCTATACTGTCTTTACATCACAGGAAACCTTGAATTTCTGCTAAGCTCCGAGAGACTTCATACAATAATTTTCCCATGCTTTTCAAGAAACAGGACTAGTGTGTGTTCATGGCTTCCTGTAAGATGGAGCCAGTGTGCCACAGGTACATGTTTAGAAAGTTTGATCAACGCCAGATTAACCCCTTAGGCAAAGGAGCTCAGTGGTTTAAGCACCTGGCTGCAGAGCCAGAGGTTGGGAGTTTAATTCCCCACTGTGCCTTCCTGACAAGGTCTGGACTTGATGATCCATAGGTTCCCTTCCAGCTCTGCTGTTCTAAGATTATTATTATTATCTTTGGCCCTGTGCTCTTGGACATCTTTATTAATGACCTGGATCAGGGGATGCAGGGAATGCTAATCAGATTTGCAGATGACATAAAATTGGGTGGAATAGTTAATACCCTGGAAGTCAGAAACAAAATTCAAAATGATCTAGACAGGCTTGAGCACTGGGCTGAAAATAACAGAATGAAATTCAACAGGGATAAGTTCAAAATACTGCACCTTGGAAAAAGAAACCAAAGACACAGTTACAAAATGGGGGGACACCTGGCTCAGCAATATTATGAGCGAGAAGAATCTTGGAATTGTGGTAGGTCAAAGGCTGGATATGAGCCAACAGTGTGATGTGACTTCAAAAAAGGTAAATGCTATTTTAGGATGCATTGACAGAAGTATAGTCTCCAAACCCTGCGAGATAATAGTTCCTCTCTATTCGGAACTGGTTAGGCCTCATCTTGAGTATTGTGTCCAGTTCTGGACACTGCACTTCAAGAAGGATGCTGATAAACTGGAACAAGTTCAGAGGAGGGCAGCAGGGATGATTTGGGGATTGGAAACCAAGCCCTATGAGGAAAGACTGAAAGAACCCAGCATGTTTGGCCTTGGGAAAAGAAGTCTGAGGGGATATATGATAGCACTTCTAAAATACTTGAAAGGCTGTCATAAAGTAGAGGGGCAGTATCTGTTTTCAATCAGAGTGCAGGACATGTAATTATGGGCTCAAGCTACAGGAAGCCAGATTTCAGTTGAATATCAGAAAAAACTTCCTAACTGTTAGAGCAGTACAGTAATGGAATCAAGTACCTTGGGAGATGGTGAGTGCTCCAACACTAGAGGCATTCAAGAGAAATTTAGACAACCACCTCGCAGATCTGCTTTGTATTCCTGCATTGAGCAGGGGGCTGGACTTGATGGCCTGACAGGCCCTTTCCAACTTCATTATTCTATGATTCTAATATTATTATCTGAAGAAAGGACCCGTTTCAGTCGAAAGACCGAATTCCATTTCAGCGAAGGTTGTTTTTTTTTTGGGGGGGGGGAACATTCCAGTGACGGGTAGTACCAAAGATGAAAGCATAGGACCAAAATAGGGGTGTACTTAAATGGCATCACTTTAGAGAGGGATATCAACCATTTAAAAAGGGAATAGAGTCATGCAAAGGCTGGGGAACCATCAAACGATAGTGTGTGTGTGTGTATGTGAGAGAGAGAGAGGGAGAGAGAGAGAGAGAGAGAGGTCTTCTGGGGAACAACAGAGGGCCAGATTCTACCTCCAGGTTGGACCAATTTGGCCCAGAGGAAGATGTCCCTCACCTCTGCTGTAAGGCATTCAGCAACAGCATGCCACCTGTGCAGAATGGAAGTGAAAACACATTCATGTTGCGCATGCCAGAGACTGCTGTGTTGGGGGAAACCTGGAGGCCGTTTACACAATGACCTTTTTTAGAGCAGAAGGTGAAGGATGGGCCTAGAGCCGTGCCACACTGCTGCGAGATGGGTAATCCTCAAAATGGCAGACCCGAGTGATGATTTTCCTTGTGCACAGAAGGGCTGAGATCCTTGCTCCAAGGAGCTTACAGTCTCATATTTCTACTCTCAACACCCTTTCCCCCCCCTTTCTCTCTGTTACCCTCTTTTCTTTCTCTCTTTTCTCTTCCACTCTCAAGGCATGGACTACACAAGAACTCAGTTGTGCAAGAGGACTGGAACAGCATCTTTTCAGAGGGCGTTGGCAATGATGGCAGATGGGAGTTGTAGTCCAAGCGCATCTGGAGGGGCCTACAACTTCCCACCCTTTTCTTTCAGTATAAAAGACATTTTTTTCTTCTCTCCTTCTTCTAAATCAATCTGGCAAGCATTTTTCATACAATAGTACAAGAAGAGAAAAAAGAACAACCAAAAAACCCTACACACAATACAACTGAAACCTAGGAGAGATACAGAGTCAGTATATCATTATAATGGGACTTCACATTACTTAAACTGCAAGCATATCTGATCGGGATGACATATGTCTGTCAGGGAAACATTTAATTTAACCAATGGCCTGTTATTTACAAATGAGATGAACAGATACCATCCGTAATATCCCTCGTAATTTGCCGCATGCCAAATATCCTTTTTATAAGCACTTGATAATATTAAATTTTTAAAAATTAAATTAAATCAGCTGCAAAGCATGGACATTTGACTATCTGCCAAACAGACTTAATATGATCCCCTTTTTAAAAAGTCAATGAAAATGTTTTTAAGTGATTAACCCAAACTAGCTCATCAAAGATAGCGCAACCCACGTACATAACTTCTCAGATATAAGCTGCCTGAGAAGAGCATGGACTTTACTCACAAGTAAAGGGTAGGTAAAGTGTTGCACCCCAAATATGTGGTCCTAATATCTCCACAACAAACATTCCCATTAAAGCCTTCCATTTCTCTCCCCCGCCCCCTTCCCATAAGCATAAGCCTTTGCCATTTTAAACTCTCCACACAGCATCTCTCCAGTTTAAAACTATGGGTTCTTAAAACATCCTTTTGTATATCTGATGGGTGATGAGATAATAACATTAGAAGGAAAATGAAAGAGATTGTGCGAGTATAGCAGATAATTCTCAGAAAAGTCCACAGTTGATCCTGCATTTATTTGCCTTCCTGCCTTCATATCAGTGTGTTTTACAATTTAAAATTATGAACGTACAGGATATGAAATGTAGGTAAATTTTAAAAGCACTGAAGATAGACTAGTTTTGACCAGAAGCCGGCTACTTCAACAGCATTATCGCAGCCATTTGCTAGATCTCTTTTGTACATGTGGTGGGGCATAAACTGCATGCACAGAAGTGCTGCATTGATTGAATTTCTCTGTATCACAGAAAATTTGTCCTGTATCCAGGTAGCCCCATTTTGCTTGATTACTGCTTTGATCTTCCTACTTCACTCCAAAGTCTGTTAAGGGACTTCCAGATGGTCCAGCCAGAGTCTTGTCCTGGTGGGAGACACTCTTCAGCATCCATCCATTCGGCAACTTGGGTTGTTTTTATTCTCCACAGGTTTACCCTAGCTTCTTCTGGTTTAATATTTAGAGCTTGAACTACGTGCAGAAAACTTTTCTTCAGTTTTGACCATCGTCTGGGGGTTGGTATCTATAAAGTGGATGGGCTTGGTGCTGTATTATCTTGTTCTGATCACTATTTGCTAGCATCTCTCAACATACTTCTGGAAGAGCAATGGCAGCCAAATAATAGACTTTTTCAACGTGCATTTGTACAAAATGATTCAACATTTCTTTCTTACTCTCAACCGTACCTTCCTCTTTATGTACTTTTTCTCTTCTTGGTGTACAGCTCTACCATGGAGGTGCCTGACTTTGCCTCTTTGGCTGCCTTCCATATTCAGTATTTTTAAAAATCAATTGTTCTTTATTAATTGTTTTTAACTTATTTTTAATAATTCTTTTTAATTAATTCATTTTTAGTTTTTTTAAATTTTTAAAATAATACTGACAAAACTACAAAATACAAACAGAACGTACGAAAAACAAAAAAAAATACAGATGATGCATAAAAACAACTAGAAACAGAAAAGCGACTTAACTAATTTTGGTGCACCCTCCACTTCTAATTATAGAAGTATAATTCATATATTACCATTCTTATAATGCCCGGTAATCATTGCAGAATAAGATTTTTTAATTAATTCCTTTTAATTATTTTCCCTGTTAAATGTGACGAAATTTGCAAATTCCAGCCTAAAATGAAATTCTCAACCACTTGCCACTGGCCAAATTCTATCAATATAACCCATCTCGGCATGAAGAGGGTCTGTTTTGTACCTGCCTATACATGGTTCAGATAAAAAGCCATTTGGTAAAAAGAGCTGGGAACCCTAATTCTGCATCACGGACGTGGCGAAATGTGGTGGTACTTTGCGTGATACCTGGACCTTTTTTCTGGATGAGTTTGCCTCATGTGAGTACATTTCTGAGGAAACATTGATCCCTCCCTGATCTGACCCCCAAATTTCATCATTTGAGCTGGGGGGGGGTTGGTTTACAGCTGCCTCGGAGTTGTGCCAGGCCTGCCTGTCACAATGAAGAAGGCAGGTGGAAGGCAGACAGGAGCAGAGCTGGCATTACCTAGTCTTTTATCTGTCTGATATATTGGAGATTATCGGCCTCCTCTAAGCTTGGCTACGTCCCCCTGCTTGACCTCTGAGAGTGCATACCTGTCTAGTTGATTCCTTCTAAGCCTGATTTCAAAGCCTTCTTTCTCCCCCTCAGAGGGACTCTCTTTTGCTCTTGAATTTCACAAGTGTTACCTGTGGCTGCAGCGAGAATGGAGACATAAAGAGATTTGAGAGGAACAGTCAAGCAGACGCTGTGGTGACAGCTTACCCCACCAAACACCTCACTGGCCATCCTGTCAGTGGTTCGGTGAGTGGGAGCCGTCCTCAGAGAGCCTAGCAAAGTTATTTTGGGAGGGGGGGGCACTACAACTCACTGGAGGTTGGTGACTCAGATGTCACAGGACAAGTGAATCTGCTCTAGATCTTAGTATGACCTTTATGGGCTTTATCCAAGGAAACCTTCAGAGCTATCCAAGGTGCCCTGAGCCCTCTCTGACAAAGAGATCCAGCACATTGGGTAGTGCTTTTAAAAGTACAGACCAAATCCCAGAGTGGACGCATCACTCCATAACATCTGGGTCGCCATCCTCCATCGCTCCAGTTCCCAGTATGTTCCTGCTGGCTGCAGGATCCTGGGGTCTATGGCCCAAAAAAGCTTGAGCAGTTGACAAGATCCCATTGTTACCCTAAAGTCCCTTGCTATGGCACTCCAATGAATATCAGATAGCCACCACTCTACTTACCCACAATGCCCCATAGCAATCTGACATCTCTACAGGGCATTGTGGGTAACAAAGAGAGCAGCTGCTTGGTGGGCGGTGGAGTCATGGGAACTTTGTCACCCTTCAACTCCTCCTCATGATGTCCCATGCTCCTGTCTGATCTCAAACAAAGAGAAAGGAGTGGCAGAGGCGATGGGGCAGCCATTGGCACGTGGATGCAGAATATACTTTTTATTTTAGCCATTTATTGCTATACTGTTTTTCCAAGAAAAAGCCTCCTCAAGGCAGAGAACAAGGTGACATTTTGAAACAGTAAAGTAGAAATTATAACTAAACTAAATACTGTAGCAACATAGGCATTCGAGACTACAATAAGGGAGAAAATTATAAGATTTGTAAAGAGTGGGCCATCCCTTCATTGAAAAGCTGATTGGGCCATTCAGATTTTTGAAGCCACACAAACATCCTGTGTTAGGGTATTCTATAAGGATGGGGCCACCACAGAAAAAGGCCCTGCTGCTAACGCCCAGTGACCTAATAGAGTTTACTATTAGGCGAGTGAGCTGGGCTTCTGTGGCTAATGTGAAGATGTGGGTTATAGGTACAAGTGATACTAGAAGGTCTTGCACTTACAGATCCCTCAGACTTAGAGCAGAACTTGAGTGAAAGGATGAAACAGGGTTAGTCATTAAGTAATATGACAGTGGATATTTTAATCTAAGGTGTATCTTGGTCACAGACAAACAAAACAGTAGATAAAGCCATAGCCAATGGCAGGTGGGGCCACAATGAAAACCAAAGGTAGGTGGAGTCTCCCTTTCATTCCGATTCATCAAAGGCATGCAGCCACAGACTTACTTACCTTCATAGATTCATAGAATAATGGAGATGGAAGGGACCTAGAAGGCCACTGAGTCCCCCCCTCCCCTTTGCTTAATGCAGGAATCCAAATCAAAGTATATCTAACACATGGTTCTCTGGCTTTCTCTTGAATGCCTTCAGCGTTGGAGTGCCCAGTCGTCTTTTCTCAAGGCTAAACATGTCCAGTTCTTTCAGTCTTTCCTCCTAGGGCTTGGTTTCCAGTCCCCTGATCATTCTTGTTGCCCTCCTCTGAACCTGTTCCAGTTTGTTGTCATCCTTCTTAAAGTGTGGTCCAGAACTGGACACAGTACTCCAGATGAGGCCAAACCAGTGCCAAGTAGAGAGGGAGTCATTCTTCATGGGATTTGGAGACTATAACTTCTGTTAATGAATCCTAAAATCACATTTGCCTTTTTTGCAGCCACATCGCCCCTGTTGGCTCGTATTCAGCTTTTGATCTACAACAATTTCAAGACCCTTCTTGCTCGTAGTATTACTGAGCCAAGTGTCCCCCATCTTGTAACTGTGCATTTGTGTAGAATTTTGCACTTATCCCTGTTAAATTTCATTCAGTTGTTTTCAACTCAGTGCTTGAGCCTATCAAGATCTTTTTGAATTTTGTTCCTGTCTTCCAGGATATTAGCTATTCCACCCAACTTTATGCCATCCATAGATTTGAGAAGCATTCCCTGCACCCTTCCTCAAAGTCGTTAATAAAGATGTTGAAGAGCACTGGGCCAAGGATTGAGCTTTGGGGTACCACACTTGTTACTTCCTCCCAGTTGGAGAAGGAGCCATTGAGAAGCACTCTCTCTGAGTATGATTGTGTAACCAGCTATGTGTCCACCTGATAGTTGTTCTGTTTGGCCCACAGCTGGTTAGCTTGCTAATTAAAATATCATGGGGCACTTTGTGAAAGTACTTGCTGAAGTCAAGATGTATTACACCTGCAGCATCACCATTTTTGCGCCATCCCATTTGGTTTTCACCCAGATCCAAGTCAATTTGTAAGCCCCTGACTTGCACTGGAAAACCAAAACCACTGCAACCGTTGTCTTGCTCCAGAACTGACTCCTGGCTGTTCCATTTTGATCAAGGCTTCATACAAACAGGTCAGCATCAGGCCGATTGGGTTTGGAATTTGCAGCTTGGTGGGTACAGTCATATTGGAAATCGAGGGAATGACATACAACTGTGGAGCTAATAAAGGCTGAAAAGACAAAAAAGTGTTCTGTGTCACCTGAAGCAACATTTTCTAACCTTTCTGAAAGATCGTTTTTCATTTCTTTTTTTGTGGTGCCCAGAATCCAATATGCAAAGTATCGGAAATGAATGGCGAATTGAGATATATGGGTTACAGCTTTAACGACTGACTTTGCCGAGTTTCATCAGATTCATATGTGATGAGGGAAACAGTAGAGCTGCCATTTTTAAAAGAACTTTTAGTTGATTAATTATTTCCATGTTAGTTGACAAATGAAAGCAAGTTGATCAAATTTGAATCAATGTTTATATCACCTGAACTGATACGTACATGTTATTTTTCTTAGGATATTAGAAGCTTGATCAGAGAATATATAATATATTATTATAAGGTTACAGAAATGGGTGACTGGAATGATCCATGGAATGCACACAGAGCTGTGTTAGTAATGGGGGGGGGAAGGAACCTCAAAACCTTTACTCGGAACAACCAAAATGTCAGCAAAAAACAAGCTTTCAGTTTTTCCAGAACTCTTCATCAATATAAGCGGCCAAAGACACACATGCAGACCATGTTGCAAGCCTCATCAATCAGACTTCTGAAGAAGGAAGCCCCTGTTTACTTTCCAATTAGAAATCATAAAACAAAATCCCGCTGGAATGCAAGATGCAGAGGTGAAGGAAAGCACAGACTGTAACAAGCAGATGTCTTTTTACCACTAGAGAGAGCACCGCTTGTAATTACGTGCTAAGCAGATCATGTAGGCTGATGCCCTAGCCTCAAGCTAGAATGGCTGCAAAATACTGCAAGGATTAGATGATGCTCAGGGTTTGAGGAATAAGAAAGTAAGACTACAGAGCATGGCACCTTAAAAAGCTAAAGCAGGTTTATTACAATGTGAGCATTCTTGAACTACAGCCTACCTACTCAAATGAATGAAGAACGGGGGGGAAAACTCCACCGGCAAAATCCCTGTTTTTGAAAACGTATCAGGCAGCTGTAATCCAGATCTCTCTCTATTTTGCTTCGGGCAATGGTTCCTTACTAGACAGAGAGGAGAAGTAAATCAGTGTTTATATTAGCAAATCTGGAGATTAATTTTAGGCAGTGCAGTAGGTTAAAAAAAATAAGAAGCAGTCTGACACCAAATTGTGTACTATTACTTAGTGGTTAGAGGGAATAATAACACCTTCAAAATGCAAAGTCTCTCTTCAGGTGATAGGAAACCGTCTTGCTCTGATTATAGAGTCTGGTCTGAATGCTTAATACCTTCAAGGCATAGTAACAAAAGAAAATAGCAGTGTTTGTCCATGGCGAAATGAATAAAAGGGTCAAAATTGTATCCTATGTATGTCCACTTTGGGAAAGCATATCCAGTTCGGGATGTGGCAGGCTCTCCTTCCATCCAGGTAGCTAAGCAAGAAGGTGGAGAGCTTCTGTCAGAGAAGCTGTAGATCAGGTGGGGGGAAACCTTAAGCCAGTGGTCCCCATGTCGCCCCACCCTACACATCACGGTGGGGCCAACAGATCCCTTCCCACTAGAGGTTGTAGAAGCAGATTGTAGTGGTGGCAGTTGTGGTTTTGAAAAAGCATCAAGACTTGTGCTCCAGGAAATTCTTTTTTAAGAAGGAGAGAGAGAGAGAGAGAGAGAAGCAAACAAACAATAATAAAAAAGTATTCTAGCCAACTCTGGTTTTGGCAGGGGGTGCAGCTCGTGGTGGAGAAAATAGCCTCCTCAAAGTGTGCACCGAAGGGGGCCAGCAGAGGTTGGCCACTGTGACAATTTTACAGGGCAGTAAATTGGTGTCAAATGTAAGCCTGAACTTGAAGGGTGTTGGTACCCAAGGTGCCAAATCTATTTTGGGAATGTGGGTTCAGCACCTAGGATAGCTGCCTGAGGCCTGGACAGTGAGCCTCCCCTGAGCAGAGGGTGGACTAGATGGCTTCCCAGCTTCTGTCCCACATTCTAATCCTGGGCGTTGAAAGGAAGATAAAAATATTAACAATATAATGCTTTATGTGCCTACTCAGAAGACTATCCCATTGAGATGTGTTTAGCGCTGCAGCCTTAAGAGGGGTGGGAGGCTTGACCGCAATGTATGATTTTAGGAATGATAGAGAGAGAATGGAAAGACAGGGAAATGTTTCTTGTGTATCTGTAGAACATGAGGTCATCCAACAAACCTGATAGACAAGAAATGAACACTTCACGCATTGAGAAATCGGTTTATAGAATCTGCTAAGAGCTCATGTTGGCCCCAAGCCTGGAAAGCAATACGAATGATTAAAGAAATAAATGGTGGGTGTCAACATCTATTAATCATGGCAGCTAGATAGAACCTCCATGGTCAGGGACAGAATATCCTTGAACACGAGTTGTGCAAGACAAATAGCAGAACAAAGCCTTCAGCTTTAACCTCTCTGTTTTCTGAAGGCATCAGAGTGGGCAACAGTGTTGGACTAGAAGGACCTTTGAGCTGGTCATCAATCATCAATTAGGAAATGTTTGGATTCAGTTGCCAGTGTGTTAGATATCTGTCTAATTAATATTGGAACCCTGAAAAGGGTGGTGTTTCATATAGGGATGGAAGGAGCTCGGCACTCAGTCTGCTGTGAATTGAAATATGTCTTTTAGTTGGGTCTTGCCAAAATTACAAACAGCAAGGAAACACAGTTTCCAATCCCGCTTGCACGTATGCGTGTTCCCTTGTTGGCTACTGATGCTTCTGTTACAAACCTCTCACTTTGACAGATCAATTTCTGTTGGCATGCCTTACTCTCAAGCAAACTTCTAGGCAGTCCTCTGTTCCACCGTGTGTTTATGTGTGTGTTTGCTTCTTCGGTCGCCTGGGGTTTGCCTGGAGGAGAGCATCTCTGAATTTATTTATTTATTTATTTTGGAGGCTGGTGTGTGCCAGGGTGCGCACACCTCCTTGAAGATCTCCTGCTATTTGTTGTTTGTTTATATCCTCGCTTGCCACCTCTCCCACAGATCCAAAATGCTTTAGGGCTGAAATCTCAGCGGCTTGTTGTGGAAAGATCAGCCTCAGCAACTGCTGGGTTTAATTCTCTCCCTCCTTCTTTCTCTCTCCCTCTTTCACTCTCCCCTGCTGCTTTTAGAGCAGCAGTGTGAATTTTCAGCTGTAAGGACAAGCCTAGAAGCTTTAGAGTCCCCTTTCCTCACAGCCTGGCAAGGAAGAAAAAGAGGAAATAAGGCAGTGGTGTTTGGTGCCCACTGGGATTCAAAGCCAACAGTGGGTGAGGCTAACCCAGCCTAGGTATCCGTCCTCTTCCCTTGTCAAGACACACTCATACCTTCCTGTTCAGGCAGGCTTTCCCTTAGTCACTGGCTGCCCAAGGGTTTTTTAAATGGTTTGTTGAGCCTTGTTGCTTTAAATGGTTCTTTTTTGTGTTGATGTTGTTTACCATTTTTAGTGTGGTATTTGTTTGATTCTTTTGTAATATTTTCTATATTTACTGTTTTTGGCTTTCAGATATTGTCTTCTACTGATGTCAGCTGCCTTGGGTTCCTTTTAAGGTGGGGTAAAATATTTCAAATAAATAAAATTAAATCAATAAATACAACTTTTTTAGATTTAACATCAAACTCTACTGAAGAACCTCCCTTTTGTTGGTTCAATAGGGAATCCACATCATTGACTCTACCTCCGGGGGGGGGGGGGAATGGACAAATACCACACCTTCAGACCCCCAGGTGGGGAGGCAGTGCCTCACTTACCCTGATGCACCATCCCTCAGTGGAACAGGTCTGCCTGAAAACAACACTGTTTAATTAAAGAGTTCTCCTTCCTATGTGGGAAACAGAGGTTGATGGTAGGAAGGGATGAATCTCTCTCCCCATCCCCATCTCCATTTTGCTCCTCTTCTCAGCTCTTCTCATTCTGTCTGAAGTTCCTCCAGTGGTTTGTATAGGGAAGGAAATTTGCAGCGGGGAGGGTGGGACATGATGAGAATGATCAAATGATGCATAGCATGGACCAAGTGGAGAGAAATAAACATTGCATTTCCCCCTCTGTCAGAATTCATTGTCACCCAATGAATGGGTGATAAATTCTCAGATAGACAGAAGAAAAGAGTACTTGATGCAATGTATTGTTCATTTGTGGAAATATCAGGGTGAGATGATGGACCATAGGTGAAACTAGAAAGCAAGAGTGGCCACAAAACCAGTCAAGAGCAGGGGGAAAACCAGGAGAAAAACCACCAAGATGAAGTCATGTCAGATATCACAATGACCTTGTTGCTACCACTGTGACAGGAAGTCCTCTTATATTCCTTCCTGCCAGAGGGGAGTCAATAGCCAGCCTAGATGTGTGGAGTCAGTCCAGGACCAGAACTATCTTTACTAAGGGCCTTAAATGATATGGATAACTATGGCCTGGATCTTCTTGTGCAGGTGCGCCTGTCCAACAGCAGTGACATCACCCGCCATGTCACAATGCCACTTTTTAAAAAATTTCAGGGTGCAGATAACTCACCTCCAATGATATGATACCAGGGCACCTTGAAATTGAAAAAGGCAGTCTTTAATTAGTGGCAATCTGCCCTGGCCGATGATGTCACTCCTGTTGCGCAGGTGGGGCTACGAAACAGGATTCTCGTCAATAATAATTAAAGGAGTGGCAACACTTTGAATATAGATAGCACCATCCTTTTCTATATTTATGTACACATAACTTAATCAGAGCAGATGCAGTGATCTCAATTAGGTGCCTGTTGGACACCCGGCCACGTGTGCCGGGCACCTCATCAGATTGCAGAAGCAGCTTCCACAGCAGAAATTCTGAAGCTACACCGAATTATGGGAGTGAACGCCGTCAAAAGAGCAGGAGGTAAAGCCCCCCCATACATTTTATATAGAGGCAGCCTCTGTTGGAGCTCATAGTTCCATGCACCTTTGGGAGCCTCAGGGAATCTCAGTATTCCCACAGAGCAGCAGGTAAAGGGGGGCATTTTTCTTACCAATGGAAGATGAAGGCGGCACAGGAATGGCACAGAGGTCAGGGAGCTACTGTACCTTCTGCCCATTTGAGGGCTTTCACTTCCATAACTTGGCAAGGGGGGGGGTTCTTGCTGAATTAGTCCTGTAGAGTTAATTAAGCTAAATTAAAGGAGTAGAAGTCCTTTCATTAATTTTTTTTTTAGGTCCTTTAAAAATCCCATACTGATGACGACAATCCTCTTCCTCAACACATGCAATGATAAGAGTTTACCGCATGAGGCAACAACGAGCATCCTTGGCTAGTGCTGGATGTGTTGCTAACACCCACTGATGCAACAGCATCAGTGTTTGGGACAAATCCTGCGTTTACAGCTCTGTCACTGTTAGACTGCTCTTACAGACCAACATTGCCTCATACACATATTTGCCCTTGTTTTAAGGTTTTCAGGTGAAACGCTTCTTAGAGGGCTCCTTAGAGGAAGCACATCTTATTGGTATGCACAAGAGAGCCTTTTTGGTGGTGGCTTCCAAACCCTAGAATGCCTTGCTAAGAGAAACCAGATTGGCCATCTCTCTGTTGTCTCACCGTTAGCAAGTAGAGACTTCTTTTAAAATTATGGCAAGCATATGGTGCATAAGCTGTCAAAGACTGAAATCCTGTTGTTTCGCATAGTCTGTTGCACTAGAGTAGGCCCACTGAATCAGTGGGGATTTGGTGAGTCAACTCCTCCATAAGTTCTGTTGATTCAAATGGGCCTACTCTAGCTGTAACTTCCTTTAGCATACTAAGTTGCAACTAGAGTAGGTCCATTTCAGTCAAAGGAGAAGTTGACTCATCAAATCCTCACTGATTCAATAGGTCTACTCTAGTTCAGCTCACCATGCTAAGCAACAGAACTTCAGCCAATGGATGCAGTTGCATACTTTCGTAGCTGTGCTTCCAACTGGGTTTTCTTTGATAGGTTTTTTAATGCAATGTTTTAATCAGATTTCCAAAAAAAAAATCTGTATTATATAATTTTAGTACTGTTTTTGGTGGACAGATGGGATATAAATTTAAATCAGCCAGTCCATGTGATGGGCCAAGAGCATGAGCCAGACACCACTGGTTCAAATCTCCCTCTGTCATGAACTTACTATATGATTTCAGGCAAGTAAAAATGGCTAGGTATCATTTTCCCCACCTGCAATATGGGGCTAGTAAACCGTGCTGGCATGGGCGTGCTCAGGTGAGAACCTCCGGCTTTGACTTGCATGGAGAGACTGAAGGGAAGATGAAATGGTAACAAGACAGGCAAAATGCAGCCTTAAGTTTGAGGCTGTGGTTGCATGTTTGTTTGCTTTTCCTTCTCAACGTGCATGTGTCTTGAAATCCCCATGGCATCAAGGCGCGCGATCTTAGGTCCCGAGATGTTGTTCAGTGTCATCTCCCAGAAGCCCCAGCTAGCAAGTTGAGGGAGTGTGAGTATCACAATCAAACCACATGAAGGGACCTGCGGGTTGGGAATCACTCTCTTAGCCCACCACCGCATTATTTCCAAGGCATGCGAGAGGGATGATGGGCTTCATCTGTGGAAGGGATTCTTCAAAAGGCTGAAACCCCCGAAGGAAAGCAAGGAGGTGGGTGGGTGGATATATGCCTTCTTGGGAGGAAGCCCTGTTGGCCATAGTGGGGCTTACGGCCACGTCAAAGCGCTTAGGACCAGCTTGTCAATGAAGCCTGGCATTTCCAGCCCATTTCTTGGACAAGCCCAGTAGAGGTTGGCTGGCGGCATCTACTGCCTACTGCCGACACTTCCCTACTGCCAATACTTGATTTGACTTTTCTTGGTTTGAAGTTTAGCCTTCCATCTTGATTATCGTATTATTGTAGATTTTAACGGTTGTTTTTATCTGTTTGTCATATTTCGTGCGCCGCCCTGAGTAGACTCTTGTCTAGAAGGGCGGGATAAAAATCCAATAATAAATAAATAAATAAATAAAATCTATTGACGTGGCTTGACTCTTTGGCGTCCTCTGTAGGGGTTTGGGCAGCTAGGACCAAATGTCCCATTTGCCCTAGGGCCTGCCCGGCCCATCCTTGCTCCAGGTTGTAGACAGGCGGGTTCACTTTGGGCACCGTGCCCGTCCCCTTGGCACCTTTTGCCCGGGGTTCCCCCCAAGCTGGCCAGCCCAGGTCGAAACCTCCCCCCCCCCCAAAAAAAATACAGTTCAGAACCAAGCCCTGTGACCCAGAAGGGCCGGGCTGTTGGGAAGAGCCTCCTTTCCCCTTTGGGGGTGGGGTGGGGGGGGGGGCTCCTTTCGTGTCCAGCCCGGGGAGGGGAAGGGGAGGGGAGGAAAGACGGGAGGGGGGGGAGAGAGAGAGAGAGAAAAAGGCCCCGGTGTCAGCACCCCCCGTCTGCTCCTTTGGGGGAACAGAGCCATCTGGATTGCACCACGTCTCATCGCAGGAGGGGTGGGTGGGAAAGGTGGAGGGAACAACGGAGTGGGGGGGGGGGTCCCAGAAGGAGCCTCTTCGGAGGGAGGCTGGGGGGGGGGGCGAGCGGCTGCCGGGAGCGTCTCTCTCTCTCTCTCTCCCCCCCCCCCCTCTGTGCGCGCGCCTGGCTGAAGGCAGCCCTCCCCAGCTCTCCCCCTCCGCCAGCGAGGCTCGCCCGCCTTGCACCCCCCCCCTCCCTCCTCTTTCGGCTCAGTCTCGCCTCGGCCTCCCCTCTGCTGGGCGGCCGCATGGTCTCTCCCGGGTGCTCTATTTAATCCCCGCTACTGCAGCATCTTCGCGCTCTGCCTGCCGTTGACTCCGCCGTGCCGAGCCGCGCCGAGCCGAGCCGAGCCGAGCCAGCCAGCGGGCGCCTGGACGCCGCGGCCCCTGCGGGTTGGGATTCGGCAGGCGGCGGCGGGGAAGGGGCGGGCGAGGCACCGGAGCGGCCCTCGGAAGCCGCCCTGGCGGGGTTGCTTTCCTAGCCATTCCCCCCCCCCCAACCGGGGAGGGGGCCCAAGGCCCGCGTCGGCGAGGGATCCGGGGCGGAAGCTTCGAGGCCAGCCGCGACGACGCTCCGCCACCTCCGCGCCCCGGGCTGGGCTGCCGCCTTCCTCCCCTCGCTCTCCGTTCAAAGGAAACGCCAAGGAGGGGGAGAGCGGGGGAAGCGAGAGCGCCCACCATCATCCTCGGCTCGCCCTCAAACCCCCCCCCACCCACCCCCGCTGCCCAAAATGCGGTCCCTGGCTTGCAACAGCTGGCTCCTCCTGGGCGCCTTCCTGATCGCCTCCAGCCGAGGAAACCTCTCCCGCGACCGTGAGTGCCCGTCTCTCCCTCTCCCCCCCCCCCGCGCCCCACATCGCCCTCCCCGCATCTCTTTTCTGGGTTGGAGGAGGAGGGGGGGGGGCGGCTGATCAAAGTGCCTGGGGGGGGGTTGGTGGTGTGTGGTGGGGAGAAACCAAGGGTGCGGATGGGAGCAGAGAGCGAGCGGAGGGGGGGGGGTCGGGGTGGGGGGGGAGAGAGAGAGAGAGAGAGAGGGGAGAGTTATTATTCTCAAAGGGGACCGTCTTGCTCCGAGCGGGCGGGCGGGCTGCGCACGGAGGCGACCGGGCTGCGCCCGTCCTGTGCAGGGGCGCCCGGCAGCGCCGTCTGTTGCGCTTCGTGGCGCGGCGATGTTTTGCTATTAAAAGGGTCTTCCTTGGGTGGGAGCGCGGCCGGAGCGGAGAGGCAGCTTTGGGCAAGGGAAGGGACTCACTCTCCCGGGGGAGTAGGGGAGGTGGCACAGGATTGCAAAAAGAGATCTCAAGGTGTTGTGTGTGTGTGTTTTTTTTTAAATCAATATATTTCACTGGGATTTTTTTTTTAAAAAAGTGGCAACGTTTTAACTCGGTGCCCCCCCCCCCCCACACAAAACAAGGGGGTGCCCCTGTGGTAGGGACGCTGCCCCTTCTTTCTTCCCACAAGGGGTGTTCTGGGGGTGGCGTCGCCCAATCGGCGGGCGAGGGAATGGATGCCCCTGGGGAAAAAAAAAGGAAGCCCAAGGAAGCGCGTGGGTCCACCGGGGTGGGGGGGGGGGGAGAAAGGGGGACAGACCCTTCCCTGGGGAATGGAGGGCTGGGACCTCCCCGTGCCCAAGAGGTTGCCCTTGGTGTTTTGATAGTGTGCGCCTATGCGTGTGCTTTAAAGGGGGGCACGGAGCTGGGGGGGGGGGAGGAAGAGGGCGGTGGGAGCCCCGTGGCCTCCCTTGTTTATGTATCTGAGATGGGGTGGCAAACTGCAGGCATCTGGTCCGGGTGGTTAATGCATGCAAACACACCCACCTGGGAGTGAATGGTGCTGGGGAGGGGAGGGGCTGGGTGGGTAGGTGGCAGGGAGGAGGGGGGGGGGAGAGGATCTTTGCCTTTCCTGGCACCATCGACCAACGGGCAGGCTGGGCAGGGACGGGTGCCGCAGCCACCGACGCAAAGGCTGGCACTGGCAAGGCAGAAGGGGGGGGGGGACACAAGGGTGGGGGGCATGAGCTCCAAGCCGCCTCCTGCCAAGGCGGCGGCGGGTGGCCAGGGGTGGCGGGTGGGGCTGGCAGCTGGTATTGTTGTGGAGCGGCTGGGCTGGCTTTGTTTGGGTGGCTGCTGCTGCTGAACCAGGGATTCCTTTTCTTGGCAGTCCCGGGGTGGGTGGCTCAGTCTGCCCACATTGGCATCCACAGTGCGGGGTTCTCTAAACGAGAGCTCAGCCAGCGTTACTTTGCCTAGAATACAAATCCCAAAATCCCCACCCGGCCAGCATTCTGGGAAGTGCCATCCAGAAGAATCTAACGTTTCCCGAGCTCTGTTCTGCTCTTGCAGTGGCAGGTGGTGACAATGGCAAGGCAGGTGGCCGGGGGTTGGCAAAGGAGAGGGGGAGCTGGCTGGGGAGGGGCAAGGTGATTATAAATAAGAGCACATGGTTGGTTTCCCATCTGACCCCAGACCTATCTTGATTGGGCAAAACCAGCCGTTTCCTGTCCCCCCCCCCTCTTTTTTTGGTGCAGTTGACAATATTGGAAGTTGGTCCATTAGGGGGAAAGGGCAGTGCCCCACCGGAGGTCCAGGCTGCCCCCAGACAACCCATTTCTGCCAAGCTCCTCACGAGAGGTGGAGGGTCAGTGCCCCATCTGTGTTCCCCTCCCACTGCATTTTCATATGATCGCCTGCGTGCCTACCTGTGCATGTGTATGTTAAGGATACCGATGTTTGTCCCAGCTCTGCTTGCCACCCTTGGGCCCCACCCATCTATGCAGTGCCATCCGTCCTACCCAGTAAAAATGGGCACCAGCCGCCACTGATGGTTTGTTGGTCTGCCTTTTGGCCACCCCTCGACCACTGATCATTGCCATCGATGAGTGGATTGACACCACATAGGAACCTGAACAATCCTGATCTCATCTGTTTTCAGAAGATAAAAAAGGTTGGGCTTGGTTAGGAAGGTGCCAAGGATCTTGCAAGGAAGGTGCCAAGGGATCTTGCAAGGAAGGTGCCAAGGGATCTTCAGAGGGGGCTGAGAAAGAATCCTGAAGCCCTGGAGAGCTGTGGCTGCCGGTCAGGGTTGAACACAATGGACGTTGTTGAGTTTCCTGTATCATGTTAAACCGAACATACCCAACCTTATCTGGTTTCAAAAGCTAAGCAGGGTTGGGCTTGGTTAAGACTTGGATGGGGGAACCCTAAGGAACTCGAGGTAGGGCTCAGAAAGGATCCTCCCTGAGACTCTGTAGGGCTGTTGGTGCCAGTCAGCGTTGACAGTGTGGGATTAGGCGAGTCCACTACCACATGTCGATCTGAACACACCCAAACTCATCTGGTTTCAAAAGCTAAGCAGCCTTGGGCTTGGTCAGTGTTTGGATGGGAGACGTCCCAGGGATCTCCAGATAGGGCTAGAGAGGGAAACTCTGAAGCTAAGCAGGGTTGATAATACTGGGCTAGAAGAACCGAAGGTTGCACTTGGTACAAAACAGCTATATTCCTTAAGGCCAGTAAACTGATTTGGAAGGGATCAACTGCTCGTTTTTTCTTCTTTTCCTTCCTATTGTCTGTTTTTGCCCCTTCTGGACTTAGCACAGCTGTTGTGTTGCAAGGAATCTGAGTCATAATCAGTCTTCATAATCATATAATAATGGCAAGCAGGAGTCTTTCTCCTCCCCAAATGGCCATGCTTCAGTTACACGCCCCTCTGTTTTGTAACATTGAGAGCACGTTTAGAAAACCCACCAGTGCCATAATAGACCATGAAAGCCGAGGCAGAGTAAATGGAAGAGGCAGAGGGAGGGGCAAGGGGGAGAGAGTCCAGGTATGAGAGAGCAGAAATGGGGTGGGGAGGGATGGGGAGACCACGGGGAGTCTCTTGGCTTCTCTGCGTGGCAATCTACAGAAACATGGCATGCGTCACTCTGCTCACGGATGGATTTTAAAGGTGGTGCTTGACGGGGAAGGGGTAAAAGAGAGAGAAAGAAAGAGAGATTGGAGGGGAGCATTGGGAGACCACCACCCCCTCCCATGGGCAAAAGCCTAGGGCTGTCCTGTTTGATGGAGGGGTGGATGTTGTCTTTATGTAGGTCAGAGAAGGAGGATCTCTCTCTGTACATTCTTAACAGCTCCCTCCTGGATGGGTCTTTGGGGTGTTTACATGCGGGGAGAGGGTACGTTGCTAAAAGCAGGACCATCTGGCTCGGCTGTAGCGAGACTGCAGAAGAGGGCAGCTGTCGGTGCCGTGGGCTGATTTAGGCGATGCGCTGTGCCTGTTGGATTCTGAACCGTCCCTTTTCTCCCTCCGTTGGTTTGGGAAAGGGCCTCATTTATCATCCTTCCTTCCTTAGCTTTGGATTCCCATGGGCTTCCTTCAAACAGCATGTTGGTTTGGGAGGGGGGGGGGGTGTTAGATGGGGGCCTGGAGCTTGCAAATCTGGACCGCTTTCTTTGGGGTGGGTTTTGCAGGGGCCTCTTTAAGCCGATGCTGTGCTCGTCTTGCTCCCGGCCTCTGCAATAAGGGCACAAGAGGAGCTGGATCAGAACCAAGCTTTCTCTTGGCCAGCATTTTCATTTCCCTTCTGGGGCCCACCAGATGCCCGGATGGGAAACCCAAGAGAAAGGCATGACGACAACAGCATCCTCCCACTTCTGCTCTCTGGAAAAGAGGTATTAGAGGTAGACTGTCTTGGTATGTGGAAGTTCTATTCCTAATTATCGTGGCTAATAAAAAAATGGTGCATAAACTAGCTGGTCTTGGTGGCTAGGCTATCACCCCTTCCCAAGCAGGATTCAGGCCCAACCCCACCCTCCCTCTCACGTTCCCCCCACAACTGCCTCTGATCTTGAAGCAGCAGCACAAAGCCATATTATTGCTACTATTAGTAAGTATCAATAACTTTATCCCCCACGTATTTGTCTAATGACATTAAAGCCATCTAAATTGTGGCCTGAACCATTGATGGCAGATTTCTTGAGGTCTCTGTGTGCCCCTGCTTTTTTCGACTTCCCAGAAAATCCCCCCCCCCTCACAAAAGAGAGAGAGAGAGAAAGAGAGATTGGAGGGGATTGGGTCGGGCCTGCATTGCTCAACAACCACAACAACCCCATTTCTGAGCCTTCCTTGCAACATGGGTGTCATGTTCTGGGAATTTCATTGATTATTCTGTAGCAAATTTATTCTCTCGGTGTGGTAGCTAAAATAGCATGATTTTAGTCCGAGGCAGAGTGTCAAACAATACCTGGTGGTGGTGAAGGCGGCAATATCCTTCCCACCTCTCTCATACATCTTGTTTAGATCATGTCTGCGTAACAGGGGACCCATCAGGAAGAAAATAGCAAAACAGCTGCCTAGGCTGGCCTGTTTGTCTAACTTACTTGGAGAACAACACAGTGCAAATGGGGTGGGTCATGTGCAGCCAAGACTTGTGGGGTCCAAGCCCTGGGACTTTCTGGGTAGCAGGGGTTGTGATGTCTGCCGTCTCCCTCAGGCTTCCCTGTTCCCTCTGCTCTTAGCTGTGGTCCTCACTACACACGGCAGAGAAATTGATTGATTTCCATGTTCACCCAAACAGTTATTCCTGTTGTTGTTATGTGGTGTCAAGTCAGAACTGACGTATAGTGACCCTATTAGGCCTTTCAAGGTAAGTGGCTTTATAAGAAGTGGCTTTATCAGTTCCACATCCCCAGTGAGTTTCCATGGCTGAGCTGGGATTTGAACCCGGGCCTCCTGAGTCCTAGTCTGTTACTCTACCTGCTATGCGATACTGGGCGCTCCTATCCCTGTTGTAGTGCAACGAATATGAGGGCAGTTAGTTTGTGAATGAGCAATCAAGAGCCATTACATTTACAAAAGACCTGTTCCTCCTTTGTTGATATGGACTGATTCAACTGCCTGCATTTTTGGACTCTCCTTGAGAGGCAGGACTATCATGATGAGCACCTTATTGCCAAACCTGCCAGTTTGTCACGAGAGGGGTGTCTGGGAGTGTGAGAAGGTGGGGTGGAACGGACAGGGAGAGGAAGAAGTACATGGCAAAAACCTACTGTATATCTCATGGGGTACATTTGGCATGGTGGCCCTTCCCATCACTGTGATCTCCATGATGATGAGTCTGGGATCCTCTGTCACCACAGAGGATCACAGGATCTGTTGTTACAGCAGTGTTGCCTGGAGGCAGGAATCTGATTTGTCTCCTGGAACCTCCTCTCCCCCCCCCCCCCCCAATGATGTAACTAAGCCATTTCTGGCCCTGAAAGAATGCGTTCTTCCATCTGTGTCTATCAGTTTCCACACTTACGTTCAATTTTGAAATAGGAAAATTCCTGCACTCAGCATTGTGTTAGAATAATGATTGTTCAATGCATTTACTTGTGCAATTTCTATCTCAGTGTACGCCTTCCTGCTTTCTTTATGAAGGATATATGCATTTTTGTACTTTTTTTTGCCTATTTTTTTTTGAGCAGAGGACGGTCACGATAATCAGAGAAGTGTGAAATACAAAGGATAAGTGTGTGCCTCTCCACCCATTAGTGTATCAACTCATTGATGGAGTTGGTTCGCCTCATGTGGGACTCTTAGCAAATCAAACAAATGGCACTATGATGCTTCACGTGAAGGCTGTCCCAGGTCAGCGAGAGCACAGGAAGGGAGGGGGAATAATAGTCCACTGGAGGAATGGAAAGAGGGAGACCATAAGTCAGCGTGAAACATAAAATACAAATTGCCTAGTGGCTATAAGGGTGGTTAATTAATTTAAACAGTGGAATAAAATATAATATGATTTTGTGCCCGAATGCATTCCAAGGCGTCTGCCAACCTAGTGCTTTTCAGTTGTTTTGTGCTTGGAGTCGCAAAATCCCCAAGTGTCTGGCTGTGGCTGATGAGAGATATAGTCCAACCCATCTGGAGGACGTCTGGTTGTCTAACCTTGTGTGTCTGTTGTCCTGCCGGTTTTGTACTAATTGGGCAGAATGTTGGCTGGCAGGTTCAGGTGTATTGTTTACTGATTAGCTTGTCTAAATACTGCTTTTGCCTTGGCATGCATTTGCATAAATGCTGAGCCTTCTTATCCCTGTTCTTGTTCATTCTTAGCGATTGCCTCTTACAGTTGCAGGAGAGCTAACTTAACCTGCTATGGAACTTTAGGGGAATCTTTACCTGTGGGTTTTCTGCCTTTGGAGGCAACTGTTCTTTCCATAACATAGGCACAGGAAAACATGAATGGGAAGTGACTGAGCAGTTGCCTGCCAACTTTCCCTGTTGAATTTCTGGATCCCCCGTGGCATTTGTCCTTGTTATATAGACAAGGGGAAATAAGTTAGAAAGAAGGGGCTTGTCTGGCGGTGAAACTGGCTAGAGTTTCCCAGGGTGACTCTGATGGCGCTTGAACTTACTACAGTACTTGGTCCAAGATTTTCTGGCTTGTTCAAAGGATCCCTAGACCAGTGGTCCCCAACCTTGGGCCTCCAGATGTTCTTGGACTGCCACTCCCAGAAGCCTTCACCACCACCTCTGCCAGCCAGGATTTCTGGGAGCTGAAGTCCAAGAACATCTCGAGGCCCAAGATTGGGGACCACTGCCCTAGACTGTAGCTGTAGTAGGTGTGTATGCCCTGTCCCGTCTGGTGGTCTTAAAAGATGAGGAATCTATAGCTTTGTGAATCCTATCAGCCATTGTTTCAAATTTTGAAAATGGAAGTTTCTCGTCCTTAGGGCTGGGCTCAGAAAGATTGTCTTATACACCCTTCCGTGAAACCTAGAAGTATAAATTTGGACTGGCAGCAGGTTCTTGAACTAGAAGCTTGTGATCTTTTGCTGAGCTGCATCCCCTCCTGAAAATATGGCATGGGCAAATCACAGAAGCAGAAGGAGTAGGAATACAGCTTCTAAAGGCCAGGTTGTGACGCCTGGGTGCTCTTTCTATGACCACAAGACCCACTAGTGTGGACTGTTCAAAATGCTGGATGTAGCTTGGAGATGTCTAGCTTCTAGTCCCTGTTTTAGCCTAGAACCGTGGTTCCTAACCTTGGCCAGGTGTTCTTGTATTGCAGTTCTCAGAAGCCTTCACCACCAGCTGTGCTGGCCAGAGTTTTTGGGAGTTGCAGTCCAAGAACTTGGGGTTACCCAAAGTTGGGAACCACTGGCCTAGAAGATGGGAGACATACATCCTCTTAGTTGAGGCACCTTCACAGGGGGATTGTGAGATAGAAAAGGGGGGGGTGGACAAGGAAGGACAGGGAAACTATATTTCTCTCCAAGCTCTTTGATGGAAGCAAGAGATAGATGCATTAGTAGCCTCCTAAGAGAAGTAGAATAAAATACTCAAATGAATCAGATCTTGTCTATAGATGAATTAACATTCCCTGCTACATTTGGTGGAGAATTCTAAGAGTTGGGCTCCAAAAAATAACTTTGCCCAACTTTGGTTCTCCTAACTTTGAGAAAACATCAACCCTGGGGGAAAAATAAAGTTCTCCAGCTTTGGTTGCCCTAGTACAGTGGTTCCCAATCTAGCATCCCCAGATGGTCTTGGATTACAACTCCTAGAAATCCTGGCCAGCACAGCTAGTGGTGAAGACTTCTGGGAGTTTTAGTCCCAGAACATCTGGGGACTCAAGGTTGAGAACCACTGCTAGTTAATTGGTTTCCTTGGCCAAGATGGTGATGGGGTGGAGACCATGGAAATTTCTCTCCATCTCCATTGGCCAGTTTCCACACAGGTACAGCTGTCCCACCCCAGCCCCACGGAGAAGACTGTGTTGTACCTACCTGCCGTCATCGTAAAGATGACAAGTTTCTCGGGTGAGGGAAAAGGCCTGACAACTTTAATTCAACCCAGCAAATATGGTTGAATGCACAGGGATTCAAACATAGCATGTAAAGCCGTAGACCAGGAATCCATAAATCTGAATATCAGGTTCTCATGCAGATGTTTTTTTTTAAAAAAAGTGTGGTTTCTTTCCATTTTCAATCTGAAAAAAGTTTCAAATTCTTATTTATACCGTGTTTTCCCGAAAATAAAACAGGGTATTATATTGATTTTTGCTCCAAAAAACGCATTAGGGCTTATTTTCAGGGTTTTTAAAAAAAATTAATGTGCAACAATCTACATTTATTCAAATACAGTCATGTCATCTTCTGGTTGCTGCACAATGCTGCACAATGGTGGAGGGCGGGGTTTCATTTAACTGGGGCTTATTTTTGGGGTAGGGCTTACATTACGAGCATCCTGAAAAATCATACTAGGGCTTATTTTCAGGTTAGGTCTTACTTTCGGGGAAGCAGGGTAAAATAAACCACAATGAAAGTTTTGCAGATTCCTGCACTGAAGGAAGAGAGCATCGGCAGCTGAAAAAGGCAGAACTTATTACCCCTTTCTTTTTCACTCTAATAAACACAGAGCACAATGTGGGAGAAATTATTTATTTCTTTACTTTATACCCCACCTTTACTCTAGTAAACTCAGTGCAGCATGCATGACTCGCAATCTTGATCTTCATAACAACCCTTTGAGGTAGGTCAAGGAGAGAGAAACACTTAGCCCAAGGTTCACCTAGTAAGTTTCATTGCTCAGTGGGAGTTATACAGGCTGGATCTGCTAGAACGTTTAGTGGTTTAGGCAGAGGTTGGGAGTTCGAATCCCCCACTGTGCCTCCTTGACACGGGGCTGGAAATGATCCATAGGGTCCCTTCCAACTCTGTAGTTCTGAGATGTTGATGATGATTTTTGAAATCTCAATCTGACACTTGCTCCTGGGAAACTGGATGCAGAAGTAAAGCATCAAGAGCTGGTGGACCAGTAGACTATAAGATTTCACAGTGGGGGCTCTCCTGAAATGTGGCATCATGGCCTGCCATCAAGTTGATTCCAACTTATAGAGGGTTTTCTAGGTAGACAGTACTCAGAAGTGGTTTGCCATTCCCTTCTTCTGATGGCGCTCTGGAGCCCCGGAGGCTGGTTCTTCTCCCAAGAGGTGTGGTGAGGATTCAAACTCCTGACCCCTGGCTCTACATTTAACAGCTTATCCACCTGCTTCCCAGTAGGGCAGGGGTGGGAAACTTGTGGCCTCCTAGATGTTGTTTGACTGGAACTCCCTATTGTCTCATGTTGGTTGAGGCTGATGGGTCTTGGAGTCCAACCTCTGGAGGGCTTCAGTTTCTTCACCCCAACTTTGGACTAGTTTGGGCCTTAAGAAGATAAGAAAAACCATGCCAGAACACTCCAAATGCATATTTTATTCCAGCTAGGCTGGAATAAAAGCTGTTTTGTTACTCCCTCACACCGTGTTGTTCTGTTCCACGGAATGTTCCAGAATGTCCTCTTGACACATTTCCCAACGCTATGATTTAAAAGACGCACAAGCGCTGAAAGCAATTGGCTGTCAAGGGCTCTTGCCCCTTCTCTGTAGGAGTGTGTGTGTGTGTGGGGGGGGGTAGAGAGTGAGGTGGCTTTGAGTGGACTGCCGTGATTGATTCCAGAGCAAGGAGTTGAAGAAGGAAGAGCGTAGAGGTGAAGTGGTGAGGTCCAGAGGTCAAAGGCAATAAAGAGGAGAGATGGATCAAGGGTCAAGTCTTGGGCGGCAGGTGCCTGCATGTGTGGGATCCATTCTCTCTCCCCCCCCCCCCCACAAAGTCATGCATCTCTCTTTGCCCCCAGGAGTTAACTGTTGTCAAAATGGGTTTGAGAATGTGTCTTAAATGATTATCTGTTTTGTTTTAGAGGATGTTTTGAGGTGGGTGGGTGGAGGAGACAAGCAAGATATGAACTTCATTACCTTCCTTAATTCTCACCCACTTTCCTATGGTGGTTGAAAGGTTGCTATTGCTCCAGGACCACCTTGGAAAGGGGAGAGAAGAGCTGGGGGGTTATTCTTAAAAGAGGAACCACGGTGTTGGCACGAAACAGTCGAATACCACTGCTTGGGATTGTCTGGCAATGATGTCACAAAGCCAGTTGAGAAGGAGGGCAGTGCTCCTTCAGGACAACATTGCCCTCACTCCCAACAGGCATTGGCTTTTCGCCTTTGGTTGCAACATTCCAGGGAAAGGCACTTCATTTTTCAAGCTGTTCATCTGTTCATGAAAAATGCCTCTTCTCTTTGGGGTCCAATTGTACCGTTGAGTGGCAACGGTTGAAACGATACGGTTAGATTTAACAGCTAAGCAGTGCTTTAGGAACATCAGTTTAAATCTCTGTCTGGCTTGTTAACGGTCTTCCGATCTTTGCTTATTTGCCTCCCAACCCATATCACTCCATTTGTCTCTCTTGCGTTCTCCCTCTCACTTGATCCATCTGCCTCTCCTATTAAGTCAGTACAGACTGTGCCTCAATTAGGACAAGTTACCAAAGTTCCAGAAGAGTCGGCAGAAGGCTGTGAAGAGACAGCAGAGAAGAAGCAGTCGCCAAGCTTTTCTTTTGGTAAATCTGGCACCCCCTGCTTTACAGATCCCTGGGATAGTGCAGGGCATGTCACAACATCGGCAAGACATATATATGTTTTCTAGATTTTTAGGAGCAATACACAGGTAATGCTTTAGTGACATGCAGTTACTAAATGTACAGTATCAAAATATCTTTTTCCCAACTTCTGAAGGTTGGTCCTTCGCTTTCCTCGTAGCAAAGTGTGTGAGGTTCTACAGGGATCTAGCCGACCATTGTTGGGGGGGGGGGGAATTCCTGAGCTAGGCAGAATAAATGAATGTTAATGTTAGAGGGGCTCTCAGAGATTATCCAGTCCAACCCTGATCTGTGCTGGATCTACAGTGCAGAATGGAATCTTAGCATCTCTGATAGAATAACTGAGTTGGAAAGGACCTATAAGACCATTGAGTCCATCTCCCTGCTCAAGGCAAGAGTCCAAATCAAAGCAGATCTGACAGATGGTTGTCCAATTTTCTCTTGGATACCTCCAGTGTTGGAGTGCTCACCACCTCCTGAGGTAATTGGTTCCACTGTCGTACTGCTCTAACAGTTAGGAAGTTTTTCCTGATATTCAACCAAAATCTGGCTTCCTTCAACTTGAGCCCATTGTTACGTGTCCTCTAGGATGATCGAGAACAGATCCTGCCCCTCCTCTGTATGACAACCTTTCAAGTATTTGAAAAGTGCTATTATATCTCCCCTCTGTCTTCTTTTCTCAAGGCTAAACAGGCCCAGTTCTTTCACTCTTTCCTCCTACGGCTTGGTTTCCAGTTCCTTGATCATCCTTGTAGCTCTCCTCTGAACTTGCTCCAGTTTGTCGACATCCTTCTTGAAGTGTGATGTCCAGAACTGGACACAGTGGTCTAGATGAGGCCTAACCAGTGCCAAATAGAGTGGGACTAATACCTCACGGGATTTGGAGACTATATTTCTGTTAAAGCTGCCTAAAATCACACAGGTAGCTCTCCAGGCTCTCCTTTAATAATTACAGTGAAAGACGGCCCACCACTTTCTGAAGCAGTCAGTTCCATTTGTCAAAAATCTCTCACTGCTAGGATGTTCCTGTAAATGTTCAGCTGAAATCTGCTTCCTTACAATTCCTATCCAATCCTATCCTGAAAAAAGTTCTTTTTCTTGGATTGAAACTGCCAAAATCTCCCAGGTACCAGAGCCTATGTTAACTGAAGAATTTGGGGAGTTATAGTCCAAAAATGTAACTTTCTGCATCCTGTTCATGGAGTCACTGTGAAAAAAAAAAAGATGTCACAAAGCTAGTTTGGAGTGAGGGCATGGGATTTGTATAGTGAGTGGCCTGTGTGACAATGCTTTAGACAGAACTCATTTCTGTTCCTTGTTTGGTGAATAGTCACGGGACTGCACTCATGTCTTCCCTGTTGTGATGGCAAAAAAACTTCAGATGTGAGAGAAATTGGAAATGCTAGATTAAGCCATTTGGGCCCAGAAGGGAAAAGATTTGAGATTTTAAAAATTCAGTGTGGGGTAACTGAAACTGGCAGGTTCATCCTCTGAGGGCTTAGCTCTTTAAGTCTGACATGGTATCCCCGTGAATTAGCTTTGACACTTCTCTCTTGCACCTACTAGACGCATCTTATCTTTAGCATCTCCATTGCAGAGAGTACAACATGGCCTTTTCCATGCTGGGAAATTCGTTCTACTTACCAAGTTGGCCAAATGCTATCAGGAGTCAATTTTATTTTGCTTTTCGAGTTATTGAGCCAGTTTAGCACATGTCTCTGTACTTCAACCATCTTTAAGGACGATATGGACATGTCTACAGGAGGGCAACGAAGATGGACGAAGAGTCTGGAAACCAAACCCTGTGAGGAACAATTGAGAGAAACAGATGCTTATGCTGGAGTAGAGAAGATTGAGAGATGTCCTGATCCCAGTCTTCAAATGTTTGAAAGGCTGTGATGTGGAAGATATAGCCCGCTTGTTTCCTGCTGCTCCAGAGTGCAGGACCCAAACCAAGGAATACAGATTATAAGAGAGGAGGGGTTTAAACCTAAATTTAGAGAAGACTTTCTGAGGACAAGAGCTGTTGGAAAAGGGATCCGACCGTCTCAGGAGATGGTAGACCATTTTCCACTGGGGGCTTTTCAACAAGGTCAGACGACCATCTGTCATGGGTGGTTTTGCTGCAAATTCCCAGTATTGGTGGGTGTTTGGACCAAAGACAAACCTTGCAGTTGCATGTGGTCCTCAGAGCACCTTTTCCTCCCCCGCTCACCCCCCAGCCCTCCTCTCTTCCCCTTTTTATGAGAAAAGGTTCATTGTTGAAGATGGAGGCCTGCTGGAGTGATGATGATTCACTCTTTCAGCAGGTGGTAGAGCTGGTAGTGACTTTTGTTCTGTGCTAACAAGTCACACCTGACTTAGGGTGACCCTAATAGTGTCTTCAAACCCAATCAACCCAAATCAACCCTGAGTGCTCCCTGGAAGGACAGATCCTGAAGCTGAGGCTCCAATACTTTGGCCATCTCATGAGAAGAGAAGACTCCCTGGAAAAGACCCTGATGTTGGGAAAGTGTGAGGGCAAGAGGAGAAGGGGACGACAGAGGACGAGATGGTTGGACAGTGTCACCAAAGCGACCAACATGAATTTGACCCAACTCAGGGAGGCAGTGGAAGACAGGAGGGCCTGGCGTGCTCTGGTCCATAGGGTCACGAAGAGTCGGACACGACTGAATGACTAAACAACAACAACAATAGTGTCTTTAACGTACATGAGAAATTTAAGGGATGGTTCCACATTTCCACCCCGCTAGTGAGTTTCCACAGCTGAGCAAAGATCCGAACCCTGACTCCTGGCCCATCACTCTATTCACGACACCAAGCTCGCTCTCCTCAACTTTTAGTCACTTTCAATTCCATTGCATTCCATTTAAAAAAATGTTTTGGGTGGTCCACGTGGTTCCCAGAAGATCCCAGGGGTGAAAATTTCCACCACGGACCCCTCTGGCCCCATTTGGCTCCCCCTTGGACTAGAAGGTTTTGGAGACTAGTGCCTGATTTTACAGCTTCATGGTTTGTTGGTTGAAGAAACAAGAGGTTAATGGCCAGAATCCTGTTGGCGTTTGCCTAAGGTTTGTGTAACTTGCCAGAGCTAATGGAGGGGAGATAACAGGGCATGTCTTAGTCATGTGCCTGGTTGCACCGCTGAGTGTGCAACTGAGGTGTGCCCCCATACCTCATCAATAACCCATAATTAGCCACAGGAAGTTATGCAAACTTTATGCAAACGCCAACAAGATTCTGGCTAATGTACGAGAAAGCAAGACAGACTTATTTTCTTACTCCTGTCCCTTACCTTCGGAGGGAATATATAACTCCTTACTGTGGTGAAATTCTTCCTATTACCTATTTTGAAATATTTTTCTTACAGTTTTCTGTTTTTGTAATCCTAAACTAATAGTCCTAAATCTAGTCTAAATTCTTCTTCATATTGTTGCTTTGTTATGTGCTGCCAAGACATCTTGGATTTATGGTGACCCCATGAACTAGCAACCTCCAAAACGCCCTGTCCTCAACAGCCCTGCTCAGCTCTTGTAAACTCAGTCCTGTGGCTTCCTTTAGGGAGTCAGTTCCTCTCATATTTGGTCTCCTTCTTTTCCTGTTGCCTTCCACCTTTCCCAGCATTATTGTCTTTTCTAGAGAATCCTGCCTTCTCACCATGGGCCCAAAGTAGGACAGCCTCAGCTTCAACATTTTTGCCTCCAGAGAGAGTTCGGGCTTGATCATAGAATAATGAAGTTGAAAGGGGCCTATAAGGCTATCGAGTCCAATCCCCTGCTCAGTGAAGGAATACAAAGCAGATCTGCCAGGTGGTTGTCTAAATTTCTCTGGAGTGCTGGAGTATTCACCATCTCTCGAGGTAACTGGTTCCATTGCTGTACTACTTTAGCAGCTAGGAGGTTTTTCCTGATATTCAACAGAAATCTGGCTATCTGTAACTTGAGCCCATTATTACATGTCCTGAACTCAGGGCTGATTGAGAACAGATCCTGCCCCTCTACTGTATGACAGCCTTTCAGGTATTTGAAAAGTCCTATCCTATCTCCCCTCAGCCTTCTTTTCTCAGGGCTAAACATGCCCAGTTCTTTTCTCTTAGGGCTTGGTTTCCAGCCCCCCGATCACCCTCATTGCCCTCCTTTAAACTTGTTCCGACTTGATTTGATCTCGGACCCCCTTGTTTGTCTTTCTGGCAGTCCAGGGTATCTATAAAGCTCTCCACCAGCACCACATTTCAAACAAATCGATTTTTTTCCCCTGTCAGCTTTCTTTCCCATTGGCTTTCACACCCATCCATGGTGAACAAAAATACAAGAGTGTGGGTGATCTTGGTCGCTTGAATACCTCCAGTGTTGGAGTGCTCACCACCTCCCGAGGTACATCCTTACGCTTCTTCTTTGTATAGTCTTCTGTTTTTGTAGTTCGCTGAACCCGCGAGACCTTCCTCCTCCTCCGACCATACTATTTCTTTCTGGCTACGGCTCTGAAGAGGCTTCTCCCCCTTCTCTAGATTTGTACATTGTGCCTTGGCCAAATTACTTTCAAACCTCACTCGTTGGGCGCTCAATATTCAGTAGAGTTTAGCAGGTGGATGTGAAAACGCTGGTCTCTCTATTATCCATTTAACCCACAAGACAAAACAGTGTGTTTCAGCCATTGTGTGGCAGTGTGTCTCGCAACACGCCAACCTTTAATGAAATGCTGCACGCAAATAGCATCAGGGATCAAGGAATTGGAAATGGCAGCCACTCAGCTCTCCCCCACCCCATGAATTGCTGGAAAGCCAGCTCACTCTTCGGTGGTGGCTGCCAGATTACCGGCTTGCCGGTCGGGATGCCTGAGGGCCGGTGTCAAGACCGCCGGGTTTTTGAGAGCTTAGGTTATCCGTCTTGGGGAGATTCCAGAAAGTTTTATCCAAACTCTCTAGAGTCTGGTATTAATATAGCTGGAAAATCAAACTATAACTTGGATTCTAAGCCATGGCTCTCTCAAAGCATGGTTTGATGAAAAGTCTGATATGCAGACCTCATTGTGCTGTTGTTTTTCCATCAAGTGTGCAAATTCAACAGGTAATCGACAGGGCCGGCCCTACCATTAGGCGGAACATCTCTGGTGCCAGATGTACTTATATATATATTGCTTAAGATGTATATTATTGTAGTGAGTTTGGCTCAGTATATTCATTTTTACAAGCCGTTTTCTCTCTGCTAAGATGTATTTTTCCATATTTTAAATTACGTAGACATTCTTGTGCACTTCCCTGAATATATGTGTTTTTGTAGAAATTTGTGGCACAGAGAATGCATTTCAGTTTGCTTATTAATTTGAGAAATACAAATTAAGTAGGTCTGTGTTTTTATTTTGCCCTCATACCCAAATAGCAGGTCTCAAATGGAAAAATGTAAAGAGGGTGATGTGTCACTGTAATATTTTCTTAGCTATATATATATATATAATGGTTTCCAAATCCATCATAATATTTCTAGAGCAAAGAATTTCAAGTACCTGCACAATTTGTAAATTCAGAGCCATGACTGTTACAGTGGTATCAGACTGCAAAAACTGTGCAGTGCATAGAGATTTCTCACACAGAGATTTCATAGTAGGGATGGAAATTTAAGTTGCTGCTAGATTTCTCCTAAAATAAGATTTGATGTTGATTCTTTTCTCTGAGTCAGATTTTTGAAATGCACAATTTGGGAAGTGCCTGCAATATTATTATTTTTTTCAAAAATAAAATGTCTGGAATTCTTGGAACAGCATTCAAATGCTAAATCTTTGTTGTGTCTCTTTTTGTCTTTCTCTGGCGTCATTTCACACCCGCCATGGGTAGCACTGTCTCCTGAATGTATGAAATCTTAGTTTTATTAGTTCTTAGTTATGATAGTTTTCCTATGGGGAGCTCAAGGCAGTGTACATGGCTCTCATTCTCTCTCTACTTTAATCCTCAGAACAGCCTTGTGAGGTAGGAAAGGCTGATCGAGGGAGGGAGGGAAAGGGAGAGAGAAAGGCTGGCTCATGGTCAACCAGGACGTTTCAGCGGGGGGCTAGATGGCTCTCCCCAGGCCCTCTGTGGCCTTCTAGCTCTTCTATCAGTGAGTTTAATTCACTGGCATATGACTAAATCAAGACATTTGATGGGAAGTAAAACAGGTCATGCTTCCTTTGAGTGAAAACTGGTCAGAGTTAACCCTCTTTTAAATCCTATTGATTTAAGTGGAGGCGTTAACCGCCTCCTTAATCTCTCCGGCTGCAGGCACCTGCCGGGGTTGGAAAGTGCTTAACTTTGGCTGGATACTGGCCTTGGTGTTCAGATGATGCATGGATGTGTCACCAGGGCACCACATTTCAACAGAATTCCCAGAGCCAGAGCCCTTTTAGTCTGTGACAAAGAGAACAACCAAGACTCACTCTCTCGGCATCTTAAAGGCTAATCTGTTTATTGTGGCCTCTACCGCTTGTAGACCACACTTCACTTTAACAGGAGCCTAAACCATTACCCTGGATAAAGAGAAGGAAATCTGCCAGTTTTGCTCTTTTGGATGGCTCAAATTCTCTCTCCCCCCCCGTCCAAAAATTTGAAGCAATATGGGGATTTCGGGAAATTATTCCAAAAACGACGTTCAGTGAATTTCTCCCCTATCTGCTCTCACTGGTTTTGAGAGATACAGTTGTTCCCACTGGAAAGGAAACTTGTTCACGAGGCTTACAAGGAAAAAGAGATGGCAACGCTTACTCAGCCCTAACAAAGAAGAATCTAAGCCCACACATTGGAAAATGAGGTAGCAGGAGCCCTGATTTTGGATGGAAACATCTGCTCATCCCCCCCTTTTTCTCTCTCTTTCCTGCAATGTATTGTTTGAATTCTCAGATTCTTCCCGCTCTAAATATGGGGAAATTTGCAGATTTTGGTATATATATATATTTTCAAAAATGAGATGAAGTGGAATGGTCCCTTCTGACATTTGATATCCATGTATCCTTAACTGTTTACATGGCCACCTCTGCAACCCCAGCTGTATAGACCAGGGGTTCCCAACCTGGAGTCCCCAGATCTTCTTGGACTAAAACTCCCGGAAGCCTTCACCACTCGCTGTGCTGGCCAGGATTTCTGGGAGTTGCAGTCCAAGAACATCTGGGGACTCAAGATTGGGAAGCACTGATCTAGACCAATGATTCCTAACCTTGGGTCTCCTGATGTTCCTGGACTTCAACTTCCAGACACCTTTGCCACTCGCTGTGGTGGCCAGGATTTCTGGGAGTCGTAGTCTAAGAACATCTGGGGACTCAAGGTTGGGAAGCACTGGTAGACCTTAAGGTCAGAATAGGATTCCACTGCAATTGCCAAGTTAGCAGCATCCGATTCCATAAGGTTTAGGGGCCAAAATCCAAGAGTGGGGTGAGATCTTGTGATGCCACAGGGGTGGGCCCTATGACGGTGCCAGCCGAGAACAGCTATGCAGATTAATATTTCTCCATCTTTGCATTGCTCGTCGTCATGTTCACCATCCTGCCTGGAGACCTGGGAAACCATCATAATTTTCCCATGACCCCAAAACTGGCACTTCATTCATCTGCTAAGGTGGATCCTAGTCCATGAAAGCTGACGTTATGATAACTTTGTTAGTCGTCTTCTGAATGTGCAATTATGTGCTGTGAACATGTTTCCAAATTATGGCACCCCTTTCATAGTTTTCTGTGTTTAAAGCACTCAGATGTGGATTATCGGTCCTTCCTTCTGTTGGTGCCCTGGGACTGTTCAGCTTGCCTAAGGCCACCTAGGGGTCAGGTCATGTGCCTGTATCAAATGCACAGGTACACATGCATCAAGAGATCTTGGCTGGCACTTCTCCAAGGGAGGCACAGTGGGGATTTGAACTCCCAGCCCCGGGCTTTGCAGCCACCTGCTCCCATGCACAGTTCTATATAATTTCTGCTTTTGGAAATTCTCAGGAACAAAGAGGCAATCCGTGAAATAGTCAGTAAACCAGGGCCAAGAGTCTATGAGTATATTTTGGTACCAGACTTCAGGACCGTCTCCGGTTTTGCCCACTGCAGCTCTCCAGAGGGGGTCAGCTGCTGCTACAGAGTTCTCCCAGACCACTGAAGCCATTTTTAGAGGGAATAAGAGACTGCAGGAGACAAGGTAGTGACTGATTCTGGCAGAGGCTGTAAGAACAAACTCCCTGCCTTCCTGAACATATTTGAGCTCATCTGATTTTTTGAAAAGAATTTTTATTTTTGGAAAGGAAGGAGGGCCAGTGTTGGGATAAGTGGCCAGCAGAGAATACTAGGTACTAGACTGGGGAGAGGGCATTGCTCAGTGATACAGCTCAGTGCTAAGAGAACTTCAGGTGAAAATGATTTAGAATCTCAAGGTCAAGCTAGGAAAGAATCCTGCCCCAAACCTTGGAGAGCCATTGCTGCCAGTCGGAGTTGCAAATGGACTGAGGGTCTGAAATGGAATCCTTCTTAAGGGGTAGAGACCTATATCCCTTAGGAGTCATAACAGCTCTGTATCCTGGCTGAGGGTCATAGAAGCCTAGAATGATGGAGCTGGAAGGGGCCTATAAGGTCATCAAGTCCAACCTCCAGCTCAAGACAGGAATCCAAATCAAAGCAGATCTGACAAATGGTTGTTCAATTTTCCCTTGAATGTCTCCAGCACTGGAGTGCCTCACCACTTCCTGAGGTCAGTGGTTCCATTGTCATACTGCTCTAACAGTTGGAAAGTCCCCCCCCCCCCCGACATTGAACCAAAATCTGGCTTCCTGTAACTTGATCCCATTGTTACATGTCCCACACTTTGGGATGATCAAGAACCCATCCTGCCTCTCCTCTGTCGGACAACCTTACAGTCTTGCCTCAACTTTATTGACTCGAAGACTGGAGATCTGTAGTACTGAAAGCCATCCAGGCTCTTTCTTCTGCAACACTATGGTGAGAGATACAAGTATGTTTCCGTTTGGATTTACGACAATCATGTCTAAAGGGTATTATTTGCTTTCAAGCCAATTCCGACTTATGGAGACCCTAGCAGGGTTTCTCCCAATGGAGAGTGCTTGAAAAATTTCTCCAGCTTGGCAATTTTCCTCTTCTTTTGTGGAAGAAACTGCTGAAATCTGTGCACTCCATGCCTTTTGCAGGGACGTTTTGTGCTGGGAAAGATGCCATTTTTGCACTGGGATTGTAATTCAGCTAAGATCAATATTTCTTCCAGGAGGAAAATAAAAAAATGACCACGAATATCCAAGAATGTCCCACAATGTGAGATTTATTGGGGGGGGGGGGATAGAAAATTCTCATGATGAAGGTGAAAGAAGCATTTTTATCCCTTAGTTCCTCACTGAGAAAACAGAGGTGGCAAGGTTTACCCCCCGCAACCCAGCCCCAGGTTTGCATCTCTACCTAGAGACTCAGGCAAGTGCGGCTTTGGCCAGAGACTTCAACAGGCACCCTGGGAGAACAGGCCATATTTCTGCACGGCTGATCTCTGTCTTTCCCCCAAAAGAACATTTTATTCAACCATTCTTCCCTAAAAGCCAGGCTGTGTGTTGGAATGTATTACCACATTGCAGACAAAGGGCAACAGATTAAACAAAGACCTTGAGTTTCTAGGTAACTCCCGCCCCCACCCTCCCCAGTTAATATGTTTTCTGGTCTTGATGAGATTTAAACTGTCAGTTTTGCAAACTAGAAGGGGCAAAGGAGAGATGAGGAAGGAGGGAGGACATTTAAGGAGGCATCCTGCAAATAAACACACGGGAGGGGAACTGGGAGCCAGCCAGACACCAGAAGAGCTGTGAGTTTTGCCATCACAAAGGTTCCACTTTTGCATTAAGAATGTTAATTGACCAAATGCTGGTTTTTTGAAGTGGGGTGGGGTCCTATTTATTCCTCTTCCTACTTCCAAGAAGAACACATTGGCATTTTCAGGCTCTACATCAGCCCAGCAAGGTAGCAAGACTCGGGTTCGAATCCTGCTGGAGTAGACCCGTTGAATCAGCAAATTAGTTCAGTGGGTCTGACCCAACTGGGGCTAGCAAGTGGATGTAGGCTTCTGTTACCCCATCTGGCAGGAAAGATCGTGGAGAGCAATGATGGGCTTTTGTGGAAGTTCACTGAAGCATTATGCTCAGTGAAGCCACATCGGAATTGGTGGATGTTTCTCTCGAGTGGATGAAGTTGTCCATTCTCCTCCTGGGTCAGTTGTTATGGTATGTGCCTGAAGCTGGATCGGGGCCAGTCACGGTTTGGTTTGAACAGCCCCTTATTAACTTGAATGTTTTATTCATATGTTCCGGCTCCATTAAGTATCTATCAGTGCTCAGACCTCAGATGAGAGAGAGAATTGTTCAGTTGTTACAACCTGTCAAGTTGCTCCTGGCTTATGGCATCCCGTTGAATGAGTGGCCTCCAGAAATCCCACCCTCAACAGTCCTGCTCAGCTCTTGTGAACTCAAACCTGTGGCTTCTTTAGGGAGCCAATCCATCTTGTTTCTGGTCTTCCTCTTTTTCTGCTTCCTTCAACCTTTCCCAGCATTATTGTCTTTTCCAGTGAGTCTTGTCTTCTCAGGATGTGCTCCAAGTGTGTATGAGCAATGGTTCCATTCAAAGGGTTTTATTACATCAATATTCCCAACTAGGGTTGACCCAGTAAATCCAACAGCATAGGACAGACTCGAAGGTTTTACTCGCCTTGTGTCTCTACTTTCCCACATGTGTTTGGGGAGAAACGTATGCTTGAACCTTTGATCTGCCTGCAATTTTCTGGTTTCTGAGCAACCTTTCTATATGAAACCATGAGGGCTAGGACCCTAGAAAAGAAAGAAGAACCAGGAAGGGAAAGAGGAAAATGGCACCAACTAGCATCTTTTTCATATATCTTTGAAGGAAACCACATTCAGACAGAACACTTAGAAATGTAAAAACAATTGGTTTCCCTGATTTTGCTCAACTGAACATGGACCCTTTTCTGTCTCTCCTCTGCCCACTGGTTTTAGCATCAACAGCAAATATGCTTCAAGTTGGCTGGAAGCCACTGTGAGGAGTCTGATGTTCAGTTAGCTGCTCTTATGAAACTTTGGAGAGAGTTGTTTTTCCATCAACAACACAGCAGGCTTGTTGTTCTCTGGGGAAAGGGTGGATCCTGCCCCTTAGACATTTCTAAGTACTTGTTTTCTAGAACCTGAGATCTGTGTGATATTACTGAGCAGCAGTCTTCAAACTAATCCTGATCTTGCTCTTTTTTAGTGCCGTCTTGGGACAGAAGCCCCTGTTCTATAAATTTGGGCACCATGTTCTCTTGCTAATATGAGGGAATTGATAGATGCACTTAGAGGATGGGCAGTGTTGTTTTTCTGAGTCTGGTGCTGTCTGGGTATAATTGCTTCTGCGCTTCAGATCGGATCAGCCTGTGGATTTATCAGCTGAAAACCAGCATCGTCATCATGAGAGATGATTGTTTTTCTTTGCTTACAGCGTTTGCTTATATCAGTGGTTCCCCAACCTTGGGTCCCCAGATGTTCTTGGACTAAAACTACCAGGAGCCTTCACCACTAGCTGCGCTGGCCAGGATTTATGGGAGTTATAGCCCCCAAACACCTCAGGACCCAAGGTTGGGAACCACTGGCTTCTATCAATAGATGGATCTGATCCAATCAATGCCAGTTTTAAGCTGTAACTGGATTAATTTCCTCTAGATGGCTGGAAAATTGTCCCAGACACTAAGTACAGGCCTTAAACCTTGCTGTGCAGCAGTTACATTATCTCTGTGAGCTGGGACCCCGGTCCCTGTCTTGGGCATTAATCCCATCACTGTGCACTAGTACCCCGGTTCCTGCCTTGGCATTAATGGCATAATCATTGCGAGCCAGTACCCCAGTCCCTGCTATGGGGATTAGTGACATCACCTCTATAAAAGGGAGCCCTTCATCCCTACCATGTCATTGGTTGCATCATTACTGTGAGACAATGCTCTTGCCTGCTGCCACAGTGGTAATGACACCCCCACTGCGATGTACTGCCCTCCACTCTTGCCGCAGCCGCTTCACAACCAAGGGGAATGTTTGTGTTGCCGACAACTCAGTCTGCTTTGCCCGAACTGGGCAGGTACAACGTGGGAAAGGGGAGCCAGAGTCATTCCAGAGCCGGAGGCCCTGAGAAACGGTTCTCGGCATCCCTGGGCACTGCAGTGAGCTGCGAATGGCATTTTCCCTCCGCCTGTGTTCCTGCAGGGGAAGGAGCAGAAGGCCACGGAGAAGCATTTTACTCCATAGCAGGGCCATTGAGCCTGAAAACCACCCGTCAGCTCTCTGGCAAACCTCATTAGCATCAACGGGCAATGCTGTGTTTCAGAAAAGAAAACAATCCACCCATCTGTATTTGCAGTGGTCTGTGTGTCTTCTGCTGCTGGCAGCGACTTGCCACCCCATTTGGGAAGGCAAGCCCTGTGTTGGGGTGGCATTGGCGGGATGCGTCTGCAGCTGGTGGCTGGGCCTGGAGAGGAGTCTTGCTTTGGGAGTGCCTCAGGAGAGACAGAGAAGTGGAGGGTGCATAGGTGTGTGTGTGTGTGTGTGCATTGCACATGCACAGGAACCAATTTCGGTGGCTTGAGTTGGCAAGGAAGTGCCATCTGTAATGTGCTTGACTTGAGACCCGAACTAGATTTCTCTCCATCTGCATTCTTTGCCAGTCTTCCTGTTTATTGGGAGTATCTGAAAATCTGATCTAGACTCCAGCTTGTGTCTCAAGGCCCACCTTTCCAGCAGTAGCACTGTGGTTTTAAGCTGTTTCACTTACTTAGCATTTCATGCATGACATCATCGCTGTAAACCAGTGTCTTCTGTTGCTGCCACGGCATGAAGGGCATCATCCCTGGGAGCCAGCACCCTTAGTCCTTGTGAATATCCGAGGTGATGGGAGCTGGTGTATGAGTCACACTGCATTTCTTCAATGCTGCTTAATTTTTCAAAATGCGATTCTGGCTTTGGAGGCTGTGCAGTTCTTCTCACCTTTCAGTCTTTCTTTATTTCCACCTCTGAATCAGACATGCGGTCACATCAACGTTGCTCCTTTTCACCAATGAACTAGTCTTTTCAAAGAGGTAGTTGTGCTAGTCTGTTCTAACATGCATAACAAAAAGTTAGCAAAAACGTAAGTATTGTGACATTTCAAAGACTTGATAGATAGTTTTTAGTGCAAGCTTCTGTGGATTCCAGTCCACAGCCTCAAACCCAAAGACTGAAACATTTAGCCACAGGTTTATATAGAAGTGTAAAATTTGAGGATGGGGAACCCACTAAAAAGGGATAGAGCTGAGAAAGAGGCCACTAAGTGACATCCAGAAATTCCAGTGTGCGTCCAAAGACCAAGGCAATCCTGCTCGCTATGGCAAGTATCCTGTTTGTGCCAGTATAACAGAAAACTACTGTGATGTAAATGTACCAGACAAATTTACCCGGCAACAAGGAGCTACACTCTACAATTGCGCGATCAGTCTGACATCCTCAGCACAACTGGCTGTGCGGTGCACCAGTGGAAGTGCTTTGAGGATAGCACGTCAACCTTTGGGCTCATGCAACTATTTATTATTTATTTATTTGGCTTTTACCCCGCCCATCTAGATTCAAACGAATCTACTCTGGGCGGCTTACAGTCCGAGCAATATAAAACTAAGAATTAAAACAGACAATATCCAAACAAAAAAGAGAAGTAAGCAAAGTCCAAGATGGGAAAACACAGGGAACTAAGTGATGGAAGGGGGGGGGAAGGCCTGCCTGAAGAACCAAGTCTTCAGCTTGTTCTTAAAAACTCCCAGCGAGGGTGCCAGGCGAATCTCAGGGGGCAAGATGTTCCAGGGGCGGGGGGCCACCGCCGAGAAGGCCCGGTTTCTAGCTCTCTCCTTCCAGGCCTCCCTTGGGATCAAGCCCCTCAGCCGCCCAGCCTGGCTAGATCGAGTGACACGAGTACAGCTAGGTGGGAGCAGGCGCTCTGCCAGGTATCGAGGTCCTAAACCGTTTAGGGCTTTATATGTAAGCATTAATACCTTTGCCAGAGTGGGGGAAATGTGATGATATTTTTTCACCACGGTCTGGCGGCCGTGTTCTGGACCACTTGTAGTTTCCGCATCAATCTCAAGGGTAGCCCCACATAGAGCGCATTACAGTAGTCTAATCTCGATACTACGAGCGCATGGACCAGAGTGGTGAGCGCCCCCAACATCAAGATAGGAGCACAGCTGGGCAATCCACCGAAGATGTAGATGGGCGGTACGGACTACAGACGCTACCTGGGACTTCATGGTAAGCGCTGGGTGAAGATGGACCCCCAAGCTGTGGACCACACTCTTTGTGGTGAGAGTTGCCCCCCCAAAATCGAGGGAGCTTCCCAAACCACTGATAGGAGGGGCGCCCACCCTCAAAATCTCTGTCTTGTCCGGGTTCACCCGCAGTCCATTCTCCTGCATCTTTTGCAGTAAAGCCCCCAGGCAGCGCTCAAGGTACGCAACAGCATCCACTGCTGTTGGAAAAAAGGAAATGTAGAGCTGTGTGTCATCAGCATACTGATGACACAAAGCACACACCCCCGGATGACCCCTCCCAGCAGCCTCATATAGATATTAAACAGCATTGGAGAGATGATCGAGTCCTGCGGCACCCCACAATTGAGGAGCCATGGGGCCGATGCACTCTCTCCAAGCTGGACTCTCTGGGAACGGTCCCCCAAGAAGGAGCAGAGCCAGGCAAGAGCCAGGCCACCAATCCCCAACTCAGAAAGTCATCCCAGGAGGATAAAGTGGTTGAGGGTATCAAAGGCGGCTGAGATATCAAGGAGAACCAACAGGGACATTTTGCCCCATCGGCCTCCCTCAGTAGGTCGTCAAGCAGGGTGACCAATGCTGTTTGCATGGGAACTACCCCAAGTTAAGCGTGCATAGTTGCGCAACAGGATTTTGGCCTGTATGTATTAAGAGGAAACTTTCTTGACATTTGTGCACCTGGCAAAAGTTATTTACTGTGGCCTCAGAACCAGAGGTTCATTTTAAAAAAATATAAGAAACAACATTGTATTTCAACGACAGCCATATATTGACCTAGCGGATAGTTAATTACTTTGATTATGGCCGGGATGTTTATGTGATCAACCCTTGGTAAGCTGTTTTGCAGTGGGAGTTCCATTTGCTGAGCCATCTAGCAAGGATACAGAAATCAAGTGAGGAACAACCAAGAATGAACTAAGCCAGTAATGTAAGGATGTGAATCTCACAACTCCTTATTCTTAAAAAGAAAACAACACCCCTTTTCGCCTTCTGGCATGATTTATTTAAGCCAGATTTCCAAGAAAACTTGCAAGAAATATCATGAAATCTCTTCGAAGTGTCTTGCTAATTTATTAAAAAAAAGAAACACCAAGCAACACAGGATGATTATGGTCAAATTAAGACAGCAGCATCTTTCCTGTGCAGGCTTCATCATGAAGGGGCAGACGAAATGCCAAGCTGTGAAGGACTGTTATCTTTCCTGCACAGAATTGCATCTTTCCTATGCAGGAGTCACCCAAAAAATGGCATTAAGAAGCACAGATGTTAGCAGTTTTCTGCACAGGATTAAAATGGGGAAGAAAAATGAGACTTAAAAATCTCCTTTTCATAGGAGCTAGGAAATCTTGCTGGTTCTGGGGCAGTTCTTGGTACGGAGTCCTGTTGTGATGACACTAAAAAAACACACAAAAAAAACCAAAAAAAAAACCCACTGGCAATGAGAAATTTTGCAAGTACCTATAACGTCCATACTGTAATGTTTGCTCTGTGGAAGCTGATTCACCGCAGCAGGTGCTGGGTAAAGCAACGTACTGGAGATGGGAATTGTGCATGTCTGTGGAGACACTTGTTACCTCAGGTGCTCAGGGAGGAACTAGTTATGTGCCTTCTGGAAATCTTAACTGTATGTTTAATTAACCAAATGTGATGAAAAGCCTTCATGGTTTACTCACACACACACACAGACACACACACACAATTTTGGTAATACTGTTGTGCAAAAATGGGGTAACTTCAGGTTTACAGAATGTAATATCAGCGTTAAAGTGAGCCCAGTCTTTCCACAGAAAAATGCTCAACATTTCGAGTGTATAATTCAAAGATGTGCTTGTGTGTGTGTGTTGGGGTGGAGTTGGGTAGGTGCTATGCTGTTATTGTTAAACCTGGGAGAAAATCTTTGCTGATCTACTGCAAATAAGCGAGAGACCTACCCAGACGTTCTGCCTGCCCATCCCTGACATAAGGAACTTCAGAACTGGGGGGGCGGTTTGCACATTTGGAGTGAAGGCAGAATGTGTGGTCCTCACTCTCTCTTGGCTTTACCACTTAATAACACTGGGACCTCATCACTCAAGACTACCAAATCCTGGGTGGTCTAGATCCATGTTGTGAGCCAGAGGAAAAAACGTTTTTTAAAAATGATCCCAAAGTACCTGAAAGCCAAATTCATGGGGAACGTAGAGGTTAGCATTTGCTTGTTTTGAATCGCTATGTGAAACTCAGTGTTTGGATTTCAAAAGTTGTTGCTGGATAAGTATTTAGAAGGACAGCTGGTTGTTGAAGTCTGCTGCAAACCCCCCCCCCCTTTCCCCAGTTACTCATCCCCACTCCCCGAAATGCAGCTCATTCCAAATGAAAGAGCAATTTTTGCTGGCCTCAGGCAATGGTTTGGTATCCTAGCTTGGAGTAATGACAGTCCGCCGAGATCTTTTCCCACCATTTCCCTGGAGTCATCACTTTCCCAGCAGAACTTGTTTGCTAAAGAGATTGAGTTTTATAACAGCAGGACCTACACGCTCTGACATTCATAGTCAGCAGATGGATGAGCGGCTGGAAGAGGCAGCTGCTTTTATTTCCAGCCCAAAAAATCCTTCCACCCTTGGGTGATTTTGTACCAAAAGGTTTTCTTCCTCCTCCTCCTCTTCATTATGCAAGTGCTGTAACTTAACACGGACTCTTTTCACACATGCATGGTTGTAACATCCAGCATCAACCTACATGTGAGAATTAAGCATCTAGGATGAAGCAGCAGCACAGTGGGAGAAGAAGGGAGGCAGGCAATGTTTTTCCAGAGATACAGCACATGGCGTGATGGATCTGGTGTTGTCCATGGTGTATACACACACTTCTATCACCTCTGGTCAGAATCTGAAGGGTTCAATTTAAAACAAAAAGGAATGACACGAGCGATTACTTGACCAGGGAGCTCAGCTGGATAAAAACAAAGAACACACACCCTTTGTTGCCTCCTGTTTCGGGGTGCTGGGAAATTTCACTTGGTCTGCGTTTCCAAACAATTGAATCCTCATTTCCTGGACCAAAATGTGGATTGGAACACAAGGTTTATTTATTTAAAAAAATTTCATTCCATCTTTCTTCTTAAAAAGAACCCAAGGCAGTTCTAGATGCACTTGTTTTTCCCTAATAGGGATGTGAAGAATACTTGCTAAATGACTATTCACACTGATTAAGGGCTCTCTCCATACATGGAGACAGCTGGATCGTGAACTTTCAACACCTGCAAGATTACTTGGCGAGGACTGTAGGCTTTCCCCCTGCCAAGGTTTCTACAGTCGATGTGAAATGCCTCTTCAGTGGCCTACACAAAGCCAGTGTCCTTTCCCTTTAAGAAGCAAACGCTGCGCGCACAGCAACCAGGGGAGGGCTAGCAGATATCGTTTCCAAAAAGATGTGAGCAACCTTTCTAGTGCTTCAGAGCTTCAAAAATTTGTGAAATACCGCAGCACCCATCACACTTTTGCACAACTAACAGCATATGTCTAAAATCATATCACTAAAATGATAACAGCATATCACTAAAATGTCACCCTATTGCAGATCTGTAGATAAGATTTATCTGTTTATTTTATTTACAATATTTTAAAATGCAACTCCTTATTCTAGCCTATGAGAGGAAGACAGGGAAGGGTCTACATCCCGAGTCCCGAAGAGAGGGGGTCCATGGGCCAGAATCCTATTGGGGTTCATGTAAGATTTGTATAACATGCTATGTCTGATGGTAGCTAATTGTCAAGGTGCCCGGTCACATGCCCAGTAGCGCAAAGAAAGTGCCCCCCCCCCGGCATCTCATCAATTAGCCTCAATGAACTGGAGGAAGGTATGCAACCTTCATGGGAAGACCCTTTGGATTTCAATGATTCAATCAATGGGACATTGAAATCTCTTGACCCATGAAGTTCCCATTGAGCTCATAGGTGAGGGAAATGGACAATTGAATGGAAGTGAGGATTCCATGCTTCTCTGAACTTTACAGGGCTGTACTTTGTCACACAAAAATACGCACAGGGGGAAATCAGAGCTTGGGGAAATAGTTTTGTTGCAATAATTCAGAATCAATTTGATAGCATGTAATTATTTTAACTTGCAATATGGGGGTGGTCCCAGATTTTCAGAAGGGAACCCCACCTCCCCTTTTAAAGCCTTTTCCTGGAGGGGGGAGATAGTAAACTTCTGTATTTGGATCCAGACCAGCCTTTGCCTCCTCTTGGTTTGCCATTGGAAAGGTGCAAGAGCTGAAACCTGTTATCTGGTCCCTAGTCGATTCCAGCTGCTCTGAGATGGATGATGGTGCTATGTCTGGTTTGCAATAATGGGAGTCACAATCCTGCCGTTATCGGGGAGAGTGTCAGCAAAATCAGATTAAAATGATGCATGGAAGGAAGGAAGTTTCTTCTCCCTGGCGGTGCTGATTTTGTTAATGCTCATCGCTGTTTAATAGTATGCTTGGGGGTAGCCTGCCCACATCAATTTCTAAATACACCCCCTCTTCCCTCTCGTTGGCTGTCCCTCTCTCTGGAGTAGAATAAAGTAACAGAATCCTGGCCAGATTATACCATTGCCAGGCAGGAGGCAGGTGGATCACAGAGACCTCTCCCACCATATGGGGGCATTCTGTAGGGAAAAACTAGCATATCATCATCATCTCAGAACTGCAGAGCTGGAAGGGACCCTCTGGATCATCAAGTCCAGCCCCTGTCAAGGAGGCACAGCGGGGAATTGAACTCCCAACCTCTGGCTCTGCAGTCAGCTATCCAGGAGTTTATATCTTGGAAAGACGTTCCTATATATTTGGAAAACTAAATGTGTTCCATTAGAACTTTGTTTGGCCTGCATTGTCTCTCCCTCTCTCCCCCCCAGGGAAGTTTATTTTAAAAGTACATTTAAAAAGCCAATGCTATGTGTGGTTTAATTGTTATGGTGTTGGAATGGGACAAGAGAGAATCAAGTTTCTAGTCCTCTTTGAGGCATAAAACTGGCTGGATGACCTTGGCTGAGGCACGTTCTCTCCACCTTATCAACTCAGCAAGGTCACTGAGGAGGAGCAGTGGGGAAGAAGGGAGCCCCACGGGGCTGTTCGTGCTCCTTTGAGGAAAGGCAGGGCAGCCATGGAACTAGTAAACAAATTAAATGAATGCAGGAAAGTTGGGTACAAAAAACATTTTGTGCATAGATGTTACGCAAATCTCTGTGTTGCAGAAAATTGAATATAAAAGAGAGTTTCCACAGCAGTCACCTTAGTCTTTTGCAATGAAAGCATCTTAAAAGTACCTTAAAAGGCTAACAAACATTATTTTGGCACATGTTTTCTTGGGTTGTAGCTCTCTTTACATTTGGGTAACAGCAAGTGCTCAGGGAGGGGAGAACCCTCCTAAATTTTGGAGAGAGTCGTCCCAGTTCAAAAGCCACCCACAACTACCGTCCATAAGAGCTTCTGCCAATTGAAACTGCTAGTCTTTTTGTTTTTACACTTGGTAGAATTAAAGAATTTGCAAAGTGGTGCAGAAATCATATGGAACGAACTTATGGCTGAATACGTGCAAAGCTCACATGTTTTGGAAACAGAATGATTCATCCATTCGTTCTCCTGCATTTCCTCTGCCTTCTTCTCCCTCCCGTTCTGTCTCTGTATGCAAAGCTTTTCAGAACGGGTCCTTCCGCCCACGACGCTACCAGCCACATCCACTGCAGGGGTTGGGTGGGTGGCAGGAAAATGGGCCTCTTTTGGGGTGAGGTGGCCACCTCCATTGTGAGGTGTCCATGTGCCTCTGTTACCAAACACCATCATTTTAGAAAAGAAATTTTCCAGGCCCTCTGATCTGTGCTCAGTCATTGCTAGTGTTCCGACGGTTTCCTTTGGCTTTTCTGCTTTTAGTAAACGGCTGTGTACTTTAAATATTTATTCGCTGTGTTCCCAATAGTGGTTATTACGGATCTTGTCATTCTGCACTGTCGGTGGACTTTGTTTGAAGAGCAGGGTAGACATTTTCATAATGACATGCAACATTCTCCCAAGATTGTTTCTTGCTGTGCCACTTTTCTGCTTGCGGGGAGGGGGCATTTAAAAATCAAATGGAACATGGCCGACAACGTGCAACAGTGTATTCTAGGGCTTTTAGGTTTTTCTGCCTTCGTCCCGCCCCAGGCTGTCGCAGGAGTGATTTGCCAGAGACAGAGTGAGGTATGATCAAGAAAAATAAGGCCATCCCTGCCTGGAGTTTGCAGTCGAAAAGGCACAGCACAGGAGGGAGGAGGGAAGAGGAGGGAAGAGGAGTAAAGCAAACGGAGGCACAGTTCTTAAAGTTGAATATTAGTTATTATGGAGCAGCTGGGATGGAAGAGTTCAATGGGAAGAAGGGTCTTTCAGGAGTGGAATAGCCCTACTTGCCTTCTCTCCCTCTCAGGGCTGTCCCGAGAAATTTTGCTGCCTGAGGTAGAAAAATAAATTGCCCCCCTTTCTCAAACCCAGGCATCAAATACCTGGTCACATTACGTGCTTCTCTGAGGCAGAAAAGCCTACAGGAACTTGACCCTCTTCTTTGTAATAATAATTATAATAAAATCATAGCAAAGTAAACAACTTGATCGTTTGCCGTGCCCTTCGATGACACGCAGAAGCTGCCGCCTGAGGCTGTGCCTTCACTGCGTCCACCGGCAGGACCCCTCCTGATCCCTCGGCGGCCGCCTGCCACTGTCTGGCAGCAGCCCATATGGGTAGAATGGGCCGGACCGTTTTGTCATGTGAGGGGGGGAAACCACTTTTGTATCCCGAATAAATTTACTGATCCCTGCGCCCGCCCACACAACACCAAGTTGTGAGAAAACAAGTGCCTCCTTTGGTGGTAACCAGTTTGCAGAATGTTCAAAACGCACATTCATACTGGATTTTTGAGAAATATGATTCCTCGACCACCCCCCAATGGCAATCAGTGGTATGGTGGAGCCAGAACGATCAGGGTCAAAGCCTTCCGGCTTTCTGATTAACAGGTATGAGGATATCATCCTCTGCTCTTAAATGTATTTCCTGTTTCCACTCAACTTGGCTGCAGTTGTCCCCATAGCCAAAGGAGAAATGGATTTTTCAAAGAACAATGCTACCCTTCTTGTAATGCAAAATATTTGAGAGTGGCTTGGCCTTGTAATGGGTAATTAAGAGCCATTAGATTTACAAAAGACCCGTTCTAGTGAGGAACAAAAATGTCTAGAACTCCTTCCTTGGTATCAGTTGACCCAGCTGCCTGTATTTTTGTTATGTGGCATCAAGTCGGAACTGACTTATGACAACCCTGATAACATTTCCAAGATGAGATACTTAAGGAGTGGCTTTACCAGCTCCACACCCCCAGTGAGCTTCCATGGCTGAGAAGGGATTCAAACTCAGGCCTCCCTTACCACTCTATCTAGTACACCACACAGGCCATCCCATCTGTAGGTTTAGACTCTTGAAAAACGGCTGCTTACTGAAACGGCCCTTATAAGTGCCTGCATTTCCAATTTTACCACCTACATCACTTCTACATTTTGCTGCACGGCTGACCATGCAGATCTAAAAGTTCTGAAATAGGAGGAGTGTTGTGTGTCGGGGGCGGGAGAGGAACGACATCTGAATTTGCAACCCTAGCATTTCTTTTGGCTTCAGTGTCTTTCTCAGAGGTGGTGCTGGCTTCCAGATAGACCACATGCCAACTCTCCCATCCCCACCTGCTACCGCTACTGTGGCCGCGATGCATTGAATTCGCTTGCAGTGCTGCTGTGTTAATTCCCAGCTAATTGGTGCAACAGAAGTGTGAACACAACAGGAGACACACAGCCAGGCTGCATTATTGGCCGAGCCACTGGCAATGAGGTGTGACTGACAGCAAAGGAAGATGTCTTTCTTCACTCTCTGTTGCACGTTTGCTTGCCCAGTCCAGAAAAAGGCAGTTGGGCAGCGTGTGGCTCTTCAGATACTGTACGACTAAAACTCCCATCAGCTCTAACCAGTGGGGAGCGGGGTTTGCAGTCCAAAAATCTATGGAGGGCTAGACTTTTGGAATATAAATCCTGTTGCATAGCTCTGCCTGCACAGTGGGGATGATGTCATTGACAGCCAAGGATCAACGCTCGTTAAAAAGGTTCCTTTTTAAAAAAAAAAATTCTGTGTGCATGCAACTATGTGTCCTTGCACATGAGTCATGTGCAACTAAAAATACGACTCTTTAATTAGTGGCAATCTGTTGCCAGTGACATCACTGTTATGGCTCAGGGGGAGCTATGCACTGGAATACTGGCTACCGATTGCGTTCTCATTGAGAAACAAAAAAATCTGGAGGTTTTCTTCCTGCCTGATCAGGTTAGGAGAGTTTTGTGTATGGTTCTCATTTAGGGACTTTCTTCTGAAAAAAATTCATGGAAGCAGGTTTTGTGCAAAACACTTTATTTCGCACAAAAACATTTATTTGTGGGGGGGGGCGTGACCCATGCCTTACGTTCATTTTTTCATGCAGATCCCACATTAATTCTGCTGATGATGAAGAAAACCAGGGTCTTTTTATATTCATGCAGGAGCAAAAAAGATCTCACTGTAGTTGACAATTATTTTGAAAGGATGCCTCTTTGTTTCAAGACGCTTTTAAAAAAGACTAAAAAGTGCAAATATATTGTTGTAATCTGTCTATGTATTGCCAATCCTGTTCTTATAGGAGATTTCTCTCTTCTATTTACCAGTGGCCTTTCCCTTTAAAAGAAAGTAAGATTCCAGTCCTCATGGATTTGGATAAAGAGCTTTTTTTTTTTTTTTTTTTTGTAAGTATACCAGAAGTTGCCTTATACTGGCTGAAATCCTGTTGGCGCAACTTTGCTGTATGAATGATGATGCTCTTTGTGTTAGAGCCCAAAGGAGTTGTGCAACAGAATTCGTGCCACAGAAGGAAATGTTTGGTTCACTCAGACCAATATCAACAACTTTTTGTCTGAGAGCAGTTCTCTGGAATCTCAGGCACAAAACGGACTTCCCCAAATGCTTTCAAGGATTGGAGATGGAACCTTCTCTATGTCCGTATTGGCTGGGACTTCTCAGTTGGCAAAGCAGAGGATGGAGTTATCTGATAGACTGCTTCTAAAACTGGAGGTTCAAGTTGGGTGTGCCACTGCCCTTTATGATATTTGATTTGCACTTCCTAATGTATTTGGTTGTTACTTTGTTGCTCTGTCTACTTGTTGTAAACTGCCCAAAGTGGCCTTGGTTGCCAGATGGGCGGTATATAAATCAAATCAATCAATCAATCAAATAAATAAATAAATAAATAAATAAATAAATAAATAAATAGCTTTGCTAACTTTGCTAGACCGCTCCTGTGCATTTGCCTGATGCCCTTTAAGAGCCAGAGGCTGGGCAATTTCCTTTTTTTACTACAACTCCCATCATCCTCTGGGCAATACAGGGGATTGTGAGAGTTGTAGTCCCCCCCAAAGGCCATTTTTCAGAGCTGTGTTTCAGTCATCTACGAGAGCAGCCATTGCCACCGCACCCCATGTCGGTGAATATCCTACATTAGCTATCAGCCACGTGAACACTGTCTTTTCCTCAAACTAGATTCTAAAACTGAAAACTGAATCTAGTTCAAGGGTTTTTTTTTTGGTGAGAACAAATTGTCAGCGGGCAGGAACCAAGCGTTGGAGTGGTGCCCGCCCTCTTTTCTCCCTTCCTCCCCCCTCTTCTTTCTCCTCCCAACACCTGCTATCTTTCTGCGCCTGTTAATTGGCGATCGATTGCTAATTACTAGCCGTTTTCCGATCGTTTAGTTCTCGTTAGGCGTGGCATCGGTCTGATGGCTTGAGCAGTCTTCTGGAACGCGGCACGGCCATCCAGATCATTTGGGGGCCCTGTGCAAGCCTATACTTTTCCAGGATTAAGCCATTTGGGGGGAGTGTGAACACCTAGCCCCCACCTTCGAATCTTAACCAAGATAATTGGATGCCAAGCTGTTGCTGATCTTGCATATGGCTGAGGCATATTTCCTCCTTCCTTCTGTGCGTGTGAGTGAGGAAAATAGAATTAGCACCTCTCCCTCTTGAGGTATGTCGTTTTTATGTATTTCTAGAAATATTCTGTTTTAACACCCCTTGTGGCACAGTTGGATGGGGGTGCGGGCAGTCTAGTCCCCCAATTTTTTTAGTCTGGAAACTGCCGTCGAGGATCACGAACTGACACTGTGCTTTAGCTAAAAAACACAGGCACTGCAAAAGGATTGCCTAATTTCAGTTCTTGAGCAGTAGTAAAATCTCTAGTCCTCATGACTAAGAACGAGACGCTACTTCCTCTGGTCAGTTTTGGGGTGGGGGGAATGGGCAGGAATTCCAGAGAATCTGGGTATCCCATGTATAGGTCAGGGTATAAATCTTCACCATAAGTCAGAATGGATGGCACACAATTCTTATGGGCTTTCAAACTGGCTGGAGAGCTCAGTGGTTTAGCTCTCTGGCTGGAGAGCCAGAGGCTGGGAGTTCGATTCCCCCCACTGGGCCTCCAGGGAGAAGAGCCAGCCTGGGTGGCCTTGGGCCAGCTGCACAGTCCCAGGCGGCCCCCAGAAGAAGAGAAGGGTAAAGCACTTCTGTGAGTATTCTCTAACTGGAAAACCCTGAAAAGGGTCATCCTAAGTCGGAATTGACTTGGTGGCACATGATTATTGTTATTATTACAAACATGCTAAATAAATAATAAATATTTTTTTCCAGCAAAAGGTGGAAAACAGGTAAAACTCTCAATGTTTTGGGACTCCAACTCCCTTGAGCCCCATCTGCATGGCCAGTGGTCAGGGATGATGGGATTTATAGGTGCCCCACTTCTGTTCTGCAGGTGCCCCACTTCTGTTCTATGAATGTCTCTGTGCTTCTTCCAGTCAACCATCTGCTTTGCTAAGGGGTGTGGGGGTGATCTTTCTTCCTAACAAATCCTCAAGCTTCCCCTTTTTGTAACATGTCCATGTCTCCTCCCCTTCATACAGCGCCCAGTTCCCCCCTCCCCATTAAAGGGAGATCGGCAGAGAGAGCGAACTGGACCGGACAACATTTAGCAATTTGAATATTGCTGAACCATAAAATCAGCTGATACTGCAATGTCCCAGCCTTTCCTGGCTCAGCTTCTCTGCCTCGGGCATCGCACAGTTGACGCTTGGCCTCGGGCCGTTATGTGAACCTACTCTGGGTCCATAATCTCTGAGTCCCTGATTTTAAGACACCGACTCAAAAGTTTTCAGAGTTCTGGACCTGCATTAGATGTAGGCTATCTCATATAGATCAGGGGTTGATGTGGAGTATCTTTGGGAGGCCGAAGAGGGTCCTGGGGGGTGCTGATGCCCACTCTAACCTGGAAACATCCGCCTGCTTGCTCCTGCCAGCTTGGTGTGTGTGTGTGTGTGTGTGTGTGTGTGTGTGTGTGTGTGTGTGTGTGTGTGTGTGTGCGCGCGCGCTTCACAGGCATCAATGGGACAACAGATGCTTGCTGGTTGGATGCGACTTCTAGACGAGTCACATTCCGAAGTGCCACTGTGAGAAGCAGAATCTGAACTGAATATACCTTTGGTCTAGTCCAACATAAGTAGTCTTAGAACCCAATAAACCATGAAAATTAGAATTGCAACATCCCCTTCCCATAGCAGTACACTAGCTGCTGTGGAACATGGTGAGAAGCTCAGAGTAGGTAAAAGGAAGTATTTTTTCGCACCATGCCTAATGAAACCATAGGATTTGCTTGCACATTCATGGAGAAGAAACATCACAAGGCTATCTGTGCAGTGGACCCAGGTGATTCCAGATTCAGAAAGGTAATGAATCCACTCTGGGTCCAAACTTTACAGATGCAACCCAAGCTGGTGAATCCTCTTCCCAGCCTATGTTGAGCACGTTGGAAAGCTGTTCTAAGCCACAGCAGATTCAGTGACTTCCCACCTCCACCTGAAATCAGGGTTCCAAGTCACCACTATATACCAATGGTCGGTAGTCAAGGCAGCTGTAGATGTCCTCCAGTGTGAGAAGGAGGAGTATTCTCCTGAATACCAGCTTCTGGAGAACACAGTCAAAAGGGTGTGATTGCTAGGTATGGAAGTTCTGGATATCTTTGATTATGAATGCCGTAATCCTACATTCTGAGCAGGAGCCAGTTCTACCTGACAGACATCTAAATGTGGCTCACCAGGGAGAAAGACCTCAGCTGGAAGCCTTTGATGTCTAGCTAGGCCCAGCTGCATTTAAGCTTCCAGTTTCTGCCCCGGTGCTAGCTGGCAGCTTTCTTTCTAAGCAGGAAAACAGGTAAAATTAGGCCTAGCTTCTTCTTGTTGAGGACTTTCTCTCAGGTGAGCCACATTTACATGTATGTAAGGAGTCTGTCTGTCAGAACTCCCAGAATTGTGGGATTTGTGGTCCAAGAAATCTGAAAATCCCTCCTCCCGTGATTGCCCTTATATTGTACTAGGCTTCCCATCGATACTTCTGTAAGATCAACTGTTCAATGGGTCAGCTCTAGTAGGGACTCGCCATTGGGTTTAGCCCTTGGCTGGCAAAACAATTTCCATTGTCTCCACTTCTTCTGTCCTGGTGGTTAGCAAATGGCAAAACAGTGACTGAAAAAGTATCTCCTAGAAGCCCAGGGATAGCCTTCTCCTGTAAAATGTTTCAGGGTACGGCTGATAGAGTTACATGCCCTGCCTCTTGTCTGGTTTGGGACAAGCAGCCTGGTGGTGGTCACAGAGGGAAGGACTGATCCAGCCACTTCTGAGTACTTGGTACCTAGGACACCCTGAGAAGGTTATTATTTGTTATAGCCCATGCAAAGTTTGGTTGGAAGGGATGCAGGATGAACAGTTCAGCCATACATCCATGGTGCAGTGTTCCAAAATTAGACCTTGACACATGGATCAAGGGAGGGCTCTTAATTCATCGGTTCCACCCTGGAAACAAGGCTCAGTCTTTTGGAACGCCAAAATCTGGAGGGATGGTTAGAAGCATTCCTAATAACTAGTGACCCGGGGACATAAAAGAAAGTCTCCTGCATCTAACAATGGGCATTTTAACCACGCCAGGAAAGCTCTTGGAATTTTGATCAAATAAAATACACATGGCCTCTCTTTCAGATGCACATGGGCTTAGAGACAAAACAGCTCCTCCAAAGCACGAACGAGGAGCCGTGTTTAATTTGGGTGGCATTCTGCTCCAGCTGCTGTATGGGGCCGTTGGCCAGGGTCCTGGTGATGCCAAGCGGCATGGGATCGTCGTGCCGCGATGTGGCTCAGAGGGGAAGAAAACACCCTGTCAACGGCAGTTGGCAAAGCAGTCATGCTGGAAAAGGTGTGTGCGTGTGTGGAGAGGGAGGTTTTGTAATCCTGTGGCTACAGACACATGTGATCTGAAGGTCTCCAGCTGCCGTGGGTTACGTAACCCCTGCTCCTGGCGCCCTGGGTCTGCTAGGCTGCAGTGTCATATTAAAGTGGATGTGACACTGTGCGAAGCTTGCTGGCATTGTGCGGGAGGTAGCTCCCACCGGAGGGTTTGTTTTCAGGAGGCGAAACATGCCTCTTTCCCACACAGCAAGCTGGAGTCGCCCCAGGAGAAACAGCTTTGTAAAGGCAGAGAAGAGATGCCTCTGGGTTTGGGGGCTTTCCAGAGCTCCTTGTATGAATGGTTGCATGAAGGCTGGAATCAAGATGCGGGAGGAGATATTTCTTCACCTTCAGCTCAGACCGACTCCTGCAGAATCTTGGCTTTTGTGGTCATAAAACAAGTTCCTAGTCCTCAGGGTAATAAAGATAAAAGCACTGCAGGAGACGGCCAATAATCAGGAATACAGAAAGCGGCACTTACTCATTCAGACCATCAGTCCATCTAGATTTGTGCAACCGGCATGGCAGATCAGCAAGTTGTGCTCATCCAGGTCTTCTTGAACTTCAAGTTTCCCATCAGCCGCTACCAGATGGACAACCCGGATATTTCAAGGAGAGTGAATTCTTGATGATTTTTAGTCCAAACTTTAAAGTTTCTGTCCAAGATGCTGAATTCAGAACCTTGGGATCGGTCCTGTGCAGTTCACACTAAAACTAATCAGGAAGGGGGTATAAAAGACTTCGACTGAGCAACAGTGAGCTTCCTCTCTCTGGGTGTATTGTCACACGCCTCCGGTACAACCTCTGGATCTTCTCTGCCGGCTGCCGACCAGCTGAGATGTGACACCACAGCACGATTCAGAAGAGTATCTACAAAGCCATCATCTGCATGGCTATCGCCGCCTCCAAAAGCCACACACCACATCATCCCACCTTCACTGCCCTTTGCTCAGGTGATGGGATTGAGGCTGTTTCTTAGTTTGCTTCCTGTCTCTTGTTTTTCTGTGAAAAAGAATGTCAGAGGAAGAAATTCTCTTAGGGATCGGAGGAGGAGGAGAGAGAAGCAGGTTTGAAACACAAGGCCCAAGGGCCCTGAAAATAAAGCCATATTCCTGCAGTGCCTTTTTAGATATTTTCATAGGTGATTGGGAAGGGCTCCCCCCCCCCCAAGTAATCAGTGACCATTGACGTTCTATGGCTTTTGAAGTAGCTAGTTACCATATGATGAGGGAATAGCTACCATTAGAGTTTAATTATATTTTTAAAAGCAGTTCTTCCTGGTTTTTCCACTGCTCTTAAGCTGGCAAAACAACATCTAAGAATTATAAGTTCCTGGGTTGTGGTACACAGCACCACTAAACAACGAAGCCACACATGTATTGAGCAGGAACAACGTTTAATGCTGCTGTAGAGGGGTTCTTGTCAACCTCCATGGCACCAGCTGGGATCATCTCTGCTGAAAGATACGGCGTTTCAGCATGCACAGCCTCCTTACACAGAACCTGGAAAGGTCCGAAGGCTGGCACAACATATGAGCAGAATAACGGAGTAGATTTCTGTTCTCTGTAACTAGAAAAGCAACTGAAACAGTAAGAAGTTACATAAGAGAAGGAGTGAAGCTGTCCCTCAAAAAGTTATCATGGTAATATAACTTAATGGTGCCATGGTCATCACAAAAAGAATTAGTTACAAATATTTACAAATGGTTATTTGTAACTAGTTACTTCGGATCATGGTTCCTCCCCTTGCCCCACCAAGTTGGCTGTCGGCCTCCACAGCAGTGTCCAGGAGACAGAGTCAATGCACCCGTCTGAAGTGGTGTGTGTGTGTGTGTGTGTGTGTGTGTGTGTCTCCATGCTGACTGACCAGTTTCTTTATAAATATTCAAACAGTAAGGGAGTGCAAAAGGTTTAATTAAGAAAATATTGATTCTTTTTGTTTTTCCAATTTTGCAAAGCCCATAAGGAGGGGGGCTCCATTAATTTGGCCCTGGCAGATAGCCTCTGAAACAGACACTCTTCCACTGAAGCGGGAGGGAGGGATAAGCCCTCAAGATAGCGGCAGAGTCCTGGGGGGATTAGCTGTCTTTGCTCAGGAACAGGCTTCTCCTTGAGAGAGGGGGGCAAGGATACGGGTATCCTCTCTCACTAAAATGTTGATGAGATGCTGAGCTGCCTGTGAGTTGACTATCAAACTGAATTCAGAGATGGAGAAGATGTCTGATGCAGGTTGTGATATTCTTTGAGGTTCTATCAAAGTGGAACCAGTTACCTCGAGAGTTGGTGAGCGCTCCAACACTGGAGGCATTCAAGAAAAACTTAGATCATCACCTGGCAGATATGCTTTGATTGTATTCCTGCATCGAGCAGGCGGTTGGACTTGATGGCCTTGTTGGCCCTTCCAACGTCACTTTTCTATGATTCTATGAAAGCTTGGAAATGGGGCACAATCTGTGAATGCGGGGGACCCCCCACTGCCTTTGAGGGTATCTTCCAGGAGGGGGGAGATATGTCGGTTCTGATTGAGTCATCGTTGTTCTTGGTACGCTGTCCACTGTAATGTCATCACATTAGCTGCTTACTACCATGACAGTGTCAACCTATTCGTTACATGTTCCCTGATTGGCTAGGATGACTATTCTCAGGCCAAAGATCCGGTTTTTGGATGGACGCTCCTTGGCTCGGTTTGAAATGGATCATGGCCAAATCAACCATGAATTGCATTTTAAAAAAAGAAAAGGAAGAAAGCAGGAACAACTTTGCTTCTTCTGGGAGGTACCTTCCACAAAACATAAAGAGCCACACAATTTCTGTCCCCAGGAAGCCTTAGGCAGCTTCCTCTCAGGGACCGAAGGTTTGAAGAAGTTCTTGAACCCTCAAGGGTATATAGGTGATTGACACCAAGATGTCTGCTGGGATGTTTTTAATGGCCTGAAACTCTCAGAATTCTGCCTGGGGGATTTTGGAGAATTCTGGGATTTGGTGTTAAAAGAAAATCCAAATGGCACGCCCTTAATTGACATTAGGAACAGGGGAGATAATAAAGGGAAATACTCTGAGGTTCCCTTTAGTGACCAAATCTGATACTGCATCTTAAAAAACTGAAAAGGCAAAACCTGTGAGTACTTCCCTTGCCGTTTAGGACTGAGGAGAGAATGCCATAATGCTTGCAAAAATACCTTAAAATGTCCTTAAACAGTACTTCTGAAAGTAGCTAGGTGTTATTGACCACACCCAATTAGTTATACCTAAACAAGTCATTTTGTAACTGCTGGTGCCTAACTGTAACTAATTGCAGGTAACTAAGTTACTTGGAACTGCTCACTTTCAAGCTGTGATCAGGATTTTTAAAGGATTTGAATCTGTCTATGGTCTGGTAGGGTTGGCAAGATCCCCAGCAGCTCACTGGGGCATTCTCTGTGTGTGGCTTGCCAGAACACAAATCCTTGTCCTGAGTAAAAGCTATTGGATCTTTCCTAATACGACTGCGGCAGCCACTTCTTCTTCGTTTTTTTAAAGACAAATGCTGTTAAAATCATCTGCTTCCCCTCTTCCATTAAATCTAGAGCATATATGGGATGGAAATTCAGTTTCTCTTCTAGTTGTCCCTCTTCTTTCCTGTCCTCCTCCTCCTCTTCAAATCAGTCACTTCCTTCAGGAGCTTAATTAATTAATTAATTAATTACATTTCTATCCCACCCATCTAGTAACCAGGCACTGCTCTGGGCAGCTAACAGCAGTAGAAAACAAGGAGCCACCCACCGCCTGCAAACGCAGAAACACTAAGACCCAAACAATGTCAACAGCCACAAGTAGACCCAGAGGCGATGGTGAATCGGAATCAACACCCAACCCGTGGATCCACAAGGATGGCAAAGGGGGAGAATGTTTCCGAAGGCCTCTACGTGTTTCCTGAAAGTCGGAAGGAAGGGAGCCTTTTGAATATCAGTGGGCAACGCTTGCCGTAGCATTGGGGGCCACCACTGAGAAGGCCTGGTTCCTGGTGGTAGCTTTCCAGGCCTCTCAAGGGGTGACCCCCCCCACAACCACAAGGCCTGAGCGGCCTGGGTGGACAGTCCTAAGGAGAGGCGCTCTTGACAGGTAATGAGCTCCCAAACTGTTAAGTGCCTTATAGGTTAGTGCCAGTGCTTTGAATTTGGCATGGAAGGAAACGGGAAACGGAGATGTGGTTGTATCTCTGCTCACAATACAAGCCAAGTGGCTGCCTTTTGCTCCTGCTGAAGCTTCTGTATCTCCTTCACAGCCAGCCCCACAGAGAGAGCATTGCAGTAGTCAATCCTAGAGATTGGACGAGTGCTGTTAGGCGGTCTCTTTCAATACATGCTTTTCCTACACAATCTTTGTTTGGCGCTCCTAACAGTGGATGGAAGGGTGGAAATGGAGGAGAGGAAAGGGCGGCCAGCACCGGCAATGTTGTTATTGTTGCTGCTGCTGCTGAAGCTGCTGCAACCTTTACCCCTGCCCTGCCCAAAAGCTGTGTGCTACTGTAGTTGAGCGCCACTCCTGAAAAATTATTGAAGAAATTTGCCTTGCTTGGGAAAAAACCTGGGAGAAATATTCCTTCACCTCGTTTTTCTGGCTAGTATCTTGTTACTCAAACATAGAGCAGAAGGGAAATCACATAAGCATCCTGGCTCCCATCTCCAGCCGGCTCCTTGTCTCATGATCACTTGTGTGACCAAACTTGCAACCCGTGTGAGAAAGGGGTGCACAACCAGAAGCTGGCTGGATGTTTATACCGTTTCCTCCCTGCTCTGTGTTATACGGAGGAGAAAACTAGCCTCTGCCCTCAGATAGGAGAGAAGAATATCGAGAGGCTGGTTGTATTCAGCTCTTGGTAGAACAGCCAAGTGGTTTCTGCTCCAGCGCATATTTCACAGGTAATAGGCGAAATCTGTTTGGCATCGCCGCTGTTTTTTCTTGTTCTCGGCGGCTGTCCCTTTCCTTACGCCTCAGTGCCCTGGGTCCATGGTCAACGGTGCCTTGAGGGCTCCTTGTACTGTGGAGTAGCCGTATCGAAACAAAGACTCCAAGGAGCAGCAACCTGAAATAATCAAGCGAGCGTCTGTGCAGCCGTCGCTGTTCTTGCCAGCCCTCGCCTGAAGCTGACTGATCTAGCATTCTCATCTTCCCAGGTGTCTGGAGTAAGGATGCAATGAATACTTGAAAACATTCTTTTCCTCACCAACACACTGGGATGCCCTCATCCAAAACATTGTCAGTTTCTGCAATGTTTTTCATTCCTGCACAAAAGCAAAATGACCCAGGTACTTTTCAATTTTTCTTTCCTTTCCTTTCCTTTCTTTGTTGAGCAGCAGCATTTTGAAAAAAAAAAGGGGGGGAAGGGGAGGTATTGTGAACAGAAGAAAATAAAGAGAAGGTGGAATACTGAAGACCTATACAGAAGAGATGGAAGGATAACAAATTCCTTTGAAGAGGAATAATGTTCAATGAATAATGAAGAACCTGCAGTTCTAGAAAGTGAAGTGAAACGTCCTCTGAAAGGACTAGGAAGAAATAAATCAGTAGGGGTAGAAGTGATTCCAATAGAGTTGTTTCAAGCCACAGAAACTGAATCTGTCAAAATCCTAACAAGAATATGCCATGAGTTGGAGGTGACTTGATGGTGCATAACAAAAATTGTGAAAACTCTGTCTCTCTGTGTGTACGCATATACTTGCAGAATGTATGCCTTTTGCCCAAATTACAAGGTTTTGTGCAAAACTTTGATATAGCTGATATCAGTGTTTTATTTGCTTATTATTTTAGGACTTTAAAGAAAAGTTTTGCATAATGTCCTGTTGTTGTAAGATGAAAGTGGTGTAAGAATAGGCTTGACAAACTGAACAGCCGATGCTAGTCCAAGCACAGAAGGCCGTGCAGAGATAACAGGCCAGGAGGACAAAACTTTTGACTTGATAGAATGCACCTCCTTCAAATCATAGTGGCAGAGCTTATGCTTGGGATGCAGAAGGTCCCAGATTTAATCCAAAGTGACTTCAACCCAGATCTCTTGAGTCTTAGACTTGGTAGTATGGTTTTAGTAGCCCTCTTGATTGCATGTCCAGTCCAGCCTTGCTTCTTTTCAGTGAGGTTCTCTCTGTCTGTAGATTCTGTGCCCAAAGGGAACTGTCCATGGTGCTGATCAGCCAAGTCCCCTCGAGGAGTTGCCTGCCAGCTCGGCTGCTTCCCTCCTTCCATCTTTCTGGCTCCATCTTTCGCATCTTTCGATCCTTCCATCTCTCGGCTCATGAACTGGCGCATCACCGTTTGTCAGTGGTGCTGTTAAAGGCTGTTCACTGGCAAACTAATGAGGCCATTTTTCATGTCCTTCTTCTCCCTCCACTTCCTCCTTCTTGCCTTTGACAGCGCCAATTCGTAACCTCTCTCGGTCCATGACCTTCTCCCTCTGTTGGACACCTGATGGTGGAGAACATAAGAACTGCCATGTTGGGTCAGATCAATGGCCCATCTGAGGTGTTGCATTCCATCTTTCTAGCTGTAGCCACCAGATAATCTCCGGATATTCACCAGTGGAACATGATGATGATGATATGATGTCAACCTGGGCAGGGGAGCAACACCAACCAGACAAATTGATGGCTTTGAATCAGAGACAGCTGTGTCAAGCTTCTCTCCTATGTTTTCATTTTCTACTCACTCAGATATTTCATGGGAATGTCACCTGATTTGAAGAAATGCAGCTTGATTAAAAGTACACCTTTTAATTCAGCTGATTGCATTTGCATGCAAGTAAAAACAATGGTTCTGATAGGGCAGATATTATTTCTGTGTTTGGAGACAAGACACACACAGGTCATGATAGGCAGAATGTTTTAAAAATACATTTCTTTCTCCCCTAAAAGAGACAGTGTTTAAGGTGGTGTCAGTCATCTGAAGTTTCAGGGTGGGTTTTTTTTAAAAAAGAAGTCCCTTGCATGAAATTATTTAATTTAATGAAAAAAAAACCCACTGAGAAACTGCTGACCGCAAATTCTCAAGCTAAGTAATATGATTGCCCTTTTAAAGCATCTGAATTTCTCCCACAATATGATGAGCAAATTTGATCCTTTATTGGCTGGGGGATTGGGGTATGCCTTAAGCAATGGTTCAAAAATAATAATAATAAATTACATTAAAATGGATTAAATAGTAGGAAGCTCTTCGTGAATTGTTTGACAATAAGCAGACTGCCTTATAAGGCAGTGGCATCTCCTTCCTTAGAGTGTGGGTAAGTGGAAGGTGGATCGCCAGTTACCCCAGGATGCAGTCCTAGCAAGTTCCCCGTATCACAGAGGTAGGAATAGATCAATGGTTCCCAACTTTGGGTAACCCAGGTGTTCTTGGACTGCAACTCCCAGAAACCCCAGCCAGCACAGCTAGTGGTGAAGACTTCTGGGAGCTGCAGTCCAAGAATACTTGGATCTACCCAAGGCTGGGAACCATGGGACTAGATGACCTTCATGGTACCCTCCACCTCAATGGATCTAAATAAACTACATTTCAGTCTATCAAAAATAGTTTTAGTTCACCGACAAGCATGCTCTGACAGCCTCCCGTAGTTCAAGGGAATGCCCTGGAGTTCTAGCAGAAAAGACAAAGCAAACTACAAAATCCCCAGATTCCTCAAAATCAGGACAAAACGGTTGTAGTGATATCATAGGGATATAACACTGTCGTTCGGATAAACTATAGCCATCACTCTCCTTTCATTATTTGGTATGAGATTTTTTTATTTTTTAAGATTGCAAATCCCATAATTTTCCATTCCAGGAGTTCCACGTGATGTACAGACATCTAAATGTGGCTTGCCTAGGAGAAAGGCCTAAACTGGAAGATTTTGTGGCCCACCTAGGCCTAACTTCCTGTTTGGAAAGGAAGCTGCTTCACTGCTAGGTAGGAGCATCCTTCCTGAACAGGAAGCTAGGCAGAGCTAGGTTAGCTGAGCCACAAACCTTCCAGCTTAAGTTCTTCTCCAAGGTGACTCACGTTTAGATTTTAGTAGGTGCCCGTAGGTCAGCTAGAACTCCCAGAATGGAGAATTATAGGATTTGCAGTCCAAAAAAACTCCCATGCCTGTTAGCTATAGCACTGATTAGAGTCCTAGCTATGGGAGATTACAATTATCAACATAACTTGTAAGCGATTGATTTGGGGATCGCAATTTTACCAGCATTGTGGCTTCTAAAAAGAACAAATGGTAACGTTGTTATTTGTGTGCGCGCGTGCAACAAGCAGTGTTTACTTATTAGCTAGAAGGTGGCTTTTGAAGGGTTATTTGGGAGGACTTCGGGCCATTTTATGATTTGGTTGGGTTTTTCAAAACATGCAAAAGCAACCGAGAAACGAGTTGGCTTGGGAACCACATGCAGTGAATAAATGACAGTAATTTACCCTTTCTTTTTTAAAAAAATAACCACACAAATGGGCAATGAGCAACATGTTAATTTTTAAAGGTGAACTTTCCAAGCTCTCCCCTCTGGCTTGGAATCAGGACCTTTTTTTCCCCCCTAATTGAATATTTTGTCCTGTTTTTCATCCCCTTCTCCCCGCCCTTGTCGCAGAAACGGAGAGGGAGATGATATAATAGATACCTCTGCCCGATATAGAAAACGTGCCGCCTTGATCTCGCTCAAGAGGAGACCTTACCACGATTCCCCCTCCATCTACGTTTGAGATGATTTTTTTGCATGTCTTCCCCAGCACCCACTCCCCTTTCTCCCCCCCCCCAACCAGCTTTTCAAGCGGCTGGAGGCCGCCTTGCCTGCGTGAAAGGCTTCTTCCCTGTCGTCGGGTGACCCCATTCTGTCAAGGGCCAGTGGGTTACAGCCGGGGAGCTCTTTTAATTAAATCTCGCTGGCAGTGGCGAAGGGAGCTTTGGAGCTCCCATCTGTTAGTTAAAGCTGTCAGCCTCGCCAGTCGCTGGAGGGCGAGCCGTCGGATTTAGGTCACGCCTGAGGGCGGCAAGCGGTTAGCCGCATTCCAGGGGTCCGGGGACGGTGGCAGGAGATAGGAAGGAACCTGGACCCGGTCTTTGGGCGGAACAGACGAGTTGAGGATGAGGGCCAAAGGAGAAGCCCCTGTCTCAGAGCTGAAACGAATGGTTCTCTCCAAATTTCCCTCCCTCTTCCCCCTCCCCTCTATCTTCGATATAAAATATTCTTCGGTTGCTGCAGCGTTGCACTGCTGCTCTAGGAAGAGGGGAAATGTGTCGGTTCTATTTTGTTTATTTCTTCTGCAGTGCTTGAAAGCTTACCAGCAAACTGCTGGATAGCTCAGTGGTTTATGCGGAGCCAGAGGTTGGGAGTTCGATTCCCCCGCTGGGCCTCCTTGACAGGGGCTGGACTTGATGATCCAGAGGGTCCCTTCCAGCTCTGCAGTGCTAAGATGATGATTATTCTAAGGTTGTTCATAAAGTGTGTAAGATCGCCATTGCATTACAAACATATTTCATTTTCCTGCTCCCCACATGAAAATATACATTTGCACATATTTCAGCACACCCTATTTCTAAGGTATGCCTTTTTGTAATGTTTTTTTCCTTCATATGTGCATATGGGGTTTTGTTCCTAATTGAGTAAAGCAGGGATGGGCGAGTGCCACCCTTCATGGCCTGGGAGGACTACAATTCCCATCATCCCAGGCCAGCAGTCCTCTATGTTTGTTGGGAATTGTGATCCCTGGAGGGTCCTTCTTTGCCCATCCTTGGACTAAAGCATGTTTCTGTGCCGTGAAATATTCAAATTATACATCTCTATTTATAGCTCAGTGAGTTGGGTATCTGGCTGCAGAACCAGAGGCTAGGACTTTGATGCCCCACCTGAGAGCCTGGGTGGCCTTGGGCAAGCTGCACAGTCCCAGGGCACCCCCTGAAGAAAGGCATAGTAAAGCCTTCGAGAATACATAGTCAACTTCTTAGTACCCTTTACCTAGGGAACACTGAAAAGGGTTGTCATAGGTCAGAATTGACTTGATGACACACAATTATTATTATTTGCATTAAAATGTACACATTTTAGCCAAGCACACTGAACTGGTATACAATTTTTTTAAAGTCGAGGAGGGAAAGGTTTTATTCTTATAGTTGCCTCCTAATTACAAGATCCAGAGATCTTACAAGATAAGGGACGTGGTGGCGCTGCGGGTTAAACCGCAGAAGCCTCTGGGCTGCAAGGTCGGAAGACCCGCTGTCGTAAGATCGAATCCACGCGACGGAGTGAGCTCCCGTCGCTTGTCCCAGCTCCTGCCAACCTAGCAGTTCGAAAGCATGTAAAAGTACGAGTAGATAAATAGGTACCACCTCGGTGGGAAGGTCACGGCGTTCCGTGTCTAGTCGCGCTGGCCACGTGACCACGGAAACTGTCTTCGGACAAACGCCGGCTCTACAGCTTGGAGACGGGGATGAGCACCACACCCTAGAGTTGGACACGACTGGACTAAATGTCAAGGGGAAACTTTACCTTTAATTACAAGATGGAGAAATACGTACTTACATTAGTAGTCTCACAGATTACTACTGAGCCCAAATATGGTTCTGGGCACCACACTTTAAGAAAGATACTGACAAACTGGAGCAAGTTCAAAAGAGGGCAGCAAGGATGTTCAAGAGACTGGAAACCAAGCCCTGTGAGGAAAAACTGAAAGCATGTTTAGCTTTGAGAAAAGAAAATGGAGGGGAGACATGATAGCACTTTTCAAATACTTGAAAGGTAGTCCTACAGAGGAGAGGCAGGATCGGTTCTCAGTACTCTCAGAGTGCAGGACATGTAATAATAGGCTCAAGCTACAGGAAGCCAGATTTAGGCTGAATATCAGAAAAAAAACTTCTTAACTGTTAGAGCAGTATGACAATGGGACCAATTACCTTGGGAGGTGGTGAGCGCTCCAACACTGGAGGCATTCAAGAGAAACTTGGACAACCTTCTGCTTTGGTTTGGATTCCTGCCTTGAGCCCAGGGCTGGACTCAAATGGTCTTATAGGTCCTGTCAAACTCCATGATTCTCTAATTCTATGGGGTCATTTCATGGTCTGGTCATGCAGAACCTGCCTAGTCCTCTTCAGAGGATGTAACTAAGGATGGTCAGCAGGGGATGAGCAGAGCTAGGGAAAATCTTGAGCCCTCTTCCACAAACACAGGAGATTGAGAAAGTGCCTGCAATGTGAGGGAGAGGCCAGTCCCTCCAGGAAATGACCATAGCTTGATAGATGAAAAATCTCCTCCATTGCCCCACAGAACTCTGGTGACTCCTGGTATTAAGGCAGAGAAAAACGGTAAGGGCAGTGTACGTAGGTGTTCTCAAAGTCAAGACGTCTAGAGTAAATAACAAAGGAGAGCCACCTGAAGAAGAGAAGGGCCCGAGGCCAAAATAAATAAATACCACTAACTCGGTCAAACCCAGAGTTCTGACCCAGAGTCAACGGCCGTACTCACAATCCGCTCTAGCCTCTTTGCATGGCACTGGCCTGAATTCTTGTCTATAGATTTAGCTTGTTGCAGACTTGGTCCTATCTCGTATGCTCTGTTTTGACCCCATCTGATTAGTGTGTGCATGATCTGCAGCTTGTCTACTGGCTTTTGTCTCCCAACTCTGCTCTTGTGCGGTTCTTGACCCGTAGCTCTGATTACCTGGTGTTTGACCTGGACTGGTTGTTGAATCCCTCTCACTCCATTTTACAGACACTTGCTATCCGAGAACACACCATTTGGGGGCAAAAATATCATCCCAATCAAAGTCACCCTCTCCTGAGCCTGATATTCCTCATCACAAATACAGTCAAAAGCTGAGAAGGCTTTGGGTCTTGTCCACCTTCCTAAATTATACTGCTAGAGCCCCCTAATGGACAATTCCCAGTTTCTCACTGAACTGCCAAGATACTCTGGCAATAATTACACTAGCCTAATGCAAATGGTGTAATTTTAGCAAGGAAATTGCTTCAAGTTGAGAAACCAGCATAGGCAGTGTCTGTTGTGTATTGAGTAACACAACTCAATATGTGACAGGTAAAGTCCACGAGGCAGCTCATCTCCATAAATTACTCTATTAGTGTTATGCTGGTGTAACTGTGCAAGAGGATTTTGGCTAAAATGTTCTGTATATCATCTTGAGTCCTAAAACGTTCTGTAAATCAATACGTCCTTACATTGGGAGTTAGGAAGGGAAGGAGGGACATTCGGACTAACTGGAGGATTAATAATCTGAATGGGGGAGGAAGGAAAACTGACAGATAGCCCCAGTCATACATCCAACAAGCATTACAAGAGGCCAGATTTAGGTTGGACATTATAGAGAGCTGCTTAATAGTAAAAGGAGTCTGGCATGGGAACCAGTTGCCACTGGGTGGTTTTCAAGCACGGCCTGACTGACAGATGTCTATTGGGTTTCCTCTAACTTTGGCTTCCTTACATTAAAGTGGATAATGGGGTGAGGTATATGGACTCTGAGCCCCACTCCAGCTTGGTGATTCTGTCTGTTGCCATCTGCTTTGAAATATCACCATTTCAGCTCTGTGCAAGACTTATGATTCAGGTATATGGTGACCCTGTGTTGCCTCATCAGGATGTGACTTACTGTAAACAAGTCTCCTGAGATTTAATGGCTTCTACAGCAAATATGAGTCATATATTCTCCTCCCCAACATGTTTGTTTTCATTTCTGTATAAATATATGACCAGCTTTTGTTCTCAACCCTGCAAGGACTACAGTATATTCGTATTTTTATTCATTCTCATATGAAATGCTCAGGTTGGGTTAACAAGGTCTGGTCCCCGGCATCCAGACCTTGGCAATATCTCAGTGAAAGCTGCTTCAACACACACTACATGGGGCATCCCGTGTTCGGAGACCGTTCGGAACATGGCAGTGCTGCCACAGAGAATAGCTGAGCCATTCACTGGGTCTGCTAATCATAGTAAAGGGCATATATCGGCAATGTAGACATCCTGTGGACGACAAATGCTGTAGTTTTCCATTCTGAGAGTTCTGTGTACCTTGCATGCACCTTTCAAACACCTCAGTGTGACCCACCGGGGAGAAAGACTGAAATTGGAAGACTTTGAGGCTTACCTAGGCCACGTTCTGCCCCAGCTTCCTGCTCCTGCCCCAGTGCTAGCTAGGAGCTTTCCCTCTGAGAAGAAAGCCTTAGTCTAGCTAATCCTCAAAGCCTCCTAATTTAGGTCTTTTCCCCGGGTGCCTCACCCTGAGGTGTTGAAAGTTGCCTGCCAGCTAGGTAGAACTCCCAGAAGGGACCATTGCGGCATTTATAGGCCAGAAAAATCCAAAAATCCAATCCCTATATACTATCTTAAACTCAGCATGGCAGGTAACAGCGGTTGTGCAACTGTGGGAACTGAGCACAACCTGGTTGGTCTCTTCCTTCTCAGCTTGCCTGCCCTGATGAACGGTTCTGAAGTCTTGGTTTTGGAACAACAGACCCTGCCTGCCATTCCTCCTGCTGGTCCCTGAGCGGATAGTCCGGATTGGGTTTATTTGATCCCATCATGCAAAAATATTTCGGAGCATCACCGTTCTGAGGAGAGACTTTGAGTCAGCAAAAGGGGATCTCGTGGCAATTAGCTTGGAGGGTATTTTTTCCAAGGTACGCTGAGTCCCCCTGAGGGAGAGCCGTTTGGAAAAAACAGCCAAAAAAAAAGGTCCTGCTGAGGGCAAGGCATCTGTTTAATGGCAAGGTGCTGAAGGTGGAATAAATAAATGCAGTAGAAAAGAATTGGAGGCAGACTGGACAGACACAGTTTGTGGGATTCATCAGCTGCTTTTCAAAGTCTACCTCTGCCCATTGACTTCACGGCAAGAGAGCTGCCTAGCTTGTAACACTCAGCAGTGTTGAGACTCAAGAACGATCCACAGTGAACGTTCTTCTGTGGCTCAGGATGCAAAGCAAAGTCTCGCGTGTGAGGGTTCAGATCCCTGAAGCCATCTTGTTAAAAGTTGAGAATTCTTTGAGGTTAATTCCTCCTTGGTGGTTAGAAATGTCATTTTTTCTTGGACTGTAGCTGCCAAAAAATCCTGCTGTGGCTGCAGATCCACCCCCCTCCATCAACACAAGGGTGAAAAGACTACTGTACCAGGTGGGTTGCAAGGAGAATGGGCTTTGGTTACAAGAAGCTTTAGTAAAAGAGTATGGTACTTTAGATTTTTAAAATTGTGCAGAATACTATTTTGGGGGACAAAATACACTTTTTCCATCAATACCGCTTCAATGGGAATCATTAGGAAAAAAATTAGGAAATTTTTTTAGGACCCCACCCCCATGCAGTGAACACACAAAAACTCTTATGATCTCATTCAGCAGGAGGAAAACTTTGACTTATTTTATCTAATGTGCCTAAATCTGTTTTAAATCCAGATGTGATAAATATAATAAATACTAAATAGCAATAATAACCTCTCTTCATAATTTATTTTATTTTATGGATAAGCAATAGAGATGGGCAGAAGCCCCTGGTTTGGAGGTTCGTGCTGGTTTGTCTTTCAGATGAACGGATGGTCAGCAGTTCCCAGTCCCACCTTCTCCAGCAAGTGCTCACTCAGAGGCAGCACCCAGAGGAGGCAGGACTGGGAACCGCCGGACCCCTGTTCGTCCAAAGGATGAACGGTCACAAACCAATGAACCGGGAATTTATGCCCACCTCTAGCTAGCAACCTGATGTTGACTTGATTTTTTTGGACTACTATTTCTATAAACTCCAGCTGGTATGGCAAATGATCAGAGATTACACGACCTATGGTCCAAGACATCAATATGTGACCAGTGTCCGATTTTGAACCAAACTTGAGCCTCTAGATCAGTGCTTCCCAACCTTGGGTTCTTGGACTACTGCTTCCAGAAATCCTGGCAGGCACAGCTAGTGGTAAAGACTTCTGGGAGTAGTAGTCCAGGAACGTCTGGGAACCATGTCTCTTGATGTTCTAGCACTACAATTCCCATCAACTCCCAACTATCAAATATCATGGCTAGTAGTTAGGCAGAATGGGGTTGTAGTCCATAAATATCAAAGACTGGTAGTCTTTGATGGCTCTTAACTTTCATGAACTTATCCAGTCCTCTTGTAAAGCTGTCCAAGTTGGCAGCCATCACTTTACAGATGTAGACTGATTTTAATTAACTAAAATTAATTAATTAAGACATTTTAAGAGCAAAATCGTCCTGAAATGTACACCACTACAGGTTTCCCTTGTGTCCATACTAAACTCTAGATGCTCTGGTTGATCTTGAAATGCTGGCAATCGACAGACATGCACATACATAAATTCTATATTGATATAATGCCAATATACCATATTTTATTTACCAGCTGCAATGGGCCAGTTTCCATTGATCTAAAAGCCAATGGGATGCGTGTTCTTTTGGTTAACAAGATAACCTCTGTGTGTGTGTGTGTGTGTGTGTGTGTAGAGGGGTGGTAATAAAGAAATCATTGGCTTGCAGTTTGTCAAGAATGTAAGATTCATCACACCAGTTGCAAGTGTCATGGAAGGCTGTGACTGAAGTCTGTGGCTCAACATTTCCAGGACCAGGTGGCATCAAAGAATCTGGTGCAGACGGAGCTCAGCACAGAGTAGCAGGCTGGGCGGAGGGACCTGCTGACCAATCAGACCTTGGGAAGGGGCAATTTGGCCCAAATCCTCTTGCCTAGTTGATCTCTTTTTTTTGATAGAGTTACAGGCCTGGTGGATGAAGGGAACGCTGTGGATGTAGCATATCTTGATTTCAAGAAGGCCTTCAATGAGGTTCCTCACAATATTCTTGCAAAGAAGCTAGTAGAATGTGGGATAGATCGTGCTACTGTTAGGTGGATTTGTAATTGGTTGACTGACCGAACCCAAAGGGTGATCACAAATGGCTCCCCTTCGTCCTGGGAAGAGGTGACTAGTTGGGTGCCCCAGGCTTCTGTTCTGGGTCCTGTGTTATTCTACATCTTTATCAGTGACTTGGATGAAGGAATAGAGAGTATGTTGATTAAATTTGCAGATGATACCAAATTGGGAGGGGTTGCTAATTCCCCAGAGGACAGGATTAAAATTCAAAATGACCTTGACAGATTAGAGTCCTGGGCCAAAACTAACAAAATGAATTTCAACAGGGAGAAATGTAAGGTCCTACAGCTAGGCAGAAAAAAATGAACTGCACAGATATAGGATGGAAGACACCTGGCTAGACAACAGTACCTGGGAAAGGGATCTAGGAGTCTTGGTAGACCCCAAACTGAACATGAGTCAGGAGTGTGATGCAGCTGCCAAGAAAGCCCATGCGATTCTTGGTTGCATCAATAGGAGTTTAGTGTCTAGATCAAGGGAAGTGATAGTACCACTCTATTCTGCTTTGGTCAGATCTCACCTGATACTCATCATGCAACTGACATTGTCTGCAGAGATTTCTTAACTTGCAGCAATTTGCCTCCAAACGTTATCCATTTGTGTAGCTATGCAAGAGGATTTTGTATATTATCATGGCTGAAATCCTGTTGCTTAGTGTAGTAAGGTGCACTAGAATAGGCCCACTGCATCAGTGGTGGTTTGATTAATCAGTTCATAAGTTCCATTGATTCAAATGGGTCTACTGTAGTGGGACTTACTTTAGCATGGTAAATTGCATCTAGAGAAATCAATGTAACTTATGGAAACATTAATTCATCAAATCTGCACTGATTCAATGGGGCTGCTCTAGTGCACCTCACTATGCTAAGGGACAGGATTTCAGCCACTATACTATACTATACTATACTATACTATACTATACTATACTATACTATACTATACTATAAACTAACAATGCGACCTATAACATATTTCTAAAATTGTTGCTTTAAAAAAAAACCACAACTAGTGATGTAGATTTATTTAGTATAGTAAGTACCATTTAACTGTTAGTTCAAAAATGTTATTTTGGGGAGTGTTTGGACAGAGTTTTCATCCACTTTGTGTTTTTTTTACTAAATTTCCTTAAATGTAAACATTATCTCCAAGGTACTTACATCTGAACAAGTATGTTCAAGATGGAGAGCCAGTGTGGTGCAGTGGATAGTGTGCCAGACTAGGGCTCAGGAGACCTGGGTTCGAATTCCGCTCAGCCATGGAAAGCTCACTGAGGGTAGCAAAGGTGAAACCTTGAGAAATCTGTTTGGACTGCCATAAGTTGGAAGTGACTTGACAGGACATAGCAAACCTTTAAGGAAACTGATTAGTAGTAACAGATAACTAACATGGCTCCCAAACAAACAATAAATAATACACATTTATTTCCAAAAAAATTTTTTAAGACTCTTTCCAAACCAGTACAGAACAGTGTTGACCGGTGACTCCAGTTTTGGATGTGCTGTGGATCCACTCCGGGTTTCAGTCCACACTTTACAGGAGCTCTTCAAAGCACTGAACCATATTCCTCTAATAGAGTCAGCACCTTGGCAAGCTCGTGTAAAGTGCGGACTAAAATCCAGAGCAGTTTCCCTGCACCCCTGTAATGGAAGGCACCGGGCTTCACTGCTATATAAGCTATGGGGCCCTTGTGATGGAGGAGTGTAGATCACTGACCCCAAGAGGTGGAGGTTTCTGCTTCTGAAACAAGAGGGATCATGGGAATTGCCTGCTTCTATAGAGATAGCGTAGGCCCTCCGCAGGAAAAAAGGTGTGCATGTCTACAAAGAAAACCTCGTCATCATTCAAGCATTCCTTGTGAGTGATCAAGGCTCTCCGTGGGAGCTGGACTTCTGTCTGCGTGAGCATGGTGACCATTGGCTGGGCCCTGGTTAAAAACTAGGTAGAGAAGAGAGCCTTTCTGGCTGCTCGTGGCTGCAGGTATCCCCTGGTTCTCTAGCTAGCCACTGGGTCTTTCTCTGTGTTCAAACTTTTGAATCCTTTCCAGCCTCCCAGAGCAGTGGTTCCCAACCTTGGGCAACCCAGGTGTTCATGGACTACAACTCCCAGAAACCCTGGTCAGCACAGCTGGTGGTGAAGGCTCCTGGGAATTGTAGTCCAAGAACACCTGGGTTACCCAGTGGTAGGTATCACTGCCCTAGAGCATTAGCAATAACGTGTTTTTGCGTGGAAAAAAACCCCAACCTTACATAAGATCTTGTGCAAGCTGCATGGATTTTTCACACAAAATAATCATCAACATTGTCATCATCTTAGAACTGCAGAGCTGGAAGGGACCCATTGGATAATTGACTCCAGACCCTTTCAAGGAGGCAGAGTACCATATTACCTTTTGCCCAAAAAGCCACTTCTGTCCATTTTTCAGGGGGGAAATGTTCTGAAATCCAAACTCTTGCATGTAAGAATTTCACAAAACTTCTTAAAATCTCACCCGGTGGGGAGAAGAACTTCAAATTATTATTTTTTCCCTTGGATTTACATCCCTATTTCTTACATTCACCCTGTGTTTGCACCAGAGCTTAGAGTGCTTTGCTAATAGTGAGTTGCAAAGATTAATTTGTTATTGCCAGTCCTGGAAATGAAGATCTTTAATTTGTTATTGTTATAATTACATTTATATTTACTTTTTATAAATTATACTTACAGTTGTAATTATTTCTTAAAAGAAACCTTGCACATCAGGGATTCTCTTCTGCAAAAGAACCCCCTGCTTATCTGCATACAAGATTTCTTATTCCATTCAAAACCATGCCCATTTGGGTATGAGAGTGTCTATTCCATGCAAAATTTTGCCTGTCTGCAAACCATAGCTCCCGTCCCATGCAAAACTGTGGAGGGTTTTGCCTGTCTGCAAACTAGAGCTTCCATCCCATATGAAACCGTGCAGGGTTTTGCCCATCTGCAAACCAGAGCTCCCGTCCCATGCGAAACCATGGAGGGTTTTGCCTGTCTGCAAACCAGAGCTCCCATCCCATGTGAAACCATGAAGGGTTTTGCCCATCTGCAAACCAGAGCTCCTGTCCCATGCGAAACCATGAAGGGTTTTGCCTGTCTGCAAACCAGAGCTCCCGTCCCATGAGAAACTGTGGAGGGTTTTGCCTGTCTGCAAACCAGAGCTCCCATCCCATGTGAAACCATGAAGGGTTTTGCCCATCTGCAAACCAGAGCTCCCGTCCCATGCGAAACCATGAAGGATTTTGCCTGTCTGCAAACCAGACCTCCCGTCCCATGCAAAACTGTGGAGGGTTTTGCCCGTCTGCAAACCAGAGCTCCCGTCCCATGAGAAACCATGAAGGGTTTTGCCCGTCTGCAAACCAGACCTCCCGTCCCATGAGAAACTGTGGAGGGTTTTGCCTGTCTGCAAACCAGAGCTCCCGTCCCATGCGAAACTGTGGAGGGTTTTGCCCGTCTGCAAACCAGAGCTCCCGTCCCATGAGAAACCGTGGAGGGTTTTGCCTATCTGCAAACCAGAGCTTCCATCCCATGCAAAACCGTGCAGGTTTTTGCCCATCTGCAAACCAGAGCTCCCATCCCGTGCAAAGACTTACCAGTCAGCACACCAGAAGTCCTGTTCCCAAATGAAGACCAAAGTACAAAGAACAAAATTCCACTCTCATTAGTAAAAAAATCACCAATGAATTAACACAAGCGCTTACTCTTAATGAATAGAGTGGCTCTGAAAAGGATATCATTCGGTTTCCCAGGAGGGAAGCTTGAGAAGGGAGAGCAGCTGCCCATTAACAGTTAGCAGCTTCTGACCAGCAAAGCCACAGTAAAAGTTGCTTCTTCACCGTCTTCCACCGTTTGATGAGATGTACTGTATTTTGTTATAAACCATCGTCAAGGACCTGCGTCCTATGGCTTGTGTATGCCGCTGCAAGTGCAATGGCGTAAACTGCACCAGGGGAATGGTGCAGATTAAGAAGTTGTCAGTTGTATTTGTTGTCCAGCACCAAGGCACACAAGTGGTGTACAAGTAACAACTCTGTAACTAGTGGCAATTCAGCAGTGCAGTTTATGCCACTGCACTCACATCAGTGTAAATAGCCAATACATTTCTGGCCATGAGTTCTAAATCTGAACAATAAGAATAAGAATAATAGTTATGTTGGTTTGAGGTTTTTTTTATTATTGTTGTTTGCTTTTAGTTTGTTAACTGCCCAGATTAGTGCATTGCACTAACGGGGCAGTATATACATAAATAAATAATCATGTGCCATCAAGTCAATGCTGACTTATGGTGACCCTTCCCAGGGTTTTCCAGGTAGAGAATACTCAGGAGTGGTTTCCCATTCCTTTCTTCTGGGGCCACCCTGAGGTTGTGCAGCTGGCCCAAGGCCACCCAGGCTGGCTCTACTTGCAGGAGGCACAGTGGGGAATCAAACTCCCAACCTCTGGTTCTGCAGCCAGATACATAAACTACCAAGCTATCCAACCACTTTTGTTATCCATATATTAAAAAGTAAAATATAAAAAGTAAAATATACAAATCCATGACTTTTTGGCTATGTGTATTTATTTATTACTTATCTATTACATTTACCCTGCCTTTCCACTAAAGGATCGAGCTCAAGGCAGATAACAAACTTTTTAAAAGAATAAAAACAGCTAAAAACATGTTTTGCTTAAAAAACTGCTTTTTTTTTTTTTTTTTTTTTTTTTTTTTTGCCAAGTGCAAGTCACTTACACGGTTGCCATGGTTGGGTGTGAGTGATCTCTTCTCTATTGTGGCCCTTCAAAAACTGCCTCTGCAAGTGTTTAGAGGCTGGTGAAGAATCTCAGCAAAAGATACGGTGTGGTGTGTGTGTCCTCAGGGTGCGAGGAGCATCTGGAGCCGGGTAGGGGAATTCCCAGAGAGATGCTGAGAATAGATTGACCTATATGTGCAAATGGAGAAAGCCCGGGGAATAAACAGGACAGATTAAGGTCAATGCTTGGTATGCTTCATCTTTGTGTGTGTGTGTTTGCTCATGCGCCCATGAGCATGCATTGTGTTTCTTGCTACGGGCTTATCTGGGCAATCAATTAGAATCAAATTCCCCACTCCATCTGAGTCTTCTGCTGGACTGTCTTACAGATGACAGTGAATTTTGTTGAGCCTAATTTGTGTGGCCTGAAACAATATACCAAGAAGCCAAGAATTCAGATATTTCTTGGGACTTGTGCTGATCTCCAAATCTTGTGTAGGATGGACAAGAATTTCCTTGGTTTCAACAAAAATCACTTGTTGAGAGAAGATTTGCACCTTTCTTCCTCCACTGAAATTCATGTGTGTTTCTCCTAAACACTTTTCCTAATGTACACCTTAATTTCCACATTTAACTTAACTGATGCAATTTTTCTCACTGATTGCAATGACTGAGTCTTCAGCATTTGCACATCCATGGGGCTCACAAGGCCTGAAGTGTACACAGATAATGTGCACCTTTAAACACATTAAATAAATGCTACAATTTAGAATCTGATGAATAAGAGGGTGATTCTGTCAGTAACTTAACCGGAACTCTGACAGTTTGTACTGGGGAAGAAAACACAATAGTTTGCTCTGTCTCACCTGGGGAAAAGGTGGTGATATTATTTTTCATAACCTGTTGAAAACAAACTAAAGGTTCCACATGATCTATTTATTCTGTAAGGTCTTCAGGGCAGTGTATGATCCAGAAAAAAAGAGCTTAAACTATAATAAACATACAATATCTTTAGGTGGAAGGGGGGAAATGTGCAGTGGGAAAAATCAGCTTAAAATGTACACAGGCTAAAATCCTGTTCACCCAGCTACACCACATAAGGCTGATGATATCATCAGCTGTGGCAATTTTTCAGAAATAAAGGATTTCTGAATCCCCTCCTCAAAGGTGTCTAGACTACTGTGGGATCCCCTTATGACAGGGGAACCATTAGGGGCCACAGGATTGCAGGGGAAGTCTTTAATTTCCAAAAATCACAGTAAAGTCATCCCACCAGTGGCAATTTCTGGAAATTAAAAGACTTCCTCCAGCCGTCCTGTAGTCACCAACAGCTTCCCTTCAATGAAAAGGAGATCCGCAGGGGCCTCAGGAGCTTGGGGGTAGTGGACAGAATTGGGAATATTTTATTGCTGAATAATTGCTGTAGTTGATGACATCATCAGCTTTACGTGCCCTGGTTGCAGACATAGGATTTCAGTCACTGAGATCAACAGAACTATCAGCTACATGACCAAAATTATGAGAATATGCAAGAATTTTCTGTCTTGATGCTCAAGATTATGTCTAGACCTACAGTGGTATGGGTGAAGGATTATATTAGCTTTTCCTTCAAAGCAATATTTTTCCCCATTCTTTTATTTATTTTAAAAAATCTTAGTGCAAAATATGAAGCATGCAGATTGGGAGGAATTCTTTCAAAATTTAACTTCCCTTCTTCAGTGGCATCCGAATTCAATAGGTACAGTTATTCTCAGTATACCATTGTCTACAGTACAGAATTTCCTTTTGTGTTTTTGCAGAAGGGCACCTGAGATGTCTAGTGAAGCCTCGATAGCCCCTCCCCATTGTTACATCCTTACTTCATCACACGGCGTACAGTGAAAGGGTGGGATTTGTGAGAGCTGCCAGCCTAGACAGCTTTAAAAGAAAAGGCTTCAAAGAGAAGGATAAAGCTATCAGTGGCAGCTAGCAGTGAGAGTTACAGATTACCTCCAGCATCCAAAGTAGTATTTCTCTGAACACCAGTTGCTGGAGAACACAGGCAAGAGGGTGATCCGGCGCTCACATGCTGCTAGCGTGCTTCCCGGAAGCGCCATCTTGGTTGACCACAGTGTGATGAGAATCATGGACTACAGGCTTTTGGGATGATTTGTCAGCGCTCTCCTGAGCTTCTAATCAGCCACGATGATTAGGAAAGGACCTCCATGTTCAGAAACCATCTGTCTTTAAACTTCCATAGCTGCATTTGTGTCTTCCACGTGGTCCTCTTAGAGACACTTGTTTGTTGGACCGCAATGTCCATTGTTTGGCCTAGCCAAGTTATTCATTATATTCATTCTCCTTTCTTACACATATTCGGAGAAAGGAGGTGAACCAAGAGTAGGAAAAACAGCAGTTGTGTATGTCTTTCTCTGTATGTGTGCTCTGCAGATGGACCATACAGCCCTTCCTATGATGCCACCTTGGCATATGGCCCAAAACACCAAACCCTAATGCTCATGCTTCTTGGAGCCTTGGGGAGCATAATCACATAGCGGGCGACCTACATTGCAAGTTTCTCATTACCAAGAGGAGAAGCGTCATCGCCAAAATGGAGGACTAATCTGCATAAAAATTATATGCTAATTTATGTGTATAGATGTAAAATAAGATTTTTCTTTAATTTAAAAAGAATTACAGTGCATCTGAGTAAGGAAAAATGCGATCAGCAGACCTGTTCAGGTTCTGCCAAGTGCAGATAGTCAACTTTGGGGACCCTGATCTCCCTGCTGGTTCTTTATCTTTCAACCATACTTGGTCCAGATAGCTTTTTCAGATAGAAGAAACCTTCCCCGCCCCCCAAAAAAAGTACTGGTAGCTCTTCGAATTGAGCATTGTTCTCTTTAATTGCTGGACAACTCAGTGGTTTAGGCATTTGGCTGCAAAGCCAGAGGCTGAGAGTTCGATTCCCCAGTGTGCCTCTTTAGCAGAGGCTGGATTCAAAGGTCCAGAGGGCCCCTTCCAGTTCTAAGATTATTATTATAAGATTAAAAGAGGGCATGCAGCCACCCTGGTGCTACTATTGGGGATTCCCCCCCCCCTTCTCTCCACTACAGTTTGCACAGTGCTAAATACATGCTCCATCAGGTTTCTCATCGGGATATTAAGTTATCTCTCTAATTCCCTACAAGCAGATGAGAATTTGGGAGATGAGCCACGTAGCTAGTGGTTGTAGTCTGTCCCCTCAAGTTACTGCTGCCTTATGGTGACCCTAATAGGGTATTTGACATATTTAAGGAGTGATTTCACCAGTTCTGCTCCCCCAGTGACTTTCCATGGCTGAGGGGGGATTCAAACCCAGAGCTTCTGAATCCTAGTCTGACCCCCCTGTCCATTGGCTCCCAACTAGTAGTTGTCAATTTACTTTTAGGTATAAAAAGTAACATCTACTTAATTTCAGAAATTACATTTTAAGGGCGTTTGAAGCCATTTTTAGGGGCATTTTGTCAATGATTTTTTGAGGTTTAAACCATTCCCTTAGCAACCCAAAGCTGGCTGGATAGCTGAGTGGGTTAGGTTTCTGGCTGCAGAGCCAGAGGTTGGGAGTTTGAATCCACACTGTGCCTCCAGGGAGAAGAGCCAGCCTGTGTGGCCTTGGGCAAGCTGCACATTCCCAGGGTGACCCCAGAGGAAGGGAATGGGAAATCACTTTTGAGTTCTCTATACCTGGAAAATCCTGAAAAAGGGTCACCATAAGTCAGAATTGACTTGATGGTACATTATTATTATTGTTTAACAATTCAAAATGGCAATGGCATGGTTCTTCAGTTTTGTGTTTTCTGTTTTTATGAATATTTCCAAGGTGCACTATCACAACTGGCCACTAGATGGAACCAGATAATATTTCTGGTGATGAGGACGACAATGCAATGTGTCAAATTATTTCTCTCTCTGGAGCAATGGTAGTGATCATGGCAGCCTAGGTGCCCAAGAATTACTGAATAGCACAGCGAGTTTTTCTTAAAATGTAATGTTCACAGTTTGGAAGGCCAACTCAGAAGGCCTTTTTTCTTTTCTTTCCCCTGCTTGAGGAACCACAGTCCAAAACGGAGATTTAATTTTTTTTTGGTATGTGCTCAGAACAAAGTAAAGATTTCACCAAATGAGAAGCAGACGGAAAATTAAAATGCGGAAGTTGTCGCAGGGTGGGACGGGGAGATGGAGACTGGCAGAGGAAATATTACAATGCTATTATGCAAATCAGCCAATTGCCCTTATCTAAGGCTGCACCATGCTCTGTGTTCGTCATGCCATCTCAAAAAAATAAAATAAAATAAAATTTAAAAACCCTACACAACTCAGAGAGGAAAAAGCTAATTGACAAATTGGGGTGAGCTGAGGGAATGGCAGCAAGAGAGATGAAAATTTCGGCAGAAACACCCAAACAATCATATTATTTACCATTCCAATAACGGCTTTCTGAGCGATGCTGAAACAAACAGCGTTCTACTTTTTTTTCCCCCTTTCCCTGTCTCTCTCTTTCTTTATATTATTATTATCATTTCAGATTCAAGAAATCCAATTTGCATTTTTTTTTCACCCTCGTACTCATTCATGCTGTTGTTGTTCCGAATATTGTTGAAATCTAAACGGCGGTGCTGTCAGTTTGCAGCCGAAGACCGGCAGCCTCCCAATTGCACCGTGCCCAGTTCTTCCCCCAGATTTGGCACCGGGATGGGGTTTGTAATAGAGCTTGGGAGGCCCTGGATGTTGCGTAAATGGTATTCTTTATTCATCGACTACCAAGCTGGCAGCCGCTTCTGTGATTCCCACCAGAAAGCTTGTTCTCGCGTGGGTCTGCATTCAGATTTTCAGTGGGGTGTGTGTGTGTTTCCACCCACCCACCCAGGAAAATGTGTGTGTCTGTGCGTGCATTTCTGAAAGGTATACACACTATTCTACCTAGCACAACTTTGCATGCATATTTCAAATGTATTTAAAATATATGCATTTTCAAACACACTTCCTAAGATGGCAACAGCCCTTCTCTCCCAAAGACCAGCCAGAAATACGATGTAAACCCAACAGCGTTTTCCTAACTGTGTCTCCTGGCAACAGGTGTTTGGGGTAGACTGTCTTGGGACAGTGAAGTTCCATTACTAATGTACATAAATCATAATGATCTAAGATGAGCTTCTTGGATCAGGCCAAAGGCTTGCCAAGGCTTTTTCTACGCCAGTTGCCTCCAGGAAGGACAGAAAGTAAGACGGGAGGACAGGAAGCCGACTTCTCCTCCGTTCCCCACTTGGTAAATTATACATGGAAGGACAGCAAGCAAAATATCTATCCATCATGATTGGTAGCGACTAGGAATCGTATCCTCCTGCGCCCAAACCCCTTTCAAAGGCACTAGGAATGTATGTTTTTGCTTCTTCCATTTCTCACAGGCAAGAATGAAAAATTGAGAAAGCTTCCTTCGGGCTGCTCTGGGTTCTGAGAGGTTTGGGGTACGTTTTGTGTTTTGGCGTTTCTTTGTGAAAAATTAGCGGATGTATTTTTGTTATTCAGCCCATGGCGCTTCGCGCAGAAAACCTTGATTTTTTTCAGCAAGTACAGAATTTTGACTCCCGAATGCACGGTTTTTGTGCAAGAAAACACACCGATGAATTGCGAATTCCCTGGGGGAGAAAAAGGGCCGGTCTTTGCACTCTTGTGTAGCGATGAAAAAGCTTTCAGCAGTTGCACCTTTCTTTCCCCCAATATGCCGAGACACCCTTTCTCATCAAGGGTGAGAAAACGGGTGAATATTCATTGTATTCTTATTCACAGACCACCAAGCAGACAGCTGCTCCTCCGTTTGGTGGTGGTGATCTCCCTCGTTGAACGGTGCCGTGTGCCGAGAAGTGCTCCCTTTTAACTCTTCCTCCCGGAGAAGCTCTTGTGTGAAACGCTTTGTGAGCTTGGATGCCATGCTGTGTTTGGGTCTGTGTTCAGTTCCGAGGAGTGCAAATTGGATACATTCTGATCAAAAACAAACACATTTCTCACCCATCTGTGATCCGTAGCCATGTTGCCTCCAGATTTTTCCCCAGCCAAGTATCTCTGGTGGCTCTTAAGGGCTCTGAAAGGTTTCCCGTGCTGCAGTGCGCTGTGCGTGCAGTTTTGTGCAGAACATCCCGTGCCTGCCTGTGCCTCTTGCTACGATTCTTATCCCATCCATGCCTTTTTTTTTTCACTCTGAGCAACACAACATTCTGTCTACCAGCTTCCGTGAGTTCACCGGCCACAAATATTTCTGACATTGTGACAATAGATTGCAGTCATGGGTGGTCCCTGGGGCCGCCCTTGAAGACGCACACGGTGTGGAGCGCAGTGGCCGGAACAAAAATGAATTACAGCCAGGTGGAGTCAAGCTGTACTAACTCGGAAGGGCTGTTTGCTTCCATGGTGCTGATTCTTCCCTTTAAAGCCCCAAATCAGGGCTGCACTCTGTGGAGGATTCAGGGCCTTTGCCCACCCAGTTTCCCGCCCACCTCCAGACCCTTAGGGGACATGTTTGCTGCCACCATCACTTATTTTTTCTGTTTTTTTATTTTAAAGGGTGGAGGCCCTAAACAGATGGCGCACAGCTTGTTTGAGGCCAGCATTGTACTACAGTCAACCCTCGACTTACGAACGGCCCTAGTTACGAACATTTCGACTTACGAACCGCTCTGATAGAAAAATATTGACTCGACTTGCGAACTTAGATTCGAGTTACGAACCGGAAAAAAAAGCCTAAGTCATCTTAGGTTAAAAGAAAAAAAAATAAAAAAAATTCTGCCCCTAGTGGTAGGAACGGATTAACCGGCTTTGCATTAGTTCCTATGGGAACTAATGATTCGAGTTACAAACCGCCCCTCGACCTAAGAACCAAAAACAGCCGGAACGGATTAATTGGTTTTCAATGCATTCCTATGGGAAATGCTGATTCGACTTACGAACTTTTCGACTTACAAACTTCCTTCCGGAACGGATTAAGTTTGTAAGTCGAGGGTTGACTGTACTAGTAATAACACCCAGCGGTGAGATTCTCGGGCGGAGGGGTGCCTTTCCTTTTTTAAAAGCTGGAGGTGTCAAGAAAGGGCTGAAGAATCACCAAGAGGGCTTTGAGGTGCTAGGTGCCCCATGAGAGGATAGCATCCGTCTTTGCCTTAAATGGCTTTGCACCCCAAAAGCTAAAGAAGCGCCTCTCTCTCTCTAGCGTCCCGCTTCGGCTTCAGATTATAAGGGAAGCAGCTATGAGGCTATAGAGAAGCAAGAAAGGCTCTGTGATAGTCTCCCGGTTCTAGGTCATCTTTCCCCCCAGAGGCACATCAGGGACCGACGCAGTGTTTCGATACTAGCTCTGCCTCTGCTTGATTGTCCACAAATTTTAAGCCAGTTGGTTTTGAACTGGCCAAGTGAGCGGTCTAGCGGATGCCGTTGCTTTGTGTAGACTCTTAAATGGGTGACATTTGGGGTACTGCCGCCGCAAGAAAGGTGATGAAACTTTCTCAAGATCTCCCTAAGGGTTAGATTGCAAGTGAGCCAAGTGTAACTGGTAGCAAGCCGTCCAGGACTTAGGCCAGATGTATACAGTGTTCCCCATTCTAGAAGAGGCAGCCAAAGGCCTGGACCAGAGTGGAAGACAGCAAAAGGCAGGCAGGGCATGCAAGCAGCAGACCAAGAGACAAAATCTGGGGGGGAAAAAAATCAGTCCAAGGTCATTTACTGGGTACATAATACCCTGAAAGCCAGACGCAGTCAGAGCTCAGGTCTCTAAGTCATTACATGTAACATTTTATTTGGAACTTGTTGGTGTTTGGGTAATGTTTAATAACCTAAAGTAGTTGCAAAAGTTATTTTTAAAAGTGCAGTGGGTAACACCTCTAAGTTGCCGAAGTGTAACAAGTACTTGCATTCCAAAGCTACTTTTAAAGGCATTGACAGGAATTTTTCAGGTTTGTATCACTCTTTTATTAATTTCAAGTGGCCAGGGAAATATTATTTGGCTCCCACCACCACCACCACTGTTTTTAGAAATATTTACAAGGTGAAATATCAGAACTGGCCACTAGAAGGAGGTAGAGAGTGTTTCTCAGCCTTTTCTTGTCCTGTTTAGTAATGCTAGTATAACATGTTAATAACTTGCAGTATAACAGCTGATACAAGAATAACAGCAACAGCAACCTGGTTGCTAAAAACCAGTGCGTAAGGCAATGATTTCTTTTTAAAATGGAACATTTTGAGCTGTGGACCTAAGTAAAGAGTAACTAACTAAATAATAGTACACACAGCATTTTCCTGTGGAGAGTTAACAGGGCAAGATGCTGGCAAAGTGGTGAAGACACCCTTAAACATCAGTTTAGAGATGGACGTGAAATGAACCACAAACCAAAAAACCCTGACGAACCGAGGTGGTTCATGGTTTGTTTCATGACCCCAGTTCAAACTTTTTTCCCCTTTGGTGTTTCGTTTGCTTTGGAAAAAGGGGGTGCCCCCTGTCCCGTTCCCACGGCCCCCCATCCACCTCCGCCTGCCTGCCCACCCAGCTGATAGGAGGGTGCATGCTCAGAGGCAGCTGCCAGCTTCCCTGCCAGGAGCCTCCTGCGGCCTCGGAGCATGTGCCAGCAGCAGAGGTGGAGGTGGAGGGGATGGGGGGGGGTGGCAAGAACAGGTAGAGCCCCCCCCCCGGCACGAACTGGAAAAACGAACTGCGAACCAGTTCATTGTTCCATGGGTTTGTGGTGGTTCGTGGTTAGCCACAAACCGTGCACCATCACAAACCACCGGTTTTCCAGTTTGTGCCCATCTCTAATCAGTTTTCTTTACTCATGAGGAGAACTGTACTGTAAACGGCTGCTTGCTCTGGGTGTAAAGGATTTGGCCTGCTTCTTTAGGCGCCCGTTTGAGGGAGGGGTGGTTCGGACTCTGCATCAGAAGGATGCCCCTTCTCCTGGATGGGGTGAATCTTCCTGTGTTGCTCCTAAAGGCCTCAACAACTCCTGGGCTTTGGGCTCAGGCAGCTACTGAGCCTTTGGTTGCTGGGTGCTCTGTAGAAGGGATGTGGCTCAGAGGTAGGAGTAGATGCTTTAGGTGCAGAAGGTCCTAAGTTCAATTCCCAGGACCTCCAGAAAAGTCTGGAAGAAGCTTTGGCCTATAACTCAGAAATCCCGTCAGTGTCAACAGCACTAAGCTAAGTAGACCAAAGACACAAGACTCAATATTACGCAGTTTTGAATGCTCCTCGTGAATAGGACTCCCTGATTTATATCCAGGACATGGGGGGAATTACTTTTTTGAAATGAGGATTGGGGGTGCTGCTGAATCTTTACATGTCCACCTTCTTCATTTGTGAACATCCAAAGTTCTTTAAATCTCAGGTTCTTTCCATCCTGGTCATTAAGAAATGTACAAATTTTGGGAAACAGCTGACACCAGTTTTTCACCCAGCCCCAATTAAGATTGAAACAAACAGGATTCAGCAAGTTTCCTTGTTCTTTCAGGATCCAGCAGGATTCTGTTAAGAGGCCGACAGCCATTAAGAGGGAATGATTGAAATAGAGATTTAATCACAGTTTTCTAAAACTTGGATTATTCCTTGGACCTAATTGGGAGCTGACCTCCTTAGAAGGGTGTGTGAAGCTGATCACAAATGTCTGGATTTAAGATTCCCCCCGCCCAGTCTTCCCCCAAAGACTAAATGATTTGTCGGTATTAATTAGCGAAGGAAAACTGTCATCTTAGATACCATCACCTTTATTGAGAGACTGTCATATTTAAAGCAATTAGTTAATTAATTAATTTGCTAAAACAAGGGCAGTTAATAGATGGAGGAGGGGAAATCCTGTAACGAATTGACATCATTTCTCTTGATGTCTCTTGTACTGTTTCCAACGAGGGCTGTAATTTTGGTTAAGTTCTGCAAAGCTGTGATTGCAATTTAACACATTTTTGAAGGTGTGGCCAGTGTAACATGTTTAGGTTGTTTGAAAGCCCCTTTTAAAAAAAATACTGCAAGCTTTTAATGTTTAAATAGTCTGCCACTCTTAAGGCTTTTGATCAGCTGCTTTGATTTTTTTTAAAAGCATTTTTATGGTTAGCGGCTATGATTTTAGTCCCTTCCCCCTCCTTTCTCTCTTACATGCATTTTTCCTCTTAATTGTTTTAGAATTTTGGTTTTATTGTGTTATTGTAAGCTACTCGTACACAAGTTGAGGCTGCTGCCTTGGGCACATCATGAGAAGGGAGGATTCTCTGAAAAAGACAATAATGGTGGGAAAGGTGGAATGGGAAAAGAGGAAGACGAAATATGAGATGGACTGACTCCCTAAAGGAAGCCACAAGCTTGAGTTTACAAGAGCTGAGCAGGGCAGTTGAGGACACAGCCGGTCACTCATTCATAGGGTTGCCATAAGTCAAGGGCAATGTGATGGCATATAACAGCAAAAGCAAGCCACTCTGAAGGAGTACCAGAGAAAAACAGTATTATTTTGTTATTTCATTTATTACTTTACTATTTCCTTTTTGCCTTTCTGGACCCGACGCAGTACCAGCTGGAAATACATAGCCTGGTGATATTTCACAGAGAAAAAAAACCAATGGCACCGTTCAAAACGTTGAGTTTTATCTGCACAACCAGCTGAACAGAAGTGGGCAGCAAACGGCATGATGAAAGCCAAATGGACACCCACCCACCCCCAGTTACAAGAGCAGTCTACCTCCTGAATTCCAAAGGATGGTGTAAAACAACTGTGGGATGGCTGTGCTCATTTTGAGCATTCTGTCTGGCTGATTTTACATTCTTGATTGCTTTCAATGGGGCAGGGCATCCGCCTTGGTTTCAGATATGATACAATTTGCTCCACCGCTACTGAAAGATATGGATTCTTTATCTTTCTCTCCGAGGAAGGATTTTGAACAGATTCACACAGGAGGTGAACTCACACTTCCACATTCGAGAGCAGGGATGATGAGGCCTAAGGATGCCGGCGAGTTGAGTGGGTCAACTTTTTAATATCCTGCCTTTCCTCCAGTGAGGTGCAAATGAACCTTCTCCTTACATACATCTACTTCTTTATCACAACAGCTCTGCAAGGTAGGCCAAGTGGCTGGATCGAGGTCATTCAGAGAGTTCCATGGCTCAGGGAGAACTAGAACCTGGATCCTTTCCTCTCAATCCAGTATTTAGTCCCCTCTGACACACCCATCTCGCGTGATGGTGTGGCATTTATTTTATCCTTGGAAGGAAATATCACCTTGGCACGGCAGAGCTGGAAGGGACCCTCGGGATCATCAAGTCCAGCCTCTTGTCAAGGAGGCCCAGTGGGGCTTCAAACTCCCACCTTCTGGCTCCACAGCCAGATGCCTAAACCACTGAGCCATCAGCCTTCTTCAGAAGTTTTGAAGAGCCCTAAATATGCCATGACATTAGCAACATGCACACATTGCTCTGGGCACCACAGGTGCATTGCCTGGTTGGAGTGGGAATGCCCAAAGCCCTTGGAAAATAGGGCATGGGGTGTATGTGTTAGTTTCTCCCCCCCCCCCCCCCCCCGATCTCCCTTCCTCTGTCTTCCTCCATTCCTCTTTGTGTCACCATGGAAGAGAGTCTCTCTGCTCAGTTGCCCGGGGAGTGGAGCTCATCTCTTGCCGCGTTTCAGTCCGAACCCTGGGGGAGGGCATTTGGCGCTGCTTCAGCCTCCGGCTCGGCTCACTTTTCTTGTCGGGCCAGCTGTTATCTCCTGCTAGCAGGTCCTGGCAGCCGTCGCCTCCGGCGGGACTCCTTTCCAAGCCTCTCCGGCATTTGAAGCCAGATGCATTGCGATTCCTTTCTTCAGTTCTGTGCTGGCATTTTTTTTTTAATGCTCTCTCTCTCTCTCTCTCTGCCTCCCATATTTGGAGAAGATATTCCAATTTCTCATGAGCACAAACGGAATCTCTGAAGACATTTGCCGATGGGACAGGGTGGAATCAGCTGGCAGGATTTTCACCCCCTCCAGCCCAGTCCAGTGTGCCCACACAAGGAAGGGAGGCCTGACTTGTCAGAGAAGCTGTGCATTCAAATTGCAGGCATACAGTGATTTTTTTAAAAAGAAATGGATATATATATATTTGCAATGAAAACATGGTTAGTTCCTCTGTTTGCATTTCTTTTTACAGCAAAATCAATTTGCAGGGTGGCTTGTGCAGAACATGTTGGATAAGGATTATCCTTCGGGAGTTACATTGTCAGGGATCCAGGGAATAAAGGAATCAGGGGCAGAAACAAAGGGAAAAAAAGGGGGGGTGGGACATGTGCTGGTAGAGGGAGAACCAGGGCTAGAGGAAGGAGGTGGCCTCCCAGATGGGGCTGGATTGCAACTTTCATCAACACTCATCATCAGCTGTCTCGTTGAAGGGTTGGTATTCTGAGCCTTCCCCCCCCCCCCCCTTTGAAATAGGTTCTACCAAGAAAGGCAAAAGGTTGGTCAAGATTTGCTAGTAGTCTGTGCTAGGTTTGGGTGTGCAAATTATGGCTTATGAGCGACATCCGTATCAAGCGTGCTCCACTTTGGGCCACCTCATAAATGCTTGTTCGTTTGATGAAATCATTTTTCTCCTGATGGTCTTTCTAGAAACAAAACAATGCCATAACCGGTTCAGTTACAACTCCAAAGGAGGCTCAGTGAGGGATGTAAAGCCAAAAGAAAACATGGGGGAGATTTTAAAGGGTGGGGCAGCCCTCTGAGGTTCAGAGGGGGGGGCAGGGGTTGCTCAAGGTCCAGTGCACCCCATGCACCATTTCAGGGCTTTGGGGGGGTGGGTTCCCCGATAGCTTTCAAAGGACTACAAACGGCAGCTTTGCTTGATTTTGGCGGCACGCTTCCTTTCTTAAAAATGTATTGCCTTTCGGTAGATCGTTTTTGTTTTATCTCTCTATGGTTGGTTTGCTTTACATGGCTGTAGCAAAGAATAACAGCAACAGAAAGAGCGCTCAGCCATTATTTTAGCCCATCAAGCACTAAGACTTTCTTGGCTGCCTTTAGGGGGGAAAAATACAGACACTGCCAGGCACCCTTCTGTTTTCGCACTGGATGGCTCCCCTTTCTCCTTCACGGAGTCTCTCCCTGCCTCTGGGGGTATTTTTCCACACCTCCGATCCCCAACGGCAGCCCCTCCTTGTATTGATCTGCCCCTCCTTTACGGCATTAATTGCGACTTGTTTAACCCCACCCTCCTCCTTTTCTCTCTCATGGTCTCCTTCCCTTCTTCCTGGTCCATCTCTCCCGGCTAGCCTCATTATATCTCTCGCTCTCATCCCGTAAGCGAGGCGCATCCTCCATTCGGCCTTCAGCCGGTTGAGTGACTTTGAAAGCCAAGCACTGGCATCTTCCCCAGAGCTTAAAAACATTACTTCTTTTTAAACTACAACTCCTAGCATCCCCAGCCACCGAGCTCGGATTTCAGCTTCCCCAACACCCTACCCACTCGCCCACTTTCAAATCCATAATGGGATGTCTGTCTTTCAGTTGCTTTCTGCAAAAACAGGTATGTGTTTCTGACAAATTTTCTCTCAAATTTTTTCAGAGACAAAAGACTCGGGTTGGATGTAATAATAAAGATGGCTAATGCTGCTCCTATACCCTGAATGTTGACTGAATAACTCGGTAGTTTAGGTAACCAGCTGTAGAGCCAGTGGTTGGGAGTTCGATTCCCTTCTTTGCCTCCTGTGAGTAGAGCCAGCCTGGGTGGCCTTGGGCAAGCTGCACAGTCCCACAGCGCCCCTAGAGGAAGGGAAGGGTAAACCACTTATGTGTATTCTCTACCTGGAAAACTCTGAAAAGAGTCACCATAAGTTAAGATTGATTTGATGGCACACAATTGTTATTATTATACCTTGAATATTCAATTTTTGCTGCTGCTGCTATTTCTTCCCCCTCTTGTCTTTTCCTTCTCGAAGAGGGACATGTACGGCTTTTTCTTTCTGGAGTGTATAGTGTGCTGGCTCTCCAGCAAGGTAATATCCCAGTGCACAGCAGCTTCTTACAGGTCGTGTTGACTCTCCCTAATCTTGAAACCCTAAAGTATGAGTCGGCCCACCTCTGGGCTCCCCCAAGAATCAAATGCAACTCCCCAGCATTGCCTACCATTCAACCGCTGAACATGCCATCGTATCTTTGTATCTCTATAGATGCATAGATAGATGCATAGATAGATGGATGGATAGATAGATACCGTCACGTGGTTGAAAAAGCCCTGTTGTGCCTTCATGAGGCATGAGAAGAGGGCATTTTGCCATGCTTTGGAGGTTTCCCCCTCACTGCATCCATGACCTCCCATAATTGTCCCTCAAGAATGACTATAAGAATAATGGCATTCATCTGCAGCCAAACAGTGGTGAGTTCGTGCCCTACGTTCAAGGTCAACATCCTCTGATACCATAGCTCAACTATTTCTGGCTTCACCATGTCATTATATTCATTCACTTAAGTGGCTGAAGACTAGAAAGGGACAGTGCCCAATCCATGAGGCACCTAAGTTCCTTTCTCTTAAAACTTTCCAAATGCTGGAGTGGATCAGAGTCAAACACATAGTCTCACAGCTGTGCAAAGATTCTCCAACGTTTGGGATGTATCCTGGTTATTCAGATGCAGTGTTAGGTCCCCTACTGATCTGTAACTTTTAGAGATATGCTGATTGGTGCTTTTGGACTATATAGCTGCTTGGGGAATTCTCACACATTTACACACCTCTTCCAAGGTCCATATGTTGACTTGCATTGAAAACCAAGCAGGCTTGACCTGTTTCGTTTTTGTAATGAGATTCACTAAATTTGGAGGCATGATAAATTCCCCCAAAGGAAGTACACCTGTCAAGTTTCAGATAGCTAGCTTGAGGGGATTGCCTCATAGGCACCTTTAAAAAAGAAAACACACAGGTAGACCAAAGTGGTTTGTGCCCAGAATTTGAGTTGCACCCCAAGTTGATGCTCCATGTCCCAGATCGTCATCAATCTGTAAATTCTCTTCACTTTTCTCCAGAACCTGATATATTTTGATTTGGGCCCCACACAATTTCTCCCCCAAATTGGGCTGATTCTGTTACTAGTTTGGGCCTTTGTCGAAGCTAGCGCACAGTCTGATTGCATATTTGGGCCTCTGCCGAAGCTAGTACTCACTTCTCCTTTGTATGCCTCACCGCCACCCATCTTCTTACAAATAGAACAAAGACACCCCACAGCAATAGCCATCTTCATGAATCCATTATTGTTGTCTCCCTCTCCCTGGTGCTCTCACCTACCTGAGCAGACGGTTGCTCTCCATCTTCAAAATGAGACTGAATATTTCCACTCTTCCCTTCCCTGAGGGGGTTAAGGGTGAGGGGAGAGAGGGAAAGCGTCAGTTTTATTGTCTTTATTAGGAGAAATATTGAAACGAGTGAAGAGTGGAGGCAAGGCGTGAGTGCAGCAGGGCGTGAGCACATGCAATAAAGGAGATGCTCGTTATGGGGGCCCCTTCTCCTCCAGTCGGCTGTGCACCGCATGCCGAGAACGCGGTTTTAATTGGTACGCGTGCTGGGCTTGCTAGCGAAAGACAAGCAGCAGGCTGACAAGGTCTTCCAGACAGAATATCGGGAAGCTTTGATGTGGGAGTGGTCATGGATTTCGAAGGATTCGAAAAGGGAATAGACGCACTCCTAGGCCGGCCAGCCAGCCACGTCTTCTGCCAGGGGACAACGTTCCAGCCTCCCACTGGATTTCTGAGCCCCTGCAAGAGAGAACCTGTGGTTCTTCTTCGTGGTCTCTGTGAATGCACACTAATGGGTTAATCTGCGCCTGCGCAGAACAGCCTCGGAATCTTCTAGAGCTCAGGCACATGGTGCCGGGACCGCCCACACGCTGGCTATAACCCCGCCCCCGGCATCGAGTGCCTCGGTTCCGTTTCTGCCGCCGCTACTGCAGCTACTCGGATCGGAGCCTCGCTTAAATCATATTCTTGGACTTCCCGGCTTTTTCGACTCGGCTTGTTTCACCATTCTTCTGGTTTCTTGAGTCTAACGTTAAGAATAGAACTGTGTTGTTTGAGTGTTTTTCTGCGAGTTTATGGCCGCTTTGGGGCCCTTCAAGCGCTGCGCGTCCTGCTCTAATAAGGTCCCGCTTTCTGACGGCCATTCACAATGCTTATTCTGTCTCGGGGAGGAGCACCAGCCTGCTTTGTGCACCGTTTGTAAGGCTTTTACTAAGCCTGCCCTAAAGCAGAGACTCCAGCGACTTTGCTCCTACTTGTGGGAGAAGTCGCTTTGCCCAGCATGAGCCTCGGCCATGGAACCACCGAAAGCTCCCCCTTCTGAGACCTCTTCAACCGCCACTCGTTTGCCTAAGCGCGGTCACAAAGCAACTAAACCGTCGTCCTCGGGGTCGAGGTCGACTGCTTCGGTGTCGATATCGAAGCCCCCTTCGGCCTCAATGCCGAGGAAGAAAAAGAAACCATCTTCCAAGACCTCTAGACCCCCGGCTGAGCCTTCGCCGTCGGCTCCTGTGACCCATGCCCGGCATGAGACGGTGTGTCTGAGCATACCGTCGGGAGATGCTGATATTCCTCCCTCGAGGCCAGAGGTAGCGCCTTCTTTCTCCGGGTTGGGCGGATACCTCGATGGAGGTACAGCTCAAGGCTCGAGCCAGCCCTCTGTCGCCGCCGGGCTCAGTTTCAAGGCGGATGTCGCGCTCTCCGCCTGCTTCTCTAGTCGCGGATGCGCCTCGGAAAAAGAAGCAAAAGACCCGACACATGGAGCCCGAGCCCCAGCAGGCTCGGCATCCACTACCGCCCGAGGATTATCCTCCTTATGGAGAGTTTTGCCGACCTAACTGGGACGATCCCAGAGACTACTTCGATCCCAGGAGCTACAACCTCGATGCACGATGGCCCCCAACGCCCTACGATCCAGGCTTGTATTTTCGGGCTCGCCACTGGCCACCATATTACGAGGGATATCCTTCACCACCACGGTATCGACGGCATCCCAATGATTATTTTTACTTCGACGATGATCATTGATTTCAACCTCCACCTCGTAGAGCGGCTTACCGGCCAAGGCCTCAGGAGCCTCTGCCAACTTTGGGCTCTAGGACCTGCAGACCGGGCCCGACCTCGGTCCCTCAACCCCATTCGGGGCCGGGTCCCCCACCACCGGTGTCGCCAAGCAGGGCTTCACAGGAGCCAGAGGAAGAGGCGGTTGAGGCCTCAGCTATCCACCCTGACCGATATGGGTCGGCTCGAGCCCAATCAGCTTTCTCCCAGTCTCCCGAACACAACTATGACTTCGACACCGATTCGGGTGACACTGACAAGGAGGTTGAAAAGGACTCTCCTCCGAACATTCCAACTCCAGGTTCTGATGTCGCAGGGAATCATCCACCGTCCCCTTCCGAGGACTATATGGTGTATTCCCACCTGATCAAGAAAATTGCTGAAGTCATGGACCTTGCAGTGGTACAGCCTACTGCTGAACAAGTGGACATGGTTTATGAAAATATCACAAAGGATCAGGTCCCCCCTCTTCGCTTAGCCTTTATATCCTCCCTCCTCAACCTGGTTAAAGAACCTTGGGACAAACCATCAACGTCCCATCAAATTCCCAGAAGGGTTGAGAACCTTTATAAAACTCACGGCAAGGATACTGACTTCCTTTCCAAGCATCCTCTGCCAAATTCCTTCATCGTGGACGCCACGCAAAATAGAGCTAGGAATAGATCTGCGTCCACGCCCAACAATAAGGAGGGGAGGAAACTGGATGTGCTGGGACGTAGGGTTTATTCCCTAGCGTCCTTCATACTTCGAGTGGCAAATTACATGGCAGTGATGGGTGCTTATCACCTCCATTTATGGAATATCGTCTTGCCGGCACTGCAGGCTGCTCCCGAGGACCTTAGGTCGCCAAGCCTCACCTGCCATCAGGAGGCTATGACCCTGGCGAGACAGGAAAGAATTGCCGCCAGGCATGTTGTGGACGCTGCTGCCAAGCAAATCACTACGGCTATCGCCTTACATCGACATGCCTGGTTGTGTTCAGCCGGCATCTCTGACAACACCAGGGGCAGAATCGAAGACCTGCCCTTCGATGGGGTCGGTCTTTTCGATGGGAAAACGGATGAGATTCTTGATAACCTCTTGAGGCTCCGTAAGACAGCCAGATCTTACAATGCTCAATCCCGTCCAAGGAATTCCTGGCGCAGACCTTACGCATATCGGCCTTACCTTGACCGCCAGAGGACGCAAACATCTGGTTTTGCAGGTCAGTCCTGGCAACAATCTGCTAGACAGTGGCCTCGTCAACAAGCCTGCCGCCAAGACCATAAGCCTAGGCAGAACCTTTAACACTGTTGGCCCACCAGCAACGTCTCGCAACTTAACCCGGTTAACACCATTCCTTCACGCTTGGGAGTCTATCACTTCCGACTCATGGGTTCTCACGATCATAGCCACAGGATATGCAATTGAATTTGACTCTACACCTTGCACGGGGCTGCTTAGAGATACTGCTCCCTCCCTCATACTACGACAGGAGGTGGACGCACTTCTTTTGAAAGATGCCATTACCCTGGTTCACGTCCCGGATATTGCACATAGTTTTTTCTCCCGATACTTTATCATTCCTAAGAAGGATGGAGGACTTCGCCCCATCCTCGACCTTCTCCCCTTGAGTTCCTATATTACACCTCGACTTTATCGAATGGTCTTGCTGGACAGCACTATCCACATGTTGAGACAAGGTGACTGGTTCGCCGTCATAGACCCCAAATATGCTTATTTCCATATCAGTATTCGACAAGAGCATCGTCGTTTTCTGAGGTTCTCGCTCGATGGAGTAATCTATGAATTCAAGGCTCTTCCCTTTAGTTTGTCCACGGCACTACAGGTGTTCACGAAATGTTTCGCCCCGGTGGCGGCCCACCTTCGTTTGCACAGTTTAACAGTATTTCCGTACCTAGATGATTGGTTGCTGGTGGCGCCTTCGTGTACTCGATTGCTTCAAGATATTTCATTTACTTTGTCCCTTTTATCTGATCTTGGACTCCAGGTAAACTGAGAAAAATCCACTTTATGCCCTACTCAGAGGCTCTTCAGGCGCAGCGGCTATTGGGCCTAATGGCTTCCACCACCGCGGTAGTTCAGCACACCAGGCTGAAAATGAGATCCCTTCAGGCCTTTCACTATACGCTCCGCTCCTGGACCTTCCTTCCAAGCTGCTGACAGTTACAGCAGAGCTGGCAGCGCAGCTGACCTGGTGGGCCTTCCGCCCCAATCTACTGATAGGGAGATCTTTTGGACCTCTAACACCAGAAATACAGGTAACCACGGACGCAAGTCCAACAGGTTGGGGTGCGCACGTCAAACAGTTGACAGCACACGGACTTTGGTCACAGGAGGAGAGCCGTATGCACATCAACTTTCTGGAGCTTCTAGCCATTTACAAGGCCTTCCGGGCCTTCGAGCGTGTCCTCTGCGGCCGCGTGGTACAGGTGGCGTCAGACAACACCACAACTGTCTTCTACCTGAACAAACAAGGTGGCACACATTCTCTGCACCTGCTGTATCTCTCAATCCAGATTTGGGAGTGGTGCTATAGCCGCCACATCTTCCCTGTAGCTGTACATGTGGCTACAGGAGACAACATTCTAGCAGATCGGCTGAGCAGACTCCAAGATTGCAGCCACGAGTGGTCGCTAGACAGGGATGTGTTCCTGTCTCTCCGCCACCGTTGGGGAACACCGCACATGGACATTTTCGCCTCCTCTGCCAACAGGAAGTGAGACCGTTATGGTTCCAGAGCAGGGATCAGTCGTCACTCGTTAGGCGATGCATTCATGATCCCCTGGACCAGGGGGGCTCCTCTACATGTTTCCTCCCATTCCACTGATCCAGAAAGCTATCATCAAGGCTCGTCAAGAGAAGGTGAATGTTATCTTCATCGCCCCTTGGTGGCCGCGCCAGACTTGGTTCTCCGCCCTGCACCAAGACTCAGTGGACCATGTTCGGCTCCCGTCACTACCTCACCTCCTGTCTCTGCACGAGGGCAAAACACTACACCCAGATCTGGAGTCCCTGCATCTCACAGCCTGGAGACTGGTCCCTCGGGAGCTGATGTCTTGCTCCATGCCCGCAGGCCTTCCACAACCGCCACGTACGCTTATAAATGGAAGGTGTTCTCCGACTTCACCACTAAGAATCACCTCCCCACGAGACCTACCTCTCTTGATGCACTGCTACAGTTCCTCCTTCTTCTCTTTCGTCGGGACCTGTCGCATTCCACCCTCAAGGTGTATGTAGCCGCGATAGTAGCTCATCAGCCTCCGGCTTCAGAAGCCGCGGGCTTATTCCGCCATCCAACTCTAAAGCAGTTTTTGAAGGGTCTCAAAAATATGCGTCCAGCCTACAAGCCGCCCACACCTCAGTGGTCCCTACAGCTGGTATTAAACAAGCTCATGGGTCCACCATTTGAGCCTATGGCTACCACTTCTTTCAGGCTCCTTACGCCAAAGACAGCCTTCCTCCTCGCTGTTACTTCGGTGCGGCGTGCTGGTGAACTGACAGCTCTTCGAGTTGACCCCCCCTTCCTGCAATTCCACCCTGATAAGGTGACCCTATTCCCGGACCTCTCTTTTGTGCCGAAGGTGGCTACGGCCTTCCACCTTAATAGTATTGCCTACCTTTTTCCCAGCTCCAATGCCAAAGCTGGAAAAGGCTCTCCACTCCTTGGATGTCAAGAGAGCACTTTCCTATTATGTCTGCGTCCTTTCGTTCCTCGCACAGACTGTTTGTGTCCTTCCAAGGACAGTCAAAGGGTCTCCCGGTGTCGGCACAAACAATTTCCCAGTGGATAGTTACTACAATCCGCCTAGCATACGAACTGGCTGATGCACCTTTGCCGACTACAGTTCGGGCCCCTTCTACTAGAGCAATCGCCTCCTCCACAGCCTTCCTTAGAGGGGTAGACCTGGCAGATATCTGCAAGGCTGCTACGTGGTCCACGCCACTCACCTTTGCGACCTGCTACCGTCTGGATGTCCGAGCCAAAGCAGAGGCTGCCGTTGGACGGGCTGTCCTGGCATCTGTTTTTTCGTGACACCCACCACCTGGTAAGTCAGCTTGTTAATCACCCATTAGTGTGCCTTCACAGAGACCACGAAGAAGAAAAAGAGGTTACCTACCTGTAACTCTGGTTCTTCGAGTGGTCATCTGTGAATTCACACTCCCCGCCCTTCCTCCCCGCTGTCCGTCACGTGTGCCATATGGCATGCTGCGCAGCGGCAGACAGTTCCACGAAACTGAGGCACTCGGTGCCCGGGGCAGGGTTATAGCCAACGTGTGGGAGGTCCCGGCACCATGTGCCTGAGCTCTAGAAGATTCCGAGGCTGCTCTGCGCAGGCGCAGATTAACCCATTAGTGTGAATTCACAGATGACCACTCGAAGAACCAGAGTTACAGGTAGGTAACCTCTTTTTACTGGGCATGCGTAAAAGAGCTGGGCATCTTAACGGATGATTTTCATCTGAAGAATTCTTCTGTTCTTCTTTTCCAAACCATCAGGTTCTCCCAGGCCTGCCAGTCCCTCCTCCTTGTGTGTTGCTGGAGTTGCATCAGGTGCATAGGAATCAATGCTCAGCGAATGGATTTGGTATTAGTAGATCCTAACTGGGGGGTGGGGATATGCAAAGGAAGGGGCGGAGCTGAAGAAAGCACAGGATTTTATTAGGGAGTTATTCAGATTATATGAATTGGAACCAGTGAGTTGTAATTCAGCTTGGGGGCTTCTCCAGTTTTGCTTTCTGCCCCCTTTGAGTTTTACAAAGGGCGGCAGATCCTGATTAAATTCCGATGAAGCAGGAAAGGAACGGAAATCCTTTCCCATGCCTAGAAAGAGAAATAATTTTGATCCGCATTACAATATGAGCCACCTGGATTTATACTTACCAGAACAAATGCTTCAACTGGAACAAATCTCCTATCCAAAATCTTGAGAGGCATTTTTCCCATTCGGAATAAAAATGAACAGATGGGAAATCCTTTCCCATTTCTGGAAGAGAAACGCATTCATTTACCTTTTAGTCCCACCTTTTAGTACGTAGCAGAAAAACAAAATGTGTAAGTCAGGGAGCAGAGAGTCATAAAAAGATATAAAGCAGGAAAAACTGCTTGGAAAAATTGTCTCCATTAAATGAGAAATCATATCCCAAAATGCTTATGAATATTTGTCCTTCCATAATGCACATGAATGTTAATGTGGAATCTTTTTCTCTTTCTCAGTTTTTTTAAAAAAAAACCTACAAAGGAAAGTAAAAAGAAGAAACAATAAAACTGTATAGAGGGAAGTGCAAATATTTTAGAAAGTGATCAAAATCCTGTTGCTCCATTTTGTGGATACCCGGATGGATGGATGGATGGATGGATGGATGGATGGATGGATGGATGGATGGATGGATGGATGGATGGATGGATGGATGGATGGATGGATGGATGGATGGATGCAATTTCTATATGGCCCATTGGACAGATGGGCAATATATAAATTGAATAAATCAATAAATAAATCCCCGAAGCATGCGCAGAGTGGCGCAACAGGATTTCAACCATAGTGTGCAAAAGTACAACTCAGTACATCTCCCTGTATGCACTACAATAATAAATAAATTTACCATGCTTGGAGGAAAGCACTTCTCCCCCCCCCACCACCAGCCAGCCACCCGTGCCCCACAGCAATGCCATGTGGTTCTTTTTGACTAGAGGTGATGTATACTGGAAAGAGCAGAAGGCTTTATGTCCCTTTTGTAAAGCAGGAAATGGGCTCTCAGGTTTCTAGTCCTTTGGAGATTTGGCACTCTTACGAGTCTTGCAGCTGGTTCAAATCTCATAAACTGGATCCGGACAAATCTGCTGATCTGTTAATTAGGATTGTTTCTTTTGATTTCAAAAGTCTGCTTCTTGCACAAGACCCTGAATCCATGGCGGAGGGGGAGCTTCAGTTCAATTCCACGGGGAAAGCATTGAACACCGTTATTTGAAATTCTGGAAATGCAAGCTCATTTCTACTATAGATTGCGAGTTTCTTAGCACCTGCTTGTAAAGCGTGCCTCTAAAATTTCTCCCATGGGGTCTTTTTTTCTCCGTATATACCCTTGGTGGGTGGGACTAAATTAAACTGAAGTATAACAGATTCCTACACAGACGCAGATCTGAGTGCCTGGACAAGCCACACTCCATGACTGCCTGCAAAAACCTGCTCAAATCCGGACCCACAAGGCATTGTGGGTCAGATTGCTCTGCCATGACCCAGTTTGGGAGAATACACCCCACCCTCCCACTTCTGGCCGGTCTCCCCACTTGGGTCCCAGTGAAGAAGACTGACAGCCCAGAGGCCACGGACATGACAAGACCATTCGGGGTGGGGGATTTTCACATAGACGATCAATTCTTTTCCATGGCAACCAGAGAGCAGGCTTGGGGGTTGGAAGAGACCTGACAGCAGAAAGGAAAGCAGGTCTGGGTTCTCTTTGAGAGAACACTTGTGGATGGGGTGAGTTTGTGGTTTCAGAAGTGGGCTGTTTTTCCAACAGCGTGGGTGCTCTGTTCTGTAACATTCATTTCCACCACTCGCTGAACTGCAGAGATGAGACAATATTACACATAAGAAGTCAAAACCAGAGTCTGCAATAAAAATAACCTTGTATATAAAAGCCAGATGCATCCATTTCAGGGATGGACATCTTAAGGGGGTCTATGGTCCAGTTTTCCCCAGAACTACCATCCCTCTCTCTCTCTCGGATTGCAATGGTCCTTTAAAACAAGGTACAGACTGCTGGCTCACTTTGGTTTAAAGGGGAAACATGGCTTCTTTAAACCACTGACACTATTAAATTTCAGGAATATGCCAGCAAATCCAATAGCGATGGCAGAAAGGGCTACAGATAATAAGTTAAGGAGGGTGTCACTTGCCTGTCTCCAGCCAGGCAAGGCCATCCTGGTGCCATGCACGAGACCCTCAGGGCAGGTAGAGACCCCAGATTCTTGAGGGGGCAGGGAATATACCTTGGGTTTTAGTGCAATATTTAGCTGCACAATCCAGGACTCTGAGCTCTCTAGTCCCCCAAGAAAGTTCAGCACCATGGAGAGCAGTTGAGACTAAACTCACCTTGGAGGTAAAGTTTAAGCCCAGAGCAGATTCAGCGCCTCCAGGAACCAATGTTGAATCAGGCCTGCAGCAGGGTTGTAGATCAGTGCTAGTAACAGATGCTGCTACTGCATTTCTAGAAAAAGAAAATATGAGAGAAATCAAAACTAATGGATTTGCCATCCAGGGCCAGAACCTGGTGTGCTTATCTTTTAATTGGCTGGCTTCAAACCCCTATGAATTCAAGCATTTTTCTGCTCAACTTGGATTGCCAGTTCTCCCTCCTCCTGCCCACCCCCAAGAGCTGCTCACCTTTAACACCTACATGGCCGGTAGGCACTGGCCAGTCCTCGCCAACGCTGGCAAAGTGTGTATCTCCAACAGAAATCGAAATATTTTCAGCCAAAGAAGAAGATCCACTTCATCGGCTGCTGAAGGGGAAATCAACGCTTCTGTCAATCCGGTTGATTCAGCATGTCTACTCTGAATGGGGCCAGCAATCGGATTTAAGCCAGAGATTCTTTAAAACAACAACAACAAACAAACTGAAAGCAACCAAAAACTGCGAGTGAAACTGACAGATTTTCCCATTCTTGTGTAACCTGATAAATGTGCTGAATCACGGCATTTACAGCTAAATCAACTTAAACTACAGCTATTCAACTCCATCTTACTTGATATAATCATACATATACTCAATTTGTATTGCTCCCCCAGCCTTATTTGATATTATCCTATGGTGAATAATTCAAATAAATAGAGCTAAATATTTACAGAATACCTACCAACAGAGTGTAATGCACAGACTTTTCAAGGCTGATGAAACTGACATTGTTGTGAATAAACTGGGATCAATCTTTTTCACAGTGTGCTCTGTTAATAGTACCATCATCCAGCAAAGGAAGGCTCTCTGTTTCGGCAAGGCAATGGGTCTAGTAGTTAGATTTTTGGACTGGGGCATAGGAGACCTGAGTTTGAATCAATATTTAACCAGAAACCTCATTGAGTGACTTTGGGCCAGTCTTGCTGTCTCCCCTTGACCTGAAAAGTGTGACGTAGCCTGTGCATGCCTGGCTCTACTCTTCGTCTCTCTCTCCTAATCCTGCTCATATTTTAACAGTTATCACCAAGAGATAGTTTTTCAAATTCCTTTTCTAAAGTTCCAATTAAGAAATTAATTCCTTAGGACTGCAGGCTTTAACACTTAGAAAAATGAATTTGTCAAGGACCGCACATCAGCCCTTCCTGACCAGACACTCTCCAGATGCCTGGGGCTGCAAAGCCCCTGGACTACAACTCCCAGAATCCCCCAGCCAGCATGGATAGTGGCCATTCCAGCTGCCTAATTCTAAGAGTTCTACCCCCTTGGAATTGTAGTCTTGTGGTCGGTTTTTAAAAAAAGCTGGAGGGAAAGGCCGCTGGATAGCAGGAGCAAGACTGGTGGGAGGGGCGTGTGTGTGACGTGGCGACCATGGAAAGTGGAGAATCCCACCCTGACAGAAAAGTCCAACATTTCCGAAGGAGAGGGCAAACATACTGGTGGCTGCGTTGATCTGTCCCAGCGAATCCTTTCTTGCCATTTAGAGTTCCAGCAGGAGCAAAGCTTTTGTAAAGCTAATGGATCTGAACTGCCCAGTCCAAGATTGAGCCACCGCAAAAAAATATTTTGCATTGCAACAGAATAGTTCACAACCATATACTATGGCTAGGAGGGAAAGGTCCCTTTTCTTTAATGTTTTTAAAAGATCCATCAAAAACCTGTCTGACTGACCCTAGCCCAGCCATTCCTCTCAAGCTTTTCCTTTCCTCGCCATATATGCCGATGCAATAAATATATCTATAACTAAAATTACTTCTACACACCATCCTGGTCATTCATGCTTAATAACCATAGAGGTTATTAACAGAGAGGTCAAAACACATCATAGACAAGGTCAGAGAAGGGCCAGGGAAAGGAGATACCAGACTTCCAGCTTTTGAAGTCTCATACATAAGCTGCCTTGTATCTGAAGGAAGGAAGAACGGAAGAAAGACAAAATCTGTCTAGGTCAATCACTATACTCTTGGTGTATGGCCCATTTATTGTACTTCCCCCTCCCCTTTTTTATTTTTTATTTTTTATTGTTTGTTCTGCCTCCACCCTGTGGAGGTTCATGAATGACCTCTGGATGTCCCAGTACATGATTTCTTTTATTTACTTGTTTAAAATATTTTACCCTGCCTTTCTCCCAAGGTGGCTTACATCAGGACAAGACAATGTTTAAATGCTAAAAACAATAAGAATACCAGTGTTTTAAAATGAACAAACAAATACCACACTAAAAGAGTAAACAAAACCAACAACAAGAACACACACCAAGGCAAAACAGTCCATTTATAAAGCACTCTCAGACCACCAGTCATTAAGGAAAAGCCTGCCTGAAGACCAAGGTCTTGGCCTGCTTGCGCAAGGACAGCCAAGACGGGGCCAGCCTGGACTCCAGTGGCAGGGAGTTCCAGAGTCTGGGAGCAGCCACCGAGAAGGCCCTCTTCTGTGTCCCCGCCAGATAACCTAGTGGTAGGATTCTTGGCAATGAAATGGGAGACTAACATTGGCCATAGACTGTGGATCCGAAGGGCAGCCTAGGTGGGTGAATCCATCCTTCTGTAGAACTAGAGTTCTCCTTTAACAAGTCCCTTCTGGTCATCCTTTGAATGAATGACTTTTCAAAGATCTTGACTAGTATTTCAATTACGCAAAGAATTCCAAGATTGTTCCTCCCCTGCTCCAGCTGGCTTCCTGTTCCATGCCTGTTCTTACACTAGCTGCAAGATCAGTCAGTCCCGCAACTGGATGTACGACAGTGAGGTTGCCAAAGCAGGAGGCATGTTTCTGTGCCTTTCCTTCCGCTCAGGAGTAGGAAACAGGATACTAGTTCCTGTCATCAACAGTCTTGCTCATCTCTTGGGGGGGGGGGGGGGGAAGGAAGGAAGGAGGAAGGTCATGGCTTCCTTTAATGGACTGATCCATCTCATGTTCATTCCTCCTCTTCTCCTAGTGCCTTCCACTTTTTCTGGCATGATTGCCTTTTCCAGTGAGCCTTCTACCGCACAACATGCATCCCCCCCTTTTACTGTGAGGATTACAGCTACGTTCAGACAGAATGAAAAAGCCGGGGATGGGTAGATGACCTCATTGGCATTGCTGATCAAAAAGTCCTGATGCTTTGACCCTGTGACCCGGGGCTCAGCTGCAAAGAGGGAGCAAAAGCCATAAAGAATGACAGCGCCAGCAATTCACACAGGGGATGTTTCAACAAAACGTTGCAAATGCAGACACACAGATGACAAGAGACAGGCTGCCGGAGGGAGAAAAAAAACAAAAAAACCAGAAAACGGAGTCTCTTTGGAATATAGAAATAGGCTTTGGTTAGTTTCTCTTTTAAAAATTTTCATTTTCCCTACATTTAAATTATTAAAACCTCAAGTGTTGTGTGCCCAGAATATGTGCTTTGTGAAAATTAATAAAGTGAACAGAAATGATTTTTGGGGGGGGGGGGTTTGATCTGAAACACAACTGCGTAGAAACAGCTGTTCTCACTATGAAGAAAACAATGTTGTATTGGTATGCCATACATGCGTTAACGATGAGGGGCCTCTTATGGAAAAAAGTTGGCAACCCTTATTTGCCACTAGAGGTGCGTGTTTGTGTGTTCTCAGACTGCAACTCTCGATGCTGCCTGAGGCGATTCTGGGAGTGGCCGTCCAGAAGCATGACTTTGCAGACTTCTGTTTAGCCCTGACATGTCTGAATATACAAGAGTTCGAATTCATACCAAAAATGAACTTCCCGTCTTTTAGTCCTACTGTTTGTTACCATTCACACGGACAGAACTACTGCAGTGGGAGACAACTATTGTTTTCACACTGAGGCAAACCTGAAGCCATCTGGTCAATCCTGGTAGGGTGCCCTTGGCAACCGTTCTTATTTGTTCATTATCGGCCCCAAGAGCTAGGCACGGAGCCTCCCTGTTTCAAGGCAGTCTATCTCTTAAGTACCTTTTGCCAGGGGGAAGGGAAGAGAGGAGATTTCCTTCCCAGCCAGCTTTGAGGGCTCCCAAAGGCACACCGCTGTCCATCATCCAAAGCTGGACGTTGGTCTTAACAGGCCTTTGGTCTTATCCTGCAAGGCCCTTCTGAGACTCTTATGCCTTAGAGGTTAGGAAGGAAACGTCAGAGCACCCACTCGGATGCATTCTTGAGCTGTTTCGCCTCGTCATGTGAAGTGTTTTCGATGCCCTGGTGTGTGGCTGATTGTACCGGGCGAAGTGCTGAATCTGAACAACAGTGCATGCTTTGAGATGTGGGGGGCAACGCGGCTGAGACAAGGGGCTGCTTGTCTGAGAGAGATACGGGGAGGGGGGGTGTCATCGGCCAAGGCGCTGGGCTAGACAGAGCTGCCAGATGCCATTCTTTCCTCCCCACGGCTCCCCTCGGCCCTCGGGGCAAAGCAGGGGAAAGTGCTACGACTCCACCCCACCCCAACCCACCCCGTAGCTAACAAGGCGGGATGGAATGTGCTTAGCGGAGACGCCCACAATGCAGGCAGACAACGGGCGCAAGGGCTGGAGAAGGGCGGGATTCTCTGGCTTAGAGCAGCGTTCCCCAACCTTTTTCGGTCCTCGGACCGGCTGGGGAAGGCAGGGCACCCCCCGCGCTCGTGCGCATGCACGAACAAGCGCTCTCTCTCTCTCTCACACACGAGCATGTGTGCCTGTGCGAGCGCTGCGCCGCCGTTTGTGCATGCGGATGTGCGCGAGTGCAAGCTCATGCGCGTGCGCAAACGGCAGTGCGGTGCTCGCACAGGCGCACACGCACTCATGCGCATGCGCAAACGGCGGCACAGCGCTTGCACGGGAGTGCTGGAGAGCGCGCGCAGGCGCAAACGGGCTGTGCGGGGGGTGAGTGCGTGCAGGGGGTGTCTCGGCGGCCCAGTCCGGCTCAGGCCACAGACCGGCACCGGGCTGCGGACCAGGAGTTGGGGACCTCTGGCTTAGAGGACTGAGAGTGGTGGCGGGGGGTCAGCAATGAAAGTCAATTTCTAAGGTTTTGCTGCTGTTAATAACAGACTGCACATGGCAAAGCTGAATGTGTGTGTGTGTAAACCCCGCCAGGGTGCTATTTGGTTCCTCTTCTCTGGGGTTGATGAGAGTGAGGAACGAGGAAAAACTGTGCATAATTTTGTTCTTCAGCCACAGAATCTGGTGGATGCAGGCAGGTCACTGTTCTAGTCCTCATGAGCAGCAGCAGCCTAGCTACACCTGTGTTGTGGCTGCACCCTGCTCTGCGCCTTGTCCTGAGGACCACAGGGAGGGCAGGCAGGCTGTGCGGAAGATGGCACCAGATGCTCAAAATGATTGGCAGGGTGCATAAAATGGTGCACTGGGATTTCCTTGACTCCCCCCGCCTGGGAATCTTCGGTGGGTTCCACACCTGAAACAGGAACACGGTGGAAATGACCTTCGGAGTCATTTCGACCAAAAACCTCTACGCATTTCTGCAGGCAAACCCTTTGACCACCAACAAGCTGATGAGAAAATGGCTTATAATGACTCTGATGCAGTAATTTTTCCAAAATATGTTTTTAAACCACTTGGTTTCTTTTCATATGAGAAGTGTTTGGCCAGAATCCTCCTGGGATTTTGCTGCGGAGTAAGTAAAACCACATATCTCATGGCAACCAATTACAGCTAATTAAGAAGAAGCTGGTTCCACGCTTAGGGTGTGATCAAACGGCAATGTTGGATCGCACTAGACAGCGTTGCTTCCCTGGGTGTGATCTTTAAAGTGATCCTTCTGTCCACACGTGATCCCGTCCCGATCACTCCAGCCCAGCTTCAAAAAGAGGAGCCCTGCCACTGGACCAAAAAGATCCGGATTGGGCACAAAGCAGGGTTGGACTGCTTTGCAGTCTCTGGTGCAGACCAGCCCAAGCTATTTCCCAGTGATCACATGCTGAATGGGCAGCAGTGCTCCACTCTTACACCAATCCATGCCCAGTTGGGACCTTTTTTGGTCCATCAGCAAAGCTTTTATGGGGCTGGCCCGGAGTGATTCCCAGATGGATGGAAGATTGCTGCCAGCAAAGCAATCAGGCACGATCCTTGCTCACGGACTGATCACACTTGTAAGTCTTTCCCCAGGCAAATAAACAAAATATCCAGACTTGGTTGAGTTTAGCTCTAAAAGCAGGCTGTTGCTCTTTCTCTCCTGCCCCCCTCAATAATTGGTGTTAGGTGCTGTCTAGTCACCTCCTACTGATGGTGACCCTGTGAATGAGTGATCTCCAAAATGTCTTGTCCTCAACAGCCCTGCTCAGCTCATGTAAAACAGAAGGCTGTGGTTTCCTTTAGGGAGTCAATCCATCTCGTATTTGGTGTTCCTCTTTTCCTGCTGCTCTCAACACTTCCAAGCATTATTTCCCCCCCCCCCCCCGTGAATCGTGTCTTCTCATGATGTGTCCAAAATATAACAGCCTCAGTTTCATCATTTTTGCCTCCACAAATCGTTCAGGCTTAATTTGCTCTAGGACCCACTTATTCATCTTTCTGGCAGCCCAGCAAATCCACATAGCTTTTCTTTAGCACCAAATTTTAAACAAAACAATGTTCTCCTCTCAGCTTTCTTCACTGTCCAGCTTTCACACTCGTACATGGTGATCAGAAATACGAGAGTGTGGATGATCTTGGTCTCCAGGGACACATCCTTACACTTGATAATCTTTTCTACTTCCTTTATTGCTGCCCTTCCGGGTTTCAGTCTGCTTCTGATTTCTTGGCTGGAATCTCTGTTTAGACTGATGATTGAACCAAGATATACCAAATTGTTAACTCTTTCAATTTTTTCTTCGTCAGCATTAAAGTAGTGCAGTTCTTCTATAGTCCTGATTTTGGTCGTCTTAACGTTCAACCACAGTCCTGCTTTGGCACTTCCTGAAGTTCAGAAAAAGTTTTTTCAAGTCATTGCTGCTTTCTGCCAGTGAGATGGTGTCATCTGCATATCTGAAATCATCGATGTTTTTTCACTCCTCCTCCATCTGAATCTGGTCCAGCTTTCTGTATGTTCTGTTCTGTGAATACATTGAACAGATAGGGAGATAAAATGCACGTGTCTGACCTCTTTGGCTATAGGAAACCAGTCTGTCTCTTCATATTATGCCCCAACAGTAGCTCCTAGTCTACAATACAAGTTATACATCAGGACAATCAAGTGCTGAGGCACCACTTTTTCAATCAAAACAATCCATAGCTTTTCATGATCCACACAAAGGCTTTGCTTTATAAAGAATAGACTATCTTCTGAAATTATTTGGTGCGCTCCAGTAGCCAGTGGATATTTGCAATATGATCTCGAGTGTTTCATCCTTTTCAGAATCCAGCTTGAACATCAGGCATTTCTCATAAGGTAATATACTTTATCGTAACAACTTGAGCATCACTTAGCTTGCATGAGAAATGAGAGCAATAGTCCTATAATTACTGTGGTGTCTCCTTTCTTGGGGACTGGAATGTATATTCAACATTTCCATTCTGTGGGCCATTGTTTTGTTTTCCATATTTGTTGGCACATTCTTGTTAGGATTTTGACAGATTCAGCCTCTGTGGATTGAAATAGTTCTGTCGGTTTCCCATCTACCCCCGGTGATTCATTTCTTCCTGAAGCTTTCAGAGCTGTTTTTACTTCACTTTCTAGAATTGCAGGTTCTTTATCGCAAGGTTCCTCCTCAAAAGAATCTATCATCCTTTTATCTCCTCTGTATAGGTCTTCAATATACTTTTCCACCTTTTCTTTCTTTTCTTCTGGTCAGATACTGTGCTTCCCTATTGGTCTTTCAGCATTCCTAATATAGACTTAAATTTCCATTTGATTTCTTCAATCTTCCGGAAGAAAGCTCTTGTTTTTCCTCTTGTTGTTGTTCTCCTCTAGTACTTTGCACTGGCCATTATAATAGTTCTCTTTGTTCCTACATGAGAATCAGTGAAAAGCTGCATTTAGGATTCTGGCCCTATTTCTGTCATCTTTTACTTTTGCTTCTTACCCGTCCTTAAACATTGGGTTTTTTACATTTTTTTTTACTAAATATCTCCCATTTCAATGCACAATTCTTCTGGTTCACAGTCAACTGAGTTTAGTAATGCAAATCTTTTATGTATGTGGACTTTAAATTCATCACAAATATTGTTGAAATTATATTTTGGTACTAGGATTCTTTTAGTGCTCTTCTTCAGCAATATGTTTGATATTAACTATTTAGCATCAGTATCACAATATGCTCCTGGTGTTGTTTGGCAGAGAGAATACAGCTTCTTCATCTCCTGCTTCCAGTTACATAGTCTATCTGATTTCTATATTGGTTATCTGGTGATGTCCACATGTCCAGTCATCTGCTTGAAGCATGTATCTGTGATAAACAAATTGTTGGCTTCGCGGAATTCTATGAGTTGTTCTACTGCTCCATTTCTGATCCCTATGCCAAATTTTCCAACAACATTTGTTTCCACATTGTTTCCTACTTTTACGTTTCAATCGCCTATGTTTATAAGCCTGTCTTGTTTTGGTATGTGATCAGATTTCCTCCAAGATGCTTGCATAAAAGCTTTCAGTTTCATCTTCTTCAGCATCTGGTGTTGGAGCATAGACTTGAATGGTGATTATGTTCATAGATTTTCCCACAAGCGTGATGAGTATTATTTGGTCGAACCTTGCATTGGTAGCCCCAAACTGCCTGGGATACACCTTGCCTTTAGAGTCACCACATTGCTTTTGAACTTGTCATTTCCAGAGTAAAGCACTTTGTAGTTGTCTGCTGAAAACGTCCCAGTCCGGTCCACTTTAGTTCACTGATACCAGGCACTACAATGTTGATAGTTACTTGTAATTAATTCCTTTTTGCAGTAACTAAGGTGTAACCAAGTTACATAACAGCTATAATATAATGAGCCGTGACTTAACTTCTTTTGCAATGTAAACAGACCTGTTTCAGGTCATTTTTATAGATAGTTCCAGGAAAAGTGTGATCTCTCTTGTATTACCAGCCAGTGTTTATAGCATTCTGATAATGTATTTAAAAGTAACTATTTTCGTTATTTTTTTTCAATAACAAGAAAGTAAAGAAATTTGTTTCTTTAAAATGGACTGTAATGATAACCAACGTCTTGGGCTGGGGGCTTTGGGCTGTAACTGTAACTGATTACTTTGTAGAAATAACTTCCCGAACTCGGTTCTCAGATCAATTTCTCCAGCAGCACTTAGCGCTGTTCTCTTTTAACCTCCCTCAGTGTCCCAACCGACAACGTCAGACGAAATAGTTGTTGCAGGATCCAAGGTGATTCTCCGGTGCGAGGTGGAAGACCCTGACGATTCTTCACTGCAGTGGTCCAATCCAGCCCAGCAGACACTCTACTTCGGGGAGAAGCGAGGTAAAACCTTGATGCTAAGAAGTTGGCATTTATTTTCCAAATTCTCATTAGAAGATTATCCCCAAGATGTTGGGACCCTCTAAATCTTGGCGCCCTGGGGCAGAACCCCACTTGACCCTAGCTGGTTACAGCCCTGCCCTCACTCTACTGTGGAGCAAATGTAGGATTGAATGTTGACAACAGTGACAGCCCTCCCTATGGTGGCCGCCGATGCTTCACAAAGAAAGAGAAGCATCTTAAGGGGGCTGCATTTTTATACACTTTGCAGATGCTAATTTATATAGATATGGGTGCATATTTTAAAATAATTGCTGTGATTTCAATAGAAGTAGATTACATCTTGTGAGGGTGGGGCGGACGGGGATGGACAAGGCAAGCTGCTGTTCAGTCTGCTTTCTGCCTTAGCTCAAGCTTCCAAACTGTCTTCAGTGGCCGCCCCACACAGAGCACTTTACAGTAGTCTATCCAGAAATAAGTAAATCACCACAGTTATGGCTGGCACAAATCTGTGCTTTAATCCTTTCATTTGTCACAGTATGTCACACTTCAGAACTGACGGCCTCTGAATCTGTGACACATTTCACGCTGCCTTCCTCCGCACGCACTCTGCCAGATCACAGTTTCTTTGCCTCTAATGGCCTATCCTTGCTCATTGCAGGCGACTGTCATGATGGAATTTCCTAGGGAGTTGATAAGTGAGAATCTACCTTTTGCAGCTTTTCCCTCCCTCTGGATGTTTATACCTCCATGAGGTCTAGAAACATGGTGGGCTTAAATGAAAAAACAGAAATCAGAGGTCCCCCCACCCCAAATATTTTGCAGGTTCTGCATTAAGAACACATTAACACATGCTTTTGGGGTGGTTATTACAAATTTGCAGAATATTCACACCTGTTACTTCGGTCACTTTCACCTTTCCTCTGTGCTCTAGCATTACGAGACCTTAGAATCCAGCTGGAGAAGTCGACACCCAACGAGCTGACCATCAGTATCGACAATGCGACTCTGGCCGACGAGGGAGAATACACCTGCTCCATATTCACAATGCCAGTGCGGACTGCGAAGGCCATTGTCACTGTGTTGGGTGAGCCAAGGGAGGAGGAATGGAGGGCAGCGCCCAGCCCTAAAGACCAGGGGTGCCATGGCCAGTTTCGGAGTGCCAGGGCTCACCATAACAGTCCTGTAGGCAATCAACTCCCCTTTGAGAGTCAAAATATGCAGGCAGCTGGATCTCAGTCCCTGTCAACAAAGGAGGAGCAGATCTTTGGAAGGCTAAGGGCTCTGAATTGCCTTTCATGACAAAGTGCTCTCCAATACTTTTCATTTCAACAGGGATAACTGTCAGGCATAAAAGAAAGTGGGAAGCTGAGCACATTTCTCGATAAGCAGGGGGTTGCCTGCTTAAATAAGCTTCTTTCCGTGCCTGATCCTTCTGCTTCCTTGATTCTCTGAGCCAGGCTACAAAGCCCAAAGAAAGCCAATGAGATGATGGCCTGCTGGCATGCAACATACAGGCTAGGACAGTTGTCATCCACCGCCAATTCCTCATGCAAGTCACTAGTCCTCAGTGCTAAAGTTTCCTCCTTTTCTTGCAGGAATCCCACAAAAGCCCCAGATCTCCGGCTACGCGGCTCCTCTCAAGGATGGCGATACAGCCAAGCTGATGTGTATGTCTTCGGGGAGCAAGCCCGCTGCTGACCTCCGGTGGCACAAGGGTGACAAACCCTTGCAAAGTAGGTGATGGTGGGAAATGGATGCCGTGGGGACTACAGTTCCCATTATCCCTTAGGACTACTCGTGCTGGGAGGGGCTTCCCTTGAATTAAAAAAAAAAACCAAAAACCCACAGCGATTCAGGATGGTGATACCTCTCTTTTACTCTCAGCCTGATGATCAGCCATGAACACACAAGGTGGCCAAAGTAATTTTTAGCCTTACATCTCCCAAGAGCTCCCCAGCCAGCAGCGATACAGAGTCGTTATTACTTTGAGCTCAAATTAGGAATGTTGTGTTAGGCCAGCCCATTCCTTTTGAAACCAGTGTCATTAGGCTTCTTAGTGATGTGTCTGACAATCTGGTTTCTGTGTTTTGCCCTGCCTGCAGCCTCTGTGTCATCTTCAAGGGCAGCCCCCCCCCCCCCGAAAGGACATGGACAGTGGAAGGGAACCCACAGGCAATACCCCAGAAATTCTTCCATTTTATTCCATTTATTTTATTAATCTTTTTCACTTCTATACGACCCCATTAGTGCATTTGCTCTCAGGACGGTTCACAGAATGCAATAAAAACACTGTGTAATAAATATAATAAAAATACACTGAAGTACAATAAACCCTGTTGCTAGCTAAAACAATGAACCTACCTTTAAATAGACATGTGCACCTTATAAGCCATTTGAGCATCACAGATCAGTGTTTGCCACCAGTAGAAGGCAGCTTTATATGATTCTGTCTTGATTAGCTTCCTAAAAACTGAAACAGATCGCGCTCATCTGGTTTCTAGATAAGTAATAGCCCTGACTTATCTAGAAAGTAAGAAAGGAATAGAAAAGGTGGAATTCAGTAGTTCCCAACCTTAGGTGCCCAGATGTTCTTGGACTAAAGCTCCCAGAAGCCTCCACCAGTCACTGTGCTGGCAAGGATTTCTGGGAGTTTTAGTCTTAAGAACATCTGGGTTCCCCAAGGTTAGGAACCACTGCTTTAATTGGAGCCGTGGATCTTCAGGGAATGGCTATGAAACCACAGTTGTAATTCATCTGTCAATTATGTAAGAGGCCAGAGGTTGATTGGCAGGTCTAACCAGACTGTGGCAAGTCCAAAATGGCTCAAGATGACCAAGATTGGCTAAAATGGCAAAACATGTTGATTATGACCTTGAGTCCTTCGTCTTGGTCCTAGTTGGCAGGCATCACGATTTCTGGCTCTTCCGATTGCTTGATTCTTTGGAAGAGATCGTTAACCAAATTATAATCAATATTTCTTGCCTTGTCTCCTCCAACAGGTGAACCATTGGTAGTAGAAGAAGATGCCAACGGGAAGACGTTCACTGTCACCAGCCGTGTTGAATTTTCAGTGGGGAAAGAAGATGACGGTGCAGAGGTCACCTGTACGGTCGATCACGCGTCACTCCAGAACTCCGACAAATCCACCTCCCAGCGGATATCCGTGTTCTGTATGTGATTTTGGGCAATCGGGCGAGGCAGGGCACAGGTTAGACCAGGAGTGGGCAAAATGCAGCTTTACAGATATCCTTGGGCTTCATCTCCTGTCAGCCTTAGTCAGCAAAGCCAGTGGAGAGGAATGATGGGAGTTGTAGTCTGGCAAACCTTGGAGAGCCATAAATTGCCCATCACTGGTGAAGCCAATGTTAGATGGGGATGCTAGAAGTTAACATTGAGGGTACATAGCTCAGTGAGTAGAGCGTATCATGTGCACAAAAACATTTCCTATGTTCTGCTTGGTTTTCTTGTGGCATTACTAGGACTCTGATATCCATCAAGTGGAATCAAGTCCAAAATAAGTGCAGGGACCAGCTAGTAATTAAGGAACAGGGTATTTCTGAGCCCGGGAATTTGTGGTGGCTAACAGAACCAGGCTTATAGTTCCTGTCAAACAAAAATCTTCTCCTGGTTTTCCCCTCCAGTGTTCTTCCTTTGGACAACCACAATTTAGGAGAACTTTTTAGCCAAGGCTACTGCTAAACAATTGGGAAACCTTTATCGATCTACTATAAATCTTACCTGTTTCTTTATTAATATCTGAAATAAATAAGTCACACAGAAATTTATTTATCTTAAATATTTATATTCCACTACAGGGGTGGGGACCCTTTGGCACCCCAGATGTTTGGGGACTACAACTTCCATGGTCTTTTATCATTGGCAATATAGGCTGGGGATTCCACGAATAGTAGTCCTAAACATCTAGAGTGCCCGGATTTCATGGTAAAGTACAATAAACAATATAAAACAATTCAATGTTTCAAAAACATCAAAAACTTGCAATAAGGAAGCCTCTATAGCCTATTAAAACCATGATCTATAATCCCAAAAGGCTTTGGGGAACAACCATGTTTTATCTTGGCACTGTCATGAGATTCGTGTTGGCACCAATTGAGCCTCTAAGGCAGTAGCTCCCAACCTTGGGCTGCCAGATGTTCTTGGAGTACAATTCCCACAAATTCTGGCCAGCCGAGCGAGTGAGAGTTCTAGTCCAAGAACATCTGGGGACCCAAAGTTGGGAACCATTGATATAGTGGATCATTCCCCATGGTGGGACAGAAAGAAGATTTGCTCCTCAGCAAATCGTAGTGATCAGGGAGGTGTATATAGGAAAAGGTCTTCCCTCAAATATCCAGGTTCCAAGCCATTTAGAGCTTTATAGATTATTTACCAACATATTGAACTTGAACTGGAAGCATATTGCCAGCCAGTGTCATATGAGCTATGAAAAGTGTTCTTGCCGAAAAGTGTTCCTGCAGTGTAGAGGGTAAGAGTACATGGCAACCAGTGTCCAGACATTAAAGCTAGCACTGAATCATAGAATAAATGAGCTGGAAGGAGCCTATAAGACCATTGGGCCACCCCCCTGCTCGGTGCAGGAATCCAGATCAAAGTATATCTGACAGATGTCCATCTAGCTTCCTTTTGAATGCCTCCAGCTTTGAAACACTCACCACCTCCCAAGGTAATTGGTTCCATTGTCATACTTTCTAACAGTCAGAAAGTTTTTCCTGATAGTCAACCAAAATCTGGCTTTCTGTAACTTCAGCCCATTATTACATGTCCTGCGCTCTGGAATGACTGAGAACAGATCCTCCCCTTCTTCTGAATGGCAGCCTTTCAAGTATTTGAAGAGTGTTACCCTCTCTCGACTCAATCCTCTTTTCTTAAGGCCCAGTTTTTCCTCATAGGGTTTGCACAAGAAAATCTTTTCTGTCCCTCCCCTTGCTCTGAGATTTGTCTCTCCACCCAGAGACCTGGGGAAACATAGCAAATCCCTAAGACTTCATTTGGCAGCTTGAGCCCTCCCTAGTGGTGAGGAACATCTTGAGAACTTCAGTGTGGAATTGGCTCCCATCATTACTCGTGACTATGGTGGTCATTGCCTTAAGTTTTTCAGTTTTCCTGTTCTTTATTTGTCATGTCCTCTTTGTCTCACTGTCTTTCTCTCCCCAGACAAGCCAACAGCTAGAATTGAACCAAAACCTGACCATCCACGAGAAGGACAAGATCTGGAACTCCATTGCGATGGTCAAGGCAACCCAGTGTAAGTCCTTCCTGTCCCAGGAAACACACACTCTCTGCTACACAATCCACACAACCCCTCAAATGACCCCTTGTAACCTTGTCTTTTCATTAGCAATCCGGCTCTTTATGTTAAGAGTGGTGAAATGAATGGTCTACATTCAATTTTGACTTGTGGTTTCAACCTAATCTGCACCACCCTGATAGTTTTCATTAAAACAATACTTACATAATGAAAACCATTCATTATTGTTAAAGACTGTTTTTAAGTCAAGCTGTTGTTGTTCCAAGCTGGTTTTCAAAAAGTGGTCATCTGTTTTAACTGTTATTTTAAGGGCTGTGCTGTTTTTAGATCCAGATGGCAGTTTTATTGATTTATTTTTTAAAATATCAGCTATGTTTTATTTGTTTGGTTATGAAGCACCTGGAGAAAGGTTTTTCCTCCAAAGCAGCGAGTAAATATTTGAAGAACATAAACAGAAATAAATAAAGGGCTCGGGGTTGTGTAGGGCCTACGTGTTGTGATCAAGCCATTCTTCTTCGGTGGAAGCGAAATTGTGCTGTTTATGCCATTTTGGCTAAAGAAAGAATGTTTGTGGAATTGTTTCTCTTGGGAAAAAACACACTGTTTTTTCTTATAATGAGAGGAACTGAAGAGAAAGATTTTGTTCAGCAACCTATCAGGTGTCTGTGTTTTCAGAAGGTAATGCCAAAAAGCTATCAAGCCAAACTTTATAGCCATAAGAGCGAGGTTATTTTTTAAAAAAATTAATATTGACGTTTCCAACAAGCTGGATTCTGTGACAAATGTTACAATATTTGCTTTTTCTTCCCCCCTGTCAGGATTCTGGTGGGCAGTTTATGCTGGTTTAGAGGAATGTAAATAAATTTGTTGCCAAGGACCAAGGGGCACAATTTATTTCTGGCCTGCATTTGGCCTGTTTGGCAGAAGAGTCGCGGCAATCCATGGTTTAAAAGAACGGCTTACAGTTGGACAGATGCAATGCTATGAGAGTGGATAGCTCAGTGGTTTAGGGACCTGGCTGTCGAGACAGAGGTTGGGAGTTCGATTCCCCGCTGTGCCTCCTTGACAAGGGCTGGACTCTATGATCTCATAGGGTCCCTTCCAGCTCTGCAGTTCTCAGATGATGATGAGAGAAAGAAGTAGGAGAAGATTGCACTGGTAGAGGCAGTTATCTGAAAAGATGAGACAAACTACCACTCTTCACAATTAGGCCAATGGACAGGGCAACAACACTCTCTCGCCTCACTCAATGCAAAATTCTGCCCTTGACTTCATTGTCATTAAAAAGACTTAAGCTGAAGTGGCAGCTCATTATGACAAAACAGAGAAATCAAAATCCAAGAACCTCATTACAACCTCACTTTTAAGAGGTCAGATCGAGCCTTGTGGTGGATTGATGGCAGTCTAAATGGTGGCAAGCGCTCCAGTGCTGGAGGCGTTCAAGAGAAAACGGGACAACTATCATCTGCTTTGATTTGGATTCCTTCGCTGAGCAGAGGTTGGACTCGATTGGCCTTATAGGCTCTTTCCAACTCAATTATTCTATGATTCTGTGATTTTAACTGCCTAAATTGTGGCAGTTAATTGTTGCTAACTAAGCAGTTGTTGCTAATTATTAAGTTGCCACTGGTATTCCTAGCTGTGTGACTGGCACATGCAGAAATTCAAGCAACGGCTCATGAATTAGCAGTGATTCACTGCTGCAATTTACACATTGATGCTTACGCTGGCTTAAACCCAGGAGGAACAAAAGAGCGGTAGGACCTTTTCTGTTTCCTCAGGAGTTTATGCAGAGAAGAGCAGAGGGAGGCATGGCGTTCTAGGATCACCTGGAAACTCACAAATGCAAGAGTAGGTGATCCCTTTAATCGACCACTAAGAATATAAAACAGAAACAAACAAACAAAAAAAACCAAATAGCGAGCTTTCGATGATACTTCTTCTTCTTCAGGGCTGTGTGTCAAGTTCTTGTGGGCAGTTCCAAACTTATGTGCTGTTTTTAATATCCCGAATTCACATGGCTGAGGGTGTCGAGGCCAGGCAAGGTTCTTCGATGGAAACAGCTGCAGCAGGCGTGTTGGTTTCAAGCTCTGCTTCAGCCAGCAATTTGGAATTTGTGGCCCATCTCTTAAAACCGAGAACAGTCACAGGCAATCTTGGGGGGGGGGGGGGGGGCTCCTTCTCCCTTTCTGCCTTTTTGAAACTCAAAGAGTTTCTCTCTTTTGTCTCATGTTTATAGTGGCCACTTTGATTTGGATAAAGTCGTACATGTTCATTTAGGTGTAAAGATACGTAAGTAGAAGGTGTTTTTTTTTAATGATTTAAGCAGAATTACATTGTTCGCCTTGCCTGAGTGGGGAAGATTGAGACCAGGTCAAACGGCTGCATCCTCTGTATTGATGGGCAACTTCAAGGTCCATGGTTCCCCTCTAAACTTAGGACTTAGCATCTTAGCACTGCAGAGCTGGAAGGGACCCTGTGGATCATCAAGTCCAGCCCTTGTCAAGGAGGTCCAGTGGGGGAATCGAACTCCCCACCTCTGGCTCCACAAGCAGAGATCTCAACCACTGAGCTATCTAGCAGTATAACCTCTTTCTCTGTCGATCAAACTTGGGCTGGAGAGCCCTCCAGATGGAGGGCCCCTTCCAATGGAGGACCGTCCTGCCTAAGAGAGGATGCCCTGTAGATTCTCCACTGTATCAGGTGTCTCAAATTCTCAACCTTTCCCTTTGCAGCCCTCATGAATACAAGTGGGAGAAGGAAGGCGCAGAGATGCTGCTGACGGATCCCCAAGTCCAGGACAACATCCTCACCTTCGCCAATTTGAACAAAAGCGACAGTGGGACCTACATCTGCTATGCCTCCAGCATTATGGGCATGTCCATAGCACGTTACAACCTGGCCGTGAATGGTACGCATCTGCTGGATGGTGGGCCCCTGTGTAGATTTTGGGGGCTCTCTCTTTTGCCCGCTCCTAACAGCAGTTTTAACAAAAGATGGCACCGTGTAGCATTTTTGGGCAAAGCGCAGTTATTCTGCCCAGCTTGTGCTTCTCTGGATTTTGCAATTTATACAGAAGTGCACCTCTCTGGAGGAAAAATCCCATGGAAATCTGTATATTTAGTAGAAATAATCTTTGGGAAATCATCCTTTTAGGACAATTGCTTGCATAAATGAGTACATTAGGGAAATTATATTGGGAAGATTGCTTCCAAATATATATGGGCTGGGAGTAACATAAAGAAACATGTGTGCAAATTTTCGTACAAAGCCGATCAAAGTTTGGGGTGAGCCAAAAGCAGAGTTGGAGGAATAAGAAAATAATAATAATAAAAAAGCTGTAATTGACTGAGCTCCTCCAAGCTCTCCCAAGGATGATGTATCCTCATTGACAATGTTTTATGAGTCCCCATAACAAGGTTCTCTGAGTGGCTTGCAAAAAACCTTCAGTACAGAAACATTAAAAAAGCTAGTGGTAATGCAAGAAATTTCCCAGAGCCCACCCTCCATTGGTCTTACCTGCAAATGGGGCCAAGCATTCAAAGGGGTGGGGGAACTAGTTCTGGACAACTCTCTGTAGTGGCAGCTCTCTAAAGCAGGATGGGCCTCCTTGGTCAGCAGTGGTAGTGGTGTGTTACCCGCACTCCACCACTCCCAAAACTTCAACACCTGTGATGGACACCTCACCAGACCTTATGTTACATCTTCCTCTATAAGCCATGATATCAAGTCAGGTAAAGATGGCCATCTGTTAATCTTCCTTCCTTCCTTCCTTCCTTCCTTCCTTCCTTCCTGCCATCCCTCCCCTCATTTCTCCTTCATCTTGTGATCTTTCCATGAAATCTCCAGCAACAGGAGACGGTTGTGTGTGTTTTCTCCTAATATTTGCATTGTGGGGGTGTGTGCAATTTGGTCTGTGGCATGCTTTTATTTTGCAAGCAGCTTCCCCTAAATTGGTTTATGTGGACCCATTTTGCATGCATTTTAAGAATGCTTGCTCTACAGCAACATCCCATGAGATGAGAACATGGGTGGAATACCTGTGCTTCTATTTGGTTCAGGAGGTGCAGAATTGAGAAGATCTTGTTCAAATGCAAGCAAAATGTATGTTCTGGTCGATCCGTAGTAGCAACAGCTTCATCCTTCATGGTCTCCTGGAGGGGGCAACTGGAAAAGAAGAGAGGGATTCTGCACCTTTAATCTAGATAGGGGGATTTCAGGAGATGGAGCTTGTCAGGGGGTTCTGATTGGCAGGAGTTATGAAAGGGAGGAGGAATGTGGGCACCCCACAGGGAGCCACCTGCTGAGATGTCTTAGCCAAGGATTTACAAGTTCACAACCTGGGGTTAAGGATGTGAAAAAGCTGTCAGTCTTACTCACCATAGTGCCTTGAACGCCCAGAGTTTCATCTGGTTTCAGAAGCTAAGCAGGGTCAGATCTGGTTAATGTTTGGAAGGGAGACCCCCAGAGAATAACAAGGACCTCCAGGTAGGTCTAGAAAAGAATTTTACAGGAAACCCTGGAGATCCATTGCTGCCATTCAGAGTTGACAACACTGGCAGAGATGGACGAAGGGTCCGTCACTGCCAGACAACTCCTCTGATTCCTGCGCTCTCATTGCTTTTCTCTAAATCCAGCCAATATTCCAGTTCCATTCCCATTCCATACTTGTTAGGCTTTTCATCTTGCACAAAAGTGAGTGCATATTAATGCATTCCCTCTAACATGCACAGCTCTTAATTTATATATATTATATATAATTTCTTGCAGAGCATTTTCATCCTATGCCGCTTTTCGTTTAAACAAAAAAGAAAGTCCCACTGCAGTTTACAAGAGCAACTGATTCAGTAAAGCCAACAGTGAAAAAGAACACAAAATGACATAATAATAAAAAGCATAAAAGCTAGAATCCTGTTGGTTAAATACCCCAGTGTAACTGTGATGACATAAATTGCTGCAGTAAATTAGTCACTAATTAACAAGTTGCTATTCATTTGCAGCCTTGTCGCACACCAACTCACAAAGCAAAATAAAACCAGGGATTTATTAACTAGTGGCAATTTGTAATTTATTGCACTGCACTTACACTAAGGTAATTAATGAATAGGATTCTGGTCATTATCTATTCAAGAATAATTCATTAATAGCTATGGTTACCATAACAATTGGGGAAATGTTCAGGAGGATGTCTGAAGAAGTACATAAAGAAGAGGTAGATTAGAATTTGAAAGTCTATCTAATCTTAAATTTTAAAAGGAAAATGCATTTTTCACTGACCAAACCATGTTTATTTTCATTTTTTCCCCTCAAAGCCCATTGCCTTGCACTCATGTGCCCCTCCAGAATGCTCTGCAGTGCTCTAGAACAGTGGTCCCCAACCTTGGGCCTCTAGATGTTCTTGGACTTCAACTACCATAAATCCTGGCCAGCAGAGGTGGTGATGAAGGCTTCTGGGAGTTGTAGTCCAAGAACATCTGGAGGCCCAAGGTTGGGGACCACTGCTCTAGAATGTAGATTTCTGAGACAAGATGGCTTCCGCTCTGATCGCATTCTGTTGAGGCGAAGGGTGAAGCCAGAATATAAACACAAGGAGTCACATGGGTTTAAAGCCATTTGTAGTAGAATCCTGTAACAGTTGACTCGAAAGCTATTTACACAAAGCAAATTAAACTGATCGGTTAACTGATTACATTTTTGTAGCTCTAATTAGAAGGGCCAGAATCTTACTGGTCATCTCAAACAGAGCAGTCGGATCAAATCCATAAGATTTATATAAGGATTGACTCGCCATATAACTTCTGATTCAGTGGTTCTTGTTGGACCTGGCAGTGGAAATTTTTACCTATATCAGTAGCTCCCAACCTTGGGCCCCCAGATGTTCTTGGACTACAACTCCCAAAAATCCTGGCCAGCACAGCGAGTGGCAAAGGCTTCTGGGAGTTTTAGTCCAAGAACATCTGGGGAGCCAAGGTTGGGAACCACTGGCCTGCTCACGCAGCCTCTCAGGGCCAGCTCTACTTACATCCTGGTGTCTCATCTGTACGAAAACAACCGTACAGTCTCAGTCAACTAACTGTTAAGAGAAAAAGCTGGAGCTAGGGAAATGTGTACAGCCCTTGAAGAGAATTACATGATTCCCTTCTCGCCCACGGTTCTTTCACACTTCCTCCCAAAAGGTCAGCATCTCAATCCTCTTGTGTTCCACCACCCACAACACAACTCCTGTGTGCCTTGCTTTTTGCTCCCTTTAAAAATGCTTCCCCCCCCCCTTTCCTTAGACTGCTGTGTGGTGATGGATAGAGCTGTCTCTGTTGAATTTCTGCTTGCTCAGCAGTGGTCTTGCTGGATGGCGAGTTCGAATTAGTCCCCCCCCCCCCCCCGGAAAGAGGAACTGTTCCTCATCTCCTGTTAAAAGTACAGGGCTCCGAAAACAGCCAGCACAGGGAATAGTTCAGCCATCCACATGGGTTGTTGTTTTTCTTCTTTTCTCTTCATTTTTGTCTGGTTCTTTTTTTTCTCTCTTTATTTTTGTCCAGTTCTGTCATGTTGGCTTTGAGGCCTAAAGAAAAACAAAGGAATTTGAACTGAAATGTTTGCCAACAAGACCCCTTTCCTCCTCTTTCTCTCTAAACAGATGCTAGTCCAGTACCGCATGCTGGGGGTGCCTACCACGCCATCATCGGGGGAGTGGTGGCTCTCATCGTGTTCCTCCTCCTCATCCTGCTGATCATCCTGGGACACTACCTGATCAGGCACAAAGGTAGATCCCCTCCTGATATCCCCAGAGGTTCATCTAGCTTGTTTATTTTCAGTGGCTCCACCCATTCTCTCTCACTGGACTTTCTCCCCTTAGTCCAATGGTTCCCAACCTGGAGTCCCCAGATGTTCTTGGATTAAAACTCCCAGAAGCCTTTACCACCAGTTGTGCCGGCCAGGATTTCTGGGAGTTGTAGTCCAAGAACATCTGGAGACCCATGGTTAAGAACCACTGCCTTAGTCCATCTCTTGGATTTCCTACCTCCATTTAGCCTCAGCCTCAAAACCCCGCTTCTCTCTCTCTCTCTCTTCTGATAGACCTCTTGTTTTAATCTTTTTTTCTCTATCCTCAGGATGCGATAATTTTTCTGTTGTTTTGAAGCAATTTGCGATGTCTGTTGTTGCAGGCCACACAAGCTTGCGTCAAAAAAAAAAAGTTCCTCTTTTAGGTGCTACACAACTCTTTGTTATGCTTCCTAATTTTTGTTCTGTGTCATTTCTGCAATCTAACCTGCCCTGGTTTGTAACTCTTCCTGAATTCCAGGATCACTTGCATAATTCTTAAAGTAATTGATTCCACAGCAGAAATATGCAAAGATTCCAACAATGGAATGTATACACAGACTTCCATGCTCAATTTTACCTTCCTTCTGCTCGCCTACATTATCAAAGTATGTGAATGAGTAAGGCACAATTAAAAAACAAACAAACAAACAAAACCCAAAAACACAAAGCAAGCTTGACTTGATCAGATCAGAGCTTGGAAGTAGTGATTAAAAAATTTAAAAAGCCATAAGTAACAGGTTGAAGCATTGGTAACTTGCAAATCGTTTTTTGCAATATTTATTTATTTGAAGTGTAACTGAAGGCTCTGCTAGATGGGGTATTTGTACCACTATTTGATTCAGGTTATCTACTAATCTTACCAGAATTTTCCCAATATCCACATGAGGTTCCCCCACCTTGCTTCATACTTCTCCACTTCAACCCAGGGTTCTTAGATGATTTTCACCTTGCCAGAATCCTTGATTTATGTTTTGTTTTGCTTTTTTCAGGGGGGAAGGGAAGTAGAGTGCTATGGTCCTTCCAAAGAAATTCTCTGGTGCTTCTTGATCAACACATGAAGGCAACAGTTGACATTAGAGATCGGCACAAGCCAAACCATGAACCAGAAAAACCCACGAACTGGACTGGTTCATGGTTTGGTTCGTGGTTTGGTTCAGGGACCCTTTTTTGCTGAAATGAAATTAAGCAAAAAGCTCCTTGGTGTCTCGTTGTGTTCAGCAAAAGGGGATGCCCGCCCAACCCCTCCCACTGCCCCGTTGGCGCCCTACCTTGGCTTCAAGCTCTGCCACTACCTCCTCTACTGCCATTGCCGCCGCCACCACCATCGCAGTAGGCCTGGGCCTGTTGTCTCTGCGCCTGCCCTGCCTCTTAGCTGACAGGTGGGCGCATGCACAGAAGCAGCAGGCCCTCGGTCCTTGAACTCCAAGCACAACCCCCCCCCAAAAAAAAAAACCAAATCACAAACCAGTTTGTTTTTCGGGGGGTTAATGAAAGCTCATTGTTCATTGTTCGTGGGTAGCTGTGAACCATGAACCATCATGAACCACCAGGTTTCTGGTTCGTGCCCATCTCTAGTTGACATAGTCCAGGGAAGTGCACATGAACCATGCAGAGGGAGCATTTGCTGAGCAGCAGTGAGTGCAAGTAAACGAAAAGTACAGCACTAAAGCACAGAAGCAACTCAGCGCTAGACCATCAGGACACAAGTCCCGATAAACCTTGGGAGCAAGTGATAAAAAAGGAAGGTTCAGGCACAAATACTGTATCTGGAAAAGCCCCAACTTAGCAAAGAACCATTTCCCATTGATGAAGACTTTTAAACCACTGAGTGTGTGTGGGGAGGAAACTAGACCATCTAGCCGTCATGGTTGGAGGCATTTCAGTCTTCAACTTTTTAAAGTCTGGCTTTGAATCCCTGCGTACTCTGCCATGTGACAAGCTCTTCATCATAAACCCAGACATGGCAGGTTCGTGCAGCCGAATGCTTCCATGTAGTTGCAGATGGAGGAAAATGTAACTCTGCTTCTTCTTCTTTTTTTAATAGAGGTGTTTGGAAAGCTTCCGATTTCTTCATAAGTCTAAAGACTAGAACTTGAGGTCGTTTTTTTGGGTTTTTTGTTTTGTTTTAATGAATGTAGAAAAGTGGGAAATGGTAAAATGTGTCCATCCGGATTTGAACGTCTCAAGTTTGTTGTGTGCATCAGAGGCGCTCTGCCAGTTAGCTGCTGTGATGAGCGTCCCTTTTTGTTTCCTGTTCGGAATAAAATTATTGTTCTGTCTGCAAAGAAGCCAAACAAAAAGGGACACTCAGTGAGCTTTGCACTGGAATGAGACAATTCTGAATTTTCAAAAGGAGTTGGCTTGTATTTTCAAAAGGGAGACTCAACGTCTGTTGGGGTTTGGGGGCGAAGGGGTTCTCATCTCTTTCCCAGCGAGCCCAAGCATTCTTTGGAGGAAAACGTAACACCCAGTGAACCTGATCTAGGAGTCCGTAGGTCTGTCCTTCATAGAACAACTTAAAACAATGTGTAGACCACCTTGCTTGAAGGTCAAGTTTGTTCCCCTGTCTGATCTTGGTTGATTAGTTGATTTTTTGGCAGTGGGTGGGTACGATTATGTCTGACAAACACAGACCTTGAAAACATGCAGAAACTTTCATGCCAGAACCTCCTTCGTTGTCAGAATTAACTATAGAAACTTCTCCACCAATTAAGAACAGTCATGCATTTGGGATTTCCCTAATCATTGTCATTGTCATCATGTGCTGTCAAGTCAATTCTGACTTAAGGTGACCCTTTTTCAGGGTTTTCCAAGTAGAGAATACCCAGATGTGGTTTATCCTTCTCTACTTCCTGGGGTGTCCTGGGACTGTGCAGCTTGCCCAAGACGACACAGGCTGGCTCTTCTCCCGGGAGGTAGAGTGGGCAATCAAAGAACACATCCCTGGCTCTACAGCCAGAGACATAAACCACTGAGCTATCCAGCCATCTATCCACTGAGCTTTACTAGGGTTTCCCTCATAAGGGAAAAATATAGAATTTTAGCCTTTTGGTGTTTTGTTTTCATACTGAATCATTGCGGACGTTTTTCATATTCATAGTGAAGCATTATAGAAGTGTTCCCTCTGAAAACCAAACCACCCCCCACCCCGCTTTGTGACACCCTTCCTCTTTCTTCATCCATCCAGGGACCTACTTGACCCATGAGGCCAAAGGTTCAGACGACGCCCCAGATGCAGACACGGCCATCATCAACGCGGAGGGAGGTCAACCAGGCGGGGATGACAAGAAGGAGTATTTCATCTAAGTGGGGAGGGTGGGGCATGGCGGCAGGGCAGCAGGGGGGGAGGAGGAGGAGGAGGAGGACGTGGCGGATCAAAACCCAACCTCAACTGGACGGCAACGGAACCCACCCACCCACCCTCTCTGTCTATGGAATTTCTCTCACGCCCAGGAAGGAAATGGACGGACAGACAAAAGGGACGATGGTGTGGGAACCACGATCGGTGATGGACAGAGGAGGAGAAAGAGAGAAAAAGAGAGACAGAGAGAAGATTGGCTTGGCTCACAACGCTTCTTTGAACTTGTATAAAACATTGTTACTAAACAGAAAACAAAACACGACACCTGAACATTGAGAACCCCTCAAACAAACCCCTGTTCCTGCTTGCTTGTTACCTACATATCTGCGGCTGCCGTACTCGCACTAAACACACAGAGCTGGAGAGTGAGTGATACTGATAATTCCTTCCTTCCTTCCTTTCGGCTCATTTCTGAGGCTGTGTTTTTTCCTTTTTCCTTTTCTTTTTCCTTTTTTTTTTAATGGCGTGCTCTGTTTTTGGACTCTCCCTTTTCTTTTGGAAATCTCTGTTCTCGTTGCCTTCTGTTTCGAATGTCTTGGTGCAGTGGGGGGGGAGGGATGTGGGGGGCTTTGTGGGGGTGGGTGGTTTGGTTGGTGTACCTCGGCTTTCCTTTGGACTTGTCACGACTTTTGGGTTTCTAACCTCGAGGATAAAATCAGCAGATGGGAAGACATTATCCAGAAAGGATATTTTTCAGTCTGGAAAAAATAAAAGTAGAAGAGAGAAAACCTTTAATTTCCTCTCCTCTTTGGGAGACTGGAGAACAGAGGTGAATTCATGAGATCTTCTGGAGGAAACCGTAAGATCTTTTGATTTGCCCAGGGGCCGAGGAAGACATGATGGCTTTCAGGGAGGTCAAAATGGGGGAGTGGGGGCTCGTAGTAAGATTTGGGAGATCAGCTAAGCAAGGTTTCCTCTTTAACCTGAAAAGGGAGGATCCTGACCGAGTCTTCCTTTCCTCTGCCTCTCGTGTTCTTGGGTTCTCCTTGGCTTCTGTGATTAGGAGGATTTGATGCCCAATTAATCGGAAAGCGTTTGAATGGCGTGGGGAAGGAGGAGAGAAAGGTCATGCTGATTTTATCCTTCGATATGGTTTTGTTTCTCCAGTTGAGTCTATTTGTTTGAGAGAAGAATGTTGTTGTGTGGTAAGTGTGCCAAGGGGTGCCAGCTACCCAGTGCCAGTCCCTGTCAAAACCCATGGCAAAAAGAAAGAAAGAAAGAAAGAAAAAGTCTGCCGTTTGGTGCCAACCTGGGTGTTCCTTGAGCTTCCAAGACAATGGTCCACCCAGGTGCTTCGGGGGCCATTCCAAAGGAGTCCCTGATACCCTGGGTCTCTTTCTTTCTCTCTCTCAATTTGGAACCACAGTTTCTCAGTGCAAAACGGGTGTATCTGCCCTCCTGCGTCTTCCTTGGTCGAGTGAGGCCTCCTAAGGGTGCGTATGTGCCAGTCGAAGGAAGAACCAAGTCCTGCCAGTGGATGGGCCAAAAGTGTGGGGCCCTTGAGTTGGAACAAGCAGGGTTCTTTGACTGACTGGGGTCCACAACTAAAAACAACAACAACAAAACCCTATAGTTTCAAGGCTGTATAAACTTTAAATGACCCAGGTATCGTTTGTTTTAAAAGTCCCTTTGGGGTATTATTTATTTGCTTACTTACTTATATTTATTTAAAGGGCCCTCATAATGTGAGGCCCAACACCAAGTGTCCTCTGGATACTGTTGGACTACAGCTCCCATCAGCCCCAGCTGGCCTAGCCAGTGGACTGGGTATGGTAGTCCTTCAGCATCTGGAAGGCCATGTTTTGCCCAAACGTGGCTTAAGCTGTAGCGTACTTTGCTACTTCAGTAGGCCTGGAGATGTAAAATTTCTGAAAATTTTCTATTTTTTCCAGGGGAAAAAAAACATATTTCCCCCCTGTTTATTTCCAGAAAAAATGGCAATTTTTTGGGAAATGTTACATCTCTAGGTAGGCCATAAGCATGGAGCACTGATGAGGACAGAACTTGGTCCGTGTTGAATGAAGCTGAGATGATGGCTACCATTTATTTCCCCTGGCTGTTAAATTGAGCAGATGGCTACCATTTATTTTTCCCTGGATATCAGTGAGCAGTTGGATGTTGGGGGAGGCGGACCCTTGCCCCACAGATATGCTTGAAACATCTGCTTGTTTCTGCTGATCCCTACCCCACCCCGCAAACTTTATGATGTGATTCCAAAAGGGGGTAAATCGGTGGCTGATCGGATATTAGATTGTTGTGTTATTCTCCACGGCTGTGGCCTACATTTCGTACAAAGCTGCCAGCCCTTGTGACTCCAGACCCGTGTGCCACAGGGGGTGAGCATCTGGGGGCTCAGCGGCTGCAGTTTCCCTCCGCCCTGGCGAGCATCGCCATTGGTGGTGGGTGGTGGGCATTGTAGTCCAGCAGCAGCTGGAAGGTCCAGCACACCCCAAGGTATACCTCTGCAGTCTTTAGAAGAAGGGATTTTGCAGGTGGTTCTTCCCCTTTGCCTTTGGCCACACATGCCTTGTTTCAGAAAAACCAGTTCGATGGCACTCATACTACTTTTGCATCTTTTCCGATAACTTCACAAATGGCCAGAAAGTGCGAAGATGCTGAAACAAGGCAGAAGCAGATTTTCAGAGGGCTGTGTGTGTTTCCATTGCAAATAGTGGGCCTTTCAGGTTTTAAGGCGCCTACTGAATAGGCAATGCGGAACCGGGGGTGAAAGTCCAATATTGCCTTCATTTTGTGCATTTACAGGTGTGTGTGTGTGTGTGTCTTAGTGGCACAGAAGGTTGGCATATTAGACCTCAAACACACAGCCAAATGTGACAGCACGGGCTGCATCAGAGTGTCTTGGAAGGTATTGTATATCCAGGTTTCTCCTAGGGATGATGGCGGCCTAATTTGTGAATGTAGTTCAGTTGGGGAAAGGTGCTTCTGACCCTTTGTAGAGAGAGTCCACTACCCCACACATACAGCGATTCCAGGAAATGGGTTTGATCTTGCATAGGCAGTGGTGTGCGGGCAGATTTTGGAGAGGACAGCTCATCTGTGCCAAGTTATAGCCAGAACTTTAGAGGCATTGCCAAAGGGGCTTCACCCTCCTTTCCAAAATAGACTCAGGACCCTGGAGAGCAACTTTAATGGTTTAGAGCAGGGGTCTCCAAACTAGGGCCCGCAGGCCACATCCGGCCCGCCTTGCCTTTTTATCTGGCCTGGGCATAGGAAGAGGAGGGAAGGGGGACCCAAGTGAACCCCCACCCCCACTGTCTTCTCTCCTTCAGCCCTCAAAAATGTGTAAAATATATGATGTGGCCCTCATACTGAAACGTTTTGAGACCCCTGGTTTAGAGGGATCGCCGGACCAGATGTATTGCCTTTACGACATCAAGGACGCTGGTTTTCATGGGAAGGATTTGGATGTGGATGTGAAAAAAGCAAAGTTGGTCCACAGGCCCCTCTGCCCCTGTAAGGTGGGTCTAATCCTCTTTTTGAGCCATCTAAACCAAGGAGAGAGTGTGTGCATGTGTGGCCCTCCAGTTGTAAATGGACCATAACTCCCATCATTCCTTATAATTGGCAATAGTGAATGGGGCAGGGTAACCTCTGAAGGGTCACCTGTTTCTCAGACCTGATCTAAGCTAATAGGCTCCTGTATATCTCCTACCAGTAAACTTTACTGTGTGAGTAGATTATGTACTTGGTGGAGGGTATAAAGAAATATTTCCTTCTTAAAAAGAAAAAAACACCTTTCTAGCAGCCTTTTCTTCATCGTGTCCAGCATGCAAACACGAAAACAGGTGGCAGTGATCTGTCCAGTTCCTTCTAATGGCCTACATGTTATCACAGTGCCTCAGAACCACCATGCTTAGAGACAGTGAACGCTGGACACGAAGAATAAATGAGATTAACACCCTCTTGCATGGTTATGCTATGGAATTTGCTTCCAGAAGGTCCAGTGATGTCCACCAAACTTCACTTGAAGGGAAGAGTTAGACAAATTGTGGAGGTTAAGACTAATGAAGACTATAAGTCATAATGGCAGTGTATAATCTTCCATACTCAGGGGCAGGATATCTCCCAGCTTCTGAGGAACATGAGTGAGAAGGTATTATGGTGCTCATGTTCTGATTATGGGCTCCCCTCTGTCATCCAGCAGAACTAGGAAGGGATGGTCAGCACAGATGGGATCTCAATCTGATCAGCTGATCAAGAGCCCAAACTTCCATCTTGGCTTCCACTCAGTTTGCAGTCTGGCCTGAAAAATCCCAGAGAGTCAATGTAGAAGAGCCATTTCATGGTCTCTGACTTTGAGTTCTCTATCTTTAAGAGAGAGAGAGAGAGAATCATAGAACCATAAAATAGTGAAGTTGGAAGGGGCCTATGAGGCCATCAAGTCCAGCCCCCTGCTTGGTGCAGGAATACAAATCAAAGGATATCTGCCAGGTGGTTGTCTAAGTTTCTCTTGAATGCCTCCAGGGTTGGAGCACCATACCACCTCTCAAGGTAATTGGTTCCATTGCTGTACTGCTCTAACAGTTAGGAAGTTTTTCCTGATATTCAACCAAAATCTGGTTTCCTGCAGCTTGAGCCCATTGTCTTGCACTCTGGGATGACTGAAAACAGATCCTCTGTATGACAGCCTTTCAATTATTTGAAAAGAGGGAGAGGGAGAGAGACTCAGCCTGGAGAACCCTTTAAAGACAGGTTGGTTTCAGATCAGGGGCATAAAATAGGACACAAGGAGTGGGACGAGTGGCATACGGCTGATGGTGGAAGCAAATGGGGTGATGGGAACCAAAGTAGGTATTCAGACATAACCCTTGCACTCACACACAAGCAGGTCGGCAGACATGTAAAGCAAGCACACACGTGTATACACGAAAGCAGGCAGGTGTTTGCTCTGATACTGCCTTGCCCGCTCCTCCCTCCTGTTCATTCATTTCACAATTCAACTGAGGAACTGAAAACATGCACGCTCCCAAATTAGAAATCTACCCAGTTGCTGCTTGGTTTCAAAGCTGGGCACTTGGAGTGAGTCATGCACCTTTATCCTCTCTCTCCCTCCCCCCATTCTTCTCCTATTTTTTTGGCTACACATTCAGGCTGGAAGTGCAGCAGGAGAAGAAGAATACCGGCATGACTCCAGCCAAGAAAGGTCGGCAACTCCTATGTCTCAGAGGCATTGAACCCATTCAAGTTTTTAGCCTGAATGTTACTCAGAATGGGTTCAGCACCTTGGAGAACGCCTTCAATGTTCAGGGCAGGTTGATCACCTCCATTGCATGGGAGCCACCCACCTTCTCCCGGCCCTGACCCTCTCTCCACCTTGGGAAAGGAGTCAGGCAGGAGTGAATTGGGTGGTGGCGGCACTGCTGGGACCATTCTCTATTTTAATTACAATTGGCTTGAGGTGGCTCAGGATCAGTACCTGTGAGTTCCCCTGGCTTTGGGACCATACAAATAAAATTGACCATTAGAAATTGACCGAGCCAGGAGTGCATTTCGCAAGACAGAGAGGGGCTTAGAAAGAATTTCTCTCTCTCTCTCTCTCTCTCTCTCTCTCTCGCTGTTTGTGAGGAAGAGAAAGAGGGAGATGCAGATCTTATGCCTTGCTAATTAGAGTGGTATCTGCTGCTCAGTGAGGTTAACCGTAGTTTAAAAACCCTTGTTGTCTCTTCCAGCATGAAACAATCACCTGCCTTTTCAAGCTTTCTCTGCCAGCTCCCATGTTAAACAAAACCTTTGGTGTTGCTTTTTAAAAACACACATACACACAAAGCACATACACACCACTCACACACAGTATCTTGTGGCTGAATGCCGTGAGCGGAGAGCAATTCCCCTCCATTGCGTTTGCCAGGGAAAGCGGTGACTTGGCTTTCCCCTCCTCTCGCTTCCCTCCCCCTTCAAACCTTGCGGGATGACTAAGCCTCTACAGGTTCTGCATTCATATCAACAAAACTTCTTCATCCTTAGAACTTCATAGCCACCCACGTATTAAACAGGAGTGTAAGGAGCTGGTAGCGTTGCTTAAAACACACCTTGCCTTACAAGCTAGGAGGGGGTCTCGAGAGATCTTAGTCACGGGTGGCAAACGGCATTTGCTGAAACCCACAAAGCTACTCTGGTGGACAGCAGCCCTGCTCCTGCACCCAATGTGGTCTAGTGGGTAGAGGGACTGACCAGGACTCAAGAGACCTGGATTCGAATCCCTGTTCAGCCATGGAAACTCACGGGTGGAAGCTGGAACCGATAAAACCACTCCTTGAATATCTCACTGACCTTGAAAGCCTTATTAGTTCCAACTTGATGGCGCGTAACATACCACAATGCGCATGGTCCTAGTCCATATGAGTTAGTTAGTTAAAAGTTTGCTAAAACAAACCAGTTCAGAAAATAGGGATCAAAGGCAAAAATAATACAGAAAACCAAAATGACCAGATTTCCTATCATGCAAAGTTGCAGGGGTCAAGAATGAGGGGGGGGATGTGTTTTTTGTTTTAACTTTATGCCTTTTTAAATTCAGCTCTGTAACCTACCCTGAAAACCTGGGCTATAGAGTGGGCTGTCAGTGTTTTAATTTGAATAAACTTAATTAATTATAAAGAGAAACAGGTTCTCTAAAATATCAGCTGCAAAAAAAATATGTTTGCAACACAACAGTATTTCAGAACAGAACGCTTGCTTGTTCATTAGCAACTAGTAAATTCTGACAACCAGCTAAACAGCTCCACAGGAAATGTGCCTGTGCTTCTTGGGTCTTGGCTATTGCCCTCTCCGAAGAATTAGTTTAATTAGCTCGACACTGTTCTGGCTTTGATGCTCCTTTTTTTGGGGTTTTGTAAGCTTTAACTGTACTCGTATGGAGTAGGGCCACGGTTCCTACAGAGGCGTAAGCAAACTGTTTATAGGAAAGGGAAGCCTTCTAGATCCGATGTCTTAACGTCTCCTTTCCAAGAATTAGATTCCAGTTTGCTAATTGGCTTGGCAATGACGTGGAGGGCTTTCAGTGAAAAACTTGCAGACGGCCGCTTCATATATTTTTTAATGTCGATTATTTCTCACTGGTTCTCTTTAGGCCCCGGCGAGGCAGCTTCCATTGCATGCACATGTATAAAAGCACAATATGCCCCGGAAGAGAATGGCCCAGGGATGGGGAATTGAGTTGCGAGACTCACCGTCGAGTGTGACTCGACTCGGGGGGGGGGGGTTCCCCCAATGACTCAGACTCAGGCTTTTGTCCCGCCCACATGGAGCTCTGGCCCCTCCCATCAGTACCTTTCAGACCTCCCACCACCAGAATGCAGCCCGTGTAGGGTTAAGTCAACCTTGATGCAATAAGGTCCATGACAAAGATCCATCCCTCAGCTAAACTGCCCTTGTAGCTGGATTTTCATTTATTCAATGCGATTATTCCATTTAAAAACCAATCCTTTCTTCACACAGCTCCAAGCCGAGTGTGCATATATCGCTTCTGCCTCCTTGTGAGAAAATGGCCCTCCAAGAAAAATTAGACCCTATTAAATGTCTAATCTGTGCCAGGAAGGAAGGCACACGCCAATATTGTCCCTGTTTTGACATATCGTTCAAAGGCAGCGGAAACATCGTTCCTAAGAGACAAGCCGTTAAATTGCAAAACCTACAAAGATTTATTGACCGTTTTATTTGTCGAGCACGGATAGCTTCGGCTTCGTGGCGTTTCCTGGCCGGTTGTCCTATAACTTTTATAAAATATATATATTACCAGTTTGGGATATACAAGATGCATTTTATGGGGGCTGAAACTCATTTAGCCCAAGAATCTCCCTCCCCCCCCACACACCCTTAATTTCATGACAAATTTGAATCACAAGATCTAGAAGATTTCTCCAAGGACTTTCTATCAGGATTGAAATCTAGAGACATTTTAAATACCAATTGTCTTTCTCTCTTTTCTCTCTCTCCCTCCCTCCCTTAGTTCCCATGTCATTCTCTTAAAGCCCAAGATTCCATCATTTGTATGATATTTCTCTACATATTAAAAAAAACTATATGGGTGGAGCTATTCAGATTTTGAGACAGGGCCATCCCGTTGAAGCTACGTAGACCAGGCATGGCTTACCTCTCAGTGGCTTCCATCAACACTGACTGATCTTTTTTGAAAAAGTTATTCAACTCCTCCAAGAGATTTTATCCACAAAAAGTCATTTTTCAGAGCATGAGGACCAGACTTGGCTCTATATTCCATGCAGTTATTTATTTTTTTACTGTCCAGTTCCTGAGTTCTGTCCCATATTTCGTTCTTTCCAGGAATCTCTGCCACACTCTCCACATTTTACCCATCCGAAGTGACAGGACATTTTGCCTGTATTTGGTGGCAAAGTGTGTTTGTCATTTTGACCCTAAAAACAGGGAGCTGATGATGAGCTTTCCTATCAAATCCCAACAACCCTGAAAGGTCAACTAGCCAGCAATCTCCCTCCTGGATTTCTGAGGTCAACTCAATCATGCTCAACATTTAAATGCTGGCATCCATGGTTGAAATGTCACATGGAATCTGGGCAGTGAAACAATAAATGCTGAACAGCTGCAAGGATTTCAGGCTGGCTGAATGCACTCTGCTCTGACAGAGACAGGACCAAAAATACCCCTAAGATTTGTCTTTCCTGGGCTTGTCCTAAATGTAGACTCCTGGCCCAGGTTAGAACATATGATCATAACAATACAGGGTGCCACACTGATCTTCTCCAGAACATCATGGGGTCCACATCTATCCATACTCAAAGCTTGGGAAACTGTCAGATTGTCTGTCTGGAAGTTGAGTTGTGGCAACTGGACTTCTTTCTTGTTAGGTTGAAACATTTCACTACTCATCCAAGTAGCTTCTTCAGTCTGAGGAGAGTTGGTAGGAGACCCCTGATATTTCCTCCACATTGGTTTCACTTCTTCCTGGTCCAACGTGGAGGATAGATCAGGGATCTCCTACCAACTCTCCTCAGACTGAAGAAGCTACTTGGATGAGTAGTGAAACGTTTCAACCATTAGGTTGAAAGAAGTCCAGTTGCCATGACTCAACTTCCAGATAACCTCACCTGGATGACTGAGAATCTTCACAGATATGTCAGATTGGCTGTTTTGCTTTTTAATGAGAAGACTAAGCCACTTCTATGAGGTGGTATGGGACAGATTACAGGAAAGGCGGGGATGTGCATGAGATTTAATCCACCTTGTCATGACATTTTGCTCTTCCCCCCCCCCCCCGACTAACCATACATGTTTCAAGTATGGTATGCATGATGACCAGCTCATGCAAGTCCTAGGCCCTTTTGTGACTTAATAAGAGACACATGGGCCCATCATCCTTTTCAAATCTCATAGCCCTGGGCTTGAGTCTTACTCGCAATTTTGCACCAAAGTCCTGGGATCTCCCAGCCTCACCGTTCTGTGAGTTCTTGGCCGAAAACATCCAACTTTGTCTAAGGTCCCTACATAGCTCTGTGCCAGGACTTATGGCTCTGAAATCACTGACCTACAAACCACAGTGGAGTTTTATTTATTATTTCTTAAAGAACATGTAAAATAAAGCATGATACTTCAAATATAATGCTTCAAAATGCAACGCACACAAACCAACCAACAACAAAAGGTCAGAAAAGGCCCTTTAAAAGGTGTTAATGAAGCAGAAAAATCTTCTGAATTTATGAAGCTACACTTTAGACATGGGCTATTTGTATTCGTATCCCTGGGAATATGACTACGAATAGCAGCATCACAGGTACCATGGAGGCCCGTTCCCTCCCCCCAGGACTGGCTGGTCCATTCACCGTTCACAGCATGGCGCTTGGCTCCATTGTCATTGTTGGTGTGCCAATCATGGAAGGAGCCCCACCGGCTCTTCCTCACCTCCTCACATAGCCAACCACTGCAACAAGGAGGCAGGGAGTCTCCCCGCTCAGCTGATGAGTGGTTCAGACTCCTTCCATGCTGTGAACAGTGAGTGGACCGGCCGGTTCTTGGGGAAGGGAACGGGCCTCCATGGCACCTGTGGTGCCGTTATTTGTATTCATATCCCCAGGGATACCAATACGAATTGCCCATGTCTACGTAGGACTCCAGAGTGATACGAGCACATCAGAAAAGGTTTCTCCGGATCTCTCAGTAGTATGTAAGGAAGAAAATTCCCTTGTTTGCTAAGTGAATAGAAGCAGGACCTGTTTTGATAGAAAGGGTCCGTTTCCTAGTCCTTGAGTATTTTCAAGCTGCAGGTGAACTTTTCTGAAGACCATTGGAGAAAATTTAATACCACTTTTCGGTTTGAAAAAAACAAATCTTGAGTGGCTTATGACAGAAAAGAGAGAGAGAAGAGAGAACCAGCTGCTGAAAAATAATAAAAGAATATTTCGGTGGAAAGAAAATAATTATTTTATTTTATTTATATACTGTATTGACTTTCTCCCAGAGTTGGGTCCTAGGTGGCTTACAATGCAGTTAAAAAAAAAAAAGGAAATTGGAATGCAATAAAATGACAAACATTATCATAGAATTGAATTCTTTATATTGTTAAAATACCATTACAGCAGTTAAAGAACTCTGGATTGAAATTGGCACATTGGCTACAGTCTGGGGCAATGAATGGCCAAAGGCCTGCCTGATTTTACTTTTTTTAAAAAGGTCTTTCTCTTTTGATGAAAAGATGGCAGGGAGCATGCAAGATGATGCTGTTAAGGTACTACACTCAATATGCCAGCAAGTTTGGAAAACTCAGCAGTGGCCAGAGGATTGGAAAAGATCAGTCTACATCCCAATCCCAAAGAAGGGCAGTGCCAAAGAATGCTCCAACTACTGTACAATTGCACTCATTTCACACGCTAGCAAGGTTATGCTCAAAATCCTACAAGGTAGGCTTCAGCAGTATGTGGACCGAGAACTCCCAGAAGTACAAGCTGGATTTCGAAGGGGCAGAGGAACTAGAGACCAAATTGCTAACATGCACTGGATTATGGAGAAAGCCAGAGAGTTCCAGAAAAACATCTACTTCTGCTTCATTGACTACGCAAAAGCCTTTGACTGTGTGGACCACAGCAAACTATAGCAAGTTCTTAAAGAAATGGGATTGCCTTACCACCTTATCTATCTCCTGAGAAATCTCTATGTGGGACAGGAAGCAACAGTTAGAACTGGATATGGAAACACTGATTGGTTCAAAATTGGGAAAGGAGTACGACAAGGCTGTATATTGTCTCCCTCCTTATTTAACTTATATGCAGAATACATCATGCGAAAGGCTTGACTGGATGAATCCCAAGCCGGAATTAAGATTGCCGGAAGAAATATCAACAACCTCAGATATGCAGACGATACCACTCTGATGGCAGAAAGTGAGGAGGAATTAAAGAACCTCGTAATGAGGGTGAAAGAGGAGAGCGCCAAAAATGGTCTGAAGCTCAACATCAAAAAAACTAAGATCATGGCCATTGGTCCCATCACCTCCTGGCAAATAGAAGGGTAAGATATGGAGGCAGTGGCAGATTTTACTTTCTTGGGATCCATGATCATTGCAGATGGTGACAGCAGCCACGAAATTAAAATACTCCTGCTTCTTGGGAGGAAAGCGATGACAAACCTAGACAACATCTTAAAAAGCAGAGACATCACCTTGCCAACAAAAGTCCGCATAGTCAAAGCTATGTTTTTTCCAGTAGCAATGTATAGAAGTGAGAGCTGGACCAGAAAGAAGGCTGACCGCCGAAGAATTGATGCTTTTGAATTGTGGTGCTGGAGGAGACTCTTGAGAGTCCCCTGGACTGCAAGGAGAACAAACCTATCCGTTCTGAAGGAAATCAACCCTGAGTGCTCCCTGGAAGGACAGATCCTGAAGCTGAGGCTCCAATACTTTGGCCATCTCATGAGAAGAGAAGACTCCCTGGAAAAGACCCTGATGTTGGGAAAATGTGAAGGCAAGAGGAGAAGGGGACGACAGAGGACGAGATGGTTGGACAGGGTCATCGAAGCGACCAACATGAATTTGACCAAACTCCGGGAGGCCGTGGAAGACAGGAGGGCCTGGCGTGCTCTGGTCCATGGGGTCACGAAGAGTCGGACACGACTTAACGACTAAACAACAACAATGCAAGCTTAGCCCCCCTTGGCCAAAGCATTTCAGAGCTTGGCATAATTCATATCAAAAATCAAAAGTAACTGATAATGGAAATAAATAAATAAATGGAAGTTAATGGAAATAGTTCGGGGGAAATTCAGGTGTCCTCCCAAAAACAAACAACTAATTATTTTGTTCAAAAACTTTAAAAAAAAATAAGAATCTGGGCTTTTAAAAAAAAGTTTTTTAAAAAAATTATTTATTTTAATATATATATATATTAAGCTCAGATGTCAAGTCTCTTTTTATAGTTCCTTCCCTGCCTGCAGCCATAAGCAGCCACTTAGACTTCATTGCAGGTCGCCTACCCTTACTCTGTAATTTTGGTAGAAGCCCTTGGAGTGGATTAGTCTACGTTCAAGCCCAGACATTCTCAAATCCTGGCCTGGATTGCAAAGATGGATCCATCTCAAAGATTAAAATAGGAATATAGCACAGTGAAATGTTGTCTGGGGAAAAGAATGCAAGAATTTTACAGAAATGCAAAATTCCTCAAGGGCACTGAAATCGGCTCTCCGAATTACACACCCTGACAGGCAAATTGCTTAAACCAGACAAGCATTTTTCTTTGGGTTAGGTTGGGTTGGGTTTCTTTGTCTTGTTTTATTCAATATTTAAGACATGGCAGATCAGAAGCAGAACCTGTCCCCTCCAGAGAAGTGATCTGTTTTGGAGGGATGCTGCTCATCCTGAGCCTTCTCATGACGCCCCCCCCCCTCCCAACCATGTCATCCTAAAATTCAAGCAGCTCTGTCAGTCTGTGTCTATCAATCTTAAGGTGTGACCACATAGATTTTTTTTAAAAGCTGGAAAATGCTCTAGGATTGGGATTGGCTGATATACATTTTTTCCCTGTTGACCACATGATGTAAAAGGAAATGTGAATGTGTTTGGAGTCGCATCACCACCATCTGTAGTTTTAACCCTCCACTGCTGGGGCTTCTAAATTTTTTGCATCAGTTCCATTCACATTGGTTCAGATGGTGTAATCTCTTGAACTAGTGCAGGAAACAATCCCTCGCTCTCCACCTCTGGGCCTAATATGCTAGTTCTTCCCCCCCCCCCCCCCACACTTTTAAAAAAAACCACTCGGTGTGCTGGGGCACATAGATTGCAGAGACGAAAAGAAATTGCTACTCTGCCCTTGTTTCCAACTTATTAGTAGCTCTTTGGTAGCTACATGAGAGCTATGTTAACAAGCCAATGACTTGATTTGTCTCGATTAGGGAGGAAGGAAGAGAGGATGTTGTCGTTAGTTCAGCTGGTTCATCAACACCACTTCTTGGGTGCCTCGTCATTGCTTTGAAAGTGTGAAATCTCAACTAGCATCTCTCGTTGTCTCCTCTGATGGCATCACCCTTGGGATCTTGGAAGGGCTTTGTGATAAAGGTGTTCCTTCAAACCAACCTACTGTACAGTGAATCCCCCAACCCATTCCGTGCAGTGGCAGCTTTCACTTCCACGTTCAAATCTCTGAGACCCACCAAGCATGGATGCCATTGCATGTGTAGGAACACCCGATGTCCAGCATGCGGCTGCTTCCGATTCACCCTGTGATAACTGCTTCTCAGGGCTGCCAGATGTGGGTGCGTTTTTTTAAAAGTTGCACTTCGTACAAATCAAGAGTGGTGAGAACACTTGTATCAAACATTTGCAAGTTGTAAAACAAACAAACAAAAAGTGTGTGTGTGTGGGGGGGGTATCTGTTAGAGGTCGCTTGCTAACCCTTGCTTTATAAGCTGGTGTCAGGCTAGCTGTCGCTGTGCTTGTTTGTATGTATGTATAAGAGCCAGCCCTACCATTAAGCTAAGTGGGAGAATCACCTTAAGCAGTGGATTTATGTTTTCATGAAAGGGGCAACAGCCAATTGCTTATGATGTAATTGGTGCCTGTTGTATTTTTGGAAGGCTGTTCTATTTTTAGAAGTAAAGGGGCAAGGACTTGTAAGATTTTCCGCCTCAGGAGAGAGAATTATTTGACCACCCTTGAGAGAGCGGGAGGCCCATTGGGTGCATCACCTTGGGCTATCAAATGTCTCAGGTCGGTCCCGCTAGCAAGCTGAGGCCGATCACCTTTGCTCTGAGAGTCAGAGGTGTTCATTGATGCTTCGTTTCCATTTTTAAAGTCACGATGTGCCGGTGTTGCAAAGGGCAACTTGTGCTACCCTCAGGGTTGTGACAGAGATGGGACTTTTCCAATTTTCTGGACTACAAATACCATAATTCTTTGTTCTGGGAATCCTACCTACTTTACAGGCACTTTCTAAACACCTGAATGTGATGCACCTGGGAGAAAGGTTTTGATGCTCAGCTTGGCCGAGCTCTGTCCAAACCTCAATGCTAGCTGGGAGCTTCCTTTCTGGACAGGAAGCTTGGGGAGAGCTCGGCCTAGCCAAGGCTCGGAGCCTTCTAATTTAGGCCTTTCTCCCAGGCGAGCCACATTTAGATGTCTGCAAGGGTTCTGTCTGTCAAGTAGAATTCACAGCATTGAGAATTCTGGGATTTGTGTCATCCAGTAAATTCAAAAATTCCATTATCAGTTGTGGGAGGCTGATTGGCTAGACGGAGTGTGGCTGATAGGACTTGCTGTCCAATCACATCTGGGAGACTTCACCTTCTCCACCAATGTGCTGGAGGCTGTGTTTGGACCGAGTTTTTTTTTGACCCAAAGGGATGTATCCATTTTCTCCCCATCCTCCTCCCTTGTCTCATTGCATTGTGGTTTCTCTCAGTGGGTAAGAGTCTCCAGGCAGGGCTGGAATTTCAAAGTTTTGGATACCAGACTAGGGCTGGCTGAGAGAAATGGAGCCTGTGACACTCCCAGCAGAGCGAGGCTTCTGTTTCACGGAAAACACAACACTTCCACATAAAAGTAGATGGCACCCCCAGTGCCACAGCAGGGAGAAAGAAAACGCTGAGCTCAGGAGAACAAAGCTGAGGGTTCCTGCGCTTGATTTTGGTTTTGGTTTTTTTTCCCCATCTGTACGATTAGGCCTGTTTGCAACGGTTTGCTTTAAAGCCAGTTGTAAGAATGTTGTTTTTCTCGGTGGCATTTCCTGCTTCAAAGGGTGGAGAGAAAAAGCTTTGGAGAATGGGAGGGGGACAACAGTTCATACTCACCTGCTCTTGGGGACAAGAGACAAATGGCAAGAATCCAACATTTTTTAAAAATATGATTCAATCATCTCATGATTATGAAGGCAATGGGAAGGGTTGTTATTTACATAATTATTTATTTATTGCCCCGTGGTTGTCTTTTACTGAGGTGCTTGTGGAACACCCAGGGTCAGGGGAGGCTGATGGACTAGACAGTTTGGGGCTGATAGAATTTGCAGTCCTATAACAGCTGGAGGATGAGACAATTATAGTGATCAGCTCCAAAGAGTGTAAGCATGTAAGGACTACCCTGCAAGATTAGACAGAGCTTAGGAAAGCTAATTCCTTCCTTCCTTCTTAACTTTTTTGAACCACACATCTCAGGATCCAATATCCCAAAAAGTAGCTTTGTAGGAAAAAAAAAAAAGAGAGAGCAACAAGACAGTTCCGTAGAATTCATGGAAGTGGTACAAAAATGTGTGTGATGAAATTTACTATTCTTCTTGATGGCATGAAATCCTCATGAGAATTCTCCACCACCTATCCTGAACATAACCCAACAGAGACTCTGGTGGTGGTGGTGGGCACTCCAGGTTTTCACCAGAACTTTCCAGGTGCTGGCCATGGTGCTGAAATCCTCAAATTAGGTTCAGCACCTTGGAAAATGCTTTAAAGTTCCAGCTGAAACCTCTTTGACCACTTCTGGGCTTCGGAGCCACCAGACTTCACGGACGGGATTCTGTCTTTTTTTTTTTTTCTCCACAGAAATTTAACCCACCATTTCAAGTGTCTTTCCAAGACGTTCAAATTAATTGCAGCGATTCCCTCCTTTAAAATCCTATGATATTCATAAAATGCTCTCTCAGTCAGATTGATTTCGGTCCTGGAGCCTCTCGTGATTGAAAACTTCTTCTTTCACTCGTCTGCGCATGGCCCGGCCCACTCACAGGGTCATCTGTTATTCAGCGGTTGATATCTCAAGTTAAATGACAAGTGATCACTTCTAATTTGTTACTATCATTTCTAATTTGTTACTATCAGCATCCCACCCACCCCCTTTGGGCAAGGTAATGAGGTAAAAATAAGAATGTCACCCCCCTTCTATTCACCTTAAGACCTTTGTCAGCAGGGTCTAAGACCAACCTTCAAACAGAAGAGGCCGGTGATTCTGACATTGAATTTGCTCTGAGAACTTTACAGGTCCTGTCCTGGGTGTCACACTCTATCCCTCTAAACTACTTTGGCATCTCTGCATAGCTCCTTTAATGTTCTGACAAAAACCCGGAGTGCACCTGTGAAATTAGTCTCATCAGCCTCCTCAGGTTCCACAGGCTCCCTCTGCTGCCTCCACTCAGTCTTTAGGGCACCTTATAACGAAGTCAACCCATTTGTTTTCCAGGTGAAAAAAAGGTGAAGGGGTACCCTTGGATGGGTGTGCCTCTGTGTGTGCAATGACAGCACACACACACTGAAATCTCATCTTATCAAACTCACAGCCTTCATTCTGGATTCTGTTTTTCATTTTATACATGGAGGTGCCCCAACGTTACAGTGGATTTTCTGCTTTCTAAAACTGTGGTTGCAAACCTCAGGGCCTCACTGTTGTCGAACTATAACTCCCATCATCCCTGACTTTTGGCCAAGCTGGATGGGTTTTCTGGGGGGGGGGGGGTAAAAGTCCAGCAACTTTGGAGAAGCCAAGTTTGGAAGCCACTGCTCTCTATAGGGTGCCATTTGTATTTGAAAAGATCAATATCAGCACTGTCATTTTTTCCCCCCCCAGGAAAAAATAGGATGCCTTCAACAAACATTCCAGTTGTTTATTTGTATATCCTAACTGTATCTGTTTCAGAAAAACTCGGAAGCAGGATGTCTGGTTTTCGGGGGGCCGGGGGTGGTGGCGATGTCGAACTGAACTGGTTACTATCCACCATCTTATCCTTTACCACTGGCAGCTGGCGCCCCCTACTGGAATAGGCTTATGATGCTTCCTGGTTGCAGTTGGTCTCTCCCAGTATTTACATGAAAGCCATATTTGTACTGACGTCTCAATTAAAAACAACAAAAAAGCAAACATACACATAACACACGGAAAATATGGGTTGGCAGTGGGGATAAGAGAAAGGAAAGGCGGCCTTGGGTTGTTCGTGCTGTGTTCTTGTATGTACATAAACTTTCAGGGGGGTGGGGGGAACAACAACAAAAAAAATTACAACAGAACGTCAATGTTACTTTATAACCTTTCTAAATATCCTGTGCTAATCTCAGAAGATAAAATATAAATATATCTGGATTATACATGTTACCTTACTGGCTTCTTTCTGCTTTCCTGCCTCGAGGGGCAGAGTGACGGGCCGGCGCCATTTTGGAAGGACATCAGGAGCGCAAGGGGGTCTTACCACAAGGTAAGGGGAGGCCTGGTTTTGGTACATCGTAAATGAGGAAGGCAACACCCAAGTGGATTCAAAAAGGCTTTGGCAACAAGGGAAACCCTGGCTTGAACAGTTCTCCAAGAAACAGCAGCCACTGAAAATTTCAAAGGTTCTCATAAAATCAATTCTCAGTGCCTGACTTGGGGAAAAACAAGTATTTGTTATACAATAAGACCCCCGTATCCACAGGATCGGTATCCATCCGCTGGTTCAATTATTCACAATCTGAAAATATTACAAATATTAAAAGGAAAATCCTAGAAATATATATTTCTAAAGATGAAGTTACCAGAACTAGCTACTAGAGGGAGCGAGAGACCACGCTATGTATAGCGTTTGCTACTAAGATAGTGTTAGCGATAATCCGAATTTTTCAGTATCCGCAGGGGCGGGCCTTGGAACCGATCCGCCACAGATACCAGACTCCTCCTGCATATACGTCCCACTTTCCCTCAAGTGAGCTCAACATGGCATACATGGCTGTCCTCGTTGTCACATTACTTTCACAACAACCCTGTGAGGCAGGCCAGGTAAATAGAAAATGACTGGCTTAAAGTCACCTTGTAATTTTCGTGGATCAGAAGCCAGATTGCCCAAGCTTCTGCTCAACTAACCACTACACATGTGGCTCTCCGTCAAGGTCAAATCTGTGTGCAGCAGCCTTCCTCAATGAGGTGCCCTGCATACGTTTTGGACTACAACTTCCACACAGTGTGCCCGTAGTCAGTAATGCTGTGGCCCAAAATTTCTGGAGGACATCTCATTGGGCTGCACACCGACTGGCACCTCCAGAATCTGAAACATAGACTGCTCTTTGATGTCACTTGTTATTTGAAGCTCTTCCAAATGAAGATGTCAACAATCAGATCTGTGTCAAGGGGTGATGTTGCACAAGCTCCATGCGAGGTGAACCGAAGACATGATGCTCGGGCACTCCTCTGTTTTCCCCTATTCATCTCAGAGAGGCTTCCATGGAAAACCTTCTAGGACAGGCGTTCCCAAGCTTGGGTGCCCCAGATGTTCTTGGACTACAACTCCCAGAAATCCTGGCCAGCACAGCTAATAGTGAAGGCTTCTGGGAGCTGAAGTCCAAGAACCAAGGTTGGGGACTCCTAGGAGATCATGATCCAAATGACTCTGTTGGAAAGGTGCAAGTCTTCTGACTCGGGCACCTCAGAATCCTGGCTCACTCCACGCTTTGGAGCTGCATCAAGAAGCTGATTCTCATCTCAGTGGCACCTTCTTGGGGAGGTACGTGGGGAAAAAGCAACACATGTAGTATATCTAATTTGCAACACAAGAACAAAACCAATTTATACCTGAAACTTCCTCAGTGTGCAGCTGTGCATCTATGTTCTATGTCGTACAACACAATTCATCTTTTTCTTTTTTCATCTTTGTGGTACACTGTGTTTTGCATTCATTGTGTGTGTAGTATATGGTATCACTTTGTTTCCCAGATAACTCTTCCCTCCCTAAGTGATGGTGCTGTATTGAGTGCCAGAAGGACAGTGTTCTCCTGCCTCTCACAATATTCAGGTCATGATATTTCAAATTTTGCTCCTCCTTTTATGCATTGAGTTTGCTTATATCCCAGTAAAGGGATTCAAATACTGCAAAATATTTCAAAAGACAAATGCATTTAAAATACAATTCATGGCAATATCAGAAAACAATTGAACAGAGGATGTATTTGTACCCTAACAGAAGAAAACTTTTAAAAACAGTTTAAAAGCACATGGAAAATAGTTAACTTTAAAAAAAAAACCAACAACACTAAAACCCCTAAATGGAAGGACAGCAAGGAGGGCTTCATTTGAGAAGGAATTTCATTTCTAATAAAATTATTGGAGAAGGCAAATTTGAAGGTTTGAATCTGAATGCACAGTTACAAGATGGGGGATACCTGGCTCAGTAATGCTACAAGTAAGAAAGGTCTCAGAATTGTTGTAGATCACAGGGTCAATATGAGCCAACAGTGCGATGTGGCTGCAAAAATTGCCAATCCTATTTTAGACTCCATTAACAGAAGTATCGTCTCCAAATCCCATGGGGTATTAGTCCCCCTCTATTCAGCACTGGTTAGGCCTCACCTAGAATACTGTGTCACTTTCTGGACACCGTGCTTTAAGAAGGATGCCAACCAACTGGAACAAGTTCAGAGGAAGGCAACAAGGATGATCAAGGGACTGGAAACCAAGCACTAGGAGGAAAGACTGAAAGAACCCTGCATGTTTAGCCTTGAGAGAAGAAGACTACGGGAGATAGGAGAGCACTTTTCAAATACTTGAAATATTGTCATACAGAGGAGGGTCAGGATCTCTTCTCAATCATCCCAGAGTGCAGGACAGGTAAAATGGCCTCAAACTACAGGAAGCCAGATTTCGGCTGTATATCAGGAAAAACTGTTAGAGCAGTACGACAATGGGACCAATTACCTTGAGAGGTAGTGAGCTCTCCAAGACTGGAGACATTCAAGAGGCAGTTAAGACAGCCATCTGTCAGATCTGCTTTGATCTGTACTCCTGCCTTGAGCGGGGGGATTGGACTCTATGGCCTTACAGGCCCCTTCCTACTCAATTGTTCTGTGATTCTAAGGGAACCATTAGATGTTTGTGTTCATCAGGAGGCCGCATCAGTTAGGAAAAGATAGGGGAACCCTGTTCTAAGGGCTTCTTTCCTTAGCCAGGAGGTTGCCATCCTCCTGGGGCCGCCTTCTTATCTTATACCTTCTTATGGACCTGGCATTCACCATCTCACAAGGTAAGAGTCCATTGATGAACTGGCAGGGCATCAACTGCATGTGCATAGTGGCCCCTCCTGTTTCAGAGGATTGGGCGCCAGGGGAACTGGAGAACGGCTGCCAGTCAGAGCAGGCCATATTGAGTTAGGGAGATGTGTTCTTGGGCTGGTGGCTCTGGAGTCTTGGGGACAGTGAACGGGCTCCAGGTCTAATTTCAAAGGAGCTGTCCAAGGTCCTGCAGCATTCAGCCGTTCTGAGAGATCCTTGGAGCATTGGACTAAAACCAGGAACACTAGCTGCATATAGCTTTCTGTCATCATCTGGGGAAGGAAGCATTGCTTTGTGGGTTCAATAGGTTCAATCCTCATAGGTTCAATCCTCAGTTGCAGAGAGGATGATGGGTCAGGTAATAGGGAAAACCAACCTTTACTGGAGACCCTGGAGAGTTACTCCCAGTCAGAGCAACATTCGGAATAAACAAACATATTTTACTTCGTAACAGAGCACTGCTTTGGGTGATGTGCTAAAAGTATCATCAGGTTTTGCCTTCAGGCCACAATCTTACACAGTGTGTTAGGCGCTCTCTCTCTCCTCTCTCTCTCTCTCTCTCTCTCTCACCCCTCCCTCTCTCACCCCCTCTTCTTTTTTTTGTGACTGAAGACCAGATTACTTTGGAGAGTAATCTATTAGGGGGGCCATATGCCACTAGTGAGTTGACTCATAAAGGTCAGCAGTCTGAACCTGCCCCCAAAAGGAATGAGACCAGAAAAGTACTCTGCTCCACTCCCTTACTCTCTAACACACCCAATATGACGTCCCATGAAACTAATCCAAAGATTGCAGGTCTTTTTACACATTTACTTGGGAGTAAATTGCCTTGAACCGGGACTTACTTCTGGGAGGGACATGCATAAACTATTCCCCATCATTTCTGGAATCAATAGGTACAGTGATGAATCTGAGTGTTTGAGTCAAAACACTTCTTCTGAAGCACAAAGCCAATTTTGTTCTGTTTTCAGATGGATAGCGCATCTGGGTTCTTTTGACAGGGCTCTTTTTAGAAGGGCAGAAATCTTTCTTCCAAAATGCCACTTACCGTGATTGGTATTTTTCCTAGGCACTTTTATCAATAGCAGTTTTTTGGGTTTTTTTAAACGCACAAACAAACCCTCTTATACCTGATTAATGGAAGGAATCTTTTTAGCTGATCAGAAGGCTTTCTAACTAACTGATCTAATTGATTGAATTTTGCAGCTCTATTTACAACTGCCCACTCTCTCAAATTCATTCCTACGATGCTCAGCCATCTCTGATTCAACCTCAGGTTCATTCTGAAACTGAAATGAGTTTAGGATTTGTTAAATAAAGAGAAGAACTGGTAAATAAAGCCTGTTTAATTTGTGTTATATGGTGTGGTGGTTGAACAACAACAGATCATAGGCATCCTTCAGTCTCAAGAGACTATGGTAACGTGCTCTGTATGGAGGACTTGGAACAGCATCTAATGTGGCTGAGAAGGCCAATTCGAGAGTGACAATCCCTTCCACACTGAAGACAAATACAATCTGTCCCCTGTCCAGCTCCCTGATTTTGCTGCTTCCGTGACTGCCTCTTTGCCTCGGCCTGCTGGACAAGGGTCTCTTCAAATTGGGAGAGGCCGTGATGCACCGCCTGCCTCCAGGCTGAACGCTCAGATGTCAAAGTTTCCCATCTGTTGAGGTCCATTCCTAAGGCCTTCAGATCCCGCTTGCAGATATCCTTGTATCGCAGCTGTGGTCTCCCTCTGGGGCGATTTCCCTGCACTAATTCTCCATACAGGAGATCTTTTGGAATCCGACCATCAGCCATTCTCACGACATGCCCAAGCCAACGTAGACGTCGCTGTTTCAGTAATGTATAAAATGCTAAAAATTCCAGCTCGTTCTAGGACTACTCTATTTGGAACTTTGTCCTGCAAGGTGATACCAAAAATGCGTCAGAGACAACGCATATGGAACATGTTCAGTTTCCTCTCCTGCCGTGCACAAAGGGTCCAGGACTCACTGCAGTACAGGAGTGTGCTCAGGACACAGGCTCTATAGACCTGGATCTTGGTATATGCCGTCAGCTTCTTATTAAGCCATACTCTCTTTGTGAGTCTAGAGAACAACAACAGCAATGCTGTCATTACAGAAATTTCCAGAGGAGCAGCCACATTACCCCAGGGAAGCAAAAGCCATTTATGTGTGTGTGTTGTTTTGTGCCAGATTAAAGACTAAGGAGGTTTATTTGACCCAAGCTTTCATATTCTGCAACCCATGTCTTTGGGTGCATGTGCATTAAAGACCATTTCAGGTTGGCCCACAAATACTGAATATTAGAGATGGGCATGATTTGGTGGTAGTGCCAGTTCATTTCCCAGCAGTTCCCAGCCCCACCTTCTCTGGTGGGTGCTCACTCTGAGGCAGAACCTGAAGGAGGTGTAGCAGGGAAGCCAGGGCACTGCCTCTGAGTGGGCACATGCCGGAGGAACTGAGGCTGGGAACCGCCGGACACCTCCTTGGTTGAGAAATCAACCAGCAAGAACCACCAAACCAGCAGTTCATGCCCATCTCTACTCAATAGCGTTGCATGTCAAGTTGTAAAGATGGTTCAAGGGAAATCTCTGCTGTTGAAATACAGTGTCAGTAGATCTGAAGTGGTCTGAAATCCACAGAAGCTTGTGTAAAATTGGTTAGCCTTCAAGGTGCCCAAGACTCTTTATCATCACCATTATTAGAAGTGGAAGGAAAAATGGAGGTGATCTATTCCACCACCCGCCACCACACTCAATGCAGGAATCATAACCATAATATCCTTGACTGATGTTTGTCATCTCAACATGCCTCTGGTGAAAGAGAGTCCCCCGCCTCCCAGGGCAGCCTGTTCCTTTGTTGTTTCAACACTTTGTTGAACAGTTCATATGTTTATGAGCTTTCCTGTCACGTTAAACGGAAAACTGACCCCCTGGAATTTCCACGCACACATTCTAGGCCACAGATGCAACAGTATCCTCAACATCACAGGTTTTTAGTTATTTGAAGACCACTATCATGTCTCTCCTTAATCTTTTCCTCTCCCGACCATTCCTCAAAGGTCTGGATGTAAAGTTCCTTCATCATTCTGTTCACCCCTTGAACACATTCCTATTTGTTTATTAATTACATTTATATCTCACCTTTCTCATGATAAGCTCAGGGCGGTAAATAAGGCTCTCCTTTTGCCTGATTCATCCTCACAGCTGTCTTGAGAGGTAGGTGGGACTGAGGGAGAATGACTGGCCCCGTGTCAGTCTGTGGGAAAACAGAAGCCGCATCTCTGAATGTTGTAACCAGTGGCAGCTCTGTGCAATGTGTCATTAAGCCACATCCAAATTATAGCAGCCCTAATACGGCTTTCAGAGTAACTTATATATTTAAGGAGTGGTTTTATCAGTGTCACTGCCCTCCCCAAGAATCTCCATGGCTGAGTGTAGATTTGAACCCAGGTCTCCTGAGTTCCAGTCCATCACTCTATCCAGTGCCCCACACTCAGTACCTCAGTGGTGGCTGGTGACTCCAGTTTCAGAGGTGTTGTATATTTCATTCCAGGTTTTTGTCTACATTTTTAAGGAGCTAACCATGGCGAATTCAGCACCATGGAGAGCTCCTGTAATATGGAGGCTAAACGCTGGAATGGATTCCCAGCACCACTGAAATTGGAGTCACTGATCGTCACTGACTAACCATACAGATTTAGTGAGCCAATGGTCTTTCTAACCTTCAAGTGCATTTTAAGACAAACCTCCTTGCATTGTGTGAGTTGAGAGGCATTTTCTCACACCAATGAGAATCACAGGGTGAAGGTTAAAGCCACCATTCTGTTCATGATTTAGCATACCTTTTCTTGTAATATAGGGGAAATTCCTGTGTTGAACGACAATTTCCATTTTCTCTCAAAGAAAAGAATATCAATTTCCCCTGTAAGGGGCCCCTATACTGACAACTAGGGTGCATAATGTGTGCCTCTTTGACACTTCGTTCACTGACAAACCATTTTTGTTCTCTTGATACATTAGAAAAGTACCCCACTGAAAAAAAACATGCTGGATTTGCTGTCCCAAATGGTTGGGAATGTTGGTTGTAAGTGTTGGGAATCTGTATCTGGCAAGTGACTAAAATTGTTCAAAAACAGTGCAGGTGACTAAGCCATGGGATTCCATTATAGTTTGATGTGGATTCTGATATAAAATGTGACCCTGGGGACTAAGGCAGTTAGAAGTACCAACAGGCCCTCCAAATTTTGATAGATCACGCCTCCCATCCTCCATCAACACTGGCTATGTTGGCTGAAAGCACTCAAGATCCTTGCCCAGCATTGTCCGACGGCTCTGTTCTCAAAGGAATGTGAACCTCCTCTCTGGGTTTTAGTCCAAACTTTCCAAAGTGCTGGACCTGTCTGGGCAATAGGATTCAGCAACTCCCATAGTTCCCATAAAGTTCTGCCTAACAACTGGAACGGATTCACCATCCCTGTGAAATAGGATCGCCAGATCACCCTAGCTTTGAGGAGTCAAGTAAGGTGAATTCAGATCCTTGCCATGAGGAGCTTTAAAAAGGAGAGGAGTTGAGTTGTGGGATCAGGCAGGAGACATGGAAAAGGCTAGAGGCATGTAAATGTGGAGGGAAGGGCAGGGGAGGGAATCCTGAGCAGAAAATGCAGGAATTCCTTGTGTAGGTGACTTCCATACAAGGTATGTTTATAATCTTTTTCTTCCTTCTATTTATACACACACATATACACAAAACAGTCCTGCAAACAAACAATTACCCACAGGGCGAGAGATGGATTGGTGTAAATGAAAGTGCATTATCTTATTAACCATAAAAGCCCCTCTTAGCAACATATATTTGTGTTTTCCCACCGATGGCAATAAAGGAGATTGAAGTTGTGGGTGTTAATGACCACAGGGCAGAGGCAGGACTGATTGTGTGCTTTCCTCCTCGACAATGTGGTTCCTTTCCTGCCCAAGGCCGTTAGGTTATAGGACATAAGGTAGAGGTCTGAGAACATTGTCTCGCGCTTCTGCAAGGAAGTTGCTTATGCAGGATTGACACATATCAGTGGGACGAGTCCACCGTGGTCAAAATGGAAATCACCACTTCACGTTGGCCAACACATACTCGGGACCATTGCGTGTCAATTCACAAAGGCCGCTCTATATCTGTTCAAGAAAGTCTCTGTGATTAAAATAAACTATCAGTAACTATCAAACATATGAAGATGATAAGAAGGGTCCTGACAGGCCAGCCTGTGGATCTGCTCAACCCAGAATCAGCTGGGTTCCCAACCTTCCTGCCATTGACTCCCTCAAACACTGTTTGTGCCCCTTCCCTCCTCCGCTTGTGAACCTTCACCTGGCATCTGTGGAAGGATGAGAGGTGGAAGATTAGGAACGGTGAGATGTTATTCCATGTTACCGTCTTTCCAAGCTTCATGTCTTCTCTGTCTTCAGTATAAAAATATTGGCTGCCGTGGATAAATTCTTCAAAAACAGTGGAAATGAAACCACCCCCACCCCCACCCACCATTGAGCACCAGAGCAATCCAACAGGTATAGCTATTTTGGAGAGAGACACATTCTGTCTTCCTGCAATATGCATACATTAAACATGAGAAGCATGTTAAGGGGTGAGGAAAACATGGGAACGTTAATTGAACACCGATACGGTTGAAAACATAAGAGTCTAAGGGCTCACTCACATGGCTGATCAATTCCAGTCCCAACTTTGTTTAAATCGCTGTACAGTCATGTAGGCACGTTGACATGGACTTAAAATACTTCAGCTCACTTCCATTCTATTTTCAGAGCACACTTTTGGTTTAATTTTTTTAAAAAAAAAAGTACAAGTGATGCATCGTTAAACTTGGTGTCTCCTAGTGATGCTCCTGGCACACCCACCGTCTTCTGTTTCCTGGTGCGCTGGCTCTGTGGGTGCAGAGCACAAGCAAACCGTCCTGTGTGTTCTGGCTCGCTCGCTCTACATGCACAGAGTGGGCACGCCAGGACACAGAAGACAGTCTGCACCCGCTCTGCACCCACAGAATGAGTGCGCCAGGACACCCAGGATGGTAGTCTTCTGCGCCCACTTGTCTTCTGCTGCTCTGCCAGCTCCTTCATCAGCCGAATGGAGAGAACGGGGTTGTAACGCTGAACATATTGATGAAATGATGCAGCAATAAACATTTTCAGAAATAATTTTTTTAAAATGTTAAAGGGAAAATGGCAGTGTCCCTGCCACGGAAAACCCACATAGGCACAAATTTAAAACGACATCAACGTTCACATCCACAAAACTGCATTGAATTGAATTGATTTAGAAGTGACGTATTTTAAAAAGCCCCTGCAGGCCAGTTGGGAAAAAAAATCAATTTGCAGCTCAAATAAATGGATTTCTCCCTTGTGTTGTGTGGCCGAAAATGTATACATTGATTTAAATAATGCTTAAACCGAAATAACTGCAGTTCTTATGGCCAGTGTGCCCATGTTTTTAACACCTAAGCACTCAAAACCCTTTCTTCTGTTTCTTATATTTTGCTTCCCCTCCAAACACAGTTTCCTTTTCTTTGTTTTGATGGGTTGCTTTTGACAGTCTGTATGGCTAGATGGGTCAGTGGTTTAGGCATCTGGCTGCAGAGCCAGAGGTTGGGAGTTCGATTCCCCCGCTGGACCTCCTGTGAATAGAGCCACCCTCTGTGGCCTTGGGCAAGCTGCACAGTCCTAGGGCTCCCCCCTGAAAGAAGGGAATGGGAAACCACTTCTGAACATTCTCTACCTGGAAAACCCTGAAAAGGGTTGCCATAAGTCTGAACTGACTTGACAGCACGTGATTATTATTATGGCTATCGGAGGATCCCAGGTCTGAAAATTGACTCCTGGGTTCTCTGAAGTTGGTCACATCTGCTTAAGACCAACACCTGCCAGTTTAACTCTACAAACGCCCTATGGTCTTTAAATTCAGGGCTCCTATGCTGGCCTGGAGCAGAGGCACTGCAGAATGTGGCAATCCTTATTGCAGCAAAGCTGATGATTAGATTTAGGTAGTAGATGCGAATAGAGTACATACTCCAGCAAGAGATGGAGACTAAAAGGCTAACCCTCCTGACCGCCTTGGGGCTTTTGCTAAGATGCCAGGATGGCAAAAGAAAGCAGGGAAGGAAGATGCAACTTATCTCACAGGGTCTGATCTGCCCATGGTGGCACATGCCTAAGTTACATCCCAACTGGATCACTGTAACACACTCTCTGTGAGGCTGCCTCTGGGAAGTGTTTCGAAACCTCAGCAGGTCCAAACTGTGTCAACCAGGTTGCTAACTGGGGCTGGTCACAAACCCCTCTGTTTCCAAGCACAATTCAGTGTGCTGGTTCAAACCGATAAAGCGCCAAACAGCTTGGGTCCAAGCTACCTCAAGAACCGTGTCCTCCTCTACGCACCAGACTGGATGTTCAGATCCTCAGGGGAGGCCTTTCTCTCCGTCCCACCATCCTCACAGGCGCACTTGGTGGGGACCCAGGAGAGAGCCTTCTCGGTGGCTGCTCCCAGACTCTGGAACTCCCTCCCACTGGACACCAGGCTAATTCCATCTTTGCTCTCCTTCCGCAAGCAGGCAAAGACCTTCCTCTTCAGGCAGGCTTTCTTTTAGCAACTGGCTGCCTCGATTGGTTCTGTTAAATGTATCATTGCACTTTACTGCTGCGAACATGTTTTGGTGTTGCTTTTGTTTACCGTTGTTAGTGTGATATTTGTTTGATCCTTTTTAGTATTTTTATACTTCTATATTGTCTTTTAATGATGTAAGCTGCCTTGGGTCTTTTCTAAGGAGAAAGGTGGGGTAAAAATATTTATAACAACAACGGAGCTACAAGAACCAGCAATATTAGGAACAGCATACATACTGCGCAGATATTTAACAGATACTTAGGTTTTTGATTAAAACTTGTATCTGTTATATAATACTACTCAATGTTTTTATAATTTTGATTGACTGTGTCTGGTATTTAATAATAATAATAATAATAATAATAATAATAATAATAATAATAATAATAATAATAATAATAATAATAATAATAATAATAATAATAATAATAAGTTTGATGAAGACAGCACAGCAAAAGAACAGTTTTTGAAATGGCAGATGCCATTGCTAGATGTACCAGAATACAAAAGGAGAGAGAGAGAGAGAGAGAGGATTTTTGTATTCAGACTGTACCTGGGAGAAGGGAGAGAGGCAGGCGAGGGAGAGACAGGCGACGTGCATTTGTGAACACCTATGTGTGCATTTGCCAGTAATGAGAGGTGGAGTCTGTTTACTTCTGGGCCTCTCATTACTGGCGAAGCCCTGGCAGACTGGAAGATGTTCAAAGATAGAGAGAGAGAGACAGAGAGACAGAGAGAGGCAGGAAGAACCCACTGATATAAGAAAGAATCTGAAGGGACTGAGTTTGGGGCGAAAGATTAGAAGAGTGCAATCTGGCTTAGTGCCGTGAAGGGAACCAAGGATGGGAAAAGCACAAAGAAAGAGGACCAATTCATTACAGCCAAGAAAGCCATGGGCTAAGTCAGGATTAAGGCTGAGAAACTTTCCCTTTTCTTTTTCTTTCTTTCTTTCTTTCTTTCTTTCTTTCTTTCTTTCTTTCTTTCTTTCTTTCTTTCTTTTTAACAAGACATGTGTGTTGAGGGTGGGATAAAACTGAACTGCTTCTGTCTGGAAACACAAGACAAAATCGGGCTTTTCATACAATGGGGAGGATTCTACTTCGAGGGTTTGAGTTTGGGCCTCCCTGTAGGGGGAAGAGGACAGAGCCTTGGGCACTCCAGATGCTTTGGACTACACTTCCCATAATGCCTCAGCGTTGGCCAGGTGAGCATAGGCTTCTGGGAGCTGGAGTCCAAGACCGCTCATGGGTCACCGTTTCCTCCCCCCTGCTGGAAGGCTGGAGGACATCCCATCATGGAGACCAATTACTACCATGGGGGCAGTGCATCCCTTCCTGATTTTACTCTGAACTTTACAGGTGCTCTCCAGAGTGCTGAACCCTCTTCTTAAAACTCATCCAGCAACATGGAGAGCAACTTTGAAAGTCTGGACTAAGGCATATTCACCGTCCCCCACAGCCTCCACCAAATTGTGGGTCACCCCCCTCCCAGCACCTCCATCTAAAACAAAGGACACAAGTTCCAGAGACTTGGGAGGGTGTGTGAATTTTCCATCTCCAACAGCTGCCAAGGGGGACCCTGACCCTGAGAAAACTCCACAGGAGAGGAAAAAATACAGATGATCTGACACGGGATCAAGCCGCCTTCTATCTTGGCATCCCACCCACCCCCTCCCACTCAATAGCAACATTTTAGAAAATAGGTCTCTTTCATCTGCCAGAAATATTCTTCATTATGGCATCCTTCCCTTTCAACCCATTTGTCAATAATGGCACCAATTTCAATTGGAGCAGTCATATGAAGATCTCCCAGCTTCCATGTTCTTGAGTTTCCCAGCATAACACTGTTGCCTCCCTGTTTTTATTCTGCATTGGTCATACATCTGTGGGTTGCTTTTGTTTCTCTTGGAAATTCACAATTTTGAAACAATATAGCCTATTGCATGCATTCATTTACCTGTTTCACTCAGTTTCTCTCCATTTAATAAAGAATATTTTTAATGCTGCACCATTCCCATTCGAAGAGTTTGTGTGATCTTTTATTTCACTAAAGTGCTGTTAAGACTCACAAATGAGCAAATTCTCAAGGCACGGTGGGTTTCTCCTTGCAACGCTTCTTTCTAAACTGGATTTTCAAACTAGCACATGATTCATTCATTCATTTGCCCTTTTATTTATAATGTATCTACAATCTTAATATAATAATAATCTTAGAACTGCAGAGCTGGAATCATTGACTCCAGCCCCTGTCAAGGAGGCACAATGGGGAATTGAGCTCCACAGCCAGAGACCTAAACAACCGAGTTATCCAGCAGTTCATTTCCTGCTTTTCCACAGACAGCTATCAAAGTGGCCCACAATGGCAGAAATCCTGTTGTGCAACTCCATGTGCACAACAGAGATCATCATCAGTAAATCACCTTTGATTGGAGGTGATTTTTGGGGTGCACAGGACTTATACACAATGAAACAAAGGTACCCGCACCCTGAAATCGCCCAATGAAGCCTTTAACCAGTGGTGATTGGCCACTGGCGATGACATCATCACTGTTATGCAGGTGGAGCTGCACAACAGGATTTGAGCTTCCTGTATCAAATAGCAAGTCTAGGAAGCTTTTTTAAATGGCTAGAATTCTGTTTCATTTTTATGCCGACATAGCATAAGCAATGTAAATCTTACAGTGAACTGATGCAAATTAAGAAACCGGGTAAGCAAAGGCCAATACTGACTTCTTAACTTATGGCAATTTGCCACCACATCTAAGCCCACTGTATTGCACTGGTGGGCAAAATTAATAGGATTCTGTCGAATTGGGGGGGGGGGGGGAATACAAAGAAACATTACATCCACTGATGTTTTAGAAGAGGTGGTAATAGTAGTAGTAGTAGTAGTAGTAGTAGTAGTAGTAGTAGTAGTAGTAGTAGTAGTAGTAGTAGTAGTAGTAGTCTTAGACCGGCAGAGTTGGAAGGGACCCTATGAATCATTGAGTGCAACCCCCTATCAAGAAGGCACAGTGGGGAATCGAACTCCCAACCGATACCTAACCCACTGAGCAGTTCAGCAGTTCTATGGTTAGTCTTTAAGGCGCCACAACATTTTTGTCTTCTTTATTTTTTTTTATTTTCCTTCTGTTTTTGCCTGATACCCATAAATTATGATTTTAAAAGCATTTATCACCCACCATACCTCCTAAAATAAATACACAATAAAATATCAAATAATGTGATGCTGAATAAAGTACAAATAAACTAACTTAATCCAACATTAAGATGGAAAAAAAAAGGGCAGAGCAAAACCAAACATGGATGCCAACAATATGCCAGGCACAAGAGATCTAGTATATAATGAGGAATAGGTGGGCAAACATGGCAATTTCCATGTTGTTCTGTTTCCTCTTTTCCTGACTATTTATTCATGCCACCTCATTTTCACATTAGTTTCGAAATTTGGCCAAAGAATGTCTACATGAAAATTTACATGTCTTTTCACGAGGAGTTCTAATGAATGAATGAAAGGACAAAGGTATGAATGAACTGCGTGCCAGTTTGGAAGTCCAGTTTAGAGATGGCATATCCTAGGTGTGCGTCTACTGACACCCCCTTTCTTCCCATAATACAAGGCAAAGCTTCCACTTTTATCTGCATTTTTTCACATTTCACTATACATTTTGAGCACTTTTGCCCCAAGCTGTGAATCATTCTGCACCGTTCTGAAAAGACAGAATGATGTAAAGGGCATTCTGCTTCAAGTTATATATTTAATAGAGAGCAAAATGGGGGTATCCATTTAAAATCTGTAGACAACTTTTCCCCAAGTTCTCCTGTTGCTGTTATTACATGTCGTCAAGTGGCCCTCAACCTATGGCGATCCTAGGAATGAGTGATCGCCAAAATATCCTGTCCTCAACAGCCATGCTCAGCTCTTGCAAATGCAAACCTGTGGCTTCCTTTAAGGATTCAGTCTATCGGCCACGCCCGGGAGAGTCACCAATCATATAATCTTGCTGAAGCTCCTGGAAATAATACTGTCTGTTATGGTTTGCATGTGCTGTTCAAAAGTAGGGTAATGATGGAAATTTGTATTCCCCTGCTTTTTTTCATATTGTGCAATAAGCCTTGTTTTTTCATTTCCAGTTTTGTTTAAGAGATGTGTAGGGTGGGAGAAAGAAAGAAAGAAAGAAAGAAGAAAGAAAGAAAGAAAGAAAGAAAGAAAGAAGGACGGACGGATAAAAGAAAGAAAGACAGGGAAGGAGGGAGGAAGGAGAGGAAGGAAGGAATTTTGAAATTTAGAAGGAAGGAAGGAAGAAAAAAGAAATTTAGAAACAAAAAAGAAAGAAAGAAAAGGAAAGGAAAAAAGACTGAAGGAAGGAAGGAAGGAAGGAAGGAGGACAGATGGACGGACGGAAGAAAGGAAGGAAGAAAGAAAGAGAGGGAAGGAAGGAAGGAAGAAAAAAGAAATTGAGAAAGAAAAAAGAAAGAGAAAAGGAAAAGAAAAAAGACAGAAAGACAGGAAGGAAGGAAGGAAGGAAGGAAGGAAGGAAGGAAGGAAGGAAGGAAGGAAGGAAGAGATAAGGATGGGAAAAAAAGAGAAAGAAAGAAAAAGAAAAGGAATGAGGGATGACAGACGGACGGATGGACGAAAGAAAGAAATAAAGAAAGAGAGGGAGGGAGGGAAGGAAGGAAGGAAGAAAAAAATTTAGAAAGAAAAAAGAAAGAAAGAGAAAAGGAAAGGAAAAAAGACTGAAAGATAGGAAGGAAGGAAGGAAGGAAGGAAGGAAGGAAGGAAGGAAGGAAGGAAGGAAGGAAGGAAGGAAGGAAGGAAGGAAGGAAAAAAGACAGAAAGATAGGAAGGAAGGAAGGAAAAAAATAGAGAGATAAGGAAAGGAAAAAAGAGAGAAGGAAGGAAGGAAAAAGAAATTTAGAAAGAAAAAAGAAAGAGAAAAGGAAAGGAAAAAAGACTGAAAGGAAGGAAGGAAGGAAGGAAGGAAGGAAGGAAGGAAGGAAGGAAGGAAGGAAGGAAGGAAGGAAGGAAGGAAGGAAGGAAAAAGAAATTGAGAAAGAAAAAAGAAAGGAAGAAAAGGAAAGGAAAAAAGACAGAAAGATAGGAAGGAAGGAAGGAAAAAGAGAGAGAGATAAGGAAGAAAGAAAGAAAGAAAGAAAGAAAGAAAGAAAGAAAGAAAGAAAGAAAGAAAGAAAAGGAAGGAGGGACGACAGACGGAAGGAAGGAAGGAAGGAAGGAAGGAAGAATGTAATTCAAAAGAATATACAGACTTAGAGTAAACTGGACATACAACAATAAAATTGTTTTTGTGCATTAATTGAAAAAAGATGAAAGGCTCAAATATAAATCCATGCAAAGCTGATGTTTATATACCCCGTGTTCAGATACTGAAAAGGTCATCCAGTCCTCAATCTGTTGAATAATGGAGGGTAAACATTCATTGTTCTGATGTTTCAGTACAAACCTTTTAGCTACAGGGGGGAAGAAAGTAAAGAATCCATACCAGGTGATCAGACATTTGTTTCCAGGATGTAGAGGTGTAATTCAACAGCACAATGAGAATCTTTGAAGTTCAATTATTTCTCCCAAGCAAAATGAATTCAGCAAGTATCAGGAAGCCACGACAGGATATAACCAAATCTAATGTTTAAGAAACACCTAGGGGAAACATAGTAGTGTGAGCAGTTATTTGATATAAGAGTTATCCAGATGGAGCATTTGTTTTTGCAAATTATCAAAATCTTCTCTTGTTGTTTTCAGTAGGTTTCCTGACATCCACACGACACAAGGCTTGGTCCAATATAATCAGTGCTTGAACCCCCCCAACCGTGTCTTACTATGCTTTTTTTTTTTTTTTTTTTTTTTTACTATTCTGACAACATTGTTTATTTCATTCCAAGGTTTATTCCAGGGGAGGGTGGAGTTTAGCGTTGTGGTGATCCCAATAAAGTTCATTTCCATGTCAGATGTTTTGAATTAGCATGCCATTACAGTGCGTTATCAAAGGATTAGTGAAGCATTTAGCAGGGAAGTGGATCTTTTACAAGCATTTTAAAGTTCCCTCAGTGGGAAGCAATTTCCAGGGATGTGGCTTTTTGTAAGTTCTGTTTGAATGTAAATTACAGTAATCCCCAGGCTCCTCTGCCACCAGCCAAAGAAACACGGACCAAGGGGAGCAAATATTTTGACTCATCTCAAACACCCATATTCAACAGTGACTGTGGAGCCCAATATGCACAGAACATAAACCTTTTGCTGCATGAGATGCAATTTTAGATCTGTGGACAAAGATGATAGAGGCCCAAGTTGTTATGCATTGATTAGGCAAAGAGGGTTATTTCTAGCTCATCATTCCACATATTCCTAATGTTCTGTGTATCATGTTTATTGATCACCACTAAATATTTATTAAATGAATATTGTAGGCCTTTTCCTGATTCAGTTCTAGAACTGGGGAAATCCCCAAACCACTGAAGGCACCAGGACTATACAAGGGTGCCAACGTATTCCATAAACACTTGATTTTATTTTATTATAATTTTTGTTTTTTCTCCATCTTGAGTATTATTAATATTAATATTATTGTTTTGAACTGTTTTATTTTAATTTTAATTCTTCTAGTGTCTTTATATTTAATGTTTATGGAACCCGCCCTGAGTAGACTTTGTCTAAAAGGGCGGGATAAAAATCGAATAAATAAATAAAATAAATAAATAAATGAAAATACTGCCATTCTGAAGAGGGTGAAAAATCATATCTAAGTAAAGTATCCAATTGTTTACTCTAGAAAATGAAAGAAAATGATCATCCCGTAAACTCAAAGATGATGGTCTTCCCATTGAGCTATCAGAATTTTCTGATAGAATTCTATCAGGTGGGGGAGGTGATTTCTCCTTGGACCACAACTCCCAGAATCCTCTAGTCAGCACGTCCACTCACAGGGAGCTGTAGGGATGTGATTTTTTAAAATTTCTTCGACTATAAATCCTGTAATCATCTACTCTGGGAGTTCTATCTGACAGATAAGACACCTTGCCGATGCTTAAAAGTGGCTCGCCTGGAGGAAAGACCTAAATTGGAAGGCTTTGAAGCTAAGCTAGGCCTAGGTCAGAAAGGAAGTTCCCAGCTTGCACTGGGGTAGGAACAGGAAGCTTGGGAGGAGCTAGGCCTAGCCTTGCACTCATTTCACACGCTAGCAAGGTTATGCTCAAAATCCTACAAGGCAGGCTTCAGCAGTATGTGGACCGAGAACTCCCAGAAGTACAAGCTGGATTTCGAAGAGGCAGAGGAACTAGAGACCAAATTGCTAACATGCGCTGGATTATGGAGAAAGCCAGAGAGTTCCAGAAAAACATCTACTTCTGCTTCATTGACTACGCAAAAGCCTTTGACTGTGTGGACCACAGCAAACTATGGCAAGTTCTTAAAGAAATGGGAGTGCCTGACCATCTTATCTATCTCCTGAGAAATCTATATGTGGGTCAGGAAGCAACAGTTAGAACTGGATATGGAACAACTGATTGGTTCAAAATTGGGAAAGGAGTACGACAAGGCTGTATATTGTCTCCCTGCTTATTTAACTTATATGCAGAATACATCATGCGAAAGGCTGGACTGGATGAATCCCAAGCCGGAATTAAGATTGCCGGAAGAAATATCAACAACCTCAGATATGCAGATGATACCACTCTGATGGCAGAAAGTGAGGAGGAATTAAAGAACCTCTTAATGAGGGTGAAAGAGGAGAGCGCCAAAAATGGTCTGAAGCTCAACATCAAAAAAACTAAGATCATGGCCACTGGTCCCATCACCTCCTGGCAAATGAAAGGGGAAGATATGGAGGCAGTGGCAGATTTTACTTTCTTGGGCTCCATGATCACTGCAGATGGTGACAGCAGCCACGAAATTAAAATACTCCTGCTTCTTGGGAGGAAAGCGATGACAAACCTAGACAACATCTTAAAAAGCAGAGACATCACCTTGCCAACAAAAGTCCGCATAGTCAAAGCTATGTTTTTTCCAGTAGCGATGTATAGAAGTGAGAGCTGGACCAGAAAGAAGGCTGACCGCCGAAGAATTGATGCTTTTGAATTGTGGTGCTGGAGGAGACTCTTGAGAGTCCCCTGGACTGCAAGGAGAACAAACCTATCCGTTCTGAAGGAAATCAACCCTGAGTGCTCCCTGGAAGGACAGATCCTGAAGCTGAGGCTCCAATACTTTGGCCATCTCATGAGAAGAGAAGACTCCCTGGAAAAGACCCTGATGTTAGGAAAGTGTGAAGGCAAGAGGAGAAGGAGACGACAGAGGACGAGATGGCTGGACAGTGTCATCAAAACGACCAACATGAATTTGAGCCAACTCCGGGAGGCAGTGGAAGACAGGAGGGCCTGGCGTGCTCTGGTCCATGGGGTCACGAAGAGTCGGACACGACTTAACGACTAAACAACAACAACAAGCCTCCAAGACTTCCAGTTTAAGCCTTTCTCCCAGGTGAGCCACAAGTGTTTCTAACAGGTCTATCTGTCAGGTAGAACTCCCAGATGGAGAATTATGGGATTTGTAATCTTAAGAAATCGAAAGATTCCATCTGTAGGGAGCTATACCTTTAAAAAGAAACGTTTTCCAAGCTCTGCCTCTAAGCCATGGATGACCTTAACCTCCATGTATTGGCCCATGAAAGTAGACAACCAGTTAGATGCAAAGATGCAAAGATAATATTTTGATTAGTAGGGACAATGACATAATGTGCAGTGCTATGGATTTGGGACTACAGTGCCCCAAATGCCCTCACTAGCATAGCAAATGGGGGATTCTGGGAGTTGTAGTCCACAAAATGGACATGTTCAAACACTGGCAACTTTGCCAGGTTTCTCTATTGTCTATGAATTTAGCTGCAATCTTTACAGTAGCTAAGATCAATGTAGGGATAGAGATGGGTTTTTCCAGCAACTATATGTGGTGGTCAGCTACCGTTGCCATGCTGCGAAGTGTTTTGTGGGTTGGAAATGAGGGGAAGGGAGATTTAGGATGGGATGAAGGTAGCAGTTTTTTGAGGACTGTGAAAGTGTGGCTTAGAGCAGAAGTCCCCAACCCCCGGTCCGCGGCCCAGTGCCGGTCTGTGGCCTGAGCCGGACCGGGCCGCGGAGACAGACCTTCCCCACCCCACCCCCGCCCACAATTCCCCCCCTGCACAGCCCCTTTGTGCATGCACACGCACGCCTGTGCCCGTGTGCGTGCTCCCCACCCCTTAGCGCATGCGCACGAGTGCCCCCTGAGCACCGAGCACCCTTTGCACATGCGCACGAGAGCGTGCGTGCGCACGAGCACCCTCCCACTCCACGCAGGTGCACAAGCGTGTTCCTCCCCGCACGAGCACCCTCCCGCTCCTTCGCGCATGTGCACGAGCGTGCCCACGCAAGAGCGCGCCTGCTCCTTCACACATGTGCAAAAGCACGGGGGGGGGGTGCCCCACATTCCATTCAAAACCTGATTTGAGAAGAAAACAGCAAAACTGTTGGGGTTTTTGCAACCTTTCATGCTGCCTTTAGTAGGTTTGGCTGGGAGGGACCTTTCTGGGCTGGAGAGACAATCTATCCCGCAGTCACCGATCATTCCTTCCCTGCCTCTAAATTCAAAGAGAGCCCTCACCTCTCTTCTCTGGGTCTTCTCTAGAGTCTGTTGAAGTCTGTTGCTGAAAGCAGTCACTCTGTTTGTTAGTATTAAGTAATGAAACATTTTATTCTTTCTCTTACAAATGTCACAGAATAAGTTATTGAGACTGTATGTGCCAGTTAAGGAGAAGATTAGGCTGGGGAATTTGAAGCTGTGTAAAATCCCTGCCCTTCTGATGTGCAGCTAGAGGAATTTAACCAAAATTCAAAACTCTGCAACAAATCATGTTTAAGATCAGAGTTTATTCCTTTCCATTTTAAATGGTTGAGTTGATCAAAGCCATTGAAGCATTCCAGCAACACACAGACAGGCGGCTCTGGCAACACTCAAAATGCTCCAGCCACACCAAATGGCCTCTGATTTTGGGAAGCTAAGTAAAGTCAGGACCACCAGGATACAACAGGGATCCTCAGCCAGGGCTCAGGAAAAAAAACTGAAGGCCCTGGAGAGCGGCTGCCGGTGACGATGGCCTATAATGGGCCAAAGGTTCTGATTTAATCTATAGGGGTGCATGGATTTCGGTTGACAAGTCCAAAAAGGTGCTCTTTTATAAACCGGCCTCCCCTAACCTGGCACGTTGCCAGAAATCCTGGACTCCAAATCCCATCGCTCCTTCTTTTCCGACGGTGGCTGATGAGACTTAAGAGTGCCAGGCAGAGGGGACAGCTGTTATCCCAGTGGTGAGGCCAGGGCAGGAACGCCGTGCGCTCAGAAATGGTCACGGGTGTGTCTCTTTCGTTCGGCAGCCCCTCCCGGTCTTCATCTCTGGGCTTTTGTGTTTGAAGAGTGTGTGTGTGTGTGTGTGTGTGTGTGTGTGTGTGTGTGTGCATACAAGGTGTTTCCCCACCCCGCTGCAAAAGTAATTTCCCGCCTAGACCTTGAGAAACGTATTCGCAGCTGACAAAAGAGAAGCCGGGGTGCTCTATTAAACTCCAGACCTCTATCAACCTCCACCGCACGGCATTAGCGGCTGGCATGCTCCAGCTGCACTGGGGGCTCCGCTCCGTTGCTCAGCATGAATTTCAATAGTGCCCATAATAAAACACTGGCTCAGGAAAGCCTAGACCAGCACCGAGGACACGGCCGGGGGGGGGGGGGTCAGGAGCAGAACAGACAGGCTGGCCGATCCCACTGAACCGTGGGGGAAGTCCAAGGCCCCAAGCAGGGCTGAGAAGGGGTGTGTGTTTTTCCAATGAAGAAAAATAAGCCACTGAGACACATCCAGTTACAAATGGTGGACAATGAGAGTCCAAAGTGGGCCTAATTTAAAGCATTGCCTAGTTCTCTCTCTCTCTCTCTCTCTCTCTCAGAGTGGCTAATTATATTTTGTCCAAAGAGACGGCCATCCATCACCCAAGAAAGGGGACAAAAGACCTCACCGGCTTCCACAGAGTTGCTAATTTCTAGGTACAGATGGAGAATTAAACACAGCTCTGATCGTTTCACTGCAACTACAATCCATCTCACTCCAAGAGTACCAAAGACGGCAACCAGGTGTGCTCCGGGGAGGCCGCCTCTGCTGCCCGGAGGCTGCGCATTGTGGATGATGGGCAGGGGTGGCGAGACTGGAGTTGCGGGACTCGCTGTCAAGGTGGACTTCAGTCGCACCGGCAACTCGACCCGGGGATTTCTCTCTTTTTTCGATGACTCCGACACTTGACTCGCAACGCAGACCCATTTTCCCGAGTCTCATTTCCCAGTCCCTCTTTTTAAAAATGAAGGACACTGTAAACCCCGAAGAAGCTTTATGGTGGCGCTCACCAGAAGATGTAGGAGAAGTAGGCTGAGGGCAGCTCATGGCAGAGGAAGAAGGAGCAACTGGGAGGGAGGGTTGTCAACGGGTTGGGGGGTAGGGGGGTTTCCTACGGGCCACAACTCTGAGGTGGGCTGGGCAAGGGGAGGGGGCTGGGAGGAGGAATATATACAACTTTACTAATAGGGACTCAGACTTTGGACTTGGGACTTGGTACCAGAGTCTCGGATTTGGGACTTGGACCTAAAGACTTGCCAACATCCCTGATGATGTGGGTGTCTTTGGGAGTTCCCGGGTTTCCCTCCTCAAGGTTCTTGAGCTTCAGAGTTAGATTGAAGAGTCCTTCAAAAGGAAGCTTGCTCTACAGCAGCCCATCGGGAGAGGACTTTCCCCTGGAAAAATCAGCAGGTGACCCAAAGACTGGCCATATACCGCATCTCCAGACACCAACCAGAGCTGCAAAACCTTGGTGACTGGTTGTGGGAATCCTCAAGGTGGGCCAGGTGTTTTCCAAACCTGGACAAAACGAAGTCTGCATGTATTTAGGTCCATGCAAAGGAACATATATATTTTTAAATAATATGAGCATTTCCCTTGGGTTCCCAAATCAGATCACAAGCTCCTAGCTGCATGGAATCCTCATCTCAGCTTGCATTCAGGTCTGCGTTTGATTTCAGGAGCTGGCTGGAGAGCCCAGTGAAATGGAGCATCTAGCAGCAGAGGTTGAGAGTTCAAGTCTCCACTACAGCTGATAGGAGAAGAGCCAACCTAGGCTACCTTGGGCCACATGGTTCCAGAGCACCCCCCCCCCCCAAAAAGCAAAAAAAGAAAAGTGTGCTGCTTATATACCGTCCCATTGCACTTCAAGCACTCTCTGGGTAATTTACTATTTAAGTATGCAAGCTATACATTGCGTCCCCTGCCCGCCCCTCCCAGCAAGCTGGGTGTTCATTTTACTGACCTTGGAAAGATGGAAGGCTGAGTGAACCTCAAGCTGGTTACCTAGGATTGAACTCAGGTCATGAGCAGAATTTTGATTGCAGTACTGCCGTTTAAGAAGCAAATGGTACACTACTATGGAGTGCAATATACCAAGAAAACCACAGAAAGGGTCACCATAACTTGGAAATGACTTGACATTTAATTATTCTTATTGGTTCTAAGGGTTGCAAAGTAGATAAATCTATTTAAAGGTACACATCCTAATTTGGGTACACTTCTAATTCATGGCATCCCTGGTTGCATCTTGAGTATCCCACCTCGGCCAAATGAAAAGGGGGGGGGGAGGCAAGAAAGTGGGGTCAGACACCATTTTGGTGAGCAAGGAGACAAGGCTCAAATAGTAATTAAAAGAAACTTTGGGAGGAGGGTGACCAGATGTTTCAGAAGCCCAATTATTTCATGCCATACATACTGATGGTTGACCTTTTGTGGCAGGTTTATGCTTTATTTATTTATTTATTTTATTAGATTTATACCCCGCCCATCTAGACCAATGGTCTACTCTACTACTTTCCACCAGGCCCTTTATTGGTTCGCTTCAAAACCATTGGCCGGCTGTGTTGTCATCCTCACCTGAGAACACACCACTTGATGGGTTTTCTAGCACTGAGCACAATGTATGTCCACACTGCCACTGGGTGTGGAATACCGCTGCGAATGTCTCAGCTTTCTCTCTTCAATGCTCTAGTCCTTATGAGTGCTTAAAAATGGATTAGTGGGCTAGGAGTATTGAAATCACAAACGCCACGAGTGTGGTGGCATATGATTCCCAGAGGTTAGAGGTGGGATCAGGAGCTCAATATCTTTGCTCATGTTGTGACAATAAAACAAGGGATGAATAGACAAACAGTGGGCTTCTTTCCCCCTAAATGCAGGGAAGACTATGCAAATGTGGACCATTAACATATTTCATTTGTTGAGTCTAGCATCATGTTTCATATTTAATTTACAGAATCAAGATTTTCCCCCTGAAGATTTTGCCTTGGTCCTAAAAGCAGATTCCCAAACACACACAGAGAGACATACAGAGACACACAGAGAGACACACACAGAGACACACATACACAGAGAGTGGAGTATATCCATCTTTTCTCTTTGACCTCCACAACCTTCACGCCTCACTCCTTTGCTGTAACTAATGTGCATTGCAACATAATCCAAAAAAACTCTGCCTCTTACCAGAGGTGCATGGAAAATGTGGGGTTTTTTTTCCCCATCTGTTGCTGGGGGTCTCTTGAGGTGGGGGGAGGGCAGAGGGGGGACCCAGTTGCCTTGTGGGTCGGCTTCTCAGAGCTGTCTGGTTGGCCACCATGAAAACAGATTAGACCTTCAGTCTAATCCAACAGGTCTCTTACTACGTTCCTATGCCCCATGGATTGTGGTCTCTGCACACACACACACACACACACACACACATTTTTGAGGGCCACTGCCCCAGTGCCTCCCTTTCCCCCCTGCCTTCCCTCCTGTCAATCTTTTCTTCTCCCTTTCGCTTCCTGATCAGGGGCTGAGCGCCAAAGCCACCCCCAAGCTCCTGCTCGCTGTGTGACGAGGTTCCGAATGAGCCCCGAGCCCACCAAGCGCAGGCGTCACTCCCCAATAGCGGTTCTTTGATCTCCCAGAATTAGCACTCGCCTCCAAATAGGCTGCGATTGTTTTTTAATTAAGTCTCATTCAAACAGCTGCCACCGAGCCTGTTAGTATTCGGGGGGGAAGGCAAGCGAGCTGCAGAAACACTCTGGGATTATAAATCAGCCCCCGGGGGTTCTCGCTGCACTGTCTGACTGCAAAGAGAGGCTAAACACCACCCATGTGTATGAGGACTGAGCAGGTGCTGTGCATCATCCCCCTGGCCAAAGTGGAAGAAAGAGTGGGAGATGCTCAATCTACAGACACCCTGAAAGTTGGAGGCAGATCTACTCCATTTTTATCAAAGGACCTCCTTTTTTCCCATCTCACCCGGCCCTGCTTCCATGACAATATGCTCAATGTGTTCTCGAATGACAATATGCCCAATGCATGGGTGTTCTTTTGCCATCACTCTCCATTGACTTCTCTTGGCATCCATGACATCATTGCATGCCCAGATTTTGATTGGCTACTGGAGACCCCGAGACCCTGTTCCATTCACCACATGATCTCTAACTGGGAGGGAATCCCAGTGCCACTCATACAAACCTGGCTCTCTAGCTCATTTCAAGACATATTTGGTTAGGGATTCGTTTCAGACACACACACACACACACATATACACCCAATCATTTATTCAAGAGCATGGCTGAGTGGGATCCTAGGGTGCCCCTCCCTTCCCCTCCCCCCCCCCCCAAGTATACACACCACCCAAATTGGTTTTCATCATCTCATCAATTCCAATGCGCGCATACAGAATGAACTTCATTTTGAGCAATTTGCGGGAAGTAATACCAAGCGAATCTTATTGCTTCCTGTCCCCCAGAGGCAGGTCTGAACTTTCAAGAAGCACGCAGGCAAAACCTATTGCATTAACAATGGCTGGTATTTCAAACTCCCGCACTCCTTCTTTGCGCTGGACTTATTGTCCCCTTTGACTTTCAACTGGAATAAGGTCAGAGAGATGGCTCTTTTTTGTTTGCTTTGCTTTTAGGCTGCCACTTGCCAACTTTGCCCATTGGAGTCAAAGGCTGGTAGCAGAGCGGAGCGCTGGAGACTTAAGAGCATCCGAAGACACCCGGTGAATCAAACGAAAGGCCTGCCTAGTCCGTCATTTCGTTCACAAGCATCCAACTGGGGTCTACAAGATGGCCACAAGTCAAACAGGAGGAGCCGAGCACCGTAGCTGCTGGTGCTCTCCGGCAAAAGGTGTACTTCAGGTGGCCACTTACACACGATGATGAAGAAGGAGGATGCCCATCATTCAAAGAGGGGACAATGGAGGATTGGCATAAAATTTGTGTAGGCTAATGCATAGGTACAGGTGCCAAATTGAAATTGTTTTCACTAATTTAGATAGGATTAGAGATGGGCACGGACCGCCAGTTTGTGGCAGTTCATTTACTGGCCCAACAGGTGTTCCACGGTTCGGCGCCCTGTCCCTCCAGCGGGTGCCCACCCACTCAGAGGCAGAACCTGGAGGAGGCAGGGCAGGGCAGCTGGGGTGCTGCCTCCGAGTGGGCACCCGCTGGAGGGGGTGGGGTGCTGAACCACGGAGCACCTGTTGGGCCAGTAAATGAACCCTGCCGAACTGGTGGTTGATGCCCATCTCTTGCCGGGATTATGACGCACCTTGCTTGAACAGGGAAGGCCGTACGGAGGCTGCAGAGCTTGCTGCCTAGATGTTGCGAATGGCGCATGGACCACGTCAAGGTCCATGATCTCCATTCTTGTGGTTCTTTATTTTTAAATCAGACCGGGACAGCCCTTCAAGTGGGGACAGTTTCAAAAGGAGGACTTTCCCCCCCCCCCAGAAAGAGGATGTGTGGCCACCGTAGGCACACAGCCTCTGGAGCAGAGGGGAGCATGTCTCTATCATCACTAGCAAACTATCCTCCTGACATTGTCCTCCACAGATCTGTCCAGTTCCCTTCTAAATCCTCCAAGCTTCCACATTAACGCCCTGATCTAGCAACTTTCACAGTTTCACTAGGCTCGGCGTGAAATCATCCTCCCTTTGGTCGATCGTCAACAATGACGTAATGGTAGAAGAGGAAGTGTGGGCCCTCATCGTAACACAAAGGAGGCAAGAAGTCTACTTAGAGCAGCCCCCATGTGACATCAAACATCAAAATAACTTGTCTGGCGTAGGAAAAAACACATGCACTTGATATGATTGTTGTTTAGCATGTTGTCCAAGTAAAGTGGCACAGTATCAGCAAGAGCAAACAGTTCTTAAATACAGAAGGGTCTTTTCATGAGTGCAGCTTAAGGTCACTCCTTCGGTACTACTTGAGGGTCATTCCCGAAGAGTTCCATTACAAAATCATATACGGCCATGTGGTGACTAGGGATGCTGGCAAGTCTTCGGGTCAGAATCTCAAGTCTGAGTCCGGGTCTTCGGCACTGAATCCCATGTCCAAGCCCGAGTCTTGGGACCCGAGTCCCAAGTCTGAGTCTCAAATTGATCGCCCTGGGGTGCGTGCGTTCAGACAGCGGGCCTGGAAGGGAAGCCAAAATCATGCATGTGCATGCGCAGAGACAACAGGCGGGCTTCCTTTCCTGGAGCCAGTCACGGACTCCTTGGCACATGTGCAGAGGTAGGGGCTGGCTCCAGGAAGGGAAGCCGGCTGGCGCATGTGCCGTGTGCACAGAGAGCAGTTTGACATCTCTTCCCAGAGTCAGCCTCTCCCTCTGCACATACGCAGTGGATGCAGGGGCGGGTGCAGCAGCCAACTCCTGGAAGGGAAGATGGCGGCAGTGGGCAGTGGCAGGTAGGGAGGCCCACAGAGACTCAACATCGTGACAACGTGACTCAGACAAATAGGCTTGAGTTGAGAGTCAAGTACAAGTCCCCCCCCCCCCCCCGGAAACCCCTGATTCGAGTCCAAGTCAAGTTGCTGGTGCGATTTAAGTCGGACTCAACAGCAAGTCATGACTTGCAAGTTCCCATCCCTGGTGGTAACAGAACGGAAATACTTGCCCATGTATTACTGTTTTGCTCTTTTTACAGAGATGTTGACAAAAGAGTTTATTTGTCCTTTGTTAGATAACAAGCTGGGCCCCATTCATTAGATTTTTAGGTTAAGTATGGTTTCAAAACTGTAAATTCTTGGCAGACTCTCTGTGTGTGTGTGTGTGTGTGTGTGTGTGTGTGTGTGTGTGTGTGTGTGAGAGAGAGAGAGAGAGAGAGAGAGAGAGAGAGAGAGAGAGAGAGAGAGAGAGAGATTATGTATATATCATCTTGATTTTACTCTGTTGGTTTTATATTCCAGTAACTTTAATGTACTACTTGCAAAGGTATATGGCTAATGCAAATTAAAAATGCAATGCAATGCAAAAAAATGCAATCCTCACAGAGCCATCCAAATTCACATTCTCATCATAACTATCACCGTAAAGAGAGTCCCAAAATGCACGCAGTTGGATGCATCAATATCAACAGATGAGGAACAGGTTTTTTTGTAGATGTAATGGCTCTTAATTACCCACTCAAGGCCAAGCCACCCTCAAATACTTTGCATTACAGCAGGGATAGCTTGGAACAATATGGTGTTCAGAGAAAATCCATTTCTCTCCCAGCTATGTTAAGACTGCCGCTAAGCTCAGAGCGAACAGATAAGCCTGAGCGGGACACCAGATAGTATAGTAATCTTTGCTACATGAAAAATCCTGGAATTTCAACTCTGTGAGGCCCTAGTTCCACTAAACCACTTGTCTCATATTTTATAGAACTCTACCAGCGGAACTTGTGATTCCATTTTCACAGGAATCAGTGAGTCTGTTGCAGGTTTTAAGTCTTACATTTAGAGGAGCTTTCCAAGGCGCAGACCCTAAACCCCAAAACGGGTTCAGAACCGTAGACAGCTCCTTTGAAGTTCAGACCAAAATCCAGAGCAGATTTGTCACCGCCCACAAAATAAGTGTTCAGCTTCCACTGGCTTTTCATGTGACTTCCCCTACCCGTGCTTTTTGATGACCTAAACAGCACCAGATATTGTAACTATTCTTCATAAGGGAGTTATCCAGTCCCTTGATAGTTTGGAGTGTCTTCCAAAGCCAAGGAAGTAGCAGTATATTTCTGTATAATGTCTTGGTTGACTCTCCATGGAGCAATTGCAGCCACCAAATTATAGCTACTCCATAATCTACAACAAGCAAAGCCACTTAAGGTTGCCCAAGCAGGACTGAGAAGTGATGACAACACCTCCCTCCAACAACTAGGTAATATTGTTGATTTGGCTGTGATTAGCTCATCTAGTACATAACTAAATTGTATCCCAAATAAAATTCCTTTGCTATGCAGTAGAAGTACAGAGACTCAAAGAAGAGAAAAGCCACAAGTTCCCCAGAGTCCACCTGTTTCTAATTAAGTGGCACTTCCAGTCTCAGTAACTCACTCTGAGACATCTGTAGGAGAAAGAATAAGAATTTACTTACTTACAGTTATGAACAGATCAAGAGCAAACAAGCAAACAACACTGCTTCCAACAGACTAAAGAGAGGGAAAAGGAACACTCAGCAGAGAGGCGTGACTCTCTTTGAATTCAGAGGTGGGAAGGAATGATTGGTTAGCGTTGGATAGATTGACAGTCACCTCAGCCCAGAAATGTCCCTCCCAGCTCGATCTAGCATAGGCAGCATGCGAGGTTGTAAAAACTCCAACAACCACCTCTGATTTGATTCTGCAGCCTCCATTTTGTAACTTGCTTTAAATAAGGGAGCCTTGCATGCACATCTGGACATGTTTTTTGAACTTTCATGTTTCTTCTGCACTACCCCCAGCTGTGTAATGCCCAGCCTGATAAAGACTCCCGCAGAGTCGAAAGCTACCTTATGTTTATGATCTTTTTTGGTGGTCTAGCAAAGCCATCGCCCGCCTTTGCTTTTGGATTGCATAATGTAGAAGTTATTTTGATGTCAACTTGGCTTCTTAGCCCATTCACTCCAAGCACCCACAGCTTCTCATAGTTCATAGCTACTTTTAGAAGTAATTGTTTATTCCCATCCTGCCCACATTTGCTCCATCGCCAAGTGACCAAACCAGCACACAAAATGGTTGGCTGAGCCCTTCAAAATGGCTGACTGGACTTGCCTCCCTCTTCACTAGCCAGAAAATGAAAAGAAAACAACGTGGAAATGACACGGTGGTGCACTGCACTCCGTAGCCAGCTCCTGCTAACCCTCTCCGGGGTCTTTGCTCCGGATCCTTTCCTTCTTTCGCTGTTTCCAAAATCCACCGCTCCAAATGCCTCTTTGTGCTTCTGCCATGACCTCCCTGCCTTGCCTCTCCGCGCCAATGTTACTCCATCTTTTCCGCCTCAGTAAGAAAAATGGAAGCCCCTCTAGCCAGCAAACTCGCTGGCTGGCTCCCATTTTGAAAGCCGATCATGCAACCTGGTTCCTCATCATAGGTTTAATTTCTCCCTAGGAAGCATCCTGGAGAAGCGGAACAAAACCCTTGTTTCCCTGTTAAAAATAATCATCATAATAAAGTAAACCTATAAATGGCCTCATCCCCACTGGTGGTTTTCTGTTACCTGAAAGATTGACGACCTCCCCCTTTGCTCCTCGCCCGAACACTGTGCATGCTTACCCATCAGTCACTGGGCTCCAAATGCTTACTGTTTCCCGGACCTGCAGGGGGGCCATCTGTCATTCTCCATAATAAAACAGAAACGGGAGTTTAATAAAGGAATAAAGAGTAGCGGATCACTTGGTAAAGATGCTATAACTTTTATTCCTGGCTATAAAAACCAAACACAAGACACTGGGGGGAGACAGAGGCAGGTAAACAAAGAGGAAGGCGGTGGGCAAGGGAGGCCTTTCCTGATTTTGTAAGGTGTCCGCACCCCCTCCAGGTTTTGGGTTGAATTTTATTGGAGAAGGGTTAGGATTCAGACTTGCAATGGCCCTGAAGGATGGCAAAAGAGGGGGACTGGCAAAGAGAGCGGCAAACACTTCCAGTGCCGTGATGGAGAAGACAAGAAGGAAGTGGTTGAGATGGTAAGGACAGCTGTCAGCAGAGCGGTGACTCCAGAGCCAGTGGGGGTGAAGAATCCATGCCAGGCAGTCTGAGTTTCCACAGGAACTCTCCAAGGTGCTTGAACCTCCCAAGTAGGTCCAGCCCATTTGAAAGCTCAAAACCCGGAATGGGTTCAGTGCTCCACTGACCTCGGAGCCACCCGCCTCCCATGTCATTGGTATAAACACTGGTGTAAAGCAAAAGCTTTCCCTCATCCTGGTGCGGAAATGCTGCCGACGGAAAGCTCTGTGAAGCGAGGAGGATAAAGTCCTTATACCCTTATAATCTCCTCGCATCCTCCTCCTAACCAGCAAGCTAATCTATAGTATGGATAATATCACAGCAGACATGCTGTTTGGCTGGCTGAAGGGTGGGGGGTGATGAGAGCCAGCCGCAAAGACAAATGGGCTAATTACTGTCCATGATCACAGTGATATATTTGCAATTGTGGTTATCAACCCGACAAGGAGGAGGACAGGAGCACTACGTGAGGACACGTCTTCAAAGGGCGAGACTCGGTTGCTATAGAACGAGGGCAGCTCACGGTTGGTGAGGGGACAATACCTTCACCTCTGATCTGACCACAGGCCACCTATACGATGGAAATCCTATGATATTCAGAGAGGGAGCAACAGAGAGAGAGAGAGAGATTTGAGCTTGTCCCTTTCATCTTCTCTGTACCTCGACTCTGGAAGGACTGCTCTGCAAATGAGCTGGTCGGAGGTTGGGCTGTACCACTGCAAAGGGCAAGAGGGTGAGCAAGAAGACTGTGCTGCTGCCACAACAGCTTAATACAAAGCAAAGCAACCTGTGCTGCTTATATACCACCCCATAGTGCTTAAAGCAGTCTCTGGGGGGGTTACAATTTAATTATGCAGGCTACACATTGCTCTCTCCCCCGCCAACCTTGGAAGGATGGAATCAACTTTGAGCTGGCTACCTAAATCCGTTGGGATCGAACTCAGGTCATGAACAGAGTCTTCACTGCAGTACTGCAGTTTAACCACTCTGCCATGAGACTTAATGGAACTTCCCTGTTCAAGGGAACCTCTGAAAGCTAAATATGAGTATCAGATTCTGGACATCTGAAATCAGAGACAGTTCTTGACGTAGTTAGGGTGAGCTACTGTAGAGAGTACATTTGGAGAGTACATTTCGGTCTTTGTTGTTGTTCCCAAGGGGAGTACGAAGTGCAGGAAAAGGCCAGTATGGTGAAGTAGTTGAAGGGTTAGATAGGGCTTGAGAGATTTGTGTTCAAATCTCAAGACAGCCATAAAACTCCCCTAGTGTAACCTTGGATGATGAAATTCCCTCAGCTTGGCCTCCCTCGCAGGGTCGCTGTGATGTTAAGGTCCAGAGAAACAATGGAGACTAAAAAATAAATACATATTGATTAAACATTAGGGAGAAATGGCTGGTTGATCTTTTTTATAATGTTTGAAAAAAATGCTTAACCTGTCTGACAACAGAACAGACTGCTAGGAGTGATCACGTGGTGATCCAGAGAACACTGGACCTGCTGTCCACGTCTGGCAGAGCTGGGATCAGAAGCCACACGGACCTGCTTAACGGGCGAGGATTTTGAAGAGACTAAGGCCCTGTCTAGGCTGGTGTATACAGTGGATATACAGATCACTGTTGGTACCGTTTGGTTCAAACCAAATGACAGCATCCAGATGCGTTTCGACTTTCTGGCACAGCACCAGGGGCTTCTGCGTGTAGCCTATCCGGGTGGTTTGTTCACATCCCAATGGAGCTGTGGGTAGCTTTAATACAGGTAACAATGCTGTGTCGTAACAGGTGGGTTGCCATATTAAAAAGGGAGGATGGAGAACCCCCCTCCTCAATTTTCATCTTCTTTTAAATATATATATATACCTTTCTCTAACTGACGCAATGCAATTCTAATACCATGCTAGGTGGAAGCATGGCTTTTTCGATATGCCACATACTTTTATTTATTTATTTATTTTTAAAAGGAAAACCGCTGCAGCTGGCTGAATGACGACTGTGAGAAAAGGCAGGGAAGGGAGGTATGTAGACGCACCCTAACCACAAGGCAGCGCAGCCCCATCGGATCCCTGGCTGAGGAGAAAGGCAGGGAAAGAGAGGGTTTCTCTCTTCCATCTCCTCAGCCTTCATCCCCCGTGTTTCCACCACAATTTTGCCCCACCGCCACTGCCCTCTGCTGCCAACATGTGAGTGAGCAGGCTAAACCTTACGCGCAAGTAAACCAGTGGTCGAAAGATCTGTCGGGACCCTTCTCATGAGAGAATAAATCTCTCCAGTGTGAACGGAAGGAAGGATCGCCCCAGAGAGAGATAAAAGAGATGGCACTGAAGATAAGAATCTTTTAAGTGCAAACCTGACCACTCCAGATTCCTCCAAATTTGCCAGATTTACCCAGGGAGGCAAAAAGGAAGGAAAAAAACAACAACAGCAAGACAGACTCAAAGGAATATAGGGGGAAAGGTATGGGAAGAATGAAGACCTCTCTTTTTAAAAAAAGGTGGGGGAAACAAGGAGAAATTTGAAAGACAGGAGCATTATAGAGGGCCAGAAAGAGGTGGGAGCAAGGCCTGTTCTGGGCAAAAGCAGGAGCGGAAAAACCGGGAGGAGTTTACGGGGCATGACTGGTCAGCTCTTTTAAGTCCACTTCTCCCGTCTGGACTGGGCCAAGAGAAGAAAGGGACAATGGCATCCTCTGGTCTATTTCAATGCTGTTGCTGGTGGGTAGATCTTTTTTCAAGTCCTCCAAGTAGCCTTTTTGCCTCTGGAAAAAAACACAGAATTGGGTGTGTTTTTTTGGTTTGGGTTTCAAAAAAGGGGAAAGAGGCAACGGAGCCCAGAGAAAGCCAGGAAGAGGGATGGGGGGGGGGGGGAGAGAGAGAGAGAGACCGTCTTCTGCCCTTGGAGCCTCCATGGCTCCCCCACCCATGCCTGGTGCCGGTGCCCACGTCTGGAGCACAGAGCTGTTTCCCACCTGCCTTTTCTCCGAGATCATATGGCTAATGCAAAAGACAGCTGTACCTGGAAGGAAGGAACGGTCTCAAGAGGAGACCTTTTGGCTCGCTCTCCCTCCCAGGATACGATGTGGCAGGAACAACGGTGAAATGCATCCTGGAAATAACTTGAGTCACAGGCACTTCCCTGTGTGTTTCAGAAGGAGATTATCCAATCTGGATAACATACAAATGTCAGTGTCTTCTCTCTGGACCACACGAAAAGAGCATCTCCTCCTCTCTTCCCTTTCTACCTCCTGAAGAGTAATGAAATAAGTCTCAGAGTCTGAGTTGGTGGCCACCATGACTACTCCAGAAAGGAGGAGGGGGAAAGAATGCGATTCCCAGATCTGTTGCAATGTTTCGAATTTTGGTTAAATTCTTCTAGCTGCGCAGTGGGAGCACAGAGCAGAATAGCTTCAAGTTCCCCTGAGTAGTCTGCCCTTTTTCTCATTAACTGGCAGTTACTGTCTCAATAACATACTCTGAGACATTATTAGGAGGAAGAATTAAAAGTTCCATTACTTACACTTAAACAGATAAAACAGCAATCTGATAAACATGGTTGACTTTCAGCAACAGACTTCCACAGACTCAGGTGAGGGGAAATAGCTGCTCTGAACAGAGAGGTGGGGCTCTCTTTGAATTCAAAGGCAGGGAAGGAACCATTGGTTAGTCTTGGATACACTGGCAGTCACCCCAGCCCACTAAGGCCCCTCCCAGTCAAACCTACAAAAGTCAGCCTGCGAGGTTGCAAAACAAAAAACAAAAAATAAGATATTGAAAGAAAGGAGATATGAATATCATTACAAGGCAGGTGGAACACATATTTGTTTCTTCCTGGTTTTGAACACAGAACGTAAGACAAAGAAAGCTCTCCCCCCCCCCCCCCCCCAACTTTCTTAGGTGTTAAAGAAAATGAATCACGGCTAGGGAGTGTCTGGATGTCACCAGTGGCTCCACAGTGCCATCTAGTGGCACATCCTCATACAAGACCCAGCGCCAATTCACAGCTTCGAAAGAAGGGGAATAATTAATGCAAAACATATCCAGCCCTAAAGTTTGGGGCCTCAACCATGGCTGAAAAAAGGCCCACCCCCAATTGCACACCCATAGGCAGACAGAGATGGTTTCCTCCATTATTAGCAGGTATTATTACCTGATCCCATGAAACCAGTATTTTTTTCTCTCTTATTCCAGCACATCCCTTTGAAATGCAGTTTGACCTATAAGACTGGTTTTTAAAAGGAGATTTCTAAAGAGAGAGGGGGAAAGAGATTCAAATATCTCTTGCATGCATAATAAAAGGAAATTGCATAATTAGAATCCCTGGCATGGAGATGTGATAGATAACAAAGAACAGCCCGGTTGGGAAACTATCAAGGATTTATCAAACCCTCCAGGAGGGTCCAAAAGCAGTTACTTTCCTCCTGCTTTTTCCTCTCAGCATCTGGCACTGTATGATATACTACTCCTGCCAGGAGGGGCTCCATTAAGCTAGCATACGTGTTACAAACAGCAAAACAACCACCACAACAAAACCAGCACACCCCTTCTTTCCTTAATATCCCACAACGTCACATCACACGCCTCACGCTTTTCCCAGCACGCGTTCTGCTCTTGATCTCGTTTGATGGCTGCGCTTTGGCATTAAATCACGGAAAGGTTGTTTATGCTCGCTTCTTCGTAATAATTTTGTTACACAGGGGTTGAGGTTTTCTAATCCCTGTTGGAGAAAGGCCAGTGGCAAGGGGGGGGGGTGTTAGAAGGGCTAAGATGTGTTGTGATTTCTCAAAAAGAGGTATCTATAATTTAACACATTCCAAGGAGGTCGGTTTCATCCGGCGAGTAATACGTCTTAATAGCCAGTCGTGGAGATGATAAGTGGTGAATAATTTAGTGGGTGCACGAACACATACAAAACACACACACACACACGCTGGCACTTCTCTGCTGTAATTAAAGAACAGGAAACTTCATTTGTTATACAAAATTATTGCTGAATAATTCAGATTCTAGTAATTACTAAACAGAGAAAAAAATCACCAGTAGAAAAGGCACCTCTCTCCAGAAGTGTTGTCTGTGAGGGATCTATAATCAAGTCAATTACCTCTGAACCTCGGGCATGATTTAAGCCGGAGTTAACCAGGGATTTAGAGACAATTCCAATTCAATTTTTCTTTTTCTTTTTAAACTACTCACCGTGTACTAATATGTTGAAGGGGAAAGAACTTCAGCTAATGGCTTCTGCACTAATTGAGCATAGCAGCCAGTATTTTTCATAGGGGTTTCCAAGCTTTAAATATAACAAGTATTGCCTAAAATTGGAAGAAAAAGCCAGGTCTGTTCTAAACAAATAACCTTCAAAAGTGTAACACTTTTGAATTCTAGGAAGCTATTTGTTTACTTAGATATCTGTCTAATGATGACTCTCTTCTTATTCACTGTGACAGAACAGACAACATGAGCAATTATAACAGCAAAATGCTACAATTTGTGCACCCAAAACCCCAGCAACAGCAACAGCGCCAAAGTTGCTTGTAGAACTGCAAAGCTGAAGTGGCTTTTTGAATTCAAACTCAGACAAAAATCTTCTTCACCTGGGTTGGGTATTCCTAACATAGAAGAATCAGCTCCATGTACAAGGTCTTCAAAACTCTAGAATAAAATATCAATTCAGTTGCATATACATGAGTGCACTATGTGGGTTCACCCCTCCAATATAAAGATATAGGAATTATACCTAGACCAAGTTGGCAAGGGCCTTAGCAGGCTAAGTGGCAACAGCAGCTCCAGCCTCTTCAGCTCTCCTGCTCTTTCTGATTCAAATCTCTTATCCACAGCCCTGCTCTTTTTTAGTCCCACTGCTTTGAGCTGAACCCATAAGGGTGACAATTGCATACAGTGGCATCTAGGCCAAGCACCACTCAAGCTCAGAAAGAAGGCTCCCAGCTGGCATGGAGGGAGACGAGAACTGGATACTTGGGCACAGCTTGGCCCAGCTAAGCCTCCAAGGCTTCTCATTTAGGCCTTGCTCCCAGGTGGATCACATTGAGGTGTCTGTCAGCTGCCTGCAGGGATGTCGGCAAGTCTTTTGGACCGAGTTCCGAGTCTGAGTCTCAAGTTGCTTGCCCCCACCCACCCCCACCCCCGGGCCTGGAAGGGAAGGACGGTCGGCACTTGCACATGTGCAATGACAGCAGGCCAACTTCCCTTCCCTGAGCTGGCCCCTGACTGCGCATGCGCCAGCCTATCAGCTGGGCGGTGGGTCTGTGGGAGGAGGCAGCAGCTGGCTCCTGGCAGGGAAGCTGGGCCTGCTGCCTCTGAAGACGGCAGCCGTGGGTGACAGCGCGGACGGCAGGTGGGGAGGTCCATCAGGACTTGACAAGGTGCTTCAGACAAATGGGCCTGAGTCGCGAGTGGAGTCTAAGGCCCCCCCAAGAAGCCCCTGAGTCGAGTCCAAGTCAAGTCACCAGTGCGACTTAAGTCAGACTTGACAGCGGGTTGTGACTCACAAGTCCCTTTCTCCAAGTCCCTGCAGGGTAGGTAGAACTCCCAGAATTGTGGTGGTCCAAAAAATCCGAAAACCTCATCCCTCGTTGCCTCTTGTTAAGGAGTCGCTGCTTGTATTCTTTGTCATGTGCCAAGTCATGTCGCTGCTTGTATTCTTTGTCATGTGCCAAGTCATGTGGCTAGTGCATGATGAGGAATACAAGCAGCGCTCCTTAACGAGCAGCTATTCTGCCCTGTGATTTATGCCATCCCACTTCACGCTAGGGTACCTAAGCAGTAGGATTCAGATGAGATGTAACACCAGTCAGTCAAATGTTATTGCAGTCCTGCGAGCGGCAGAACACAAATAACAGAACAAAATGACAACGGCAAATATGATTTATCCAGTTTAACTAATGGAGTCAATCCATGGAGTTTTTATGGGCACAACAATTACGGGAGAAGCTAACGTTACCTATCTGTTCAGTAATGTGTGGGACCTGTCTAATAGAGAATGCATAATTTAACGTTGATTAACAACCGGTGTCAGGAAAAACGACAGGAGCAGCATTTCTTTTAAAACATTAGAAGAACCCTGTTTGAACAGACGGCGCGTCTACGCACTCCAGCATCATGGCTCCAAAAGACGCCTCTGGGAATTCCAAAAACATGGGCTGCTCGTGTATCTGGTAGAGCGAGCAATAGACCGCAGAGGTGGAGAAAACGTAACTTTTTGGACATCTCAGACAGTCTGTCCAAAACTGGAGATGTTTGGCGAGGAACTGGAGGCGGTGCTCCCAAACCATTGAGCTCCTTTCTAAGGAAAGCGATGGGTGTTGGACTTTGCACTTTTCTGATCTGCTTCCAACCTCAAACTGCATTAACTCCATGCTCATTTTAATATGAGAGCTTGCTTAGCTGCACTGATAATACTGTCAGGTGGTATGTTTTTAGCTGCGTCTGCTTTTGAAAATATCATGTTGTAAGCTGCCTTGATTCCCCCTGTATGGAGAGAGAGAGAGCGTGTGAAATAAGTAAACAGTCCCAAACCTAACTTTCACTGTGTCAACCAGAGCTATGAAACATAATTCTCCTTTTTTTTGGACTATAACTCCCAGAATTCACGAGCCAGAAGGCCATCCTAGGTCATTTGGGGAGTTCTACAAAGTTCCAAATGGTGTCATCCAAAACATAATATCTCCAAGCTTTTGTATCAATATATGGAATGTAAGAGAGTGGAGATCCTCCAAAGAGATAATATTTTCCTCTTGAAAGTGCACTTCTTCTAGATATGGAATTATTGCCTTATTAGAGCTACAAAGCCATGCATCTCACAAATTCAGTTCCACAGACTTTATTCCTTTCCCACCTCTGTTCCGTTTGTATTGCTTCTGCCTGTTTCTTCCCCCATCTCTAGGCCTCTCTCTGTGTGTGTTTCTTTCTTTCACAAATTCACAAATATGTGTATTTTTTTAAAATTGGCTTCCTAATCTATACAAGATTGCACTCATTTGTCAGATTAGAAGCATTATTCGTAGACATCCTCACCTTGACGGGGCTATGTATTTTCTTAAAGTGCACCTGTTCACCTGTAAGACATGGGCTGCAAGGTACAAAAGACTACACCGTAGCTTCAGAATAAAACATGCCAGTCTTTAAGATGCATCAGTAGTGACAATAATGACGAATTCTCATTAGTTATCTCATTCTCAACTATTCTTCCAGTTTTGTCATGCAGAGAAGTTCTGATGGGACCATCCCTAGCTAGGCAGGAGTTCCTAACATCCTAGAAAGAAGGGTTTTGTTTATTACCTTTCTATGTTCCCTGTAAGTGAAATCCTGCAGATGTAACTAATTCCTGCACAGGAATCAGTGCATCCTCTGAGGGAATGGCCAGATCCTCCCCAGGGCAGGCATTTTCAATATCTGTTCACTGTCAGAAATAATTCCCAAGAATTCCTAGAAGTCAGTGGGATTCTTTACAAATTTTTTCTCCTGGGTAATTATTTGTTTTCCTGTATTGAGCTCAATGGCCTTATAGGCCCCTTCCAACTTCATGAGTCTATGATCAGGCTGTAGCTAAATCTCTGAGACAGATATTTTTTTCCCCCACTCTGCTTCTTGGGCAGAGCGAGAAGCAGCAAGAATATCAGGAAAAACTTCTTAACTGTTAAAGCAGTACGACAATGGAACCCATGACCTTGGGAGGTGGCGAGGTGCTCTAATGTTGGGGGCATTCAAGAGACAATCTATCAGGTCTGCTTTGATTTGGATTCCTGCCTTGAGCCGGGGGTTGGACTCGATTATTCTATATTCCTGAAACGGTGTGTTGATTTCCTGGTGCCTTCAGCCCACATTCACTTCCAGGCAGTACAGGGTGGGGAAATCCAGAGACGGAGACACAGACCAGTCTGGCTCACAAGCCTAGCTTGCTAAGAGACCAAAGCTGCCAAAGTTTTTTGAAACCCAGCATGTGTTGGATGCTAAGAGCGGATAAGACGTAGAACTGGGGACTTTCCTCAGTTCAAAACATGATGTTCTGAACATGTCGAAAAGTGTAAAGAAGTAAAGGCTTGAAAAGCCCGACAGGATATCCACACCCTTGCCTCTCAGCCCCTTCCTCTCTTCTTCATAAAAATTGTATCAACATTGCAATTGGTGTGACAAATCACCGATTTCCTACCTCCCATGTCTAAAGGGATATAATGAGTGTGCCTTCTTGTTTATCTTCTTCTTTTCTTTAAAAAATATATCCTGCCACCTCTCTTATCTTATAAGAACACTCGCAGCTCTTACGGCCAACGGGATCTGGAAGGGCGTTAGTTGCTCCCTGCACTCGCCATAGAAACCATGGGGAACTGCAGTCCTACGGTAAGTACTCCAGAGTCATCTAGACTTTCCTGGGGCTGAATTTGGGAGGTGGGGGGGGAGCATTGGCAAAGGACAGTGGCCCCTGGAGCCTGTTCAGGCACAGGAGCCAATGTGAGCAGAGCAGGGGGGGGGGCAGACAGAGCCACTCCACACACCAGCTAAGAAGCAGGGGTGGCTTCGTTTCTTCTGTTGCATTTTGGTGTTTACATGCTGTCAAGTTGCCTCCGACGTACGGCAAGCCTATGAATTAATGATCTCCTAAAGGTCCTCTTCTCAATAGTTCTGCGCAACTCTTGCAAACTGGAGGCTGTGGCTTCCTTCATTGAGTCAACCCATCTCATTTTTGGCCTTCCTCTCCTCCTGTTGCCTTCAACTTTTTCCAGTATGATTGTCTTGTCCAGCGAATCTTGGTTTCTCGTGATGTGCTCACAGTGTGGCAGCCTCAGTGTAATCATGTTTTGCTTCTAGGGAGGGTTCAGGCTTGATTTGATCTAGAACCCACTCATTCGTTCTTTTGGCTGTCAAGGGTATCTGCAACATTCTCCTCCAGCACCACATGTCCAAACATTTGCTTTCCTTCCTGTCGGTTCTTTTCAATATCCAGTTTCCACATCCATCCCTAGTAATTGGGAATACGTCCGGAGACACCTCCTTACACTTGATGAACTTTTCTAGTTCCTTCATTGCTGCCCTTCCAAGTCTCAGCCTTCCTCTGATCTCTTGGCTGCAATGTCCGTTTGGACTGATGAGTGAACCAGAATATAACAAATCTTCAACGATTTCCAATTTCTTCATTGTCAACATTAAAGTTATGTAATTCTTCTCTAACCATAAGTTCTGTATTCTTAATATTCAACTTCAGTCTTGCTTTTGTACTTTCTTTTTTCACTTTCACTAAAAGTCATTTCAAGTCACTGCTGGTTTCTGACAGTAAGGTGGTGTCACATTTGGATATCTTAGATTAGCCATATTTCTTCCACCCGTTTTCTCTCCTTCATCTGAATGGAGTCTAACTTTCTGTCTTCGTCATGTTGTGTTTTAATTGTCCCCAAATGAGAAATCTTTCTCCTTGTTGCTAGTTCCCTCTGAGTCTGGATTCAAAGCTGGGGTGGTGGGCTTATTTGCTCTTAGGTCTCATTTTCTCCCTCTCTCTTCTTACTTACACACACATACACAAACACACAACCTGCATGTGTGATCAAGAAGCAGCTCTTACCTTCCAAACCAGTAAAGAGCCAGACAGAAGTAGCTAAGATCAGGCAGTACCCAAGTGGAGCAGATTCAATGTGGGTCGAAGAAATACTTTTAAAAGTATAATATTGTGATTTGCCCCAGGGGATGCGGGGAATGAAAATGTGACAGCTAAGAAAAGCCAGCAGGTATATTACTGAGCTTTCTACTCCACACTTCAATGCTTACCTCCCTACCAAAAAATTAAAATGCACCCCATTTCCCAGCCTGTTGTAAAAATGGGGGAGTATTTCCCCCTTTCAGTTTCCACTGTGTTTACCAGCTCTGCTCCTACACTTTGGTAATGTGCTGCCCAGGTGAAGATGTAATTAAAAGAAATAGGATAATTCATGTATGTGTTAATTGTGTTTCATTTTCACCCTGGTTTCCTCCAGTGGGATCCGGGCAATGGCGATCTGGCACCAGCTAGAACAGACCAGCCAAAGAGAACCGTGATAAGCTTTAGAATATAAGGCAGTTCTATATGCTCCAGATTGTCGTAGATGGGATGATTTAGTGCTTTTAAATTGGCCTTTAAGTGGATATTTTGCATGTCACAAGCTAGCAATTGTGTCTGTGAGAGAGAGACAGCAATGGAAAAAAGGAATATTTATTGTAAAGCTCCTGGAAATAACAATATTTATATAAACTAACAAGAAAGCACACAGAAAGAGGCTGAGAGATCAATCTGTTAACACTGAAATATCAATATAGAAAATGATACTGCTTAGACATCATTCTGCCAGCAAATAGCATCGCTCTTGATGAAACCCTCCTTAATTCTTGTTCCTGAATTTGCTAGTAATGTTACTTTATGTGCAATGGATGGGGGGGGGGGGGGGCTTTTATGTTGTGTTGGCAAACAGCCTGCTGTTGTATCATAGAGAGTTTACAGGGGGAAAGCTTGTATTTTACAAAGACCTAACGTGTGGGCAGGACACAGCCATCTCTGGACCATGTTCAGAAACTCCCCAGGGCCAATGAGTCAGTGAGGACATGGCCACTTCACGTCCAGATGAGGGGAAAACATTGCCCATATTATAAACAGGGTTGCCAGGTAGGAGCATCTGATCCTCTCAGCTTTCAGGGCCAAAACCTGAGGCCGGTGGACGAGGTCTTGTGATGTCACAGAGGGGAGGCAGGCAAGGGGCCAGAAGTGGCCCAGAACGGCTTCCAAGCAGCTGGTTGTGGAAATGTGCTCGAATGGATCCACAGAAATGGGTTCAGAGTCTTGATAAAACTCCGCTAAAAAGGGTAATGTGGCAAGCCAAAGCCAAAGAAGAATAGCCCCCCCCCCTTCTTCTTCTTTTTTTCTTTTTCTGTGGCCGGACACATAACAAAATGTGCACTCCAGCCGGGAAACCGTGTGCCCGACTTTAAAACGAATTTTCATGCCCAAATCTTTCCTTTCCTCCAGCTGAGCTGTAACTACGGAAAGGCCACCGGGGCTTAGACCCAGGAGGCCAAAATTTAGAGGGCAAAACCATGTGCTGGGGTCTACCCAGTGTGGTGTAGTTGCTGGACTGACAGACAAAGATTCAGGAGACTGGGTTCAAATCCTTGCTCAGCCATGGAAACTCATGGGAGAAGGGGTTGAACTGGTAAAACCCCTCCTTAAATATCTCACTTACCTTGAAAGCCCTATTAGGATGGCTTCCATTTCAGGGCATCTGTGAATCCACTCAGAAATTTAGGTTGCACTTTGCAGACGTTATCCAGGGCATGGAGCCCACTTTGGGAAGAGGGTCCGGCAGCTTTAAAGTGCAGACCAAAACCTGGAGTGGGCTCCCAGAATCCCTGAAATTGGAGCCAACCACTGCCACGGCTTCCAGCAGATGGAAGTTAACTGTTGCATGTCTGTGCGATATCCACATGAGCCAGAGCCTCAGTTTTTTTCATGTTGCGTCTCAGGTGTGGAACCTGCAGAGACAGACCACTCTCCCCCTATTCAGATCGTTGTGTTGGAAATGATGATAGGGTGTAAGGACTAGGCATGCTGCCTTCTTTGCGTGTGCTCACCACATGCATTGCGAATGCCTGAAATAGTGCTATCCACATGAGTCTTTTCACCGCAACACTAGACAGGTATAATATTCTACCTTCTGATGTCTATTTAGAAGCCTCAAAGAGCTGAACCAAAACATCTCAATTTCCGGAGACGATTTCCGAGATGGATTTCACACCGCATACACCTCTCTGCCGTGCATTAAAAAAAAAAAAATACAGTGACTTTAAATATTCCCAGCCATTGATGGGGTGGGTCCAGGTCACTGTGCAGGAGGGAGAGACTGTCCACACGGTGGGAGGCGCAGCAGCAAAACAAAGCCACACAAAAGGACAATCCCACTCCTCGTCTCCACACACCGTTTGTGTTTGCAGGCAGTTTGCCGCGGTGTCTCGGTCGCCTGAGAGCAAACCATGGGGATGGACATCAAGCCTTAGATGCCAGGCTCTGGTTTCGTTGGAAAAACCTGGCCGACCACTGCGGGGGACCAGATGCTGAGCTCAGAAGGGACTTGGCTCTGACCCAGCAGGGCCAATCTTATACTCTAATGATTCTGAGTGCTCCTTCAGAGGTTTATTGCAATGCTATTTATTATTTTATGCTGTGCTCTGTATTCTCCTGATTTTATCGGGTTTGTAATTCAGCAATTTTACCGTCTCTTAATGATGGTTGGGTTCCCCACCCCCACCCCATTTGCCTCCGCTTCTTCCTTCGCAAGCCAGCTTGAGACCTTTTTTAAATTAAAAGATGGGATATAAAATGTTTGGCCATGCGAGGGAACTGCTGGGCTAAGCTGGCCCTATAAAATATTTTAAATGAAGAGAAAGAAGAGGAGAAAAGACAAAAATGAGGAAGGGAGATGGGAGGGGAGGAAGGAGAGGAAAGGGAGAAATGAAAAGAAAGGAAGGGGGAAAGGAGGGAGGGGGGAATTCATTCTTATGGAACTCCAGCTAAAGAAGAATTTGATGTGGGCGCTGCTGCTGCTTTTTCTAATTCAAACCTGTGATCTTATCCCAGCCTGAGGGATGCTGGTGAAAAATTATTCCATCTTGCTTTTGCACCCGGAAAAATACAGAGGGCTCAGTAAAGAAGATTATTAGATTTATAGAGTTCACATGCTTTGAACGAAATTCTCCTTTGGGTGAACTGATGGGAGAGAGACAGGCAGGCAGATGGATGGATGGATGCCGTTTTACAAGCAACAGTCAGTACATGGATATGATATATAACCTGTTGTTCACTCAAACAAATTAGAAATGACAGGAATAAATCTGTCTAGAAAGTACCAGCTAGAATTTTTTTTCTATCCTTATTCTCTTGAGTAGAACTCTCTGAACAGGGATGGAAGAACTGCACTCTGCACTAGCTCAGAGGTACTGATTCTCTCATGACTTAACCTTCTTGATTTGTGGTAACTGAAAACAATGGCTAGAGGTGAATCCTAGAAGATATTACTCATCTAAATAAAAAAAAATACCCAATGTGGCCCTAGTGGATAGAGTGATGGAGCCATGAGAACTGGGTTCAAATCTCTGCCTGGCCACGGACGCTCATGGGGTGTGGCACTGAGTAAAGCTACTCCTTAAATATCTGACTTACCTTGAGAGCCCTATTACGGTGGTTTTGACTTGATGACACATAACAGCACACACAAAACATATCATTAAAGTCCTGCTGGAAGAACACTGTAGTGTAGACGCATCTCATTAGGCATGGTGCATCCTTCCATCCCCACCCAGTGCAGGGTCAGTGGGCAAAACTCCATTCCTGTATCTCCTGACTCCAGACCGTCTTGATTGGCAACTGGGTTTATTGATACACAGGAGTCGTCTCCACTTCTGGGAGGTTTCCTGGGGCAAAGTTAACAGCATTTACTCCTGGGGTGATTCAGCCCCATCGTGGCCCCTAGTTAACCCCACGGGGAACCGGGAGTCCTTAGCCTCTTTTGAAGAGGACCCTCCTCCACGGAGTGCCAAAGAGGGGTGCGTGGAGTAAGGAAGGCTTATACGTCCACATCCCTGGGAGGGCCCAAGGCTCACCAGGACCGACTCCAGCCGTGGCGATGGCCGCTGGAGGCTCCACGGCTGTTCTTTTTGTCTTTTCCACCTCCGACGTTGCTTTCGGGTTTGATCTCCTGCATTGGTGTGTGGTCGCTTAGGATCAGTATTTCCCAACCTTGGGTAACCCACATGTTCTTTGGACTACAACTCCTAGAAATCCTGGGCAGCACAGCTAGGGGTGAAGGCTTCTGGGAGTTTTAGCCCAAGAACATCTGGGGACCCACGGCTGGCAAGAGAGAGGGGCACGAACCGGAAAATCAGGGGTTCGTGAGGGTTCGTGGTTGGTTTTTTGGGTTCATGCCGGGTGGGGACTACCCGCCCGCCTCTGCCCTTCCCACTGCCCCCCCCCCAATCGCCTCCCTGCCTTCTCTTGAAGCCTCCACAGCTGCCACTCTGACCACCCTGACAGGCAGCAGGCCCAGCTCCAAGGACCCCGGCCGGCTGCTTCTGTGCACGTGCCCACCTATCAGCTGAGCAGTGGGCGCATGCACACACACAGCAGGCCCGGGTCTGCTGCCTGTCAGAATGGAGGCAGCAGTGAGGAGTTGGCAGTAAAGGACTTGGCAGCTGCAGCTTGAAGTCAAGGTATGGAGCTGATGGGCGCAGGGGTTGGGGGGGTGTTGTGCAGGCATTCCCTTTTGCCAAGCAAAACGAAGCGCCGAGGGGGAAAAAGTTTGGTGCTTCGGTCTGTTTCAGCAAAACAGGGTCTGTGAACCGAACCACAGACTGCACCACAAACCAGCCCAGTTTTTGGCTTTTTCCAGTTTGTGGTTTGCTTCGCGCCCCATCTCTAGTTGGGAACCGTTGGACTAGATCAGTGGTTCTCAAACTGGGGTCCCCAGATGTTCTCGGACTGCAGCTCCCAGAAATCCCGGCTCAGCACAGCGAGTGGTGAAAAGGCTTCTGGGAATTGCAGTCCAAGAACGTCTGGGGAACCCAGTTTTAGAACCACTAGACTAGACGACCCTTAGGAGCTATTCCGGCTCTATACTTCCATGATGCTGTTATTCTAATTACCCTTTAAATGTAACTCGCCAGGCTCTACTCCTTTTAAAATTTAGAAAATAACTCTTTTTGTAATCACAAAATACGTCAGCCTTCCACAACCACTTATCCTCCAGGATGTCTTGGACTACATAGAATCATAGAAAAGTGAAGTTGGAAGGGGCCTACAAGGCCATCAAGTCCAACCCCCTTGGACGCCATCATCCCCCAGAAATCACAGCCCGGCCCTGCACCATCCTCTCCATTTTCCACCCACTCTCCTTCCATTGCATTGATTTTCTCATCTCCTAAATTCCTCCGATCAGATGTTTTCCTTCGCTCCTGGGCTTCTGGAATGTTTTTCCTTGTTTGATTATCTTGGCTCTTCGATTCCAAGTTCCCACACACAACCATCCTCCTGGAATCAGGCGCGGAGATAAAGGGCCACAACGTGGTTGGGTTCCAGCGGCTGCCCTTGCCTGCCGCACTCCATGACCCATGTGCCCCGGAGAAGGACCTTTGGCAAGAACACAGCCCAGCCCAGGCCCAGGCGGGCATCCTTCCCGGCATCATCACCTGGCTGTGCCCAGCTATTGTTCATGGATGTTATTCCACGGCCGTCCAGAAACGGCTGCTTTCCTGATGGGAGGGCCAGGGCAATTTTTAAAATGCCATTCAGGTCGGATGTTTTCCCTGATTAAACCTCCGCGTCTGACGGAGGCCTAATGAGCTGAGAGGAAGTTTCGGCCACAAGACGGGAGGGCTGGGGGGAGGAGGGGATGCATTCGTTGAAAAGGGCCTGTCCATGGCAGGACTTGGGATTTGGTTTGGGGTGCCTTCTCTTCCGTCCGCAATTCTGCCAGGGTTTCCTGAGACCCTCGTAGGAAAGGCCTAAAACCGTGACGGGTGTGTGCATGTGTGTGTGTGTGTGTGTGTGTGGTGTTTCTCCTCTTTCTCTCTCTCTATTGCACACACACGTTCACCTTCACGCTTTCTGACACCCCTTCCTCTCCTACACAGTGGCCTCCTTTTCTTGCCTTCCCCTCTTCCTCCCTGCTGCGCCTCCCGGGTCTTCCCTCTTGGTCTCCTGCCTTTCCCCCTTCCTCTTTCTCATCTCCCCTTTCTCTCTTTTTCTGCCTCTGCCTCCTTCCCTCTTTCTCTCCTCCTCCCTCTCCCTTCCCCTCCCTCTTTCTCGCATCCCTCCCTTTTCTTTCTCTCTCTTTTTTTCTACCTCCCTTTCTGTGTCTCTGTGCCTCTCTCTTCCCTTCAATTCAAGCCTGTGGCTTCCTTTAGGGAGTCAGTCCATCTTGTATTTGGTCTTCCTCTTTTCCTGCTGCCTTCAACCTTTCCCAGCCTTATTGTCTTTCCCCACACACATAAATACACACATTCACTCTTTCAGATACCCCATTCTGTCCCTGCACAAGCCTTCCTGCTTTCTTTCTCAATTCCTGCCCCTCTCTCTCTCTCTCTCTCTGTTTCTTTCTTAGCCACCCCATTCCTTCTCTTTCTCCCACCTCCCCTTCCATACTTCCTTCTTCTACTTTTTCTCCTCACTCCTCTTTGTCTGACACCCTCTTCTCCCTTCCCCCCCCCCCTCCACCACCACCACCTTCCGGCAGAAGTGGGGTGAAACAGGAATCCCGCATCCATGGGCCTGAGAGATCTGCCCAGTTGCCATGGCCACCCTAAGCATCGTCCCCTCATCTCGTCATGCTCCGTGATTAGGTCCCCCACCCCACCCGCCCGCTCCATGGGGTTTTGCCAGCCTCAGAGCCTTGCCCTTTCCTTGGCCCTCCGGGCACTTCATAAACATAACTTCCTGACAATAAACTTGTGGAAGAAAAGGGTAAGATGGGAAATAAATTTCCATTAATTCAAGACCCTCGGCCTGACAGGAGAGGCATAAAGTTATCAAAGCGAATGGGAGGGAGGGAGGTTGATTCACATGCGGGATGTGTGCGTGTGCGTTTGTGTGCGTGCACGCTTCAGTGCCTCTTTCTCAGGCCAGACCCTGCTCCTGCTCCTTGAGGTTCTTCCACCTGCCAGGCACAGAGTTACCTTTCCTCCTACACATTTCCCATGTATTTAGGGATACGAAAAGCTTACGCACATCAAGGTACACCTAATCTGTTCTTTGATGGCTTGGTGGGTGCCAGGCATCAGAAACAGCAGCCCCATCTCCCTCCTACCACATCTCCCATGGCGCTCTGGGGGAGGAGTGTGGGCATTTGAGTGACAACGCTCACCTCTTGCAAATGGGTGGATAATCAGCCAGAGGTGCCTGTTTTCAGACCCAACTGGTCACCGTTGGTTGAAAGATGTCCCTTAATCGTGTCCTGTTGAGGAGACCTTCCCTCCTGGGCTCAGGGCTAACAGGGAACCTTTTCAGTTCCCGAACCTATGCCATGATCCACCACCCCTCTCGAGCCTCTCTCTTCCCTCTGAGCATGGCTGCAGTACTCACAGTAGCTGGGAGAGAAGTGGGTTTCCCCAGGAAGATTAGAGAGTGTTGCAAAGCTACCCCTGCTGCAGTGCAAAGGGTTTGAAGGTGCTTTGGTCTTGAATAGGCAATTAAGAGCCATTAGCTTTACAAAAGACCTGCCCTCCCTGGTTGATATGGATTGATCCAGCTCCCTGTACTTTGGGCTTTCCTTATAAGGGAAAGAGAGGGGTATGGGGATTGTTTCCCTTTGCAGTGTTAAATGCACACACAGAGAAAGAACAAGCACAAGAGGACAAGGCTCGGTCACAAAAACACCCCAAAAAAACAAACAAAAATCCACCCAGTGCTCCTGTTTTTAGCAATCCAGACAACGAGGCATCCATTATCCCGATCTGCAATATATTCTGGGGCATACAGTGTTCAGCAGTTTGGATAGCGCCTATGAAGTTCAGACTAAAATCCAGAGTGAATTGCCTTCTTCTGTAATATTGGAGTCAGCAACATCCATTGGACCAGAATGCTGGTATTTAATGCAAGTCAGCTTAAAAACCACCAGCCTCTAGTTAGCAAAGGAGGAAAAGTTATATATCAGAGAGGCCTTGGTTGCTAACCACCCCTCTCTCATATTCTCTCTCTCTCAAGTTGAGATGAAACAAAGAGAAGTTAAATCAAAAGCTACGAGTGGAAAAAATTTGTGGCACTAGTTTTCCAGCCAAGGCAGTCAAGATACCCTTACAAATGCAATTACTTTGGGCGGATATGACAAGCAAATAATGAATTGCACAGCTCCTACAAACAGCCAATAAATCCACCCCAGGGTGGTTTATGTCTTCCTCTCTTGATTTCCCAGGTAGAAAATGACCCCAAATGTTTATGGATCTGTTGTCCAGAAAAACAGGGTCCGATTCAGATTATGGGAAATAGAGGCAAAATGAACTTCTGCACACATGGAGAAATTTCACTATTAATTTTCTTAGACATCCCATTTTTCCTTAACAGCTCTCCGGGTGCATATGTAGGAATGCCAAGTGGTTCCCCCACTAAACCTACTGACCAGATCCATTTAGTTGCAGCTCAGTGACTACGTTCGTGTGCCTTCAGATTATGTTCAGGAACCATTCATCACAAGCTTCCAATGTGTGGATAACAGGCCAAAATATACATTATAGAAAATCCATCATTAGAGGAGAGAATTTCTCAAGTGCTGGAAACATCTGATTATTGCAGCAGGAATATTTGATTTTCAAGCCTCTCGAAAACTGCACATTAATTTGCTTTGCTTTGTGATTGGTCATTGGGAGGCATACAAGGGCTTCATTTAGCATAGGCTTGCTTAGGACGTGGTGGCGCTGCGGGTTAAACCACAGAAGCCTCTGTGCTGCACGGTCAGAAGACCGGCAGTCGTAAGATCGAATCCACGCGACGGAGTGAGCCCCCGTCGCTTGTCCCAGCTCCTGCCAACCTAGCAGTTCGAAAGCATGCAACTGCGAGTAGATAAATAGGTACCACCACGGTGGGAAGGTAACGGCGTTCCGTGTCTAGTCGCGCTGGCCACGTGACCACGGAAACTGTCTTCGGACAAACGCTGGCTCTTCGGCTTGGAAACAGGGATGAGCACCGCCCCCTAGAGTCAGACACGACTGGACTAAATGTCAAGGGGAACCTTTACCTTTACCTATGCTTAGTCACAAAGTTCTTAAAATCATAGAATCATAGAATAATTGAGTTGGAAGGAGTCCAATCCCTTTCTCAGTGTAGGAATCCAAACCAAAGTAGATCTGACAGATGGTTGATGTCTGTTTCACTTATCCGCGGTTTGAAAATATTAAAAGAAAAAACTTGAAATACATATTTTCATGATGTATTTACCAAAACTGGCCACTAGAGGGAGACGGAGACCATGCCATGTATTCTTGCTGTTGAAAAATATGTAGTATGGTCTCTGGCTCTTTCTAGTGGCCAGTTCTGGTAATACATGGTAAAAATGTGTGTGTTTTTCTGGATTTTTCCTTTTACCATGCTATGTGTAGCATTCACTATTTTCCACGATTTTCAGCATCCACGGGGCGCTTGGAACAAATCCCCCGTGGACACAGGAGTCCTACTGTAATATCCTCCACCCATCTCTATATGCAGCATGTTTGACAAACCAGGCCATACGCCTAAGACTGGTGCCACATCTCCCCTCTTTTTCTCTTCTTTTCTTCTTAGAGTCATTCTCAAAGCAACACCTTGGACTCTACAGATCTGGAGGAGCTGATGGCCAACTTTACACCGAATTATACCTACGATTATGACTACCCCTACGACAGCAGCCTCGTGCAACCTTGCCACTCCACGTACTGCATGCAGTTTGGCAGCAGTATCCCACCACTTCTCGCAGTGGCCAGCATCCTGGGTTTAATTTGCAATCTGATTCTGGATGTCGCCTTGGTCCGATGCCCTTGGCTGTGGGACCAGCCCCACCCCAGCAGAACAAACCTCTTCCTGATTTCGGCAGCCGGCACCCTTTTTGCCTCCACCTTGCCATTTTTTGCCGTGGCAAACAGTCGTGGCTGGATCTTTGGTGACACTTTCTGCCAGGTGGCCCAGGGGCTAAAATACGGTTGCCTCTTTGCTCAGAGCCTGATGATGGCCAGCACCATGTGCCACGTTCAGCGGGGCTTTGCCAACATGATTGTTCTCCTTGTTCTCTTCCTGATGGGCTTTGTGTGTGCCATCCCCGCAGCCATGAGTAGCAGCAGCACAGAAAATGTCTGTGTCCCAAGCCAAAATCTCAAGCTGTTATCCTGGTCTCTGGGTCACACTAGCGTCAGCCTGGCTCTTTTTGACATCTTTCCAGTGATGGTGATTTTGGCCAGAGTGGCTCAGAAGTGGCGTGGAAAGAACCAGTGCCCACAGATGGACATAACCTGGCTTGTCCCCCTCTTCTGGGCACCGTACGGAGTGGCTCAACTCCTGCACAAACTGCTGCAGGAGAAGGTGCTCGTGGCGACCTGCCCTTTCCAGAAACATCTGGATTACTTCCTGGGGATATCAGAAGGACTGGGCACCGTCCACTGTTTTCTGTGCCCCCTGCTCATTCTGGGATTCAGCTTCTGTCCACGAAAGTCTGTCCCAGCAGTCCACAGTAGCTAAAGGAGACGGCCACTTCCATTACTATCTCACTCCCATCACTGGGACTTTATACCCCTGCCTCTGGCAAAGAAGTGCCAGACCTGATTTAGCATATGGTGAAAGCCGAACTTTGTTTGAATGCGTATGAAGGTCTGTGTTCAGCCGACATCCATTCTACTTTCAGTAAATTCTGAGGTGTGAATAAATGATCAGTAAATGACCTCCTATTCTTCTGCTTTTGTTCTTCCTTGGATCATTGTAGAGAAGGGACAGTGGTTGGTTGGTTGGTTGGTTGGTTGGTTGGTTGGTTGGTTGGTTGGTTGGTTGGTTGGTTGGTTGGTTGGTTGGTTGGTTGGTTGGTTGGTTGGTTGGTTGGTTGGTTGGTTGGTTGGTTGGTTGGTTGGTTGGTTGGTTGTAAAATTTCCAACCCCACTTTCTCCTTAAGAAGGATCCAAGATGATATATATAAAGCCAAAAACAGTAAGTATTCAAATACAGTTCTGAACATGGCACTTCAAGAAGGATGTCGACAAACTGGAGCAAGTTCAGAGGAGGGCAACAAGGATGATCAGGGGACTGGAAACCAAGCCCTAGGAGGAAAAATGGAAAGAACTGGGCATGTTTAGCCTTGAGAAAAGAAGACTGAGGGGAGATAATATGACAGCACTTTTCAAATACTTGAAAGGCTGTCCTACAGAAGAGGGGCAAGATCTGTTCTCAATTATCCCAGAGTGCAGGAAACGCAACAATGGGCTTGAGTTATAGGAAGCCAAGTTTCGGTTGAATATCAGGAAAAACATCCTGTTAAAGCAGCATGGCAATGGAATTAATTATTTGAAGAGGTGGTGACTGAAGGCATTCAAAAGAAACTTAGACAACCACCTGGCAGATATCCTTTGATTTGCATTCCTGCACCGAGCAGAGTTGGATTCGATGGCCTTGTAGGCCCCTTCCAACTTAGTTTTTCTTTAAGTTTATGATGCTACTAAAAAGAATCAAACAAATACCACACTAAAACACAGTAAACAAGAGCAACACCAGAAACACATTCAAAGCAGGAAGGCACAACCACCCATTTAAAAAACCCAACTCAGGCAGCCACTCACTAAGGGAAAGCCTTCCTGAAGAGAAAGATCTTTGCCTGTTTGCAGAAGGACAGCAAAAGCGAGGCCAGGCTGGCCTCCAGTGGCAGGGAGTTCCAGAGTCTGGGAGCAGCCACCGAGAAGGCCCTCTTCTGTGTCCCAACCAAATGAAGGTGGTGGGACAAACGAAAGGCACATTCCAGAGGCAGCCCCACATAGAGCTTGTTACAGTAATCCAGCCAGGATGTAAGTAAAACATGTGCCACTGTGGCCAGATCAGACCTCTCCAGGAATGGGTGTAGCTGGCACACTAGCTTGAATTATGGAGCTTGAGCTGATATTCAACCACCTCTCCGGCAGAGATGAAACCAATATGAGCCTTGTGGGTGCACCATGTGTCACGCTCTGTGCTTTTGAGGCCAAAAGGCTGTTGGAATTAAGTTGACAGCCACTTGGGTGTGAGCTGACTGAGGTCTGCTCCCAACTTCTCCCATTTAGATTGGGCTGGTTTCAGAGCTGTAACTAACCATTTTGGCCATCTTCCACCCACTCCACCAGAGGCATGGGTGTGAGCCCTCCCCACATGAAAATGGAGAAAGAGAGGATGATGTTCCCCCACCTAAAAGAAAGACAAAGTTTATGCTTCCAAGAAAAGGAAAGTGAACAGAGCCCAGAGTTGCCAATTTGTTGGAGTTTGCACAACCTCGCATGCTACCTCTAGTAGGTGTGGCTGGGAGGGACTTTTCTGGGCTGGGATGACTGTCAATCTACCCAGCACTAGCCAATCATTCCTTCCTGCCTCCAAATTCAAAGAGTGCCCCGCCTTTCCACTGAGTGTTTCTTTCCCTCTCTTCGGAAGTCAGTTTGTTGCTTGGCTGCTGTTGATCTGTTCACAACTGTAGTTGTGATTGTAACTGTAGTCAATTCTTAAAATAATATTTAAAGATGTGACCTATCAACCAATTGATCTCTATTTTTATATACTGGCCAGAATCCTATTTCCCATTTACACGCATAGGAGGAACGTCTAGGGAACATCTTCCCTGAGATTTCCTGTCCAAAACCTGAGACGTGGAGAATGAAACACACATATACCCCACAACCTGAATCTCGGGGCTAAAACCTGAGATCCAGCAACTTTGGCATCTCATCCACTGTGAAAACGGGGGGGAAATGGCTGTGCATGGAGAGACTGCCAGGAAAGGAAGGAGACAGAGATAGAGAACTCTTGTCCAGCTGATGAGAAAGGGCCCTGATCTGTTTCGACTCTACCAGGGGAAATGGCCACCGAGAGGTCGAACCCTCCAGAGAAGAGGAGTCAAGTCACAGTGATCCCCCTAGGACAAAAGAGAAGGTGTTTATTGTTTCACCCACTTGCTTTGATTCAGCTCCTCGGGTTTTGGTCGGGGAGGCAATTCTGTGACAATTCTAGAAGCTGCCTATTACTGGGGAGGGTTTCTCTTCTCGTTTTTCCCCTCCTTCAGTTCTGTCCATCTTGCATTCTGAGGTGTTCACACACACACACACACACACACACACCCCATATATCAAACTCCTTTCATCTCGAATGCTAAGGGGCTGGTGGTTTTTTAAGCTCATATGAAAACGTGGATGTAATTTTTATGTGTGTTTTTCTTGGTTCGTGTAATTGAACGCATCCTCTACCAAATGCACACCTGTTTGCGGGCAAGGAGTTCCCCTCGTCTCATGCATTTTTAGCATTCTTTTCACATTTATACTGCCCTTCTCCTTTTTTTTTGCATACTTAATATACACATTTTTGAGGCATTTTACTTGTTATGCCAAATGAAGAAAAGGGGAAATTTCGAAGGATGTCAGCATGTCAGCTGACATCTGAGTCTGAAGGTGAGAATGACTAGAGGCACATTAATTTCTTCTTTATTTTTGTTTATGTAATACACTGATGTCGGGTCCATTTTTTCCAAAGGTAGCCCTCTGTCTGTCTGTCTGTCTGTCTGTCTGTCTGTGGAAAGCCTCTCAGAACATTAATGTGAAGCTCCAAGGCTTGGTGCCAAGACCCTGTGGCACAGGCCACCAGCCAGCAGGGGAAACAGACCCTGAAGCTCTCGGAGCTTGTACAATCTCGCATGCTACCTCTAGTAGGTGTGGCTGGGAGGGACCTTTCTGGTCTAGGGTGACTGTCAATCCATCCAGCACTAGCCAATCATTCCTTCCCACCTCTGAACAGAGAGCCCCATCTCTGAACAGAGAACCCCATCTCTGTGTTGAGTGCCTCTTTCCTTCCCTTTAGTCTGTTAAAGTCTGTTGGAAGCCAGTGTGTTGTTTGCTGTTGATCTGTTCACAACTGTAAGTAGTGAAATGTTTTCATTCTTTCTCCTCCAAATGTCTCAGACCGAGTTACTGAGACTGTAAGCACCGGTTAATGAGAAAAGGATGGACTCTGGGGAACTTGAAGCTTTTCTCTTTTGTGAGTCTTGTAGTTCTACTGCATAGCACAAGGAATTTTACCAGAAATTCAAAACTCTGCAACAGAAGCCGCAGCCCCTTTTGCTGGATAAATACCCGATGAAATGCAGTTCTCTTCCTCCTGCTCCACAACCCCGAACCTGCCAATGGGCGACTGGAACCGCGGCATTGCAGGAATGCTCCCCCACCACCCAAGGCTACTTCTGTTTACTTGTGGAGAGTGTAAAATGTCACGGTTCATTAAGGCTGCCCGCAGGAGAAGATGAGGAGAGACCAGCCTGAGCATCTCCGAGGTGCTGGAAAGGTTGCACTGCAGCCTTCAGGAACAACATGAATGGCGCGTCTTTTAGAATGGAAGGGAAGAGGTTGCAGAAATTGCTGTTTAAGGAAAAACAAGAGTCCAAAGTAGCAAATAAAAACAAAGCAAGGAGAGCTGAAGAAAGAGTTTGCAGAAGCATAATAATGAGCTTAGCGAGCAAATCCTTCAGAGCACTGAAAGATCCACAGGGCAGGGCTGAAGCAGATGCTCTGAAGAGTCCATAATAATACAGTCATGTGCCATCAAGTCAATTTGACTTATAACAGCTCTTTTCATGGTTTTCCAGGTACTCAGAAGTGCTTTACCCTTCCCTTCCTCTAGGGGCAACCTTGGGACTGTTCAGCTTGCCCAAGGCCACCCAGGCTGGCTCTTCTCCCAGGAGGCCCAGTGGGGAATCCCACTCCCAACCCCTGATACCTAAACCACCGAGCCATCCAGCTGGCTTCATGAAGGGCCCGTAGAGACGTGCTAAAGCAGCTGCTTTGCAGGTCAGTGGGTGCAGGCACAGTCCCAAGGAAGGCTGAGAAAAACCCTGCCTTAAATCCCGGAAAGCTACTGCCGGTCAGTGCATACAGGCTGACCAAAGGTCTGATTCAGCACAGGGCAGGCAGCAATCCTCTGGGTTAGGGTTAGAACACATGTTTTGCATTTTAAAAAACCTCAGGTTTAATTGCTGACATCTCCAAGGAAAACTGGGAGAAAAAACTATCTGGAACCCTGGAGAGTGGCTGCCAGTCAGTGCCAGTCATATTGGGTTAAATGGGCAAATACTCTCACCTGCTAGAATACAAAGCAGCTTCTACATTCTTTTAAAAGTGAAGGTGGTGGAGCTTAGAATAAAGTTCTAAAATTTTGGACTATAACTCCCAGAATCCCCACAGGCAGATGGCTGGCAGGGTTCTAGGTGATACAGGAAACAAATGGTAGAGCAATCATAGGCCTCTGGCTGTGGAGCCAGAGGTTGGGAGTTCGATTCCCCCACTGTGCCTCCTTGAGAGGAGCTGGACTCGATGATTCATAGGGTCTTTTCCAGTTCTGCAGTTCTAAGATTATTATTATTATATCACATTAAGGGGAAAGATGTCAAGTTCTTCCCAAGAAATTCATGAGGAAATTTGCAAATATCTGAAGACTCGTATGGCAAAAATTGCCCTGTAGAAATTCTGACTCATCTTGAAATTTTCCTGAGGTTGGGTGGAAGAGATCAAGGGAACCCCTGTCTCTGTTCCCAGTGACTTTGCATTTTGCAAAAGTGCTTCCTCTCCCACACGGTTTCTCCCTTGATGCAACAATACACTTAGAAAGACACTCGATCGATGCTTTCAGGGCATCACCTTAATAATAAAGCAAACCTCCTCACTCGTCTCCCTGGTCATGGATTGATTTGCTCTCGCTAAAAACAATTTTATGGGTCTGATTATTAATCCTGCTGTATAAAAGAGGAGACTCTCTAACCGGAATGGTACCTCTAAAACATCCTGTACTGCCTTTGCTCCCTACGTGTCTTTATTAACCATTGCCCGGTGGACTTAAATAAACGTCAAATTAAAATGCACTTATTAAAATTGGGGGCACAGAGCAGACTCGGCTCCCCGTGGTATTTGTGAATTTGTGCTGCCCTCTGCTGCCCAGAGTGAGCACAGCATGAGCTCTATTTTAAGAGGGATGGATCTCAGCCAATGTTTATGGTTCTGCATTTATGCATTGGAATGCTGGGAAGAGGGGCGGTGTTACACTGCTAGGTTTTGCAATCAGAATGGCAGAGAATTCTTCAGGATTTGTTAACAGCCAGGATATAACAGGCTGGTGCTATCCAGTGATCCAGTTAGGAACTCATTCATAAAGTGACAAGCTCAGAATGGGGTGGACTCTTTTTGGGGTGGCCTTTCCAGATTAGGTCCCAGGGCTTTCTGTTCCCCTTTCCTTGATTACACAATATAATGTAGTAGGAGGAGGAGGAGACATATCAAGAACTGTTAGCTATGGTGCTGCAGGGGACAGTTTGCTGGACTAGAGAGGAGTATTCAGGTCTGTTCCAGTTGATCCCTTTTATGTTCTTGTGGAACATTAAAAGGACCATCTAAGGATCTGGGGTGAAGGGGTTTCCCTGATCCAGGTGTAGTACATGGCATTACCAAACTGTGTCATGTGTGAATAACCTACCCTTTAAATCTGCCAGATAACTATGATCCACTCCTCTTTTTCCTTCCTTTATTTCTTCCTTTGTTCCTCCCTCCCTCCCTTCCTCTCACTTGGAAGCAAGAACTGCCTTTGAAGAAAGTAGGGGTCCCTTTGTTCTTAAGGCTTACTCCTTTCACTCTTAAGGTTCAAAGGTTCACAGATCTTCCTTATCAAAAGTGAAAATCTGGCCTGGTGTTTTCCTAGCTGCTTCATCATCAAATCCATCTTGCAAACATACGCATTATCTTGTTCCCCCCACTTAGTTCTGGCATGTGCAGGAATTTCCCCGGGCAGCTTCCATGATAATTCCGTCCCAACTTCTCATGTTCTCTCTGGGCAGCTCTTAAAACAATTCTGTAAAGCTGGTCAGAGGGATCCTGCTCCTGAAGGGAGTGGGGGCATGCAAAGAGAACAGCTTAACAGATTCCACCTCCATGTCTTCATAGCAAGGGGGAAAGGATGCTTCTAACTAGGAATGGAGGAGTCTTTCAATTCTGCTTTCATTCTTTTTCTAATGTTTCCAGCCATTATTCTGCTTTCTTCCATTTGTTTGCATTTTCCCCTCTGCCAGCCTGTATATTCCGCCACCCCCCTTTAAAAAAAAAAACCCTCCATAAAACATTCCATTTATTGGCTGAATTCCAGCTGCGCAGGTACCGAATGGCGTAACGTTTAAGAACAAATTACTCTAAATTAAGAAATCTTCATAGGTATTGTTAACTGTTGCACACCGAGTCACGTAATTCATTATGTAAGAGATAATGTCTATGGATATTTCTTAACTTATGGCAATTGGCTTCCAAAGAAAGTCCCATCTCTCTGCTGAGTGTTCTGTTCTCTCTCTTTAGTCCATTGGAAATCAGATGTTTGTTTGTTTGCTGTTGATCTGTTCACAACTGAAAGTAATGAAATGTTTTTATTCTTTCTCCTACTAATGTCTCAGAGTAAGTTATTGAGACTTTAAGTGTCAGTTAATGAGAAAGGGGTGGACTCTCTGGGGAACTTGTAGCTATACTCCTTTGTGAGTTTGCAATTCTGCTGCAGAACAATGGGAATTTTAAACAAAAATTCAAAATTCTTCAACATAAACAAGGTAAGATTGTAGTCAAATACAAGGCAAACATATTTCTCTCTCATCCCAATTCATGGCTCATAATAACTGAGTCTATTAACCTCTACGCTACCATAAGCATGCATAAATATCAGAATCAGTATATTTGGAGAAATATTATCTTATTGAATATAGTGATCATACTACAGGGAGTGGCCCCATCAGATGGCTTATTCAGGCTTAGAGTTGGTTATGATAAGGTCTTTAAAATAAAGCCTCTCCCCACACCCTATATCATAGGATTATATTGAACCAGTTTCCAATATACAGTGGTGCCTCAACTTACGAACGTCTTGACTTGCGACCAATTTGAGTTATAATCAACTCTGGCCGCAAAATTTTGCTTTGACTTGCGACCGGAGCTTTGAGATGCGACCAGAAAAAAGGTGGGGGAAAAGGTGGGGAATATAAACTGCTAACCGTTGGTCAGCGAAGAGGCTGCTTCTCTGTAGCTCTTTCACCCCAGCGGTTAGAGAGTGTGCGTTCGGAGGAGGCTTCGGACTGCCTGGTACTGTTTTCTGCTTTTTAAAATGCCTGTTCTGAGTGAGTACAGGGTTTTGCAGCATGGGTTTGGGCTGGGGGGGAGTTATGTTTCTGTGCTGTGATGGGTCTTGGAGTGTATTTTTTCCGGTGGGTTTTTTTCCCGGCCGGAACGGATTAATCGCATTTCCGATGGGTCTTGCAGTGTTTGTTTTTCGGTGTGTGTGTTTTTTCGACCGGAACAGATTAATCGCATTTCCGATGGGTCTTGCAGTGTTGTTGTTTTTCCGGTGGGTTTTTCCCGGCCGGAACGGATTAATGGGGTTTCAATGTATTCCTATGGGAAATGGTGCTTTGAGTTACGACCAACTTGAGTTACGACCATCTTCCGGAACCAATTAAGTTCGTAACTCAAGGCACCACTGTACTATTCTTGGTGCTCAAATGCATGGTGGCATCTCAGCTCTAGACTTTTCTGTAAGATATACCTAGATCTATCTTTTTTAAAATAACATTTTATTAGTTTTTCACTATATCTATATTCAATTCATGCTTGTTAAACATCATGTTGCATGGGTTTGCTTATAATTATCTGTTTTCGCGTGTTGGTGATTTAACCCCTTCTCCGATCTTCTAGCCATTTGTAGAACAAATTCCATGTATTAAAGTATTCTGAATCTTCTTTCTCTCTCAGTTTCAGTGTGAGTCTATCCATTTCTGCACAATCTAAAATCTTCTTAATTATCTCTTCTTCTGTTGGTATTTCTTCATTTTTCCAGTGTTGTGCAAATATAATCCTAGCTGCTGTCACAATATGCAGTGTTAGGTAAACCGATGGTTTATCAAAATCCTCTGGTAAAATACCTAATAAAAACAGTTCTGGTTTAAAATCTATACATTTTTAAAGCGTTTTAACCAACCATGTGTGTATTTTAGTCCAATATTTTTTTGCTTTTTCACATGTCCACCATACATGATAATAGGTACCTACTTTTTGTTCGCATTTCCAACATTTACTAGACATATTTGGAAACATTTTTGCAATTCTGGCAGGTGGTAAGTGCCATTTATAAAACATTTTATAAAGATTTTCTTTATACGAAGTCGCCATTGTTATTTTACAATTTCCATTCCAATATTTCTGCCATTTCTCCAGTTCAATATTGTGCCCAAAGTTTTTGGCTCATTGCACCATTGTTTCTTTCACCTGTTCATCTTCCATTTTCCAATTCAAAAGCAGTTTATATAATTTCTTAATTAGTTTATTGTCTGAGGTTAACAATATTTGATCAAGTGGTATTTGTACTTTATAAAAGCCATCTTTAACATCTTTATTGTATCTAGATTGAATTTGCATTAATGGCCACCACGACAACCCTAATCCCTAAGCAGTAAGATCTTGTTTTGGTTTTAATTTCCCTTCTGTATATAGTATATCTTTATAGCATAAAATTTCCTCAAAGTTCCTAAGGTTTGGGTGCACAAATGCTTCCACAGGCGAAAGCCACCTAGGTATTTTTATGTACATTTTCTTTTTTATCTTTTCCCATATTATCAATAGTGAGTTTCTAATATAATGATTCTGAAAGTATCTATGGGTTTTGGCTTTCTCATACCATGAAAAGGCATGCCAGCCCAATTGTAGATCATGTCCTTCTCTAGATAGAACAGTCTTTTGTTCCTCAAAATAATCCATTCTTTAAGCCAGACTAGGATACATGCTTGGTAATATAGCTCCCAGTCTGGTAGTCCGAATCCTCCTTTTTCTTTAGATTCCTGTAGCATTTTCAATTTAATTCTTGCCTTCTTCCCTTGCCAAATAAACTTTAAAATCATCTTGTTTAAATTCTCAAAGTATTTCTTTTCTATTTTAATTGGTACTGTTTGGAACAGAAAAAGTAATTTTGGTAAGATATACATTTTAATTGTCGCTATCCTTCCTAACATTGATAATTGTAAGTTCTTCCATTTTTCCAAGTCTGTTTTTATTTAAGTAATTTTACGTAGTTGTGTTCTTTGATAGTTGCACATCTTGCTGTTAAATATATTCCCAAATATTTGACCTTTTTAACTATTTGTAAATTTGACATTTCCAATAGTTCGGGGTTTTTGTTTTGTTTTTTTTTTGCTTTGCTGTTAAATTTTTTGTAATAACTTTCGTTTTTTCCTTGTTGATTTTCAGTCCTGCTACTTCTCCATATTCCTCAATCTCTTCTATTAATTTCGGTGTTGATTCCAGTGGATCTTCTTATTGAGTATAGTGATCATACTACAGGGAGTGGTCCCATCAGATGGATTATTCAGTCTTAGAGTTGGTTATGATAAGGTCTTTATTTTAAAAAGCCTCTCCCCACGCCCTGTATCATAGGATAATATCAAACCAGTTTCCAATATACTATTCTTGGTGCTCAAATGCATGGTGGCATCTCAGCTCTAGGCTTTTCTGGAAGATACACCTAGATCCAGTTCAATTGGTGTTCAGGCCATTCACCTCGGGTGAGGGTCACATTGAGTAGAACATTAGCGGGAACTGGGCACAGAAAGCAGATCCTTGTTCATTCTGTGGGACATTTCAGTAGCTTTTCATGCCAGTGACCATGATTTCCTTCTGGACTCAGAACTCAGTGGCCCTATTATGTGGGGCTTCCAATCTTTCCTGGAGGGAGGGGTCCAGATGTAGGTAGCATTGGGTGCTAGAAAGCTGCGACTAGGATGTCATGGGGAGGTGATCATAGAATCATAGAAAAGTGAAGTTGGAAGGGGCCTACAAGGACATCAAGTCCAACCCCCTGCTTAAGGCAGGAATACTGCTCAATGATGAATCTCCTCCAAGTTTTACTCTGAATTTTCAAAAAGCTTTCCAAGGTTCTTATTTGAGGATAAGGGTCAGCACCTTGGATAGTTCCTGGAAAGTTCAGACTAAAACTCAAAATGGCTTTGGTTGTCCAATGATATTGAAGCTGCCCGACTTCCCCTGATGAGACAGGATTGCTTATTGGAAGGTGGAATACTAGATCTTAGATTTCGAACTGCAGAGCTAGAAGAGACCCTATGGATCGTCTATTATGGAAGCACACAGAGGAATCAAACCCAACCTCTGACTCCGCAGTCAGAGATCTAAATCACTAAGCTATCCAACGTATCTACTAGAGCCTCATGGCACAGTGGTTAAACTGCAGTACTGCAGCCCAAACTCTGCTTGTGGTCAGCGTTCAATATTTGTCCCCTGTGACAGTCAACATTTACACAGAACTGGTGAAGGGGGCTGTCTTGGGTACCACAAACAGATGGTGCCCGCCTTTGCCTCTCCTTCCACCACAACCCAAGGAAGCTGTCAACGTTCTGAGCTGATGTCCATTACGGATGTGCATCGTTTTCAGTCAAATGTGAAAATACTGAATCAGGGCTATTTACACACCTCTAGAGGGTGGAGTGAAGAGCCCAGGGGTGTCCAGGAAGTGGGGCAGCGCCCTTCAGAGATCCCTTGTGTGAAATCTGGCTTTCGTGGGGTGAAAATGGTAAAATTCTTGAAAAGGTGCAGTACGATTAAATGCAGGGGAAAAGAAATTAGATCAGTGGTGAGGAAGCAGCCGAGGGTGTGACTACACAGCAAGGGAAATGCAAATCCACTCACAGTGAAGTCACACTGGGGAATTAAGCTTTCCCCAAGCAGAGATAAGGACTCGAGTAGCAAGACTTGCTGTCGAGTCGGACTTAAGTCACACCAGTGACTCAACTCAGACTCAACTTGGTTTGGTTTGGTTTCTTCCCAATGACTTTGACTCATCACGTGACTCAGAAGCCACCCATCCCTTCCCTTTTATCTTGTGGGGGGAAGCTTGTTTGTAATAGGGACTTGGACTTGGGACTTGGTACCAAAGACTCAGACTCGGGACTTGGACCCAAAGACTTGCCACCGTCCCTGTCTCCGAGTCTCTTCACAATAACTGGCCACATAAGGACAGAGGAGGAAAGCCTTTTTTGCAACTCTATTTATAGTCCTGCAGGTGGTGTTCTTTGGAGGCTTTTAAGCCAAGGTTCCCCGGACACCTGTCGGGAGTGCTTTAGTGGTTGTTTTCCTGCACTGCCCGTGGGATGGGCTAGAGGACCTTGGGTTGATGTCCAACTCTACAATTCAATGGTTCTATAAGAACTGTACAGTTGACAGAAGTCAATTCACTTTGAACTGTAGAGAAGATGTCCTTCATGTGCCATTGCTTCTGGAGTAAGTTGTTTGTCGGGGGTTAAGAAGGGGGCAGGATAGACAAGCAAAGTGTGAACTTTCTCCTCAGTGTACCAGACAGATGATGTGAGAGGATCCATTTCTTTTAAGCAGCCCATCCCTATGGACAAGATATGGGATCCTATTTTTGCTTTCTTTCTTCTTTTTTAACTAGGCGGTCACAGGGCAACGATGGTGATCGATTGCCGTTTGGTCATTTATCTTCCCAGATGAAGTGAAAAGTGAGGAGGAAGGGGTGTATTCTTTCTCCCTCTTTCTCCATCTCTTTCGGTCCTGACAAGTGGAGATAAACATCATGTCACTGGCTCAGCCGGTGGAGGATTATGGACAATATACACGCGTGTCACTTCCTCTTTCCCGGGGACTGAGTCTTCCTTTAATGACAGCTAACTGAAAAGTGCAGGCAATGAGGGGCCCCAACTGGCGGGTGACACGCTCCCTCTTTTAATAACTTGTCAGCTGCCCTGTCAGGTGTGAAATAGCAAATGGTTGGGAAATGTGCTGCTGACAACAACAGGGAAGATGGCAGGGGGGGAGGGGAGACTCAGAGACGAGGAAGGATCTCTGGCTGGCAGGAGAGGATCACATCATCAAAGCCAGAAAAGATTTCAAGATATGTTCTAGAGATGGGCACGAATTAAAAAGAATGCATCACCAAATTCATTCAAAAATTGCTAATTTGTCAATTTGTAATTGTACAAATCAATGCCACCGATGAATACAAATCAATGATTTTTTAGTGACTTTAGATGTGTAAATTTGTTGGGCTATAAAATGCTCCCTCCCAGCACCTAGAGACACCATAATTGCAAGGACGCTTCCCCCGACTCTCCTCTACAATTCCTCCAAGTTTGGTGAAGACTGGGTGTCGGATGTCCGAGTTATACACCCACAAAGAGGGGCCCCCCCAGGAAAGTTTCCCCCAGGAACTTAAAGACACCAAAATAACAGAGAAGCTTCCCATAACTCTCCTCTACAACATCAACCAGTTTGGTGAAGATTGGGTTTCCCCAAGCCAGCTACTAAAGGGCACTTTTCTGGGGAACCCACTTTGTGGGTGTATAATATGGATGTCTGAAACCCAGTCTCCACCAAACTTGGACGGATTATAAAAGAGAGCCAGTAGAAGATTCTCTGCGATTTTGGTGTCTCTGGGAGCCTGGGGGGAACTTTCCTCGGGGGGACCCTCCTTGTGGGTGTATAACTCGGATGTCCAAAACCCAAACTTCACCAAACTTGGAAGGATTGTAAAAGAGAGTCAGAGGAAGCTTCTCTGTGATTTTGGTGTCTCTAGGTGCTTGGAGGGAGCATTTTATATGGTTTTAAAGGCAAAAGTGAATTGACAAATCAATTTGTTAAATCATCAGAAAAAAATTATAAATTCGTAACTTGTGAATCACAAATCAAACCACAATTTTTCTGATTCGTGCCCATCTCTAAAATGTACCATCATCATCACCACTATCACTATCATATATTGTTACTCTGATAATGATACATTACTATTGTGAATTATTTTTTATTTTTATTCTTATCTTACAAGGCCATAATCCTGTTATGCAACTCCATCGGTGCAACAGGAATAATATCCTTGTCAGCAGCCGATCGCCACTGATTAAAGACTTCCTTTTGGAATTCTGAGGTGTGCACAACTTGCCTCTACAGACAAAGTCACATGTACCACAGAAACGAAAAAAGAAAAAGGAAGTCTTTAGTCATGGCAACAAGCTACTGGTGATGGAATCATTCCTGCTGCAAAGCAAAACCTGCCCAACAGGATTTTGGCTATCATCATCATCATCCTATTGAATTCCCAACCTCTGGCTTACAACAGAGTGGGAGCACAAATCAAATCAGATGGGGCTCATCTGAAATTTAAAACGCAGGGATTTTGTAAACCTGTCATTTTACCTACAAATTTTAGGACTTGATTCCTAATCTGTAGGCCTGATGCTTTGGTCCTACTCCAGCAATTATGAGGAATTAGAAGTATGGGCTTCCTTGACAGGGGCTGGACTCGATGATCCATAGGGTCCCTTCCAGCTCTGCAGTTCTCAGGTTGTTGTTGTTGTTGTTGTTAAACCAAGAAGTCTCTATCTTTTTTGGATTTTTAACTTACAGAAATGAAAATTACACCTGGCAAAGTTCAGGTGGGCATTAGAAGAAGAAGCATCTTCTGTTCGCAAACTCTTCATCTACCTCTACAGCACCACTGTTTTTTTTGCTGGATATTTGGATTCAGAAATTCTTTGGGAAATGAAGCAAAGCAGGGGTATTTGTCCACTTCCGGACTGATCAGAAGTGAAGTTAAGAAGGCTGAAGCAGTGTTCAAATCAAAGCAAGGCTCTCCAAAACACCAATTTTTGATTCAGTACTTTGGAGGTTAAAAATCCAGAACATCCCCTTTCATTTCCGAGGATCGAAGTGTGACTGAGGACTGGACCGTTCTGACCAGCTAATGCAGGATGGATTCCTTTCCTTTCCTCCTTCAGACGCTCATGAAAAGCTCTTAAGCAGCAAAACAAAAAACAAAATATTTTATTAACATGAGGTTCAATTATCTTGGAGGACTAAATAACAGCAACAAATTTAGCAACCGCTACAGAGACATAAGGATTTTTATCTTCTGACAGTGTAGGGACAAGGTCCCCGGAGAATGTTATTTCCAATAAACCAAATAAAGGTTTAATAAAATGCCCTCTCACAGTTTCATAAGAAGGGCAAGAACATAGTATATGTGAAAAAGTACCCAAGCTAGTGCTGTCACGTGGCCAGACTCTCAGAATAAGGTTGCCTTGATAATCTTCCTTGCACTTCAGCAGGATGGATGATGGATTCAAGGAAGAGAAGGAACAGCAGGAGATGGAGAAGATGCAAAGAGCATAAAACTAGACAGTTTGCTCTTTGTCCAGCTCCTGTTATTCCATGAATCCATCCCACTTTAGTTGTCAGTTACCTCTGCTTTTGGAGTGGCAGTGACGGCACCACCTGCCAGAAGATCACCATCATTGGTGAACTCTTGTACTGGCTACTGAATGAGGTGATAATGAGGCTTTCAAGTTTTACAATGACTTGTTACAGCTTAGTATAGAAGAAAGCAAAGACCAGGAAAATAATCCAAGTCTGGATTGTTCTTTCCTTTTGTGGGACTGTAGCCTCACTTTCACTACTTAAATGGTAACACTTTATTGCAAGATGATGGCATTTTTAGTTAAAAGCTAAACTGTGTGTTTCAGAGAGGTGAACATGTTCTGTGCAAGGTAAATGTGCTTTATAAGTTGAACCTGTGTGGTAAGAATTAAACGCCAGCAAATTCAGTGGCGCATTCTCTCAAATAACTAGACACAGGATTGTAGTTATGCCCCATAAACTTAATTGTGAAACATTATCAGGGGTCGCTTTGCTTATTTGCTCGCTTCCTTAGGCTTTCTATGGTTTTCTTAATGGCTTTTTAAGCCACAGTTCCAAAATACATATCACGCTAATCCCTTTAATGTTGTTGTTATGTGCCATTGAGTTGCTTCCAAACTATAACAACCCTAATATAGTTTTCAAAGTATTTGCTATATTCAAAGAGTGGTTTACCATGGCCAGGGCCCCCAGCAAATTTCCCCGGCTGAACTGGGATTTGAACACGTGTCTCCTGAGTCCTGCCAAACAAAAAGGCACAGAAATGTGTAGTAAGGGCATTACCACTAGTGGAGTTTTTCTTACTGTCAACATGACTATGCCTGCCATTTCAGTTGAACAAGAATATAAGCTTTTTTTGGTATCAATAACAGAGAAGTGGGGAAATCTATCTCTTTATCTATCTATGCCCGTACCTAGGCAAAATATCCCTCAAGATGTTGGTGCATGCACTGGTGAGCTCCAGGATTGACCACTGTAACACTTTCTACATGGGGCTTCTCTTGAAGTTGACCTGGAGACTGCGGTATGTGTGAATGCAGTCACCAGGCTGATGACAGGTATGAGTAAATTTGATCACATCTCCCCAGTCTTGGTTCACCTGCATTGGCTACCTGTGATGCTCAAGGTTTTGGTGTTCACCTATAAAGTCCTCCACGGTTTGAAACCCTGTTTCTTGGCAGAGCATCTTTCCTCAAGATCATCTACCCACGCTAGCAAATCCTCCCAGGCAATGCTCCTCCAGGTGGCCACACTGAAGGAGGCCAGGAAGACATCAACTAGAAGCCAGACCTTCTTGGCTGTGGCACCAACTCTTTGGAACCAACTCCCAGTCAAGCTGCACCTGGCCCCTACTCTGCTCACCTTTAAGAGGTTACTGCAGGCATGGCATTTTAGCAAGGCTTTCAGTTGTCAGCTCGTATGAATTTTTGGCCTCATGCCCTTTTACTGTGAAAACATCACACTACCCCAGTTTTGAAATTTTACATGATTTGATTTTATCTTCTTGATTTTCCCTGGGGGGTTTCTGCCTTTCTTTGTATGGTTTTCGGGACTCTTAACTGCCCAGAATACTGCATTGCACTGATGGGGCAATATATAAATTAATGACAGTCACAGTCCAAGATATCCCAAGCAGCCCCTCACCAGGGGCACCGGGACCCCGTCCACCACACAGGGTATCAAGTCCAAAGGCACTCACTGCAGAGTTGGTCGTGACCAAGCAGAGGCAGGAACCCACGGCTGAGAACAGAGAGCCAGAACGAGGCGCCGAGAGGCAGGAGGCCAGCAGAGGCCAAGGCAGGAACAGGAACAGAAGCAGGTGCAGGAACACTGGAGTCAGGACACAGGGATGTAGGTGGCAAGCAGAGGCAAGAGCAGGGACCAAGGCAGGAAGAGGAGCAGATGCAGGAATACTGGAACGCAGGGACTCTGGAGCTCAGGAGCAGCAAGGCGGTCAGCACCACCAAAGCCCTGTGTTACTGAGGCCAGTTCTGAGAGGGAGAACCACTCCTTAAAGAGGTCTTCTCTCTAGGCCTCCAGGTCAGCCTCATGAGTGGCCCAGCAGCTGCTACACAGGCCAGGGAGCTGAGCCTGCAAACACCAGGCCACTCCTGGGTCAGGCCGGCCCCGATCCTGCAGCTGCCAGGGTGGTACGGCCGGATCCTGACAGTACCCGCCCAGAAACACCAAGGGGAGTCCCTTGCCCTTCCAGAGTCGGGGCTTGTCGGGGTAATGGCGGTGAAATTCCCGGAGCTTGGTGGGAGCATGAACATTCTCCGCAGGTTCCCAGGAGCGATCCTTCGGACCGTAACCTTCCCAGTCCACCAGATAGTGTACTTCGATCACGGAGTTGCTTGGAGTCCAAAATTCTGGCCACCGCAACCCTGCACTTGAACTGGCGGCGGGGGGGGGGGGCAGCATCCCAGGAAGGGATTCTCCACAGCTGGTTTCAGTTGGGATACATGGAACACCAGGTGCATCCGGAAATGAGGCGGAACATCCAAGCTATACACAAATGGGTTGTCTTGCTGAGAGACACAGAAGGGCCCGTGGAAATACGATTGGTGGCTGATGGAACCCGAGAACCAGTGGGCGTGCAGAGATGGTCCTGCGGGTGATAGCCATAGTTCGCCTAGAAGGGGCTGTACCCTGTGGAGGAATGCAAGGCATTGTTGTTTGCAAACTTAGCTAGCGGGAGCAAGTCCACCCAATCGTCCTGATGGAAAGAAGAAGCACCGAAGGTATTGTTTGAGGACATGGTTGACGCATTCTATCTGGCCATCAGTCTCCAGGTGGTAGGCCAAGGACAATCGACATTCAACGGCCAGGAGTTTTAGGAAGGCTGCCCAAAAGCGCACCACAAACTATACCCCTTGATCAGAGATGATTGCATCGGGGAGACCATGTGACCAAAAGATGCGATCCAGGAGAAACTGGGCTGTCTGGGGTGCTGTGGGTAACATGGGAACCAGGGTGAAGTGTGCCATCTTAGTCAGTGTGTCCACAATGACCAAAATGACTGTGTGGCCTCACGACAAGGGCAGATCCACAATAAAGTCAAGGGAAGTCACTGACCATGGGCCTCTGGGCGTGGGCAAGGGTTGCAGCATGCACTGAGGTCGCTGACAGGGCACCTTGGCACGGGTGCAGACTTCACAGGGCTGGACATACTTGTGGATGTCTGCTCGCCATGTTGGTTTGGTTTTTGGCCATGTTGTTGTATTCTCTCTCTCTCTCTCTCTCTCTCTCTCTCTCTCTCTCTCTCTCTGTGTGTGTGTGTGTGTGTGTGTGTTCCCTGTGCTGACATCTTCAGAATGTGTTTGAGATGGTGTGTAGTTTTTGGCCATGTTGTTGTATTCTCTCTCTCTCTCTCTCTCTCTCTCTCTCTCTCTCTCTCTCTCTCTCTCTCTCTCTCTGTGTGTGTGCCTGTTGGGAAATCATCAGTTATATCTGCTGTCCAAACAATTTCCCTTTTCATTTTTTAAAAAAGAAACCATGCAACTTTAGCACTGCATCACATAGGCACTAGAGTCTTTCTGTCTGCAACACTTCTGTCCTACTATCGTAGCACCATTGAGAGTGTCCTAACCTATGGCATTCTTGTATGGTTTGGGAGTAGCTCTGTAGCAGACAAAAAAGCTCTACAGAGAATCATTAAAATTGCCCAGAATATCATCGGGCTCCAGCTATCAACCCTGGATGACATCTTCACATCCCGCTGTCTGAGGAAGTCACACAACATCCTGAGAGACTCTTCCCATCCTGCTCACAACTTCTTTGAACTGTTGCCGTCTGGCAGAAGATATAGAACAATTAAGACTCGGACCACACGTTTTCTGAATAGTTTTTATCCCAGAGCTATAATTGCACTTAATAATGAACTTAAAGACCACCAGTAGTGAATAGTTGGAGAGTGTTACTTGGCCTGCGGTGTAGATGTCTGTATTTTTAGGGGGGGATTTTTAGTGGGTGGGGAGTGTTTGGGGATCTTTTATGTGTGTGCATGTGGGTCTAGTCTCTGGGTGTCTGTGTGAATTTCGTTGTATGTGTATACTATGTATAGACTTACAATGACAATAAATTTATTTGATTTGATTTGATGCAGCGCTATGCCAATTAGAATTAAAAAGAGGTGGGGGGAAATTCACTCCAGATAAGATGGTGCTGGACAAGGACAGAATATATGTAGAGTCAGGACAGGCCCATGGGCAGATCTACATACCAACCCCAGGTCTATTTAAGGGCGCACCAAATCAACCCACTTCAATTGAGGCTGCCCCATGAAGATGGACAGAGACACGAAGAGCACATGACATGAATCAATGCAAGAATACCCTGACACAACTCTCAGATTATTTGGGCAATGGAGCCGCACCCTAACTGCAGGCATTAGGAAAAAATTTGCACAATAAAATAAACTGTAAAAGTTTGCACAAATGTCATTACAGGATAGAAATATAAAGTCACCAAAAAAAGCACACACACACACACACACACACCCCTGCGACCTGAAAGCATTACTCCCATGGCCCAGACCTCCCTGAGCAGGCATTTTCTACCATTCCCAAGCCAAGGGAACTCATTACAATGCTCCGATCCTTTCCCTACTGTCACAGAGGTGATTAAAGCTCCCCGGAGACCCATTGATGGGAAATGGGAACCATACACTCCCTGTGCTTCCAAATTAGAGAGGAAAGTTAATAACAGCGGAGGAGCTCTCCGAGCTATTAGCGAGGGAAATACTGTAACTTAAATCAAGTACTGGCGGGCTCTAAAGAGCCCTCATTTATTCTGATTAGGGGGTAGCATTTTAGTCCTTAGAAAAGATACATGTTGTGTGAGACGGGGGCCGGAGGGGGGGTGTAGAATGAACAGGGAGAGAAAAAGTGAGGCTATTTTTATTTACCAAAGAAATGGGAAGGAAGGCGAGCGGATAAAGGGAGGTTTTCTGTTTTCCAGCTTTTTATAGGTGGAGAAAGTGGCAACTTTGTATATAACCCACATTATCACAGCTAGGCTGCCTGTCTGATCCTCTTCTTTCCTTCTATATTTGCAAAGTTTCTTTGCTACCGATTGTTAAGTAGAACACAAGTAGGGATCTGGTCGGTGCCACAGATACTGTATGTGCTCCATCTGTGCTTTGTCATTTTGATGACACTCCAGCTTGACCCTTGTCCAGCTCCATGATGGCATTTGTGCATATATCACCGTTCAGCAGGCGGTGGGGTCAACAGGACCACAGAGAAATTAGAATGGCACAGGAAAGGGGGAAGGAAAGGCAGATCTTAGTGCACCGATTCCTATCAAGCCAAATGAAGCTCATACGGACAACTGGAATGCAAGCATTCATCTGCAGTGATGTAGACGCTCAATCTTACTCAAAACCTAAGGGTGCAACTACACTGGAAAACCGAATTGATGCAATTCAGCTTTGCTGTGATTTGATTCGCACCATGCCTTATGTTTGAAAGCACAGTCTGCTCACATAGGGGCTGAAGATTGGTTCAGGAGTTCGTTTTTCATACCAGATGTGATGCGATTTGCATTCCAACCCACAGCCCCTGCTTCTTTCCTTCCCTCCTTCCTCTGGTCCTGCCTCTGCTGATCCTTTAAGGTAAAGGTAAAGGTTCCCCTTGACATTTAGTCCAGTCGTGTCCGACTCTAGGGGGCGGTGCTCATCCCCGTTTCCAAGCTGTAGAGCCAGCGTTTGTCTGTAGACAGTTTCTGTGGTCATGTGGCCAGCGCGACTAGACATGGAACGCCGTGACCTTCCCACCGAGGTGGTACCTATTTATCTACTCGCATTTTTACATGCTTTCGAACTGCTAGGTTGGCAGGAGCTGGGACAAGCGATGGGAGCTCACTCCGTTGCGTGGATTCGATCTTACGACTGCTGATCTTCCGACCTTGCAGCACAGAGGCTTCTGCAGTTTAACCCGCAGCGCCACTACATCCCTCCTGCTGATCCTTTAATGGTGTGTAAATATGAAAAAATAATAACGATGACCCAGTGATAAGGTGACAGGGTGATCTGGCATTTGTGATGCACCGGACCCCCTAAAGGGCCGCTGGCATTCGGTCAGAGAGTTCGACAGGCCGCCTACCTACCACCTTTGCGCTGGGGCGAGTCCCAGGACCTCAGCAGTGCGTAGCGTAAGCCCTTTGAACAAGTCTGACCTTTAAATAACACTTTACGTTTACTCAGTACTTTGCAAGTACAGGCACATGGGCTTTGTGATTCCTTAGAACTCACTACAGCTCAGTTAGGTAGGACTCTTAAATGATAGCTAGTTTGTGGCCCTCTCCACCTCCTGGATTTAGCCAGACCCTGCTGTTCAAGAGACCAGTCCTTTTACAGAATTTTTATAATTAATTTTTATTAGGAAAATAGAGTTTCATTAGAATCAGTTTATATTGCACAAGCATTAGCATCAAGAACATATTCAAAGATCATTGCAGTTAAATAAAATAACTATTTCCCATTAAAAATAATAAACACTAATTAAGCTAAATTAAGGTGGGCTATAGTGGGCTAGCCCCACCTCCTTCTTTCTCCTTTACTTACATCCTCTCTCAATCAAGTTCCTTTCTCTCCCATCATCATGGAATCGAATCCATCACAGAACAGAATAGAATCCATTGAACCACACTTCACATAACCCATCATCCATTTTTCTACATTCTCTAACTCCTCCCTTCTTCATGGCAAATCTAGCTGTTAACCAATTAACCTTAAGAGGTTGTACCACCTCTCTCCTCCCCTTATTCCCATGAGAGTCCAGGTGTTGTTTATCTCTTCTCCAACTAGCTTGGAATGTTGAGTCTTCCACGGGCCTCTCAATTTGGCCTTCATCGCTATCTCGAACCAGGCTGTAACGGTCCTCAGGAAAACACTCTCATGGCACTTAGAAAAACACATTCCAATGTCTCTTCACACAAAATCATCTTCACACAGAACCTGTCTGATTCCATTTTACACTTCTTTGACTACATATCCCATCATCATGACAGCATTAATCTCATATACTGTATATAAGAATTTTAAAAAAACTTTAAAAATCAGAGGGTGATTGGCAGAGAGGAAAGTGTGTGGGAGTGTTCCCCCCCCCCCCCCGGTCCTGAATATCACATCCCAACTGCCTACATCACCAAAATGCCACCTACAGATACATTCCCCTGTCCTCACAAGAACATTAACCACACAGGGAAAAGTCCATTTGAATCGTTCCAGCTTGAAAAATTATACACCCTTCAGCAGCGGGGTGGGGCTGGGGAGCTGCATAGGGAGCTAACAGGACTTGAGCAATTCAAATTAGCTTTTGCATCATGTGATCAGTAAAAAAAGATACTTTGAATTCACCTGTTTTATAAGCAGAGCAGCTGGCTGGATAGTTCAGTGGTTTAAGTATCAAGAGGTGGAGCCAGAGGTTGGGAGTTCAATTTTCACCTGTTCATTCCAGAAGAGCCAGCCTGGGTGGCCTTGGGCAAGCTGCACAGTCCCAGGGCAGCCCCAGAAGAAGGGAAGGGTAAACCACTTCTGTGAGTATTCTCTAACTGGAAAACCCTGGGAAGGGTCACCATAAGTCAAAAACAACTTGACAGCACACAATTATTATTATAAGCAGAGCAAATCCTGTGGCATTTGACCATGTAATTGCATCCTGAGTTAGATATGGGGAAAGGAAAATATGGAACGCAAATCCTAGCTAGCAAAGATGATGCCTTCACTTTGCCCTACACTTACACCAAATGGCTGGTGGAGCAACCGCAAGGGGATCTCTTTACAATTTGCTGATCTCAGACTGAGTCCTTCTCTGTTCTTCAACAGTTGGAGTATCCAAGGGAGATCCCGAGATGTCTTGGGAGGCTCAGCTGCCCTCTGACCTTCCAGGTCTCCTATGGTTCTCTCTCCCTGTGTAGCCTGGCCACTACCATCATTCTCCTCATCATGGTGCCTAGGAAATTACTTATAGGCACGAACTAGAAAATGAATGGGTGAGCTGATCCAAACGCTCAAGAGCAGCAAGATTGATGCAGATACTGGGGTTGCCTATGGTTCACCTTGCCTTGACTTTGTCCAACAGAAGCTTTGATGCCAAGCTTGGTGTGGCTACACAGAATTGTTATGTGGTGCCTATGTAGGCTTTCATGGAAGAACTGCTGGATAGCTCAGTGGTTTAGGTTGGGAGTTCGATTCCCCACTGAGCCTCCTTGATAGGGGCTGGACTCGATGACCCGTAGGGTCTCTTCCAGCTCTGCAGTTCTGAGATTATGATGATGATGATTAAATCAGCCCAGCCATGGTAAAAGATATTGGTGCCACTTGGGTGACCCTGGGACACCCAGAGAGAAGGCTTGCCTTTTGCAAGTCAGATAACCTTAGTGGGCAGAAGGTGGCTCATAGCTTGGCTGAAGGTCTTGGTGTCATTGGCTGCACTGGGGAGAAATCAGGCAACGGAGAGGCTGGCACTACAGAGAAGGTGTCAATGAACCGAATAAGGCTACTATGAAGGACTGGAACAAAGTGGTGACTGCCTACGAGCCCGTGTGGACTCTTGGAAGGAGGAAAACTGCAAGACCCCAGCAGGCCCACAAAGTTCACGAGAGGTTGAGAGGGATGGCTCAAGAGCCACATGGCTGATGCTGATGCTTCCCATTCAACTTAAATCGGCTGTGGCGAGTCAGGAGCTGATGCCCACTGCAAAGAAGAGGCCACCCAGCGTAGTATTGAGGGCTGGAGCATCCTTCAAGTCTGAAGTTGTAGACACCATCAGTGCAGATTCAACAGCCAGGGAGTCTGCAAAATGGTCAAACCTCATCATAGTTGGGGATCTGTCCTGTAAAAATATATGCTCATCCTCTGCACTCAGGTGAAAATATCCTCACCCTGAAATATCTTTTCCCACACTTGCTGTTAATTGCTCGATTCTGCTGCTGCACACGGCGATTGTCACCACATGTACCCGCTAACTGACAGCCTTGTAAAAACAAGGCTTTGTTCGCAGCTCTTCTGCTGGTGTGCGAGACATCCTGCTGTGATCTAAACAAAGACCAGTCTTCTAACTCAGATACGTAGTATTGCTCTAGGGTTGAAGGAAGGTCTTATCCCCTCCTTGAACCTATGAAGTGTGGACGCCCTGTGGCTTTTATTATTTGGAAGAGGTTGATCTGTTCCATGCCTGTCCCATTAAAGCCAACAACGAACAGAAATAACCAAAGGAAGGTTGATCTTGTAACTTACCTTCTCCTTTGGTTACAGTAGCTCACGTTTTTCTATTTCCTTCCTGGAACACAAAAGAGTCGGGGGGTGGGGCTGCTGCTCCACTCTGCCCGTGGGCTCTTTGCTCTGCCCCATAGTTGCCCTGGAATCGTACAAATCCCCTGTGTTTCTATGCTTTCTGTATATTTGCCCAACGACAGTACACAACCAAGGTTCTCTCTAAAGACGCAAGCGTGCACGACTCTGCCCCCCTCCCCTCCTCTGTGATCGTTTTCAGCCTCTTTGGTTCCAGTTGCGACAGAACCCCGCACGGTGGTGGTGGTGGATCAGACAAGCACAGGGGTGAAGTTGTGCACGTGAGGAGCAGAGCCCCACCCAGCGGGGCTGAAAATTAGAGGGAATGTTGTACACAACCCAAATCATAGCTTGATTTTAAAGAAAATGGACGGAACAATCCTTCTTAAGTCGTCTGGGACCCTTTAAAGCTAATCTGGATGATCAGATCTTTCCTTGAATACACAGACGAAGTGGGTTGCAGCCTGCGAAAACATATTATGCCAAATAAAACCTGTCTCTCTAATGCCACAAGCCTCAATGGGCAGAATCCAATTTTTAACTTCTTGTGCAGAGGTTCACACATGAGTGACTGCCCAGCTTACCAAGGAGATAGCAGTAATACACTTCTTTGTGCTCAGGATGGCCCAGGGTGGAAAGTGGAGGAAGGAATGGGATGCGGTCCCGTTTTGCTTTTGCTCTAACATTACAACCAACCCCCAGAAATAAGTTGAGATTAAACAAACTATCATATATGATATATGAATGAATGCAGGAGCAGGTGAGACTTTTATGATATCACTTTAAAAAAAATCAAGCAACCAACAGATAGTTAGCTTTCGATAATCATTCATCTTCTTCAGGCTATGCACCAGGTTCTGGTGGGTCGTTCAGAAAATTATATACTTTTATTAAAGTCCCAAAGTCTCATGGCTGTTGCTGGGGCCAGGATAGCTCCTTGAGATGGATACGGATGCAGTATAGTGGGCCTGTGGGGGGAGGATGTGGTTTCAAACTCCTCCTCAGCCAGTCGTGTGGACATGAGCATGCAACTCTTTAAACAAAAGGCCACCAAGCATTCTGCATGCCCCTTGTCTCCCCCTTTGCCTATTTATGAATAATCCAATTTTAGTGCAGTAGGACCCCCTTATCTGTGGGATCAGTATCCACTGATTCACTTATCCACAATCTGAAAATACCAAAAATATTAAAAGAAACACCCTAGAAATATGTATTTCTAAAGGTGAAGTTACCAGAACTGGCCACTACAGGGTGGCCAGAGACCATGCTATGTATAACATTCGCTATAATTCAGCATCCATTGGGGGGGGGGGGGCTTAGAACTGATTCCCCACAGATATGGGGGTCCTACTGTACCAATAATAGTAGACTCATTGAAAGAACTGGGATATATTATAAGTGGTGTCAAACATGCCCCATTCATTCCAATGGGGTGATTCAGCTTGGGACCAACATGGGATTTGCCTCAATAAAATGATGTCAAATCTAAAATAAATAAAAACAGATGCAGGCAAGAATATAATCATAGTGACTATTTGAAACTAATTAACAAGGTGCTGGTTGCATGCTGGTTCTATAACCAGACACACAACCAGGCACACCGTTCGCACTGTGCATGTAACAACTGGGTTATTACACTCATCCCACAGCTGCCTGGCTGTAACCATAGCACAGCAACCAGACTCCTGACTTCGGTCTAAGAGACAAACCTGACAAAACTCATCTTGCCAAGAACTGCTGGACTTAACATCTAAGAGCAACTTTCCTGGCAAAAAAAACAAACATCTTGCCATGTCCTTTTGGACTTTGAGTTTTGGACTTTAAGTTCCTCACACTGGTACAAACCTGATGAAGTGGTGTTTTAATCCACGAAAGCTTGTTTATGGTATGATGGTTCTTCCGTGGTCTATAAAGGTATCGCCTATTTTTGCATTTGTACTGTGCATGTAAGTGTCAATTAGCCACTGTGACCTCCATGTTTTCACTTACTCATGACTAAAAACCCCAACAAGAATATAGCCAGAGTAAACTTAGTGGTAGAGGACAAAAGCCATTCAAGCACCCAAGAAACACCCATCTGATTTGAAGAATAAAGAATTTCAAAAGGAGAGAAGAAAAGGGTCTTTATATCAGGGGTGAGAACTTGAGTCTTGACTTGCTGTCAAGTCAGACTTCAGTCTGACCAGCAACTCAACTCGCACTTGACTTGGGTTGTTTCCCCCCCCCCCCCCCGATGACTAGAACTTAACTTGTGGCTCTGAACCCACCCACCCCTCCCTTTTTTTCTGGGGGGGGGAAAGCTTGTTTTTAGTAGGGACTCGAACTCGGGGCTTGGGACTCGGACTTGGGACTCAGGCCCAAAGTCTTGCCAACATCCCTGTTTTATACAGTGAGAAAACCACAATGTAGAGAGTATGTGAGCCTCTCTGGGGAGGACATTCCCCAGTCATGGAGCCACCACAGAAAAGACCAGGAACATACAATGTGGGATATGTCAGTGTGGTACAAGATTACTGGATAACCGAAGGACGTTACAGTATAGGGTCTTCAAGAGAGGCTTCTGTTGTTTTTTTTTTAATGGATCAACTGACAAATTTTACACAACTATGAAAATAAAACCCATTTTTAAAAGCTATTCTATGGGCCTCTAAAGATAGCATAGCTTAGAGCATCAGTATGTCCTCCTACAGCCCAAGATAAGGACTGGAGGGGCCTGTCTTCAGCAATGAAATGCTGGAGGTGAGTTGCATCGTTAAAAGGCATGGGACTCACAGTGCACAGTGTCAAACACACCATTGTGTTGTGCCATACATTATCAAATGTATATTGTCAGGAAAAGAAAAGGGGGGAAAGAAGAAGGAGAAAATTACACTGCCACAAAAACAGAACAAAAAAGGAAAGAGATTTGCATGTAATTTGCATGTGCTAATTTTATGTGCCTGACTGTAAATTTGGAAATAATTGCTGTAATTTAAATGGAAACACAATATACCTCATTATAGTAGAGAAGGCTGTGACCGGGTTACCTTTATGTCTGTCACTTGGTCTGTTCTATTTGAGATGCTACTAACGGTGGAAGTGGAAGAGCAGCTTTGAGGGGCCCCCCCAGGCTCTCCCTCGTTGGGTTTTTTTATCAAGAAACTGTTCTTGGACTGGTTCAGCTTTTTAAACAGAGGACGTTTTGTAAGAGAGAATCGCCAGCTGCCTTTCCTTCAAACAGAGGACCAAACCTTATAAAATAGAACATGTGATCCCCAACTTGAGGTGAGGAATACACAGCTGACTTATAGTTCAGTCCTGGACAGGCCTAATTAGAAATAAGACCCATTAAGTTCAATTATACTTAACCTTTAATCAAAAGCCTGCTTTCTCCACTATAAGCGTGTTTGGGCTTTAAAATCATAGAATCACAGAATAATTGACTTGGAAGGAGTCTATAAGGCCATCGAGTACAACCCCCTGTTCAATGCAGAAATCCAAATCAAAGCAGATCTGACAAGAGGGTTGTCCAGTTTTCTCTTGAATGTTTCCAGCGTTGCAGCACTCACCATCTCTTCGGATAACTAGTTCCATTGTCATACTGATACTGCTCTGTAAGGAAATAGAAGGAAAATGGGACTTGTAGTCATGTAAAGATGGAATCCCCTTCACAGATTGCTGCCTTGTCGTGGCGAAGGGGCTTGAGTAATTCAGAGAAGGTATGGGCTATGCCGTGCAGGGACACCCAAGACGGACAGGTCATAGTGGAGAGTTCTGACTCAACGCGATCCACCTGGAGCAGGAACTGGCAAGCCACTCCAGTATCTTTGCCAAGAAAACCCCATGAACAGAAACAAAAGGCTAAAAGATATGACGCTGGAAGATGATCCCCTCAGGTCGGAAGGCGTCCAACATGCTACTGAGGAAGAGCGGAGGACAAGGACAAGTAGCTCCAGAGCTAATGAAGTGGTTGGGCCAAAGCCGAAAGGACGCTCAGCTGCGGACGCGCCTGGAAGTGAAAGGAAAGTCCGATGCTGCAAAGAAGAATACTGCATGGGAACCTGGAATGTAAGATCTATGAACCTTGGTAAGCTGGATGTGGTCAAACAGGAGATGGCAAGAATAAACATTGACATCCTGGGTGTCAGTGAAGTGAAATGGACAGGAATGGGCGAATTCAATTCAGACGATTATCATATCTACTATTGTGGGCAAGAATCCCGTAGAAGAAATGGAGTAGCCCTCATAGTCAACAAAAGAGTGGGAAAAGCTGGACTGGGATACAATCTCAAAAATGATAGAATGATTTCAATACGAATCCAAGGCAGACCTTTCAACATCACAGTAATCCAAGTTTATGCACCAACCACCAATGTTGAAGAGGCTGAAATTGACCAATTCTATGAAGACTTACAACACCTTCTAGAACTGACACCAAAGAAAGATGTTCTTCTTATTATAGGGGATTGGAATGCTAAAGTAGGGAGTCAAGAGATAAAAGGAACAACAGGTAAGTTTGGCCTTGGAGTTCAAAACGAAGCAGGGCAAAGGCTAATAGAGTTTTGTCAAGAGAACAAGCTGGTCATCACAAACACTCTTTTCCAACAACACAAGAGGCGACTCTACACATGGACATCACCAGATGGGCAATACCAAAATCAGATTGATTATATTCTCTGCAGCCAAAGATGGAGAAGCTCTATACAGTCAGCAAAAACAAGACCTGGAGCTGATTGTGGCTCTGATCATCAGCTTCTTATAGCAAAACTCAAGCTTAAACTGAAGAAAGTAGGAAAAACCACTGGGCTAGTCAGGTATAATTTAAACCAAATCCCTTATGAATACACAGTGGAAGTGAAGAACAGATTTAAGGAATTAGATTTGGTGAACAGAGTGCCTGAAGAACTATGGATGGAGGCTCATAACATTGTACAAGAGGCAGCAACAAAAACCATCCCAAAGAAAAGGAAATGCAAGAAAGCAAAGTGGCTGTCCAACGAGGCCTTACAAATAGCAGAGAAGAGAAGGGAAACAAAATGCAAGGGAGATAGGGAAAGTTACAGAAAATGGAATGCAGACTTCCAAAGAATAGCAAGGAGAGACAAGAGGGCCTTCTTAAATGAACAGTGCAAAGATATAGAGGAAAATAATAGAAAGGGGAAAACCAGAGATCTGTTCAAGAAAATTGGAGATATTAAAGGAACCTTTTGTGCAAAGATGGACATGATAAAGGACAAAAATGGTAGTGACCTCACAGGAGCAGAAGACATCAAGAAGAGGTGGCAAGAATACACAGAGGAATTATACCAGAAAGATCTGGATATCCCAGACAACCTAGATAGTGTGGTTGCTGACCTTGAGCCAGACATCCTGGAGAGCGAAGTCAAGTGGGCCTTAGAAAGCATGGCTAACAACAAGGCCAGAGGAGGTGATGGCATTCCAGTGGAACTATTTAAAATCTTAAAAGATGACGCTGTTAAGGTGCTACACTCAATATGCCAGCAAGTTTGGAAAACTCAGCAGTGGCCAGAGGATTGGAAAAGATCAGTCTACATCCCAATCCCAAAGAAGGGCAGTGCCAAAGAATGCTCCAACTACCGTACAATTGCACTCATTTCACATGCTAGCAAGGTTATGCTCAAAATCCTCCAAGGTAGGCTTCAGCAGTATGTGGACCGAGAACTCCCAGAAGTACAAGCTGGATTTCGAAGGGGCAGAGGCACTAGAGACCAAATTGCTAACATGCGCTGGATTATGGAGAAAGCCAGAGAGTTCCAGAAAAACATCTACTTCTGCTTCATTGACTACGCAAAAGCCTTTGACTGTGTGGACCACAGCAAACTATGGCAAGTTCTTAAAGAAATGGGAGTGCCTGACCACCTTATCTATCTCCTGAGAAATCTATATGTGGGTCAGGAAGCAACAGTTAGAACTGGATATGGAACAACTGATTGGTTCAAAATTGGGAAAGGAGTACGACAAGGCTGTATATTGTCTCCCTGCTTATTTAACTTATATGCAGAATACATCATGCGAAAGGCTGGACTGGATGAATCCCAAGCCGGAATTAAGATTGCCAGAAGAAATATCAACAATCTCAGATATGCAGATGATCCCACTCTGATGGCAGAAAGTGAGGAGGAATTAAAGAAGCTCTTAATGAGGGTGAAAGAGGAGAGCGCCAAAAATGGTCTGAAGCTCAACATCAAAAAAACTAAGATCATGGCCACTGGTCCCATCACCTCCTGGCAAATAGAAGGGGAAGATATGGAGGCAGTGACAGATTTTACTTTCTTGGGCTCCATGATCACTGCAGAGGGTGACAGCAGCCACGAAATTAAAAGATGCCTGCTTCTTGGGAGGAAAGCGATGACAAACCTAGACAGTATCTTAAAAAGCAGAGACATCACCTTGCCGACAAAGGTCCGCATACTCAAAGCTATGGTTTTTCCAGTAGCGATGTATGGAAGTGAGAGCTGGGCCATAATGAAGGCTGACCGCCGAAGAATTGATGCTTTTGAATTGTGGTGCTGGAGGAGACTCTTGAGAGTCCCCTGGACTGCAAGGAGAACAAACTTATCCAGGAAGGAAATCAACCCTGAGTGCTCACTGGAAGGACAGATCCTGAAGCTGAGGCTCCAATACTTTGGCCATCTCATGAGAAGAGAAGACTCCCTGGAAAAGACCCTGATGTTGGGAAAGTGTGAAGGCAAGAGGAGAAGGGGACGACAGAGGACGAGATGGATGGACAGTGTCATCGAAGCGACCAACATGAATTTGACCCAACTCCGGGAGGCAGTGGAAGACAGGAGGGCCTGGCGTGCTCTGGTCCATGGGGTCACGAAGAGTTGGACACGACTTAACGACTAAACCACAACAACAAAGATGGAGTCTGTTAGGTTCTGTGTAACTTGGATTTAAAAACACTGAAATGTTCTCATGAGATTGTTGTTCAGAGTTGCTCTGCCTGGCACCAAGATAAGAAGCAAGAACGAAGAGACCGGGAGAAGCCAAAACAACACATGCCTCTTAATTGGGACAAGATAAGCCGCCTGGAAGATCTGATGTGAAATAGGGGAGCGGACTGTGTTACACCCACTTGATCCTAATTGGAAGACAACTTGGAAAGTGTCAGAAAGAGGGAGGTCTCAGACATGTAGAAATATGGTTGTTCATGTATGTGACAGATGACGGTGATGGTGGATGTTGTGGAATGTGAAGAGAGAGAGGTTTGTCTTTTGAAGGAGAGGGGGGAGAAATAGCCCAGCTTCTCTAGATGCTAAGATGTAGAGAGCAAAGATGATTACTTAGCGTAGTTTTAGCTGTTTATTATTTTACCTAGGAATAGTAATCTTATTTGAATCATGGTAACTGCTGGATATGCTTAATGCTTATGCCTTATTAATGCTACAACTGTATTCTAATGAAACTATTTTGTTAATAAAACAATTATTCTTAACCAGAAGGGCTTGTCTCTTGAACAGCAGGATTTGCACCTAAATCCAGTGGAGATCTGAGAAGGTCATTCATTGCTACTATAATAGAGAGGTCCTACCTAGCCAGTCTGTTGTGCTGTCTAAGGAAGCACACAGTCAGTGATTTACTGCCTTGTAAGCAGGCAAGAGTTTTCTATCAGGTCGAGATTGTCCATAGGACAAGAACGATGCACTTCTGGGGAGTAAAGGACCTACCCAGGCACCAAAAGTGGTAGTATTCCGCCTACAGCGACTCCTCGCCCGAGATCATTATCTCTTTAGGGAGAAGTGATTCTGACATGTTCTAACAGTTGAGAAGTTTTTCCTGATATTCAGCCTAAATTTGGCTTCCTGTAACTTGAGCATATTGTTCTGTGTCCTTCACTCTTGGATGATTCAAAATAGATCTCTGCACCCCTCATTCGAGTCATTAATAAAAATGTTGAAGAGCACTGGGCCCAGGACTGAGCCTTGGGGTACTCCATTTGTTACCTCCTCCCAGTTTGAGAAGGAGTCATTGATAAGCACTCTTTGATTTTGTAACCTACTGTGTCTCCACCTGACAACTCTTCTATCTAGCCCACACCTAGTTAGTTTGCTAATCAGAATATCATGGGACATTTTGCCAAAGGCTTTGCTGAAGTCAAGATATATTACGTCTACAGCATTCCCATCATCCACCAGGGAAGTTACCCAATCAAAAAATGAGATCAGATTAGTCTGGAAGGTTTTGTTCTTAATCTGTGTTGGTTTCCAGTTATGATTGCATCGTTTTCTAGATGTTTACAGAGTGACTGCTTTATAATCTGCTCCAGAATTTCCCCTGGGACTGTGATCAGGCTGACCCATCCTCCGGGGATGTCCTTCTGTCTGTCCCATTGCCACCAGAGGGATGGCTGGGTCTTCTCCGTGGCTGCTCTCAAACTCTAGATTATTTTGTCAAGAGAAACAAGGCTGGTTCCTTCTCTTCCCAACAGGGAATAATTTTATCTGGACAGACCTCCAGCATTTAAACTAGGTAAGTCAGGGTTCAAGCCCCCACACACACCCCATTTCAGGGCTCAAACCAGGGGGCGGGTCCCTCTGATGTCTCAAGAGGAGGGTCCTTGTGATGTCACAAAGGTGGGGCCGGCAAGGGTAGGGAGAGAAGCCAATGCAAGAGTTGCACAGCTCTAGCCATCCCTGGCACCAGCTAAGAGCGGGGAGGTAGGGATGAATGATCAGGTGATTAAAAACACATCACACACACAAAATTAAAAGCTCTCCTTCAGCACTGCTTGCCCTAAGATGCCCTTCCCCACCTGGGATATCATAAAAATTCTCTGATGCTCAGCCAGCACCCTGTGACCTTTCAGCCCAAATCTCTAAGCTTTAAGGTCATCTCGCACGGACAAATTAAGCTTTTTCCTCCTCGGTTCTTGCTCACCTTGAGATTCGTATCTTTGCCTAGAAAAGCATGTCGATTCCCTGAGACTAGAGCTATTGCCCTGAGACTTGGCAACCCTAATGAGTTCCTGTTAAAAGGCTTTGCTTTGTTTTTCATGGCTCAGGTGTTACTATCTTTTAAACCAATGTCTTGTAGCTGTCCAATTTTTGTTTTAATTTAGACACCCTAGGTGCCAATTTTAGCAGAAAGGCAGGGTATAAATTTGACCAAACAGACAGACAAATACATGTATATGGTGTATAACCCACATGGTGTAGTGGGTAAGCGGTGCGTCCCAATCTTGGGTCCCCAGATGTTCTTGGACTACAACTCCCAGAAATCCTGGCCAGCGCAGAAAGTGGTGAAGGCTTCTGGGAGTTTTAGCCCAAGAACATCTGGGGATCCAAGGTTAGGAACCATTGGGTAGAGTGACATACAGTGGTGCCTCGACTTACGACCATAATCTGTTCCAGAAGATGGACGTAACTCGAAATGGTCGTAAGTCGAAACACCATTTCCCATAGGAATACATTGGAACGTGATTAATCTGTTCCAGAAGAAAAAAAATACCCCCAAAAAATAAAATAAAAATAAAACACTGCAAGCCCCATAGGAACGCGCTGGGGCTTTAAAAAACAACAACAACCAAAAATAAACAGAGCAAGCCCTGAAGGCGCTGGGGCTTAAAAAAACAAACAAACCAAAAATAAAGCGCACAGAAAGCCCCATTGGAAGGCACTGGGGCTGCAAAAAAAAAAAATCACCAAAAAACAGAACAACAGAGCACAGAAATATAACCCCCCCAGCCGAAACCCACCATGCAAACGCCACCCAGAACAGTTTTTAAAAAGCAAAAAAATAACCAAAAAACAAAACAACAGAGCACAGAAACATAACCCCCCCCAGCCGAAACCCACCCTGCAAAAGCCACCCAGAACACTTTTTAAAAAGCAAATAGCAGCACCTTACCTTACCAGTCCGAAACCCCCTCTGATGGCACACACACCCCGGCTGCAGCCGAGGCGGCGGTGGCGGGGCTGGCCATGGCGGAGGACCCCGGCCAGGAGGAGCCTCTCCTTCCAGTGTCTGGAGAGGTGGATTGCGGCGGAGGGGGGGGGGCGGGCGCGGCAACGACGGTGGCCCGGGCCAGGCTCAGCCGCACTCAGTCCTTGGCCCCGCGGGGGTGGCTCCCCTTCTCCGCCGGCGGGCAACTCCTGAGCAGCAGGTGGCTCGCCTGCCAGGGGTGCCCGATGCCGCCTCCCGCTCCGGCACCAGCACCGGCTCCTTGCCGCCCTCCGCGGGGCCAATGCCTCTGCGGGGCCAATGCCCCCCCAGCAGGGGCCCCGCTCCCGGCTCCCGGAGGAAGGGTCCTCCCGCGCCGCCGCCTCCTCCTTCCTGGCGGGGAAGCGCTGCGAGAGGCTCCTCCAGGCCCGGCCAGGAGGACCCTTCCTCCAGGAGCCGGGATCGGGGGCCCCGCACCGAGGCCGAGGACTGGGACCCAGCAGCAGCAGCGGCATCGGCCCCGCGGAGGGCAGCGAGGAGCACCGAGGCCCGACGCAGCCGCCCCAGCGAGCAGCTGCCGGAGCCGGTGCCGGTGTCGGAACGGGAGGCAGCGTCGTGCGCCCCTGGCGGGCGAGCCACCTGCTGCTCAGGAGCTGCCCGCCGGCAGAGAAGGGGAGCCACCCCCGCGGGGCCAAAGACTGAGCGCGGCCCTGCCAGGAAGGACCCTTCCTCCGGGAGCCAGGATCAGGGGGCCCTCTGCCCCCACGCCGAGGCTGAGGACCGGGATCCCACCATCAGGTGCGGTAACGCCCCTGCCGCCGCCTCCCCCCCCCCCCGCCTCTGCATCCCTTTCCCTAACCCTTGGGGCGAAAGAGCAGCCTCTTCGCCACCAATGGTTTGAATTTCCTGCCTTTCCCCCCTGCCTTTTCCTGCGTGTAACTCGAAGCTCCGGCCACAAGTCGAATCAAAATTTTTCGGCCGGAGCTGGTCGTAACTCGAAATGGTCGTAAGTAGGGACGAACGTAAGTCGAGGCACCACTGTACTAGGACTCACTAGGGGTTTTTGGAAAGGGTAAATTTATTCCTTAAATATCTTCAGCAACATCACATTTCCTGACTCAAGGTGGCACTGTGGGGAATCGAACTCCCAACCTCTGGCTGTCTCTTATCCCGAAGAACCAGGGAGAACCAACCATCTCCTGAAACTGCAGCTACTTCCTTGCGACTGGGCAACCCTATCCATGAGGGCCTAAACAACCAGCAGCCCCGAAGGCAGGGGCTGTCGTGTTGAGGGCACCAGAGCCTAACCAAGCTGCAGAGCTGAGCACAACAGGTCCCATCCTCCTGACCACAACTGTTTGTAGCAATAGCTCTTTAACTGCCAGCAGCAGCCATTTTGGCCTGGATACTCGGGCGTTTTCTTCAGAAAGCACAAAACAACAATGTTGTTTATTTCTAATTTCTGGCAACCATTTGAGGGTCAGGCGCTTCACTGCTGAGGCATTTTGTCAGCTGCTTCTCTGCTTGCCGAGCATGCGGTCCTTTTGATTCACCCACATTTCTGCCAAGCAAAAAAGTGGATGACCCTGAAAAATAGATTATTTTCAAACCTATATCACTCCACAGTTACCTTAGTCTGAAGGTGTTGTGTTTTGTCATCAATTTGGTTCTGGCTTATGGCAAGCCTATACTAGGGCATCCAAAACATGTGAGATATTTAAGAAGTGGTTTTACCAATGCTGCCCCTGAGTGAGCTTCCATGGCCAACGTGAAATTTGAACCCAGGTCTCCTGAATTCTAATCCAACACTCTATCTTCTAGACCCCATTGGCGTGTCACTCTCCATGCCATGCATCCCTACCTTACTATGAGTTGCCTACCTTTTATTCATGGGTTTAGGATGTAGCTATATATGCTGCTAAGTGCCATGAGGTCATAACCAACCCTAGTAGGGCTTTCTTAAGGGAGATACTTAAGAAGTAGTTTCACCAGTTCCACCTCACCCAATAAGTCTCCATGGCTGAGTGGGGATTCAAACCCAGGTCTCTTGAGCCCTAGTCTCTCACCCTGTCCACTACACCACACTGGGTGTAACTCACCCGTTTTCCCAATAGCAAAGGAATAACTAGGTTGCATTAATACTGAAACAAGGAACAGCTTCACCCTTTTTTGTGTAACTGTAACTGTAACAGTAACTTCTCAGTCATTTTTTCTAGTTACAGTGGTGCATGCCTGGAGCACAAACTGGATAGCATGGGGCATGAATCGTTTCCACCTTTCTTTTAAAGCAATTTTTAAAAGTGTCTAGTTTACAGCCCCCTGAAGCTAGCTGCCTGAAATTTGGCAAGTTTATTATGGCCCTTTTTAGGTAAGTGGACCAGCCGGCCCGAGGGGAGGGGGAAGGGCCTTCCCACCACCTGTGGTGGTGGGCTTCGTGCACCACGTCTGGTTGCAATGATTGGAGCTGTTTAAATCAGAGCTTGGGAAAGTTACTTTTCTTGGAATACACCATTACGCATGTGTAGCGATCACCCTGCTTTGGCTCAGGTAGAAGATTATTTGTCGGGAGGTGGAGCCAGAGAAACTAGAAGGGAGGGGTGAGTCAGAGTCTAGTTAGTTCAGTCAGAGACAGAGTTTTGAGACGAAGAAAGAGTTTGGGGTTTGAGGCAGAGAGAGAGGGTTTAAGGAGTGATTAGTCAGAGTGTGACCTGTATTAATTAAGATAGAAGAGGTTAAAGTAAAATACTGAAGCTTTGTGTAACTTTAAGAATGTGCTTAAGAACTATTCCTAAAACAACGTGTAATCAATAAACCTGCTTCTGTTTAAAAGTTCAGTACTGAATGGACCTCAGTCTTTCATAGGAAATATAAGTTGATAAAGAGATCAACTGGTGGCAGCGTGTTAAAGGGCATGTTGGGATACCTTCGTGAGCTCTGGGTTTGGTGAAACAAGCAGGGGCCACGGGGTAAACATCACAGCATGTTCTGAAGAAGTATCGAAGTGTTCATCTGTCTCAGCCTGCTGGCAAAATTACAGCTTTTTTTTAAAAAAAGAGAGGGGACCTTAAAGACTTACATATTTGTTCTGGTGTGAGATTTTGTGGTTCAAAAGCCACTTTTTCATGAGACCAATGGATTTGTACTCCATTACAAAGGGAATTACAGGAAGTACAAAGATAGGGTGGAGTGGAGAGAGTGGAAATTGGCTACATACGCAAGTTCCAGGGCATCTCTCTAAGCCTAAATAAAGACCGAGGCTTTTCTGTAATATCTTAGGGGTATAAAATAATGGTCTCCTTTAGCACACTCTGACTTCTGCCCCAGAAACAACTCTCAGCATTTCTAGAACAGCCAAATGTGTCTGACACACAGCTTATCAAACTGAGTGTGGTCTGCAATTTTAAGGAATAAAATCTGGTTAGGCCCATTCCTGTGCCAGAAGTAGGTGTGTTGTGACTTTATTGTCTCTATCTTCACCTGGTCATGATTGCCCTTGGGGACAGACATAAATTCCAAGGATGTACATGAGTATTCTGTGTGTCTGAAGGATTGGACTTTGATCCATGAAAGCTCACATGGAAACCAATTCCTTAGTCTTTAAAGTGCCAAAATATGTTGTCCTTTTTTTAACCTCCTTTTTTTGGCCTGTTTTTGCCCCCTTTAATTTTGCCAACCAAGTCAGGCATGGTGTGGGCAGAGTGGGTGAGAGAAGCTTGGCTTCCTCTCTCATCACAAGCTAAATACGAGCCAAGAGTGTGATGTGGCTACAAAAAAGGCAAATACTATTTTAGGCTGTATTAATAGAAGTATAGTTTCCAAGTCCCGTGAGGTTCTAGTCCCTCTCTATTCAGCACTGGTTAGGCCTCATCTTGAGTATTGTGTCCAGTTCTGGACACCACGCTTCAAGAAGGATGCAAACAAATTGGAACAAGTTCAGAGGAGGGCGACAAGGATGATCAGGGGGCTGGAAACCAAGCCCGAGGAGGAAAGACGGAAAGAACTGGGCATGTTTAGCCTTGAGAAAAGAAGACTGAGGGGTGATATGATAGCACTTTTCAAATATTTGAAAGGCTGTCTGTGACCCCTTTTCCTCCTTGTGCAACATCGTGGTGCGAAGATGACTCTGACGCTTCAGTTTTTTCCAATAAAAGATCTTTATTTAGTAACAAACTTTTATGGTCTTTATCAACAACAACATCAGCCTCTTGCTTTGCAGAGACGGAACCAGACTTCTCATCCTCAAACAGTAACAGATTCCCATTCAAAGTGAGAGGTGAAGGATTCCAAACAGGATCGTACCATCTAGATGCACAGCCCAGATCGTCTGGTGCTATTACTCTCGGCCTCACTGAGGGGGGTGAAATATCCAGCCCACCTGTGGCTCCCAAACACTTCTGCCCGGCGTAGGTTGGGGCAAAATGGACTGACCCCACGGGGTTTCCCAGCTCTCTCCATACCTCGGTTGCGTTCCCTCCATTGGGTCTCTCTCTGTATCCAAGCTTTATATTTCTTTCTTCCCTCTCTCTCTTTTGTCTCGCCCCAATAGGGTGGTTTTCTATATATCTGCCTCTTCCACTCTTTCTCGGCGTAGTCTCTCAGCACCTTAAATTCCACCTATTCTCCTTTCCAGGGGTCTTCCTCTATCAAATCCACTAGATCCTCTTTTTCCTCCACCTTCTCCATCCAACATGCTTCTCCTTCCCCTAAATCTACCAACTGCCCCTCCTCCTCCTTTCCTGTTTCCTCTTGCTCCTCTTTTCCCTCCAAAATAGCGTCCTCTCTCGCTTCTGTCTCTAAATTCAGTTCCTGGTTCCTGGTTCCTCGCTTCTGTCTCTAAATTCAGACCCAATCTTAGGTCTGTCAGTTGTCCCTCGTTGTTTCCTCTTAAAGAGACGGACAGTACACCCTTCTGATCACCTCTGAGGGTGTTCCCAGTCTCACACACACACACCCTCCAAGTGTGCCGTCCGAGTCTCTTCTTCTGCCTCCCAGGGTCCCTGTCAGGAAAAATAGTCTGCGTTAATGTGGGCCCTCCTTTCCCATGCTTAACTATGAATGAATAGGGTTGGAGAGACAGGTACCACCTCGTCAACCTCAGATTTGACTCTTTCATCTGATTTAGCCACTGCAAAGGGGCATGATCCGTAATTAATGTAAAACATGCTCCCAATAAATAATATTTGAGGGCATGGGTGGCCCACTTGATAGCTAAAGCCTCCTTCTCTATAGTGGCGTATTTTTGCTCCCTGGGTGTAAGTTTTCGACTCAGGTACAATATAGGGTGTTCCTCCCCATTCACTTCTTGAGCCAACACCGCACCCAACCCTCTATTTGAGGCGTCCGTTTGCAACAAGAAAGGCAATGAAAAATCAGGAACATATCTCACCGGATATGAACAGAGCTTGTCCTTCAGGATGGAAAAGGCTTGTTCTTCCTTTTCCCCCCATCATACCTGGTAAATAGCCTTTTTCCTGGTTTAATCAATTAATGGAGCAGCAATTTCCGAGAACCCCGGGATGAATTGTCTGTAATACCCTGCTAACCCTAGGAAGCTCTGTACTTGTCCTGGGACGTGGCCACTTAGATACCTTATCTACTTTACCTTCTTGGGGTGTTACTGTCCCTTGCCCTACCACAAATCCTAAATACTTTACTTTTGATTGTGCAACCTTACATTTGGCCGGATTGACTGCCAAGGAAGCCTTTCTTAATTCTTGTAACACTGCTTTAAGATGTTTTACATGTTCTTCCCATGTGGCACTGAACACCACTATATCGTCAATACAGGCAGCTGCAAAATCTTTCATGGGGTTCAGCACCGTGTCCATCAAGCTCTGGAACGTGGCAGCCACCCCATGCAGCCCAAAAGGCATGTGGGTAAATTGGAACAATCCCTTGGGTGAGGTGAAAGCTGTTTTCTGTTTATCTGCAACCTTTAAAGGAATTTGCCAGTAACCTTTAGTCAGGTCTAACGACGTCAGGAGGTTAGCCTTTCCCAATTTCTCCAATAATTCTTCTATCTTTGGCATGGGGTATGCGTCAAATTTGGACAGGGCATTCAGACATCTGAAGTCTATACAAAATCTGGTGCTACCGTCAGGTTTAGGCACCAACACTGGATGACTACGCCATGGACTGGAGGACGGCTCTATCATCCCTAGCCTTAGCATCTTCTCCACCTCTTCCTCTATTACTGCCCTCAAATGGTGTGGCCAGGTGCGACTAGTGGACCTGACCACCACTCCAGGAGGGGTGCATATTTTATGTTTTACTAGCGTAGTGCGCCCAGGAATATTGGAGAATACTTCCTGAAATTCCTCTTCTAACTTTCTAAGTTCTTCTTTCTGCTGGTCATTTAACTCCATTCCTAATTCTGCCAAGGATGGCCCTCTCTGCTTGATGGCTATCGCTTCTGGCCCTAAGCATACCTCTTCCTCTTCCCCAAATAACGCCTCCCTTTCTTGCCATTTTTAAAGTAAATTGATATGAAACGTTTGAACTTGTTTTTGTTTCTCAGGCATCCTTATTTCATAATCTACAGGGCTAACCTGCCTAATCACTTTGTAAGGTCCTTGCCATTGGGCAAATAGTTTGGCGGCCTCCGAAGGAAGTAGTAATAACAAATTTTGTCCCGGTTCCAAGGTCCTAAGCCTCACCCTATGGTTGTATCTTTCTTTCTTTTACATTGGGCCTGCCCTAGCGCCTGTCTGGCTAAAGTGTGTGTCTTTTCTAGGTGTTCGCGCATTTCCAATATCTGTTGTGCCATTGTTTGTGTTTCATGTTCTCCACTCTCCCATTGCTCTTTCAATAGATCTAAGACCCCTCTGGGATTCCATCCGTACAACAACTCGAAGGGGGAGAACCCGGTCAAAGCTTGTGGTACCTCTCTGACAGCGAACATGAGAGGTCCCAATAACATATGCCATTGTTTAGGTTTCTCTACTACCGATTTCCATAACATCCCCTTAAGGGTTTTGTTAAAGCGTTCCACCAACCTGTTGGTTTGTGGGTGGTACACTGATGTTTTTAAGGGATGCACCTTCAACATTTCCCATAATTGTTTCAGGGTGGCACTCATAAAATTTGAGCCCTGGTCAATATTTCTCTGGGAAATCCTACTCTGGCAAAAAAAAAATCAATTCTTTAGCTAATGTCTTTGCATGCGTTGATCTCAAAGGTATCGCCTCAGGATACCTAGAAGCATAATCAACTATGACCAAGATATAGGTGTGCCCAGCTGCTGATTTAGATAAGGGTCCTACAATGTCTATGCCTATTCGGTCAAAAGGCTTTTCCACTAACGGCAACGGGATCAAATTAGCCCCAGGTGGAGGCTTTGCTTGGGATTTTTGCCATTGTTCGCAGGACTGACAGTGTTTTTCTACTTCCTTTCGTAGATTGGGCCAAAAAAATCTTTGTCTCACTAAAGCTAACGTTTTATCTACTGCTAGGTGCCCAGCTACTGGGATATCATGGGCCAATTTCAGTAGCATGGGTCTAAGCTTAGTTGGGACTACTAGTATCTCTGCATCTTGTTGTTCTTTCCCTTTGTAATACAACAGCCCCCCTTTCAACACAAATTGCTCTCCCGGTTCTTCTTTCTTAATTTCTGGCACTGCTATTTGCAACAGCTTGTACAGTTCTGGATCGTCTTGTTGCCAGGCTATCAGCTGCCTTTTCGACACTCCTTGTATGTCTCCGGATCCAGCTAGCCCTTCCGCCGCTACTGTTTTTCTCTTTTCATTCTCCTTTGTCAATTGCTCTACCCCCACCCAATCTCTTCCCCAAAGCATTTCGTGAACCAGATTCAGTACCACCCCTATGCGTAGCCACTGTTTCCGTCCCTCTACCATCACCTCAGTCTCTATCCATGGGCATGGCTTTACATCTCCATGGATACAGTGCACCATCATCTGTCCTCCATAGCTCTGTCCCGGAAAATCCCTAATCAGAGTCTGACTACACCCAGTGTCTACAAGGGCTTTAACCTTGCGCCCTCCTATCTGCGCTATCACTTCCCATCCTGGATGTACTTCGCCACCCACCTTGCCTGCCGCAAGGTCTGTCATTAGGTCATTTCATTAGCTCTGTCAGTTGTCCCCCGTTGTTTCCTCTTAAAGAGACGGACGGTACACCCTTCTGACCACCACTGAGGGTGTTCCCAGTCTCACACTGTCCTACAGAGGAGAAGCAAGATCTGTTCTTGATCATCCCAGAGTGCAGAACATGCAACAATGGACTCAAGTTAAAGGAAGCCAGATTTCGGTTGAATATCAGGAAAAACCTCCTAACTGTTAGAGCAGTATGACAGTAGAACCAGTTACCTTGAGAGTTGGTGAGTGCTCCAACACTGGAGGCATTCAAGAAAAACTTAGATAATCACCTTGCAGATATGCTTTGATTCTATTCCTGCATTGAGCAGGGGGTTGGACTTGATAGCCTTGTAGGCCCCTTCCAACTTCACTTTTCTATGATTCTATGCTCATTAATGGAGTGGGGAACTTGCCACTGTTGGACCGGGCAGAGCCCTTCCTGGAATTTCCAGTGTGCCCACTCAGCACCCCTAAAGACCTCCAGTCCCCACACTCTCGTCTGTGCCTTTGCCTCATCTGTGGCCGGTGCCAGCTTGGCTACATAACACAACAATCCTCAGCTGTGAAAGACAGAAATAAAGACACCATTGTGGGCTTTCCAGAATGAGTGCAAAAGATAAATCTGGTGTCTGTCCTGTAGAGAGGATAATGTTATGGAGGGACACTCCCTCTCCTCCAGACTTCTGGAAATTGAGAAGGGATGACTCAGATGAAAACACAGCCCTCAGAGGGTTGTTTTTCCCTGCCCACTCCAGTGCTGAGATAAATTTAGACCCTGCCCTTGCGTTGGTGTTTATTTACAGAGCCACTCCGGAGACTTCTGAACTGACTTTGCTGGGGCTACTGCCTTCCATCCAATCCATATTTCATTTCCAAGCTTTTTTAAAAAAAATAATAACATTCAGATTTTCTCAACAATCTTTGAAGATGGAGGTGGCCTGGATTTATCTGCTCATGATCGTGGCCGGTGTCTCACAGACCTTTGCTCGAGAAGGTTAGTCGTCCCTGCCGTATTTTGTTTAAAAGCATAAGGGGATGAGAAATTGGGGGGGAAAAATCTTTATTTTAGTGGGAGTCAATGCCAGAAGCTTTTTTCATCTAGGCCTGAGAAGCTTTGAAATGACAGGCAACTTTGCCGTTATATTAATAAAGTGTTACATGGACAGTGGCTGTCAAGGGAAGGAAGATGGGGAAAGGCTGACTCCTTCTGATCAGGATATTTGGGTTGGGGGGGGGGGTTGCCCTGGCATCTTTCTTTTTCCTTTCAAACAATCTCAAGCAGGAAATGACTCTTTCTCTGCAAGTCTCTCTCCACCTGCAATGGGGGGGGGGGGGAGTCTGTCTCCCATCTGAGCAATGTATTCCTGTGGTTTTTTTTTTTCTGCCATCTTTCTTTTTCCCTTCAAACAATTCCAAGCAGGAAATGATGCTTCTAAGCAATGTATTCCTTTTTTATTTTATTTTTTATTATTTATTTGTTTGTTTGTTTGTTTGTTTGTGGCAGCTCAATGTATCAATATTCCTTTAAAAAGATTAGGGGGGGAGGGTGCAAGCGCAGTGGCCATGAAGTGGCCACAGAGCCCCAAAACCTGACCCCTTCACAAAGTAAATAAATCGACAGCAACATTCACACGTGCAAAATCAAAATGAATTGAACTGATCTATCATCGGTACAATTTGAAACAACTCCACCAGTGAGGAGGAACTAGACCAATTGCCGGGGCAAATCAATTGATGTTAGCCGTGTGTCATGGGAATGGAAAAAACTGAAACGATTTTAAAAATATCAAAATTGGTTTAACTCGGGTTCTTTTGGCATGGGTAATCAAGCCATGACTCTGGCTGTGGAGCCAGGGGTTGGGAGTTCGATTTCCCACTGATCCATCTAGCTTCTTGTGTTTTAGATTTAGTGGGACAACTATCAGATTGTCAGGATAAGCCCCTGCACTTCTAAATTTACTTATCTGTCCTGGGCCAGAGGATTAAGTCATATGCAGGGTAATATTACTAATACATACATACATACCCTGTTTCCCCGAAAATAAGACCTAACCTGAAAATAAGCCCTAGTATGATTTTTCAGGATGCTCCTAATATAAGCCCTACCCCAAAAATAAGCCCAAGTTAAGTGAAACCCTGCCCTCCACTATTGTGCAGCATTGTGCAGCAACCAGAAGAAGATGACAGGACTGTATTTGAATAAATGTAGATTGTTGTGCATGAAAAAAATAAAACATCCCCTGAAAATAATCCCTAATGCGTTTTCTGGAGCAAAAATTAATATAAGACCCTGTCTTATTTTCGGGGAAACACAGTACATACATACATACATACATACATACATACATACATACATACATACATACATACATACATACATACATACATACATGTCAGCATTATCATGCTCAAAAACCTGTGGATCAGATATATGGTGTGATCCCTTGAAAACTGTTAAGGGCTTTTATCCTTTCATGGAGTTCTATAGTGACAAAACATTTCATCTGCTAATTATGTTGGGTGTGTGGGTGTGTCTGTGACACAGGAGCCTTGCTAGAGGAAAAATATGGTGGCTACTGGGACTTGGCAAAGTACGCCTCCCTGCTGCTATTGGACTGCAACTCCCATCTGCTCTTGCCAGCAAAACCAGCGATGAGGACTGCATGGAACTGCAATCCACCAACACCTGGAGGCAGTAGAGGCAGGCGAGCCTGATTTCACAGGGCCAGTGCATTTACAAGAGCTCTCCAAGGTGCTGAATCCTGTCCTCAGGAAAGGCTCCTTTAAATAGATGGCTCCTTTAGAATTCAGACTAAAACCCGGAATGGATTCCCTGACCCTGTGAAACTGGAGTCACCAGCCTGGAGGACTTGACTTTGCCCATTCTTGGTGGCCACCTCCCTTATTTCCCTTTCTCTCCCTCTCTGTCTTTCCTTCTTTTTTGCTTGTCTTCTCACAGACCTCTCTAGAAAGGTCTTTGTCTTCCGCCATGAACCTAGTGAGGCTTACGTCATCCTCAAACCCCTTCTCGAGGAGCCCCTGCAGAACTTCACAGTGTGCTTGAGATCCTACACAGACCTGACCCGGCCCTATGGGCTCTTCTCCTACGCCACACACTCCGAGGACAATGAGGTCCTCATCTTCAAACCCAAATCAGGAGAATACCGAGTTTATGTAGGAGGAGAACACCTATCCTTCAAAGTTCCGGATAACTCATTTGACTGGGAACACGTCTGTTTTGGGTGGGAATCAGCCAGTGGTATCGCTGAGTTCTGGATGAACGGCAAGCCTTGGCCAAGGAAAGGGTTAAAAAAAGGACACATGGTAGGCACCAAAGCATTCATTGTGTTAGGCCAAGAGCAAGACTCGTATGGAGCATCCTATGATTCTTACAATTCTTTCTCGGGGGAAATGACCGATGTGTATATGTGGGATTTTCTTCTCTCACCTCACAAAATGAGGTCAGCCTACCAGGATTTACAGCTTCCTCATGGCCTTCTGGACTGGAAGAACCTGCAGTATGAAATCAAGGGTGATGTGGTAGTGAAACCCAGGCTGAGATAAGCAGAATGATGCCACCTAAGAATCCAGCCTTACAAAAATGACTCATTTCTCGCACTCCAAATTCCCAGCCATCCTACAGACATGTTACCTCTGTTTTGGACCCCTGTATCCATGGGGGATTGGTTCCAAGCCCCCCCCCCCCCCGGCAGATGCTGTAAAATGCAGATTATAGCAAATGCTGTTTAAATACCATGTTTCCCCGAAAATAAGACAGGGTCTTATATTAATTTTTGCTCCAAAAAAACGCATTAGGGCTAATTTTCAGGGGATGTTTTATTTTTTTCATGTACAACAATCTACATTGATTCAAATACAGTCATGTCATCTTTTGTTTGCTGCACAATGGTGGAGGGCGGGGTTTCACTTAACATGGGCTTATTTTGGGGGTAGGGCTTATATTAGGAGCATCCTGAAAAATCATACTAGGGCTTATTTTCAGGTAAGGTCTTATTTTCAGGGAAACAGGGTAGTGAACACTATACATAGCATGGTCTCTGGCTCACTCTAGTGGTGGGTTCTGGTAACTTCATGTTGGAAATACATACTTCTAGGATTTTTCTTTTAATATTTTTAATATTTTTCAGACCATAGATAAGTGAATCAGTGGATACTGATTCCATGGATAAGGGGTCCTACTGTATTATGATTATACAACACCTTGATGACCTGCGGGAAAAACCAAAATAAACGAACCAACTCTCTTGACAACTTGTCCTGCTGGTTGCCTAGAGCAGGGGGTCCCCAACCCCTGGTCCGCGGCCTGGTGCCGGTCCGTGAGCTTTGCAGGACCAGGCCATGGAGACAGATCTCCCACCCACCCCCCAAATGCACGCATGGTGGGCATGGTGCGCTCGCGCGCATGCATGGGTGGGTGCAAACGTGCCACACCCACCCACGCATGTGTGCAAGTGCACCATGCCCACCCGCACATGCACGCAAGCGCACCACACCCACCCACAAGCGCACCACACCCGTCCATGAACATGCCATGCCCACCTGCGAGCACAGGGGGTGGCCCCCCATGGACCCCCCCCCAACCGGGCCACGGTTCCAAAAAGGTTGGGAACCACTGGCCTAGAGGATGTGTTTGGCTCATCGTAGGTGACCGGGCATGTGGCTCTTCACAACCCCATCATCATGGCATGCAATGCTATTTAATTTGTCACCTATTAGGAAGGCAAACACCAGAAAAAAGGACAAAAGAGAACACTAGTTTGTATAAAACCTTAATTGAGAAATACAGAAGCAGAATAAGAAATGGTTATTATAGTTTGAACTGAAACTGCAATGCATCTCACCTGAGTGAGGAAGACCGTGACCCGGTGACCTGCAGGCCTGCTGTGTTTTGTCCAGGTGGGTGTTCACCATGTTCACTGTGGACAGCCAACGTCAAGGGCTGTGACGTCCCTCCACTGAACTGGAAGAATCTCCTTCCCACAATCAGATAAGTGGCCATGGAAGCTGCCCTGTCTGCCAGGACAATAAGATGGAAAAAGTTTATTATGATGTACCTCCTTCAGTCCTTTGATCAAAGATGGAGCCGGTTTAGCCAATGCCTTTGACCTAAAAAAAAACAACATTCACATCATTGACCAGTATGTTTCTGAGCATAATCAGAGTTGACCTTTTAAGCCCTTTCTGATCTGGACCTTAACATGTGTCACTTCTAGAGCTTGGAAATGCTATTTAAAAAAAAAAAAGTATAAATCCCAGGATATCTTTTCCATACAAGCTGTGACACTTAGTTTTTAACATCTCTTAGTGAGACTCTGATCATTGCTTTCCTTCTTTAATGAGATAAAATTCTCATCTCCAAGATGCAGGGCCTGTTCTGTGGTGGCCCCATAATTGGGGACTACATTTGCACAGGAAATCCACGGTCTCCTTTCTTAGGCGTTTAGCAGAGTAGCTTTTCGTGCAGTTGTGATATTGTTTTTACCATTTTAAGTGGATTTTTGTCTGTGATTGCTGAGTTTATTTTAACTTTTGTAAACTATCTTATGAAAAGCCTTCTGTTTGAGGGTGGTCTGGAAACATGGTGAGTAAATGAATTAAAGCTGCCTATTTAAATTTCACAAAGGCATCACTGAAACGCAGGCGATTCATATGCTCTGAATGACTTCACAAATCAGGTTTATTCAGTAAAGCACTTCACATCAGCCAGGTGATAGACACGCCCTAATAAGGTGATACTTCTCTCATCAATTTAACAGAAGACCCAAAAAAAATGTGATAATGACATTGCATTAATACATTACGCTGTGTGAAGGATGGGCTGAACCGTATTAAATTGTTCTTAAGCATAATAAATTGTCCATGAACTGGCCTGCTTTTGCAAGCCAGTTCATGGCCTGCAAAATATATATTTGAGTTTGCTAGGTCAATGAAGTGTGGGCTTAACGAATGATTAGCACCTTTCAAAACGTCTGTGTCCTCTTAATACTTAAGATAGACACATTGTTCCTCATTTTAGGTAAGAGCAGAGGGGAATGGCAATGAAATGTGCTCATGAGCAAGTCTTCCTGATCCTGGTCCTCCAAGAAATTCCCTTCCCTTCCTCCTCTTTCTCCCAGTTTGCCATTTCCCTTCCAACAATCAGACAATATTTCAAGTTCCAAGTTCAGGTTTCTTTAGGTTTCATAGCCGATTGATTCTTTCATCAGCCAATATTTCATGGCGACTGGGCATGCTCAGTCCTCATCAGGCCATTTTTTATTTCTGCTACTCCAGCGTGCCGATACTGTCCTTTTATATTTGGAGTGTGAGGACATTCCCTGGGAGAAAGGTGGCCTGCGGGTGGAACAAATAAATGAATTAATATTGATTGTATTGGATTTATAGCCACCTTTCTCACCAGTGTGACACAAGCAGGGTTCCACTGGCCAAAATCCTATTCCTTAAATTATGCCTGTGTAAGGGTGATGGTGTCTCCTTCCTGCTTCCCTCATAGGGTCAGGGGTCCCATGACTTGTGTGCAATAATGTTGATTGCCTGCAAGTTGGATGAGCCACAGGACAGAAGCGGAGCTTTCCCCCCTGCTAGAAACATCCTCACACTTACACAGGTAGAATCTGCAGAAGAGGCATTTGGCCAAAAATTAAGGTACTTTTAAAGAAAAAACAAAAAAACCCATACATTATGACCAAAGTTGTGCTGTAGATTTAGGGTGCAGTCACTCCAATTATATCAACTCTCCATTACTTCAATCTTTTAGTAAATTTCTATTCACACAACGCATGGGTAACATTGATTCATTTGGCCAGCCAATGGTTGTTGTTGTTCTCCATCTCACTGGCCTGGCCTTTTAAAAATAATCCAATCCCTGAAACTGCTTCAATCTTTATTGTTTTGGCACATTCCTGTCAATTTATTTACTTTGTGAATGGGTTGTGGTTTTGGACACCACGTCCACTGCATGGCCACTGCACTTGTTCCCTTTTTTAAAAAAAATTAATGCTTAGCGATAAATTGCTTACTTTTTACTTTAATTTTTTTTCTCCACAACAGTTTATTGATGTATCACTTGGCCAATGTCTTCCCTATTGTAACTATCATCCCTGCTTTCGTGTGGCTTATAGTTAATTTCCCCCCTAGCTTTTCAAAAACAATTTAAGTCTTTTTTAAGGCTGCCCTACATTTATCTAGTGACACACCCCATCAGGTAGCACATCGACTAGCAGTTGGAAGTGACAGGAAAATGGCATGTATATGCTGCTTTAGTGAGATATCACTTACGAATTTTAAAAAAAGAAAATAAGAACATTTTAGAGCAGTGGGGACCCAGAAACAGGATGGAAAATGAATTGATTTATGTGAGATGAAATAAATATATATATTTGGCTACAGGATTGTACTCAGAGGATAATGATTAATGGCTCCTTCTCCAACTGGGAGGAGGTAACAAGTGGGGTACCCCAGGGCTCAGTCCTGGGCCCTCTGCTCTTCAGCATTTTTATTAATGACCTGGATCAGGGGGTGCAGGGAATTCTAATCAAATTTGCAGATGAGACAAAATTGGGAGGACTAGCTAATATTCTGGAAGACAGAAACAAAATTCAAGATGATCTTGATAGACTGGAGCACTGGGCTGAAAACAACAGAATGAAATTTAACAGAGATAAATGCGAATTACTGCATCTAGGAAAAAGAAACCAAACTTACAGTTACAAAATGGGGAATACCTGGCTCAGCAATACTATGAACAAGAAGGATCTTGGAATCATCGTAGATCAAAAGCTGAATATGAGCCAACAGTGTGATGTGGCTACAAAACAGGCCAATGCAATTTTAGGATTAACAGTAGTCTCCAAATCCTGCGAGGTGCTGGTCCCCCTCTATTCAGCACTGGCTAGGCCTCATCTAGAGTCCTGTGTCCAGTTCTCAACACCAAGAAGGATGCCAACAAACTGGAGTAAGTTCAGAGGAGGGCAACAAGGAGGATCAGGGGGCTGGAAAGCTAGCCTGATGAGGAAAAACTGAAAGAACTGAGCATGTTTAGCCTTGAGAAAAGACGTTTGAGGGGAGATAGGATAGCACTGTGCAAATTATTGAAAGGTAGTCATACAGAGGAGCAGGATCTATTCTCAATCATTCCAGAGTGTAGTTGTAGGGGGTTGGATTAGATGACCTTATTAGTTCATCCAACTCTGCTTCCAAGTGCTATGTGAATGCTTTATTGTTGATCATATTATTCATATTGCATAAGAAGATGTTTAAAAACAGTGTGGAGATCTGCTCTGTGGACTAAGGGAGAGTCTTGGTTGCCACATGGATGTTAGTCAATCAGTGCTATGCCCAGCCAACTTTCCCTGAAAACTTGTACAACTGAGATTTCCTGCCTTCCCTAAATTCATGAGAGGAAAGAAAGGGACATTTGGATTGAGACCAGGAAACACTTCCTTAGCTATTCTTCTAGGTCAACGTGAATCCAATCTCATCATCATGTTGGGCAAGATAGATTAAGAGTCTGATTTAATGTAGGGTTGCCTCCTGTGCTCTCAAGCTGTCACACTGTTTTAAAAACATCACATCTTAAAAGAGCATCTTACTAAGTTGTATTTACTGAGCTCTCAGTTGGCAGCCAAATATGTTTCAGATAGTCCAAAACAGAATGAGTTTCCCCCCCCCCCAGGCATTCAGTTCCCAGAGCTCAGAAAAGTTAGTAGTTTGGGGGTGGGTGGGTTTATAACTCCCAGGATCCTCCATGCTGGCTGAGGAAATCTGGGAGTGTAGTTCAACAAAGTAAGTTTTTCCAAGACTTGGTTGTTTCTCAAAACAGCATCTCCTGCTTAACTCAAACTCTCGGTTTCTTCTTTGCTTTTGTTGTCTCACAGCATGTGTGGAAGGGAAGGGAGTTTGTATTGCTGCCACCGCCGCTGTTGCTGTGTTCAGTGGGGAGGGGGCTTGGGTGCCTCTATTTCTGGAGTAGGGTGGCTGAACGGGACAATCCTGTCTACAGAGGAACATCTCCAAAGTAGAACAGACCCTCCGGGGGTGACAAGTGTGAGATAAGAGGGAACATTGCAAACTCCTCACACACACGGTTGTCTAAGGCAACCATGTCACTCATCCAGACAGAAGGGTCTGAAAGCTACCTATTCTCTAAAAAACACACACAGAGACAGACAGACAGCCACCACACATTTTCCTGTTGAATTATGTGTTTCTTCTGTTTCCTACATCTAGGCGTTTATACAAGCAAGGTCATATTGCTCTCTCTCTCTCTCTCTCTCTCTCTCTCTCAATTACTATCCTTAATTGTAATTTTAAAAATGGTTTTTAACTGTGTTCCAATTTAATACCATAACTGATTTAATTGTGTTTTACTGACCAGAATGTTAATGTGGATTTATCCAGGTGTAAGAGACTGGCACATGGCTCAGAACCTAATAGGTAACTTGTTAGTGGCAGTTTATTATAGAATCATAGAATAATGAAGTTGGATGGGGCCTATAAGGCCATCAGGTCTAACCCCTTACTCAATGCAGGAATACAAAGCAAAGGAGATCTGCCAGGTCGTTGTCTAAATTTCTCTTGAATGCCTCCAGCATTGGAGCACTGGCTACCTCTCGAGGTCATAGGTTCCATTGTTGTACTGCTCTAACAGTTAGGAGGTTGTTCCTGATATTCAACCAAAATCTGATTTCCTGTAACTTGAGCCCATTGTTGTTCGTCCTGCACTCTGGATTGATCAAGAACAGATCCTGCCCCTTCTCTGTAGGACAGCCTTTCAAGTATTTGAAAAGTGTTATCCCATCTCCCCTCAGTCTTATTTTCTCAAGGCTAAACATATCCAGTTCTTTCAGTTTTTCCTAATAGGGCTTGGTTTCCAGCCCCCTGATCCTCCTTGTCGCCCTCCTCTGAACTTACTCCAGTTTGTTGGCATCCTTCTTGGTGTTGAGAACTGGACACAGGACTCTAGATGAGGCCTAGGTGAAGGTAAAGGTTCCCCTTGACAATTTGTCCAGTAGTGTCTGACTCTAGGGGGCGGTGCTCATCTCCGTTTTCAACCCATAGAGCTAGCGTTTGTCCGAAGACAATCTTCCGTGGTCACGTGGCCAGAGCGACTAGACACGGAACGCCGTTACCTTCCCACTGTGGTGGTAACTATTTATCTACTCGCATTTTGCATTTTGCATGCTTTCGAACCGCTAGGTTGGCGGGAGCTGGGACAAGCGATGGGGGCTCACTCCGTCGCGTGGATTTGATCTTACGACTGCAGGTCTTCTGACCTTGCAGCAGCCAGTGCTGAATAGAGGGGGACCAGCACCTCGCAGGATTTGGAGACTACTGTTAATCCTAAAATTGCATTGGACTGTTTTGCAGCCACATCACACTGTTGGTTCATATTCAGCTTTTGTTCTACAACAATTCCAAGATCCTTCTCACTCATAGTGTTGCTGAGCCAAGTATCCCCCATCTTGTAACTGTGCATTTTTTGTTTTAGTTAAAAGGTTGGGAGACAGAAATTCAGTTAAAATATGCAGTTTATTGGAAGGCCATTGGTGTAGATGTACAAGAAAGCAGATGTACACATTGTGTGGAAGTTTCATGCAGAACAAATGGCAATTGACATGCCATTGTTCTTGACTCAACTGCAAATGCTAGACCTTTTAAAGGCAAACCTTCACCGTTTCCGGGACATGTACTTTGTCCACATGTATATCCAGACCTACAGGAGCAGATGAGAGAGGGCGCCACGATGACATCACCCATAATTGTATAATTTAATGCTCTCCACTCAACGATGGGTTTGTCAACCACACGGTGCTCCCTGACACCACACACTTCATCCGAGCTCAGCACTCGGCCCCACATATGCACAACATCAATCTCTCCCATGAAGGACTGGGTCCTGTCAAAGCCACCTCCAAAGGTGTCCTGTTCTTAACCCAAGAGGATTAAGCTAGTCTTGTTGACCTGTTCAACAAGAACGTTCACCAGAGCCTTCCCGGAACGTCCAGCAGAATTCCACCAATCCCGTGGCTGAGTCCCCCAACTCACACAGAGATGTTTCTTGCCTGTCACAGGCATCATTTGCTCCAAAACACTAAAAGTCACCACGTTTCATGAAGAGGCTGTAGACGTTGGGCTTGTCCTGGTGGAACAGGGTCTCACTGTCACTTGTTGTGGTGGCCTAAGAAAAAAGGGCATTGGTGCGGGTGAGCTCCGATTGAAACCTCAGGCATACAGTGTAGCTGGACAGAGGCTGCATACTCATGTTCCCTTCCTGGGCATGCTCTAAGCACCTGAAAAAAATTTCCTTTCTAAATCGTGGTTTTTTAAAATGAAAAAGCATCTCATGTTCACTAGTGCCCGGAGGAGGCAATTTCATCATTAGATAAGACAGAAAGAATCACAGAATCATAGAATAATGGGATTGAAAGGCGATCGAGTCCAACCCTCTGCTCAATTCGGGAATCCAAGTCAAAGTATATTTGGCAGATGGCTGTCTAATATTTTCTTGAATACCCCCCATCATTGGAATGCTCACCACCTCTCGAGGTAATTGGTTCCATCATTGTACTGTTCTAACAGGAAGTTTTTCCAGACAGACAGACAGACAGACAGACAGACAGACAGACAGATAGATAGATAGATAGATAGATAGATAGATAGATAGATAGATTCTAAATTTATTTATTTATTTATTTATTTATTTATTTATTATTTGATTTCTACCCCGCCCCTCTAGACGAAGTCTACTCGGGGCGGCTTACAAACAGTAATAAAACATCATAAAATACAATCATATAAAAGCATCATTGTTACTATCAAAATATATCATAAAAACAATTACATGATTAAGTCAAAAATTTGGAAGTTCAAGATGGAGAAAAAGGAAAACTAAAGAGGAAAAGAATCAAGTGTTGACTGGAGGGAAGGTCTGCCTAAAGAGCCAAGTCTTTAAATGACTCTTAAAAACACCCAGCGAGGGTGCCAGGGTGATTTCTGACGGCAAGGTGTTCCATAGCCGAGGGGCCACTGCCGAGAAGGCCCGGTTTCTTGTTCTTTCTTTCCGGGCCTCTCTCGGCGTTAGGCCCCTCAGCCGTCTTTCCTGGCTAAAACGAGTGACTCGGGTAGATCTAGGTGGGAGAAGGCGTTCCGCCATGTATCGAGGTCCTAAACCGTTTAGGGCTTTATAAGTCATCATTAACACTTTGAAGTGGATGCGGAAACGAATGGGCAGCCAATGCAAGGCGGCCAGAGTGGGAGAGATATGCTGGTATCTTCTCATCCCAGTGAGAAGTCTGGCCGCCGCATTTTGCACCATTTGAAGTTTCCGCAACAACCTCAAAGGTAGCCCCACGTAGAGTGCATTACAGTGGTCTAATCTCGAGATTACGAGCGCATGGACCAGAGTGGTAAGCGCCCCAACATCAAGATAGGGACGCAGCTGGGCTATCCGTCGCAGATGGAAATAGGCGGAGCGGACCACTGACGCCACCTGGGTCTCCATGGTAAGCGCCGGGTCCAGATGTACTCCCAAGCTGCGAACCTCACTCTTTGCGGTGAGAGTTGTCCCCCCAAAAGAGAGGGAGTTTCCCAAACCGCAGATGGAGGGGCCACCCACCCTCAGGACCTCCGTCTTGCCCAGGTTCAGCCTCAGCCCATTCTCCTGCATCCACCGCAGTACAGCCTCCAGGCAGCGCTCAAGGGACGGGACGGCATCCACTGAGGTAGGTGAAAAGGAGATGTAGAGCTGGGTGTCATCAGCGTACTGATGGCACGAAGCCCCACACCCCCTGATGACCCCTCCCAGCGGCCTCATATAGATGTTAAACAGCATTGGAGAGATGATCAAACCCTGCAGAACCCCACAATTGAGGCTCCACGGGGCCGAAACACTCTCTCCAAGCTGAACTCGCTGAGGGCGGTCCTCCAAGAAGGATCGGAGCCAGGCAAGTGCCTGTCCACCGATTCCCAACTCCGAGAGCCTCCCCAGGAGGATACCGTGGCCGACGGTATCAAAGGCCGCTGAAATGTCGAGGAGGACCAACAAGGACATATTGCCCCCGTCAGCCTCCCTCAACAGGTCATCCAACAGCGCGACCAGTGCCGTTTCCGTACCGTGGCGCGGCCTGAAGCCCAACTGAAATGGGTCCAGGGCATTGGTTTCATCCAAAAGAGCCTGCAGCTGATCAGTCACCACCCTCTCCACCACTTTGCTAAGGAAAGAAACATTGGTGACGGGCCAATGACTCCAGTTTCTTCTCACTGTGAAAATAAATGTTGGTTAGACGACCATATCAATTAATGCTCATGTTAAAGTTTATTGACATTAACCACAGTTAAAGGAAACCTTAGTGCCCTTAGCTGTGCTTAGATATCACAGGAAACAGTGGTTAGTTCAGTACCGGGAACACATGTTTTGTATGCACAAAGTCCCAGGTTCAATCTATGCCATTTACAACCAATGCTTCTTTCTAAAACCCTGGACAATTGGCACAGGCCCACTAAATGAAGCAGCTTCTTATGTTTTCTTAGAAACGTTCAGCCTTCTTTTTTCACACACACACCTCCCCCAATCTGTCAGCAATCTCTTTTCCAGGGTCTGCAAGTTATAAGGGGTTTATGCATCAGGGAAAAATTTTAATAGGAATCTCTATTGTTTTTGCACCTCCTGCAACTCGAAGGACTTGCAACAGAATTTGGCAGGCTGCCACTAGGATGATAAATATAATTCTTGTGACTAAACTTTGCAAAGCCGGGAGGAATTAAGGCTCATAACAGAAGGGATCTGGTATACCAAGACCCTTTGTTGTGGGTGGTGGTTGGAGTTTTTGTGTAGGTACTGGTCTGTGTAGGTGGGTTTTCTGTAGACCTTGTGTCCCAATAGGAGGTCAGGTTTGCGTACGACCATGACATCTAAGAAAGGGAGTTGGCCCTCTATTTCTTTTTCCATGGTGAATTGTATATTTGGGTGGATGCTGTTGAGATGGTTTAGAAATTCTTCCAGTTTTCCTTCACCGTGGCTCCAAATTGCGAAGGTGTCATCCACGTATCGGAACCAGACTGTGGGTGCGAAGGGTGCCAAAGCCAGGGCCTGTTTTTCAAAATGTTCCATGTAGAAGTTTGCTATAACTGGGCTGAGGGGGCTGCCCATGGCCACTCCATCTGTCAGTTCATAGAAATCATTATCCCACTGAAAGTAGCTGGTCAGGCAGTGTGGGAAAATGTAGTATCCCTATTCACCAAGGTACCGATAAAGGACACTCTGACACTCATCCAGCAGATCTTTCCAGAAGACATCAAGGCCCTTTTCCAACACTGCCTAACGACCAGGAAGAAAAACCTCCAGAACATGGCCAAACAGCCCGAAAAAACCCACAACAACCATCGGATCCCAATCGTGAAAGCCTTTGAGAATACAAACTAGTGTAAGTTGCAACTAATCAACAAGGGAGTAGTCTCATCTCTGGTCATGCACCCAGCTGTGAGACCCGCACTGCAATCTTTTGGTAATTCCACTAAATCAGGAGTAAAATCCTATTAAAGTTCTGGCCACTTAATTGCTGTCAGGATCTGGCCCACACCGCCCAGGCAGCTGCAGGATCGGGGCCAGCCTGACCCAGGTGTTTGCAGGCTCAGCTCCCTGGCCTGTGTAGCAGCTGCTGGGCCACTCATGAGGCTCACCTGGAAACCTGGAGGGAAGGCTTATTTAAGGAGTGGTTCTCCCTCCCAGAACTGGCCTTAGCAACACAGGGCTTCGGTGGTGCTGACTGCTTTGCTGCTCCTGAGCGCCAGAGTCCCTGCGTTCCAGCATCTGCTCTTGCCTTCAGCATCTCTGTGTCTGGACTCCCATGTTCCTGTTCTTGTCCCTGCTCTTGCCTGCCTCCTGCCTCTCGGTGCCTTGTTCTGGCTCTGAGCTCCCAGCCTGGTGCCTCTGCTTGGTCACAACCAACTGTGTAGTGAGTGTCTTTGGACTTGATACTCTGCGTGGTCCTGGTGCCCTTGCCCCTGGTGAGGGTCTGTCTGGGATATCTTGGACTGTGACAACTGCAATATTAAAGCACTTTTAAATAGATCACACTAAAATAGGATAGAGTGAATACATTTTTAAAAACCCTCTTAAAAGCACGTGCACAGCGAAGTACAACACCCACACCTTATTAAAAGGCTCTCCCACATGAGCTTGTTTCTGTAAAAATTCCTTTCTCTGCTGGTGCAAAAACAGCAAGGAGGGTGCCAGCCAAGTCTCCCTCAGCAGGGGGTGACAAAACCTGGGAGCAGCCACCAAGAAGGCCCCGCCTTGGGTCCCCAACAAACCTACCTGTGATAGCATGATGGACTTCAGTTACTTTCATCATTAGGGGGGATGTGTGGCTTCACTCGTTTGGTGTGTTTGCTGGCAGCTTGTAGCATTTCAGTTCTTTCATCAGAAACTAAAAAAATTATTTGTTCATTAATTCATTCATCCATTTACTTATTTAAATTATACCCCATCTTTCTCCTCAGGAGGATTCAAGGGAGGCAGAGGTAGATGCGCGCACACAACCTATATGCATTGCTTTATGATCAAACCCTAACTTTGTAATATTAATTATTGCAAGAAGGAATTATAATAACTACTCTGTGTGTGTGTGTGTTTTACTGTTACTTTTGAATAGCCGTCCAGAAAGGAATGGAAAGGCAGCCAAAGTCTACATCTCAAATCCCATATCAGGATGATTTCCCTCTGATAAAGAAATAAGTAAAGAAGTGCTTTTAACCATTGCAACAATAACAGTAACTAGCAACTGTTCCAGTTTTGGAACCAACACTTCAGTTAGTTTTTTCAAAAGAGGCTTTGCAAGCTCACAACACAAGGCTGGCAACCCAGCCGGTGGGAGGAATCTCCCTTTATACACCATTGCCATCCACTGGCCAAAGGAGAGAACAACCTAAAATGAAACCAAAAATAAAATTTGTCAACAAAAACGGGCAAAATGGTGGCCATGGGCTGTGGCTTTGCCTCCTTCTGTCCGCTCTCAGACTTGTCTGCTTTCCAGGAAAGACGGCTTACCACTCCAAGAATCCATCAAGAAAGGAGACATGACTGTTTTCCAAAAGATGCGTAGGTCTTAATTTTTTAAATTTTAATTATTTCTCTCCTGTCTTGCCTTCAGTGAGGCCAGGGGGTGACTACATGGCTCTTCACTTCTCAGTCACAACAGCTCTGCAAAGGATGATCAGATTGAGTGTCTCTCGGTGTGTGTATGTGAATGGTCTCTTATCACCCAATGATTTTCACAGGAGACTTGAACTCAAATCTTCCAGGCCAACACTCTGTCCTTGACACCACCCTGGATCTCACTACCCTGTGAGGGCAAGGAACAAGAATAGAGGAGAATGGCTTGTAATTCCTTCATTTCCTTCTGTCGCTACTTTATTTCTGCACTGTTTTATTCCTTTGAATCTTCCAGCAAGTCCCTCGCACTGGGAACTTCATCTCCATTATGTGGGACCACACCATGTTCAAGAAACAACCTGAATATGTTGGAGGCCAGGTGACCCCTAGCGGCCAAGTGCCATAGTGCAAGCATGTACATTAATTTGTAACTGTTTTCAACTTCTTAACTGTTAGAGCAGTATGACAATGGAACCAATTACCATGGGAGGTGATGAGCATTCCAACGTGAGGCATTCAAGAGTAAAGTAGACAACCATTGATCAGATCTACCTGGCAGATATCCTTTGCTTTGTATTCCTGCACTGAGCAGAGGGTTGGAGTCGATGGCCTTGGAGGCTGTCATGCTATTGAAGGAGAGTGGGACTTGTAGTCAATGAGAATGAGAGAAAATGGAGTCTGTTAGGTTTCAAAGTGAAAGGAGTTGAAGACATGGGAATGTGGAAAAGGCTAGAGGCTGTTTTTCCTAATTTACAGCCAGGCTGGTACAGAGTGAATCCTGATAAGAAGCAAGGTCGAAGAGGCCCAGTGGGAAGACCCAACAAATTCCTGTCTAATTGCAATGGAGATAACACACCTGCATCTCCATGAGAATTGGAGGCGCAGTGAACTATTACGCCTCTTTGAGTTAATTGGTCTACAGCCATGAAGAAGGAGGTCCGAGGAATGTAGAAAAAAGGACGATGGGTTATGTTTGAGAGACCATTTTGTTTGAGAGAACTTTTTTTCCTGAGAGAAGTTCCTGATGGTTTGTGTTATGTAGCTGAATGGAAAAGAATGTAGCATGGTAAGAAAAGAAGGAGGTGGGGCTAGCCCACCTTAGCTTAGCTTTTTAGTGTTTCTTATTTTAATGGGAAGTAGTTGTTGTATTTAACTATGGTGATCCTTTGAACATGTCTTTATGCTATGCTTAAGCAAACAAACTATTTCTATGAAACTATATTTTCTTAATAAAAAATAATTATAACAATTCTAACTGAGGACTAGTCTCTTGGACCAGCAAGGTTTGGCTAAATCCAGAAGAGTGGTAAAGGCCATTGATTAGCTACCATAGAGAAGTCCTATTTAAATGAGCTGTTGTGAGTTCTGAGGAATCACAAAGCCCATGTGGAAGTACTTGCAAAGTGATGAGTAAAGTGTTGTTTAAGGGTCAGGCTTGTTCAAGGCACAGATGCTATGCACTGCTGAAGGTTGAGGACTTACCTCAGCGTAAAGTGGTAGATTTGTGGCCTGTGGAACTCCCTGCCCGAATGCCATATGCTCCTTAGGGAGACTTGAGCATCACAGAGGCCACTTCCAACTCAATTATTCTATGATCCTATGAACCAAAGTTAAATCTTTGAGGATGCCATACCCTTTTGGTGAGGAAGGTATAAGAATATTCTTAATGGCCCCTCTTTTGACATTAACAAGTCATTACACAATTTCACTTTGTGCTGTGTTTTCCCATAATACAAACACTCCCGGCAAGTAGTCTGCAGAGAACCCCAGGCGCACGTTATCTGTGATATCCTTCCACAATCCGGCAAAACCCTCATTATTCGGACTAGCTTCTGGCTGGACTTTAAGGCTCAGGTTCTGTGGTCCCTTGGAGACTCCAGGGGTTGTAGGGTGCTCAGAATATCCCTCTCTGGGTGCAAACAGAGAGAGAAAGAGATGTATTCAGGGGTTATGCTTGAAAGACTGCTTGAAGTACGGTGGTGACAGGGAGATGCAGACAATTCCCAGCATCCCCCACCCCACTTGAAGAGCTCAAACAGTACATAGATGGGCTGAATGCACTTACATCATCTCCAGTCACAGACACATTCCATGTGTGTTCACCAGAACACACAATCATCACGGCACACCTTGACTATGAATATGTGAAGATCTGCCTGACTTCCTCATGAAGGGTCAGGGCTGTCATACGTAGCTCCAGGCCCACCATATTTCAGACCTAGTTTTGAGCTTCAATACCTGAACAGAGATCTTACAACTGCAGAGCTGGAAGGGACCCTATGAGATCATCGAGTCCAGCCCTTGTCAAGGAGGCACAATGGGGAAGCAAACTCCCAACGCCTCACTCCAGAGTCAGATACCTAAACCACTGAGCTACAGTATCTGGTAGTCAGTAAATCTCAGAACTGCAGAGATGGAAGGGACCCTATGGATCACTGAGTCCACCGCCTATCTAGGAGATTCGGTGGGGAATCAAACTCCCAACCTCTGACTCCGCAGCCATATACTTACACCACTGAGCTATTCACATTTGAAGACTATGATGCACCTCTGAAAGGGGGCAGTCAGTTTTGGAACCCCTCCCCACTACAAGTCTTCATTGGGCATATTTAGGCAGTATCATTCAACTGTAGGTGTTCAGTTGTGATTACAGGTGTGATGAGTGTTCAAAGCATATCTAATTCTCAGCCTTTTCAAGAGACTCACAATGCTGAACCCCACCATGATTTTTTTTTTTGCACCAGTGAGGTTTCCTAGCTTCTTTTGAAAGAGACCTCAGTTGCATTCTTCTCTCCACTCCCCACTACCTTTCTTTTTTTTTCTTTTTTTCTCCTGCTTTTTTGTGAAGGAACCTACCAAATCCTGCACAGGATGGACTATCTGTGAATCCTATGTAGGAAACATGTCATTCTGCACAGGAATTGTAATAATACTGCACAGCTTGGCATTTCTCCTGCTCTATTCTGGGTAAATCCTGCCTGGGGGTGGGGGGGGGGAAATGCCATTCTGTACTGGAATTGTTATCATCTTACATAGCTTGGTGTTTCTTCTGAATGAATCCTGCATAGGAAAGATACCATTCTCTTTGGGAACTGCAGCGATTTTTGGCAGTTTTGCATTCTTTCCAGAAAAAAAAACACCACAAAATGTCAGATATCCCAGAGGACATCCTGTGAAATTTCTCGGGGGTGGGGGTAGGATAATCTCACACAGATAACTCTCCCAGTGAAGACAAAAGAGGATTCCCTACCTTCTCTCAAATTCGCATCCAGAATTGTCAAAATCATGCAGCTATTCCCCTCCATCTGTGACCATTCTCAAACTGGTTGTGAGACTGGGCATGCAGCTGGTCACACAAGAAGGAATATGTAAAAGAGGAGGAAGGCTTACAAAATTTCCCTTTCACTCCACCTTTAAGCAACAGAATACTAGCCCTTATATTGTGCGCAAAAAGCAAGACAATTGTAGAAAACCACATACTTACCGCTTTTGCTGCTGATTATGGGGAAAAAATACTGGTCATTTCACTCTTATCCAGGAATGGAAAGCCTCACAGCGGCTGGCCATTTTTAGAACAAGACATTTTGTCAAAGATGAGAAAATAGACAAGTAGTCTTTATATTCTCAGTATCCAGACTACCTCCTCACATATTGGGATAGACTTGGTCCCCATCCCTTAATTTTCATTGAAACAGGTTTAAACCAGTAGGTGCTACTTATTTTTTTGATGTGGCCTTAATTTAACTGCTTAGCTTCTCTGTTTTGATCATTCTCCTGCATTTTACCTGCTATTTTATTGCTATTAGTCATCTTAAAGTGCATTTATACTGTAGAGGCAGATTATCAGTGTGATAAATAAGCAAACAAGTACAGTAGATAAATGATAGTAGGAATGAATGACCATTGAGCATGTATTCTTTTAACCCATGAGCCCAGCGGAGCAGAAATTCAGAAATACAGAAGGTTCTTGCTTTAGAGCTGACATTCAAGGGTTTTCATCCAAACTTCCCACTCTCAATTATTTTGGCATCTCTTTTGACACCCCCATTGCTTTAAACACCTGCATGTTTGTTCACACAACCCCATGCTCAGGCCCTGAGCTTGACAATATATAATTTGCTTCAGCAACTGAAGCTGGCAGCTACTTTTTTGAGCAAGAGAACCCAACAGGCTGGCCAGGTTGAGAAGAAAAAGACTAAAGCTGTCTGTGGTAAATGTCTGCCCTGGAACAGGCTGGATGCCAGGCCTGGATGGATCTACTCCATACATGACCTTTCCTGGAAGAAACCAATCTAGGACAGTCTCAAATTTCTTGGATTTTATCCCAGAACTCAAAAGGGGTGGGAGAGGATGATCAGGCCACCCTCTCCCAGGGAATTTCATGGGTCACAAATATACAAGTTGACATTTGTTTTTTCTTCATTTTATACCAGTTGACAGGCTGGCTCAGTTTTAAGTCCTTCAAGGATGGAAGTATTTCTCCCGATCTGTGGATTCTGTGAAGCCTCCTGGAAATTTTGTTCAGCCAGGGTGGCGTAGTGGTCAAAGTCTCGGAGTAGGGCTTGACAGAGCCCAGTTCCATGAACATTCACTAGGTGACCTTGGTCTAGTTAGGGTGTGATCAGGCAGCAAGAAAGGTGTGTGGCTGATCACACAGGAAGGGGTTGCTTAGCTGGGAGTGAATTCCCAGAAAGCAACCCTTCTGTCTGTCGGGAAATTGCTCTACCCCAAAAATAGTAGCCCTGCTGCTGGACCAAAACGGTTCAGCTGGGGCATGGACTGGGGCCAGTCTGGAGTTCTGTTCCCCATATGTCATGTGATCCTTCAGGAAACCACTTGCCCTGGATCACACCACAAGGGGTCCAGAAAGCGAGCTATATGGCTGTGGACACCCATCATCTTCCCCCCACCCAGCCTACCTCACAGGGCTAATGTGAAGACAAAGAGAGAACAGCCGTGTGTGCTGCCTTAAGTTTATTAAAGAAAAGGTGAGATATAAATGCAATTCATAGTTAATAAATGCGCTGAGCCCAGTATTTCCCATATGGAAAATGGGATGTGATTGAGGCAATCCAAATCACATACCAAGCTTTTCTGGAAAGCTCCACATGTCCACAGTTGTTAGACCTTTGGAAATCCTTCTGATAAAGGTATTCTGAATACTGAAAATGTTGGCAAATTTTATTTGGACTGCCTTTTTAAGCCAACTGGCCTAATCAACACCTTCCAGATTAATATGGATCTATTATTATAATTACTATAATTAGAATAATTATATCATTATAATACAGACATTTTTCCGATTCCACACTGGCCCAGGTTTTGCAAGGTGGTTCTCTGCTGAAAATAATGCTTATTATAGAAATGCCTCTGTTAGGGAAAGCTGCAGAGAGAAAAATGCAGGGACTCTGGGAAGCCACGTTCAGAAATGTTGGCTTTATAGCAAGCTGCACACAAAAATGTGTATGTTGGGGAGAGACCCATGCAAAATATGGAAGTGAGAGAAAAATGGGTGCAAAGATCAATGTTAAAGAGTTACATGAGGTTTGCGCAGAAGAGACGTATGATAAAATATATACAAAACTGCCACAGACCAGATATAAATAGCTTCATACATCCCTGTTCAAAGCACCCTGTTAGCAGCACTGTGCTAATCTGTCTTGCCTATAACATATATTCAGGATCTGATGAGAACAATACTGAGATCATGTAAAAAATTGCCCAATATTACATGCCATCGCATGTCACTCATCCAAAAAACTTGGCTTTGGAATGCATGTTACTGCAATAAGATACAAATGCTGTCACAGTCCCACATCATCAGCTATGAAATGATGTTCAGTTTTAATGATTGGCTATTAGCTATTTGTACTGGGGAACTACCTGCCACAAGATGAGGTCATAGGGCATTAAAGCTACTAAAGAAAAATAGATCTTCAGAATTAATCTAAGTGGAACTTCCATGAGCAAATGAAGTGTACCCTGAGTAGCAGTTGGAGAGGAAGCATAAGGAGAGAAATGTTGCTTTTGCATCCTGCATTTGGACTTACTAAAAAGGAGACCTGACAGCTGGGTATGAGGAAGAGAATGCAGGCATTGATAAGCCCTCCGTGTGATTCTGCCCAGCTTCTCTCTTCCCAACTGGGAAAAGTGACGTGTCTAGATGACAACTCCCAGTGTGGGACCCTAGAAAAGATTGTTCCAAAAAGAAAGCATTTCTAAACCCTGAAGAGGGAAGACTGAGTTTCCTGCCATGGCTCTGCTGTCTTACAGCTAATACAAAATGCGATCTAAAAAAAAAGTAACTTTTGCAGGTTTTCCTTCTTATCTCTTTCAATGATTGAAGCCAAATATCCCAGATGGCTGAATGGAGTTCTCAAATGTATAGCAAATATTTGACCGCTCAGATTTCTTTTTGAGAATATTTGCCACCAGCGTTCTTTAGAGAGGGTAATTTGATGGCGGGCTGAGTCTGTCTACATTTTTTAAGCTCTGCCGTAAAGCAAATATTCTGTTTTCCGATATCCCAACCAGGTGTAATCTCAAAGGGGAAGATAAGCAGAGGTTAGAGTGACTCACAGCGACCTGAGATGACCGCACACAGCCTGCAACCTGCAGCAGAAGTGTTGTGTAAGACCGGCAAAAGAAAGAGTGTGGTGTAGTGGGTAGAGTGTCAGATTAGGACTCAGGAGACCTGGGTTCGAATAACTGTTCAGTTATGGAAATTCACTGTAGCGAGTGAGAATAGTAAACCACTCCTGGAACATCTCATGTACCTTGAAAAATTAGGATTGCTATGTGTTAGAAGCAACTTGACAGCCTATAGCACAACAGCATCGGGAACACATCTACTGGGGCCTGATCCTTGTTCCTCCAACAGATGGCTCTCAGATGCATTCCTGACAAATCAATGCATCCATTTATTACAGAACTGTGTTCTAATTTTGTTGTTGTTGTTTAGTCGTTAAGTCGTGTCCGACCCTTCGTGACCCCATGGACCAGAGCACACCAGGCCCTCCTGTCTTCCACTGCCTCCCGGAGTTGGGTCAAATTCATCTTGGTTGCTTCAATGACACTGTCCAACCATCTCGTCCTCTGCCGTCCCCTTCTCCTCTTGCCTTCACACTTTCCCAACATCAGGGTCTTTTCCAGGGAGTCTTCTCTTCTCATGAGATGGCCAAAGTATTGGAGCCTCAGCTTCAGGATCTGTCCTTCCAGGGAGCACTCAGGGTTGATTTCCTTCAGAATGGATAGGTTTGTTTTCTTTGCAGTCCAGGGGACTCTCAAGAGTCTCCTCCAGCACCACAATTCAAAAACATCAATTCTTCGGCGGTCAGCTTTCTTTATGGTTCAGCTCTCACTTCCATACATCGCTACTGGAAAAACCATAGCTTTGACTATGCGGACCTTTGTCGGCAAGGTGAGGTCTCTGCTTTTTAAGATGCTATCTAGGTTTGTCATCGCTTTCCTCCCAAGAAGCAGGCGTCTTTTAATTTCATGGCTGCTGTCACCATCTGCAGTGATCATGGAGCCCAAGAAAGTAAAATCTGTCACCGCCTCCATATCTTCCCCTTCTATTTGCCAGGAGGTGACGGGACCAGTGGCCATGATCTTAGTTTTTTTTGATGTTGTGTTCTAATAGCCTGTTTTAATTCTCCCAGTTTGTAGGTAACCTGGGAGAACCATTTCACCAGAGAAAGCAAAAGTGTGCTGCTTATATACTGCCCCATAGTGCTTAAAGGACTTTGCAATTTAATTATGCAGACGACACGTAGACACACCCACACAGGAAGCTGGGGACTCAATTCATTCAAGGACGGAAGTCTGAGTCAATCTCGAGTCGGCTACTTGAGCCCCTAGGGATTGAATTTAGGTCGTGAGCAGAGTCTTGACTGCAGTAGTGCAGTTTAACCACTGCGCTATGAGAGCAGGGCAACTTCTCTAACTGTACATGGCACCTTGCTCCCTTCCTGAAGCCCCCAGGATTGTGATCCACCACAATCAAATATGCTGCAGTCGTATTAACATTCAGCAATGGCAGCAGAGAGAGATATGAAATTTAATTTTTAAGTACGAGGGACAAACCTCTGGCCCTGGGGCTGAATCCAGCCTTTCCTAAGGGCCACATTCAGCCCTTTAGGCTCCCACTGAGAGCATCATGCTCGCTCCCTCCCTCTCCCTCATGGCAGCAAGATCTCTTCATTTCCCAGCTGTTTCCTACAGTTTCACTCACACACACACACACACACACACACACACACACACACACACACTTTTTCTAAGAGGCTGCAACACTTCTCAGAGAGAATCCTGATGGTTGTTTACGGTTGGCCGTCACTGCTTGCATTCTTCATTGCTTGCCAAATCATGCAACTGGCGCACAATGAGGAACACAAGCAGTGACTTGTGAACTAGCTGCAATTCACTGCTGTGATTTTAAAGTTAGAACATGCAGTTATTTTTCATCCAAGCCATTTGCCTCCAAGCTATCTCACCCCAGCAAGTGGGCCAAGAGAACTTTGTTAGAGCAAATCTGGCCTCAGGCCTAAAGAGGTCCCCCCCCCCCCCGATCCTTGTGTTAAAAGATGCCTTCCTTGGACCCCTCAAAATGGTAAGTGGCTTTCCCCCTACAAATTATATCTCCAGAATGATCAGGGGTAGAGATGGGTAAGTGGGCTGGCTGGCCCCAGGGGTAAGGGTCTTCCCACCACCTATGGTGGCATGCTTTGTGCTTCATACGAAGCGCCCACCTCTACCCGCAACCATCACGTCAGAGAGTAGATGAACCCCAAGTTACAAACAGGACAAAACAATACATAGTATTTGAATGGATGAGAGAAAGTATGAAGCGTGTAGGGCATTGGTAATAATTATCTAATAGTTTAGAAAACAACTTCTATGCTTAGGTGGTTTCTTGTTGCTTACAGGCTGTCAAAAGGTCAACTCACTTATCTAACAATGCAGAAAGACAAACCTGACCATAAGAAGAACCCACAGACACAATGAATACAATCAGCAGGCTGTCAGAGAGAGAGAAAAAATGACATTGCATAAACGCCTTCAAAAAAGGGTAACATATCTGATTGGAACATGACTTCTTTTATGAGAATTCTGTTGGTGGTTATCAGTTATGCTATCTAAATGAAACCTCCATGTCCAAGACAACTGTATCTCTAAAGACAAAGCAGGGAGACAGATTGCAGTTATTTAAATACATTTAATTTATTTATTTGACTTCTATATCGCCCATCTGGCTGCCAAGGCCACTCTGGGTGGTTTACATATTAAACAAACATGACATCAGAGAAATATTCAAAACAATAAACATAACAGTTATAAAATCAAAATTAAACATAGACACACCAACAAAATTTAACTAATAATAATTAAAATGGTATAAAAGCAAGACAGCAGGACTGATCATATAAATCTTAAGACCACTACTGTATTAGGATGTTATGACGTCCAGGAAGGACTGTCGGGTGGGAAAAAAACCATGTTTTTAGCAATCGCTTGAAAATTTCCAGAGAAGGGGCCAGGTGGATTTTGGGCAGGAGGTTGTTCCAGAGTTGGGGAATGACTGCCGAGAAGGCTCGGTTTTTAGCCTTCAAGCTTCTGTCCCCCGTTCTTCTGGGTTTGGCAGCTACAGCGCCAACAGCATACCTTCCTTTACTCATAATCACTTGAATGTTATCCATATCCCCTTCACTGGGTGACAGGCCTTCAGTCTCTCAAATATAAGGTGCAATGAAATGTAAAGTGCAAAGTGACAATGAAATAATACTAATTGATTAGGCAGTGAATACAAAGAAAAGGAGGTTACAATTAAGAACCAGGGTAAATATAAATAGATAGGATCCAATAATTTTAAATTAATTTTTAAGTCAAATAAAATAATTATATAGAGCCAGATTTGATAGCTAATAGAAGAACAATTAATACAGATGAAAATTAAATAAATTAAAAGGAAAACAGAAAATTAAATAAATAAATAATAGATGTTTAAATCATTTAACCCTCTACCCTAAAATGGAATTCCTTAAGCACATTCTGCTCTTGTAGGGTTTCCAGAAGTATTTGGAAGGCCATTGTTGAAACTAGAACTTTGTTTGCATTATTTCTTGTGTATTGATTTGTTTATTTCTTCTTCATACGTAATCATCATTATCTTAGAACTGCTGAGCTGGAAGGGATCCTATGGATCATCAAGTCCATCCCCTGTTAGGGAGGCCCAGTGGGGAATCAAACTCCCAACCTCTGGCTCCACACCAGAGACCTAAACCACTGAGCTCTCCACCAGTTTTTGTCCTGTTTATATACTGTAGCTAACCAAAACATGAGTTATTGGCAAGTTCACAAAAGAAGGACAACATCAGAATAAACTATGAAAATTGCTCGAACTATAGAATACAAATATAGGATGTGGTGGCGCTGCAGGTTAAACCGCAGAAGCCTCTGTGCTGTAAGGTCTATAGATCTGCAACTGTAAGATCGAATCCACGTGACGGAGTGAGCGCCCGTCGCTTGTCCCAGCTCCCGCCAACCTAGCGGTTCGAAAGCATGCAAATGCGAGTAGATAAATAGGGACCACCTCGGTGGGAAGGTAACGGCGTTCCGTGTCTAGTCGTGCTGGCCACGTGACCATGGAAACTGTCTTCAGACAAACGCTGGCTCTATGGCTTGGAAACGGGGATGAGCACCGCCCTCTAGAGTCGAACACGACTGGACAAATTGTCAAGGGGAACCTTTACCTTTATAGAATACAAAAACACGGTCCTTAAACCAAAAAGCCCAGACAATATATTATTAAAATGCCTAGATGATTTTTTTAAAAGGTCTTCAGCTCATACCAAAAAGGTCATAAAGATGGGCCTATGTGAAGTTATCTGGGAAGACTGTTCCAGGCTGTTCTCTGATAACGTCACACACACATGGAAAAGTGTATGTGTGTGTGTTTCGGTGAGACTGACCAGAGGTGTTTCCTCATTCTCTCACACACAGATCTACAGAATATGACCTTCGTTTTTGGGAAAAAAGGCTATGTCACCGTGGAATCTGATCAGGAAGGGGAACCCCTCGAAAACGTCACTCTGTGCCTGAAACACTTCTCCGACTTAATGGCCCGCCAAGCTCTTTTCTCTTATGCCACCAAAGACCAAAGCAAAGATATCGCAATCCACATGGAGACTCAGGAGCCATACAGGTGGTACAACGTCTACATTGGAGGAGTGGATGTGTCCTTCAGAACCCCATATTCCTACTTGAGTTGGCAGTCCGTCTGCATCAACTGGGCATCAGAGACAGGCGTGCTCACCTTCTGGTTGGACCAAAAACCGTTGTCACGGAAGATTGTAAGGAAGGGTTATTCCATTAGGGCTCACACTCTGGTTGAGTTAGGACGAGCTCATAAGGAAAACATTTTCTTCAGTGGAGAGATCCAAGATGTGTATATGTGGAATTATACTGTGGAGGCTAGAGATATGAAATATACCGAATGGCAATTTATCTACCCACTACCAGTTGTTAATTGGAGAAACCTGGAATATGAAATTCAAGGCAATGTGGCATTAGAATATATTGTCTGATGCTAGTCATCAAGAAAGCTTTAGCTTCCTCTGTGTAATCCTTGCTCTTCATATTCATTCCACTTTTCAGGGCAAAACCAGGCATTATAGATAACCTATGATTAGAAGATGAAAATCCTTAACTAATGAAAGCATATGAGCTTCATATCAGGAACGTATTTTACCCCTATGCAAATCAGATTGTTTTGTTTAGTGATTGGTCTTTAGGACATTAGCATGAGATTCCGTCAAAGTGTGATTTTTGCAAACCAGAAAGACTGCCTGAATCACCTCTCCCTAGCATTAGCTTTCAGCTCTAATTATTGGCTACCTATAAAACCTGTTTCTATTCTCAGTCACGTGACTTTGCCTTCTATCACCCTGACCCTTTCTCAGTAACTCCAAAATGTAGTTTCCTTTCCTTTCCGTCCTCTTCTCCCTGCCAGCAGCCAGCAAAACACTGAATCCTTAGCTTGAAAACTTTCCATTGCTTTACCTCCCCCTTTCTTTCTGCTCTCCTTTGACTTATATTCCATCAGGCCCTGAAAACTTTAGCATTCTGGAGTGAGTCAAAGGCCAAGAGCTAATGGAGTTTGGTGACAGCAGTTCTGAAGGAGTCATGAATCAATTCCTGGTTTTAATCCAAACTTTACAGATGCTATTGAATCTGCTGAGCACTACCACCAAAACAGGTTCAGAACCTGGGATAGCTCCTTCAAAGTTCGGAATAAAACCCAGAAGAGATTCAGTGCCTCCCCCCAACACGAATTACCAGCTTCAACTGCCAAGAATCAGGAAGCAGGAATGGGAACAAGCCGCCAGTTAGACCTCAGGAGCAAGAACAGAAGTCCAAGATATGCAAGAGCACAGGTAAACTGAATTGCTCAAGCAAAGTCCCCCTAAGACAGGAAGTGCCCTTAAGTTGCTTCCTGCTGACCACTGCCCCGTGTGGTGACTAGAGCTTTTCAGTGGAAACCCTTCCAGACTGATTTCTCCAAGGCTGAATCTTGGCCCAGGCAAAGCCAAAGCTCAGTATCAAAGGAGTTAGTCTTGATGGTTCTCCACAGACAACACAAGTGACCACATAAGGCTGTGGGCAATGGTTTCTGACATCTCTCAGGAAGAGTTAATGAAACTCACCAGCCCGACTGCCAGCTGTTTAATCAAATCATGCTTCTACTCTTGGAGCCTTCTATAGTAGTCCTTGAGCAAGCTGTTAGAATCTGTGACATTTTACTGCTATGTCATTTATCCACCAGATGTAAAGTCATATCGCTTACCTAAATTAGATTGTATGGATTTCTTTGCCTGGAAAAACTTGCCTGGACCAGAGGGCCAGGAAAGCAGACCAGCTCACATAAAAACGCTTAAGTTCAGGAGTGGCTTCTTAATGCACAATTTCTCTGTTGACACAAAACTAACAAATGGGCACAACTCTGGCTCTCTTCAGGGGACCTACTTTGTCATGCTTCTTTCCTAATGACTAAAAGGACTATCTATCTACAGTATCTAACACAGGAGAACAAGAAGTGATAAAAAGGAATAGAATTAGCTTTGTGTGAGTTAGCCAACAAGTGTGTTCTACTACTGTGTTTTAATAAACCAATTAATTTGTGACCTGGTATTTCATGGTCTTGTCTCAGTATGACTGGAATCTAAGGCAAGTGATGAAGTGGTACCATCATCCCCTGTGCCTTCTTTTTTCAAAGCTGAACATTTTAAGATCCCAAGTCAAAGTCCTGCATCCCTTGTACTATCCTATTATATAAAGCAACACATCCACTGGAAAAGGTTACAATAATACCATGATGTCAGTCCTAAATCTCATTTCATCCAATAGGGCTTACACCCCAAACCCAATGAGGCAAAGAACTGCAACCTTAATCTCTGATCCTGGCATAAACATCCAGATGCTCTCCAGAGATTTGGGGCTAAAAATAATCCTTTACTGTTGGACATCTTGGCTGTGGTTTATGGGCATTGTAGTCCAAGGCATCTGGTAGGTGCCTAATTGCTTATCCTGCTTTAATCACTCCCTTGTGATGAAAAGACACACAACAAGTGTTCAAACATGGCAAGGAGACTGTTTTGTGTGTGCATTCTGCTCACCAAACATGGGAGTACAGCTGGTAACTGAACACAATGCCCTTGTTCTGTGCCCTGGGTCATGTCTCAAGCCAAAGGCCAGCCTGGCAGATCTCCTCAAGGCTTCCCAGACAATCAGAGACAGAAAAAAAATATTAACTCTTCACCTTCCATCTGGCTGCAGTGGTTCCATATTTTGGGAGAATTCCTCCATTCATATTTTTAACCCCTGCCCATTCAAATACAACATACCTCTGGGACACTCAGCTTCTATGTCTATTTTCTTCAATAGATTTTCAAACCAACCCAAACATCAATATTTTCAAACAAATTCAAACTTCCCAAGCTCTGGTTAAAGTGTTCAGGTTCAACACTTAAAACAAACACCAAGCCACCCATTTCTTTAAAAAAAAAAAGCATCAGAAAATAAGAAATTCAGCTAAAAGTGAAGGAGAATTTTGTCTGCTGTGTATTTTTAAGCCATTCTCAACCAAATTCACAGTTTCTAGACAAAGATGCAGATTGGAACACTGCTGTCATCTGGGTAAAAGCTTTCCCATCTGCGAAGCACAGTTTTAATTCCACATCACACCTTTCCTGGCTGCAAAGCACAATTCTGTGGCACGCAACGGTTTTTCTGCCTGCAAGCCCTGACTCAGGTTCCATGAAAAATATCTGTTGTATGAAATGCCCACTTACCTAGACAGCTCATTTAGAGCAGGCTGGTGTGGACTACAAAGGATTGCTTAAGGTTGGGTAGAGGTCTAGTATGTTATGTGTTTTTGCATTCAAATGGCATACGGACCTCAAGCTACCATATTTAGTCTGTCTCCGTGAAGAGAAGAGATCCTTCTCTTTCTCCCCACCCTTGGCTTCCTCCCTCTACTCCACAGAAGAGCAGAGGATGGAAGTTTTTAATTTCCCAATTTCCCAATATCATTAAGTGAGTATGTTGGTTGTTTAACCTACTAGTGATACTGGGAAACTGAAACCAGCTGGGAAATTAAAGCAGAAAGCGCCCTTTGGTGATCCCAGTACTCCTATCCCAGAGGCTTGAATTTTTGGTTAAATTCCTAGATGCACAGCAGAATTGCAGGGATTCACAGAGCAGAATAGTTTCAAATTCCCCAGATTAGTCCACCCTTTTTCTCATCAACTGGCACTTACATTCTTAGTAACTCACTCTGAGACATTGTAAGAGAAAGAATAAAAATGTTTCATTACGTACAGGTGTGAACAAATCAGCAGCAAGCTATCAAACAGATGACACTGACTGCTTCCAACAACAGACTTCAACAAACTCTAGAGGGGGGGGGGAAGCAATAAGCAGAGAGGCAGGCCTTTCTTTGAATTCATAGGCAGGAAGGAACTACCATATATACTTGAGTATAAGCCGGGCTTTTCAGCACAATTTTTTTTGCTGAAAAAGCACCCCCCCCCGGCTTATACTCGAGTCACTGTCAAAATTACATGTTCTCCCCTGCAGTGCGGGTGTTCTCCGGACTCCCCCGCTCATCTACGGGCGCCTGCAGCCTCTGTGAGTGGTCCGATGACCCAGGTTAAGTACACTGCATTTTTCAGACTCCGCAGGCAGACACCGTGCTGGGAGGATAATAGCAGTCTATGTCCAAATGAAGTAGCTGTAGATGAAAACTTTTTCCCAGCAGCGTGTCAGTATTTCAAAGACCACTCTGAACAGAGGTCACAGTGAGGGCATCTTTGTTTACAAGCCCAGGGAACCCCATTCACCCCCCTTCTTCCCTGTCAGCTATGTCTCTTAAAGATCTTTACGGGAGTGTCCGCTTCCAGGACACTCCCATCCTCCTCCTTCTGCATATTCTATGTACCCACCTTCCTCCTCCCACCTTCCTCCTCCATCCTCCGTCTCCCTCCATCTTGTTACGCAGCAGTAGAGCAGTAGATAAGTGCAGCAGTAGAGCAGTAGATAAGCGCAGCATCCGGTATGAGTCCTCCCTCCGCAGGCAGTGAAGTGTGAAGGATTTTAACTCTTGTGTTTTAGCTTGGTTGCTGATTGAGCTAAGGTTTTTGTACTTTTAAAGTTATTGTTGATACCTTATTGTTTTTGTTGACCCTCTTTTCCACTTACAGAGCTAGTTTACTGTTTTTCTTTGAAATAAATATTCAAAAACATTTAACCTACTGATGCGTCAATTAATGTAATTTTATTGGTATCTATTGGTATCTATTTTTATTTTTGAAATTTACCAGTAGCTGCTGCATTTTCCACCCTCGGCTTATACTCGAGTCAATAAGTTTTCCCAGTTTTTTGTGGTAAAATTGGGTGCCTCGGCTTATATTCGGGTCTGCTTATACTCGAGTATATACGGGATTTGTTAGTGCTGGTTAAATTGACATCACCCCAACCCAGAAAAGACCACCGAGCGACACCTACTAGAGGCAGCATTAGTTAGGCATCCTTCAGTCTCGAGAGACTGTGGTAACGTGCTGTGTATGGAGGACTTGGAACAGCGTCTAGTGTGGCTGAGAAGGCCAACTTGAGAGTGACCATCCCTTCCACACTCAAGACAAATACAATCTGTCCCCTGTCCAGCTCCCTGATTTTGCTGCTTTCGGGACTGCCTCTTTGCCTCGGTCTGCTGGAAAAGTGTCTCTTCAAACTGGGAGAGGCCATGATGCACCGCCTGCCTCCAGGCTGAACGCTCAGACGTCAAGGTTTCCCATTTGTTGAGGTTCATTCCTAAGGCCTTCAGATCCTGCTTGCAGATATCCTTGTATCGCAGCTGTGGTCTCCCTCTGAGGCAGCATGCAAACAGACTGTATCTGCTGGAAGCAAACAAAAACGGAGCGATCCTACCTGCACCTAAAAAAACATTGTCTCTGACAGGGACCCAGAAAGGAGTGGGTTGGAACGCTTTGGGGATGAGCTGGTTCGCTCTAGCAATTAGTCCATTGCCACACTGGACCAAACAGCTTGCCAAATGTCCGTGTAGTCACCCCTTATGTTCTCTCAGTGCCAGGAGATAACAAGAGCTTTGTGGATCAGATGAGAAATATCTTCTGGATGGATGGATGGATGGATGGATGGATGGATGGATGGATGGATGGATGGATGGATGGATGGATGGATGGATGGATGGATGGATGGATGGATGGATGGATGGATGGATGGATGGATGGATGGATGGATGGATGGATGGATGGATGGATGGATGGATGGATGGGTGCGTGTGTGTGTGCATTTCTATGCTGCTGCCATGTATTCCAAAGAAGCTCAGAAAGCAACAGCTGATCTCAGAACTGGATTTTACATGATGGTACCTTTTCCTCTCTCCATTCTCAGAATGACGGCAATGCCTGTTTAAGCTCTGCTGCAGCAAACTCAACAGAGAATCCAGTGATCTACAGAAGGTTAGCCCACAATAAAAGAGGTGTAGAATCAGCAGCTTCTGGGACATGGCTAGACCCAAACTCCCATCATCCCCAGCCAGGTAGGGCTAGTGGGAATTGGACTACAGCATCATCAGAAGGACCAAGAGCCAAAGGGTTCCTCGTTTTAGGATGCAAGGTCATGCTTTCAGCCCAGTGTTGAAATGCAGATAGGAACCGAGTGTCTATATTTTTTTTTGTCCTTTGCAACTCCAAGATTCAGGAACAGAAAATGGTAGAAAAGGAATTCAAATGTTCTGAATGCAAAAGAACAAACAGAGCCAATCTGAAACCACCTTCCAGCATCTGGGGTAGGGAACTTTTTATTGGACTAAAAATCCTAGCAGATCCATCCCAATTGACAGCAGCTGAATCCTGCACTACTTGGAAAGCTGCCATGTCCCCCTCCCTAACATATTCAGGTTCCTAACGTTTTCAGATGCCCCATGATGTTTTGTTATCTTTTACTCCTTCCTGCTCCCAACAAGCTCTTGATAGGGAAATGTTTATCTCCCAGATGCCATCCAGAACAGCCCATGTGGTTTTAAATAACCTGCCACAGAAAACTATGGCAAGCTTTACATTGTGCCTAAGGGTACAACGACACAGTGGGAGATACTCAATTTGATCCGCCGTGATTTGCAGTTTATCAAATGGGGATTCCACAGGGCTATAGCTGTCCGGATGACAATTTGCAGGAGTCAACCGAGGCTCACATGGAGCTCCAGTGACAGAAGGTGATTTGTTATGGTGCTACCAAGGTGCTATTGGGCAGTTTCCATCTCTGTCTCTTTTAATTGTTCTTCTAAGTGCCCTAGCAATGGTGTGTTCCGGTGCTGAGCTGATATTTCTTTTTAAAGAATTGCTCCATTGAGGGGAACAGACATCTCCATGAGCACCTCTTTGCATCAGATCAGGCAGTTGCACTGGACAGAAAGCCAACAAAAGTGAAATCAGCCCAATTCAACCCTGCCAGCTGAAGCAAAAAAGGCTGCCCTGCATTGAGTTTTACATTGTGTAGCAAACAGGTTTTTAATGTAAATTGATCTGTGCCTGATGTGATGCAAACTGCAGCGTAAATGGCCAATGTAGTTGCCCCCAAGACACTCGACAGGTCTGACCGAGAGCTACTCTTTCTCCCCATGTGGTACCAATATGGGAGAGGGTGACACCCCCCTCGACAGACAGACCAGTCCATACCGCTTTACATGACTCACCGTGTTCCCAAAGATCTGATCCCAAATAGCAAAAAGGACCATGTTTGAGCAGATTGAGAGTCCATCACCAGGACGATAGACACCTGGGTGTGAGGAAGGAGGCAGGACCGACAACATCCCTGGCCGAGCACCGTCCCTTTCCTCCGAGATCAAGTGGAGAACCCAGGCCGGGAAGGGTTAAGATGGACTAGAGGGTGGCCACCTCAGCGGGTGAAAGAGAGGAGCCAGGAATGTTAAAGAAGGCAGGAGTTAAGGTGGACGAAGGGATGGGTTCCTTAGAAAAGGCAGGAACAACTGGACAAGAGAAGACAGGACCACTAAAAGGGGCGAGGACGACAGGACAGGAAATAGCAGGACAGTTTTGAAAGGCGGGAATGGAAGAGGAGGGAAAAGGAGGGGCATCTAAGCCAGTGAGTTGAAAGAATTGGTAGAAGCCGGGGAAGGGGATTCTCGCAAGGGACCAAAAACCCTTCCCCCCAGGTGGGAATGGATTTGGTTAGAGAATCCATGGATAAACAAGTGGGACCATTTGATGGTACCAAAAGAGGAGGTGAGAGGTGAAACCTGTCAAAGCATCCTTTTGGGGAGAGAAGGAGGCGAGAGAGTGGGGCAGAAGGATAAGAGAGGAGAGGGTGAAAATAGCCAGAGCGAAATGTGAGAGAGCTGGATGGCCAACGACCTCTGGGGACAAGAGGCCCGCCTGGGACCCACCATTGTGGGAATACTCTGACCCAGGAGACGAGCCAAACAGAGACATTCGGAGGAGGCTGGATGACCCTGTTGCCAATACCATCAGGCCCAGCATTGATGGGCTCCCCTTCGATAAAGGGTTCAGATAGTCAGAGTTCTGCATTAGCATCCTGTTTGTGGAACAAGAAAGCAACCCATTCCTTATGCCATTGCATGAGGAAGAGAAACAGTTTATGCCTGTTGATGCTAATAGTTATTTTGGACTTACCGGAAATAAATGTTGTTGGTTTAGAACCCCAAAATGTGTCATTATTAAAAGGTCCCCAAGAAGAAGCACAGGAGCCTTTACCAGAGGGGGAGATGGAACCCTCCCACTTGGGTGGTCAGGAAACTAGAGCGACTTTTGGCTGGCAAGGCAGAAGGGTGCCTACCAGCAGGACTGGATGCAGACCCCTGATGAACTCTGTCTCACCAGGAAGCGTCAGCCTCCTCCTGATCCTGCGATTAACTGAAGAGCGTGACATTATAAGATCAAGGAGCATGTTTTTCTTTAGCCCGTCCTGCTTCTTGGTTGTCAGTCCAAATGCACAACTTTACAACACACGTACAAATATTTAAAGGCAGTGGTTTCATCTTTAAAGCCGGTGAACGTTCTGTGGGGTGATTCAACTCATTTTGGTTGCTGTGTTGAATGGAATGAAAATGACAAAAATAGCATTATTATGGAAAGACGATGCTGCCCCCTAGCAGTGATAAACATCTCGTTTAGAGCCATAGAGCCACCGACTCTTTTCATTTGGCTTTTTACTAGCTTTCTAGGAGAGAGCAATATTTGAAAGCAATGGAAATGGATCTCCAAATGACAAATATATATCTGCCTGGATTAATAGCTGACCGGATAGCTCAGTGGTTTAGGTTTCTGCAGAACTAAAGGTTGGAAGTTTGAGCCAGGTATTCCCCATCTTGAAACTGTGCATTTTTCTAGTACATCATTGTTATGGTTAAATCCCTGCCTTTTTAAAAAGATGGAAATTCAGCATTGAGGACATCTATACTCATGGAGGTTACATTCTTTCCCTCATTTTCTCCAAAGAGCTGGACTTCTTGAACTCTTCCTGCACACTGTGCAACGCCCAGCAGCGCATGGATGCGAATTTCCCATCAATGGCCTTGCAAGATGAACCAATATTTAAAGCTCACAGATGTGCACCCATGATGTTAGTGGGGCCAGGAACTATTTTTTCTGTTACTGTGATGCGCAATGAATGGGTGGCGGAAGGATCAGGCAGTGCCAGGGAGTGAGACATCCCTGGCCAACTACTGGTCTCTCTGCCCTTCCCTTGTCAGACCAGGAGGGAGGTTGAGGCAGAGAGGCTGGAAGGGGGCTGATGGGGGCTGGAAGAAAGAGAAAAATGGGTATTAAAATGGGGGAGGGGACCCCTCCAAAAAAGAGAAGGAGTTTAGCGTTCTTCTAAAAGTTATGGCATCCCTTAAACCAAGGGGACATTTGTTCTGTCATAGCTTGGACACAAACCAGTCAACTCTGCCAAGAAAAATATGAAACTGTGTCACAACTCATCTGTGAATGTCCAAAGATTGCACAAACAGATTACAAATTTAGACATGATAGAGTGGCAAAATTAGTGCACGGGTCATTATGCAAAAAATATAGCTTGCCAGCCTCCAAAAACCTGTGGGAACATCAGGTAGAGAAGACGTCAGAAAATGACAAAGTCAAGATCTTGTGGAACATCAGGTAGAGAAGACGTCAGAAAATGACAAAGTCAAGATCTTGTGGGATTTCTGGATCCAAACGGACAGACACCTTGAACATAACTGTGATCAGGTTCGTTAACCTCCTTTGACAGTTCCGTGGTTTGTGAGGGAAAAGACATGAGAGGGGGTTCATTGAATAAAACTTTATTAACAATAACAGGGTTTCTTTCTACTACAACTTCAATCGAATCATTAAAACTTGGATTCATATGTGAACTGTCCCATAACGTGGGTAAGGAACTGGACAAACCTCCGGTTTCTAACGGTAGGTTTTCCCGAAACGCTCCTGATCCGTGGGCTGCCTCTGACATCCACTCCTGACGGCACAGATAGTCCCGCAGCACAGGTGACGAGCCCATTCCCCTTCTGGGGGTTTCTCGCCTCTCGGTAGTGGTCCTGGTCTGGTCACAAATTTCACTGGACCGCGTCCTCTCGGGTAAACCAGGACAGTCCATTCCTCCGGATATAGCCCTTCTATTATTGGTTTGACACCTTCAGTTTTCTCATCAGTCGCGCGTCGGTCCTTGTTTTCCCCTATAATGCCTTTCCATGGTACTTTAAACTCTTTGGGTTCAATTTCCCCCTCACACCATTCATCTTCTATGATCACCAATTTCTCCATCTCTCCCGATCTCCCTCCTTCCTCTGAAGTGAGGAATGCATCCACCGCTCTCCGGACTTCTTTCTTTAGCTCCACCCCTTTTTCTCCCGCGTTCAGCTCCTTCATCCCATCCACCACCTCTAGCATCTCCTCCTTCAAAACTCTTTCATCTTTAGCCTCCTGTTCAGACGTAGGAGGGGACGGCTCACTCCTTTTTATCTCTTTTTCCTCCTCCTTTCTCTCACAATAACGCACCAGACATAGTAGAAACAGAACGAAGAAACGTCTGGACCATTGCCATTGCAATTCCAGGGGATGCCAGAGTTGAAAATAAAGAATTGGAAAAACTAACAAAGTACAGAGAATATTCTCGAAGGCTTTCACGGCCAGGATCCGATGGTTGTTGTAAGCCCGAAAAACCTACAACAACCAAAGTACAGAGACCTGGCCATCGAAACATCTTGCCTCTGGAAGAAACACACTTCAGTGGTCCCCATAATCAGTGGGGCTTTGGGAACAATATCAAGAAATTTCACACAGTACTATAAGCAGTTGCAGATCTCAGAAATCACACCATCAGAACTACAAAAAAAGGGCAATATAAGGAACAGTATACATAGTGTGCTGATATTAACAGACACTTAGGTTTTTGGTTAAAACTTGTATCTGTTATATAATACCAGTCAATGTTTTTATAAGTTTGGCTGTGCCTGGTGTTTAATAATAATAATAATAATAATACCATTATTGTATACCAGGAGTGTGACACTCTCTCTTTAAACATCAAGATGGAATATATTTCAGCAATAATTAAAGGGTTTCAGGGAAAAAACCCTAAAATGCTATCATATAATTACATCAAACAATGTTTATAGCAACTATGTGTTGGGCTCATGTTTCTAGTACATCATTAAATCCCTATTATTGTTAAAAAGATGGAAATTCAGCATTGAGGACATCTATACTCATGGAGGTTACATTCTTTCCCTCATTTTCTCCAAAGAGCTGGACTTCTTGAACTCTTCCTGCACACTGTGCAACGCCCAGCAGCGCATGCGTGCGAATTTCCCATCAATGGCCTTGCAAGATGAACCAACATTTAAAGCCCACAGATGTGCACCCATGATGTTAGTGGGGCCAGGAACTATTTTTTCTGTTACTGTGATGCGCAATGAATGGGTGGCGGAAGGATCAGGCAGTGCCAGGGAGTGAGACATCCCTGGCCAACTACTGGTCTCTCTGCCCTTCCCTTGTCAGACCAGGAGGGAGGTTGAGGCAGAGAGGCTGGAAGAGGGTTGATGGGGGCTGGAAGAAAGAGAAAAATCAGATTTAAAAGGGGCGAGGGGGCCCAAAAAAAGAGAGAAGGAGCTTAGCGTTCTTCTAAAAGTGATGGCATCCCTTAAATCAAGAGGATGTTTGTGTTGCCACAGCTCGGACACAAACCAGTCAATTCAGCCCCCATTTTAGAGAAGTGTTTAGAGAGGCAAGAATTTTAAATTCAAAGGAAAAGAAATAAATCAGGGAAGTAGGATTTGCTTAAAGAAGACAAAGAAAAGCAGTGGAAGTTTGGCACAGGAGGGTTTTTTGAAGTCCCCCTGGGAAAGATGACAGATCCCATTCCGAGGAGATGGTGTTTAAATCTCAATGCGAATCTTCTGGGGAAATCCAGAGAAAGTTGTTTTCCACCAAGCCATCACATCATCATGAGTGAGGTGGATGATTCTTGGAAGGGAACTGAAGAGAACTGCAGAAAATATTGTACTGTTGCTCGAACTGTACATTAAACTGGAGAGCAGGAGAGGAAAGTAGAGGCTTATGCTGGGTTGTTTACTTCCAACAAGAAGTCAGCACTTCTAAGGAAAGGAACTGGACTCTGTTCCACCCAGCATCCGCACAAGCCAACAGGCTTCGGTTACAGATGAGTCTTCCTCATAGCTACCAGGGTTGCAGGAATTCTTGAAAGTATTGTTTCTGCGGTATTAATCTGGCCAAGCGTAGGAGCCCCCGAGACCTTTCTCCTGGCTCTTGTAAGGGCTGCCGATCAAGGAGCGTGTCGGGTTGCCTGGGGCTCCCACTTCCTCGCTGAGGGAGGTGCTGCTTTCTGGCCAGGCCTTGCTCTCCTGGACCTCAGTTGCCTTCCATACAGACCACTCCAAGTGGTCCTGACAAAGAGGCTGGTGGGGGAGGGGGAGTACATGCCATCCTTTGGAGGCAGTTGTCACGTTCCTGGGGGTTTCAAGAGCAAAGTCCGATAAGCCAGTCCAATATCAGAAGTACAGAGGATGCAGAGCCGATATCAAAATGCCAAAGCCAAATCACAAACCATAAGCCGAGGTCAGGGTCCAAAGCCAAATCACACAATGTAGTCCGGGGTCAGAGTCCAAAGCCAAGGGTCCAGAGAACAAGGTTCAAGGTAGTCAGGAGCGTGGATGCGAGCCAGAGATTTGACTTGTTGCTTCCACAAGCTTGCAAGCCTCTGGGTGCAGATTTTATAGCAACAACAGTCATCTAAACACCTCATCCTGCTAAAACTCAGGGCTGGTTGACCTGATGTTCCTATGGGAAGCATTCATGCGGGCTTCGGATCTTCGTGTCATGAGTCCTTGCCGAAGCTTCTCCCTTACTCTGGCTACTGGGGGAGGAGAATCTGGTGGTGATTCAGCTGCCTGCGATTCTGATTGCCCAGCATTCTCCTCAGCTGTAATTAACCCCTCAGATTCCAGATCTTCTTCGGCTGAACTCATGACAGCAGTCATGAGTGATGAATTGTGGGATTGCTTCAGGGGTCAAATGGCTCAGCTAAATAACGGCGACACTCGAACAAGGGCACTAACCCCACAAGAGGAAGCACACCAGTACCTTAATAAGTATGGACAAATATTCGCCCAAGGTTAGGAACCTCTGATACCTGGCTCTGAAACCAAAAGGGCCATCCTGGCTTCAGGAAGCGAGCCTGGGGGGCATTCTCGTCTCTCTTCCGGGCTCTGTTTTGTAGGGCTGCTGCCGGACGGCTCTGACCGTCAGGAAGTTCTTCCTAATGTTCAGATGGGATCTCTTTTCCTGTAGTTTGAAACCATTGCTCCGTGTCCTAGTCTCTGGAGCCCTGGAAAACAAACCTGTGCCCTCTTCAACATGACATCCTTTCAAATATTTAATCATGGCTATCATGTCCCCTCTCAACCTTCTTTTTGTAAGGCTAAACATTCCCAACTCCCTAAGCCGCTCCTCGTAGGATATTGCGTCCAGAATCCAGACCTTTAACCATTTTAGTCGCCCTCCTCTGGAGACGTTCCACGTTGTCAACATCCTTTTTGAATTGAGGTGCCCAGAACTGGACACAATACTCCAGGTGAGGTCTGACCAAAGCAGAATAGAGTGGTACTATCACTTCCCTTGATCTAGACACTATACTCCTATTGATACAACCAAGAATCGCATTGGCTTTCTCGGCAGCCGCATCACACTGCTGACTCATGTTCAGCTTTTTTTAAAAAACTATTACCAAACAACTATACAATACAACAACTGGGAAAGGGAAACAATGGGATTAACGAAACACAAAACATATACACAGGGGTATATTAGCTTTCGTACAATATCTAAAAAGCTCTTGACTTCGTGACTGTGATGTGATAATCTCTAATACATTCTCTACTCATATCTGTTTCTGGGCCCAGTCGTAAAACATTTCCCAACTTTCCTTAGTATATATTCTCGAGTGCTCATGTAATGTCTCTGATAAGCTATCCGTTTCAGCAATATCTAATAACTTTTTAAGTAAATCCTCTTTCTTCGGAGTTTCTTGCATTTTCCACCTCTTGGCCCAGATCAGCCTTGCCGCTGTGAATATGTGCAACAGCATATATTTAATTTTTTTATCAACGGTTCTGCCGAATTATATTCAATAAAAACATTTCTGGCTTAAACATTATTTCTTGGTGTATAATTTCTTGTGCTATATCTTTTATCTGTCTCCAAAACTTTTTCTCGTTCCACATTCGAGTCCACTCATCTATATCTATAGTGTAACCGAAGTTTTGCGCCCATTTAATCATCACAGTTTTTACCCTTTCGTCTTGTACATTATATTCTAACAAAAAAGTATACATTTTCTGTATGTTTTTCTCACTCGTGTAAATCCATAATTCATCTACCTGTACCTTCCCCTCATAAAAGCCCACTGCTTTGTCTTTTTTAAACCTTGATTCAAATTTTAACCTTGTCCACCAGTCTATTTGTAAACCCAATTCCTTCAACTCTTGTGTATTTTTTAATTGTTGTTCTTTGGTTAATAATTCTTTGTACGTGTATCTCCATTCTTCTGTCATTAAGGAGGGTTGGGTAAAGGCTTACAGCGGTGCTACCCAGATTGGAATTTTTTTATACATTTGCTCTCGAAATCTTTGCCACACCTGGTATAATGCTTTCCTTACTATATGATCCAAAAACATAGTTTGTTCTTTAGCCTTGCCGTACCATATATTCGTACTCATGTTCCGTTTGGTGTCTACCAAGACTCCTAGATCCCTTTCACAGGTACTGTTGTCTAGCCAGGTGTCTTCCATCCTATATCTGTGCAGTACATTTTTTTCTGCCTAGCTGTAGGACCTTACATTTCTCCCTGTTGAAATTCATTTTGTTAGTTTTGGCCCAGGACTCTAATCTGTCAAGGTCATTTTGAATTTTAATCCTGTCCTCTGGGGAATTAGCAACCCCTCCCAATTTGGTATCATCTGCAAATTTAATCAGCATACTCTCTATTCCTTCATCCAAGTCATTGATAAAGTCATTGATAAAGATGTAGAATACCACGGGACCCAGAACAGAAGCTTGGGGCACCCCACTAGTCACCTCTTTCCAGGACGAAGGGGAGCCATTTGTGATCACCCTTTGGGTTCGGTCAGTCAACCAATTACAAATCCACCTAACAGTAGCACGATCTATCCCACATTCTACTAGCTTCTTTGCAAGAATATCATGAGGAACCTTATCGAAGGCCTTACTGAAATCAAGATATGCTACATCCACAGCATTCCCTTCATCCACCAGGCCTGTAATTCTATCAAAAAAAGAGATCCATTTAGTCTGGCATGACTTGTTTTTGAGAAACCCGTGTTGACTTCTAGTAAAGACAGCATTGCTTTCTAAGTAATTACAAACTGCTTGATGATCTTCTCTAGAATCTTTCCAGGAATTGATGTCAGACTGACGGGGCAATAATTATTTGGGTCTTCTTTTTCCCCCCCTTTTGAAGATAGGGACAACATTTGCCCTCCTCCAGTCTGTGGGGACTCCCCCTGTTCTCCAAGAATTCTCAAAGATTATTGCCAATGGTTCTGATATTACTTCTGCCAGTTATTTTAATATCTTCCGTTGGTCAATGGAAGTGGTAAAACAATAATTCTTGATTGCCAAGGAGGGGGGCCAAGATCAAGCACCTCTTCTGTCCTACACGGTGATAGCACTTTGCTTCCACGTTAACCGCTGTGGCTCCATCCTTTGGAATTCGGGGATTTGACGTTCGACACGAGGTTTGCTGTTCTCTTTGAGAGAGTTCCAGGGCCTGAATGATGGCAACGATTTGTAAACACTCAGCAAACTCCAAATCCCAGGATTAGACAAGATAAAGCGGCTCCAGCTCAAGTAGTCTCCAGCTGCCAAAGCAGATATAATCTAGATGCATAACACTACCACACAGGCGGCTACTGAGAAAAATGTCAAAAGCTGCCGACCCCCGACACACACAGACTTTGGAAAAGCAGAGTTAGGAATGTTATTTTTACAAGTAATTCATTAGGGTTATATCCCTAAGGCTTCATCAAAAGTAATCTGTTATTATTGTGGTTACTACAAGACATTAAGGTGGAACAAAAAGAAAACAGAAATAAAAAGAAACCTGTTATGGAACCTTTGAGATTAACTGATTCATTCATTTATTACTTTTACTAGATTTACGATGAAATAATAATTTTGTTTTTAATTATTGTTTTATTTTGCTTATGCTTGCGGAATCAGACAGACATAGCTATCTCTTCCAAAACTGCTACAATCTCTTAAGCAATTCTTTACTTTCATGTTTCTGCAAAGTAACTAAAATACTTACCATTTAATTGATTTTTAAAACTGGACACAGCACACAAGGCAGAAGTGATAAACACAGGTTGTAAGAATACATGGATTTTTGATGAGTTCCAGCCAGGCTTTTCCCTTATTTGACTCCTGCCAACTTGTGGGGTTTGACCTTGATTTTCATAGGAAAAGCAAAGCTTGAGAAAGTGGCCATGCAGGTTGGGGGATTCAGGGAGTTGTAGTCTTTTAAAAAGTGTTGGGGTGTTTACAACTCTGTAGGCTGCCTGTGGTTTGGGTGAATGGGAGGGACATCTCTGGGCTGGGGTGACTGTCAATCCATCCAGCGTTATCCAATCATTCCTTCTCACCTCTAAATTCAAAGAGAGATCTGTCTCTGTGCTGGGTGTTCTATTTCCCTCTTTTGTCTAAGACAGTTATTTGTTGCTTCATAGTTTGCTGTTATATGTTCCCAACTGTAAGTAATGAAGCATTTTTATTCTACTGCTAATGTCTCATAGTGAGTTATTGAGACTGTAAGTGCGAGTTAATGAGAAAGGGGTGGACTATCTGAGGAACCTGATGCTATTCTACTCTGTGGATCTCTGTACTTCTGCCGTGTATCAAAAGGAGAATTTTAACCAGAAATTCAAAACTTTGCAACAAAAAGTAACTTTGCCAAGCTTTGAATAACAGCCCTGTTACCTTGGAGACTGAGAAAAGAAAGATCATCTCAGAAAGAACAGCTTCTCTAAGTGCAAGAGATGAACAAATAAATAACCAAGAGAAACCAAAATGGGCAGATTCCTTCATCTGTACTTTCAAACCAAATCATTATCATCATCATTCTAGAACGGCAGAGCTAGAAGGGACCCTATGGATCATTGAGTCCAAACCCCATCAAATAGTCTGATTGGTGAAGAAATTCTGTTAAGGAATCATTAAGACAGACTTCATGAGGAATACAAAATAATTTTATTGAATTCAATACTTAGAATGACCTGAAAATAAAATGACGGTGTAATTACTCTCGCAGTATAATGTGCACAGCCAGCTCATTTGTTCTTCTAGGACTTTCGGGATTTTAAATGATAGAATGAATAATTATACCCTTATTGTGTGTTTGTACTCCCTCAAATCATCTTGTTACCTTTTTCAATCTTAATATTTCTATTTGCTTATTTTCTAAATGAAGCTCTAATTCAAGAACAACAGCAACAAAAATACAGCCATGAAATGAACGATTAATCAAAATAAATGAGAGCATGCTGTTCAAATATAAATGTGAAAAGGAAGTCCATCATGGTCTGAACATGCATCGAGATTACAGAAAGGAGACAAAATAATCACTTTTCTAATAATCACGAGTGCCGTTCCCCAGAGAGGTGCAGGAGGAAGGCAGGAAGTACAAATCCTTGTTGTTGTATATGTATAAAGGAGAGCCAGATGGTAAATATATATAGAATATATATATGTTGAATATATATAAGAAGCCTGTGGATTTCTTAACCACCAAATGCTTTGTGTTCATTTCTCTGTTAAAGTCTAGACTTCCAAGATTGTAACAAGAATTTTTTTTACCACTTTTTGAACTCAGGATTATTTATCATCTGGCTGTGAGGCACATAAAGACAATGAGTCGCTTGTGTTTCAGTTCACAGTTAGTATTATTATACCATTACTATGGTATCAATACGCTGAGTTGACTTGTTTTTAAGTTCATCACTTCATAGCCTTCGCTGGCAGGCGCATTATTAGCCAAGCCAAATACTCTGCTCAAGTCCAGCGTCCAGTCTAGACTGCTGGGGGTGGGGGTTTCTTGTTCAACACCTTGGCCGTTGGTGTCCCTCGGGGCTCTGTTGTGTCCCCTATGCTATTTAACATCTCCATGAAACCGCTGGAAGAGGCTGCCCAGAGTTTTGGGGTTCAGTGTCACCAGTATGTGGATGGCACCCAACTCTATCGCTCCTTGCCATCTAAATCTGACAGATGTTTTGGCTCTAGATGGGTGTCAGTTATGGACTGGATGAGGGGGAATAGACTCCCACGACAGGGGTGCTCCCTCTTCCGTCAAGAGGCAGACCAAGGAACAGGTTTCAGCCTGCGTTGGATGGGCTTACGCTCCCTCTGAAACCACAGGTGCGCGGCTTGGGGGTTGCTCCTGGATTCAGCGCTGAGCCTGGAGGCCCGGGTTTCGGTGGGGGCCAGAAGTGCCTTTGCACCATTAAAACTGGTGCACCAGCTGTGACCATTCCTAGAGAGGGTCTGATTTGGCCACAGTGACACATGCCTTAGTTGTAATCCTCCTGGATTAGTACAATGCAGTCTGTGTGGGGCTGTATATGAAAAGTGTCAGGAAACTTCAGTGGGTCCAAAACGCCTCCGTCAGATGGCTAACAAGGGCTGGCCATAGGGATCACATCCCTCCCCCCCCCTCGTTGAAACAGCTCCGCAGGAGAGGCCCTTCTCTGTCGCTGCTCCCAGACTCTGGAACTCCCTCCCACTGGAGGGCAGCCTGGCCCCCTTTTTGTGGTCCTTCCGCAAGCAAGCAAAGACTCTTCAGGAAAGCTTTCCCTGAGCAAATAACTGCGAAGTGGGGTTTTTTAAATGGATTGTTGTACCTTTCTGCCTTGAATGGGTTTTGGTGTTGCTTGCATCATGTGAAATGGCGAAAATCACATTCAATCTGGTTTCAAGCAAACTTGTAGTTCTTCTTTAATATTTGAATAATTTACTGTTTTTAACTTTTAATATTGTGTTTTTAATAATATAAGCCACTTTGGGTCTCTCTCTCTCTCTCTCTCTCTTTTAAGCAGAAAGATGTGGTGGAAAAAATTTTAAATAATAAAAAATAAAAATCGTTCTGCCCATGGACACCATTACAGTTCTTAATTTTGTTTCGATAAGGAAGACACTGCTTCTAAAACTAAACCCCCATTCTTTGAGACATATGCATTGTATAGGATATGACATAAGTTTCTTATGGAATAGTTTGTACTGAAAAGGAAACATCAAGCATTAATTAGGGGGAAACGATACTGATGCAGAAAGAGATTTGGCAGCAGAGAAGTAGAGCGTTTAGGGCAAATGCTTCAGGTTCTTTTGAAAGAGCCTAGTAAACCCAAGTCATCAGCATGAAAAACTGGGTTATTGGAGAAGACAAACAGGCAGAATTCATAACAAATGATTAATAGTTGATCATGAACTTTTAGCATCTGGGAGAAAAATATACTCACCAATAGGTGGCAACCTCTATGAGGCTTCTACTCATTTCAAGTAGATTTGATCTTCTCCTGCATGATACGACTATACAGTACGGGAAACGGAAAATGTTGATCAATGCCTGTTAAAATTTAAGCAATGCCTGAAAGGTCTTGGGCTAACTGTATCTACGCAGGTGTTTGGCAGGCCCTGTCACTGCCTTGAGCAGAGTCAAACGAGGATGCATTTTGGCCCCCAACAGTTCAGTGTCACAGCTCCCGTCCTCCCAAAATGGGTGCAAGACTGAGTCGCAATCCATAGGTGGCACAGTGACACTATCCCAAATCAGTCTCCGCTTGAGGTGCTGGCGGTTTTTAGCAACCTTCAAATGCTGCCTTTAAGAGGTTTCAGCTGGGGAAGGACCTCTTCAGCAATGACTGTTCCCTCTCTAGCCCACATTTTGAAGAGAGCCATGCCTCTCTACGTGAGAGTTCATTTTCCACTTTTCCTCCTGGCAGTTAGAATCAGTATGTAGTCATTATGTAGTCATGTAATGAATCAGTCATGAAGATACTTAATCGGTTAAGCCCTGTTTATGTAACCAGTCATCATCTTTCTACAGAATGGTGGTTTTTTTTTCTGTTTCAGAACCATAAGTACAAGAAACTTTTATTCTTTCTCCTACCAATCTCTAAGAGTGACTTATTGAGACTGTAAGTGCCAATTGATGAGAACTAAGCAATAAAGGGTGATCTACTTTGGGGACACTTGAAGCTAATTCTGCTCGGTAGGTCCCTGAACTTCTTTGGCTGCATAGTTGGAGGGGGTGCCACAGAAATTTTGCATTCTGTCAAGATGAGGGCCCTCACCTTGTATTACAATAACAAGCTTTTCACCTTCAACTATTGTAAAACTAAAATCCTGGTCTTAGCCGAACAAAGATGTTAGGGTTCCATTTTCACCCACGTCCCTTCAGCAGAGAAACAAGACTCGTTTTCTTGCTTGAACACATTCACATGTACTGATGTTTCTCTAAATAGGACACCACAGCCCTCTTTTTGGGGGAGTGGGAGAAAGGGGTTTAGCAACCTTGAACTATGCCTTTCTGGTTTAACCATTTCAATCCACATAGAGGCCAGGTTGTCCTTCGGTCTCTGCCTTTAGCATCGGTCCCTCCAATACGGGCATCTGCAGGGGATCTGCCTCTCACCTTTCCCCTCAGGGGCATCCCCACCTCTGCTCAATGATGGGGTTGACCACTCAGGATATCCTGGCACCATGGCGAACCCCCTCTCCGCTCAATGTCTTTCTGGGCAGCTCCCTCTCTTTCTCTCTTGCCTCCTCTCTCGCCTCTCTCATTCTCCCCAAGAGGAGGGGTTTTTTTTGGGGGGGGGGCTTCTTTGCAATTCCACTTCAACCTCAAGAAACATGAGCCTTTTCCAAACCTGAGTACGGGGTTTCCAGCTTCTACCTCCACCAGTCCACCTCCATCTGCCCGCCCCCTGTATTTCTCCTCTTACTTATTTATTTTTTCCTTCTCCTCCCCCTTTTCTGTTATGTGTTCCAACTTTTTCTCCCTGTACATTCTGTCATCATCCTGAGGCCTCCCTTGGCTTGGCAGCCTGGGTTTTAGCCCTTTTCCACAGGAGGAGGGACACTCTGGCAGAAGGCATCGTCTGCCTGTCCACACCCTCACAAAAAATATTAATGTATTTATTTTATAAGCATAGACAAAAGATTAATGCAACAAGCGATGCATAGCTGGGGATACTTTTTCCTTCTTCTGGGTCCTGTCGTAACATGGTTAAGAAGGGTATGTCAATTGTTACTAATGGTTTAATCCCAATTAAGGAAGCAATCCATGAGCCTGGGAGACACTTCAAGGGGTTAGCACCAATGGGAGATACTGTAGCACCAAGCTTTGAACTGTATAAAGGGAGCCGGAGAAATGCAGGAGGAAGGCAGCATCCTCACTCCATCTCTCCAGAATGGATCTGCCTACACAGGAGTCAACAATGTTTAGGTAACAGCATCAGTTAAGAATAAGTAAGAAAAAAGGGAAGGAGGGGGGACCCAGGAAACTACAAGCCGGTTGGATTAACGTCTGTTCCAAGGAAGATGGTGGAAAACCTCATCCAAGATAAAATCTTAAAACTCATAGAAGAACAAGCCTTGCTGAGGGAAAATCAGCATGGCTTCTGTAAGGGCAAGTCTTGCCTCACAAACCTTTTAGAATTCTTTGAAAAGGTCAACAGGCATGTGGATGCGGGCGAGCCCGTGGATGTTGTCTATCTGGATTTTCAGAAGGCGTTTGACGCAGTCCCTTGCAAAAGGCTGCTGAGAAAACTCCACAGTCAGGGGATAAGAGGGCAGGTCCTCTTATGGACTGAGAATGGGTTGAGAACCAGGAAGCAGAGAGTGGGTGTCAATGGGCAATTTTCACAATAGAGAGAGGTGAAGAGTGGTGTGCCCCAGGAATCTGTCCTGGGACTGGTGCTTTTCATCCTCTTCATAAATGACCTGGAGACAGTGATAAGCAGTGAGGTGGCCATGTTTGCAGACAACACAAAACTTTTCTGGGTGGTGAAGACCAGAAAGGATTGTGAAGAGCTCCAGAAGGATCTCTCCAAACTGGGAGAATGGGTGGCAAAATGTCAAATGCCTTTCAATATAAGAAAATGTAAAGTAATGTGCATTGGGGGGGGAAATCAAAACTTTAGTTATCAGCTGATGGGTTCTGAGCTGTCCGTGGCAGATCAGGAAAGAGAACTTGGTGTGCTGGTGGACAGCTCGATGAAAATGTCAACACAGTGTGCGGCGGCAGTGAAGAAGGCCAATTCCATGCTAGGTATCATTAAAAAGGGGACTGAAAATAAAACAGCTAACATTATAATGCCATTGTACAAAACGCTGGTAAGGCCGCACCTGGAGTATTGCGTACAGTTCTGGTCGCCGCACCTCAAAAAAGACAGAGTGGATCTGCACAAGGTGCAGAAGAGAGAGACTCAAATGATGACTGGGCCGGGGCACCTCCCTTATGAGGAAAGGCTACACCGTTTGGGGCTCTTTAGTCTAGAGAAAAGGCGCCTGATGGGGGACATGACTGAGACGTATAAAATTATGCAGGGAATGGATAAAGTGGATAGAGGGAAGCTCTTTTCCCTCTCATGCAATACCAGAACCAGGAGACATCCACTCCAACTGAGTGTTGGGAGAGTGAGAACAGACAAAAGAAAATATTTCTTTACCCAGCATGTTGTTAGTCTGTGGAACTCCTTGGTGCAGGATGTGGTGGTGGCATCTGGCCTAGATGCCTTTAAGAGGGGATGGGACAGATTCCTGGAGGAAAAGTCCATCGCAGGTGACAAGCCATGATGGGGATGTACAATCTCCAGGCTTAAAAGGTAGTGACCTCCAAATGCCAGATGCAGGGGAGGGGTATCAGGAGACAGGGATCTTGTGGTCTCGGGTGCTCCCAGAGGCATCTGGGAGATACAGGAAACTGGAGTAGATGGGCCCTTGGCCTGATCCAGCAGGGCTCTTCTTATGTTCTTATGTAAGTAAGAGCTAGGTTAGCAAGAACTTTCTTAATTTCCTAAGTGTGTACCTTCTTTGAAAAGATCAAAAACTGATGTAGCTTGTTGGGATTTGGTTCTGTGTCGCCAAGAAGCTTTTGAATAACTTTTACTTTTTTGCTTTTTCTAACCCTTTTATCCTTTTTTTTAATTCTTTCTTTTTCTTTTTAATAAGATATATAAAATCCTATCTGGGCATTGGATTTTGTGTGCAGAGGAAATCTGGTTACTAATTCCTAGTGTCTTGACCGTTCACTGAGCTACTGGAGAAGAAGAATGTGGGAGGTGGGGGGGTTACTAATTGAGTGCATGCCGTACTGATGGATAACACTTCTTAAAAGGAGGTTGCATACCAGGGTATGAGGAGAAATTGTCTGGGTTGAACTTGATAGGTTCTCTTGCCCATCGTGCCTTCCTTGGGTTTTTTTTTCCCTCAAGGTAGAAAAGGGAGACATATAAAGAGACTACGTATCTTCATCACATCATCTTATCTGTGAGTTTCCCTAGCCAAGCTGTTGGGAGTTATTGCAATCTCACATGCTGCCTTTAGTAGGTGTGGCTAGGAGGGACTTTTCTGGACTGGAGTGAGTGTCAATTTGTCCAGCACCAAGTAATAGTTCCCTCCTGCCTCTGAATTCAAAGAAAGAGCCCTGGCAATCTTTTCAGAGCTTTTTCCTCTCTTGTTCGTCTGTTAGAAGCAGTAACTGAAGCAAACTGCAATAACACCATTTGCTTTTCGCCCTGTTGCTCCTCTGCCATTGTTGACCTTTCTGTTCCTTTTTCCTGATGCATAAGTAAGTTGAGGCGCATACTCTCAGTAAATGAATTGTTGTGAGGGTAAAAGAGCACAGAGATACGTCATGTCGTTTTTCAGCCTTACACAGATGCCATGCATCAGCCAAGGATGATATGCTCTGGCTTGCTTGTTCTGCAAGCGTTCCTCACCCCAAAGATGAAAAAAGGCTTAGTGCTAGAAAATCTGCAGAAACACTAGGTGGGATGCAACCTGTAAAATATCAGCAGCAGGTGGCAACAGTTCCTTATGAATGCCTTGGAAGTTGGGCCTGTTGAACTTTGTGGGAAAACATACACATGATGGGGTTGCACATATTTATAGACACATACACGAGTATGAGTTTCAGGAGGCTTCTGGAGGATGGAAGTGATGAGTTGGTTCTGCCTTTGTGTAATGATAAGACTGAAGATCTATCCAGAAGTGCTGGCATATGGGATTCCTTGTGTAGCTATTCAACCTTTTTCTTACAGGATTTTCCCAGGTAAAGGGGGGGGGGGAAGGGGGGAAAGGAAAAAAACAGACAAGCTGCAAAGTGACATGTATTTATACACACACGCCCTTCCAAAATCCTTTCCTCCTCCTTTTATTTATTTACAGTATTTATTTATTTAACTTCTATGCCGCCCACTCTACCCAAAGGTCTCTTTCTTTCTCCACCCATTTCAAAATCCTTTCCTCCTCCTTTCTTTCTCCACCCCTTCCAAAATCCTTTCCTCCCCCTTTCCTTTACCAACCTTCTTATACTCCTTTCCGTGCCGGAAAAGCACAGTAATCTATGAATCCGGGTAGGTGGGTCTCATTAGCCTTGGAAGGTAGCCCATCTAGGAGAAGGAAAACTCCAATTTCAAACCTCCACTGCCTTGTGGCTATATCCACTGATGGAAAAGGCTTCAGGAGTTAACCTTGAGGCAAAATCCGGAGCTGAAGTCCTGGAGGCAGTTTGTGACTGTGTACAGTCACGCTCTGGCAACTCCTGCGACATCGCTGGAACCAGTTGTATTGGCTTTTGCCTTTCCATTGGACTACTTCAGTGACGTGGAGAGGGGGGATTTGCTGCTTGGGTAACAGCCTATCCTCCATATCATTTTACCCAGGCTTCGTGCTCTGGAGAGGACACTCCAGCTTCGCATACATCGTCGAAATAACACGGGAAGTAGCAGTTACCGGTTATAAGTCTTTGCTCGATTGGCATAGAGCATGATGCCAGGGGCTACTTCCAACAGTGAGAGAGGTCATTGCACCTCACTAGGTAGCTACTGCCCGCCTTAAGCTGGGCAGCCCCCAGCCAGTAAGGTGCTGCCTCACCATGGTCTGTTAACCTCATGGGGTGTGTGGGGTTTAGGGTGAAAGCCGACAGGCAGATCGATAACCCTGCACCATGCAACAATCATAAGAAAACTTCTACCCTAAAGTTTGGCACCTGGAATGTTCAGACAATGACCCCTGGCTTTTCTGACAACCTGCAGGAAATAGACGACGTGCGCAAGACAGCTGTCATCGGCATGGAACTGAGTAGGCTGCAGATGGACATTGTTGCCCTGCAAGAGACGAGATTGCCAGACTCGGGATCTGTCAAAGAAAAAAAATTCTCATTCTTCTGGCAGGGAAAACCATTGAATGAGACCAGAGAATATGGTGTTGGCTTTGCGGTTAGAAATACTCTGATGAGATCCATTGTTCCACCTACTGCGGGGAGTGAAAGAATCCTGTCTCTGCAGCTTCATTCATCAGCGGGACTGGTCACCCTCATTAGTGCATATGCACCAACACTGTCGTCTACAGCAGAAGTCAAAGACAAATTCTATGACGATCTGGCAGCTACTATCAAAAAAATCCCGGAGAGAGAGCCGCTGTTCATTCTCGGAGACTTTAACACTAGAGTTGGTGCTGATCACAATTCTTCGCCCACTTGTCTAGGCTGTTTTGGCATTGGGAAGATGAATGAAAAAGGCCAACGCTTGCTGGAGTTTTGCTGTTACTATGGTCTTTGTGTCAGCACCATGTTCTTTAATACGAAGCTTCGACACAGAGTCTCTTGGAGACATCCAAGATCGAAGCATTGGCATCAGCTCAATTTGATCCTCACTAGACGCTCTAGCCTTCCTAGTATTACGATCACACGCAGTTATCAGGGTGCTGATTGCGATACTGATCACTCCCTGGTGTGTAGCAGAGTAAAACTGTGAATAAAGAGATTGTATCACACGAAAAAGGAAGGAAGATCACGTATTGACATCAGCAAGAATTGCGATCAGAGAAAAGTGGAGACATTTGCTCAAGCACTTGAGGAAACTCTTCCTGGCCCGGCTGCTGCAAATGCACCTGAACGATGGGAACATTTCAAGAATGCTGTTTATAACTCTGCCTTGTCCACATTTGGCGAGAAGACCAAAAAGACGGCATACTGGTTTGAAGCCCATTCAGAGGAGTTCATGCCAGCCATTGAGGAAAAGAGGAGCGCTCTAGCAGCGTACAAAGCCTGTCCTAGTGAGTACAACTTGCAGGTTCTTCGAGTTGCTCGTAGCAAAGTCCAACAGGCTGCCTGGAGATGTTCCAATGATTATTGGCTTCAGCTCTGCTCTCAGATACAGACAGCAGCAGACACAGGTAACATCAAGGGAATGTATGACGGTATCAAGCAGGCTTTAGGTCCAATACAGAAGAAATATGCTCCTTTGAAGACTGCTACAGGCGTGATCATCCAGCACCAAGCACAGCAGATGGAACGCTGGGTGCAGCACTACTCTTAGCTATATTCTAGAGAGAATGTAGTAAGAGGCATTAAATAACATTGAGTGCCTGCCTGTCTTGGAAGAGTTGGACAGCGAACCAACTTTAGCAGAAATAAAAGCGGCCTTGGATTCCCTCGCCTCCGGCAAGGCACCTGGGAAGGATAACATCCCTGTTGAAGTGCTGAAGTGCTGTAAAGAGACCATCACTACCGAGCTGTATGAAATCTTTTGTCTTTGCTGGAGGGAAGGTGGAGTACCACAGGACATGAAGGATGCAAACATCGTCACATTGTACAAGAACAAAGGCGACAGGGGCGACTGCAATAACTACCGTAGCATCTCTCTTCTCAGTGTTGTAGGGAAGCTGCTTGCCCGTGTTGTGTTGAAGAGGCTCCAGGTGCTTGCAGACAGAGTCTATCCAGAATCACAGTGTGGATTTCGAGCTAATAGATCCACCACTGACATGGTATTTTCCCTCAGACAGTTGCAGGAGAAATGTAGGGAACAATGACAGCCACTCTTTGTGGCCTTCATAGATCTTACAAAGGCCTTTGATTTGGTTAGCAGGGATGGCCTTTTTTAAAATACTTCCCAAGATTGGATGTCCACCTCGACTCCTTAGATTGAGAGCGAAAACCAAAGTCCAGCTGAAATGCATGCAGGACTTCCTCTTCGCTGATGATGCAGCTGTTGTTGCCCATTCTGCTGAAGACCTCCAACAACTCATGAATCGTTTTAGCAAGGCCTGCCAAGACTTTGGATTAACAATCAGCCTGAAGAAAACACAAGTCATGGGCCAGGGCGTGGACTCACCTCCCTCTATTACCATCTCTACACAAGAACTGGAGGTTGTTCATGATTTTGTGTACCTTGGCTCAACGATCTCTGACACTCTCTCTCTAGATGTTGAGCTGGATAAACGCATTGGCAAAGCAGCTACCACGTTCTCTAGACCAGTGGTCCCCAACCTTTTTAATACCGCGGATTGGTTGGGGAAGGCGGGGCACATTCCTTTGCTCGCATGCGCAAAGCAGCAGGGGAGCGCTCACACGGGCACACACGCACTTGCACACATGTGTGAAGGGCAGGGGTGCTTGGGGGGCACTCACATGCATGCGTGAAGAGGTGGGGCGCTTGCGCGGGGGCGCACGCACTCGTGTGCATGCGCAAAGGATCTGGGGGGAGTGTGTGCGGGGTGGGTGGGACATCTGTCTCTGCGGCCCGGTCCAGCCCAGGCCACGGACCGGCACAGGGCCATGGACCGAGGGTTGGGGATCCCTGCTCTAGACTCACAAAGAGAGTATGGCTTAATAAGAAGCTGACAGCATACGATACCAACATCCAGGTCTATAGAGCCTGTGTCCTGAGTACACTCCTGTACTGCAGTGAGTCCTGGACGCTTTGTGCATGGCAAGAGAGGAAGCTGAACACGTTCCATATGCGTTATCTCCGACACATTTTTGGTATCACCTGGCAGGACAAAGTTCCAAATAGTGTAGTCCTGGAATGAGCTGGAATTGTTAGCATGTATACATTACTGAAACAGTGACGTTGTCACATTCCCGGGGGTTTCAACAGCAAAGTCCGATAAGCCAGTCCAATATCAGAAGTTCAGAGCTGATACCAAAATGCCAAAGCCAAATCACAAACCGTAATCCGAGGTCAGGGTCCAAAGCCAAATCACACAACATAGTCCGGGGTCAGAGTCCAAAGCCAAAGGTCCAGGGAACAAGGTTCAAGGTAGTCAGGAGCGTGGATGCGAGCCAGAGATTTGACTTGTTGCTTCCACGAGCTTCCCAGCCGTCTGGGAGCTGATTATATAGCAAAACAGTCATTGAACTGCTGGAAGCCTTTCATCCTGTCAAAACTCAGGACTATCTGACCTGATGTTTCTGCGGGCAGCATTCCAACGATCCTCTGACCTTTGCGTCATAAGTCTTTGCAGAAGTCTAGCCCTCACCCTGGCTACTGGGGGAGGAGAATCTGGTGATTCAGCTGTCTGTGCTTCTAATCGCTCAGCATTCTCCTCAGCTGTAGTTAACCCCTCAGGTTCTGGATCTTCGGCTGAACTCATGACACTATCCCCCTCCGCAGGGCTCCCCCCTTCAGATGGGCCGGGTCGATCAGGATAGGTGACATGGAACTGCTGTACAAGGTCGGGGGTGTGTAAGTTACTGGCGGGTTCCCATGATCGATCCTCAGGGCCGTAACCCTCCCAATCTATGAAGTACTGAAGGCCTCCCTGGTGGATTCAGGAGTCCAGGATCTGATGGACCTCATATTCCTCCTCACCATCGACCAAAGCGGGCGGAGGTGGAGCCAGGGGTGGAGGTCAGGCAGGGTCCGGTGCTGCAACAGGAACAAGGAGGGACCGATGGAAAACTGGGTGTATACGGAGAGTAGCTGGGAGTTGTAACCGGAAAGCAACGGGGTTGATTTGGTCCATGATTAAATAAGGTCCTATAAACCGAGGGTCCAACTTGCGGGACTGGCCAGGTCGGCGGAGATAACGGGTGGAAAGCCAGACCTGGTCCCCTGGTTTCAGAGGTGGCCCTTCTTGCCGTTTTCTGTCGGCCGCTGTCTTATAGGCATCCTTAGCTTGCTGAAGCTGGTCTCGGAGTAGGTCTTGGAGAGCCTGCAACTTACGTACGTGAGCATCAGCAGCAGGAACTACGGTTGATGGCAGGACAGCCGGGAAAAAACGAGGGTGGTACCCATAGGTGGCTGCAAATGGGGTCTGTTTTGTGGATGAGTGTATGGCGTTATTGTAGGCAAATTCAGCCAGGGGTAGCAGGGTAGCCCAATCATCTTGCTGATAGCAGGTATAGCAACGGAGATATTGCTCAAGAGTGGCGTTAGTACGCTCAGTCTGTCCATCTGTTTGGGGATGATACACCGACGACAAGTGCACTTGGGTACCCAAACTGGTGTGTAAAGCTTGCCAGAACCGGGAGGTGAATTGGGAACCACAATCAGAAATTAAGTGTGTTGGGAGCCTGTGTAGACGGAAAACATGGTGAAGATAGAGCTGGGCTGTTTCAGGAGCTGTGGGAGGCTTGGAACACGGGACAAAATGAGCCATCTTGGTGAACAGGTCCACTATTACCAGAACACAGGTATACCCTTGTGATCGTGGGAGATCCGTGATGAAGTCTAGGGATACTGTGTCCCAAGGGCCGGCTGGTACGGGTAATGGTTGTAGCAGCCCTGGAGTTTTCACTGGTACGTCCTTGGCTCGACAACAAACCTCGCAGGAATCAATGTAACAGGCGACGTCAGCTCGAACCCGGGGCCACCAGAATTCCCATGTGAGTAAGTGCAGAGTTTTGTACAGACCAAAGTGTCCGGCAGGAGGGGAATCATGGGTCAGATAGAGCACGTTGGTTCAGAGGGGCCCTGGAGGAACGTACAGGCGTCCACGGTGTAATAGGAGACCCTGGTGGTTAGTAAAGTCTCTGGCAGGGCCCTTTTGGAGTTCCTGCAAGCGTTGCTTGGCCCAGGGATCTTGAGCTTGGCTGGCTCGAATTTCTTCAGCCAGGGACGAGCGAGTTGTAGTGGCTGCGAAAACTGAAGGGGATAGGATAGGTGTAGTCGGAAACTCTTCAGAGGTTGGAACAGCGTATTCCGGTTTGCGGGACAAGGCATCGGCTTTCCGATTCTGGGTATGCGGGATGTAGGTGATGCGGAAGTCAAACCGGGAGAAGAAGAGACACCACCGGATCTGGCATTGATTAAGGCGTCGGGCTATCTGCAAGTGTTCCAGATTCCAGTGGTCCGTCAAAACTTGGACAGGGTGACGGGCCCCTTCAAGGTAATGCCTCCAAACCTCGAAAGCGGTTTTGATGGCCAAGAGTTCCCGCTCCCAGATGGTGTAGTTGCGTTCTGGGGGTGTGAACTGCCGGGAGTAGAAAGCGCAGGGCTGCAGTGGCTGTGAGGGGTCCTCCCGCTGGGACAGTACTGCACCCAGAGCGACACTGGAGGCATCCGTCTCCACAGTAAACGGTAGTCAGGGGGTCCGGATAGCGCAGAATTGGCTTGGTGGTGAAGCGGGTTTTTAGTGTGGTGAAAGCATGGTCTGCCTCCGGAGTCCAAAGAAACGGCTCTTTGGGCCGGAGGAGGCGGGTCAGCGGTGTGGTTATGTCCGTGTAGGCTGGTATGAACTGGCGGTAATAGTTCGCGAAGCCGAGAAACCGCTGTGCATCCTTACAGTTCCGGGGCTTCTGCCAGGTCAGAACCGACTCTATTTTCTTTGGATCCATCTGGATCCCTTGGGGAGATACAATGTGACCTAGGAACTCGACTTCCTGCAGGTTGAATTCACACTTCTCCAGCTTGGCGTAGAGTCGGTGGTCTCGTAATCGTTGTAAGACCTGACGAATGTGTTCCGTGTGCCGAGCGGGGTCTTGGGAGTAAATCAAAATGTCATCCAGGTAGATGATCACAAAGCGATCAAGCAGGTCCCGAAAGATGACGTTCATGAACCGCTGGAACACAGCCGGAGCGTTGGTTAAACCGAAAGGCATGACCAGGTATTCATGCTGGCCATAACGAGTTCCGAAAGCCATCTTCTACTCGTTGCCAGCACGGATTCGCACCAAATTATAGGCGCCACGGAGGTCCAACTTGGTATAAATATGTGCCCCCTTAAGGCGATCCAGAAGTTCGCCGATCAAAGGCAGGGGGTAACGGTCTTGAATGGTTATTTTATTCAAGTGAGCTCCCGTCGCTTGTCCCAGCTCCTGCCAACCTAGCCGTTCGAAAGCATGTAAAAAATGTGAGTCGATAAATAGGTACCACCTTGGTGGGAAGGTCACGGCGTTCCGTGTCTAGTCGCGCTGGCCACATGACCATGGAAACTGTCTACGGACAAACACTGGCTCTACGGCTTGGAAACAGGGATGAGCACCACGCCCTAGAGTCGGACACGACTGGACTAAATGTCAAGGGGAACCTTTACCTATTTGAAGTTATTAACTTGCTCAGTACGGTGACCCTTAACTGACCAAACCCTTGTCTTTGGTTTGTGCCCAAAGGCAACTATCTTGGTTTTCTGATAGTTTATTGTTAGAAACTCAGTTTCACAGTATAAGGAGAGTTTCTGCAAAGCCCTCCTTAGGCCGACAGGAGTTCTAGAGAGGATCACGGTGTCATTGGCGTACAGTAGTGTTGATATAGGTCTATTAGCAAGTCTGGGAGGGTGGAGTTTGGGGTTATTGAGCCAGCTAGGTAGGTTATTTATATAAAAAAATAAATAAAGCTGGGGCTAGTAGACAGCCTTGCCTGACTCCTCTATAAGTTTGGATGGGTTCTGTAAGATGTCCTTGTCTACTGCATCTAACTCTTAGATATGTTTCTTCGTATAAGGCCCTTATAAGACACAGAAGTCTTCTATCTATAGAGGACTTTATCAGTTTGTACCAGAGTCACATTCTAGATATGGAGTCAAATGCTGATTTAAAATCAACGAATGCTAATGCTGCCTAAAGGGAGGTTGTACCCTTAGAGGAATATTTCTCAATGAGATGTTGAATAACTAGGCGTTGATCTATTGTCGATCTCCCTGGCCTAAACCCTGCTTGTTCTGCCACTATGACGTTCTCTTGCTCAATCCAATCCAAAAATTTATCCAGAAGGTGCCTTGCATAGAGTTTGCTTATGATGTTTAGCAGATGAATCGGCCTGTAGTTGGACGGGTCCTCCCTGTTGCCCTTCTTATAAAATGGGACTACAATGGCTGTTTTCTAGGATTTGGGTATATAGCCTGTGGTATCAATAGGCATAAAAAGTGGGGCCAGAAAAGCGGCCCTTATTTTCTTTTAAGAATTCTGGTGGAATGCCATCTGGCCCAGGGGCTTTGGCATTTTTTAGTTGTTCTATATATGATCGAATCTCTCCTGGGGTTACAGCAGGCCATTTAGAGGTGCTTTCTAAAATTGTTAGAGAGGAAGGTTGAATAGCATCCTCATACAGTTTTGCAAAAAAGGACACCCGTTTGTCTGCTGGTATACATGTGGATGTAGGGGATTTTTGACCAAAGGATCTACCTGAGATTAAACCCCAAAAGAGGGATGGGTTTTTATCTTTAGCTGCTTCAATTAACTGTCCCCAGAGTTTTCTGGTATATTCTTTCTTAGTGTGTTGTATCAGCAGTTTATATTTTTTTTTTTTTTTTTTTTTGTATCAAAAGTTTTGAGAGGGCATCACTTCTGGCCTGACCTTCTGATCTTTGGCATTGCTGAAACTGCCAGTTTAATAAAAATTTTGCTGATACACAGCTATGATTAAACCATGGTTTAGAGTGGTTGTACAGTTTCTGAGAATTTTCACTGTAAGTGCAAACCAGAATTGGATTTAGTTTTTGTATGAGGTTTTCATAAATGGCTATGGGGTCTAAATTTGCTGCCTCACTTCCTGTGTAATATATAAGTTTGTTCATGTCCTCCTGAGTTAGAAACTCCCTTAGGCTAAGTGCCAGACTAGAGGTCCATCTTGTCCAGCAACCACCTCTTTCAAGTGGTACAATTGGGATATAATATCTGGACTCCAGATAGATAGGTCCAGGGTTTGGCTGGATGCATAGGAAGAGAGGAAAATGATCTCCCTCCAAATATGGAAGCACCTGAAAATCGTCAACCAAATATAGGAGGTCTCTACATACTAGAATATAATCAATTGTGCTAACTTTGGATCCTGACATAAATGTAAATTCACCTGGAATGTCACCTTCAGTTGAGCCATTTAACCCATATTGACCCAATCTATAGGAGAATTTATACAGGCAGGCCCCAGCAAAATTTGCCTGTTGATCTTTAAATAGCCTCTCCCTTTCACAGTGGTCAATGTTCTCAGATGTTGTTTTAAGAATCAACATGTATTTGAAAGCCAGAAAGTCATCATTTGGGCCCATCCGGGCATTTAGATCACCTCCCAGGAGTGACAGAGTGTGATTGGGTTCGGTTGAAAGGGGTGGCAGTTCCTCTCTTTGAGCGGGAAATAACCATGAAGAGTCATTTGAAACGTTAACAAGTTTATTAAATTTAACATCAGGAGATTCAACAATTACTTCGACTGGCTCAAAACGGCTTAAATCTGGTAACTGTCCATACGAAGTAGGTAACATTCTGAGTGCAGAACTGTCAGGATTCATTGCGGTGCTGGTCCAAAGCGCTCTCTGTCCGTCGGCTTTCTCAACAGAGCGCTCCTCACAGTGCAGATCGTGCCACAACAGGGATGGCGTGCCCAGTCCCCCTCAGTCGGTGGTTGATTGAAGGTGGCGTCCGGCCGGATCACCCTCCTCCAGTGACCTTGCCCTCTCTGGAAAACTACTACTGTCCATTCCAGAGTCTCAGTGACTATCACCTTTTTCTCGTTTGGATCAGGATCAGGCAATAGTCCTCCCACCTTCAGGTTGGGAAAGTCCTCTAATAAATCGCACGCTTTCTTATATTCAACCTCTCCTTCTTTCTTCATATCTTCCCACGGCACTCTAAACTGTCTCACACTCTTCTCCTCCCTTTTATCCTCCTCCCATACGGGCAAGGTTAACTCCTCCCCTTCCTTTCCCTTTCCTTCTTCCACCAAACAAACCTCTACTTTTACCTCTTTCTTTTCTTCTCCTTTTATAATCACCCCCCTCTGCTTCCCCTCTCATTCCTTCTTTTAATGATTCTCTAACTTGAGTAGACGGTTCACTCTCAGCACTTTCCTTCTGGCCTATTCTTCCTTCACACAGAGCATCAGGGTATTCTAAAACAAGTGTCCTCACATGATTTTCTAGTAACAGCCAGTTTTCCTCAAGTTCTGCTTTTCTACACATAGGGGGTAGATATACATTTATGATCAATAAATCTCTCTTGCCCCCTGTTAGAACTATTGCCATTGCTAACTGTCTCAGAGAGGGTTTCATAACAGATTTCAGCTTCAAATCAGTTGATATAAGAATACCCAATCCCCCTTTCAGTCTCCCTAGTCACTGTCCAGCCACTGCATTTACCTTAAAAGAATTAAAGCCATCTAACACCAGATCTGCATCTGTCCAAGTTTCTTGCAAAAGAATAATACAGTCAACCCTCGACTTACAAACTTAATCCGTTCCGGAAGGAAGTTTGTAAGTCGAAAAGTTCGTAAGTCGAATCAGCATTTCTCATAGGAATGCATTGAAAACCAATTAATCCGTTCCGGCTGTTTTTGGTTCTTAGGTCGAGGGGCAGTTTGTAACTCGAACCATTAGTTCCCATAGGAACTAATGCAAAGCCGGTTAATCCGTTCCTACCATTAGGGGCAGAATTTTTTTTAATTTTTTTTTCCTTTTAACCTAAGATGACTTAGCTTTTAAAAAAAGGTTTTTTTCTGGTTCGTAACTCGAATCTAAGTTCGCAAGTCGAGTCAATATTTTTCTATCAGAGCGGTTCGTAAGTCGAAATGTTCGTAACTAGGGCCGTTCGTAAGTCGAGGGTTGACTGTATCATATTTATGACGGAGAAGGGGGATATCAAAGTTTTGAGAGATACAGCGTGTCCACCCTGCCATGTTCCATGATAGGACTTTAAAGGGCATGGCAGATCCTGGATTGCTTCCAGGATCATACCGTCATGCTTGAATTTCTAACCTCTCATGGCATTCCTGAGCATTTGTTATAGCTGGTTTCATGTCCTTTTCCTCCTTATTAAAGGCACATAGCTCACGCTTTTGTTTTAGTGGATTGCTGTTGTTGTCTGCAGAGGTTGTTTCTTCTATCTTGCACAGTTCTGGATCATTTGCAGAAACTGAGAGATGTGATATAATGTTCCTTTTTTTCACAATTACTACAAGCTCCAGGGCTGGTCTGGTCAGGCCATTCACAGGATTTGATGGCAATCTGTGGGTAGATTGGTGTGGAATCTTTGTACTCTCTTTTTGGGGACTCGGTCATTGTAGATCTTTTAAAGCTGACACCAAACCTTCCAAACGATTTATCATCGAGTCTTGATCATTCCTTGGTAAAGAGCGAAAGGAGGATAGCAATTTGGTTTCTATCTCCTCTTCCGGCCAGTTGTTTCCTATGCAATCTCTGTTAATTGCCTGATCGGTATCTATATGAGATATTTGTCTTCTGGGGGCCAAAGTAGTAGGGGCCTTTGCATTGACTACTTCTGGAGGTGCAGGCAGGTTGGTTGGAGTGGATTGGTCCAGTAGATTTGGGATGGTTTTGAAGGCTGCTTTTGTCTCTATTGGTATGTCTCTTGATGTGCTCTTTTCCATTTGGGCTTTTTCCCTTGGGTAATGGCCCCATTCTCTGGATCGTGGTATTTATGAAATATCTTTGTGTCCTAATTCCTAAGGGGTAATGTTTAGAGGCATTTTCAAACATAAATGATGGAATTCTGTTTGTCCGGAATTGTAATAGGAACCGCTTGTAGTGAATTGGGCCGGATAGTCTCTTGAGATTTGAAAGGTCAATCATCTCTGGCATTGAATTAGAAAGAAAAGCCAGATGTCTATTTGCCTTCCACTTTGAGGACCAATCGATATAGTTGCCTTGGTAGGGAAAAATACACAGAACAATACTTCTTGGATCAAAGGTTTGTGGGTTTGGGCATCTTTTAACATCTGGCTGGGCATTCTGGATCTCCTTAGTTTTTAGAGCAGAGTTCTTCTCATTGATCTGCTTGTCCCCTTTAGGGAGCTTTGGAGAATGGAACTGCTCGTTTAGTCCTTGGTTCTTGCCATTTTTCTTTTCCTGCAGAATATCTATGATCATCTCAAGTTTACAGAATATCTTTTGGAGTGTTTTTGCCACCAGATTAGTCTGCTCTGCCAGCAGTTCCAGCCCTTCTGGGCCTTTGCTTCTATTATCTTGGTCTACATATAGGAGTGAGTCTGTACTTAAAATGTCCTGATCAGGGAGCTGTCTCCTAGAGTAATCCCCATCCTCGTCATCCACCTCTAGGCATTTGTATCTGTTATGCAGCTCTACTGGAGTGTAAAAATCCTCCAGTCTGGATTGCTTACGGGTTGGTGAGATGTTTTCACTCGAAAGGGAACATTCTTTTCTGCCCCATCTGAGTTGATAGTATTCTTGGTATTCTGATATTCCCAATATTCCCAATAGCTCCTCTGTAGATTTCTTTGCTCAGCACTTTATTCAGCTGTCTCTTTAATAGTAGTTGATTCGCCAAGCAGAGACGGGAGATCTTCCTTATCTCTTTAGTCTCGTTCCTTGTTGAAGATTTTTTTTTCTGCTTTTAATAGTCTTCCAGCTCAATGCTATGGCTGAATGCAGCTGTTATTGTTGTTTGAGAGTGAGATAAGGCTCAGGCTAATCTCCGGATCCTTCTCCTTCTCCCTGCTTGGGAGGCCAACTCCCTAGGATCTTATTGCGACTCCAGAAAAAGTTAAAAGACTTGCCAGAGCCAAGATTAAAAGCTGAAAGGTTGGAGCAATTAAAAACTTAAAAAATTTGAACTGTTTAAACTATTTAAAACTGATTAAAACTATTTAAGAACTATTTAAAACTGATTAAAACTATTTAAGACAGAGAGCAGAGAGGCACAAACGCTGCTCCACCCTAGAGCCAGAACCGGAACCTCAGTCTGCATCGTATTTTCTGTGTGTAATTGCTGTATAAGCCACAGGAGTCTCCTATCAATGTTTGTTTTAGCCAGTTTACACCATAGTCGATCTCTATCAGGTCAAAGGCTGATGAAAAATCGATGAAGGAGGCATACAAATATTTGTAAGGCGGTTTGGTGTATTTGCTTATTACATGATGTAGGACAAAGGCTTGATCTATTGCACTCCTGCCTGTCCTGAAGCCTGCCTCCACGTACATTTATACACAATAGACCTCTGCTCACCTCAGCTGCAGACAGAGCTAGAACTACCCGTTTTAACACCCAGGGAGTGTTGCACCGACTCTCATCCACTCCATCCTGCAGCACGGGCAGGAGCCCCCTCCAGGAACAAGGAGGAGAAAGTTGGGTCCCCCACAAAAGAAAAAACAATGTTTATGCTTTTATTTTATTTTGTTAAGGGAAGTGGATAGAGCCTGGAGGTAGTGCTGTTTATTTTTTTTAACATTCACGTTTAGATTCACCTCTGAGTTTTGACACTCTCTAAATTCTGCTGCCCTGGGGGCCAAGGCCCAGTTGCTCCACCCTCGTTACTGTCCTGTAAGTAAAAAAGACAACTTAATATATCTGTCCATCAGTACGTCTATGGGTATGTCTGTGATGAGCCCTTGTTTTCTCACATCAGCTGGTGGGGTCCATCCGACAGATGCCTAGGATTTTGTTCTTTGCCGAGACCCTTAGAATGCCCAGCTAGGCTTTGGGGAAAAGGCCAGAGAGCTCTCAAGCGGAAAACGCTCAGTCTCTCCCCAAACTACATCCCTTCGGGTGGAGCCCCAGCAGCTAAAGTGGACTCAAATTTGACCCTAAAGATGATCAAGCTATTGAAGTGGATATTTTGAAGCAGTTATTGATGAAATTGGACTGATTACTTTAAGCAATTGGACAACTTTTACTTGGAATACAATCATCTGATATCTTGGGATATCATGTTACAACAAGGAAAATTTTGGGATGAAACAAAATCTACCCTTCAAGCAATTTTAGAAATAGTGAAATCCCACAACGAAGAGGCGAAAGCATGTATACACCTAACTTCTGGAATTGTAAGGGGACATATCTTATATATTAGAAAAGGGAAGCAATCTGAAATAAAGGATCACTAATCAGGGTATAGGCATAACAAGGTGGCTCTTAAGGTAAATTGAAGCTAGATATAAGAAGGGGGTAAAACAAATAGTACTTAATTAACATATATTAGATATGATATTGATATAGACATGACAGAAACTGTGGAGATAGAAACGGCTAAACAATTATATAAAGATATGTATATAAAATGCTTTAGACAACATTTATTATGTGTTAGAAACCTATTTAGTGATTATTGGTACAAAATACAAATTTGGCCAGTTAAATTACCTCAAATTATATAGATTTGAAACCAGAATTGCTTTTATTAGGTATTTTATTAGATGTTTTTGAGAACATATTTTAAGAACATTGTATATTATGAGAGCAATATTATGACAGAAGTCAACATTATACACTAAAATACACACATGAATGGTTCAGATACTTTAAAAATGTATACATTTTGAAGAGACCACTAAGACACCAAGACGCAAAAATAAATAATTATAAGCAACCCATGTAAGACGATGTTTAACAAGCACGAACTAAATGTAGATATAGTGAAAACTCATAAAATGTTAATAAAAAATTAAACAAAGTGGACTCAAACTGCTGTAAGGGTTGAACGCATGTACACTCTCCAGTCTCATCACATTACTTACCTTCGGTAGCCAAGGATCCCAGCAAGCCAGCAAGAACAAGAAGACAGAGAGGAGAGCTCACCATGCTGACTTCGTGCAGAGTGAGCTGGACTGGAGGTCAAAAGGGACGCAGAACCAGCTATTTATTTGTACAAAGGGCTTCCTGTCTGGAAAAAACCAAGCCCCTGAATTGTAAAACTTTGCAAACCTCCTCTGAATTAATCCCAAGAGACCGTTGAAGTTCTAGGTTCTGGTTCTGGTAGGGTTGCAGCAACATTTTCTCCTTTCTAATCCTTTTCTCTTTATCTAACTCCTTTGCATAGAATTTCTATAGGTTCTATTTCAATTCTGTTTATCGTTTTTACATTGCATTTTGATGTAAAGTCTTTCTGGCCAAGCTTATTTTTTATGTTTTCTGCTGTTTTTTGAGCCCCTGGATCCTGAATTCATTACTAGGAAGTTGCTACAACAATAACAGATTTCTACCAATTCTTGTCTTGATAGAAATACCTGAAACTTGGTGGGATGACTCCCATGACTGGAAGACAGCAATGGAAGTATATAAATTGTTCAAAGAGAACAGAAAGAATAGAAGGGAGGCGGAGTTGCAGGATATGTCAAAAATACACATTCCTGCACAGAAATAAAGAAGGAGGAGATTGGACGTCCCATTGAGAGCATCTGGATCAATCTACTTGGGGCAAAAAACAAAAGGAACTTGGTAGTTGGAGTCTACTCCCCGCTGCCAATCAAGGAAAGGAAGTGGATGAAACTTTTGATAAACAAATTACAAGAATGTCAAAGAGACACGATGTAGTAATGATGAGAGATTTCAGTTACCGGAATATCTGTTGGGAGACAAATTCTGCCAAGTATGGTCCTTCCAAGGAATTCCTGGCTTGGGTGACTGATAATTTCCTCCTACAAAAAGTGGAGAAAGAAACTAGAAGACTAGCTATTCTTGACTTGATTCTAACCAATAGAAATGGCTTGATGGAGGAAGTGGCAGTAAGGGGGAACTCTGGGCAAGAGTAACCATGTTCTACTAGAATTCTTGATTTCAAAGGAAACCATAGCAGAGTGTAGCCACACACATAGGCTGGATTTTTTAAAAAGCCAATTTTAATAATCTCAGAAGAACAATGAGTAAGGTCCCATGGCAGGAGATCCTAACAATAAAAGGAGTTGAAGAAGGGTGGAAGTTTCTTTAAAAAGAAATTCTAAAAGCACAGCTACAAACAATTCCAACAAGAAAAAAAGGTGGGAGGCAGCAAAAAAAAGGCCACAAAAAGCTCAGGAACGACCTGAAAACAAAAAAAGACATGTATACGAGGTCCAAAGAAGGCGAGGTCACCAAGGATGAGTACAGACAAGTAGCAAGGAAATGCAGAAATGGCATTAGGAGGGCAAAAGCTAAGAATGAGCTGAGATTACTAGAGACACTAAAAGCAATTTTAAAAAGCATTATTCAGTTATGTGCAAAGCAAAAGACAAATAAAAGAAATAGTGGCACAGCTACTCTATGGAAATGGAAAAATGATGACAAAGAAAAAGCAGAGGTGCTCAATTCCTATTTTAGCTCAATCTTTTCCCAGACTGTGAGCCTCCAGACAAATGTGAAGTGCAAGGGGAGGGGACAGGATTGCAGCTGGAGATTGATAAACAAATAGTCAAGGCATACCTTACCACCCTGAACAAGTTCATCTCTCCAGGGCTGGATGAACTGCATCCGAGAGTAACTGAAGGAATTGGCCAAAGAACTCTCAGAAGCGCTGTCTGTTATTTTTTTTAAATCATGGGAAACAGGTGAGGTGCCAAATGATTGGAGGAGGGCTAATGTTGTTCCCATCTCTAAAGAGGGCAAAAAAGGGGAACCTGGAAACTAAAGACTAGTCAGCCTGACATCACTCCCAGGGAAAAGTCTGGAACAGATTATGGAACGGTCAGTATGCAGGCAACTAGAAAACAGTGCAGTAATAACTAGAAGCCAACATGGATTTCTCAAGAACAAATCCTGCCAGACTAATCTGATCTCATTTTTTTGATTGGTAACCTCCCTGATAGACAGAGGGAATGCCATAGACATAGTATATCTTGACTTTAGCAAAGCTTTTGTCAAAGTGCCCCATGATATCCTGATTAGCAATCTAACTAGGTGTGGGCTGGATAGATCAAGTGTCAGGTGGATACACAATTGGCTACAGAATCGTACTCAAAGGGTGATGATTAATGGGTCCTTCTCTGACTGAGCAGAGGTAACAAGCGGGGTACCCCAAGGCTCTGTCCTTGCTCCAGTGGTCTTCAACATTTTTATTAATGACTTGGATGAGAAATGCAGGGAATGCTTATCAAATTTGTGGATTACACAGAATTGGTAGAATAGCTAATACCTTGGAAGACAGAAACAAAATTCAAAATGATCTTGATAGGCTGGAGCACTGGGCTGAAAACAACAGAATGAAATTCAACAGGGAAACACTCAAGTAAGAAGGATCTTGTAATTGTTGTAGATCACAAGCTCCATATGAGCCAACAGTATGATGTGGCTACAAAAAAGGCAAATGCTATTTTAGGTTGCATTAACAGAAGCATAGTTTCCAAATCCTGTGAGGAACTTGTTCCCCTCTATTCAGCACTTGTTAGGCCTCACCTTGAGTATTGTGTCTAGTTCTGGACACTACACTTCAAGAAGGATGCTGACAACCTGAAACAAGTTCAGAGGAGGGCAACAGAGATGATCAGGGGGCTGGAAACCAAGCCCTAGGAGGAAAGACTGAAGGAACTGGGCATGTTTAGCCTTGAGAAAAGAAGACTGAGGGGTGATGTGATAAGGCTGTCATACAGAGGAGGGGCAGGATCTGCTCTCAATCATCCCAGAGTGCAAGACATGGGCTCAAGTAACAGGAAGCCAGATTTCAATTGAAAATCAGGAAAAGCTTCCTAACTGCTAGAGCAGTACGGCAATGGAGCCAATTACGTCGAGAAGTGGTGAGTGCTCCAACCCTAGAGGCATTCAAAACAAATTTAGACAACCACCTGGCAGATATCGTTTGATTTGTATTCCTGCATCAAGCGGGGGGTTTGGACTTGATGGCCTTATAGGCCCCTTCCAACTTCATTATTCTATGATTCTATTATTTTTCTAACTTGATAAGACAAAGCCACGCCTGCTGAACTGGATTAACTGCATCTCTGGATTGAACTGGACTGGACTGAACTGCAACACCCAGTAAAACCAGAATCTCAACTTTCAGCACAGGCCAAAATAACACAATTCCTTTCTAAACCCAAATCTGCAGCACCAGAGCAGCAGCATGTCCTGGAGAATCCTGAAGTATGTTTTCCAGGACCTGATGATTTCATTGGTGCTTGATCCAGATCAGTGCCATCAGAGAATCTCCAATTGGAATAAGATCTGCCACAAGAGGAAGAATTTCTGGGAGCATCTGAATAGAGGGACCCTACAAGCCCCCAGTTGACATCAAAGCCCTTCCAGGATTCCGTCTGCCTCAGTGTAAGCAAAATACGTCATGTTCCTGCACGGAGCATGGAGTTGGACATGATAGCCTTTGAGGCCACTTCCAACTCAAGTATTAATTACCTGGTGCAAGGAATACTAATCAAATTTGCGGATCTGATCTGGAGTTCCCAGGTTCTTCCTTATTGCCCTCTTTGAAGATAGGGACAACATTAGCCCTCCTCCAATCATCCGGCACCTCACCCATTTCCCATGATTTCAAGAAAATAATGGACAGTGGTTCTGAGAGTTCTTCAGCCAGATCCTGCAATACTCTGGGATGCAGTTCATCCGGCCGTGGAGATTTCAACTCATTCAAAGTTATAAGGTATTCCTTGACTATTTGTTTATCAATCTCCAGCTGCATTCCTGTCCCCTCCACATTTCTCTGGAGGGCCATCATCTGTCCTTTTGGGAAAAGACTGAGCTAAAATAGGAATTGAACACTTCTGCTTTTTCCTTGTCATCTGTTATCATATTTCCATCTCCATTGAGTAGCTGAGCCACTATTTCTTTTCTTTGTCTTTTGCTTTACACATGCCGGAAGAATGCTTTTTTGTTGCTTTTAGTGTATCTAGCTAATCTCAGCTCATTCTCAGCTTTTGCCTTCCTAAGGCCATCCCTGCAATTCCTGGCTACTTGTCTGTACTCTTCCTTTGTGGCCTGGCCTTCTTTCCACTTCCTATATGTCTCCTTTTTTTGTTTTCGGGTCCTCTCTGAGGTTCTTGTGAAGCTGCACTGTACTTTTTTGCTGCCTCCCACCTTTTTTTCTTGTTAGAATTGTTTGTAGTTGTGCCTTTAGAATCCCCCCTTTTTTTCTTTTTTTCTTTTTTAATTCCGAACCTTCTTGGACACCTTTTCTTGTTAGGATCTCCTGCCATTGAACCTTACTTATCTGTGTTCTGAGTTCATTAAAATTGGCTTTTTTAAAATCCACCATATGTGTGTAGCTATGGTTTCCTTTGAAATCAAGAATTCTAGTAGAACATGGTCACTCTCGCCCAGAGTTCCCCTTACTGCCACTTCCTCTACCAAGTCATCTCTATTGGTTAGAATTACAGATGGGGATATTCATATTCATAAAGGAATACAAAAATCCCCACCCAGCTGAACCTAATGAAGGTCGGGTCCCCTCAACAGGTATCAGGATAACTGAAGTTCAAATCTCCCATCACTCTGCCTTATTTATTCACTTGAATTCTACCTCCCCTCAATGCTGTGTTCCAAGGTGGTTACCTAGTCAGTCTTGTGCAATATGATAAGCTATCACAATAATACCTGATTATGATATTTCCGTGTATTCATTTAAATCAGCACATGTACATTTTAGACAAACATTTCCTCCTTTTTTCTGAAGATAAACCTATTTTTTTGTAATGTCTGTCTTTCTTGTTGATCTTATAGTTCTATGAACATTGATGGATTCTTCCAAAATGAACTGAAACCTCTCTTCTATATTGATGTGGATCCTCTCAGAGAGATTAAGAGGGAGGGAGGAAGGGAGGGAGAGAGGGTGGGAGGAAGGAATGAAGCAAGCAAGCAAGCAAGCAAGCAAGGGAGGGAGGGAGGGAGGGAGGGAGGGAGAAAGCCAGACATGTAAGAATTAAGCACTCAGTCTGCAGACAAAATATACTAGTCTTTATTTTTCTTGAATCCTTTTAAAAAATATCTCAGTTATAGCCATTTTTTAGTATGGAAATTCTTCTTCATAGAATTTCTGGTTGATGATACTCATAAATTCTTATCAACAGCCAATTGAAACAAAATTAAAGCAAAGTTTTATTGGAAGAATATGCTGGCAGTTCGTCCATCGAAGTCTTAAGGTCATTGAAATCGACATAATAACCATTACTGAATAAGTGTTGTACAATTTTTAGACTGCTTTAAGATAAGAGAGAGAGAAGACCAGCTGTTAAGGGAACTGATTTGTTTAGGAACAGTTCCTCAATCATTAGCCTGGAAACAAGAAAGGTTTAAGAACCACATAACCTCTGGTCTCATAATTTAGGGATCTCCAGTTAATCAAACTGCTATTAATATTGTGGCCGTTCCAGACAAGATTCACTTCATCAGCAGTCAGCACCCTGTCCCACATGTACACATGCTTCATCTCTCCCACAAATGACTCTTTGGTAGCAAAGCCACCTCCAAAGGAGTCCTGATCTTGCCCAAGGACAATAGATGCCTCAGGATTAATGGAGTAACCTTTCTTCAGCCCCATTCGTGGCAAAGGACGGCCATTCACCCACAATTCCACTAACCCAGTAGCAGAATCCCAACTCACACAGATGTGTTCCCAATTAGATTTTGAGTCCTGCTTTTCCGGAAGATTGAAGGTCACACTGTAAGCTCCCACATAAAGGCTGTATTGGTTTGGGCTGAGCTTGTAGAGCAGGAGTTCATTGTGTCTTCTCCTGGTGGCATAAGAGAAGAGGCCATATCCACGGGTCAAGAGGGTGTAGGATCTCAGGCACACAGTGAAACTGGTCAGCGGCTGTTGGAGCGAAGCCTTCAAAAACACAGCAGCACGGTTTGATGCTGTCGGGAAAATGAAGACCTTATTTTGAAGATCTACAGGGAAGCAAGAAATATTAAAATTCTTTTTAAATTCTTTCAACTTAGGAACTCAGGGGGCTTTCACTTGGATCTAGTCTAGGACTGTGTCTGCCCTCAAGTCCTTCCCGTAGCTTTCCCAAAAGGCACCTGGTGGGCTTTTCTGGGAACAGAGAGTGGACTGTGTAGGGCTTTGAGCTAAACCATCAAGGTTTCCCTGTCTCTCAAGAGTAAGAACATATGACAGAACTTGTTGGTTCACATCAATGGTTCATGTAATGCACTATTGCTCAGGGCAGCCACATGCTATTCAAGAAGCTGTTCCTATGGTAGATCAGTCTACTGTAACTCAAAATGGATTGTTGTGCTCTTTTGTTTTTTTAAATGCATTTTTAGTATTGATTTTATTTAACATTTTTAACATAATACTTGTTTAATTCTTTTTAAATATTTGTATACACACTTTTTTTTAGCTTTTAACTATTGTCTTTTAACTATTGTAAACCGCCTTCGGTCCTTTTAAGGAGAAAGGCAGGGTAAAAATAATTCAAATGAAGAAACAAACCGAAGAACATCCAAGGAATCATACGGGATCATACTAACGAGCTCGATCTTCTACCATCACATTTCCCCAAATAGCGGCCCATCAGAGGCCTCTGGAAAGAGCAGAAACAATGAGGTAGGAACTGAGCCTAAATGGAGAGCTAAACAGCCCCAGAACCCCTAAGCTACCTAGAAAAAGTGATATAGCACTAAACTCGGTCCTCAGAACAAAATAAACTGTTAGCAACCAGTAGGAACCATGGAAAGGCCTGGGAAAAGCCACTGCCTAGCTTTCCATCATCTGGATGGCGCACAAAATGTCAAAACGGTGCAGAAGCCCCACCGGCTGCCCGTCTGTTTCCAGGCACAATCCAAAGTGCAGGTTCTAACCTATCAAGCCCTAAACGGCTTTGGGTCCAAGCTCTCTCAAGGACCGCCTCTCCCTTTAGGGCCCTGCTGGGGTCTTGAGATCATCAGGAGAGGCCTTTCTCTCCATCCCACCAACTTCACAGATGCCCTTGGTGGAGACACGGAAGGGGGCCTTCTCTGTGGCTGCTCCCAGACTTTGGAACTCCCTCCCACTGGATGCCAGGCTGGCCCCGTCTTTGCTGTCCTTCCGCTAGCAGGTGAGGACCCTTCTCTTCAGGCAAGCTTCCTCTCACTGACTGGCTGCCTGAGTGGGATTTTTAAATGGATTGTTGTACCTTACTGCTTGCCATGTGTTTTTGGTGCTGCTTCTGTTTATTGTTTTTTTTTAAGGTGGTATTTGTTTGATCCTTTTTAGCATTTGAATACTTACTAATTTTAGCATTTGTATCCTTACTATTTTTAGCTTTTAAAATTGTCTTTTAATGATGTAAACTACTTTGGGTTCTTTTAAAAGAGAAAGGTGGCAGTAATATTTCGAATGAGTAAATAAAATCATCACCATTGCACTCCTCATTTTTACAGGAGCAAACGCTCCATTACAAAATGACCAAACCCCTCAGTCTTATCCAAACGGACACCTGTAAGGTTACACATTCAACTTACCAATGTGATTTTTCTACTTCCTCCCATATCCATTGTGAACACAGTACTGATTAATCTGTCGTACATGCAAGAACCTCCATATACATATACACAATCGACCTCAGCTGCAGACAGAGGTAGAACTACCCGTTCTGACACCCAGGGAGTGTTGCACCAACTCTCATCCACTCCATCCTGCAGCACGGGCAGGAGCCCCCTCCAGGAACAAGGAGGAGAAAATTGGGTCCCCCACAAAAGAAAAAACAATGTTTATGCTTTTATTTTTTGTTAAGGGAAGTGGACAGAGCCGGAAGTAGTGCTGTTTATTTTTTTTAACATTCACATTTAGATTCACCTCTGGGTTTTGACACTCTCTAAATTCTGCTGCCCTGGGGGCCAAGGCCCAGTTGCTCCACCCTCGTTACTGCCCTGTAAGTAGAAAAGACAACTTAATATATCTGTCCATCAGTATGTCTATGGGTATGTCTGTGATGAGCCCTTGTTTTCTCACATCAGCTGGTGGGGTCCATCCGACAGAAGCCTAGGATTTTGTTCTTCTTTGCAAAGACCCTTAGAATGCCCAGCTAGGCTTTGGGGGAAAGGCCAGAGAGCTCTCAAGCGGAAAACGCTCAGTCTCTCCCCAAACTACATCCCTTCGGGTGGAGCCCCAGCAGCTAAAGTGGACTCAAACTGCTGTAAGGGTTTAACACAGATACACTCTCCAGTCTCATCACATTACTTACCTTTATTAGCCAAGGATCCTGGCAAGCCAGCAAGAAGGAGAAGACAGAGCGGAGCGATCACCATGCTGACTTCGTGCAGAGTGAGCTCAGCTAGAAGTCAAAAGGGACATAGAACCAGCTTTTTATTTGTACAAACAGCTTCCCTCCTAAATAAAACCAAGCTCTTGAATTGTGACACGTTGCAAAGCTTCTCTAAATTAAACCCCAAAGTGACCGTTGGCGGTTGTAGGTTCTGATTCTGGTAGGGTTGCAGCAACATTTCCTCCTTCCTAACCCTTTGCTTTTTATCTAACTCCTTTGCATAGAGTTTCTATTTAACTTCTGTTTATCATTTTTACATTGCATTTTGATGTAAAGTCTTTCTAGCCAAGCTCATTTTTTATGTTTTCTGCTGTGTTTTTTCAGCCCCTGGATCCTGAATTCGTTACTAGGAAGTTGCTACAACAATAGCGGCTTTCTGTTCCAACTTCACTATTCTATAATTCTATTGTTTTCTAACTTGATAAGGGAAAGTGACACCTGCTGAAAGACCCTGATGTTGGGAAAGTGTGAAGGCAAGAGGAGAAGGGGACGACAGAGGACAAGATGGTTGGACAGTGTCACCGAAGCTACCAACATGAATTTGACCAAACTCCGGGAGGCAGTGGAAGACAGGAGGGCCTGGCGTGCTCTGGTGTGGTCCATGGGGTCACGAAGAGTCAGACACGACTTAATGAATAAACAACAACAACAACTGGATTGAACTGGACTGAACTGTTTACTTCTTGCTGGCACTGGGAGAGTTAGTCTTTCTCAACCCTGCCCATCTGGGTTCTCTGTGGAGCAGCAGGACAGACTTGGGGGAGCAGGGAGGCGGAGCTGGGCCAAAATAATGAAATTCTTTTCTCAACCCAGATCTGCAGCACCAGAGAAGCAGCATGTCCTGGAGAATCCTGAAGTATCTTGTGCAGGACCCAATTCATTGGCGCTTGATCCAAATCAGTGCCAGTCAGAGGAGCTCCCACTTGAATCAGATCTGCCCCAAGAGGAAGAATTTCTGGGAGCATCTGAATAGAGGACCCTACAAGCCCCCAGTTGACATCAAAGCCCTTCCAGGATTCCGTCTGCCTCAGTGTAAGGGGAAAACAAAATACGTTGCTGGCAAACACATCACAAACTCTCTTACAGGATATCTGAGTTATAAAACAAATAATTGAAGAACTGAAGCAAACCAAGGGAGAATGAGTAGCCCCTGTTAATCTAGTTTCAGCCAATATGTCAACTATATCAACCTATACAAGTCAATGTGAGCATTCAAGATCATTTTTTAGATGTTCTGCTAGGGCAATGATGGCGAACCTATGGCACGTGTGCCCCAGGTGGCACGCGAAGCCCTTTCTTATGGCATGCGAGGTATTGGCCCACCCACCCTCCCATGTGGAGGCAAACCTTATGAGCCGGCTGCAGCCGGGATTCCCCCTTCCGCTGCCACTTCCTGGTCCTCTGGGTCCGTCGCTATGATTCCCCCTTCCACTGCCACTTCCTGGTCCTCTGGGTCCGTTGCTATGATTCCCCCTTAAACTTCCTGTTCCTGGTCCTCTGGGTCCATCCCTATGATTCCCCCTGAAACCGCCACTTCCAGTTCCGGACTTCCGGGCAGCACAACAGCCACTGGTTTCTTTCCCCCCCCCCCTCATTTTGGGCACACGAGCCCAAAAAGGTTTGCCTCCACTGTGCTAGGGGCTACAGAAAGAAACAAGACGTTCCTGCCTTGAGTAGGGAGTTGGACTCGATGGACTTTGAGGCCACTTCCAACTCAAATATCCTATGATTCTGCTACCTAACATTTCATCTGACTGTCAGTATGCAGATGAAATTCCTGTTGAAGGCAAACTAAGCCAATTGTCAAATACATCTATGGTGCTTTCAAGGTTTCCGCTAGTATGTCTCAATTGTTAAAAGCCAAATGGAAAATTAACTCAAACAGGAAAGCAATGTCATGTTCTTCACTTATCCCACTTTTCTCATAAAAGAAATTTTTGCAAGATTGTCTATTGTGCACTCTATCTTATGGCCAAGGATTTAGAAGAGAATTTGCTTGAGGCGAAAGAGAAGGACCCAGGGACACATCCTCAAGAGCAGAAGAGGTGGGGAAGGGAGGCCTTCCAATTCTCTTTAAGAGAAAACAAGGAGAAGAAGAGACATGTGAAAGAGAGAGATAAAAGGCCAGAAAGAGAGTGAGAGATGCCAAAGGCCACACAGGGGAGAGCAAGAAGTGAGGCCTGTTCCGGGCAAAAGCAGGAGAAAGAACGCTGGGAAGCGCTTGTGGAACATGCCTGTTTAACTCTTCTGGGGGTAAGATCAGTCTGCAAGATAAAGATCATGTCAGATTACACTGGGAAGGGTCGCTTCCAAGGGTGCAATCTGTACTACACAGACCCTTGAAGGAGACCCCTCAGTTCAAATATGATCCAGTCCCAGTTGCTCCAGGCCTTTTCCACCAAAAAAGAAAGAAAGAAAGAACAAGAAAAAGGAAACAAAAGAGCAACCCCATCACTAGGCCAAACACGTCCAAACAGGTCTGGCTCATGTTCTCGTGTACGCCATCTGGTCATTGGCAAAAAGGAGCAATCCAGACCTTGCTGTCGGTCCTCCAGAAAGGGATCTAAATATCCATCTGATCACACCCTCAGTTCCACTTCCTGCCTGCCCTGCGTCAAGGAAGGATTAAACCCATCCCTTAATGTCTTCTTCCCACTGGCCAAAATCAACATTCTCTAAATCCATTTGTGAAGGTGGCTTATGATCCTGCTTGGCTGAATGCTTCCTGGAGTGGCTGCAGCGGAAGGGCTGTTCCACCTTCCCGCCTTTAGCTAACAGGGTCCCTCACAAAACAACAAGCACAAGATGTTGTTATTGTTTTGTAGATTTTATATCTGGCCATTTTTTTTGACAGTTCCGTGTCTGTCTTGACAGAGACTCGATGGAAAGGGCAAATAGGAGCGGAGAGAGTGGACATGAGGAGATCTCTCCTTGTTTCAGCTTTGAAACATAACCACGTCTGTTCGAATTAGCAATTATACCAATGCAGTTTCTTATGTTCTGTAGTGTGGTGAAAGCCCAATGTATCATGGGAATGTGGGCCATTATTTGAAGGTGGGGGGGGAGAGACGTATCCATCTAGCAAACAGTATAATAAAACAATACAAGGTTTCTCCCTTATCTTCTGAGGAAACAACCATATGCCCAAATAAATGTTTTCCTTTTGGTTATTTACAGAAAAAGAGACTCAAATCAAATACCACTTTCAATTACTCATTTTATGACCCTTTGTGTGTGTGTGTTATACGGCTAAGTACACATCATTGGTTCTTTGGGCTTTCTTTACATCTGTTGCATGTGTGTATTGACTCTCTCAACTAGCTGCCCTAATCAAATGGTCTCCTGAGAAAACCTCGCCTCTTGCCTTCCTTCCTCTTGGCATCTTTAAAGGGGGAAAATCTCCACAGCCACGCCTGTTTGGTCTCCTGTTCAACAGGGACATTTTTGAGATGATGTTGCTGTGTCGTGTAACTGCATGTTGAGAAAATGTGCCCTTTAATTTTGCCAGTCAACATGTGCAACAAGGCTACTTCTTTGGAAATAGTTATAGATGCAGGATCGTTTGTTTGTGTATGGTTTCCTTCACGTACTTGCAAATGTACCTCCAGACTCCATTACATTTTGCTTCCTGTGAGCCCTTCTCCCAACACCCTCTGAGCCACTTGCTCCGTGGTGATTCACGGTGAACCAAAACCAGCAGGTTCTTGCTCCTGGTGGCAAACCAACCCTGCGAGGCAGAAACTTGAAAACCCACCAAAAGCCTCCAAGTGCATCAAACACAGGATTTAGTGCCTTCAATCCCTCCAGTTGTTTAAATGACAACACAGCTCTAAAATTGCATTATTTTATTGAAGACATTTCAGTGAAATGTGTAGGTTTAAGCAAAAGGCTTACTGGCTTTTTAATATAACGTGAAGCAGTTCCATTTTACAGAAAAATAAAGGCCGTTTCAGAGTTTTGGGCAATTAGGACTCATTCCCACAAAAAATACAATACTGCTATATGCTTCTAGGCCATACTTATAGTGTAGTTCCAGGGCACAAGCAGAGTTTAGCATGAGAGCAGTTACATTTTGAAGCAAGTATGAAGAAGCTTATTGCTAGAAACAAGCTGCTGCTTGACTAACCCACTATTCCATCTAACCTTATATCCCATCATCACCTCCCTCATGGGGATGCAATTTTCTACCAAACAGAGAAAACCCATTAATTGGGTTCTTGACTATTTATCAGTCTCCAGCAGCAATCCTGTCTCCTCCACAATTCTCTGGATGGCCATAGTCTGTCCTTTGGGAAAAGACTAAGATAAAATAGGAATTGATCACTTCTACCTTTTCTTTGTCATCTGTTATCATTTTTCCATCTCCATTGAGTAGCTGAGCCACTGGTTCTTTGCTTTGCTTTTGCTACACATGTACCAAAAGAATTTTTTTTTTTTTTGCTTTTAGTGCCTCTAGCGAATCTCAGCTCATTCTCAGCTTTTGCCCCCCTAATGCCATTTCTGCATTTCCTTGCTACTTGTCTGTATTATTTATTTATTTATTATTTGAATTTATATCCCGCACCATCTGGCAACCAGGCTACTCTGGGCGGCTAACAACAATATAAAGAATAATATTAAAAAACACGATAAAAATAAATTAATACATAACAAATAGGGAAATTAAAACAGATGGCAATAAAGGTAGTTAAAAGGGTGATGGAGAGGATGGCAAAAAGAATGGTAAAAAAGGAGGGCGAGATCCTAATGCTCTGGGAAAGCCTGGTGGAAGAGCCAGATCTTCAATGCTCTTTTGAACCCATCTAGCGAGGGTGAACTAAAATGGACAGGAATGGGCGAATTCAATTCAGACAATTATCATATCTACTATTGTGGGCAAGAATCCCGTAGAAGAAATGGAGTAGCCCTCATAGTCAACAAAAGAGTGGGAAAAGCTGGACTGGGATACAATCTCAAAAATGACAGAATGATTTCAATACGAAACCAAGGCAGACCTTTCAACATCACAGTAATCCAAGTTTATGCACCAACCACCAATGCTGAAGAGGCTGAAATTGACCAATTCTATGAAGACTTACAACACCTTCTAGAACTGACACCAAAGAAAGATGTTCTTGTCATTATAGGGGACTGGAATGCTAAAGTAGGGAGTCAAGAGATCAAAGGAACAACAGGGAAGTTTGGCCTTGGAGTTCAAAACGAAGCAGGGCAAAGGCTAATAAAGTTTTGTCAAGACAACAAGCTGGTCATCACAAACACTCTTTTCCAACAACACAAGAGGCGACTCTACACATGGACATCACCAAATGGGCAATACCGAAATCAGATTGATTATATTCCCTGCAGCCAAAGATGGAGAAGCTCTATACAGTCAGCAAAAAGAAGACCTGGAGCTGATTGTGGCTCTGATCATCAGCTTCTTATAGCAAAACTCAAGCTTAAACTGAAGAAAGTAGGAAAAACCACTGGGCTAGTCAGGTATAATCTAAAACAAATCCCTTATGAATACACAGTGGAAGTGAAGAACAGATTTAAGGAACTAGATTTGGTGGACAGAGTGCCTGAAGAACTATGGATGGAGGCTCGTAACATTGTACAGGAGGCAGCAACAAAAACCATCCCAAAGAAAAGGAAATGCAAGAAAGCAAAGTGGCTGTCCAACGAGGCCTTACAAATAGCAGAGAAGAGAAGGGAAACAAAATGCAAGGGAGATAGGGAAAGTTACAGAAAATGGAATGCAGACTTCCAAAGAATAGCAAGGAGAGACAAGAGGGCCTTCTTAAATGAACAATTCAAAGATATAGAGGAAAATAACAGAAAGGGAAAAACCAGAGATCTGTTCAAGAAAATTGGAGATATTAAAGGAACCTTTTGTGCAAAGATGGACATGATAAAGGACAAAAATGGTAGGGACCTAACAGAAGCAGAAGACATCAAGAAGAGGTGGCAAGAATACACAGAAGAATTATACCAGAAAGATCTGGATGTCCTGGACAACCCAGATAGTGTGGTTGCTGACCTTGAGCCAGACATCCTGGAGAGCGAAGTCAAGTGGGCCTTAGAAAGCATGGCTAACAACAAGGCCAGTGGAGGAGATGGCATTCCAGTTGAACTATTTAAAATCTTAAAAGATGACGCTGTTAAGGTTCTACACTCAATATGCCAGCAAATTTGGAAAACTCAGCAGTGGCCAGAGGATTGGAAAAGATCAGTCTACATCCCAATCCCAAAGAAGGGCAGTGCTAAAGAATGCTCCAACTACCGTACAATTGCACTATTTCACACGCTAGCAAGGTTATGCTCAAAATCCTGCAAGGCAGGTGTGGCGAAATGCCTACAGGTGACGTCATTCCTGCCTGTCAGTCACAGGAGCTCTAGAGGGAGGAGCCAAGGATAGAGCAGGAGGGGCGGAACCACAGGGGACAGGTAGACAGTTAGACAGTTGGAACCTGAGAAAGACAGTTGAGAAGTTGGAGCTTAGAGAGAAGAGAAGAAGTAGAGTGATCTGAGGAGAGAGTTAGGAAAGTGAATTAAGACCAGGGTTATTAGAGTGAACAAGCAGGAATGAGAACACCTAGAATAATAGAGATATTAAGTGATTGAAAGTATATAACACAAGCCTGAATATATGTCCCGTCCTACCCAAACTTAATCAGACCCCTGTTACAGTGACTACGTGATTTACTTTGTGAAATGATGAATAATAAAAGGTTATCTGTTATTCAAACCAACTGATTCTGTAGTTCAATAAACCTGGCAATTGGCAGCACATGTGTCTAACACTCAGAGGTGGTATTAAGATAATAATACCTGGTGACAAGTGAGAAGAAACAAGAGGGAGAGAACCTTTGTGAGGGCCACAACAAACACAGCCACAAAGGCGATCCCCACAGCAGGCTTCAGCAGTATGTGAACCGAGAACTCCCAGAAGTACAAGCTGGATTTCGAAGGGGCAGAGGCACTAGAGACCAAATTGCTAACATGTGCTGGATTATGGAGAAAGCCAGAGAGTTCCAGAAAAACATCTACTTCTGCTTCATTGACTTTTACATAGGCATCCTTCAGTCTTGAGAGACTATGGTAACGTGCTCTGTACGGAGGACTTCGACGCTGTATGCGAAGCTGGAGTGTCCTCTCCAGAGCACGAAGCCTGGGTAAAATAATATGGAGGATAGGCTGTTACCCAAGCAGCATATCCCCCCTCTCCACATCGCTGAAATAGTCCAATGGAAAGGCAAGAGCCAATACAACTGGTTCCAGCGATGTCCGAGGAGTTGTCAGAACGACACGAACTGCCTCCGGGACTCCAGCTCCGGATTTTGCCTTGAGGTTAACTCCTGAAGCCTTTTCCATCAGTGGATATAGCCACAAGGCAGTGGAGGTTTGAAATCGGAGTTTTCCTTCTCCTAGATGGGCTCATTGACTACGCAAAAGCCTTTGACTGTGTGGACCACAACATACTATGGCAAGTTCTTAAAGAAATGGGGGTGCCTGACCACCTTATCTACCTCCTGAGAAATCTATATGTGGGACAGGAAGCAACAGTTAGAACTGGATATGGAACAACTGATTGGTTCAAAATTGGGAAAGGAGTACGACAAGGCTGTATACTGTCCCCTGCTTATTTAACTTATATGCAGAATACATCATGCGAAAAGCAGGACTGGATGAATCCCAAGCCAGAATTAAGATTGCCGGAAGAAATATCAACAACCTTAGATATGCAGATGATACCACTCTGATGGCAGAAAGTGAGGCGGAATTAAAGAACCTCTTAATGAGGGTGAAAGAGGAAAGCGCCAAAAATGGTCTGAAGCTCAACATCAAAAAAACTAAGATCATGGCCACTGGCCCCATCACCTCCTGGCAAATAGAAGGGGAAGATATGGAGGCAGTGACAGATTTTACTTTCTTGGGCTCCATGATCACTGCAGATGGGGACAGCAGCCACGAAATTAAAAGACACCTGCTTCTTGGGAGGAAAGCGATGACAAACCTAGACAGCATCTTAAAAAGCAGAGACCTCACCTTGCCGACAAAGGTCCGCATAGTCAAAGCTATGGTTTTTCCAGTACCGATGTATGGAAGTGAGAGCTGGACCATAAAGAAGGCTGACCGCCAAAGAATTGATGCTTTTGAATTGTGGTGCTGGAGGAGACTCTTGAGAGTCCCCTGGACTGCAAGGAGAACAAACCTATCCATTTTGAAGGAAATCAACCCTGAGTGCTCACTGGAAGGACAGATCCTGAAGCTGAGGCTCCAATACTTTGGCCATCTCATGAGAAGAGAAGACTCCCTGGAAAAGACCCTGATGCTGGGAAAATGTGAAGGCAAGAGGAGAAGGGGACGACAGAGGACGAGATGGTTGGACAGTGTCATCGAAGCTACCAACATGAATTTGACCCAACTCCGGGAGGCAGTGGAAGACAGGAGGGCCTGGCGTGCTCTGGTCCATGGGGTCACAAAGAGTCAGACAAGACTTAACGACTAAACAACAAAAGCGAGGGTGCCAGGCGGATCTCAATAGACAGGTTGTTCCATAGGCGGGGGGCAACCACCGAGAAGGCCCGGTTTCTTGTTCTTTCCCTTCGGGCCTCATTCAGCGTCAAGGCCCTCAACCGCCCTGCCTGTGAAGAATGGGTATTACGGACAGATCTGGTTGGGAGCAGGCGTTCTAATAGGTACCTAGGTCCTAAACCGTTTAGGGCTTTGAATGTTATCATCGTAACCTTGAATTCAATGCGGAAACAAACCGTACTCATTCTTCTACTCATCCTTGGTGGCCTGGCCTTCTTTCCACTTCCTATGCGTCTCCTTTTTTGTTGTTGTTGTTCTCTCTGAGCTTTCTGTGAAGCCACACTGTCCTTTTGTGCAGCCTCCCACCCTTTTTTCTTGTTGCAATTGTTGGTAGTTGTGCCTTTAGAATTTCCTTTTTTGGAAGCCCACAGCCTACTTGGACTCCTTTTCTTGTTAGGATCTCCTGCCATGGGACCTTACTTATCCTTGTCCTAAGTTTAATGAAACTGGCTTTTTTAAAAAATCCAGCATATGTGTGTGGCTACACTCTGCTTTGGTTTCCTTTGAAATCAAGAATTCTAGTAGAACAGAGTTTCTCTTGCCCAGAGTTCCCCTTACTGCCCCATCCACCACCAAGTTGTTCCTATTGGTTAGAGTCAAGTCAAGGATAGCTAGTCCTCTAGTTTCTTTCTCCACTTTTTGTAGGAGAAAATTATCAGGCACACAAACCTGGAATTTTTGGAAGGACTATACCTGGCAGAATTTGCCTCCCAACAGATATCAGGATAATGGAAATAGATATCTCCCATTACTCTGCCTTATTTATTTACTTGAATTATACCTCCCCTGTCTCTCAGTGCTGTGTTCCAAGGTGGTTACCTAGTCAGTCTTGTGCAATACGGTAAGTTGTAACAATAATATCTGATTATAATATTGGAATGTATTCATTTAAATTAGCACATGTACATTCTAAACAAAAATTTCCTCCATTTCTCTGAAGAACAACCTATTTTTTGATAATATCTGTCTTTCTTGTTGATCTTATAGTTCTTGCCATCCCAAATAGAAAGAAATTTGTGAACATTGATAGATTCTTCAAAAATGAATTGGAACATCTCTTCCATATTGATGTGGATCCTCTCAGAGAGATGGGGAGGGAGGGAGGAAAGAAGGAAGGAAGCCAGACATGTAAAAATCAAGCAGTATGGAGGAAAAATATACTAATCTTTATTTTTTTGGAATCAATTTTTTTTTTAATCGTAGTTATAGCCATTTTTTAATATGGAAATTTGTCATAGAATTTCTGGTTGATGACACTCATATAAATTCTTATCAAGAGCAAATGAAACAAAATTAAAGCAATGATTTATTGGAAGAATATGCTGATAGTTTGTCCATGGAAGTCTCAAAATCATTGAAATCAACATAATAACCATTACTGAATAAGTGTTGTACAATTTTTAGACTGCTTTAAGCTAGAGAGAGAGAAGACCAGTTGTTAAGGGAACTGATTTGTTCAGCAACTGTTCCTCAATTGTAGCTTGGAAACCAGGGAGGTTGAAGAACCACATAACCTCTGGCCTCATAATTTAGGGATCTCCAGTTAATCAGACAGTTATTAACACTGTGCTCATTCCAGACAAGATTCACTTCATTATCAGACAGCACCCTGTCCCACATGTACACATCTGATATCTCTCCTACAAATGACTGGTTGACATCAAAGCCACCTCCAAAGGAGTCCTGATCTTGCCCAAGGACAATAGATGCCTCAGGATTAATGGAGTAACCTTTCTTCAGCCCCATTCGTGGCAAAAGATGGCCATTCACCCACAATTCCACTAACCCTGTAGCAGAATCCCAACTCATACAGATGTGTTCCCAATCAGGTTCTGTGTCCTGCTTTTCTGGAAGGCTGAAGGTCACAGTGGAACCTCCCAGGTAAAGGCTGTATTGGTTTGGTTTGTGCTTGTAGAGGAGGAGTTCATTGTAGTTTCTCGTGGTGGCATAAGAGAAGAGGCCATATCCACGGGTCAAGAGGGTGTAGTATCTCAGGCACACAGTGAAACTGGTCAGCGGCTGCTGGAGCGGAGCCTTCAAAAACACAGCAGCAGTGTTTGATGCTGTCGGGAAAATGAAGACCTTCTTTTGAAGATCTGCAGGGAAGCAAGAAATATTAAAATTCTTTTAAAATCCTTTTAACTTAGGATCTCAGGTGGTTGTCACTTGCCTCTTCTCTAGGACTGTGTTTGTCCTCAACTTCAAGTCCTTCTTGTAGTTCTCCCAAAAGGCACCTGTTGTGCTTTTCGGGGAACAGAGAGTGGACTAGTAGGGCTTCCAGCTAAACCATCAAGGTTTCCCTGTCTCTTGAGAGTAAGAACATATTAAAAAGCTTGTTGGATCAGATCAATGGTCCATATAAAGTAGCATTCAACTTCTGAGTGGCTCAGGGCAGCCACATGCTCTCAAGCCAAAAATGCTCAGTCTTTCCCCAAATTACTTTCCTTAGGATGGATCCCCAGTAGCTAAATTGGAATCAAATTGCTATAAGGGTTTAAGTGTAGATACACTCTCCGATCTCATCACATTACTTACCTTCGTTAGCAAACGATCCTAGGAAACTAGCAAGAACCAGAAGACAGAGGGGACAGATCTCCATACATCTATGGGTATGTCTGTGATGAGCCCTTGTTTTCTCACATCAGCTGGTGGGGTCCATCTGACAGACGCCTAGGATTTTGTTCTTCTTTGCTGAGACCCTTAGAATGCCCAGCTAGGCTTTGGGGAAAAGGCCAGAGAGCTCTCAAGCGGAAAACGCTCAGACTCTCCCCAAACTACATCCCTTCGGGTGGAGCCCCAGCAGCTAAAGTGGACTCAAACTGCTGTAAGGGTTTAACGCAGGTACACTCTCCAGTCTCATCACATTACTTACCTTCGGTAGCCAAGGATCCTAGCAAGCCAGCAAGAACAAGAAGACAGAGAGGAGAGCTCGCCATGCTGACTTTGTGCAGAGCGATCGGGACTGGAGGTCAAAAGGGACGCAGAACCAGCTATTTATTTGTACAAACGGCTTCCTGTTTGGATAAAACCAAGCCCGTGAATAGTGACACTTTGCAAGCTTCTCTGAATTAATCCCCAAAGTGACCGGAGAGGTTTTAGATTCTTGTTCCTGTAGAGCTTAGCAGCAACATTTCCTTCTTCCTGCTCCTTTGCTTTTTATCTAACTCCTTTTCATGGAGTTTCTCTAGTTTATATTTAACTTCTGTTTATCAGTTTTACTTTGCATTTTGACGTAAAGTCTTTCTAGCTAAGCTTAATTTTATGTTTTCTGCTGTGTTTTTTGAGCCCCTGGATACTGAAGTCACTACTAGGGAGTAGCTACAACAATTCCAGTTTTCTACCAATTAGTGACTTGGGAGGAATACCTGAAACTTGGTGGGATGACTCCCACGACTGGAACAAAGCAGTGGAAGGATCTAAACTGTTCAAAAAGAACAGAGAGAATAGAAAGAGAGATCCTAACAAGAAAAGGAGTCCAAGATGGGTGGGAGTTTCTAAAAAAAAGAAATTTTAAAAGCAAAGCTACCAACAATTCCAACAAGAAAAAAGGTGAGAGGCGGCAAAAAAAGGCCAGTGTGACTTCACAAAAAGCTCAGGGAGGACCTAAAAACCAAAAAAGACATGTACAGGAAGTGGAAAGAAGACCAGGCCATCGAGGATGAGTATAGACAAGTAGCAAAGAAATGCAGAAATGGCATAGGAGGGCAAAAGCTGAGAATGTGCTGAAATTAGCTAGAGACACTAAAAGCAATAAAAAAAGCATTCTTCAGGTAAGTGCGAAGCAAAAGACAAAGAAAAGAAACAGTGAGACAACTACTCAGTGGAAATGGAAAAATTATAACAGATGACAAAGGAAAGGCAGAGGTGCTCAATTCCTATTTTAGATCAATCCTTTCCCGAAAGGAGAGATGATGGCCCTCAAGAGAAATGTGGAGGGGACAGGATTGCAGCTGGAGATTGAGAAACAAAAAGTCAAGGAATACCCTATTACCTTGAATGAGTTCAAATCTCCAGGGCCGGATGAACTGCATCCAAGAGTATTGAAGAAACTGACTGAAGAACTCTCAGAACCACTATCCATTATTTTCTTAAACTCATGGGAAATTGGTGAGGTGCCAGGGGATTGGAGGGGGGCTAATGTTGTTCCCATGTTCAAAGGGGGCAAAAAAGGGGAACCTGGGAGCTACAGGCCGGTCAGCCTGACATCATTCCCAGGGATAATTCTGGAACAGATTATGAAACGGTCAGTATGCAGGGACCGAGAAAACAGTGCAGTAGTAACTAGAAGCCAACACAGATTTGTCCAGAACAAATCCTGCCAGACTAATCTGATCTCATATTTTGATCAGGTAACCTCCATGATAGACAGAGGGAATGCCGTGGACATAGTATATCTTGACTTTAGCAAAGCTCTTGACAACGTGCCCCATGATATCCTGATTAGCAAGCTAACTGGGTGTGGGCCGGATAGATGAAGTATCAGGTCGATACACAATTGGCTACAGCATCGTACTCAGAGGGTGATGATTAACAGCTCCTTCTCTAACTGGGAGGAGGTAACAAGTGGGGTACCCCAAGGCGCAGTCCTGGGTTCAGTGCTCTTCAACATTTTTATTAATAACTTGGATGAGAAAGTGTAGGGAATGCTTGTCACATTTACAGATGAAACAAAATTGGGTGGAGTAGCTAATACACTGGAAGACAAGAACAAAATTCAAAATGATATTGATAGGATGGAGCACTGGGCTGAAAACAACAGAATGAAATTCAACAGGGATGAGTTCAAGGTACTGCACCACGGAAAAAGAAACCAAATGCACAGTTACAAGACAGGGGATACCTGGCTCAGCAATATTACAAGCGAGAAGGATCTTGGAATTGTCGTAGATCACAAGCTGAATATGAGCCAACAGTGTGATGTGGCTACAAAAAAAGCAAATGTTATTTTAGGCTGCATTAACTGGAGTATAGTTTCCAAATCCACGAGGTGCTAGTTCTCTATTGAGCACTGGTTAGGCCTCATCTAGAGTACTGTGTCCAGTTCTGGACACAACATTTCAAGAAGGATGCTGACAAACTGGAACAAATTCAGAGGAGGGCAACAAGGATTATTAGGAGACTGGACACTAAGCCCCAGGAGGAAAGACTGAAAGAACTGGGCATGTTTAGCCTTGAGAAAAGAAGAGAGAGGGGTGATATGATAACACTTTTCAAATCCTTGAAAGGCTGTCATACAGAGGAGGGGCAGGATCTGTTCCCCATCATCCCAGAGTGCAGGACACACAACAAAGGGCTCAAATTATACGAAGCCAGATTTCAGTTGAATATCAGGAAAAATTCTTAACTGTTAGAGCTGTAAGACAGTAGAACCAACTACCTTGAGAGGTCGTGAGTGCTCCAACGCTGGAGGCATTCAAGAGAAATTTAGACAACCACCTGGCACCTTTGATTTGTATTCCTGCACTGAGCGGGGGGGGGGGTGGAACTTGATTGCCTTATAGACCCCTTCCAACTTCACTATTCTATAATTCTATTGTTTTTCTAACTTGATAAGGGAAAGTGACACCTGTTGAACTGGATTAACCACGGTTCTGGATTGAACTGGGCTGGACTGAACTGTTTACTTCTTGCTGGCACTGGGAGAGTTAGTCTTTCTCAACCCTGCCCATCTGGGTTCTCTGTGGAGCAGCAGGCCAGACTTGGGGGAGCAGGGAGGTGGAGCTGGGCCAAAATAACAAAATTCTTTTCTCAACCCAGATCTGCAGCACCTGAGCAGCAGCATGTCCTGGAGAATCCTGAAGTATCTTGTGCAGGACCCAATGATTTCATTGGCGCTTGATCCAAATCAGTGCCAGTCAGAGGATCTCCCACTTGAATCAGATCTGCCCCAAGAGGAAGAATTTCTGGAAGCATCTGAATAGAGGACCCTACAAGCCCCCTTTGTTGTTTAGTCGTTAAGTCATGTCCGACTCTTCGTGACCCCATGGACCAGAGCACGCCAGGCCCTCCTGTCTTCCACTGCCTCCCGGAGTTGGGTCAAATTCATGTTGGTCGCTTCGATGACACTGTCCATCCATCTCATCCTCTGTCATCCCCTTCTCCTCTTGCCTTCACACTTTCCCAACATCAGGGTCTTTTCCAGGGAGTCTTCTCTTCTCATGAAATGGCCAAAGTATTGGAGCCTCAGCTTCAGGATCTGTCCTTCCAGGGAGCACTCAGGGTTGATTTCCTTCAGAACGGATAGGTTTGTTCTCTTTGCAGTCCAGGGGACTCTCAAGAGTCTCCTCCAGCACCACAATTCAAAAGCATCAATTCTTCGGCGGTCAGCCTTCTTTATGGTCCAGCTCTCACTTCCATACATCACTACTGGAAAAACCATAGCTTTGACTATGCGGACCTTTGTCGGCAAGGTGATGTCTCTGCTTTTTAAGATGCTATCTAGGTTTGTCATCGCTTTCCTCCCAAGAAGCAGGCGTCTTTTAATTTCGTGGCTGCTGTCACCATCTGTAGTGATCATGGAGCCCAAGAAGGTAAAATCTGTCACTGCCTCCATATCTTCCCCTTCTATTTGCCAGGAGGTGATAGGACCAGTGGCCATGATCTTAGTTTTTTTGATGTTGAGCTTCAGACCATTTTTGGCATTCTCCTCTTTCACCCTCATTAAGAGGTTCTTTAATTCCTCCTCACTTTCTGCCATCAGAGTGGTATCATCTGCATATCTGAGGTTGTTGATATTTCTTCCGGCAATCTTAATTCCGTCTTGGGATTCATCCAGTCCTGCCTTTCGCATGATGTATTCTGCATATAAGTTAAATAAGCAGGGAGACAATATACAGCCTTGTCGTACTCCTTTCCCAATTTTGAACCAATCAGTTGTTCCATATCCAGTTCTAACTGTTGCTTCCTGTCCCACATATAGTTTTCTCAGGAGATAGATAAGGTGGCAGTTGACATCAAAGCCCTTCCAGGATTTCGTCTGCCTCAGTGTAAGGGGAAAACAAAATACGTTGCTGGCAAACACATCACAAACTCTCTTACAGGATATCTGAGTTATAAAACAAATAATTGAAGAACTGAAGCAAACCAAGGGAGAATGAGTAGCCCCCATTAATCTAGTTTCGGCCAATATGTCAACTATATCAACCTAACGGGTGGTATACAAGTCAATGTCAGCACTCAAGTTCATTTTGTAGATGTTCTGCTAGGGGCTACAGAAACAAGCGAGAAGTTCCTGCCTTGAGCAGGGAGTTGGACTCGATGGCCTTCGAGGCCACTTCCAACTCAAGTAGCCTATGATTCTGCTACCTAACATTTCATCTGACTGTCGGTATGCAGATGAAATTCCTGTTTAAGGCAAACTAAGCCAATTGTTAAATACATCTATGGTGCTTTCAAGGTTTCCAGCGCTAATATGCCTCAATTGTTAAAAGCCAAATGGAAAATTAACTCAAACAGGAAAGCAATATCATGTTTTACAAGCCCTTGGAGACATGGGAGTGTGTTTCCTGTCAACTGATGTTATAAAGAAAGTTTGCCAGCAAAAAAAAAAAAATGGCTAGATTTAAAATCCACAAAACAACAACAACAACAACAACATTTTGTGCTTGTTGTTTCTGTGAGGGACCCTGTTAGCTAAAGGCAGGAAGGTGGAACAGCCCTTCCGCTGCAGCACCTCCAGGAAGCATTCAGCCAAGCAGGATCATAAGCCACCTTCACAAATGGATTTAGAGAATGTTGATTTTAGGCGGTGGGAAGAAGACATTAATGGATGGGTTTAATCCTTCCTTGACGCAGGGCAGGCAGGAAGCGGAACTGAAGGTGTGTGATCAGATGGATATTTAGATCCCTTTCTGGAGCACTGACAGCACAGTCTGGATTGCTCCTTTTTGCCAATGACCAGATGGCGTACACGAGAACATGAACCAGACCCGTTTGGACGTGTTTGGCCTAGTGAAGGGGTTGCTCTTTTGTTTCCTTTTTCTTGTTATTTCTTTCTTTCTTTTTTGGTGGAAAAGGCCTGGAGCAACTGGGACTGGATCATATTTGAACTGAAGGGTGTCCTTCAAGGGTCTGTGTAGCGATCGCACCCTTGGAAGCGACCCTTCCCAGTGTGATCTAACATGATCTTTATCTTGCAGACTGATTTTACCCCCAGAAGAGTTTAACAGGCATGTTCCCAAAGCGCTTCCCAGTGTTCTCTTCTCTTTCGCCTGAAGCAAGTTCTCTTCTAAATCCTTGGCCATAAGATAGCGTGCACAATAGACAATCTTGCAAAAGTTTCTTTTATGAGAAAAGTGGGATAAGTGAAGAACATGACATTGCTTTCCTGTTTGAGTTAATTTTCCATTTGGCTTTTGACAACTGAGACATACTAGCAGAAACCTTGAAAGCACCATAGATGTATTTGACAACTGGGTTAGTTTGCCTTCAACAGGAATTTCATCTGCATACCGACAGTCAGATGAAATGTTAGGTAGCAGAATCATAGGATATTTGAGTTGGAAGTGGCCTCAAAGTCCATCGAGTCCAACTCCCTACTCAAGGCAGGAATGTCTTGTTTCTTTCTGTAGCCCCTAACAGAACATCTAAAAAATGAGCTTGAATGCTCACATTGACTTGTATAGGTTGATATAGTAGACATATTGGCCGAAACTAGATTAACGGGGGCTACTCATTCTCCTTTGGTTTGCTTCAGTTCTTCAATTATTTGTTTTATAACTCAGATATCCTGTAAGAGAGTGTGTGATGTGTTTGCCAGCAACGTATTTTGTTTTCCCCTTACACTGAGGCAAACGGAATCCTGGAAGGGCTTTGATGTCAACTGGGGGCTTGTAGGGTCCCTCTATTCAGATGCTCCCGGAAATTCTTGCTTGAGGTGAAAGAGAAGGACCCAGGGACACATCCTCAAGAGCAGAAGAAGTAGGGAAGGGAGGCCTTCCAATTCTCTTTAAGAGAAAACAAGGAGAAGAAATGGACAGACTAACAAAGAGATTAAAAGGACAAGAAAAATCAATTTATTACTTAAGCTGGAATTCATTTTATGATTGGTGGAAAGCAAAAGTTATGTAATAAATAGGAACTATAATGAACAATATGGAGAAGATTATAATGGAAGAAATACAATAGTGAATAAGATTGCTTGTAGGTTAAGCTCTATAATTTACATATGATGATGTCTTTGTATATTTGTAAATTCTATGTTGGGAAAAAAATTTAAAAAAAAGAAAACAAGGAGAAGAGACATGTGAAAGAGAGAGAAGGAGTGCCAGTTGGAGACACAGTTGGTTACAGAATTGTACTCAGAGAGAGTGCTTATCAATGGCTCCTTCTCCTACTGGGAGGAGGTAACAAGTCGGGTACCCCAGGGCTCAGTCCTGGGCCCTTTGATCTTCAACATTTTTATTAATGACCTGGATCAGGAGGTGTAGGGAATGCTAATCAAATTTGCGGATTTGATTTGGAGTTCCCAGGTTCGTCCTTTTTTTGCCCTTTTTGAAGATAGGGACAATATTAGCCCTCGTCCAATCATCCGGCACCTCACCCATTTCCCCTGATTTCAAGAAAATAATGGACAGTGGTTCTGAGTTCTTCAGTCAGTTTCTTCAATATTCTTGGATGCAGTTTATCTGGCATTGGAGATTTGAACTTGTTCAAAGTAAGAAGGTATTCTTTGACTATTTGTTTATCAATTTCAAGCTGCAGAGTGTGTGGCTACACTCTGCTTTGGTTTCTTTTGAAATCAAGAATTCTAGTAGAACATGGTCACTCTCGCCCAGAGTTCCCCTTACTGTCCCTTCCTCCACCAAATCATCTCTATTGGTTAGAAGTATCCGCTATCTTGTAACTGTGCATTTGGTTTCTTTTTCCAAGGTGCAGTACCTTGAACTTATCCCTGTTGAATTTCATTATGTTGTTTTCAGCCCAGTGCTCCTGCCTATCAATATCATTTTGAATTTTATTTCTGTCTTTAAGAGTATTAGCTATTCCACCCATTTTTGTGTCATCTGCAAATTTGACAAGCATTCCCTGCACTCCCTCATCCAAATTATTAATAAAAATGTTGAATAGCACTGCAGCAAGGACAGAGCCTTGGGGTGCCCCACTTGTTACCTCTGCCAAATTGGAGAAACAGCCGTTAATCATCACACTCTGAGTATGATTCTGTAGCCAATCATATGGCACCCCACCTGTTTCCCATGATTTTTTCCCCCTTTCCGGGTTTTTTTATTAATTTTTCAATTTTTCCAGAGGGGGAAAAGTATTCTTACATCCGCTTATACACTTATATTGCAATTATATTAAAAAGTGAAATCATACAAAAGAAAATCAATTATAGTAACTAGTCTTCCATTCCCTTGGACCATCTCTTTCTTTTTTTTCTTATCTTTAAGCTTATTAATTTTTTTAAAAAAGAATTTAATATTATTCTGCTGGGATTATATCCCTTGGTCTAATATATCATCATAAACAATATTTTGTGCCCATTTTGTCATATGATGTATTTAGCATTTCCATCGTATGGGATTGCTCTACGTCAGGCCATCTTCAGTCAAGATAATATTACTGCTCTAAAAGTAAATTCCATCTTATCTATATTTTCTTATTCTGTCCCTGCCTAGCTTCGAAGTACTGCCTTTGGTCACATACTCAACAAACAGTAGATAAACTATATCAACTACCAACAATTTCTTAACCTTCCTTCCTTCTTTTCTAGCTCAACATCTCCTTGCTATATTAAAATCACAAGACATACACTCTACCTAGTGATGTACATACTCTTATAAATCTAGACAGAACAGCATTGCTATTTATTTACTATTATTAATCCTCTAGGCAATTTTGCAGAAAGATAACAAGCTTCAAAAATAATATCTTTAACTCTTATATTCATAAAATATTAAACAAGATAGTCAATTATTGGAATTATAGGTTGGAGCTGCCTAATGCTTCATACCTCCACCTGATCAACAAACACTAGACCAAGTATGCCATCTACTAACAATATCTTCAGGATCTCTTTGCCTGCTATAAAGCTAGACCAAGAAACATTACTTTTTATTTATTACTATAAATCCTTTAGGTACTTGTTATCCTTCATCTTCCACCTTATTGACCACTTATGCCTACATGGTTCTGCTTCTGAGGGCTTCCGCAACTCCATTTGCTGACTCCTTTATCCCGTCTGCCACCACATGTCACCCATCATCTCCATTTCCTCCCCCCTTCTCCCTCCTTTCCTTTCTCTTTCTCTCACCTTTTTCTTCTTCTTGGAATTGTTTGTAGCTGTGCTTTCAGAATTTCTTTTTTTAGAAACTCCCACCCTTCTTCAACTCCTTTTATTGTTAGGATCTCCTGCCATAGCAGCTTACTCATCCTTCTGAGATTATTAAAATTGGCTTTTTTAAAATCCAGCCTATGTGTGTGGCTACACTCTGCTATGGTTTCCTTTGAAATCAAGAATTCTAGTAGAACATGGTCACTCTTGCCCAGAGTTCCCCCTTAGTGCCACTTCCTCCATCAAGCCATTTCTATTGGTTAGAATCAACTCAAGGATAGCTAGTCCTCTAGTTTCTTTCTCCACTTTTTGTAGGAGAAAATTATCAGCCGCACAAGCCTGGCATTTTTTGGAAGGACCATGTTGTTGTTGTTTAGTCGTTTAGTCGTGTCCAACTCTTCGTGACCCCATGGACCAGAGCACGCCAGGCCCTCCTGTCTTCCACTGCGTCCCGGAGTTGGGTCAAATTCATGTTGGTAGCTTCGATGACACTGTCCATCCATCTCGTCCTCTGTCGTCCCCTTCTCCTCTTGCCTTCACACTTTCCCAACATCAGGGTCTTTTCCAGGGAGTCTTCTCTTCTCATGAGATGGCCAAAGTATTGAAGCCTCAGCTTCAGGATCTGTCCTTCCAGTGAGCACTCAGGGTTGATTTCCTGCAAAATGGATAGGTTTGTTCTCCTTGCAGTCCAGGGGACTCTCAAGAGTCTCCTCCAGCACCACAATTCAAAAGCATCCATTCTTCGGCGGTCAGCCTTCTTTATTGTATATGGTCCTTCCAAGCCAACTGTATTGGCTTGGAAGGACCATACCTGGCAGAATTTGCCTCCCAACAGATATCAGGATAATTGAAAGTGAAATCTCCCATTACTCTGCCTTATTTATTTACTTGAATTATACCTCACCAGTCTTTCGATGCTGTGTTCCAAGGTAGTTGCCTAGTCAGACTGTATTGGTTTGGTGGTGCAAGACTGTATTGGCTTGGTTTGAGCTTGTAGAGGAGGAGTTCATTGTGGCTTCTCTTGATGGCATAAGAGAAGAGGCCATATCCACGGGTCAAGAGGGTGTAGGATCTCAGGCACACAGTGAAACTGGTCAGCGGCTGCTGGAGCAGAGCCTTCAAAAATACAGCAGCACTGTTTGATGCTGTCGAGAAAATGCAGACCTTTTTTTTGAAGATCTGCAGGGAAGCAAGAAATATGATAATTCTTTCCTCTCTTAGGATGCCAGGTGGTTGTCACTTGGATCTAGTTTAGGATTGTGTCTGCCCTCAAGTCCTTCCTATAGCTTTCCCAAAAGGCACCTGGTGGGCTTTTCTGGGAACAGAAAGTGCCTCTGTCAAGACCAAAGAAACAGTGATGCAAGCAAATCAGTGATGCAGGCACCTAACTTAACTGGATAGTCAAACAGCCCCAGAACCCCGCAACTACACAGGAAAGTGACATAGCACTAAACTCGGTCCCCAAGTACAAAGCCCAGAACAAAATGAACTGTCAGAGTATTGTTTAATACTAGAGAATATTGTCTCTGTAAGGAAAGTTATGACATAATAGACATGTGCAGTGGATTTTCTGCTGAGTCACTGTACATCTGATGCAATCCAGGTAGCAAGATTGCATCAGCAAGATGGATATAAAAGTAACCAAGTTGGTACCATGCTTTTGTGGGTGGAGTTTGAAGTTCTGCATGTGATGCTGTCGGTTTGATGTCTGGAGTGCTGTAAATAGTTGCTGTAAATATTTTTCCTGAAGCTACAAGATAAAAGCCTTCGCTGAGAAAGACAACAGTTTGTCTGTGAGTTGTATTATTGAAATCTCTCAGAGCAAAAGTTCTGCTGTGTCTTATCTGTTACTGCTGTCCGGAGAAGAGAAAGCCTAAATTCACTTTCCGGGACTCTGCTAACTACTTAAAAGTGATTTATTTTCCACACACATCCCTGACAGGTTATGGGCCCAGATTGCTCTGTCAGAGACAGTGAAAGCAGGCATTTAAAAGTTTTTTCTTGGAAGGAGAAGAAAACTGCCCTGCTGATAAGGAATTTTTTTGTTGTTAAAACAATTGTCTGAAGGCTTTTCAGGATGCAGCAGCAAACTGAAACACTTCCCACGTTTGCTATACAGAAATTAAACAACACAAATTATTTGTCCTGGAGCACGCACGTGGAATGCTGGCTCATATCCCAGGGTCTTTGGGATGTTGTTCACTGCCCCCTGACTCAGCCATTAACAGATGGACAGAGTGAACAAAATGCCAGGACACGTGCATTATTTTGCTAAATGTTGAAAATGAGCAGCTGATGTATGTGAGACGGTTCACTTCGGCAGCTGAGATATGGCAAAAGTTCAGGACTTTGTATATTACTGCCACCGCTGGGTCAAAGATAATTCTGACAAGGCAATTGTTCAACATGAAATTATCTCCCGGTACGTGTGTTGCCACCCATCTCTGAGGAATGCAGAGACTGTTTATGGAGCTTGAGGAACGAGACATACAGTTTACTGAAGTTATAAAAGCCTACATTTTGTTATCTTCCCTTGACCAGAGTTGGGAAGGGTTAATTCACAGCATGCAGGCAATAGATGAAACTGTGCTCACAGTGGATTTTGTCTCAGCCCGGCTTCTGGAGGAGGTGCAACAAAGGAGGATTCGGAGTCAGAATGGCCTTGACACTCCTAGCATCAGAGTGAAGATGGAGAGACACGCTGATAAAAGCAAGGAGGAGGTTTGTCCAGATAATCATGAAAAGGCTTTTGCAGTAAGAAGATGTTTTTGTTGTGGTGCCACTGGTCATCTTAAAAGAACCTGCAAAGTTCAGATAAAGGAGGAACGCGGAGATAAGCGTCAGAGTGGCCGAGGCAGAAGAATGACGACATCAGTCCAAATGGTTGCTACACCTGTGTCTGAAGAAGAACCACCGGAGAAAGACTGTGTCTGGATTTTGGACTCTGCTTGCAGCCAGACCATAGTCAATGACAAGTCACTGTTGAGGGACAGTTTTTCTGCCAAAGTAAAGAGTGTGACTTTGGCAGATGGATCTCAGGTAGAGATAATGGCACAAGGAAATGTTTATGTGCCAAGTTTGGGGACAATCATTCCTAATGCCTTGTGTGTACCCAGAATGGATTATTGTCTATTAAGTGTACCATGTCTGGTCAAGTGTGGGTACAAGGTAATGTTTGAAAATGCTTTGGTAAGCAAAGGTAATATGCAGTGTGCCATAGGAAAGTTAAAAGGTGGTCTATATATTATGGAAAGTAAAGAGCAGCAGTCTATGAGTGTGTCACAAGTACACAATGAACCTTTACATGATAAATGTATACACCAGTTACACAGGGTTATGGGGCATGCTAGCTCTGGGCATCTATCCCAGTTAGCAAAGGTATGTCCAGATTTAAACCTACAAAAATGCCCTAGGTTTCTGGAATGTGCAGTATGCCAGAAATCAAAAGTAAAAAGGTTTCCTGTAAGTAAGAAGAGTGACAGAATGTCATCTAGGCCATTTCAGCTCGTACATGCAGATTTGGCAGGACCATTCAAATCCAGTGAAGGAGGGGCTAAATTCATTCTACTAATCGTTGATGTTTTTCAAGGTTTTCCTATGTTTATTTCTTAAAAGCAAAGAGTGAAGCATGTGCAAAATTAAAACAATGGGTAGCAATGATTGAGAGGCGTTTTCCCCATAAGTTAAGTCAGTTTCAGACTGACAGGGGTGGAGAATTCCTGGGTCAAGATTTTCAGCAGTGGCTGAAAAGGAGGGGCATAATTCACAGAAAGACCAACCCTTATTGTTCTGCAGAAAATGGTGTTGCAGAGAGAAAATTGGGTGTGCTTCAAACAATGAAGGATTCCATGATGAATGATGCAGGGATGCCTTCTGGAATGTGGGGAGAGGCAATGGTCACAGCTGCTTACATAAGCAACAGGTTGTGGTCAACAGCCACAAATGAAACCCCATATTATATACTGTTTGGTAAAACACCTTCACTTAAACATCTAAGGATATTTGGTTCATTTGCACACGTTCTGGTACCCAAGACTAAAAGGAGAAAAGGTCAACCTAACTTTAGACTTTACAGAAGATGTCTCTGTGGCTTTGGGTGTATCTTTGCCAACTACCTTTGGCATAGGTGAATGTTGACTATTTGCCTGATCTTGAGCCTGCACTTCAGTGTTAAAAGGTATAAATACCTCTGAATTAGTGTGAATTTCCTTCCACCCTGAGTGTATTTCAAAATTGGCACTTCTTGAAATTACTATTTTGTTACCTCCAGCCCAGAACCTGTACCTTTTTGTACCTGCCTCATATCCTACAAATCTGAGGCGCTCGGATTTAGAGTTTGGCACAGTTGGAGTGTTGGGCTGTCCACGGGCATCTGGGCTTCCCTTGCCTTGCCCTTCTCCGGTGGGAGCCCACTCAGAGGCAGTGGCATGGCGTCCCAGCCCTGCTTCCTCCAGGTGCAGCTGAACCGCCAAACCATGCTGAACTGCTGAACCACGGTTCATGCTCATCTCTATTCAAAATATGTGTCAGTAAAATTAAATCCACTCAAGTCAAGTAGTGATCAAGTGGTGTTTGTATCACAGTATGTGTTCCCTTGAAGGAAAAGTTTGATTCAGTGTTTTTGAAGAGAAACCCTCACCAGACACCTCTGCTGTCTCTCCAAGCCAGGGTTCCAAGTCAGAGAGTCAGGGGTGTGCACTTGTATGGGTGTACACCCAGAGTATACGTGCCCAGCAGAGAGAAATGCAGTAGGAAACAGCCAAACAAGCAGGCTGTAGAAAAGTGTTCACGTGCACAACAGCACTTTGTGAGCACTGACATAGGCAGAAAAGGCCAGCAGCAAAAGCAACAACACATGCAACAAACAAAACACACGTATTCTCGAAGGCTTTCACGGCCGGGATCCAATGGTTGTTGTAGGTTTTTTGGGCTGTTTGGCCGTGTTCCGAAGGTTTTTCTTCCTAAGGTTTCACCAGTCTCTGTGTATCCCACACACTACACCAGAACACAGACAGAGTTCTAACTCCTGTCCTCTGAAGATGCCAGCCACAGAGACTGGCGAAACGTTAGGAAGAAAAACCTTCAGAACACGGCCAAACAGCCCGAAAAACCTACAACAAACAAAACACACATACACAACCAGGTAGAAGGAGGTGATGACACTGGTTACCTGGAGGGGGAAAGAGAGAAGCAGCTACAGTATGGCTGAATTTTGCCTGCCTGTCAGGCTCCAGTTCTAGGGTTCATATGCCAGCTCGGTAAAGAGACACCTATTTGGGTTGATCTACCTTAATCTGTCGCCCCCCCTCCCCCCCGGGACTGGATGAAGCTTTGGGCAAGTGAGTGAGCAGTAGGGGGCTCCTTAGTAGCCCCCCACCCCTTGCTTTTAACACAACAGCAGGGGCAAGTGGCTGTGAGAGTCAGCCAGCAGGAGGGCTACTTAAACATTAACGTGGACAGAGGTTTTCACATAGGGGAATTCAATTTCAATGAATCAGTTGTACATTTGTGTTAAAATAAACAGGCCTCCGTCAGAGGAGCAAACAAAATCTCTCTGCCACTCCAAAAACACAATTGTCAGTCAAATTAATCCACTCTTATACATGCATTGTGTATTCACTCACTTTTACAGCAGTCAAAACAGGCTAAACCCAAATTAAAGAGGGGTTTTAGCAATTAAGCACCTTTCCAGTAAAGCTTCTCTGAATTTATCCCAAAAGTGACAATATTTCCTGTCAGGCCACCCTCTGGGGACTTTCCCGGCATATTTGCTCATCCCCTTTCCTCTAAATTTACCTTGGAGGGCAGCCCTTGAAGTAAGACCATGTGAGCCAGCTACAGCCGGCTGGGGGGAAGGAGCTAAGTGCCAGGGTCAGCCGGTGCTGCACAGCCTCCTCTGCTTGCTGGACGCTGTGCTGGGGGACTCGGCTGGCAAAGATTGTTTAACAGCCTGGACCTTTCAGCCAAGACGAGCTGCCATGGGAGTGAAGTAACTCCCTCGGAGCTGGGGGCTGGGACAGAATATTTTCTCAGCCCTGGAAGGACTGGAAGGATAGAAAGCTACCAATTCCATCCCTGCTGCTTGGGGCTAGAGGCCTCATCCTGCAAAGGACTATAGAGACACTGTTTTTCTTTTCTTTTCTTTGTATGCTGAGTCCAATAAAGCTTAACTGATCACCAGTACCTGCTGCCTCATCATGGATACAGCGGCTGGGGCCGCTCACACTGGTGCCCAACGTGGGGCCTCTCCAGACGATCCAGGGGCCATGGCTCAGTGGTTTGCCTGGGCCACCGAGAGGCAAGAACACCTGATTCGACAAATGGTAGAGCAGCAGCGTGTGCTGGTGGAGCAAGTATTGGCTGGGCAACAACAAGTGGCAGGCATGTTACAGACAACCCCAGCAGCACCAGGTACCTGGGTATCGGGACCCCCACCCATCCGCATGCAGAAAATGACACCAGAGGACGACCCTGAAACCTTCCTCAACACCTTCGAGAGAGTGGCCACGGCGGCTGCCTGGCCTAAAGAGCATTGGGCTCTCATCCTCACCCCATGCTTGACAGGGGTGTCTCAGGAGGTGGTCGATGCCCTAGAACCCGCCGAGGCAGCCAATTACGACAAGGTGTGACAAGCGGTCCTGAGTACCCTGAACCTGTCACAGGAGGCTTATTGGTGGCGATTTCGAGACTTACGGCTGAAGGGGAACCTCCACCCCAGGGCTGTAGCCCAGAAGATGTGCGCTTACGTCACTAGATGGCTCAAGCCCAACTCCACCACTGTAGACAAGATAATCGAGTTGTTAGTGGTGGAGCAGTTAGTAACTACACTTCCCCCACGGCCACAAAATTGGGTGATACGGCTACACCCCACCTCCATAGAAGAGGCGCTCACCACACTGGAGGCCTACTGGAGTGCAGAGGAGACGTGGAACCCAAGGGGGATTGTGTCTATCAACAAGGTTCCACCCAAGGAAAAGGCACCATGGCTTACACGACCCTCAGTGTCAGCGCAGACTCCAGGAGGGGTGACTACAGGTAGCCCAACCACCCAATTCACCCAGATGGGCCCTTCTTCCTCTGGCCCAGGACGAGGACCCCCACCCCGACCCACTAATCCGATAAAAGAAGGCAGCGCCCAGGGGTTTCCAAGTCGGGGCAGGTAGGCGGCCACCCGAACTCGGAGTGGGAGGTGGACGCTGAGGTGAATGGGAAACAAGTCAGGGCTTTGGTGGCCACGTTCAAGATCCATTGCATTCATGGGGATGTCAAACCCTATGCCACCACTCGCGTTTGGATCACCATAGGAGGAGAAAGGAGGAGGCTCAGGGTAGGCCTAGTACCCAACTTGTCATGGCCTATGGTTCTAGGAAGAAATTGGGAAGGGGTAGAGAAGTTGTTGCAAGACCCCAGGGTAGTTACCGCAGCTGCAGGGGAGATGGAGGATCTATCTGAGCTGGGAAATGTCTCATGAGCGCAGCTACGAGCTTGGCAGCAGGAGGACCCTGCCCTAGCCAGGGCTCTCACAGAGGCCCGTCCAGAGAAGGAAACCCCTGCCGGGCAATTAGGGTTTGAAATTAGGGACAGGTTGTTATGCTGTATAACTCCAGATCCTCCCTTCCCAGGCACCCAGTTAGTGGTTCCCCAACGTTTACACCACTTTGTTTTGAAGTTGGCACATGACCCATCCCTGGCGGGACATCTATCCACAAATAAAATGAGTGCCCGCATACGACAGAGATTTTTTTGGCCGGGGTTGTATGCCAAGGTCGATCGGTACTGTAAATCTTGTCCGGTTTGCCAAAGGACCCAGGATTGGCCCCGACCTGGGGGAGCCTTGATGCCCCTACCTATAGTGGATAAACCTTTTGATCGCATAGCCCTGGATTTAGTGGCGCCTCTACCTAAATCAGCTGGAGGCCACACCCATATTTTAGTGATAATTGACTATGCCACCCGGTATCCAGAGGCTGTGGCCCTACAATCTACCACGGCTAAAGTATTAGCTAGGGAGTTGATGGTGGTATTTTCCAGAGTAGGGTTCCCAAGTGCCATCTTGACAGACCAGGGTACTAACTTTCTTAGTCAAACCCTGTGGGAAATGTGGGCCCTTCTGGATATAAAACCCTTACACACCTCAGTTTACCATCCCCAAGCAAATGGCCTGGTAGAAGGATTTAATAATACCCTCAAGATGATGTTACGCAAGATGGTGCACGATCGTCCTAAGCAATGGCATAGGATGTTGGCCCCTCTGATGTTTGCCATACGGGAAGTACCTCAGGCTTCCACTGGATTCTCCCCCTTTGAGTTATTATACGGCCGACAACCCCGAGGGGTTCTCAATTTGTTCTGAGAACAGTGGGAGTCTGGGGAGGACCCAGCAGAGAGTACAGTCCAGCAAGTCCTGGAAATGAGAGAGCACCTGAGGACAGCCTCAGAATTGGCACAGAGGCATTTAAGGGAAGCCCAGACCCCTCAGAAGCAGCAATATGATAGCCAGATCCAACCCCGGGAATTTGTTCCTGGGCAAAAGGTACTCCTCCTTTTACCATCAGAGGCAGCTAAGCTCTTTGCCCAATGGCAGGGGCCCTATGAGGTGATAAGAAGGGTTGGACCTGTTGATTACGAGGTCCGGGTCCCAGACCGCAGCTGTCCCACACAGATCTTTCATGTAAACCTTCTGAAAGAATGGTGGGACAGGGAGGCTCTCTATGGAGCCATCGAAGACCCTGAACTGGGACCCAAAGCTAAAACCGTTTCCTCTTCACTGGAGGACAGGTGGGACTTGGCAGAGGTATTAAGTCCTCAGAAGCAGGAACAGTTAAGAGCCCTTGAACAAGAGTTCACCGATGTTCTATCTCGCAGGCCAGGACATACCAACTTGGTGGAACACCATATTGAGACTGACCCAGGGGTGGTGGTGCGCTCAGCTGCTCGGACTTGGCCCCAACATCTAAGACAAGTAATTATAGATGAGGTTAACTCCATGTTGGATATGGGAGTAATTGAGCCCTCCAACAGCCCTTGGTGTAGCCACCTAGTCCTTGTTCCTAAGCCCGATGCCAGCATCCGGTTCTGTGTGGATTTCCGGCAGGTAAACATGGTGTCAAAATTTGATGCCTACCCCATGCCCCAGGTGGATGAGCTGATAGAGAGGTTGGGGAGGGCCACTTATCTTTCTCCCCTCAATCTCACCAAGGGATATTGGCAGATACCCTTCCGGGACGCGGACAAGGAAAATACAGCTTTCACCACCCCAATAGGGCTATACCAGTTCATATACATGCCCTTTGGTTTACACAGGGCAGCGGCCACCTTCCAGCGACTAATGGATCGGGTGTTAACCCCGGTGCAAGACTTCGCGGCTGCATACATAGATGATATCATTATCTTTAGCCAGTCCTGGGAAGAACATTTGGGTCATTTGAGGCCAGTACTGGAGGAGTTAAGGTAAGCTGGGCTGACAGTGAACCCACGGAAATGTAAGTTGGCACAAGCACAGGCTTTGTGGTAGGGGGAGGAGAAATTCGACCCATGGGGGATAAAGTTATAAAGGTGTCCTCCTGGCCCCGTCCAAGAAGGAAACGAGAAATGCAGCAATTCCTGGGCCTCATGGGGTACTACAGGCAATTCATAGCCCATTTTTCAGATATTGCTGCTCCCCTAACGGACCTCACCTGCAAAAGAGCCCCTAAGCTGGTCCAATGGGGAACCCGGGAGCAGCAGGCTTTTGAAGAATTATAACAGAGACTTTGTGCAGCTCCTATCCGACGGGCCCCTGATTTCTCTCGACAAATAAATGTCTACACAGTTTTGTGGATGTCAGGTCGTCAGCACAGTAGAAGCCATAGGCATAAACAGAAGCTGCACATCACATCTTGGACTTGTGCACCAATTGATAGAATCGTAGACTAATGGAGTTGGAAGGGGCCTATAAGGCCATTGAGTCCAACCCCCTGCTCAATGCAGGAATCCAAATCAAAGCAAATCTGACAGATGGTTGTCCAGTTTTCTCCTGAATGCCTCCAGCTTTGGAGCGCTCACCACCTCCCAAGATAATTGGTTCTATTGTTGTACTGCTCTAACAGTTAAGAGGTTTTTCCACATATTCAACCTAAATCTGGCTTCCTGTAGCTTGAGCCCATTATTATGTGTCCTGCACCCTGGGATGATCGAGAACAGATCCTGCTCCCCCTCTGAATGACTATATTTCAAGTATTTGAAAAGTGCTATCCGATCTCCCCTCAGTATTCTTTTCTCAAGACTAAGCATGCCCAGTTCTTTCAGTATTTTCTCTTAGAACCTTGTTTCCAGTCCCCCGATCATCCTTGTTGCCTTCCTCTAAACTTGCTCCAGTTTGTTAGCATCCTTCTAAAAGTGTGGTGACCCTATAATTGCTGTAATAGTAGCTTGTCTTATTGTGATTGGGTTCTTTCTCAGTTGGAGGCGGGTCTTTCTTTTCTGTGGGAAAAAAAGACGGAGACGAAGATAACGGTATAAACACATCTTCTTTATTCTTCTTAATTTCTGGATTATCTACATAATAAGGATCTAACAAACTCAACTCTGGTAACAACTTATAACTTTTGACATTCATCTCTTTCCCCTTTTCTCCATTCTTCATTCCCCTTTCGTCCCACGGAGATTTGGATAGGTTTGACTCCAAGTGGGGAAGCTCAAGGCTGCACAAACCGTCCCGCAACAAGGATGTTTCACATAATTCCCCTCTAGATAGGGCAGGTAACTGGTGGTACCAATGTACGTTACCTTCTTCTCTGTATCTTGGGAACAGGGAACCGCCACCATACTCCATCCTGTCTTGCATTTGGTTTTCCCTTTATCTCCCAAACTGACAGGATTAGGCAATAAGCCTCCTCCAGTTCGGAGGTTCGGGAACTCCCGGACTAGTTCCACCGGTTCATATCTTTGCCACAACCTTTCTTCTGTCTGAACACCTTTCTCCTCTCTCTTCACCTCACGTCTCCCTCCCTCTCTCTCTCCTTCCTCCCCCTTTATATTCTCGTCCCATCTCATCAAATCTAACTCCTCTCCTTTTCTGTCCTGTCTATTTTCTGCTAGGAATATTTCCACCGCTTTATTCCTCCCAGCTTCTTCTTCCTCTAATTGAATCAACTCCCCTACTGCGCAATTAGTCTCTAACTCTTCTCTTTTCTCCTTGGAGGATGGCACACTAAACTGGCCTCCTTCACACGCCCCCCCCCGACGAGTGGGCCGTCCTCTCTTCCGCACACGCGCCCCCTTCTCCCTGTCGGGAAAAATAATCTGCATTAGCATGAGCACTACCCTTACGATACTTTATCTCGAACGTAAAAGGTTGTAAACTCAAATACCATCGTGTTAATCTGGGATTTGAATCTTTCATGTGGTTTAGCCATTGTAAAGGAGCTTGATCTGTTATCAACACAAAGGGGGCTCCCAACAAATAATATCTAAGTGTCTGTATCGCCCATTTCACTGCCAACGCTTCTTTCTCAATGGTAGCATATTTCTGTTCTCTGTTATTCAACTTCTTACTGAGATACATGACTGGGTACTCTATTTCCCCCTTCTTCTGCGATAACACTGCCCCTACTCCTCTATCTGAGGCATCTGTTTGAACTATAAAAGGTATATCAAAATCTGGGGCATATCTACTGGGAAGTTTTGCCAAAATCTCCTTTAACATCTCAAAGGCTCTGTTTTCTTGTCTACCCCCACACAATCTTATGAGGTTTTCTTTTCCGAGTTAAGTCGCTAAGGGGAGCTGCAATTTGTGCAAAATTGGGGACAAACTGACGGTAATAACTGGCTAACCCTAGGAACTGTTGGACTTCCTTCTTGGTCTGTGGTCTCGGCCAAGCTGTTACTTTGTCAACCTTATCAGAGACAGGTTGTATCCTACCTTGTTCTACTTGAAATCCTAGAAACTTTACTCCCTTGTGGGCTATCTTACATTTCGTAGAATTAACTCTTAACCCAGCCTTCTTCAGTTCAGTCAAGACTTTCTTAAGGTGTTTTACATGCTCCTCCCAGCTGTTGCTATACACCAGAATGTCATCTATATATGCTCCTGCAAATTCTTTCACTGGCTCCAAAACTTTATCCATCAGCCTCTGGAAGGTGGCTGCTGCGCCATGTAACCCAAATGGCATACGCGAGAAATGGAACAAACCTTTTGGGGTGACAAAAGCAGTTTTTTCTTTATCATCCTGTCTGAGGGGTATCTGCCAATATCCTTTGGTCAAATCTAAGGAGGTCAGATACTCAGCCCTTCCCAAGCATTCTAACAGGTCATCTATCTTGGGCATGGGATAAGCATCAAACTTAGAAACTTCATTCAAGCGTCTGAAATCTATACAGAGACGCACACTACCATCAGGTTTGGGTACCACCACTGGATAACTCCTCCAGGGGCTGTTAGATGGTTCAATCACTCCCAAATTCAACATGTCTTCTATTTCTTTGTTAATGGTTTCTTTCAAATGATGGGGCCAATTTCTACTTCCAGATCTCACAATTACTTGGGGGTTAGTCTTAATAGGGTGTTCTATTAAAGTGGTATACCTTGGTAAACCTGAGAATACTTCTTGGAATTGTTGTTCAATCTCCTCTAACTGTTTCCGTTGTGACCCCTCTAACTCTGGACTTATCTCAAGTTTAAGACCTGGTTCAAGACAGTTGCTAGCCTCAGGACCAAAGTCCTCCTCTCCTACTTCTCCCCATAATGCCTCCCTTTCTTTCCATTCTTTCAACAGGTTCACATGGAAAATCCCCTTCTTTTTTGTCTTATCGGGCATCCAAATTTCATAGTCTACCGGTCCTACTTTCCTGAGTACCTCGTATGGTCCCTGCCAGGTTGCAAACAATTTGGCTGACTCTGCGGGCATAAGGAGCAACACTTTTTGTCCTGGTTCAAATTGTCTGAGTTTAACCTTGGCGTCATATCTCCTTTTTTGTCCAACTTGTACTCTTCGTAAATTATCTTTAGCTATCTCTGCGACTTTTCTCAAGTGTTCACGCATTTCAATAACATGTTGTACCACAGATTGTGCTTCGTCTCTCCCACTTTCCCATTTCTCCTTCACTAAATCCAATATACCTCTAGGGTTCCATCCATACATCATCTCGAAAGGTGTGAATCCAGTAGAGGCCTGTGGCACTTCTCGAACCGCAAACATCAAAGGGGCCACTAGTACATGCCATCTCCTAGGTTTCTCCATGACCAACTTTCTCAACATACATTTTAAAGTCTTATTGAACCTTTCTACCAATCCGTTAGTTTGTGGAAAATAAGCCCTAGTATGATTTTTCAGGATGCTCATAATATAAGCCCTACCCCCAGAAGAAGCCCCAGTTAAGTGAAACCTCGCCCTCCACCCTTGTACAGCAACCAGAAGAAGATGACATGACTGTATTTGACTAAATGTAGATTGTTGTACATGAAAAAAATAAAACATCCCCTGAAAATAAGCCCTAATGCGTTTTTTGGAGCAAATTGATTGATGCCATTGATTTCTGTGGGTTCACTTGAGTTGGGACCCACAATAGCTTTAACTTGGTTCTTCCTGCAGACCCCGGTGCACAGAATCCTTGGTGGGACACCATTACTCAATATTTTTTTGGAAGCTTCTCAAGCCGGGCATTTCCCAACCCCTTCCTGGACTTTGTGTGCCTTTCTGTGGACGCCTCTCTTTGTTGCATTTTGTTTACTTATTAACTTTGCTTTAGCTCATCTAGCCTCTGAAACTACATTTTAGGAGACAAAGAGGAGAGGAGGGGAGAAGGTTTTACAGCACACTCTGCTCCGTGGCTGCCTCCTTTCCCCAGAGAACGAAATGGAGAAGATGTTAGGAAACCTCTTCCTTATACTTGCTTCCCTCGCAGGAGCTCTGGCCCAGACAGGTAGGTACAGACTGGAAAACATACAGATCCCAAATCTTTCTCCTGTAAAATGTTGTATAAATGATCTGTTCAGTGCCGGGTAATGAGAGGATATAAAAAAATCTTCAAACGTTTTGTCAGACTGAAAGCATGGGTGGATAAGACCTTTTAAAGTATTAAAAACTGGAGACGGTTTGAGTTCGGCAGGACCTTTCATTGTTGAGACATGGAGGGACTTGAAAACTTGCATGCTTTTGATGGCCCAATCAAGGCATCACCCACCTTTGTTTTTGGAATTTGTGCAGGCCTACGCAGGTTTCCCTGTCTTTTTTCTAGTTTGTGTTTTGGAGAATACAAAATAGGGAGCAAGACTTTATTTCCTCTTGAGATTAGGTGAGCTTTGTGCTGGCTGTTTCCACCGTCAACTGTATTTTCCCGTTTCCCGGCTTATTATCCTATTTTGCAATACTACCAGTTACCTTAGGGCTCGATCACGCATGCCAAAAGAATCATTTCATTTTCATCCCTTTTAGGAATTGATATATTTTTACATGCAGTCACCTGGTATATATGCCGTTCACATGGCTGTCAGTTCAATCAGTACATTTCTTGCTATTTGTACTATCTGGAGGCTACATGTGCCATCTTATATAAATCGGTTCATTTGCCATCCTGTTTCTGGGGGTCCCCACTGTGAGGAGGAACCACTTCCCAACAGAAAAGAGGAGTGTGAGCTGTCCCCTCCAGTGCCCACAACAGAGGGATATGAGACAGCGTATACGCTGATACCAGCAGTGGCCCAACTGAGAGTAGAGGAGAAAGAGAGCGGGAAAGAAGAGTGAGAGGAGGGTGAGAAATGGGAGGAGCCAATAGTAGAAGAATATCTGGTGACAGGGGCTGAGGAGAATTTAGAAGGTGAAAAGGAGCTAGACTGGGAGACTGAGGGGGCAAAGGAGGAGGAGAAAAGGCAAAGGAAGGAAGGATTTGAGGTACATCTGGGGAAAGCAGAACCAGTGGAATGGATGGTGTATATCTATCCCAAGAAGGAAGATCGGTGGAAGAAGGGGGCCAGGCCAGTGGTGATGCCTCAGCCAGAAATTCCCATGGAGGGAGAGTGGGCTCGGCACCCCTGTTGCAGCACCATATGCCCCAGTCTGAGGAGGCCCACAAGAAAGCCCACAGATCGCGAATGGTTTGGAGTGAAACCCCAATGGTGAACTCTTTCATGCCGCCTGAGTTAAGGGACAGTTATGTTAAATGCAAAGAAACTGAGGGACCTGTTGTTCCAACTGAAGTTGTTCATAGTACTCCATTGTTTGAAAATAAAAGAAGTGTTTGTGAAAAAGGACTATCTTCACTTTTTGGGAAACAAAAGGGGGAATGGGGTTTTCCCAAATTTGAACCCACTCACACCCACTGCACTAAAATTTTCTTTAAAAAACTTGTAAGTGATATATCAGTATTTTCCTGTCACTTCCAACTGTTACTCGATGCACAACCTGGTGTATATGTCACCTGCCCTTCCCTTTTAAATTTTCACTTCCTGATTCCTTTCTCCACTTTCTATTTTTCTCCCCCTCCATTTTCCTTCTCTCCTTCTTCCCTTTTGCCTTCCCTCCTTTACTCACTTGTCCCCTTTTCTTTATTTCCCTGCTTCTGTCTCCCTCTCAGTTTTTGGCTTTCATTTTTCTTTTCCCTTTTGAACAGTGTCAGGAGGAGGAAGTGGGTTTTTAAAAACCTGCAAAGTCTGTGAAGATCAGGGTTAAGAAAAGGACAGACATTCATGTGATGCCCCTTTCTTTCTCCCCTCCAATAGTTCAAAGCAGGAAATGGCTCTTCCCCTGCCCAAGCTCTCTTTCTCCTTCATTTTCTTACATTTGCGGAGGGGGAGGAGAGTCTGTTGCCTTCTGAGCACGGTATATGTGTTGTTTTTGTGGCTTCTACTCTTGCTGCTATAAGTGATTTTTTAATATCCCTTTAATTATTTTTTTTTAAGGATACAAATGCAGTGGCCATGAAGTGGCCACAGAGCCTAAAAACTCAGCTCCTTTGCAAAGTAAATAAACCAACAACAACATTCACACACATTGAAATGGTAATAATTGATGTAATACATGATTGGTACATTTTAAAACAACCCTGTTGGCAAAGTGGGAAAAACCCAATTGGCTGGCCAAATGAATCTATCGTACCCATGCGCCATGTGAATGGAAATTTATAAAATGATTTAAATAACAGCAGAATTGATATAACGGGGGTTCTTTTGGCATGTGTGACTGAGCCCCAGATTTGACTAAAACCAAAACCAAACCAAAAGTGTTTGGGTACTGTGGTGTTTACTCCATGACCCCTGCTTGTTTCACCAAACACAGAGCTCACGAAGGTATCCCAACACGCCCTTTAACACGCTGCCACCAGTTGATCTCTTTATCAACCTATATTTCCTATGAAAGACTGAGGTCCATTCAGTACTGAACTTTTAAACAGAAACAGGTTTCTTGATTACAAGTTATTTTAGAACTAGTTCTTAAGCACATTCTTAAAGTTACACAAAGCTTCAGTATTTTACTTTAACCTCTCCTATCTTAATTAATACAGGTCACACTCTGACTAATCACTCCTTAAACACTCTCTCTGCCTCAAACCCCAAACTGTTTCTTCTCTAGCTCTCTCTGAATGAACTAACTAGACTCTGACTCACCCCTCCCTTCTAGTTTCTCTGGCTCCGCCTCCCAACAGCTCTCATTGGTACATGCCAATAATCTTCTACCTGAGCCAAAGCAGGGTTATTGCTACAGGTATATTTAACACTAACACATTTCAGTGTGTTTTTGTTGCTGCTAAAACATGAACACAGCTTCCTCTCTGAAATTTGACTTTACACTTTGTGATCTAGATTCTAGAACATTTATTTAGTATTAACTTTTGTGGACAGTAGAACATTTTACGAGATGTATGGGATGTAGCCTCATAGATTACATGCATCATTATCATCCATATTTATATCTTAAAACACACAGAAGAACAAGCCTTGCTGAGGGAAAATCAGCATGGCTTCTGTAAGGGCAAGTCTTGCCTCACAAACCTTTTAGAATTCTTTGAAAAGGCCAACAGGCGTGTGGATGTGGGCGAACCCGTGGATACTGTCTATCTGGATTTTCAGAAGGTGTTGGACACGGTCCCTCACCAAAGGCTGTTGAGAAAACCCCACAGTCAGGGGATAAGAGGGCAGGTCCTCTTATGGACTGAGAATGGGTTGAGAACCAGGAAGCAGAGAGTGGGTGTCAATGGGCAATTTTCACAATAGAGAGAGGTGAAGAGCAGTGTGCCCCAGGGGTCTGTCCTGGGACCGGTGCTTTTCATCCTCTTCATAAATGACCTGGAGACAGGGATAAGCAGTGAGGTGGCCAAGTTTGCAGATGACACAAAACTTTTCCGGGTGGAGAAGACCAGAAGGGATTGTGAAGAGCTCCAGAAGGATCTCTCCAAACTGGGAGAATGGGTGGCAAAATGTCAAATGCCTTTCAATATAAGAAAATGTAAAGTAATGTGCATTGGGGGAAAAAATCAAAACTTTAGTTATCAGCTGATGGGTTCTGACTGAGCTGTCCGTGGCGGATCAGGAAAGAGAACTTGGTGTGCTGGTGGACAGCTCGATGAAAATGTCAACCCAGTGTGCGGCAGCAGTGAAGAAGGCCAATTCAATGCTAGGGATCGTTAAAAAGGGGACTGAAAATAAAACAGCTAACATTATAATGCCATTGTACAAAACGCTGGTAAGGCCGCACCTGGAGTATTGCATACAGTTCTGGTCGCCGCACCTCAAAAAAGACAGAGTGGATCTGGACAAGGTGCAGAAGAGAGAGACTCAAATGATGACTGGGCCGGGGCACCTCCCTTATGAGGAAAGGCTACACCGTTTGGGGCTCTTTAGTCTAGAGAAAAGGTGCCTGAGGGGGGACCTGATTGAGACGTCTAAAATTATGCAGGGGATGGATAAAGTGGATAGAGGGAAACTCTTTTCCCTGTCATGCAATACCAGAACCAGGGGACATCTACTACAATTGAGTGTTGGGAGAGTGAGAACAGACAAAAGAAAATATTTCTTTACCCAGCGTGTTGTTAGTCTGTGGAACTACTTGCCACAGGAAGTGGTGATGGCATCTGGCCTAGATGCCTTTAAGAGGGGATTGGACAGATTCCTGGAGGAAACGTCCATCGCAGGTGACAAGCCACAATGGGGATGTATAACCTCCAGGCTTAAAAGAAAGGGACCTCCAAATGCCAGATGCAGGGGAGGGGGATCGGGAGACAGGAATCTCGTGTTCTCGTGTGCTCCCAGAGGCATCTGGGAGATACAGGAAGCTGGAGTAGATGGGCCCTTGGCCTGATCCAGCAGGGCTCTTCTTATGTTCTTATCTATAGAATATATGCACACATACAGGGAGTGGCATTTTAAATGGCTTTAATGGTTTTATTCCTAACTTACAGCAACTCTAATAGGGTTTTCAAGGTCCGTGAGGCATTTAAGGAGAGGTTTTACCAGTTCCATTCCTCCAGAGAGTCTCTACGGGAGAGCAGGGGAATAAAACCCGGTCCATTGCTCTATCTCTACAGCACGCTAGGTACTCTGAATTCCTTTAGCCGCTGATTTTTTGTGTGTGGTCATACTGTAAATCCCTCTCTGCCCCCCCCCACCAGCCTGCCCCTTCCTCCTCACCTCTCAACCCCACCCATGGCCAAGTCTTGCCTCTCACTCCTCCTTATCCAGCCCCCCCCAAGCCAGCCAGTCAGCCATGAGAGCCAAGGAGGAGCTTCCATCACTGCCACACATGAGCCCCACAGCAGGAAGAGAAAAGAGCTTGGCTGGGGGGGGGCAGGGTATGCAAGCAAAGGAGAGGGTGGAGTACATGAAGAAGGGAACCAGGAAGGGGGGGTTGAGTTGGTGACCTCCCCCCCGCAAACACTTTGCGACCCCTCGGGTGGGGGGTTCATGTTGGGAACCTGTGCTGTAGTTGGTGTGGCTGGAAGGGACCTTTCTGGGTGGGAGTGACTGTCAATCTGTCTACCGCTAACCGATCATTCCTTCCTGTCTTTGAATTTAAAGAGAGCCCCATCTCTCTGCTGAGTGTTCCCCCCTTTCATCCCCTGAAGGCAGCTGTTTGCTTGCTGTTTAGGTGGTTCTACGTATATGTGCAATAAAGAAAGCAGTATGCACAAGTCTGCAATTTCAGGCAACTATAAATAAAGAAATGTGTTTTTATTCTTTCTCCTGAAATGTCTCAGAGTGAGCTATTGAGACTCTAAGTGCCAGTTAATGAGAAAGGGGTGGACTCTCTGGGGAACTTGTCGCTATTCTACTCTGTGGAACGCTGTACTTTTGCTATATAGCAAAAGAGAATTTTATCAGAAACTCAACACTCTGAAACATTTTGCAGATAGGATTACTTAGATAAACATAACAAAGCGGATAATGTAGCTCAATGGAAAATATTGTATAAAAAAAATATGCTCCCCCCCCCCCCTTGAACATTTGTTTTTACTTAAAGTAGTGGAATGATTGGGGTTTGTGCCACTCCAGGGATCTCAAGAGAGCCAATACTTCTGGGTGTTCTTCCAAGTCCCTGTGAGGTCTTAGGTAAAGGTAAAGGTTCCCCTTGACATTTAGTCCAGTCGTGTCCGACTCTAGGGCGCGGTGCTCATCCCCGTTTCCAAGCCATAGAGCCAGCGTTTCGTCCGAAGACAGTTTCCGTGGTCACGTGGCCAGCGCGACTAGACACGGAACGCCGTGACCTTCCCACTGAGGTGGTACCTATTTATCTACTCGCATTTTTGCATGCTTTCGAACTGCTAGGTTGGCAGGAGCTGGGACAAGCCACGGGAGCTCACTCCGTCGCACGGATTTGATCTTACAACTGCCAGTCTTCTGACCTTGCAGCACAGAGGCTTCTGCGGTTTAACCCGCAGTGCCACCACATCCCTTAATTTGTGAGGTCTTACCCCTCTCTTATTTCTTCCCCAGGCTTGGATGAAAAAGTCTTCGTATTCCCGAGGCCTTCAGACACTGACTATGTTCTTCTCAAGCCTTCCCTGGAAGCGCCGCTGCAGCATTTCACCGTGTGCCTCAGTTTCTTCACTGACTTGGAGCGCTCGTTCTCCCTCTTCTCTGCTGCTTCTCATCAACACGACAACGAGATCCTTGTCTTCTTCGTAGCTCCGAATAAGTATGAGGTCTGTGTGGGTGGCTCATGCATCACTTTCCGTGTACCCAAAATCACAGAGGAGACCAGCAGCCATTGGGAAACAGCCTGCGCAACGTGGGAGTCCACTACAGGGATCGTTCAGCTCTGGATCAATGGGCAGCTCTTGCCCAGGAAAGGAATAGCCAGAGGACACTCGATCCCAGCAAATCTGGTGGTCATGATAGGGCAGGAGCAGGACTCTTTCGGGGGATCTCTTGATGCTGAGCAGTCCTTTGTTGGGGAAATGGCTGAAGTTTATATGTGGGACACAGTGGTGCCTCCCGAACAGCTGAGAAGAATCAGGAGGGATACGATGCCCAAGCCACTGGTGGACTGGACGGCACTGAAATATGAAATAAAAGGCTACGTGGTGATAGAGCCCACTTTGCAATGAGCCCTAAAAGCAGGGAGGGCATCCTCCGTTGAACTGGTTAGGCCGACACAATGGGTGTGCTGGGAAACTGAATGCAACCTACCCAGTTAGCGAGGACAGCATGGAAGCTGTTTTTCTAGTCTGCTTGGGACATGCATTTGTGTCTGACCCCCAAACTTACCAACATCCCTGGTTTTCTCTGTAGGATCTTTGGTTAGGTGGCATCCATTAATTAGAATACGCTTTTCTTTTGAATTTCCCTGATCGTTGTTATCTGGAGGCGCACATTGTAAGTACATCATATTCATTAGCAGTGGTCCCCAACCGTTTTAACACCGTGGACCGGTTGGGGAAGGCGGGGCACCCCCCCCCGCCACACTCGCACACATACACGAAGGAGCGGGTGCACTCTCGCAGGCATGGGCGCACTTGCGCACATGTGCAAAGGGCAGGGGGCACTCGGGGGCACTCACGCGCATGCGCGAAGGGGTGGGGGGCACTTGCACGGCAGCGCAGGCATGCGTGAAGGGGCTGTGCAGGGGGGGTGCGTGCGGAGGGTGTGGGAGATCTGTCTCTGCGACCCGGTCCGGCCCAGGCCATGGACCAGCACTGGGCCACGGACCAGGGGTTGGGGACCCCTGCATTACAGTCATCATCTATGTCATGGATTTTTAATTTTTTAATTTCTTTTTTATTATCTGTTCTGCCATTGTACTTTAGATCTTAATGGTTTATAGATATTTGGGAATAAATAAATAATGGAAAGCAATGAGGCTTTAAAGGAATCACCAGTAATTCGCTCCAGTACATTTACAGATGTGCTGTTTGGGTTTGAATGGACTCTGGCTTCCCAGGAGAGACCTTTTCTTTCTACTCTGCGGTCCCAGCAAAATCACATGCCGAGCCTCAGAAGCTGCTGTTAGAAGGAGGAGAGGGAAACCTCAGAGAGCAGAATGAGAAATGTCATCCCTCATGAAAGACCTTTTGCAGTTTTATGCAGACTAGTTAGCACAGGAGGAAATTGTGAAGCCAGGAGCAGGAACAGGGGGTCCTCCCGATGTTGTTCGGAGATGGCAGCTCCCATCAGCCCTGGTCAGCAGCATGGGCCACAGGATAACGGGAGTTGCAGCCCAACAGCATCCAAAGGACTGTGCAAACATTCCCATCCTGGCTTCAAGTCCCCAATCCCTGTGGATTTGCACGCCATGCATCAGGTCAAATAGTAAACAAAACAGCAACGGGGCCTGTAGAGAGGAAGCTGGGCCTGATCTCACTCCCAGGCTTCCTGTGTGCAAATTCAAAGAAGAGCATTTGAATTTGAATACCACAGGGATGTATTTGTAAAGGCACTACTTTGTCATCTCTTGGTTGGTCCTAATTAGGAACTGGACCTTATTCTGAACATTCCTGTGTGGCATCTGTTTGTTTGTTTTTTCCACACCTTGCCCGATGAGACTCGAACTCTTTCAGCCTGTGATGCCAGATTTGGTGGACAAAGCGCTTGATCGCTGTTGGGCCACCACCTCCTCCCTTGACCCTTGCCTGGCCTGGCTAATCAAAGCAGCCACGCCTATAACAACTGAATGGGCCACTGCAATACTTAATGAGTCTCTCCTTGAGGGCAAGGTTCCTCCTGCCCTCAAGGAGACACTCATTAGGCCCATTAGGAAGAAACCAAATTTGGCGGCGGACGACATTGGCAACTACAGGCCCGTCGCCAATGTTTCTTTCCTTAGCAAAGTGGTGGAGAGGGTGGTGGCTGATCAGCTGCAGGCTCTTTTGGATGAAACCAATGCCCTGGACCCATTTCTGTCAGGCTTCAGGCTGCGCCACGGTACGGAAACGGCACTGGTCACGCTGTTGGATGACCTGTTGAGGGAGGCTGATGGGGGCAATATGTCCTTGTTGGTCCTCCTCGACATTTCAGTGGCCTTTGATACCGTCGACCACGGTATCCTCCTGGGGAGGCTCTCGGAGTTGGGAATCGGTGGACAGGCACTTGCCTGGCTCCGATCCTTCTTGGAGGACCTCCCTCAGCGAGTTCAGCTTGGAGAGAGTGTTTCGGCCCCGTGGAGCCTCAATTGTGGGGTTCCGCAGGGTTCGATCATCTCTCCAATGCTGTTTAACATCTATATGAGGCCGCTGGGAGGGGTCATCAGGGGGTGTGGGGCTTCGTGCCATCAGTACGCTGATGACACCGAGCTCTACATCTCCTTTTCACCTTCCTCAGTGGATGCCGTCCCGTCCCTTGAGCGCTGCCTGGAGGCTGTACTGCGGTGGATGCGGGAGAATGGGCTGAGGCTGAACCCGGGCAAGACGGAGGTCCTGAGGGCGGGTGGCCCCTCCATCTGCGGTTTGGGAAACTCCCTCTCTTTTGGGGGGACAACTCTCACCGCAAAGAGTGAGGTTCGCAGCTTGGGAGTACATCTGGACCCGGCGCTTACCATGGAGACCCAGGTGGCGTCAGTGGTCCGCTCCGCCTATTTCCATCTGCGACGGATAGCCCAGCTGCGTCCCTATCTTGATGTTGGGGCGCTTACCACTCTGGTCCATGCACTCGTAATCTCGAGATTAGACCACTGTAATGCACTCTACGTGGGGCTACCTTTGAGGTTGTTGCGGAAACTTCAAATGGTGCAAAATGCGGCGGCCAGACTTCTCACTGGGATGAGAAGATACCAGCATATCTCTCCCACTCTGGCCGCCTTGCATTGGCTGCCCATTCGTTTCCGCATCCACTTCAAAGTGTTAATGATGACTTATAAAGCCCTAAACGGTTTAGGACCTCGATACATGGCGGAACGCCTTCTCCCACCTAGATCTACCCGAGTCACTCGTTTTAGCCAGGAAAGACGGCTGAGGGGCCTAACGCCGAGAGAGGCCCGGAAAGAAAGAACAAGAAACCGGGCCTTCTCGGCAGTGGCCCCTCGGCTATGGAACACCTTGCCATCAGAAATCACCCTGGCACCCTCGCTGGGTGTTTTTAAGAGTCATTTAAAGACTTGGCTCTTTAGGCAGGCCTTCCCTCCAGTCAACACTTGATTCTTTTCCTCTTTAGTTTTCCTTTTTCTCCATCTTGAATTTCCAAAATTGTTGATTCAATCATGTAATAGTTTTTATGATATATTTTGATAAGTAATAACGATGCTTTTATATGATTGTATTTTATGATGTTTTATTACTGTTTGTAAGCCGCCCCGAGTAGACTTTGTCTAGAGGGGCGGGGTAGAAATCAAATAATAAATAAATAAATAAATAAATAAGCAAACAACATAGCAACCTACAGTTTCAATATACCCTTGGCTTTCTCCCTGTCCAAAGTCCCGCCTCCCACAGGGCAGACCTGAGAACATGAGCTGTAGGACTCACTGGACTGTCTCTTGCCACAACATTGCAAATGGACTCCAAACGGGTACTTCATGTGCTGACTGTTGTGCCACAACAGGCAGAATGCGAGCACAAGGAACTTCTAGCTTCCTGCTGCTGGTGGTGACTTGGAGGCCAGTTTCATGGCATCAGCTAGACTAGAGTGTAAAGCTGCCGGCCCTATGGTCCTTAAGGACAATAAGGATCAAGCAATCAAGGCGACATGACAGACTCTTCAGAAAGTTGGTAATTGTGTTTCTTTTAAATGGTAGATGCTATATTTCTTTTTGCTCTTTTTTTAAAAAAAATAGGCTTCTGAATTGTGTTCATTTTGTTTTATTGTGTGAGCTTATTTAACAGTGTTCAAATTACTGTAATTTATTGCAGGGTTTGTAGATGTATCTTTTTCAAAACCTGTACTGAAAGCTGCCCTTGGTTGTACAAGGGAGAAAGGCAAGTTAAAAGAAGTGAAATGAATGAATAATGCATAACTTTGAGCTGGAATTGATAGATATAAGGAGCCATAGCAAGGAGACCAAACAGGAATATCAGTTGCATTGGGTTTTAAGCAAGGACACTGCAGGGACTTGAACCCTATCCTGGAAGCCAGGCGTGCCAACCACCAGTGCCTTTTGCTTTTGGGGGGGGGGGGCAACGCAAGCAGGTTGTAAGGAGGGAGCAAATGCAAAGAAGAAAAAGAAGTGCTTTGTAAGGAAGACTCAATATTCCTTAGAGATAAGCTGCCCTGCGCATTGGTAGCTGCTTTGCTGAGATGCGAGAAATTGTAACCAATGCACATAGTCCTCAAGGACCAATGAACCGCTGCATACTTTTGTTCTTTTTTAGAACTTTATAAAAACTTGAACCCTGCTGATCTCAGGGTCCCCATCCTGCTGGGCACCCGAGTGCGCACTTGTTTTACCTGAATAAACCTGTTGCCCTTTCCTCCAAGAAACTGTCCGCTTATTATTATTGCTTGAGACTTGACTTAATAGAATTGGCCAAGACACTGAGCTCCGGGAGTAAGAAGGTGAAAAGGAAACCCGAGCGAACACAAGAGTGTTGTCTCAGGAAAAGAAAAACCTTGCGGAGAAGCAGTGAAATCTGCTCTATAAATCTTCCACTTCTGATCACTCACTTCTTGGGACCTCAAAGAGCCTTATCACAGAGTTGCAAACAAACCCACCACAGGCAAAGAAGAGGCAACTACCTCTTTGCCACACACATCCCATAATCATAATGAGGGGAAAGACTCAAGCATGTTGGGATATGTACAATTCAAGGCTGGAAGGACTCCTGCCAAAATGCTGCGCTCTAGAAATTTCCAAATGATCCTCTGTGCAGGCACAGAAGCCCATGTGTGGGAGTTCACAGATGACCACTCAAAGAACCAGAGTTAGAGTTGCCACTGCAACCCATCATGTTATCCTTGGTGTGGAAAGAGAAGTGTGATGGAACCCTCACCTATTTTGCCCAGCAACCACAGAAGAAATGTGATTGGCTGGAAGAAGTCAGAAGGAGAACCAATCCACAGGTCCCAACAGGTGATATATAAACTAGAGCTGGAGGTTTCAGAGAGTTAACCAAGGGAGGTTTGGGGAGTTAACCAGAAGGAGTTAAATCCTATCAAGGGAAAAGTAGGCTGGATTTCAAAGTAACATAATTTATTTTGTAGCAGAGAAAGTTGGTTCTGGGTAGAAAAGTTGACAATATTATTAATGTAACATCAAGCTGAAGGATGTACCTTTTAACTGTTGAGCTATTTAAACAAAGAACTTACTTTTGTGCTTAAATTTAAAACAGCTTGACTCTAATGATTTGGGCTTAAGGCAAGCCTAAAGAAAGGAAAGGGCAGTTTAAAGGTGATTAACCAGGATAGGGCTGGTCACATAAATTAGCGACAGTGTTGTGAGATACGAAAAATCCAGTAGAGATAATTTTTTTAAGAGCCAGGAGAGGTCTGAGGAAAATCCCAAGTGGTAGATTTAGAGACCCAGGGTAGAGGAGCAGGATCCAAAGATCTGGTGTAGATTTTGGAGCTCCTGAGGAGGACTTGGGCAAATTGATAGACCTGTTGGCTGGAAATTCTAACTCTGGAAAGAATTAAGAACTATTTGAAAAGGTCAGTTGCCCTTTCAGCTAACACGATTCTCTGAGGTACAAATTTATGGTAAATGGTACGAGAATCGGAGGTAAGCTGAGGGAAGACCAAGTTAATTAAGCAGTAGTCTCCTGAGGTAAACATTTAGGTAACGTAAGGAGACTCTGAAAGAACTAAATTCAGCAAAGCAATTCTCTGAGGAAAACGTCTGAGGTAAACTGGTAGGAGAATTGCTAGGAAAGCTGAATAAGATAAACAACAACTGAAGCAGTGTTTTCCTAAGGTAAAAAGTTTGGGTAATGTAAGATGACACTGAGAAAACTTAGTTCAGCAGAGTAATTCTCTGAGGTAAAAGTCTGAGGTAAAAGTAGTAGAAGTGCTGAAAAGCTGTCTGAGCTTAACAACAACTAGTACAGTGAACCCCTGAGGTAAAAGTTTTGGGTCAAGTAAGGAGTCCCTGTGAAAACTTATCCTGGAAAAAGAAAAAAGTGTCAGGAACTGTTTTAACATATTTCCTGAGGTAAATGCTTAAAGCAATTGTAAGGAAATATGAATACATGCCTCCTAAAAAGTCAGAAATGGAAACCCAGATTCAAGAAGTAGACCAAGCTGTTGAGGGATTTAGGGGAGTTACACCCACAAGCCCTGTTCTTCTTGATGAGCCAGAGAATTTGGAAATCTGGAAAATTAAGAAAAAAATGGAAAAGGAAATGGAATTAGAGAAGGAAATGAGATTAAGGTAATTGGAAACTGAGAAAGAAAAAAGAGGCAGAAAAGGAACAGAGGAGATTAAGGGAATTCAAAGTGAAGAAGGAAAAGGAAAAGCTGGAAAAAGAAATGGAAATGGAGAAAATGAGATTAAGGGAGAAAGAAATGGAATTTTAGTTAAGAATGAGGGAATTAGAATTGGGAGCAAATTCCTCAAATAATAACAATAGTACCAATAGTTCTCCTCAGATAGATATGAAGCGATTTCCCAGATATTAGAAAGGGGTAATGTTGACTCTTTTCTCACAAATTTTGAAATAACTTGTGCAGAGTAAGAAGTTCAAGATGAAGAAAAAAATGGGGTATTTTTGATCTCAGATTTGTGGTGGCTTAGCAGAGATATATGGAGAAATGGAAGAAGCCCAGTATTATGAATTATTTAAACGCAGAGTAAAAGATGCAGTTTGACTGCAGAACACCACAGAAGGGAGCTAAGAATTTTTTAAAAAAGAATGATTCACGCAGTTAGGATGTAGATTAGTCAAAGAGGATTTAATTAGATTGATTGGACTAGAACAATGTTATTTGACTCTGCCTCATGATCGCATGTGTTTGGTACAAGAGAGGCAACCAAAAAAATGTGGCTAAAGCTGCAGAAATGATGGATAGATTAGTAACACTGAAAGAAATTAAACATCCTCAGTACAGTGGAAAAAGGAGTGAAAAAAGATGGCCAGGTGATAGAAACAAAATATCTGAAGAGCAGTATAGAAAGGACAGTTCTCCTCAGCAGAGTGAGGGAGTGGCTAGAGAAAAACAGTTTAATAAAGAAAAAATAGGAAGTAAAAGTTGCTTCAGATGTGGTAAGGAAGAACATTACAAGTTTCAATGTGTAGAGAACATGGGCAGGCTGTATGTTTCCAAACTGAGTTCAGAAACTAACGAGTTACAAAATGGAGAGGGTAGCTGGCAGGTTGCTATGGAAACTGAACTGCCAGAGAGGACAGAAGCCATGCAGAAAGCAAGTGGAACACTGTTATTATGTTACAGTAAATACAGATTTAGCAGAAGAATATGGAGAGAGGATTTAGATCCAGGACAAAGTTGTGTGGGGGTTAAGAGATACATCCTCACGATTGTGTGTGTGTCACCCTCAAGTGATACCCAAGGAAAATGTGTACATTCACGAAAGTGACTTATTAAAAGGTCTAGGAGCACTACCAGTTTCTGTCCCTATGGCTAAGGTAAATATTCAGTATACGTAAGAATTGGAATTGGGAATGATAGGTGTGTTTTATGATATCCCAATCCAATGTCTAATTGACAATGATTTGGCTAGGCATATAAAAAATGTGTCTTGACTTGAACTCAGGACACAAATAAATCCTTGAAGCAAGATGAGAAGGAAACTGGGAAATAACAACTCGTTGAAAAGAATTATCTTGCAGATAGGCATACAAACTCTGTTGAGTCAGATAGCCAGGGGAAGAAAATAATCTGTATGTTTTTAAGGAACAAATAACTTCAGAGTTGGCAAAAGAGCAACAGGCAGATGACTGTTTACAACCATTATTTGCCTTGTTGAGTCAACACCCTTAGAACTGTCACCAAAAAACACAGAAAGGTTTATCTTGGTGAAGGATAAGCTATATAGGGAGACAACGGGTAAACACCAACCGATAGTAGTTCCAATTGAGAAGTCAGAGAAAATTAAAGCTAATTACCTCATACGGGACAGTTATAAAAAAGATAGAACCTAAAATAAGTTAAGAGGGAGTTTCTGCTTTAGTAAAAGGACTTATATGTTGAAAAGTATGTTCATAAGTATGAGTTGGATCAAAATAAATATTTTAAATCTGGACAAACAAGGAAAAGGTTAGTGTGACGTTCGCCCTCGTGGCCCCTGCTTGTTTCCCCAAACACAGAGCCCACAAGGTACCTCAGCATGCCCTCTGATACGCTGCCACCAGTTGATCTCTTTTATCAACTTAGTTTACTTAGAAAAGACGAAGGTCCATCCAGTACTGACGTTTCAACAGAACAAGTTTATTAATTACAGATGGTTTCTGGAATAATTCATAAGCACATTCTTCAAGATTCATCTATCATCAATATTAAGATGATGATATCTTGATATCTTAATATCACCTCTCTCAAGGAGGTAAGAGGGACGGCTTGTAGACAAAGGGCCTTTTCGGCAGCTGCCCCCAGACTATGGAATGCCCTCCCGACTGAGATTCGTCTGGCGCCGACGCTGATGACATTTTGGCACCAGGTCAAAACCTTCCTGTTCCAGAAGACTTTTAATTGAAATAATATCAACTGTGGGTCCTGATGGCAATTTTTAGAGTATCTATTTAATTGTATTTTAATTGTTTTATCTTTTTATTGTATTTTAATTGTATTTTAATTGTTGTAAGCCGCCCAGAGACCTTTGGGTAGAGTGGACGGCATATAAGTTAAATAAATAAATAAATAAATAAATATTAACCTTCTATATTATTTATCACAGGTTACACTCTAACTGATTACTCCTCAGACCCCCCAAACTATCCTTAACATTACAACCTTACAGAAATACAACATAATTATGAAACTTTTACATAGACAGTTAAACGGTTACTCAATAGTCCATTCAGGTTTATTTTACAAGTCCTTGAATCATTCGCCTGGCCTCCTGGATAGTGCATCCGTGACAATGTTGTGGGCTCCCTTTACACTTTTTATGTCAAAGTCAAAGTCCTGTAGCAGAAGGGCCCATCTCATCAGTTTACTATTAGTTCTCATTGACCGCATCCACAGTAAAGGTGAATGGTCAGTACATAGTGTAAATCTGCATCCCCAGATGTATGGTTTAAGTTTCTGTAAAGTCCAAACAATTGCTAGGCACTCCTTTTCAATAGTTGACAGATGTTTCTCTCTCGGCTGTAATTTCTTACTTATATACGTTACCGGATGCAAAGTTCCTTCTCCGTCTGCTTGGCAAAGCACCGCTCCCAGTCCGACGTTCGATGCATCCGTGAAGATGGTGAACTCCCGGCTGTAGTCAGGTGTGCTGAGGACTGGTCCGGTCGTTAACGCCTCCTTCAGCTGGTCAAATGACTGCTGGCACTCAGGGGTCCATATGATGCTCTCTGGCTCATTCTTCCTCGTGAGGTCCGACAATGGGGCAGAGATCGCACTGAAGTGTGGGAAGAACCGCCGATAATAGCCTGCCAATCCCAGGAAGGATCTGACCTGCTTTTTGGAAGTGGGGTTTGGCCATTTAATGATCGCCTCGATCTTAGAGTCCAGGGGTTTGATCACTCCCCCACCCACTAAATTTACTTGCTTTTACAGTCAAACCAGCTCTCTGGATTCTTTGCAGCACTTGATCGAAATGTTCTTTGTGCTCAGCCCATGTCTGACTAAAAATGCTGATGTCATCCATATAGGCGACTGTAAACTCTCCCAGGCCATGTAAGGTCTTGTCTACCAATCTTTGGAAAGACGCAGGACCATTTTTTAATCCGAAAGCCATGACCCGGAATTCAAACAGGCCTAGAGGACTCCAGAAAGCAGTTTTCTCCTGGTCCTCGGGGTGCATCTGAATCTGCCAAAATCCTTTGGTGAAATCAATGCATGAGATGTAATTGCACCCTCCTATTGTCTCAATCAAGTCATCCAGGCGTGGCATGGGATATGCATCCGCCTTGGTGACATGGTTTAACTTTCGGTAGTCTACACAAAATCTGACGCTACCATCGGGCTTGTCTATTAGTACTATGGGCGTAGCCCAGGGACTCTCAGATGGAGTGATTATTCCCGCTTTTAGCATCTCCTGGACCTCCCGTCGTACTTTATCGACATAATCCCCGGTAATTCTGTAAGGGGTGACAGCAATGGGACTGGCATCCCCTGTGTCAATTCGGTGGACTACCCCCTTTGCTTTCCCAGGTATATTAGTAAATATGGGTTGGTATTTTTGCAAAATCTCGGCTACTTCCTCCCTCTGTTGTATAGTAAGGGAGTGGCCTAGGTTTACTTCTTCTGGGTTAAAGCGCTGTTTGCCTCTCCCTTCCCAGCACATAAGTTCTTCTTTATCACCTGGGTCCTCTCTGATAGCATATAGGGCCCAGAGATTTCTTCTATAATAAGGTTTGAGCATGTTGACATGCACTACCTTGCGACCCTCCTCTTCCTTCTTAATCACGTAATTTACATTGTTCATTTTTGACACTATTTTATAGGGACCCTCCCAAGCTAATTGTAACTTATGTCCCTTGACAGGTCTAAGTAAAAGGACTTCATCGTTAGGCCCCAAAGTTCTTTCCCGGGCCTTCCTGTCATACCAGGTCTTCTGCTTGGTCTGGGCAGCCCTTAGGTTCTCTCCAGCTATCTCCATAGACCTTTGCAGGGTGTTTTGCAACTTGTCCATATATTCGATGACTGATTCTGGGTCACTCTCCCTATGGTCTTCCCAATTCATAGGGAGCAAATCTAAAGGTCCTCACACCCCCCGTCCTAGTAACAACTCGAAAGGACTGAATCCAGTACTTTCTTGAGGAATGCTCCTATAGGCATATAATAGGGGTTGTATTTTGCAATCCCAATCATTTGGGTTCTCTGCCACATAGGCCTTAATCATGCGTACTAACGTGCCATTAAATTTTTCAATTAGTCTTGGGATGATATGGTGAAGAGTTGATTTGGGTTATTCCACAGGGGTTGGGTTATTCCATAACCTGTTTATAAGTCTGGAAGTGAAGCTGGTTCCCAAATCACTGACTATTTCACTAGCAAATCCCAATCAGCTCATATAATTTATTAAGGCATCTGCCACAGTGTCAGTCTCTATGTTACGTAATGGAATTGCCTCAGGATATCTTGTGGCAAAGTCCATGATGGTCAAGATGTACTTATTCCCCCGTCTGGTGGCTTTAGGCAGTGGACCTACTAGATCGATCCCTCACCTTTGGAATGGGGTACAGATGACTGGCAAAGGACATAATCTTGCTTTGGTTCTGTCCTGCCCTGTCCCCCTTCTCTGACATATGTCACAAGTCTTGCAATAGTATGTAATCTGTTTTCCCATACCTGGCCAAAAGAAGTTATGTGCAACCCTTCTTTTGGTCCTTGTGATTCCCATATGTGCTCCAAACAAACTACTGTGAGCTTGATTTATGATTTTCTCTCTGTATTTACTTGGGATCACTAATTGCTTTTGGGGTTCTCCTTTTCCTCTGTATGGGGTGGCTAAAACTTCCCTATACAAAAGATCCTTATCTAGGCAAAATCTCTCAGGGCACTCAGGAGACAATAAAGTGGGTGAACTGACCGCTTCAAAGCAACCCACCAAGCTAATGTCCTCCTGCTCCTGGGCAAAACTATTTTTATTTGGATTCTTCAAAAGCATGAGATCAGCTTCTGAATGGTTATTAAGCTGACTTTCTAAGGAACTTTCTCCTTCCAGGCTTCTCTTCGCTACAGTATCCATTTCTACTGCCGTGGGTGATTTCTCCCCCCCTTTGAGCGAGTAAGTACAAAAGCACTCTTAACATGCTCTATTAAGTCCCAACCGATGAGAAAAGCAGCCGGTATTTCATCCGAAATGGTCACTTGCCACTTTCCAGACCAGTTCCCATAGGTTATTTGAACCTCAGCCACTTTCAAAACTACAGTTTCTTTCCCAATTCCTTTTAAGGTCATAGTTCTGCCTGGAATTATGTTGTCCTGGGCTATCAGGTCTGAATGTGCGATAGAAATTTGAGAACCTGTGTCCCTTAGAGCGATATATTTCTTTCCATCTACTAATATTGCTTCCCCAGAGTTTTTAAGCAGAGAATTGTCATATTCTATATAAAAACAATGAACTACAGGGGCTTCAGGGATTTCCTCAGGCTTGGCAGCAGCCTTGGTTGCCATGGAGACAAAACTATGGTTACAGTTTCCCTCAGTGGCTTCCACTGGTTTTACACAGTAAACTTTCTTGGTCTGATTATCATCTTTTCCATTTTTATTTCTGTTTTTCATACAATTTAATTGAAAATGCCCAAACTCGCCGCACTTATAACATTGTCTGTAAGTCCTTCGTTCATTCTGAGGAGATCTGTTAAACTTTTCCTCAGGGTTCATTAGCTTCTGCGGACTAGGCCCTGGCAACTTAGGTGAGGTACTATGCGGGCCATCTTTCCCTGATGTTTTACTGAGGTAATTTTTATTGAAGGGTTTCTTACTGTTGTCCCAGTTCTGCCTGTAAAATTTTACCTCAGAGAACTTGGGGTCCCGAATCTCATTAATGGAATTCGCGTAATCCAATGCTTGTAATAAATTTTCAGGATTTTTATCTTTGACTAAATAACGCAATTCCCCAGGCAAAATGGAATAAAATTGTTCTAACCCAATCACATTTTTCATCTGTTCTAGAGAAGTGACATTTTCACGTTCCATCCATTTGTCCAAACATTGACCCAATTTAGCCCCTAACTGAGAATAAGATTCTTCAGGCTTTTTGGTAAGGGAACGAAATTTTCTTCTCAGGTGTTCTGCATTGATGCCAAATCTTGAATATACCATCTTTCTATAAGCCTCAAAATCTCTAGCTTGCTCTAGAGGCATCTGAGAATAAAGCTCAGCTAAATCGCCACTTATTTGTGATCTTAACACTATCATTCTTTCATCATCCTTAATATCAAAGTCCCAACATGCTCTCTCAAATGAAATGAGGAAAGATTCTGGGCAATCTCCTTTCCTATATTGGGGAAATTTCTTTAGGTCGATTTTTGAGAGATTTCCCTCACTAGAATTGTTGTTATTATTACTATTATTGTTTTGAGCAGTAATTTCTAATTGTTTCATCTGTATTTGAAATTCCATTTCTCTTTGTCTTAATTCCATTTCTTTTTGTCTTAATTCCATTTGTCTGGCCTCAGCCCTCTCCTTTTCTCTGATTTCTAGTTCCCTGAGCTCTTGCTCCTTAGCTTTCTCTTCAGCTCTGGCTTTTCTCCTAATTTCTAACTCCTTAGTTCTTAGCTTGAATTCCTGTTCCAACTTCCATTTTTCAAAATCTTGGGAGCTTAGATCTCTTTGTCTCTCTGAGGCACCCTCAGCGGTCTCCTCCTGTTCCCTTGGAGTTAAAGGGTCTCCATTTCCCTCCACTTCTTGAGGTAAACTTTCTGCCTCATGACTCCCTTTTTGGCTACATTTGGGTGGCATGTTTAAATCTGAGTTAATTAGTCTTGAGTGTTTGTACTGATTTTAAAAAGGACCTGTCTTTCTGCTTTTAATTCCAGTAACTATGTTGTTGCTTCACTCAGCATCTCTCTCTGGCTGTTCTCCTGCTAACAACCTTTTAGTTACTGTGTCTATGTCTGAGCTATTCTTGCTCTCAGACCAGAACAATTTTATTTCTCAAGCCTCTGCTGTTATTTTCCTATTACCACAAATCTGCTTTGACCTCTGGCTTCCGCTTTTATCCACCAGTGCTCCCTTCTCTCAGAGCCTTGGATTTTAAGCTAGTCACTGGGTCTCTCAAATCCTGAGGTAAATAAACAGGATTTTTTCCCTTAGAGTCGTTCCCTATCTTTAGTCCCCCCCAGATCTGGGATCAGAAGCCCCGCCACTAAGCTTTTCCACAAAAGCTCTAGCAGGTCACCCACTTCTTCACCACAGACCTCTGACTAAAAAGGTAACCATGACTCAAAAAAAATTCACTTTCAAGCTCTGGCTTTACTGGATTGTTTCGTATCCCGCCGCTGGACACCAATTGTGACGTTCACCCTCGTGGCCCCTGCTTGTTTTCCCAAACACAGAGCTCACAAGGTACCTCAGCACACCCTCTGATACGCTGCCACCAGTTGATCTCTATCAACTTAGTTTACTTAGAAAAGACGAAGGTCCATCCAGTACTGACGTTTCAACAGAACAAGTTTATTAATTACAGATGGTTTCTGGAATAATTCATAAGCACATTCTTCAAGATTCATCTATCATCAATATTAACCTTCTATATTAATTATCACAGGTTACACTCTAACTGATTACTCCTCAGACCCCCCAAACTATCCTTCTCTCTCTGATTTCAGACTCAGACTCAGACAGACTCAGACTGCTTCACTCCTCTCTCAGGCTCCGCCTTTTAGCATCTCTTACGGCCCCGCCTCTTAACCACATTAACATATAACATGAATAATGCATAACTTAAAACATATAACTTAGGGTGAACGCCACAGTTAGATATAAACATAAATAGAAATAAAACAAAAGGGAAAAGGCATGCTTCTGAGATGTCTACAAAACTGTGGCAATAGCCAATAACAGATTTGAGGGGGAAAACAAAGGCAAAATCTACAGACAGTAGTGATGAATCTAATTCACAGAAAATGAAAATTGTGATAAAGAGCAAGGGGTGTCTCAAAGGGAAACAAATGCTTTCATTCATGAGCAGAACAGTAAAGACTCCAAAGCAGGGAATTTAAAAGGTAGAAAAATCAGTAATAAACCTGTGGTTTATGGTGATAAGATAGAGAAAACAGATAAAGGAGAAATGTTACTGAAGAAGACTAAAGGAAAAGATCAGTTTCAGAGAGTTAACCAAGGGAGGTATTGAGATGGTTGTTGTAGGTTTCTCGGGCTTTTTGGCCGTGTTCTGGAGGTTTTTCTTCCTAACGTTTTGCCAGTTTCTGTGGCTGGCATCTTCAGGGGACAGGAGTTAGAACTTTGTCTGTGTTCTGGTGTAGTGTGTGGGATAGTTGAGTATTTGTAGCTGTGGGATCAGCTTTTTGTCCTTTTCAGGAGATTGGGTGATTATGTTATGGGTGTATTGTTGTGATAAGGGAGGAGATGATCTGTCACTGTGATTGATGGATGTTGTTAGCTAGTCTTTTGTGTGCAGTGATCACCGGTCCTTGTGGCTGGGTAGAGTTCGTTGACATTTTTGCAGGCTGTATTTTTCAGTGCTGGGAGCCAGGCTTTGTTGAGTTTTAGACTTTCTTCTTTTTTGTTGAAGCTGTTAAAGGGTACCAAGATTAATCAATGAAGGATCCAGGACTAATTCCTGGATTTTTGCCTGTCTCTAACACATTAATCAATCAGCCAGAGACAGAGAGATCCAATATAGTATTTGTTTATTTTCAGCTGAAAGTAAGCAAAATAAGGCAAACTCCACTCACAAGAAAAGCATGAGAGGGAGAAGGCACCCCACATACCAAAGTATACATTTTTATAAGTTCAACATGAAAAGAGGGAGGCAAAGGGGTGTGGAGAAGGAGGAGAACAAGAGGGACTGCAGGTGCCTGGGCAACAGGCTATAATTCATTTCTCCCCCGCGTGTAAGACACTCAGACTTCTCCAAGGTCAAACTTCTCATTTAGAAATACCTTAATTGTAAATTGGAAGAAACTCTGACGGACACCCCCTCCTCCTCCCTTGTTCATTCTTGCCTGCCTAAGCAAAACATTCATATAGCAAGGCAAGTTACAGAAAGCAAAAATGGCTACGGTTAGGCTAAGACATATTTTATATTTTATATGTATTAACTGGACCCCTTCACTGTGCTGATGTTTGTGGATTTCAATGGCTTCCCTGTGTAGTCTAACATAATGACTGCTGGTGTTGTCCAGTACTTCTGTGTTTTGAAATAGGATTTCATGTCCAGCTTGTTTCAGACAATGTTCAGCTATTGTCGATTTTTCCGGTTGTTTTAGTCTGCAGTGTCTTTCATGTTCTTTGATTCTGGTGTGGATGCTGTGTTTTGTGGTCCCAATATATACCTGGCCACAACTGCAAGGTATCTGGTATACTCCTGCAGTGGTGAGGGGGTCCCTTTTGTCCTTTGCTGACCGTAACATTTGTTGTATTTTTGTGGTGGGCCTGAATACTGTTTGTAGGTTGTGTTTTTTCAAAAGTTTCCCCATGCGGTCTGTGACCCCTTTGATGTATGGCAGAAATGCTTTATTTGTGGGTGGCTGTTTTTCTTCTTCAGTTTGGTGTTGTTTTCTCGGTTTGATGGCTCTTGTGATTTCATTCTTGGAATAGCCATTAGCCTGTAGGGCCCAATTCAGATGGTTGAGTTTGGTGCTGAGATATTGAGCTTCACAATTCCGATTCGCACAGTCTACCGGTGTTTTGATTATGCCTCTTTTTTGTTGTGGGTGGTGGTTGGAGTTTTTGTGTAGGTACCAGTCTGTGTGGGTGGGTTTTCTGTAGACCTTGTGTCCCAATAGGAGGTCAGGTTTGCGTATGACCATGACATCTAAGAAAGGGAGTTGGCCCTCTATTTCTTTTTCCATGGTGAATTGTATATTTGGGTGGATGCTGTTGAGATGGTTTAGAAATTCTTCCAGTTTTCCTTCACCGTGGCTCCAAATTGCGAAGGTGTCATCCACGTATCGGAACCAGACTGTGGGTGTGAAGGGTGCCGAAGCCAGGGCCTGTTTTTCAAAATGTTCCATGTAGAAGTTTGCTATAGCCTGGTCTAGTTTGCTTTTCCTATAAAATACACCTGGAGGCCTATGCTTCCCTGCCTTGTGCATCTTTTGAAATATTAAGTAGTAGGAAATAAAGTGGAGGTGCTAAAATTCCTATTCTTCCCACACCTTTTGGCAGTTAGGTCAGTTTTATTTGCATTTGCCGTTCTAGACCTCATTGTATGGAAAATGAAACCCTAATCCTTCTACTGCTCATGGAGGGCAGTGCCTCAGAGACATTGTAGTTGAAGCAGTCTTGGCTGGGAGGAGCAGGGACAGTGAGACAAGAACACAACTGAGGCCACAGCAGTAGCTCCACCAGGTATTTATTTATTATTTATTTTATTTAAAAATATTTTTCCCCTGCCTTCCTCCTTAAAAGGACCCAAGGAGGCTTACAACATTAAAAAGACAATATTTAAAAGCTAAAATACAATGAATACTAAAAATACATTTAAAAGTAACAGAGCACAATGTACCCCTGAAAAGCTTAGGAAAGTGGGGGAGGGGTGTTTTACTACAAAACTCAGCATCCCCAGCCACCAGCAATACTGGCTAACAGTTCCCCAGTGATCTTGCACATAAAGGAACAGAAGGAAAGGGGGGGGGGTTAATTTCTTCCTGAACCCAAAGAACCATGAATCCATATACGTAGTCTCTTTTTCTCTCTCCTTGCAAGGGTGTGATTGCCATGGGCCACAGGTAACTGGATTACATAAAACAACTCTTAAACTGTGACTTGGAGATGAGGTTTAGGATGACACAAAATAATTGCATTGAAATAAAGGAGAGTTGTTGGGTCAATACAAAATCCAATGCAAGAGTAGAACACTAAGAAAAATCATCATACAATACGCAAGCTTTCATGGATCAAAATGCTACTTTATCAGGCTGTACCAGTGTGAAGACTTTAAAAGTCCAAAAGTTCATGTGTGATCTCGCCTCACTTCCCTTACCTCCTTGGACACCGGTCACCTTAAAGAAGGATGTTGCACACCAAAGTCTTCTATTAAAACAGGTTTATTGGTTAACAATTCTTCAGCGTTGTTTATGTCCACACTTTCCACCTTTGGTTCTAATAACAAGTCATAACTTTTAACCTTTTCAAAATGCATAAATTTTCCCTTTTAACGGAAGGGGTGAAGAACTCAAAATTCCTGGACTCCACTTGGGAGCAGTGCCCAATCCATCGGCTGCATGGTCAGATAATATCATTGCTGAGGGTGGTAAATCCAGCCCACCTCTGGCTCCCAAACTCTTTTGCCCGGGTTCTACCTCAACCTCGGTCGGAAGGGACTGGCCCCACGGATTCTCCCAGGGTTCTCCGTACATCTTTGTCGTTCTCGTCTCTGAGCTTCTCTTTGTTGCCAAGCTTTATACTCTTTTCGTTTCTCTCTTTCCTCCGTCTCCCCCCAATAAGGTGGCTTTCTATATATTTGTCTTTTCCACTCCTTTTCTGCATATTCCCTTGGAAGCCGGAATTCTACCCATTCCCCTGTCCAGGGATCTTCTTGAATTATTTCCCCCAAATCTTCCTTCTTTTCTACTCTCTCCTCCTGCATCCAACAAGCTTCCACCTTTTTACTACTCTCCTCCCTTCTCTCGCCTTCCTCTTTATCCATCCTCTTTCCCACCAAAATGGTTCCCTCTGGTGTTTGTGATCCTAAATGCAACTCCTGTAACTCTCCCACAATGTTTGTTGATTCTTTCTCAGTCTTTCTGCTGGGAGAGACGGACGGTACACTCTGCAGAGTGCCCTTGGAGGTACTCCCAGCTTCACATCATGGCATGATAGATTTTGCCAGGAAAGCTACTCTTAGATGTAAAGTCCAAAAGTTCATGGCAAGTTGGATTTCACCAGCCACGTCTTTCGTCGATGGAAGTGGGGAGAGGTACAGGAAGCTGTGGTTGCTGTTTTAGGGTTACAGCTGAGGCAGCTGTGGATTGGATGTCACACCCCAGTTCATCAAACAAAGAAATGCAAGCCACATGTATACACACACACACAAACACACCCCTACCCATTTGGCCTTTCTTTGAAACCGGCATGACTTTGCCTGGGCGGGGGGGGGGGGGATTTACATCTTTCCTGACTTACATCTAAGAAAGACGTGCCTGGGGAAATCCATCTTGCCATGAACTTTTGTACTTTGATGTTCTTCACATTGGTACATGCCTGATGAAGTGGGTGGTTCTAATCCACGAACACTAGCAGATTGTATGATGATTTTTTTTTAGGGCTCCAGAAAGGTATCACCTACTCTTGCGTTTGTACAAAATAACTGCTTAGTCTAACAGCCTGACTTCCATTACAAGGAGGAAAGGAACTTAGGACTGCAAGGGGTGGGGGGAATCATCTTTAGCCTCCCTGCCCCAAGGTCCATAAATCCGTACTGTCTCTCCTTTTTTCTTACAATGGTGCAATTAGGGTACATTAGGCTCTGGATTTCAAGGTGTGGTACAAACTAAGTGTTTTAGATCAAAGCGAGGGAAAGTATGGTTCACTACAGAAAACCTTTCCTACGAAAAAGGTTAAAGGCAGGAGGATAAAAGGAAGACCCAACACGAGAGGGACTGACTCCCTAAAGGAAACCACAGGCTTCAGTTTGCAAGAGCCGAATGGAGCTGTTGAGGACAGGACCTTTTTGGTCCTGGATTACACAAAACAACAACTTCTCCAAGCCCCTGCTCCATGCAGGGATCCAACTCAAAGTAGACCTGACCGATGGCTGTCCATCTCTTTTGTATGACTCCGGCGTTGGAGTTCTCACCACTCTTGAGCCACAGAAACTAACTCTCGGCACCCCTTCTGCCCTACTGTGCCTGGTTTCATTTTATTGTGGAATGGACCGTTGTGATCAATTTTGTCATTTCCTTGTTTGTGAGAAGCACCATAGCAGATACAGCTTCTATTGCAACCAGGGAGTGGGGAGCGCCCTGCTACCGTGTTTCCCCGAAAATAAGACCGGTTCTTCTATTAATTTTTGCTCCAAAAACGCATTAGGGCTTATTTTCAGGGGATGTTTTATGTTACTTTTTTCATGTACAGCCATCTACATTTAGTCAAATACAGTCTTGTCATCTTCTTCTGGTTGCTGCACAAGGGTGGAGGGCAGGCTTTCACTTCACTGGGGCTTATTTTGGGGGGTTATATTAGGAGCATCCTGAAAAATCATACTAGGGCTTATTTTCAGGTTAGGTCTTATTTTGAGGGAAACAGGGTATCACCTTTCAGGTGCTTTGCTGCCTTCCGGGCACTGCAGAGCAAACAGCTTCAAGAGCAAGTCTTCCAAGTAGGGGCAACGCAATGCTGTCGAATGAAATACGTTCCCATGTGTTGCAACAACTCAGGGCCACTTTTCAGTTTTTCAGAAGAAAAGTTAGCAAGGCTAAAGGATAAGTCAACAGATAAACAGAAAGTATGGCTAAAAGCCACAAGCCAGCCCATTACAGGGGAAACAAAGCAGTAAACAGAGTTAAGCCAAGCTAGGCCCCAGTCCAGAGATATCAAACAGAGCAAGGGTCCAAAATTGGTAGCAAACATAAGATACAGTTATCGTTTCCAGGAAAGGAACTCTGGCTGGGGCTGTTCTTTTATAGGGCTTGATCTGAACCACTCCCCCACTTTAAACTGTATCCCCCCCTTTTGGGGGGTGCACCTGCTCGCTCCACACTTTTTGCCCCAACACCTTCGGCAAATGCCACTTTGGAGGGGGTGAGGGTCTGACCTCTTCCTCATCATCCTGGGACTGAAGGTCTGCCCCTTTCTCCTCCAGCTGGTCAGGAGGAGCAAAGGACCGGCATCCTTCCACAAGATGCTGGACTTCTCCTTTTTTTTAAGGTATTTTACTAAAAGGGAACTGACATCTCCTCTTTGGCAAAGCATCCCCCAAAAGCAGGGCCACTGTTGACAACACCCTCTGCTTTGGACCCGCAGTCCACCAAGTTGTTCTCGAACCCCGGCACCTAATCCTTCCCATAAAGGAAAAGGGGCCTAAACCAAACACCGGGAGCCAGAAGTCACCAGTTTTTGCCCCTCCCCTCATCATCCCTACAAGGGCAGTTCTTGGAGTGAGACATGCTGTTCAACAACATCGAGTGGAACATTGGTTTACCGTATAGAAATAGAGATACCAACAGAAGACCCAGGCCAGGTGGGCTCTTGCTGAACCCCTTGGCACACCACACCTGAAAGGAAAGGTAAACTTGGCTGTCATCTCCAACGTACCTTCTTGAAGGGAAATTCAGGTTTTCATAGAGAATTTGCCCAAGAGACAGCAACAGAGGCAAAGATGAAACGTGACTCAGGGATATCAACCAGACAGAACTCTACTGTGATCATCTCGGTCCTGGGGGGGATTTTTACCTGCTTTGCTGGTAGAGGGGCCAAGTCAAAATGGCCTTCTCCCAAGAAGTCCACCAAGACGTGTCTATAGCTTCTCATGGTGTGTTGATCTTCCAGCTACTTCTGCTGCAGCAGCTGCTACTTAAGATTTCAGAAGGTCCTTTCTGGACCTGTATTTCCTGATGTTCTGCTTCTCTGGATGGATAGCTGGGAGAACAGGCAAAGAAGAGATGTAGAGAACATAACAAGAGACAAATGATACCGTTCTTCTTCCTATCAAGGTAAAGGTAAAGGTTCCCCTTGACATTTAGTCCAGTCGTGTCCGACTCTAGGGCGCGGTGCTCATCCCCGTTTCCAAGCCATAGAGCCAGCGTTTGTCCGAAGACAGTTTCCGTGATCACGTGGCCAGCGCGACTAGACACGGAACGCCATGACCTTCCCACCGAGGTGGTACCTATTTATCGACTCGCATTTTTACATGCTTTCGAACTGTTAGGTTGGCAGGAGCTGGGACAAGCGACGGGAGCTCACTCCGTCACGTGGATTCAATCTTACGACTGCCAGTCTTCTGACCTTGCAGCACAGAGGCTTCTGCGGTTTAACCTGCAGCGCCACCCACGCCTTCCTATCAAAGACCTATCAAATTCTGCAGTGTGGTCAAAGTTGTAGCCGTGTATGCGGAACTACGTGGGAGTGTTAGGATAGCACACAGGAGAAGAAACTGTGGCACACAGGGGAGGCCTGGAGTAAGGGAACAGCTGTCAAAAAGTAAGCCAGCTGCAGGAGTCCAGAGACAGAGCATGAAGGCCTAAGAGACTAAGGCATAGGGAGCAAACTTGTTTAAATAAATTTCTTTGTTTGATACAGTTTCTGTTTGATTCTGAACACCACTTGGAGCAAGAGTTTGAAAGTAACCACTTATTCACAACTTCAGCCTAGATTAGACACAGCAGTTTGTGAGTTCATTCTCATGACTTCGGGATGTGCCATCCAAACATGCTCAGAAGCACTCTTGTCTTTTTCAGTAACTTGAATATTCAAGAGCTGCAGCCGCATCAACTAGCACACTAACGACTTTGCTATTCCTCATCTCGTTTTTGTTACAAGCATCCTGGATGACTGACTGACTACCATGTGAGCATACATTTAGGAATTTGAATGCCATTTATTGGACCTGCAAACCTCTCGTGAGGGACCCCAGAGAGCAGCCCCTTGGTAGTATTATTCCATTGACATTTCCATTCATTGTCATGTGGCCACATTGTCTGACACACACACACACACAGGCATCCCATTTGGCAGTGTTACTGGAAGCCCCTCCTCCCTCCCGGGATACTATAAGGACTCACCCCTCTGTCAGGGAATGGGATGCTGTTTGGTCAGCAACACTATAAACAGGCCATGAGTTCCCTCAAGAATGAAAAGTCCACTATTGATTGTAGCACTAGTGTGCCTTTGTTGTGACTGGTCATCGGAGGGTAAACACGGGCTTCATTTTTAATTCTGATTGCTCAGTTGTGGAGCTTTGAAGAAATTACATGCCAAAAGGGCTTACATTTGGTGCCACTACAAAAAAAAAATAACAAAGTCACATTGCAAAAGTTACATAACATGGGGAAGCAAGTTGCCATATTGGTGCAACATGTAACATTTCCTAGGCACCTTTTCAAGTTACTTTTTCCAAATCATTCTTAGACGTTCTTAGAGGCACTTGACAGGCGTATTTCAAGGTTTATACCATTTTTTAAACCGATCCTGAGGGTTTTTCCCCTCAGTAATGGGAAAGCAACCTGCAACAGGGCAAGTTACTTTTTGAAGATTGTAATGGATAATAACAATGAATTACTTGTACACACTGCAATGACTATTGGAAGAAATTACTTGGAAAAATCTACTGGTCAGATTCCTCTTCCTTCCAGCAGTTCACGTAATTCCATTGGTGTAATGTTCAGCCACAAATTGCAGCCAATTAAGAAGTTGGTAAGGGACGTGGTGGCGCTGTGGGTTAAACCGCAGAAAGCCTCTGGGCTGCAAGGTCGAAAGATCAGCAGTTCGAATCCACGTGACGGAGTGAGCTCCCATTGCTTGTCCCAGCTCCTGCCAACCTAGCAGTTTGAAAGCATGTAAAAATGCGAGTAGATAAATAGGTACCACCACGGTGGGAAGGTAACGGCGTTCCGTGTCTAGTCACGCTGGCCACGTGACCACGGAAACGTACAGACAAACTCTGGCTCTATGGCTTGGAAACGGGGATGAGCACCACCCCCTAGAATCGGACACGACTGGACAAATTATCAAGGGGAACCTTTACCTTTTTTAAGAAGTTGGTGCTGATTTTTCTTGTCACACAGCAGTTACATAACTCGGTGTGCAACCCCCAAAAATCTTCCCCTGACTTCATAACTGGCAGCAATTCACTGCCGAAGCATGCTGCAAGGGAGTTATGGCACCATATTTCTCGACTATGTCATAGGATTCCAGCCATTATTCACTTTGCTGCTTTTCTCCCAGTGAAAGAACTCAGCCTGGCTCACAAATAGTTAAAAGACAGATGCACCTAAAAGCACAGTAAACTGCAGCATTGAAAAACAAACCTATGCCAATGTATAAAAGGCTAGGGACTGAAAAATAACACACCATTAAAAATGTATAGCATTCCGTCATAAGACTGGTTTCTTGATTTAATTACTCGAAGTCTGTTTTAAAAAGGAAGGTTTTTGTCACTAGAGGGCAGTGGAATCAAGAGAAGGCCTTCCCCTGGACACCTTGTGAAACAGGAAAGCTTGCAATGAAGATGTTAATATAATAGAACTAGGAAAGAAGCAAGAAAAGAGGCAGGCAGAGGGGTTAGGGCTCCTCGTGTGTTTTCAGGAGGAGAGGGGGCTTCTTTCAAGACCAGAAGTCAGAATTTGACAACTCCTGAAGAGCAGTCCTGCAAAATGAGAGACTTGCTCCCTGGGTTCACTAGAGGGCGAAAGGGGACTTTTTGAGAAAATGTTCCTCAGACAATTATTTAGGAAGTTGTGGTTTAATGTGAATTTTTGTGGATCAGGACCGCTTAACATCAGAGTTAGATATTAGAGTAAGACTGTAGGGCAGGCATATAAGGGACCCCAAAGAGCCAAAGCTTCTCAGCTTAACTGAGAAATCAGGAAAAGACGGCACGGTGATGGAAACAATACAAATGCAGGAAGAGGTGATACCTTGAATTGACCATTAAGAATATACAACAAACAAAAACCAAAAAGCAAACAGTGAGCTTTCTATGATAAATCATCTTCTTCAAGGCTGTGCATCACGTTCTTGTGGGTCGTTCCAAACTTCAATGCTGTTTTTAATGTCCCAGATTCACACGGCTGATGATGTTGAGGCCAGGTTTGCTTTTCAGATGGAGATAATGTTGAGTCTGGGCTAGCCCCTAGACTTTCCAAGTCAAAATTAATTGCCAATAAATCTTGACTCGAGACAGAATTCAAAAAGGCTTTTGTTTATTTGATATATCAGATAAAGAAATCGTAGCCTGACGGGACAGCCTCTCCCAAGCAAGAGGTAGACTGCCCGCCCTGAAGAATGATGGCAGGGGTTTTTATACCTTCTGTATTCCGAAATCAAGGGTTGGGATACAGCATATGTGACCAGGAAATAGTTAACAAAGAATTCTATAGGATGTACATACAAGAGGAGGGGAATGGGAATGGATTCTAGACAAAAGATTTGGGGTGTGGGAGGCTGGCACTATTCTATAAGCTGGGCGATACCATGGGGGAACATCTCCTGACAATAGGATTACTTGGGCACAGCTGTTAGGGGACATTATGGGGAAACATCTGCTCAGAATAGGTCTGTGAATAGTTGCATTGTTTTACCCAGGCATGGTAGTTAATGAACAATTCAGGAAGCTCATTAGCATAGAGGAACTGGTCCACCCTACCTGTCCAGGCGCTCAGAGTGTGGAGTGTCCAGGAGGGAGGAATCTATGTAAATTTGAGTTAATACTGCTGTGACTGCCAGAACCGGTTCTTGCTGAGATGCAAATCAAAGCAGCAATCATGGTCCTCCCATTGTCTTGCTGGGGGTTATGTTAATTAAGGTCCGCACTGTCCTAGCCAGTTTTAGGAGGGAGGGGTGGAGAAACTGCACTCCATGGTGGATGGTACTTTTGACCTTTCTAATCATTTTATTAGAAATATGTTTGCACCAGCGGCCCCATCAGTAGCTTCAGCATGCAAGTTGGATTCAAGCTCCTCCTCAGCTAGCAGTTTGGAATGGATGGCCCACCTGTTCAAGGACAGTGCCATCAGAGCTTCTGTGGACCGCAGAGACAATCCTCTGCGCCCAGAAAAATGTAACTTTTCTGCTCCCATGCAGGGCGGTCCCATAAGATGTTTTGCACTCACTTCACAAAACTCAATTATCAAGTCCATGTCCTTTAGTTAAGAAGCCATTTATTTAGTTGGGCAAGCTACCTGATTGAGAATGCGTCCTGTTAAAGTTTGCCTCTTTATGTGTTCATTCATTTACAACAACCCTGTTTGGCAGATCAGGCTGAAAGAAAATGCAAGATCATCAGGTAAATTTCTGTTGGAATGTTTGCAAATTGCAACCTTGCATGCTGCCTTTTAGTAGATTTGGCTGGGAGGGAGCTTTCTGGGCTGGGCTGATTGTCAATCTATCCAGCAGGAACCAATTGTCCTTTACCTGTGTCTGAAGTCAAAGAGAGTCCCTCCTCTCTGCTCTGTGCCTGCTTCCCTCTATGGAGTCTATTGAAAGCAATGAATCTGTTGAAGGCTGTTGTTGAAAGCAGTCATGTTTGTCAGTTTGCTTTTTGATCTCTTCAATTGTAAGTTATGGGACCTTTCTCCTACTACTGTCTCGGAGTGAACCAAAAATTCAAAACTCTGCAAGTTTTATGGTACATTGAGGGTGATGTATACTCCTCCAAGTCAAGCAACAATGACATCTTCATTTACAAACATATGTCACATGAAATCAATATTTATGTGGAGACAGAAGGAATATCCTTAAGACCTCTAGAAGACTTAATGTGTGCGTGCTGGGAGTCCACATAAGGGTTTGTGGAGTTCTGCTTTGTTAAAGATGCTTTGCTTCAGAAGATGAATGTGAAAGGTTTGTTCCTCAAGCCTGCTTTGTCTTTGGCCAAGATCAAGATGCTCTGGGGAAGTGATTTTGATCTCAAAGACTGTTCAGTTGGAAAATTCTTAGATATGTCTGCATGCAGCTGAGTGGTGTCCCCCCAAAGAAATCCAAAGGAAGCCAGATTTAGACTAAATATCAGGGAAAACTTTTTAACTGTTAGAGCAGTATGACGATGGAACCAATTACCTCAGAATATGGTGAGTGCTCCAAAGCTGGAGGCATTCAAGAGAAAACTGGACACGCATCTGTCAGATCTGCTTTGATCTGGATTCCTGCCTTGAGCAAGGGATTGGACTTGACCTTATAGGCCCCTTCCAACTCAATTATTTTGTGATTCTATTATTCTTTTTCTACAATTCTATGACACTATGCATGTCTTCGGAACCCACCATTAATGGATAATCCTTTCCATGCAATATTGAGGGCTTTGTTATTCTTGCTTTGGCCTTCTTGTCTGCGTGCAAGATTGAATGCAATTCCTACACAAAATAATAGTGGTGAGATATTGTGCAGCTGCCATAGTTTACCGCTGTAACCTGCTCACACAGTCATTTTTTTCTATTTACTTGCAACACAAGCTTTTATACAATATATAGCTACACTGCTTTGCCTAGTACATTTTCCATATTTTTGTTATTTTTCTGTACTGCTTTATTTATTTAGTGGTGGTCTTTTAATAAAGTCTGTGTGCATGTACACAAAATACTTTTTTAAAGGAGGTGGAAGAGGAAGGGCATTTTATTTGCCTTTAAAATATCTCTGTTTTCTCCAGTGCGGCTGAAGAGATTGTGGTTGCTGTTTTGATCTCGGCTCTTTCTTCCCAATGGCGGGGTCTCACCTGCTTGTCTGTTTACCAGTGTTGCTTCTAATAAAAGGTCTAACTTTATCCTATTTTATGTCTCCTAATCTTTTTATAATCCAGGAAGAAGCAAAGAAAAATATTTACTTTTACATATTAGTGATACATACTGTATTTAGCCTTCTGGTTCCTCTCCTGTCAGAGGTTAGGCATCATCATGGCTATTGGGATGCAGCATCACAAAAGAGTGATACTGGGTTATAGCCAAGCAAATTGTCACCGTTTTTCAGCCAGTATGTTTGAGGATGAAAGAAATATGACAAAATTATAGATAGGTCTCAGTGGTTGCTCAAACATGTCTTAAGGTGTTCTGTTTAGGTCTTTGTGTTTTGAATTGTGTCATGGTGAGGTAGATGCTCCCTGATGGAAACTCTACCTGATGGGCACCAAGAGGGTGTAGAGAGGCAGAGGGAGACCTCAGGTGAGAGAAGGAGCCGCTGGAAGACAGCCCACACCTGGGCAAGGAGTCAGGAGTCGGGCTCAACTGGTGGGAGCCAATTGTAGGGGGAGAGGAAGGAGGGGAAGACCTGTCGCCCTTTACAAGCTCTGAGGGAGAAGAGTGGGGAGAAGTGGAAGACAAGCTGGACCCAGTCTATCTTGGCAGAGTGTGGACATTTTGTGGATAAAAAACTTCTAGTGACACAGAGGAAAATGTTCAGGGACCTACAGAGCAGAATTAGCTTCAAATCTCCCCTCCGCGGATCACCCCTTGTTGTTTTTTCACCGCAACTGGCACTTACTGTCTCAATATCTCACTCAGAGACCCTGGTAAGATGAAGAATAAAAAGTTCTGTTTCCTCGCAGTTCTGAATAGATTGAAACAAACAGAATTCTGTAGAGAAATAATGACTGGTTCCGTGAACAGAGCTTAACTGATTCATAGTCTGCTTGACCAGCTGCATGACTGACTACATACTCAGTCTGACTGGAAAAGAGCAGGAAAGAATTCTTGAGTAGAGAGGTGTAGCTCTTTTCAAACTTTGACCCAGAGAGGGGATCATTGGTTGCTGCTGGATTGATTGATTGACAGTCACCCCCATCCAGAAAGGTCCCTTCCAGCCAAAACTTCATAAAGGCCTCATATGAGGGTTGCCACATTCCGACAGGATGCTACACCTTGGAGGAAGAGGGTGTCGTGACACTCCAGATGTGGTGACAGGCGTCTGGGTTGAGGGGCAAGTGGCAAAGGGATGAGGACACCGTGGGGCATGCTGGCCTTTAGTCTGCCCTCAATCCTGTTTCCTCTCTGACCTCATCAAGCCACACGGCACCCAGCTGCAAACCCAACCCAAGGGAGGTGTTAAGGGTAGAAGTGCCAGGAGGAACACCTGAGGCAACCGCAGCAGGACAGACCTGGGGGCCCAGATCTAGCTATACAGTCGGATGGCTCGGGTTGTAGCCAATGGCTAGAATTCAGGTTCAGGCAGAAATGACTTGGCTGGGGACTAACACATTGCAGAGTTTTGAATTTCTGTTAAACTTCCTTTGGGAAAGGATTCACAGAGGAGAATAGCTTCAAGTTCCCCAAATAGTCCACCCCTTTCTCATTAACTGGCACTGAAAGTCTCAATAACTCACTCTGAGAAATTTGTAAGAGAAAGAATAAAAACTTTTCATTACTCACAGTTGTGAACAGATCAACAGCAAATTAACCACTTTAACAGACTACAGAGAGGAAAAAGAAGCACTCAACAGAGAGGGGAGGCTCTCTTTGAATTTAGAGGTGGAAAGGAATGATTGGTTAGTGCTGGATAGATTGACAGTCACTCCAGCCCAGAAAGGTCCCTCCCCTCCACACAAACTACAGAGAGCATGCAAGGTTGTAAAAACTCCAACATAACGAAGCCAACTCTGCCACTAGCAAACCTTTGAGTACAAGGGGCAGCTGGTGCTCAAACCTTCTTTGTGCCTCGTTCCCCCACATTAACAAAATCCACTTCTAGCAGCTCCAGGAGTCTTCCTTTCATGGAGGCCTCCAGGACTGAGGACACGGCCTTCCCTGCTGCCCCCACCTTGGGCAGGGACTGCAGTGCTCACAGCCTGATTACCTTGCTAGAGTTTAAAATGTCATTATATCAATGTTTGCTGATTCCAGTATAATGCTTTTCAGTGAATTTATACTAAATGTGCTTCTCATAAGATAACAAAGTTGAATTCAGTAGGCAGGAGGCAAACAATAAGATCCAGAGAGCAGTGTAGGATGACAGAGTTGGAGAGGGGTTAGAGGTCATCTAGACCAACCCTCCACTTCATTGAGGCAAGCCAGCAGTAGATGCGTCCGTCCGTCCCCCCACCACCACCAATAAAAGCTATAGTGAGGAAGCACCCTGTACCATCTAACTAAGTAGCAGGTTGTAAGGATGTCACGAATCACCACACTTTCTTTTGAACACCACAGAAAAAGCATGTTTAGAGTTAGCCATGGAAACACTTGTTAGACGGACCTGACATGGCACGGCAGGTGGGTTTATAGTGCCAAGGAGTTCCATGGGTTTTTAATTGCCTCCCATGCGTAAAAGACATAATTGGACATCTTGGCAGAACCTCCTGCCCTGTTCCTTCCAAAGGAACAATGAACAAAGAAAAATTCAAATGCTCACGTCTTTGACCAGCTCCTTTAAAAATAAAAGTGGGGAAAGGCCATTTGGAGTCGTGACCGTGCAAAAGAAAGAGGACGTGTTTGAAGACCATATCCAGATGGTTGCAAAGATAAGAGCATAATTTTCCATGTTCCGATTATGATGGGAAAGAGGAAATTGAACTCCATCTAAAGTAATTAAAAGGGGAGTAGTGAGGTGAACTACAAGAACCACCCAATTACTCTAGATCGTAGGTCGCAATTTTGTGCTTGTCGGGTTAAGCTTGAATTGCAGCTGTTTTCTGTCTCTCGTTTCAAAGAATTGCCTCCCGTGGTGTCCATTTTTGGAAGCCGTTCACCTGCCCTCTGAGGGCAGAGTACAGCCCTTAGGGAAAATACCGGTCACCCAGCCACCCGCTGCAAGGGTGCAGCGGGCCAACTGGGGCCTGGGGGAAATTCCAGTTTTGGGCTACCGTTGTAACCCTTTCTGTACCCCCGGGGTTGGCAGAAAAGGTGAAAGGGGGAAGGACAACATATTGTGGTGGCTTGAAAGAAGACGGACTGGGCAACTCACTGGTTGAGGCCTCTGACTGCAGAGCCAGAGGTTGGGAGTTCGATTCCCCGCTGTGCCTCCTGGACAGGGGCTGGACCCGATGATCCAGAGGGTCCCTTCCAGCTCTGCTGTTCTAAGGTTATTTTTATTAAATGTGATTCCATGTGATCTTTAACAGATTGAAATCCACTTCCTCCAACAGGTGGAACTGTTTCTACTATGCCATGTATAAATATGCATATTCCTCTAGTGGTGAGGAATATATCCCAGGTGAGGATATAGTTAATAGTCAAAAGGGGAAATGAATAATTAACACAGCAATGGGAATATCAAGATGTTAATTATATCAAATTGCTGGCCTTCTTCTTCTTCTTCTTCTTGTTATGTGCAGTCAAGTCACCCCTGACGTATGGTAACCCCACAAATGAGCAACCTCCAAACTGTCCTGTCCTCAACAGCCCTGCTCAGCTCTTGTATACTCAGTCCTGTGGCTTCCTTAGGGAGTCAGTCCATCTCATGTTTGCTCTTCCTATTCTTGCTGGCCATAGCTGGGGCAACTATCTGACTAGTAGGGTCAATTAGCACAGAATGGCTAACAAAAGAGAAAAAGGCTGTGTGGTCCCCATACACAGTTCAAAGGCAAAGAAGGGGTGATACCACTGTTAGAGCACTAATCAGGGATGTTGTCAAGTCTTTGGGGCAGAGTCCCAAGTTCGAGTTCGAGTCTTTGGTCCCAAGCCCCAACCTATTAAAAACAAACTTTTTACCCAGAAAAAAAGGGAGGGGTGGGTGGGTTCAGAGTTACGAGTCAAGTCCAAGTCATTGGGAGAAAACCCCAAGTCAAGTCCAAGTTGAGTCACTGGTGCGACTTTAGTCCAGCTTGCCAGCGAGTCCCGCGACTCAAGCCCCCACCCCTGCCATTCACAGGTCATGAAGGAACGCTAGCTTTCAGCCCTGGTGGGGCTTCATCAGGCTAGGCGCCACTTATCTGTGGAAAACCAGGTGTTCCAAAGCTCATGGCGAGGTGCTTATTTTGTTGTTTTTATGTGCCATCAAGTCAGAACCGAACTATAGGGACCCTAACAGGGCTTTCAAGGTAAATGAGATATTTAAGGAGTGCTTTTCCCACTTCCATGCCCCAGATGAGCTTTCATGGCTGAACAGGGATCGAACCCAGGGCTCCAGAGTCCTAGTCTGTCTCTCTATCCGCTACTCACCACACTGGGTATAGATTTTGGATTACAAAGGGGAGGCTTTTATGCCAGTTCCAAAAGGAGGGCTGCATTTCGAGGGTTGGTTTTAAATCCCACCTGAAGCAATGTTAATGGAATGGTAGCACAAAGCATTTCACTTTGCTTGGTCAAAACGGATGCCCGCCCACCCCCTTCCTGCTGGCCGGTTGCCTCCCTACCTGGTCCTGCTGCCGCCTCCTCCTCTTCCTCCTCTCCCACCGCCATCTTCAGAGACAGCGGCCCGATTTCCCTTCCAAGAACTGGGCACATGTGCCCATTGACCAGCTGTTAGAAGCCACTGCATGCAAAGCATCTCCGTGGCCATCTTCTGAAGATGGCCATGGAGGAGGAGGAGGAGGAGGCAGGACCAGGTCAGGAGGCAACAGCGGCAGTGGTAAGGGGGTGAGTGGGTGGCAGAGGGAGGGACGGAGGTGGTAGGTTCCCCTTCCCCGCTTCCCAGGCACAAACGGGAAAAATGAGCCACAAACTGGTTCTTTTTTCTGGGGTTTTGGGGGTGGTTTGTGGGTCGCCACAAACATCATGAACCGCCAGTTTTCCGGCTTGTGCCCATTTCTAATTATGATGGTTTTGCATTGCCTCCTGTGCCGGAATCAAAAGACCTCTCCTGTCATTATAATTCTGGGGGGAAATGAAATGCACTGACTCTACAACCTCCCCATATGATTTCATTTATTTATTATTTAAACATGGAAGGCAGGATTCTGAAGATCTTGGGAGAAGGCAGATCCTCCATGTATACATGTGCATAGATTCTGGAGTACCAACATCATGTTTTCTTTTAATCCTTTAGTGCACAGTGAATGCCTTTGTGCTTATCTGAGTTCAGGACAACTTATTTTCCTCTCTGTGTCACCTGAACTTTAGGCAGTTTGGAGGAACCAAGGCTATCCTATTGCTGGTCTAGTGATTCAAATTCTCTCCATACACCAAGGACCAAAATGATCCCTGAAAGACCAGTAGGTTTTATTTCGCATGACTTTTCTACAGCCCACTTTCTCAGAAGCACAGAAAGTTGCCTTAGTTGGCCGATTATTAGAGACCCCTTTGGATGTGTTGCTGGGAAATGCAGTCACAGGGGACAGAGAGAAGTGACAGGCAAAAATAACAGAAATGGCCATTGACAAAAAATAGTTGGATGGCAACAGAGACATCCTTGCGGTGACAAGCTGATCAACTTACAAAGTGGACATTTCAAAATAACACCTTTTCTCCGTATGAGTGAATTCTTGTTCCGTGGTCACTAAGTGACACAGATCTCTTCACCCAGCAATTATCTGAGAGGAGACGTTTTGTCTAACTCAGAGCGCAGTTACATGCAGAAAAAAAAACACCCTGTATTTGAATCAGGTTTAGGATGTTTGAAATTGTTTACTGTGGGGGGGGGGTTGCCTGGGAATTGTGCTTTTTTATTGGAAAGCAAGGTATTTTACTCAGCTATAAGAGGGTGATTTGTTTTAAATCACTTGTGAAATCAATTTATTTTCTATCATTCTGGCAGTTGTGAACACCTGTGTTGGTGTAAATTATGCTGTGGGGTTTGCCACTCACTGGTGTGCCTTTCATGCTCCCTCTCCTTCTCCACACACACACCCAGTATGGGTTTGTATCTGTCTCCATGCACATCTGTCAGGCAAGGAGACCTGTTTAATTTTTTTTTAATCTGTCATTCTATACTATTGCAAGAAAAAAAAAACATTTAAAAATTATTAAAAATGGCACCACAGCAGCAGTGGCTAGTGGCTGTGAAAGGCAGCCAGCACGACGGTGGGTGGGCACAGGACAAAACCTCAAATGCAACTATTCTAAAAGCCCATGTCACCTCCGTGACCAATATACAACATCATTTAAAAACAGATTAAAAGTTTTCCCAAGAGGACGAGTACACTGACCCAAAAACCATGTGACTACCCCATGACTTTAAACTTAATTTTAAAAAACCCTGAAACATCATCCAATTTATTTCAATCGTGTAATCATCACACTGTCATCCTCACAGGTGCCCCAAAGGGTTGCAGGAAGCTTTTCCCAGCCCATTTTCCCTGGTCAGAGCTGAAGATGGCAGGGGATGCTCAAAGACCAACAGGCACCTCGTGCCGTCTAGTAAAACAATTGCCGCGCACCAGGAGAACAACCCAGCACCACACAATTGACCACAAAGAGATGAAATAGAAAGAAAGACCCACTGGTGTTTTCTGAAGAAATCCGTGCCCTGCTCTTCGCTCCCGTCACAGTTTAATATCTTTGAAGAGGAAACAAGAGCGAGGTTTATTGTGTTTGCTCCTGGCCTTATGGCTATCATTTCTCCTGTCATGGATCTTTTTTTATGGTCACTGCTTGCTGTAAATCCTCCCTTGACAGCTCTGTACACACAGCAAATAGGGGCTGACCGACCCAGGAATCTCATGCTTTCCCATTCTTATGGGTCCTCTGCATGCTCGGATCTGGAAAAGGGCTCTTGTTGGTTTTTTTCCAAAGCTTGGGACAAGGGTCCAGGGCCAGAGGCAGGAAGGGGTTCCTCAGTCACAAAGCTAGAAATGAAGTGGGGGAAAAGACACTATGGGATCATTTTACAGGAGACCCCCCATTTCTCCAGTCTTCTACCTTTGACATTTTTTTCTGGTTGATCGGGCCTGGAGAATGCAGGTGAGCGCCAAGGCTGAGATGAATCTCAGGCTGCCTAAGAACGCAATGACCGTATATCAGAGGAATAACACAGCAAAACACTTTGATCGGACACAGGTCATTGTGAGAAAGCTATCCTGAAGGTTTTTTTAATGGTGCTGGATATTTTTCCCCCTTTTCCTTCCACAGCCCATTTTCCTTTTTTGACAGGACTTTACAAAAGGATATTAAGCCTGAGAGTGTGTAAGCCAGTCTGACCAAAAATAAAATATATATATATTTTTTGAGCTTTGTAGCTCAAGGATAGAGTCTAAATGCATGCAGAAAATGGGGTCAGGGGGGTATTTTTTGAGTTTCCTGTGAAAAATCTCCCATTTCCAAATAGGAAGGGAACCTGCCAGATGAATGGCAGACTTTTCTACCATGGAGAAAGGGGAGGAAGGCTAGGCTACCTGGCCAGGAGCATCCAGACACACCCCTCCATACCCCCCGCCAGCTGTGTTAATATGAAAAGGAAGATGTAAGTATTTAATTTTAGTTCCTTTTGGCAAATTCTCACCCAAAAAAAGGAGATTTCTTCCTACTTGGAAGAGAAAAACCTTCTGAGGCAAGGTAATCTGTTCATTTTTTTTAAAGCATTTATCAGCATGGGTCCTTTTGAGAAAGGTGGGCTAAAATATTTTAAATAAATAAATTTTTATATCAAGAATTATAAGAATTGGAGTCTGATTTTTTTTAATGGTACACATAAACATAGGAAAGTGAATAGATTTTTGTCTGTTTGGAGCCTTCTGCTATGGAGACTGTGTGCATAATTTAAAAAACTGGGTTTCACAACCTATGAGTTTCTTGTGAAAAAGACCATAATACCTATGGCACAAACATTCTTGTTTTTAAATGATGGTTTATGGCCCCCACACCTCTCAAACGAGCTCTCCGGACCATTCCCTGAGATCATTCTGTGTTTTGTTTTATAACAGCACTTGGACAAATAAAAGTGAATTCAAAACAGCCCATAAGATTGAAGGTCAGGTGGGTTTTCACAACTACAAACATTCTCAAAGCATTTTTCCCCCAACCACTCCTTTCTTGGATGCCATTCAAAGACGTCTGGGCACCAAAATTATCAGGGTGGAGGGGTTGTGGCAGAAACCCAGTGTAAATGGTGAAAACAGAAGGGCACTTCAAATCACACTGGGCCAAAGACTAATGAAAGGGTGGATGCAGGATAAATTGAACTGTAGAGCAGGATCTTACAACTTAGGTCATCAAAATGTAGCCTCCCTGATCCTCCCTCCTCCATATTCCACAGCCAGAGTTTGGCAAAATTATTACCAACCAATGTTCCTGAGGATCCAGGAATCTTTGCTCCCCAATCACTCCAGAGGGGTATGTGAGGCATCTTAATATCCAGAGAGTCACAATGGTGTTTCTACCTCTGGGATCACCTCCAGGCTCACGTTTCGTACTGTGGCTCCTGGCTCCAAAACAGTGGAGAAGGTGGAGTCTTCCTTTCCTCTCATTTGAGGATCACTGGCATTCACCGCTGGACTCAGAGGCAGAACCACAACTTCCTCCCAAGGCTTCTGGGAAGAAAAGGGCCGATAAGAGGAAGCCATTGAGGAGAATCTCCTAAATATGTCCTTCATCCCTTCCCGGAACTCGTGGCGCATCAGGCAGTAAAGGATGGGGTTAAGACAACTGCTAGAGTGAGCCAAGCAAGTAGCAAGTGGGAAGATGTAAGTGTGGAGGAAATAAAAGCTTTTGCCCACAGACACAGCCTTGAATTTGACCAGAACCCCCCAGAAAGTAACCACATGGTTAGGAAACCAGCAGAGAAAGAAGCCGCCAACTATCAGACGTACGGTGGTGGCCACCTGTTTCTGTCTCTTTGAGTGGTTGCCTCTCCTATGATGAGTCCCGAGGAACCGGATGAGAAGCAGGTAGGAGGTTGAGATGATGGACAATGGAATCACAAAAGTCACCACCACCCTCAGCAGGTGGTAGATGCCCAAAAGATAAGGGGTGGGGAACTTGAAAATACATAATTTCTCCTTGGCAACATCCACTACTGTTGCATAGATGATGGCGGGCATCGTGGCCCCCAGCGCTAAGGTCCAAAGAGCCAGGTTGATCCACTTGGCCCCATCAGAGGTCAGCCTTGAGCCACCCTTGACAGTCAAAGCCACTGACCAGTAACGTGTGACGCTCATGGCAGTGAGCAAGAAAGCATTGATGTAGACACTCAGGACCGTGAAGGAAGGAATGACCTTGCACAAGGCCTGGCCGAACACCCAGCTATAATCCAAAGCGGTTTCCACCGCCCAAAAGGGCAACGTCAAGGAAAACTGGAAATCAGCCACTGCTAAACCAAAGACGAAAATATTGATGACAGGCATGGGTCTCCTTTTCCTCTGGCACCACATCAAGTACATGACAAGCCCGTTTCCTAGCAGTCCCCCTGCGCAGACCACCAAGTAGACCACGGTGATGAACATTCTCAAGCCAAATGACACATCGGATGATCCCACGGCACCGTCGTCCCACTCAAGGTCAAAATCTCCCTCGGAAGACCCGTTCCAGAGGCCAGGATCCGTGACGCTTTCATGGTTCCAAAGAGTCTCGGAGAGTCCACTCGCCTCCATCTTTGCAAAAGGGAAGGGACTGGCTGAAAGGTACGACGGTGGGGTGGCTTCGACCACACGGCCACTGGACATCTCGGGCGTGGAAGGTTTACTTCTCCTCAGGGTCCAGCAAATCACCAAACTGTAGCAACACTCCAGGAAAGAATCATTAACACAATCAATGGATATTAGTTTGCGTGTGAGAAAGGCATGCAGGACACGTGCCGTGGTAAACCAAAGTCCACTCTGTTCGCAGTGCTTTATCGCTCTTGAGATAAATCCTTCACTCTTCGTCTAAGAAACTGGAAAATGCTTTCTCTTTGCCATCTCCCTTGGAGCCCCGGACAGTGTCGGCTCCTCTCCTCTTCTGGATTCATCTGCAAAGTGATGAATCTTCTAGCCACACCCCAGGTACAGATCAAGGACGGACCTTCCTTATGATCGGGCTGGGCAGGGTTTGTCCTGCAGAGGAGGGAGTGTGAAGTCTTGCCTCATTTAGGCGGCTGTTGGGACTTTTACTTGCAACTGTGCAGCAAGGTTTCTTTAAAAATCTACTCCTAAGTAGAGACTGAAGCAACCTGGCACTTGATCTGATGCTGGAACCAGCTGGGTGGAGAACAGACCAAAGCGTAGCATTCGGGGAGCTTTCCCCCCGGTCTGTAAGAAGAAAGCCAGGCAGAATTACGGCTAAAGTAAGAGGAAGCCGACTTGAAAGTCACAAGATCTATGAAACAATTACCTTGAAGATGAGGATGTTTCTAAGTTTGTGCAAAGTGCTTCTCGCTTGTCAGTGAACAACTGGTTGCTCCAGCCCCCAGCACATTAAGGGCTACCAACAACGCTATGTCCAAGACCTTGTAAACTTCAGCACATCTGTTCCAAGATTAAATGCACCTACATAAAATTCATAAGGGTGTTTTCCAATGGAAGAGAAAAACAACTCTGTTGCTGCAGGTTTAGCTTCCTCTGAAACAAGAGGGCTGGAAACTTGGGAAGTCTTGGAAATATGAGTTTTATTTCCAGCTCTATAATATGGATGCACATCACCCACATTTAAACAGAAAGGCTTTCTTACTGCAGGCAACAGAAATTACTGCTGGCTGGTCCATCATCAGCTTTACAAGGGAATTGGATGTGTTCACAGAGGTTAGGGCCACCCATGGCTACAAGCCAAGATGGCTATGAATCACCTCCAGTATCAGCCAAAACAGGCAGTACAGTTAACACAAGAGACCCTCTGTATCTGAGTTGCTAAAAAATGTGAGTCAAGGGGTGCCGTAGCCCTCTTGTACTGCTGGTGTGCTTCCCGTAAGCATGTGGTCACAGAGGGACACACAAAGCCAAAGGAAAAACTACTGGATAGCTCAGTGGTTTAGGTCTCTGGCTGAGGAACCAGAGGTTGATGACCCATAGGGTCCCTTCCAGATGACGATTATGATGATGACAAGACCTTTGGTCCCTCTAGCCCAGTATGGTCAACTCTGAGGGTACAATCAGACAGCAATTCAGCTCATGTTTTGGACTGCTCTTGGCAGAGCCTGGTTCAATCTATTTCCAGTGACCAGCCAATGTTCAAGGAAATTGAGGACCAGCCTGATCCTGTTTGGTGCCTATCTGGGCCACTTTAGGTTCAGTGGCAGGTTTACTCTGAGTGCAAACTTTTTGTGGAACTGGGCTGGAGTGACGGGCACCAGATTGTGTGTGCATGAAAGGGTCGCTTGAAAAAATATCACATCCATGGATGGGACCTTTTCAGTGCAACTCAACATGATCCTGATTCTCTGTCCCAATCACACCTTGACTGGCAGCAACTCTAAAGGTTCTTAGGCTAGATCCTTTCCTATCCCGATTCGGAGATGTGAGAGCCAGTGTGGTCTAGTGGACAGAGGGCTGGGACTAGGATTCAGGAAACCTGGGTTCAAATCCCCTCTCACTCCCAGAAATTCATTCGGTTGTGGCAATCGTCAACTGCTCCATAAACATCTCACCTACTTCAAAAGCCCTACTAGGATCACAACAAGTCAGAAGCAGTTTGACAGACTTTAAGGAGGACATCTGGAGATGTTAAGGACTGACCTTGAGAACTTCAGCATACAAGGTGGGATAGCAGCCCCACCTCCATGCAGCCCTTGGTATTCCCTGGTGGTCTCCCATCTCAAGTAGCAACCAGCATGGACCATCCTTGGCTTCCAAAATCAGATGAGATAAGGCAAATGCTAATGATAGTATGGTCGCTATGGATGATCACGATGATCAAAATAAAACACTGGCCTCATATCCAGTCCCACAGGGTGTTCCTGATGCCCCCTCAGAACCCTCGCTTACTACAACATGAAAAAGTTCACACTGTGTGTCACCAAAACAAAGCCATTTGCTTGGTATCTTCCTCCAGTCCCTTTCAAGGGAATAAGGAACTGGAATCCAATAACCAAGTCAGTTGAGAGTCTGATATCACAGGACTAGCCATGGAGGACTGTGGCCAGAATCCTACTGATATGTTGGACATGGTAGGGAAATCACATAAGTTGTGGTGATAAACTGTCACTAATTAATTACAAACTATCATTCATTAAGGAGGTGCTGTTTGCATTCTTGGTGTGCCCCATTGTGTAACCGTATGCATATCCAGGAACACAACCAACATGTTGTAAACAAGCAGCAATTCGCTCCCAAGGTTTACATGATTTCCTGTATACAGCTGTAAATTACCAATAGGCTTCTGGCCTTCAATGAGCCTAAGAATACTGCTGTTTTTCTTGGCACAAATGAGAACAATATGGAAACCAAAGTTCCTTCCCCACTTTCCCCCTGTTGCAGAGCTTGGGATTTCTGGTAAAACTCCTTGTGATATGCAGTAGAAATACGGAGTCTCACAGAAGGCAATTGCTACAAGTTCTCCAAAGTCCACACCTTTCTCATTAACTGGCACTTACAGTCTCAATAACTCACTTTGAGACATTTGTTGTAGAAAACAATTCAAATGTTTCATTATTTACAGTTGTGAACAGATCAACAAACAAATAATCTGCTTCCAACCGACTAAAGAGATGAAAAGGAACACTCAGGAGAGACCCCTTCAAGCTTATTCAGACAGGCAGAAGCTTCGCTGGTCTAACTGATCATGGTCAGCTGTAGTCCTTGACAAAGATTACTGAGAGTCACATCACTGCACTGCAGTGAAGAAGACACTCCTTTAAAACCATTTGTTTCTGCAAGAAACCTTCCCTGATGGAATTCCTCCTGTAGAGGTTTTTTTAAAAATCAACTTAACTTAAAATCAACTTAATTTAAAAAAAAATAAAATAAAATAAAATAAAAACCTAGTTAAAGGTTTCTGATCAGAAAACTCTGATGCAGTAACGAACTGCCCACTGAAAAGGTCATTGTGCTCATGTCCACACCCACCTGGAATAAAATAAACTGGGCTTGCTGGAGAGGGGCTGGACTTGATGATTCCTGGGGGGCCCTTCGAGCTCTGCAGTTCTAAGATAAAATAATTCCAAGAGAAAATTTTAAAAAATCAGAAAAGCAGAGATAAGTGCTTTGCATTCTCTGGATGGCAAATTTAACACCAAAACTAGCAACACAGAAGCAGGCAGTTTCAGCACAACCTTGAACCAGCGTGGAGTTATATTTATATCCCACTTTTTCCCTGCTGTGCTGAAGGTAGCACACATGGCTCTCCTCCTCACCACAGCCCTGTGAGGTAGGTCCAGCCGAGGAAGAGTGGCTGGTCACCCAGATGGGGATTTGAATCTAGATCTTCCCAAACCCTGATCCATTATCCTAATCTCTGTATCACACTGACTCTTTTTAATTTTCCTCCTTGTTTGGGCTTGCAAGAGAGATCTTTCAGCAGAAACCAATAAAGACACCCAAGATTTGACTTGACATATGTGAGTGTGCCCACTTCCCATCAAGCTGCACAAGAAAGACTGCAGGAAAAATACAGGCCAGCTCATCCCCACCTCTCTGACCTGCAGAATTAACAGCTGACTACCTGGCAGGGCTGGTGTAAGAGCCCCTCTTTTTCAGTCTTACTTCCAGCTTGTACTACAGGGCCGGGTTGTCTTAACTCCCAAACCATAATAAGGATACAATATGACCGGACTACACTGCAGAGTTGTAAGCCATGCTGAGCACAACTTTTCCCAAGCCACAATCTATGCTTGAAAATGACTGCATTTAAATTAGAATTTGCTTGACAAGGGTCTGTTTTTCCCTGCTTGACAAACTAAGGTTTTAAAATATGTCGCATGAAATAATATTTGAATTAGAAAAAAAAAAAGTGACACCCCTGTTATCACGTGTTTGGACATTTACTCCAAAATCTGGAATTTCTCCATTCATTTTTACGGGCAAGAGTTTTGAATGACTACGGAAACCTTCCCGTGGGAACCCGGAAGAGAACACAGGATGGTTTTCTATTTTTTTTTATTTCTGTGTTGCTACTCCGACGTCGTAACCGCCTCCCTTCGCCGGGTCCCCACGAGGCCCCGCCTCCCCGCCGTGCCGTGTCCAATCAGCGAGAGGGGCGTGGCCTGGGAGGAATGTCGCATTCTTTCGGCAGGGCGTGCGGTGGCTTGCTTTACGGCCGCCTCGCTCGGCGCTCCTCCTTTTCCTCTCCTCGCTAAGATGGCGGCGGCCGGGGTAAGCTTGCGTTCCCCCTGGGGGGCCGCCGCTAATCCGCTCGCATCGGCCTCAGCGGGTGGCGGGAGGGCTCCGGTGACGGGGGGGTGAGAAGAGAGGGCCTCGGGCCGCCCTTCGGGGAAGATATGGGGAAGAAACGGGGTCTGGCCGGAGACCGGTCGGCGTGGCAGAAGGGGAGGCCGGGAGGGCCTGGGAAAGGGGGAGTGTCCGGCGCCTCTTCGCCTCCCTCCCCGCTTCGATTGAAATTCCGTCGTCGGGCGAGCACCGGGATAGATGCGGGGAGGGGGCACAAAAAAGGGAGTAAAACCCTCTGGAATAAGCATCTTTTCTGACACAGGAGGTACCAGTAAGGCTTCCCCGTCTTTTTCATGGGGCTATTATAGGATTTGAGTCTTTGGCGGAAAAGAGAGAGAGGGAAACCATGGGGTATTCAGTTGCCTTGGACAACAAATCCAATAGTCCTTTACCATGGGCGCTGTGCAGGTCGGGGGATTTTGGGGATTCAAATCCATAACATCTGGCAAGCCAAGTCTCCCTCACCAGTGCTTTATGGCAGTGGTTCCCCAACCTTTGGGCCTCCAGATGTTCTTGGACTTCAACTCCCAGAAATCCTGACCAGCAGAGGTGGTGGTGAAGGCTTCTGGGAGTTGTAGTCCAAGAACATCTGGAGGCCCAATGTTGGGGACCACTGCATTGCTGGAGTGTTAGAAAACACCCTTGGGTGTTGGAATTTGGGGGGGGGCATTTATTTATGTGTATTTCAGAGACAGCTTATTAGTAGCTGACGACGAGGGGACTGAGCAGAAGGAATGGGGCTGTTGGCAAACCTACAGTTTGGTAGTTCTTGTCGAACTCCAGTTCCCATCAGGCCCTACCAGCCTGGGATGATGGCAGTAGTGGTTCATTAGTATCTAAAAAGGGAACAGTTTGTCCCTCCCATGAAATATTGCTTTCATAGATTTGAGTATCCAGCGCCTCGGGACCTCACGTGGGTGGCACAACAGTGGCCGAATGGGACCCTGAGTCGGAGCTGCTTGATGGAGGAGAAGGTTGGAGTGGTGAGGATGGCTTGGTAGGCCTCTAGTCATGAGGAAGGCTCTGAAGGGGTGTGTCAGAGCGGTTCTGTTGGCCCATTGTGGTGCAGTTGCAAAATGGATGTAGGACTTTGTGGTTGGTGGCCTTCACTGGAGGAGGCATGGCTTGGGCAGCGAGTGGCCCGCTGGATGCGGAGTTCTTTAGAAAGCCATAGGTCAGTGGCGACGGCTGAGCGGGATGAATGCATCACCTGACACTATAAAAGGGAGCTTCCTACATGGTAGGATTTGGGGGAGGCAAAATATGTGGTAGGAGTGGGTGTTGATGTGGCCGGGACACGCTGATGGAGTAGCAGGCTGCAGTGCATCACTAACTAGGAACTTTGGAAGCGGCTGGTGCTTGGTGGGTGTGGTCCAGTGTAAGGAAAGGTCTCTCAGATGCCTAGGAGATGGCTTGGTAGAGGAGAATGTGAGCAGAGTGAGCGCATGAGAAAGGAATGGTGGTAGCACTTTTATTTTCTTAAGTCATGGAAGAGCTTTACAGGAGAGTAGATTTCCTGGAAGATATTGCAGTGTCAGTACTGCAGTAGCGGTGGACAGGAAAGAGCAAGCTGAGCATCCTACATCATCAGCGCAGCTTGCTGTTTCCCATTTCCGTCAACCAAAATCAATCAGCAGTTACTTGTAAAAATCCATCAGTGGTTATTCTGTGGACTTGTCTCCCAAAATGGCTCCCCTCATATCCCTAATAGGTTGCCTGGAGTGGAAAAGGTAGTGTCCTGAATTTGGAGTCCCCTCTTGTGGGACCAGTGGGCTGGGCTGGCTTTTCATGCGGCTTTCTTTTCCTGCAGACTCTCTACACCTATCCCGAGAACTGGCGGGCATTCAAGGCCCTAATCGCTGCCCAGTACAGTGGTGCCAAGATCAAGGTCCTCTCTACTCCGCCCCAGTTTCACTTTGGACAGACCAACAAGACCCCTGAGTTCTTGAAGAAGTTCCCAGTTGGGAAGGTGAGCCACTCTGCCTGCTTGGCTTACCCTCCTACGGCTGCCAGCCTCCCTCCTTCCTGCTGATCTCTGTGAGTCGGTTAAATAGGAACTGGGTATTGTTCGAAAGCATGCAGAATGCAAAAATGCGAGTAGATAAATAGGTACCACCTCGGTGGGAAGGTAAACGGCGTTCCATGTCTAGTCACGCTGGCCACGTGACCACGGAGGATTGTCTGCGGACAAACGCTAGCTCTATGGGTTGGAAACGGAGATGAGCACCGCCGCCTAGAGTCGGACACGACTGGACAAATTGTCAAGGGGAACCTTTACCTTTTTACCACCCATCTGGCGAAAGATTACTGGAAGCAATCAGGATATGATGGTGAAGGCCGGTCGGATGTAGATGACAAAACACCATGTAATAAGAACAAAATCCAGAGTTCATTTAGCCTTTTTTATAGCTGACCAATAGCCTGCAAGGGGTTTTCTAGAATTCTTCATGGGGGGCAGGACAACAGAAATATGTAGCACGAAGAAAGATAGAAATGTCCAGAAACCAAGCCACGTGTTGTGTGTGAGAGATCTGCAGTGAAATATGATCCTGTGGTGGAGATTCCAGACTGAATGGAATACTGGTCAGTCAACAGAGATCGTCCAGCAGTACATTCTGTCCAAAATCCTGTTGAGTAATTGCACCTCCATAAGAGTGATGACATCACTTGATCTTGTGGCTCACCTGACTCTCCTGCTCTTGGTCTTATTGCAGTTGCGCCCCATTAAAAGTAGGAAGTATTTTACCTGCCTGCAGTCTCCCTTTTTCTGTGATGTCATCACTCTCACAGAGATCTAGTTTACTTCACAGGATTTTGGCCCATGACTTGAAGAATCCCTCACTGGGAAACGACAGCTAGCTATATCTTCCTTCCTGTTGGGTCTTTTGCCTTGCTATGCCCTTTAATGGGGATAATTAAAAGTCATCCCCATTAAAGGGCATGGGAAGGGAACAAACCCAACAAAATCTCTTCATCAACCAAAAGTAGCTTAAGAGTCACCTGATACGTTTATGGCAGAGGCGCTGTCCAGCCTGGAGGCGTTTGGTTGGCAGCTCACTTTCAGGGCAGCTATGAGGATGCATTGAAGTATTTACCTCTATTTTTATTTGTCATTTCTTTTCTGAAATACACATGGTTTTACACTGTCATTATATACAACAAGGCATAGTAGAATGTTTACTTCTGCATCGTTGCCACACTCATTCAGACAAACCTACTCTGTATTTTGGAAAATCAAAAGATAGGTACAAGGGCTTTTCAGTGTGCATCGTATCACATCAGAGCTCTGTTAACCTGATGCAGCTAATGTTTAATGAAGTGGGCAACTCCTTAACCTTGAGGTTTGGAGAATCTGCATACATTTAAACAGAGCTTCCCCATGGCTGATTCTGGGAGTTCTGTATGTGTAGCATATTGTATTGCCCTTGATCAGGCTTTTGTTAGCTCTGAAGCATCCACAGTGGAGGTCTTGCCAATAGTTTATTGGCTTTAGAGTCCTTAAGGGCAACAACTAGTCTGCAGACTTAACAATCCTGAACATCTCCTTTGGAGAGAACCTCCTCCATGTCGACAGAAGAGTAAGGCTGGGCTGAACTAGCCAAACATTTTAGATTTGTGCCTGTGGTGAGTTATGAGTTTGTAAGGGGAGAACATTCATGCTTCTAGCATTTCATTTGCAACCAGGTAATCCAGGGGAAAGCCTCGTCGCTCGTTATGAATCCAGGGCTGGTTTGTACAGCCAGAATGGTGTTGACATTTCACAGCCCACAAAGGGCCACCCTTTTGCCATACACTGGTGATCTCGGAGTTCAGGCTGAAGCTTCTGACTTAAGATCTGTGTGCTAACTCTGCCTTGCCACCAGCACCCACGGGAAGGGTGGTGTTAAGTTTGGTAGAGCACCAAATGAATGTAGCGCAGCCCCCTGGTGCAGTCTGTGGTGTTCAGAAAGCCTCTTGTTCTTTGCAGGTTCCGGCCTTTGAAGGGGATGATGGATTCTGTGTGTTTGAGAGCAATGCCATTGCACACTATGGTAATTCTCATTCTTTCTCTTCTGTTTCTTAACGTCACAGGATGAGGGAGTACAGTTTGTGGCATTCAGTAAAGAAATACTAGATTCATGACTGACAGAAGGCAGCTTAAGTTGCAGGGGGAGCAAGGTTTTCTGGCTTCTAGAGGTAGATGACAGGGTGCTGCATGTGGAGGGAGTGGAAGCTTTCTGGCAGCTTGGGACCTCCCTCCCTTGTCTGAGCTTCCTTACTTTCTTAAGTGTCAATTCTTGACTTGCCAGTCTGGTTTTGCAGATCTGGTATAGCAACTTGATTGACTCTTGTGTATGTCCATCTGCCTTCCCAGTGTAAGAGTAAGAGCTTCAGCGTGGTCTTTCTGAAAATTACACTTTAAAAGCCTCTTGAGAGAGAGATCCATTCCCTCCCCCTTATTCTTCTGGAAGTGGGCTAAAATCTCTAGTCATTCAGAAGGTGAATTTCTACCTAAAGCAGTGGTTCCCAACCTTTTTGAGTCATGGGCCCCTTTTATAATAGCAAAATAACTTCTGTTTCCCCCTTCCACATTTGCATAAAAAGGCACTTTTGATGAGGTAAAATCATCTCTCCTCAGAAAGGTAGAGGCTTCTTTCTCCCCGCAAAGGACCTGTTTCTCAGATATACACACTAACCTTAATACCCCACTCTGAAAGGTCAAGGAAGAAATTATTTAATGGCTGCAACACATACAAGGTCACCTGCGGACACCCAGCCCCCCAAATAAACAAAGACTTTGTGATCCCCCCAGGTTGGGACTGAACTAAAGCGTCAGTCTTGTAGAACATTTTATTTAGCATAAGCTGGGCTGTTGCCGACATCAGATATAATTGTTTGAACTGTTCTTGTGCTCCAGCTTTTTGGCCTCTTGACTGGTCATTCAAGCATCGTCATATTCTCTACCATCTGCTTCCTTCCTCCAGTCAGCAATGATGAACTTCGAGGAGCAACCAAGGAAGCTGCAGCCCAGGTCATCCAGTGGGTGAGCTTTGCAGACAGTGATGTTGTCCCTCCAGCCAGTACCTGGGTCTTCCCCACACTGGGCATCATGCAGTATAATAAGCAGGTGGGTCATGGTCCTAAGGGACGCAGTGCTTGTACAGAGGTAGTTCCTACAGTCTGTTGAGTCTCAGCCATTGGGCAGTGCCACCTGGAGCCATAACCAGACTTTTAGAAGAGGCCTATGTAGTTTGAAATTAAAAAACATGCTGAATACTGTACTACAATATTTTATCTGAAATGGTGTGGGTGGGTGTTTACATTTACAACACCTGTATTATGCAGCCATTATATCGATTTACATTGTCCAGAATCTGATTGCTGATTTGTACTTGTGTAGGGAAATAGCTTGAACCTGGCAGCCAGTGGCCACTCGTTAGTGGAGCACTTCATTCATGTGGGAACTTGTCACCAGGACTTACACTGTGTCCTGTGAGCAAGCAGAAATTTGCAGTCAAATTATAGCCAAGGCAAGGCGGTGCCTCTTAATGCAGATTTTGAAAATGAAGATCAAAATATGTTTTCAAAATAATTTCCAGGTGCCTTGGTTTATTTTTATTATTTTAGTTGTGACACGTAGAGTGTATTGAGGGAAGTGGTCTTGGAGGACGAGGATGAGTTTTTCTGGTTTTTCCAAAAGGGGAGAATGGGTGGAAAAGGTTGAGAAACACCGTTGCCATACTGTGTATGTGGACTGACCGTGCAGAGTTTCTGGCTGAGGCCTTCCCTGCCACTGCGGCAGCCTCCGACGGCCTGTGCCAGAGCAGCCAACATGCCATGCCTTTAGGCTGCAGATTTCCAGACCTCTGTCAGCCCAGGGAGTGCTTGCTGCAGCTGGGAGGAAGTTGTAGTCCAGCATCCCATGGACTCTTATTTCTTAAGGTGGTCCCATAGGGGCTGGATGGACCCCTGCCAAGAGTGCTGTGCCTGTGGATTTCTAGTCCTGGCAAAAGTGTGGTATGAGCTGACCCTGGTGTACCTTCCCGCTCGACCATTCCATGTCCCAAATCCTATGGCCAGGAAATAGTGTAAATGGTACAACATAGGCTTCAAGTTACAAAATCAGTGTAGATGTCATCTGTTGCAGACAAAGCTGTACAAGAGTCAGCAAACCACAAGTAACGTCTGCCAAGACTTGGAAACGTTCAGCAGTTCCTTGCTCCACCGGCAGTAGGATTTTTGCCAGTGATTCTCAGACTTGGCAGGCTGCCAGTGGCCATGCCTGGCATTTAGTGCCATATTTCTCTTGCTTTGCTGGTGCAGATCTTTTTTCATAGGCAGTGCTGTGGAATGCATTCCCCAGTCCCTGTTTGTGCTGAGCATGCACTCTGCTACCAGTGAGATACAGATGGGTCAAGAAGGGCAGGTTGAAAAAGGGAATGGCATGTCACATTTCATTAGTGTTAATTATATTCTTGCATTTCTGATCACCATGTGTGGGTGATAAAGCTGGACATTAAATTTTAAAAAGGGTGTGTGTGTGTGTTTGAAATGTGGTGCTGGTGGAGAGCTTTGTGGATACCCTGGATTGCCAGAAAGACAAACAAGTGGGTCCTAGATCAAATCAAGCCTGAACTATCCTGGAGACAAAAAATGTTGAAGCTGAGGCTGTCTTGCCTTCAGCACATGATGAGAAGGCAGGATTCTCTGGAAGAGACAGTATTGCTGGGAAAGGTTGAAGGCAGCAGGAAAAGAGGAAGACCAGATACGAGATGGACTGACTCGCTAAAGGAAGCCACAGGCTTGGGTTTGCAAGGCTGTTGAGGACAGGACATTTTGTAGATCACTCTCATGGTGTTGTCATAAATCAGAAGCAACTTGACGGCACATAACAACACAGTTATATTTGCCAGTGAGCTTTATTTTTCAGGAAAGCCTTTGTCTCCTGTTTTCTTGTTTTTTGCTTTGTTTTGTGGTGTATAAGAGGATTCGCTTTGGCATATATTTTGTTTGCCACAGCTATTCCTCTGGGTAGTACCCTTAAATGTGCCTGTCTCTCCTCTAACAGGCCACAGAGTTTGCCAAGGAGGAAGTAAAGCGAGTTTTGAACATTCTTGACTCCCACTTGAAAACCAGGACTTTTCTGGTTGGGGAGCGCATCACCCTCGCTGACGTAACGGTTGTCTGCACTCTTCTGTGGCTGTACAAGCAGGTGAGTCGCTGGTAGTTGGCTAAGGAGCTAAAGGGTTAGGGGACCTTCCTTGCTTGCTGCCTACGTGGTGCTGAAAAAAGGGTGCTCTTTACCTCCCATCGATGGGGGAGAACCAGCAAGCATAGGCTGCTCTTGCTTTTCGTGGTCACCTGTCACTCTGCAGACTCCTCCCTGAATATTTTGCTGGTGAGCCCAGACGGGCAAAACATGACATGATGACTTCGAAAGACAGCCCTGGATAAGATTTTTGGTGGCCCCACTGAAAACCTGCACACTCCTTTATCTTCTTACCTTTTTCTTACTCTTTGAACTTGAGCACTAGAGTTGTCCTGAGATGTTGTTGGGAGATCTTGAAGATGTTCCCGATCCTTGTTTTCTACATAAAATGAGGAGAGGGATCCAGATTTTTGTCCCAGAGTTCCTTGAGTCATCATATAGAAGAAAGTAAAGAAATAATCCATGTTTTGTTCTACTTGTACAATCTAATTCTGTTAGCTGGGGGGCGGGGCAGAGTAGAGCAAATTTTATGTGAATGAATCTTGGGCTTATTTGCTTCTGTCTTTCTTTCCTGTTTCTGTCGCAACTCTGGAGGAGATGGAATCTTGTTACTTTCTCTTCTGCCCCGAAAACAGTTCATCAGTGTGTCCTGGAGAACTCAGATCCACTGGAACTGTTAAGCAAAGGTCCTTAACTCACAGTTTAAAACTTATCTGAACAAATCATGGTTTCAACTGACTAGGATCCTCCAGATGCATTGGTGCATTGATGAACTCTAAATGTCTTGGAAGTTGAAAGTTTCCAGTATCCACCGTGGGGGCAAGAACCTAGACCTTGTTCACGTAATACTAAACCATACTTCAGTAGTATCCAAAAACCCCTTTATCAGTACAAGGTGCTGTATAGTTTGGATGAAATTGGGGTGGTAGCCTCTGCCACTCAAGCTTTCTTGCACAATTTAAAAACATGGATGTGTATGAAATGCAGGTAAAATTTAAAACAAATTAAAATGTTAGGATACTTAGACCTTTTTCATCCAGAAGTGGGCTACTTCAGTAGTGTTATCTTGGCCATTTACTAGATCTTTAGCACACATAATGAGGCATAACTTGCATGCATATAAATGTCGCATTGATTGAATTTCTCTGTATCACAGAAAAGTTATCCTGTATCCAAGTAGCCCTATTTTACTTGATTATTCTTTGATCATCCTATTTCACTTCCAAGTCTATTAAGGGACTTCCAGATGGTCCAGCCAGAGTTTTGTCCTGGTGGGAGACACTCTTTAGCATTCATCCATTCAGCAAAGTGTGTTGTTTTTGTTCTCCATAGGTATAGCCTAGCTCTTCTGGTTAATATTTAGAGTTAGAGACGTTTGCAGAAAACTGTTCCCTGTTTTTAGCCATCATCTAGGTCAGGGGTCCCCAACCCCCAGTCCGCGGCCCGGTACCAGTCCATGGCCGACCGGGCTGTGGAGACAGATCTCCCGCCCCCTCGCACGCACTCCCTCCACACACGCATGCCCCACCCATACGTGCACGGGGGTGCCCCGCCCCCCCCCAACCAGTCCGTGATTTGAAAAAAGGTTGGGGACCACTGATCTAGGGGATTGGTGTCCATGAAGTGGGCAGGTTTAATGCTGTGTTACATACCTCTCGACTTTCAGAGGAGCAATGCCAGCCAATAATAGACGTTTTCAGTGGGAGTGGGGCAAGTTTCAGGCAGCCAGTAATAATCCTGCATGATTCATTAAGAGTTGCATCCGTTTGGCGTGTGCTGAATTATACCATACAGCACTAGCAAATTCTGCTGTGGGGGTAGCACAGAGACAACGCTGCTGTTCTCTTTTGTGGTTGTGCACCTGAGTCTGACCCAGCGAATTTCTTAAGTACATGATTACTGGTGGCAACTTTCTGTTTGGTATTTAGACCATGTTTTTGTAGTTCGGGTTCAATCCAGAGTGAAGCTGAAATATTTCAGGGTAAGGCAATGTTCCAGAATCTTGCCTTCCCACCTAACTTGGCACTTCCTGTCCAAAGGGAAGTAGGAAGATTAGATAATCAAGTAAAATGGGGTTATTTGGATACAAGACAGATTTTGTGTGACTGTGGATAAATTTAATCAATGCAGCACTTGCGTGCACTTCAGCTGAGGTTCCCTGTCTAAAAAGTTTTTTTTTTTCATATTCAGGTTTTGGAGCCATCCTTCCGCCAACCTTATGGAAATGTGAACCGTTGGTTTGTGACCTGTATCAATCAGCCACAGTTCAAGGTTGTTCTGGGAGAAGTGAAGCTGTGCGAGAAGATGGCACAGTTTGATGGTAAAGGAATAACTGAGCCCATTCAGGCTCTTAAACTCTCCTCTGTTAAAGGATGGCCTTGTTTTATAGAGAGAGAGAGAGAGAGGGAATTGGTCTCAGAAAGGAAGCATGTGCTAAGCAGGAATTCATCCTACTCTTTCCGTCACTTATATTCTTAAGACCATAGTGTGAAAAGGCAGGATTTGTGCCTTGCAGCACATACCCACCCAGTGTGGTATATTGGACAGAGAAACAGACTAGGACTCGGGAGGCCTGAGTTCGAATCCTCACTCAGCCATGGGCACTCACCAGTGGCAAAACCACTCCTTAAATATTTCACTTTCCTTGAAAACCCTGTTAGGGTTGCTATAATTTGGTTCCGACTTGGCACATCGTAGTCCGAGTCTTCTGAAAGACTGTGTGGTACATTGATTCTCTAAATCCATAACAATTAACCAGCTCTGTTTGCTGATGCAGGATTTTCAAGGGGAATGGCAAAGTTAGATGCTGCTTTTAATATGTATCTGATACAGGATACAGCAAACACCCTGATCCATGTTAAGCTTAAGAGCAGATGCATCTGGAACAGTTTGTCTGCCACACTTGCATGAAACTTTTTTTAAAGTTGACATTGAATAATTGGTTCATCTAGCCAAGTATCATCTTTTCCAGCAAGCGTGTCTCAGATTATCTGGTCAGGGTTCCTACCAAGCAGTCTTCACCCACTGTCGCAGCATTCCAGAGACTGAATTGGAAGGGTTTCTTGGGTGCAAAACCTGTGCTTTGCCTCTGACTCGTGACTCCTCTGTAGCTTACTCACTGCTCCCATTCCTGCAGCTAAGAAGTTTGCTGAGCATCAGCCCAAGAAGGATGCGCCCAAGAAGGAGAAGCAGCCAAAGGAGGAGAAGAAATCCGAGAAGAAAGAGGAGAAAAAGCCAGAACCTGAAGAGGAATTGGATGAGTGTGAGCAGGCTTTGGCCGCTGAGCCGAAATCCAAAGACCCCTTTGCTGACCTCCCCAAGAGGTAACGCCCTGTGTTAGCCTAGAGAAGGTGTGGCTTCGTGGGTCAGGTCTGAGTCCCCACTTTGCTTTCCTGTTGGTTCTTTAAAAACCTGAGATATATGGTGGAAGTTGAGAACTATGCAGTTTAGTGCCAAGCTCTGGAAGATGGTGAAGGCTGTCAACAGGCAGGAAGAGGAGGGTTGGGCCTATAGATAGATAGACAGACACTAATGTACGTATTTCTTTCTCTTGGAAAACTGCAGTTGGTAGCCTTTTGTCTGTACCTTCTTGTAACCCCCTTTGAATGTGTCCAGGCCAGTGGGAAGTGCTCTCCTGTTTTGGGGACTTGAGTGACTAAAGCAGGGATCCAACGTTGTTTGTGTTCCAGATGATTTTGTGCCCATGTCTGAAATGATGGGTGGGTCACAAATGAGGTCTTGAAGAGAGGTAGCACATGGCTTTGATAAAGCTTTGAGGGCGCATCACTCCTGTCGCCCTCATCTCACATAGAAGCGGAAGGAGTTGGTAGTTATTGGATGTAGAGTAGTGGTTCCCAGCCTTAGGTCCCCAGATGTTCCAGGAGTTGTAGTCCAAGAAGATCTGGGGGCTCAAGAGGAAAGTGTGGCTTGTGAGCTGCAAATAGCACCATGCCACACACCCAGCGTTCTCTTCCCCCCCCCCCCACCTTTAAAATGTTCCTTGTGATCTCTAGGGGGAGAAGGAGGAAATGTTGCCATATTTTCACCACCCCATAGACATGCCAAAATTTTCTATTAAAAAAAAAAAACTTTGGCCACTAGAGGGAATGAAGAGACTTCCCTAGTTTTAAAAAAATGCCCTTTTAAAATGGAAAGATTCTGGGATGGGCAAGAGAATGTGCATCTCTAGGATCCTCGGAGGAGCATCTGCAACCACCAAATCTCTGTAATTTGACCATTCTGATCTAAGGCAGTGGTTCTTAACCTTTGTTACTCAGGTGTTTTTGAACTGCAACTCCCAGAAACCCCAGCCAGCACAGCTGGTGGTGAAGGCTTCTGGGAGTTGCAGTCCAAAAACACCTGAGTAACAAAGGTTAAGAACCACTGATCTAAGGCATAGCAATGACACATGTAAGAGTTGTATTCTCAGACTTCACACCTTGAATATAATCTGTCAGCTAAATGAGTAGCCCCCTTGAGCCTCCCGAGTACTGATGGGGGGGGGGTATTAAACACTGAGAAGCATCTTTGCTTTTTTAAAAAAGTATAAACTAGTCTTTTACAGTAAATCTTCCTAAGATTACGTGCAGAATGTAAAATCATAAAACATTTCAGATCCTAACCCTAAACAATTGGATGATGAGAGGATTTCATAGAATACAGTCTGGAAAACTCTGGCTAGGCGTTCAATTCCTGGCAATGAATCTAAAGCACTGGCCAGTGTCCTTTTGTGGAGCTCTGCCTGTGTGAGACATTTTCAGGGTGAGAATATTGAAGGGTGCCTGAAAAACAAGGAGAACAAAAGCAGCCATTGAAAGAGTTTCATCACAGGTTAGAGTCCTTGAGGATTAAACCCTCCGGGGGTGGGGGGGGGGGAGACAGTGATCTGGCTGAGGGGATGTCAGAATTAACTTCGAGTGAACCTCTCCCTGGAGAACGCTCCCCAAAGAGGAACACTGACTTTGATCACACACAGAGAGGCTCTTGAGTCCTTCAGATAGGAAGGGCTGAAACCCTGCCGAATGGTCAGGGCAAGCACCAGCCCTTAGAACTGTGCCTTGCCAGCCCTCTGGGGTCAGTGCAGGTGCCTTCCTTCCCAGCATCCATTCTGATACGGGCAGTGCAGACTGGGGTAGTGAGGAAATAGCGTCCATGTCTTCAAAACCCTTGTGTCTCAACCTTCCCGAAATGTAGGGAGCGTGGCAGAGTGTCACAGACGTCTGCTCTGTGCTGTCGTGGGAACCTGCATTCTTCACTTAAAGCAAGGGGCACAGCTCAGAGTTGCAGCCAGGGGCATTTTTCCAGAAACCGTTTCCTTCCCAGGAGCATTGCTAGTTGTCATCTGATCACCGCTTCTCTATCAAAGCCTCGTTTGATCCAGAATCTTTGTTTTTGGGATTGAGTTTAACGGCAGAATATCTGGCCATGACTTGTTGCTGATTTCTTTTTCCTTCCCTGGTTCCTCCCTCCCCCCATTTTTTTTTATTATTATTGCCTAGCCTGATTATCTCAGAAGCTTGTACACTTTTGTGGAACTTAAGCTAGTCCTAATGAAAACACAGATGTTTTTGTTCTGTTAACTTAAATGTACACCCTAATGGCCTCTGATCTAGTGGGCACTGGTCGAGCAAGAGATCTTGGGGTTATAGTAGGTAGGGCGGTGATATTGTTGGCTTGCTATGTGTTGGATGCAAAAGAAGAGGCAAATTTCTTGTTGGGCATAACTACAAAAGCCGTGTGCAGTTGCCAGTATCATTGCCCTTGTACAAGAAGCCTGTAGTACAATCGTGCCTGGAATACTGTTGTCCTTTTCGGTTAACTCCATCTCGGCTAACTGTGGAGCTTGAAAAGAGGCAGGTAAAATGATCTGGGAGCTGGGACAGTTCTCCCTCCTTCAGAGGAAAGGTGGTGCCAATTTAATGCTATTTGGCTCTGAAAAAAGGTGGGCTGGCGGAGTGATTGGAGGGACATGAAACGGCAGGAGGCAGAAAAGGTCAATGCAGAGAAACCTCTGTGCTTCTGGAAGCCCCCCCCCCCCCCTTTCCAGGTCACCCACCGAAACGGGTGCATGATTTAGAGCAGATGAAAGGAAAGGACTTCACACCACACATAGTAAATGGCGGTATTTACTACCTCCTCCGCATGTCCTGGTGGTTGCCAGCTTGGAAGACTGCAAAGGCAGATTAGATGGATACATAAAAACGAGCCCCATCAGGAATGCCTAGTCAGACAGCCTGGCCGCGTGTCACCTGTGGACTCACTCCAGGGGAAGGTCCCCGAGCGCTCCTCGCTGAGGGACCCGGCTAGAGCCGTGCTGTTGCGCTCCTGGCTTGCTTGCCCGTCTGTTTGGCCACTGTGGGGACCAAAGGCTTTTTAGATGTTCTTTCAGTTTGCCCAGCTGGGGGTGGTCTGATTGGTTCATAGATTAGCATCCCACATCTGGAATGAAGTGTCACTGTGCAGGGTCAGAAGAAGTGCTTTGCATGACATTTGACCTTCCTGAAATATAAGCAAGCAGTAGAGCCGAGGGTCTTGTATTCAAGGAGATGGCCAAACAAAGCTCTGGGCCAGCCTCTTCATTTTGGGAGGACTAGCGGGGAGTGCAAGAGCCAGCCACATCGTCTTCCTGGATGGAAGGAAGCTGCCCCTTAGGGGGCAGCAGAGGGACGCGTCTGGGCTGTCTGGGCCCCAGTGAGTCCCCTGCCCTGCCACGTGCCTCCTCCTCCGATGGCTTTTGTCCTCCATTCTCGCCGCCAACAGGAGGGGCAAACGTCTGATTAGAAGGTCTTGGGGGAGAGGGCCTTGTCCAAACTTTGAATAGCTGTGAGATCCAGTGTTCTCAGTGCCTCTCCACGTGAAGCTTGTGGCCTTTGGCGGCTTGTGGCCGAGGGAGAATAGTTGTTGTCAGTCACAGGACAAAACATAAGAGAGGTTGCCCCCCCCTTTTTTTTTTTTTTTTCTGTGCAGTGAAGTTTGCGTGCATGTGAAATAGCAAGAGGCCTTGCGTGTGCGGTAATGAGAAACAGAGTGAAATGGGGAAACAAGCTTTGTCTTGGAACCGTTCGCCTGGCTTGCCCACCTGCATGGATACTCCGTTAGACCCTGGAGGTTGCAACCCCACACATGGAGGGAGGGGGTCTTTTCTAGGCACAGGCCACCAAAACCGGGGCCCACCGTCTTTAGTGAGGGGTAGTAACATCCTGTCCAAAACCCACTCCGCCACTGAGCCGTGGTTCCTCTCCTCCTATGAGTGTCTTGTGTTTTGCAACACTGATGTGTAGCTTATACCGGCTGTGTTGCAACATCAGCTGTCACTGAACTGTCACACTGTGAGCCCATATTGTCCTCAACAGTCACAGACTTGTTTTTTGGAAACACACAGACACAGCCTGCCATGCCACTGCTCTTTACCAGCCATAACTAATGGTGTTCATTCGGGAAGTCGATGGGCCAAAGCAGCCACGAGGTTTCTACTGTCTGGGAGAACCAGTTTGCAGGGAGATTCCGCCCCCCCAAATTAGCTTTTCCATCATTCGGCAGTGATCCTTAGCTCCGTGTGGGAGGGCTGGGGGTTGAGTTACCGTCATCAGCAAGTCCTGTCACTGCTGGACTGAAGGGAGTTGTGCCACTTGTTTGTTGTTGATTTTTGTTTGTTTTTGTCCTCCCAAACCTTTGAAACCCCAGCCTGGAAGCCCACTCCATTCTTCTTGCACTTGCATCTGTTGCTTGGTGTACCCGTTCATTTCTAGACTCCGTTTTAAAGTAGGGGTATTGCTCTTTTGGAGCCCTGAACCGCTTAGGGCCTGGCTAGAACCCTGAAGAACTTGTCCTGGGGGTGTCGGTCAGCCTCAGAGGTTTTGCTCTCTGGCCTGCCCCTAAGACAGCTCAGGAGTGCTTCTCTCCTCTCCTCTTGTATCCGTTTGGTGCCATATCCTGTGGAAACTTTGGACCTGTCATTTGGGAGCCGACTTCAGATTCTCTGGAGTAGTTCAGAAGGGGGCTCTTGAGCAGAGGATGCTTAGCCTCATCAAGCGACACATTCCCAGATTCCATGGGATGAAGCCATAGCAGTTAAAAGAAGTGTGAATGTGTTGTATAATTACAACGTAAATTATAATCAACTGCCATCTAGTCAGTTCTGACTTTCCACAACCCTTTCCTGGATTTTACAGGTTGAGACTACTCAGAAGTGGTTTACCCTTCCCTTTTTCCAGGGGTTCCCAGGGACTGTGCAGTTTGCCCACAGCCACACAGGCTGGCTGTACTCACAGGACGCACAATGAGGAGTCGAACTCTCAACCTGTGGTTCTCCAGCCAGATACTTAAGCTACTGAGCTATCGAGCCAGCCTTTTAACATGACAAGTGAAGGGCAGAGGGCTTTTTGTCTGCCACAGCCTGCACTTCAGTGGATTCACTTTCCCTGAGGGCTCTGCTTGCCACACCCATCTCTGCACAGCCTTCGACTGGACTCGGAACGTTTTGTTTAAGGCTAGTTGGCATTGGCCTTTTTGTTGCATTGTTTCTGGGTGTGTGTGTTTTTTTTTATTGTCAAGGCTTGTCTTGTAAAAAGGCTGGATAAAAACTAAATGAAGCTCACCACCCTAATCAAAGATAGAACAGGCGTCCTCTTTGTGTGTGTAGAGGGCTGATGGATGGCTCTTTCCTGTTGTCTGCTTTCCAGCTCCTTCATCATGGACGAGTTCAAGCGGAAGTACTCGAACGAAGATACCCTGACGGTGGCGCTACCCCACTTTTGGGAGCATTTTGACAAAGAGGGCTGGTCCATCTGGTACGCAGAGTATCGCTTCCCAGAGGAGCTCACACAGACCTTCATGAGTTGCAATTTAATCACAGGTAATGCTGCCAAAAGGCCGGTTCTGTGTTCTCTTAAACCCCCCCCCCCACTCCCACCCAGGCGGGAAGGCTTTGAACCTGGGCGAGCAACCCAAGTAATGCCTTTGCTCCCCCTTTTCCAACAGGCATGTTCCAGCGCTTGGATAAGCTGCGCAAGAATGCCTTTGCCTCCGTCATCCTCTTTGGCACCAACAACGCCAGCAGCATCTCGGGCATCTGGGTTTTCCGCGGGCAAGAGCTCGCCTTCACAGTGAGTCTCTGCACCTCAGATAGATTTGTTCCGGAGTGTGCGGGTTGCCTCTAGTGGTGGTGCCATCCCATAGGGATGGGGGACGTGGAAAGTGCTTTATGTGTGCCCTGTTTCTTAACCAGGCCTTTCCCAACTTGGTACTCCAGATGTGTAGGGGGAATAACTCGTATCATCTCCTGCCAGCAGTATTTATTTGCCACCTATCCTGCTGTTTCTCCAGCAACTGTGTAAGATGGATCAGGCTGGGCTGTGTAATTCTGGGCAGATTCTCCTAGTAGGTTTCAGGGCTCAGCGGGGTCTAGAACCTGGGTCTCCCATGTCCTGGCTCAGAACTGCCCACCATTACACTACATTGGCTCTTCAGCATGGCCGCTAAGGCTGCTGTCACCCAGTTGACTCATAGCCCCTCATTTGACTTGCCTTTAATTAGGCCAGACTAAATGTCCAAAGTAAGAAGGTCGTTCTTCTGCACTCATGCCTTCTAGCAGGTGGCACCTTAGAGGTGTCTTCACATAAGAGGGATATTTTTTGAATGCGTGTTACACACCACTTCCTCTAACAGATCCAATCAGCTTTGAGGTGAAATATGGCCATAACGGACCCAGCATGGTGGTCTTGACTTACTTGGGACACTTCTAAACTTTACAGAAGAATGAAAGTTTATAAGATGAAAGGGAGGGGTAGGGGGACACTTTTGGAAAACTCCAAACTTCTAAGCAGGCACCTCTGAAATCTCAAGACTTAACAGAAATGGGGTTTTGAGCCTCTAGAGTGACCTTCCCCAGGCAGGGTAGTCTTAAGCCTGGTCTCACCTGAACAAAGGTAAGTCAGATGGAGTGGTGTGTACTGGCTGAGCTGCAGCGGCCTCTCCCAGGCTCCTAGCACCCCAGGCTTTGTGTGCTACAATTTCCATCATCCTCTGCCATGTACAGGAGAGGCTGTTCTAGAGAGGAAAAGTGTGGATGGAGCCCATGTGGGCATAAACAGGTTTTGTTGGGCTGCAAATCACAAACACCAACGTGTGGTGAGCCCCATTAGCGCTTAAAGCATTCTGGGTGGTTTCCAAGTTAATTACACAGGCCACACATCCCACCCACCCCCACCCCGCGAGCTGGATCCTCATTTTACCGAGCACCCGGGCAGGCTCATAACGGGAGATCCTTGCCTTTTTCCTGTGAGCGCTATGGGCTTATTCCTCCCCACTTCTCACAGCAATCTGTGAGGTTGGTCATGTTCAGTGAATTTCATGGATCAGTGGAGATTTGAACCGAGACCTGGTTCAGCCCCCGTTTCAGCGTTTCTCCATTGGGTCTCTCATTTTTAACTCTTTGGCAAAACTGATTGCACATAAAAGCACATGAGCATTCAGGTGTCCCAAGTTCTCCATCATTTCTGGCAAAGAAGAAGTGCAAACAGTAGCCACTTCCCTGCCCCACATGGTGAGTGGCATGGGCTTGCCCTCCCCCCCAGAACATGGTAACCATGTGAGACAAACATTTGTTGGCAGTAATAACAAAAGGTCAATTCTTGGTGTGAAGCACAGGGAGCTAGGTGAGTGCAGGGAGCATTGGAGAAGACAGGAGCCACATAATAAATAGTGCAGCCCAGACGTGCATAGCTTAGTCTGTTTCAGCTTTAAGCATGGCTGGGCTGCTCCATGGGGTTGACAAGTAAGGTGGGGAATGGGGGAGGAGGCCACCCCCTCTCTACTGACCATGTCTCCTCATGTCTTCTCCAGCTGAGCCCTGACTGGCAGGTGGATTATGAATCCTACACTTGGAGGAAGCTGGACCCTGACAGTGAGGAGTGCAAGACGCTGGTGAAGGAGTACTTCCTGTGGGAGGGAGAATTCAAGCACGCTGGCAAGGCGTTCAACCAGGGCAAGATCTTCAAGTGACGCGGTGGCCAGAGCTGGCCCAGAACTGTTCCCAAAACACGGACCTATCAAGGGACATCCCCCCCCCCTGAGTGGACGCTGCCGCCGCCTGTAGCAAAAACAACTCAAGGCAGGAGGAGAGAGATCGTGATGTTCTAAGATGTGAATTAAAAACTTGAGTGTGCTATTAGCTCTTGTCTGTCTGTCTGTCTGTCTGTCTGTCTTGGTGTATGTGTGTGTTCTGCTTCTGACAGTGGTGTTCTTCCGTGCACCATGTTTACTCGTTTACCTTTGGAGGGCCGTTGCTAGAGGCCCCAAGCTTACTAGCCATCTTTCTCCAAGCGTCCCACTCCCATCTCCCAAACTTCTAACAAATGAAATGGGAGGGCTTTCTCTCCTCTGGGTTGTGATGTAGTCAAGGAAAGAAACCAGAAGGTATTCATTCGCCTGCCCTTTCTCCATGGACACAAGCGAGGCTCGTCTCTCGCTTGAACCCTCCGACGAACACTGCCAGCAAGAGAGAGAGAAGGCAGGCACCTGGTAGCGGGCTTCTGTTGTCTTTCTCTTCTCAAGTGCAGCTCAAGGGATGTGAATTGCTGGACATCCTTCCCCCACCTCCTGCGCCCTGGCAGCCAGATCTGTGGGTGCAAGAGGGTTGTACGCACAGCCCTGTCTGCACCCGGTGGCCACATCATGGGGCTCGGGGGGGCATTAAAAGCAGCTTTGAAGCTCAGCTCAGGTTCTCTGCATCTCCTCATCCCTGTCAGCGACAAAGCCCATTGGTTGCTAAAACCAGGCTTGGGTTGTCCTCTGCTTTCAAAATTTGACAGTTCCCACAGTCGATTTTATTTTCATTGTCTGTGCCGGCTCAGCGGATGGGAAAGACATTCCAGCCACAGCTGGAGAGCCGGAATTGTCCATCCCTGGCTTTAAGCCAAGCCCCCACCTCTTGTCCTTATTCTCAGGTCCTGTTTTTCAGCACAAGCTCATGATCCTTGGAGAACCAAAGCTGAAACGTCGTTTTGTAGTTGGCGGCAACTGGTCTAGGGCTGCTAATCGGGAATCTCTGCTGACTCCCAAGATGGCCTGTTCTGATCAGCAGCAACTCTTCGAGTCCTTGGCAGAGAAAGAACGATCTGCTGCCCGATCCTTTTTCATTTCTTGGTGTGTTTATCGCACCTGACAGATATTTGTACCCCAAGCAGTGGCCTTTGTCTGCTGCTTTACTGTCCCCAGCCCAATTGTTAGATTTTTTTCACCTCCAGGAGAAAATGGCAGCCTGCCTTCCGGGACTGCACAAGCCCAGGCCACAAACCCTCGATTTGCTGGCTCGCTTAGGGTGGGCCTAAAATAGGTGCAAGGAGATCAAACCTATCCATTCTGAAGGAAATCAACCCTGAGTGCTCCCTGGAAGGACAGATCCTGAAGCTGAGGCTCCAATACTTTGGCCATCTCACGAGAAGAGAAGACTCCCTGGAAAAGACCCTGATGTTAGGAAAGTGTGAAGGCAAGAGGAGAAGGGGACGACAGAGGACGAGATGGTTGGACAGTGTCATCGAAGTGACCAACATGAATTTGACCCAACTCCGGGAGGCAGTGGAAGACAGGAGGGCCTGGCGTGCTCTGGTCCATGGGGTCACGAAGAGTCGGACACGACTTAACAACTAAACAACAAAAAATAGGTGGAGCTGCTCTGTAGCTGCTCAACAGGTTTCTGCACCCTGCCCCTCCCAGTTTCTTCTGCCAAGCTATTTATGGGCGGAAGCAGGGATGGCTCCCTAGTTAGTGTGTCAAAGGACACACAGGAGGCTGTGAAAGTTGGGTGTGTCTCTGCCACACACACACACCCCCGACACACACTTTTCCTTATCAATAGCAGGTGTAAAGGCCGCGATGGGGCAAACAAAGGCACACCTTTCATATCGATTCGTGCCTTGCCTTCACAAAGAAGGCAGACTGTTAGTTTTGTCACCTGGGAACAACAAAGGCTTTTCCAGCCTCCAGGGGAGTAAGAGGTCTCGGGTATTCCTTTGGCGGATCGTTGCCAGTTTACGTCCCTAAGAAGGTGGTCGCGTCAGTCCCTTGCCCACATCTAACCAAAGTGTTATCTTCCTAACCGAACAGAATGCCGTCATTCCTAGCAGCATGTGTGGATTCCTATAGGAAGAAAATGTTTGATCAGTTGAGGATTCCCTAGAAGAGAAGGGGCTCTCCCTCTAGAACCCAGGCTGGCATGAACCCTAGTCCATGACATACAGGAAAGGCGTGGAATGTAGGACCATCAGCACAACTTGATGTTTTATTTGTTGTTAGGTGCCATCTAGTCAGAACTGACTGACAGAGACTCTTAATAGGGCTTTCAAGGTGAGCGAGACATTTGAGAAATGGCTTACCAGTTCCGCACCCCCAGTGACCTTCCATGGCTGAGTGGGGACTCGAACCCAGGCCTCCTGACTCCTAGTCTGTCACTCTTGTCCACTACACCACACTGGGTTTTGGATGTTTTTTATCTCTCCATTAATCCTACATTTTCAATAAGGTTTCTAGTCCTTGTGGTTACTTCATGCAGCCAAACACCTTGTACACCCATGTAAATAGAAAGAAGTTACCAAGGTAATGTATCTCTGTGTGCATTTGGAGTTTGATCTAGACTTGGTTCCTTTGCAGGACAGGATCTCTGGCCAAGGATAAAGCCTTTTTTTTTTTTTTCACAGTGGACTAGCTAATTTTAATCCACCCACAGAACTTCATTCTCTATCTTTTGGCTACCCTGCATCACTAAATGATCTCTTATTTCTTCCTTGATCACTTTTTAAGGTGCCAGCAAATCATTCCTTCTGCAGCAGACTTTTACCAGGTTTATGGGTCTCATGCACTGTCCATTCCGACTTGAGGCAACCCTTAAATTAGGTTTCCAGGACAGGTGAGAGATTGAAGCGGTGGTTTATCCACTGCCACCTCTCCCTCATGCGTTTTCATGGCTGAGTAGGGATTTGAACCCAGGCCTCCTGAGTCCTGGTTCGATGGTACATCCACTTCAATACACTGGCTTTGACATTTAGATCCAGAGTTGCAGTTCTCATGGGAACCTGCAGACAGAGGCATTTTTGTCTTTATCTTGACCTCTCTTTTACTGGCCTCTGAAAAATGCCCTCAAAGCCACTTACGGTGGCCTTGTCCAGAGACAGGCTCTAGCTTCTTTCTGAGCTTCTCCCCTCCTTATTTCCTTAGTTCATGCTGCCTGCTCCCCCTTTTTTCTCCCACTGGGCTTTTAATATACTTACCTTTTTTCTTTCTGGCTGTGACAGCTTGTTTGGAGCAGGGGCTGGGGAGAGTTTGAAGGGAGGGGAATGGCTTGAGATAATCGCCTTCATCTGGTTCCTCGGGGGCCTTCAGGAAGAGTGAATCATGCATGCATCCTGCTCACGGGTGGGGCTCGGCCACAAGAGGCTCTGAATAGATCATAACATGCTGCGTGCAGTGTTGGGAGGGAGCAGAGCCCAGGGATGGTGTCTCGAGACCAGACCTGCTTGGCCCTTACAGCGTGGGCCATCCCGTGGGTCCCCTCATTGGAGCCCCTTAATGACAGTATCGTTGCACCTAACAAGCTAATAGGTTCTATCTAGCTGGCTAGGAACCCACTGATCAAGATGCAAAGCAGGCTGCACTATTTAGGAAAACTTATTCCTAGTTAAATGTGTTACAGTTTGGAAATGTCACAAGAACCGTCTTGTGTTTGCAGCAAGAAATTAACCCAGCTATCCTTTGCTAGTCGATTCCAACTTGCAGTGGCTCTAGTCGAGTTCCCAAGGCATGTGAGATAATGAAGGATCCCTTATTTCCATCGCCATTTCCCCAGTGAGTTTCCGTGGCAAGCAGGGACTTGAACCCAGGCCTCTAGAGTGTACAACTACATAGGGAGAAACACCTGGTTTGCTTTGATGTTTTTTTTAAACGAGGTTCCTGCTGGTTTCTGCTGGTGCAATTGCTGTAGTCCTCCACACCAGTATGATCGAGTCACCCGTTGCAAGAGACCACACCACTCCTCCCAAAGCAGTTCAGTTTCCACTGAGACCCCAGCCCAGCCATCTTCATCCTGCCCTCTTCCTCATCCTCGGGTTTTTTTTTTGTTTTAGAAGTGGCATCGCCCATATCTGATTCAGTGCTAAATTTGGCGAGCGTAGTAAAAGAACAGAAAAATTGTTCAGAGTTGGCACGTCATTGAGGGGGAATTACCCTGCTAGAATACCATACCCCTCTGTAAATGTGGCCCTCTAGACACCCCTGTAATGGCTCCTTTGCATCACAGCCAGAACAGGTAGGAAAGCTATGCCAGCTGAATCCATGCAAAATGAACCACCTCCTGCTGGCTGATCAAAAAATAAGACCAAATTTCCCCACGTGTAGTTTGATCTTGAGTGTGTGTTCTGTGCTGTCAAGTCGGAACTGGCTTACAGTGACCCTCATAGGGCTCCCACTTAAGTAAGTGAGATATTTGAGGTGTTATTTTGCCGGTTCCACTCCCCCAGTAAGTTTCCATGTCTGAGTGGGGATTCGAACCCTGTTCTCCAGAGACCTTCTCTGTCATTCTATCCACAACACCGCACTTTATGCCATGTAGTCACTGGTAAATGCTTTGATTTTAACCATGCCGAATCAGGTGCAAACGACAGGCTAAATTGCAATGTAAACGCAACCTGACTAGCCATGTTAAATGCCGGTGTGGTTCCTGCAACTCTTTTCCAGCCCATGCTCAGTTTCATGCATGCACACAAAGACGCCGCCTTTAAGGAAGCAGAAAGCAAACATTGACAAGCATTTTGACTTCTTCGTGTCTTGGTTTCCTCTTTCCCAGCTTTGTCTGTAAGAAGCCCAAACACAGTGATGCATTCTTCACTTTCTCCCCATTTGTTTATCCTCACCACACCCCTGTGATGTAGAGCAGGTCAAGAGAAAGCATTGGGCATGGGTTGCCTGCTGCCCCGTGGCAGAGTGACTGCCGTCTTAAACATCAGGTCAGACCCTGATCACATAGGTTCCTTTCACAAAAGTAATGTTGGTTATCATTGGCTAGCATCCTGTTACTTTCATATGCTGTCTGTCACAGGATGACTCTCAGTAGTGAACTGTTGCTAGATAAGGAGTTACACCCTGTTCCTTGGCACATGACTGGCACATGATACCAACACAAGCAGCAGTTCCTTAAGGGTGGCAATCTGCACTCCAGGCGATGGTGTTGCACTTACACCAGCATACCTAAGTAAGAGGATTCTGGCTCTCACCTTAAATGGTAACATTTCTAGCAGTAGAAAAAGCGACAAGGAATCTTATGGCAGCTTAAGGATGAATGAACGGATGAAGGATAGCATGAATATTTATGAAATACATCCCACCTCATCAGATCCATGTATTCTATAACAAATGTGATAGTCTTTAAGGTTATCACAACTGGCTAGATAGGTTTAGGTATCTGGCTGCAGAGCCAGAGGTTGGGTGTTCGATTCCCCCACTGGGCCTCTTGGGAGAAGAGCCAGCCTGGGTGGCCTTGGGCAAGCTGCCCAGTCCCACAGCGCCCCTAGAGGAAAGAAAGGGTAAAGCACCTCTGAGTATTCTGTACCTGGAAAACCCTGAAAAGGGTCCCCATAAGTCTTAATTGACTTGATGGATTATTATTATTATTATTATTATTATTATTATTATTATTATTATTATTTAAAACACCAGTTACAGTCAATCAAAATTATAAAAACATTGACTGATATTACATAACAAATACAAGTTTTAAGCCAAAACCTAGTTACTGCACAATGGTATAGGGCAGGGTTTCACTTCACTGGGGCTTATTTTTTGGGGTAGGGCTTATATTATGAGCATCCTGAAAAATCATACTAGGGGTTATTTTCAGGTTAGGTCTTATTTTCGGGAAAACAGGGTAGCTCTTATGTTGTTACCATAGGTCCCTTCCAAATTAAAACATCTGCTAAGTTTAATTTCCCAGCAGCAACACAGTATTTTGAAGAGGGTTTTTGGCCGTTCTAAATCTGGGCTTGGATTCGAGTGGTGACCAGAACCCGTATGACTAAGTTGTAATACAAGTGTTGCTTAACAAGGGCGAGGCGTGTTCCTCATGCTGTGGCATTCAGGGTTTGGTTTTTCTAAATAAAAAATAATCACTTTTGTTACTTCTGCAAAAGAAGAAAGCCAAAGAGTTGTTTGTAAAAAGTGTAACTCGTAGAAACCTACTTTCTATAAGCCCCAACGCTACAATGAACTACTTTTGAGTAGTTGCTTCAGAAGCAGCACCTCTTGCTCATAATCACCCTAAATAAACTGTTATTTTATTTGACACATATTTCCCCTTTTCTCTGGAAAGCTTAAAACATTGTGGAACTGTAACAGATTCCAGAATGAGCCACAGGTTCTTCCGAAGCGCACATCACTGTTTGAATCCTTAGCCTATTTTTTATCCTACTAGGTCACACTCTATGCCCTGGATCAGTCTGTGATGGTAGGTGGCAAAGGGATTGTCTCTCCTCAATTAAATTATTGGCACCTATTTATTATGTTATAGCCTGACTTCCTGCCAGTGAGTTCAAGGCAATAAACGTGGCTTTTCCTCCTCCCCATTTTAGCTTCGCAACAGTCCTGTGAGGTGGGCCAGGCCAAGAGAGGGACCGGCCCAGAGGTCAGCCTGGGAGCATCAGAGCTGATTGGGAGCTAGAACCTGAAACCTCCCCAGTTCCCATCCAGATGTAATCCCGATACCACCGACTGGTTCTTGGTGAATCAGGCCCTTCCTATCCTTATAGCTGGTGCTAACCTTTCCAAAGCCTTTACAAAGATCTTGATTTGTATTCTAACGGAATTAAAATTCTTCATGAATAAATCTTCCCTGCATTTGTAGCTCTGTAGTTATTTTGTGAAGAACAACAGCTTTTTCAAGGACTTTGCAAATATGTATTTTTCTTATTCTTGTTTATCAGCCCCTCCCCATTCAATATTGCTGCCGCTCAAGCCCTGATGTCCACATGTCCAGATTAAAAACATCAGAAAACAGGTCAAAGGATAATTTTCTGTATAAGCCAGCGTTGTTCAAAAACAGCTGACAAGAAAAGAGTGGGGCGTTGAAAAATGAGGTGGACTCAGTTTCTGCTCCAGTATTTTGGCTTGCTGTGAAATGATCCTCTAGGCTTGTGAGAGGAGTGGAAAATACTGTAGCGGCAAATATTAAGAATTTGCAGTCCAATCTGTGGCTCATTCTGGAATCTGGGCCGTTGTCCAGCCTTTCTTGATAGAACACTGAGCAAAGTTCAACTTTCCTTCCATTTCCCAACCCCGCGCATGCGTGTGTGGGTGCGCATGCATGTACAACATCTGAATGTGTGTTGTTTATTTATTTATTTATTTTGGAGAGCGGGAGAGAGTTAAAGCTTGAAGTTGCAGGTCTCTTTCTGCTTTCTTCCAAGATGGCATTTGACCGATGACCATGGGCTCTGGTTTCCTCCCCAGGCACAAAGCCGGGGGGGGGGGGCAGGTTTGCTTCAGAGACGGCCACCAGCTGCTGGAGAGGGAGGGCAAGCTGGTCCTCCTCCAGGCACATCTGGAATTCATTTTTTGGAATTCAAATGTCGGCCCCACCCAAGCCCAGCCACTCTCTTCCTCTCTGCGTGTAGCAAAGGGATCAGGGTTTGCAGTGACTCACAACCGGCGCGCAGAGAGGCGGGGAAGGGCTGCGGCCGAAGCTCTGTGAACACCCGGGGGCCCCCGTGTGCGCCGTTCGGCATGGCCCTCTCTTCTTGCTGCTGGGGCCGAGCCATCGGGGAGCTGCGACTGGAGCTTTTCTCTCCCTTCGCCTCCCCACACGCCCAGGCCACGGCGGCCACTCCTCTCCAGCAAGAGCGGCCAGCGTGTGCAGGCTCACCTCTCCACCTTTCCTGCCGTTGTTTGGACTGCTCAGAAATTGTTTTGGACTTTGAGAAAGTTGCTCCCTGGACGACCCCAGCCCGCGGTTTTCCTTCCTTGCGGCTTTTGCTACCTGGTCTCCCATCCTTCTTTCGCCTTTCCATGGGTATCCTCTCCAGGCCTTTTCCATAAACAGAAATGGTGTGGCGGCTGAAGCTACGAAGACCGGGAACCTCGGATTTAATTTATTCCAAGAGCCACATGGCTGGCCTGGGCAACCAGAAAGGTCATCTGGTAGAAGAAGCCAGACTAGGGGTGCTTGTTTGCAAAAGTGTGTTTGTTTTTTTTCCCCCAGCTAAACATTTGCCCTGCTAGACAAGCTGAGGCCCTCCTTGAATATTTGTAATGCAGATATCTGTTCATGTGCAGAGTTCACATCGCCCTCTGAGCTGCTGTGCGGCATCAGCCTAGCCATTAAATGCGGCAGAAGCCAGTCTTTATTATCTATTTGTCTTTCCTTCAGGGAGGTCACAGTAACATACATGTATAGAAACAAAAGTCATATCTTCTTGTTTGTCCACATCACAGGATATTCAACGATGAACCGCTTCTGGCAAAGGAGGATCCATTATTTAAAAATTTTTTCTAATATATATTTCCCTGCATTGAACCAATCATGTTTATATCCATTGCATCTGCCCACATCTTGTGGCAGTGAATTCCACGTGATAAAAAAAAATGCTGCCTGAAATTATTATTTATTATTATTTATTTGATTTATATACCGCCCATCTGGCAGCCACGGCCACTCTGGGCGGTTTACAACAAATAACAAAAAACAACAGAGTAACAAAATAGCAAATAGTGACATTAATACATAGGGGTGAAAATCAAAAATCATAAAGTGAAGTGAGGATAAAATGATAATACAATAAAATTATAATACAATAAATAATTAAAAGCATAGAAGAAAATAAAAACATGGAGCATGGCAGTATAATAATGCTGGCCTGCCGCAAAACTGAATATTTGGGGTGCACTGTATTGGCTGGACAGTTCAGTGGTTTACATATTTAGCTGTAGAGCCAGAGGTTGGGAGTTCGATTCCCCCACTGGGCCTCCAGGAAGAAGAGCCAGCCTGTGTAGGCTTGGGCAAGCGGCCCAGTCCCACAGCGCCCCCAGAGGAAGGGAAGGGTAAAGCACTTCTGTGAGTATTCTCCATCTGGAAAACCCTGGGGTCGGAATTGACTTGATGGCACATGATTATTATTAGTAGTAGTAATATTAATAATAATGTATTACTGTATTGCCATCTCCCATTTGCTGGCCCAGATTTCTTGGCCTGAAAAACATTCAAGCAAGCCTGGTCTCCCTTTTTCCTCCCCTTCTCTCTGCAGTAACCAAAAGTTCTGCTGGACGCTTTTGGCCGCCTGTGAAAGACGCCCCTCCGCCTCCCTGAACCCGGTCCCACCCCGGCCCAGGGGAAGGCTTTGAACCTTCCTATCCCTCCCGCTCATGCTTTGGAACCAGAGTATTTACAACGCCTTGCACTGGGCTCTTTCGGTTTCTGGGGAGCGCAGCTTTGAGTCTGGCACCGATTCCCACAGGCATCTGGCAGGGCAAGCCGGACTCCGGCCGAAGAGGGTGTTGCTTTTTCTTTGGGAAGTTGTGGAGGCTGGATTTTGGCTCGTGCAAAGTCCTGGTCCTAATAGGAGTGGGGCTTGGATGTGGGACCGGGGGGTGGTGGTGGTGGGTTGGGGGCTTTTCTCCCGACAGTCTTCTTCAGCTCTGAGAGTTTTGTACCAAGGAGAAAAAAGTTAAGGGGCAGGGAGGAGGGAGGAGAGCATTCCTAGCGCAGCTTGGAAATTGCTTTTAAAACTTGTAATTACCGATGTTTGGATTTTTTTTAATTTCTTTTTCCTTCAGAGCTACAGTTCCTGCTGGAACACTCCAGCCAGCACTGCCTCTGGGAGCCGTAGTTTGGGGGAATAAAAGAACTTTTCCAAGCAACTTGCAGCTCCACGCCCTGAAAAGGAATTCATCATCATAATGGTTGCCATGTTTTAAAACAAAAAAAACAAAGTTGTTGAATACGTTTAGGGGGAACCAAATAATCAAAAAGTGGGGAAGGGAAAAAGCAAGGATTTGAGTTTTTCAAAGTCTCTTATATATATAAGAGATATATCTCTCTTATAATGCCTGGTAGTTATAGCCAGCAGAGCTGTAGTTAGTTAAATTTCAAAATGGAGACTGTTACGCCTGCAGGTAGAGATGGGCAGAAACTGCCAGTCCCTCCTTTGGATTAACAGGTGATTGGCAATTCCCAGCCCCACCTCCTCTGGCAGGCACCCATTCAGAGGCAGCGCCCTGGCTTCCCCACCCTGCCTCCTCCAGGCAGTGCGTCTGATTGGGCGCCCACTGGAGGAGGCGGGGCTGGGAACTGCCAAACACAAGTTCGTCCAGCCGTTCATGCCCATCTCTACCTGGCGGGCCAGTTTGAGGTGTGGTGTCCTCAAGGGATGTAGAGTGGTCTATTTCCTCTCCTTAGGGACAAAGGGCCTAACAAGAATTTTGGAAACCATCTTTTCTGCCTTTTGGACAAAGATGTGGCCCTTGCAATGGCATTGAACATAAGTGACCAGATAACCTGGTCTTCCCCATATAAGGCAATTTGGAGATTAAGGGGAGGGAGAGACGCAAGCTCAGAGGTAAGGATAGGTGAAGGCTTGTGTACTGAGCACCTCTAATGGGGCCGAATAATAATATTTTTAAAAGTGTAGCAAATAAAGCAGACCACAAATCACACAATCTCTGGTGTCTATACACGAATGCCAGGATGGGAAACAAGAAGAACTGGAAATCCTAGTTCAGGAGGGCAAATATGACTTGATAGGGATGACTGAAACTTGGTGAGATGATTCCCATGATGGGAATACAGCAATTGAAGGATATAAATTGTTCAAAAGGAACAGAAAGAATAGAAAGGGGGGTGGAGTAACTAGCCTATATGTCAAAAGCACATATTCCTGCATAGCAATACAAGAGGATGAACTTGGATGTCCCACTGATGGAATCTAGATTAATATAATTGGGGCAAAAAACAAAAGGAACATAGTAGTTGGCGTCTACTATCGACCACCCAATCAAGGAGAGGATGCGGATGAAACTTTTGAAAAACAAATTGCAAGGATTTCAAAGACATACAATGTAGACTTCAGTTATTCTGATATTTTTTGGGAGACAAATTCTGCCAAATAGGGACACAAGAAATTCCTGACTTGTGTGGCTGATAATTTTCTCTTACAAAAAGTGGAAACTAGAAACGAGAATATTAGTTATCCTGGATTTGATCCTAACCAATAGAGGTGACTTGGTGGAAGACGTGGCAGCAAGAGGAACTCTGGGGAAAAGTGACCATGTTCTACTTAAATTTGTGATTTCAAAAGAAACAAAAGCAGAGTGTAGCCACACATATACACTGGATTTTAGGGAAGCCAATTTTAGTAAACTCAGCACAACGATAGGTAAGGTCCCATGGCAGGAAATTCTAATAGAAAGGAGTGGGAGGATGGGAGGATTCTAAAAAAGGCAATTCTAAAGGCACAACTACAAACAATTCCAACAAGAAATAAAGGTGGAAGACAGCAAAAAAAGACCAGTGTGGCTTCATAAAAAGTTCTGAGAGGACCTGAAAACAAAAAAGGGACACATGTAGGAAGTGGAAGTAAGGTCAGGCTACAAAGGAAGAGAATCTGGATTGATATAATTGGGGCAAGTAGCAAAGAATTGCAGGGATGGCCTTAGGAAGGCAAAAGCTGAGAATGAGCTGAGGTTAGCAAGAGATGCTAAAAGCAACAAAAAAGCATTCTTCAGGTACATGCATAGCAAAAGACAGAGAAAAGAAACAGTGGCTCAGCTACTCAGTGGGGATTGGAAAGTGATCACAGATGACAAAGAAAAGGCAGAAGTGCTTAACTCCTACCTAAGCTTGATCTGCTCCCAAAAGACACTCTATGCTCCTTCAGCATAGATTGTATGTAGTTAATTTTCCTGACCACCTCTTTTCTGTTCTAAGGGCCTGACGCAGCAAGCCACCAATAACCCAAATGCAAGTCTTATGAAACAAGTTAAAGTCTCAAGTAAAAATCAGTAAATGTGAACAAGATCAGTAAATAAACAAGAGGCAACAAAATGAAAACAGCTGACAACTCCTAACCAGCAACAGAAAGACAAGGCCCTCTGGTAAAACGAAAGAGTGTCTGTTGGCCATATGTAGATCAATGGCGAACAGAGAGGGGCCTGCGGAGAAAGTCACAAGGTTACTGAGATAATGGGATTTTGTACCACCCCCAAAGCCCTCCTTTTCAATCTTCTGCAGCCTCTTATTGGAGGCCTGGTCGTTGTTACGTGTTTAAATGTGCCTAAAATGAAATTCTCGGTCAATAAAAGCTGCCACTCTAACTGCATCCATCTTGCAGGAGGAAAAACTGAGGCTCGCTTGTGGTGGTTGTCCTCTGCTATTTCTCAAGCTCTCCCCCCCCCCCCGGTGTAATAATGGATGCAATCCAGTCCCCGAAAAGACCCAAAAAGCAGTTCTAAAATGGTCCATCCCACTCTTTGTAGTCATTCATTCGGTTCCTTGTGACAGCTAAGAAGAGATGGATTGACTCCCTAAAGGAAGCCACAGCCTTGAGTTTGCAAGACATATCTTTCTCTCCTTTCCTGGGTGAAATGCTAAAGGACTTTGTTATAAAGGCGTAAAACCTGAAACATTACGACCTTGAATTGCATTTACGTTAAAGGAGATACTGGTATTAAACCATACTTTTTTTCTCTCTAACCTGCTGAGGAACGGCCTTTCAAAACCATTCACCATGTATTTGTATTGTACTGTCAACATTTCATAAAACCTTATGTTGTTTATGGTAGTGTTTTTAAAAAAAGCCACCAAGGACTTGGGAGTTTCTTTGCCAAGGGACAAAAGTAACTTTGCCAAGGGACAAAAACTTTGTATTTAAGGTTGGGTACGTCTTGTGGCTGAAATCTGTTCCCCTCTCTCTCTCTCTCTCTCTCTCTCTCTCACACACACACACACACACACACACACACACCCCAGAAAACGTGTCCTTTTCTAACATTTCCCTGTGGAAAGTGTTTGTACATAAAGCTGATAACTGTGGCAGGGAAAGGAGATGTGGTCAGCATAGCAACCCGAGGGCCAGGAGTGCTCTTGACCTGGAAATATTAGGGACCAGAAAATGGAGTCTCTGGCAAATTTAGGGACAACTTGAATGTGAGTGAGACACTTAATACCCATGTGAGTTTGGTCCAACCAAGAATGCACATCTACAAATTCGCACCCAAGCAGACATGAAAATCTTGAAGGATGCTGTTTTCTGTGCTAAGGCTGAACCTCGAAAAAGTGGAAGCAGGGAAATAGGGAACATTTTCATCCGCATGGCCAGCAAAGGAGTCTTTGAAAATGCCCAGTCAGGAGGGGCTCAAGGTGAACAGCAACTATAGAAAGGATTGGGGATAAATGATCGCGCTTTTCAAATCCTTAAAAGGTAGTCATTCAGAGGAGGGGCAGGATCTGTTCTCGATCATCAGAGTGCAGGACACATAATAATGGGCTTAAGCCATAGGAATCCAGCTTTAGGCTGGATATCAGGAAAATCTTCTTAACTGTTAGAGCAGTACGATGATGGAACCAATAACCTCTGGAGGCGGTGAGCGTTCCAACGCTGGAGGCATTCAGGAGAAAATTAGACTGCCATCTGTCAGATCTGCTTTGATTTGGATTCCCGCATTGAGCAGAGGGTTGGCCTCAGTTGCCTTATATATACCCCTTCCATCTCAATTAATCAATGATTCTGAAACCTCTTTGTATGTTAAAAACATTTATGTGGGGTTTTTTCCTGACTACTTTGCCACTCATGCTGTCCATTTCCCCATAAAACTCATGTGAAAAAACATGGGTTCCTAAGCCAATTCTTGTGAGCTGACAAGAGTGCATTCTGTTAAAGTAGGGGCTTTGTTTGGGGGGGGGGGGGGGGGGAGAGACTATCATTCTTTGACTTGAAACTTCTGAACATTTTAACAGTTTGATGCTCAGACGTTTTAAGCATTAATTGATACAGCAGGCTGCCAAAAGGACAAAGGAATGGAGCGTGATACAATGGGCCAAAATGACATCACAGTGGCTCTCCTACTTCAGGCACGTCATGAGAAGGCAAGACTATAATAATGCTCGGAAAAGTTGAAGGCAGCAGGAAAAGGAGACCCAATATGAGATGGATGGACTCCATCAAAGAAGTCACAGGTTTGAGTTTGCAAGAGCTGAGCAGGGCTGTAAAGGACAGGACCTTCTGGAGATGGCTCATTCACTGGGTCAGACTTAACCGCATGTAACAACAACAAATTCTTTCTCTCTCTCTCTCTCTTTCCCTCAGTGGAACATGGAAAGAGTGTGGTTTAGCCAGCCTGACCTGTCGGAAGCAGGAGCCTACGCCAGCTCCCAACCCACACATCCTCGCCTCACCCTCTCCCCACACAGCTTTTTCTTTAACAACAATGTGTATGTTTTAAGAGGCGTCTTGGCCAACCCCTTGCCAGGTCTGCCTGCTCCCTTCCAAAATTTATCTCTAAACCTCCCTTTTTTAAAAAAAGCACCGCTTTGGCACCTTCTCCATTCATGCCTGCTGAAGGAAGACGGTTCTCTTCCCTGGTTTATAAGGAGTATCCCGTTAAAACCAGCAAGATAGAAAGGCCCGGTAAGCTGAAAGACGGTGGCCTTGTGATCTTTTTTACAGAGGACGGGCCTCCTTTGGAAGCAAGTCGAAATCTGTTCTTAAAGATAGAGAAGGAGGCAGATCAGGGACCTTGAAATTGCCCATCATCCACAGTCCAGGTGGATAGTTAGACGTGAAGCTGCCAGCACACCCAGTCACAAGACTTCCCGACTCAGTGAGCTATATTGTAATTCTGTTTAAATTCTTTTTCAAAAAGCCACCTTCAGCTTTACAGCTATCATATGTAACTTTTTGCACAATCTGTATCTTCTTTTCATGTTCTCTCTCTCTCCCTCAGTGGAGGCATGTCCTCTTTTTGATGATGCATAAGTGGCCACCTAAGGCTGACGGACCTAGGTGGCCAATCTACAGTTTTGACTGACATGGTGGCAAATTGCCCCGGGGCAGCTTCCTGCTGCCGGAACGAATGCGGGCAAAACTTATATTGCAACAGGAAAAGGTGCGTGTCGGCTTCGCTCCTACGGCTCAGACAAGATGGATGGAACAGCCCCGTCGCAGGCCAAACCGGTTGCCCTTTTAACTCTGCCTGTATAGTTAATTACCTTGTACAACTTGTACCAGTTTAAAGATAGCCCTTAAAGTGATTTTACAAATTCAGAGAAGAGAGGGAAAGGGACAGAGCAAGGGAGCAAGCATTAGCCACAGTAATTAACAAGAGAGCCTCCATATTCAGGGGTAGTCCACCTCTTGATTGGCAGATTCTGGAGAAATGAATCTGGTTTGCTTGTAGATTTTCCTGTGGTGGGTTGCCGTCTCCTGTAGGAAATAGAACGTTGGACTTTAAGACTTTAATCAACCCTACATTGATTTCTCCCTGTTGTTTATCCATTTTATGTATTCCATTTCATTTATATCAGACTTTTCCTCCAGTTAGGTCTTCTCCCCCCCCCCCCAATTCTGTTTTTACAACAACCCTGCGTGGTAGGCCAGAGGGCCAAGGCCAAAGTGAATTCCATGGCTCCAAGATTTGGATTTCTGCCATCCCATTCCAGCTTTTGACACACTACAGTACATTAGTTCATTCTTCCCCAGCCCCCTCGTTTCCCAGGCTACCACTTAACTGTCTGTCCTCTGCTCTAACCCTTTAACCTTATTGCCCGTTCTAGACAAAAGGAATGGCACCCTTCCATCCTGGCTCCGAGCTTATTCGCTGCCAAGCCACAACTTTTCACAAAGCAGCCAAGTTTTAAAACCCAAACAAGGCCTCTCTTTTTTTACAGCTGCATGAGATGGTAGCAAACTAGCAATGTTTAGCTTTTCCTGGCATGGGAGGGTTGTTGTTTTTTTCTTCCTCCCCAAAATGTTGCTGTTCATCTGCACAGGAACTGGGAAAAGTGTGTGTTTGTGTGTATGTTGTATGTGTTTGTGGGAAAGAAAACCCTAGCCGTCCTAGCTAACTGGATGGCAGAACCTGCATAGCTACCCTCAAATCTCCTTCGGGAATCTCTTCTGTGGGTGAAGATTTAGAGGTGGCTGTTTTGCTGTTCCTTGATGCTTGTGGTTCCCCGTTCGGGTGCCACCTCCTTGCCTAATGAGAGGGTTGGTAAGTATCCTGCCACCTACATCAGTAGATGGGGATCAGATAGGTCACCTTTGTAAAAACGGGAACCCTATCCTACAGGTTCTGGCTGCTTAACCAAGCAAGATGATTACCTGGGGGTAAGCAAAGGACGTGGGACATAAGAGACGTGGTGGTCGATTGTGGCCGAGCAGGGGTTACTATAGGCCTGGAGGCATTTTTCTGGTAAAAAAAATTCCAAACCCAGAGGTGGGCAACACTTTTCTTAGGATCCACTGTAACTGCACAAAATTGGTACACTATAGAGTGGTCCAGAATTCATCAAAATATGAGAGAAGGGAATAAAGGGCATGGAAGCTGTGGCTTTTCCCCATTCCTCCCCCCCCCCTTTTTTTTTTTTTTAACCGTCTAGCTTGATGAAGAATTCTGTAGAACTCAAAAGCTAGCACGTTTTTTTATTGGCTGTTGGTGGGTTTCTGATTTTTTTAAGTCCTATAGATCAATAATCCTTCTTGTTCTAGAATTTTTACACAGAAAACAAGTCCTTTTCTGTCACGCCAGACACACAACTACTGTGTTTCCCCGAAAATAAGACAGGGTCTTATATTAATTTTTGCTCCAAAAAACGCATTAGGGCTTATTTTCAGGGAAAGTTTTTTTTTTTTTTCATGTACAACAATCTACATTTATTCAAATACAGTCATGTCTTCTTCTTCTGGTTGCTGCACAAGGGTGGAGGGCAGGGTTTCACTTAACTGGGGCTTATATTTGGGGTAGGGCTTATATGACGAGCATCCTGAAAAATCATACTAGGGCTTATTTTCAGGTTAGGTCTTATTTTCGGGAAAACAGGGTAAGTGCACATGGATAGGGTAGGGGTTATGAATGAATTGGATCCTCTGTAGGCTAGGTCGGGGGGTGAGAATACTCCTTTATGGGAGCGTTCTGCCACCTTTTCTTCCAACAGAACCCCCGGACAAAACAAATATTGCAACGGTGGTCCCTTAAAGACAAGCATTTGGTCACACACATTTCCCAGAACTCCAAAATGTATGGCAGGCTAGGAAAAATAGATGAACCTGGTCTGAAACAGTAAAAGAACCCACCCACCCCGAGAGAGATAGCCGTATGAGCCAAGACAACCCTCTGGATTAAGCCGGGCCCCCTTGTGCAACCGTCAGACGGGCCCCCCTCTTCTAGAAACCTTTCTCTTTGGGGTGCCACCCACAGGTTTCTTTCGCCTACACCCACCACGCGGGGGGGGGGGGAGCCTTTTTCTTTTTCTTCCTCCAAAATGCAGAACCAGTTATTGCAGTGGCTAAATTAAAATGTTGGGCACGCTGGAGTGAGTCATTTTCTGCCACTGGGTTGTTTACAAGGAAGGAGAAGATCATCCGATGAGAGAAGCGAGGCAGGTGGCTATCAGCCTTCGGAGGAATGGGGTTCAGCCCCATCTTGGGTTGGTAGCCTTACCTCTAACAAGGACTGGAGAACGTCCCTTACATTTTGGGGTCTCTTTTCCTGCCTTCCGTTCCTTTCTCCACATAACACTACAAAGAGCTTTCATACTTACCAGTAGGCAGCAATTAAAGTCAGCAAAATAAACTTTGCAAGGGGCAAGCTGTTCAATGCAAACATGGATTTTCGGCATGCTGAAATTGAATGTTTTTCTGTGTAAGATCTTCAACCCCTTGAGCAGCCTATGCTTTCAGAAAGAGCTGTTCTGCAGATTGATTGATTGATTGATTGATTGATTGATTGATTGATTGATTGATTGATTGATTGATTGATTGATTGTACCACCCATCTGGCCAAGGCCACTCTGGGCGGTTTACTCGTGACAAGACAAGCTTTGCTAGAGATCAGCTGCAGGTGGACTGAGAATACTGCTAACGCATGCCTTAAAGTAGGTCACCCTTTGGTCTTGAATATGATTGTAGGAAATGTGTTCCTACAAAAAAGAAAAATGTTTAATATTATTTAAAATCTTCACATCAGATCTAACTTGCTAAATTCTTGGTTTGGCTTTGTAAGGTTTAGCTTTGGGGTGTTTCTTTAAGATAGGATGAGGGGTAACATATGGAAGGTTTCCTTTAATGGTAGTGGAACAGAGTCCCTTTGGCACATGTCAGCTGGTCCTGGGAAAAGATTTATCTTCTGGGATAGGGATCAAGGTAGTAGCCCAGTCTAATCCAAAAAGATTTCTCTTAATTGATTTGTCCAGAACTGTACAAAACCCACTTCCCTGGTTTACTCAGAGGCAGTCCAGGGTGTTTGGTTCTCCCTTACCTACCCACCAGCCAAGTTATTTTGGCACCTGAGGTAGAAAATCCCACAAACGTCTCTTCCTTGCTCTAGCAGGGGGGGGAAAAAACTAATAGTAATTTGCCACCCTTCCATGATCCCCCAAAAATCTTCTGCCTGAGACACCAGCCTCCCTCTTCTTCATGATGAGCCCAGCCCTGGTTCTCTCTCTCTCTCTCTCTCTCTCTCTCTCTCTGTGTGTGTGTTCACAAGCACTGTACACCACAGCTCTCTCATGCCACTCAAAACCCAGGGCCTTCCCAAATTATACCGCTTCCAGCGATGCAGACGGATCAAAAGATGTGACGGGATCACTGGAACGACAGCACCTCTGAGCATGGGCAGGGCAAGTGGCCGTCATCTTTCAGTCGCCCCAGGAGGTTCCCACACAACTGGGATAAAAGAATGTGAATTCCATGCCAGCTTGAAGCCTGACGCACCTCTTTCTCCATCCTTTCCTCTCCCCCCCCCCCCCCCAAATCCTTGGGCAATGGTTTCCTTTCACCACGAGGCGTTTCCTCCGCCTGGGCCTTCCGATGCATGGCTCAGAGGCTCTCCATCGGCTGCAACAGAATATCGTTGACAAGGCAAGTGACTCGGCATGGGCTCGCATCCGTCCTAGCGATGACTCATGAAACCCGGGCCCTGCCTGCCTGGGCACAGGACTGCTGTTGTTATATCGAAATGCTTTTGTCTTGGGTTGCCGCAGCAACCCAGCCCTCAAGGAAGGCTATAACGGAAGCCAGTTCTATGACTGTACCAAAAAACAAGAGAGACTTACTCACGACTTCCCCCTTGGGCTTTACCCAAAACATTCATGTTGGTTGTTGTTATGACAGCAGGAGAGAGAGAGAGAGAAAAAAAATAAGTAATTTGGGGGCAGTTATGACTAACTAGCCACCCACTGTAGACCAGAATATCCATCCCGCTTCAGCTACATTTGGCCCAAAGAGAGACAGATTTACCACTGACATACACATCCATTAAGTTTCCTGGGATTTGAACCCAGATGTCCCGAATTGTAGTCTGGCCCTCTATCCACTACACACCACACCAGCTCTCCGTTTTTAAAAAGGTAAAAAATGAAAGAAATGATCCAATCTCGAAAGAGTGGCCATTGGAACACAAGACAGGGCCACCCAGTGCCCCTCGCTGTGCCCATGGTGGCTCACCAGTTTCCCTGGACAAGGCCAGAAGCAGGGGAGTAAGGCGGCAGCGGTCTCCCCATTGCTGCTGCCCTGAGGTGAAAAGTGGGGAGGACAGCCAGGTAAGCCGCCTTGAGCTTCCTGGAAGAAGAAAAAAATATGTATAGCAAATCCGACTAACAAACCAGCAGAGGTAGAATCAGCAGTGTTCAGCAGGAGCAGCTGGCCGAATGCACGTCATTTGAGATGCCAGCTCCTCTTGGAAAACAGACCAGGGAAGCTACAGGGACGATCGCTGCAGGATGGAGAGGGAAGATTTCCTAAAGGAAGGGTTGTTGTTGTTGTTTTTTCCCAGCAGCAAAACTGCCAGCCCTTTGCTCAGGGAGGGCTCTCTCCTACCGTGGCCAGCTGGAAAACGGTCAAAAACCAGATGCAACGCCCCAGGGCGGGCTGCTTTATCTAGAGTGTGCTGCGGGTGAGGCCTCCCATGCCAGGGGTGAGATCCGGCCAACATCTTTATCAGGATGCCAGGGAAAGGTCACCGGGCCCATGTCAAGCTGGAATCTGAACTATTCTGGCAGGTCATTTTACGAGTGGTTGTAGGTAGGGGGCTGGGAGCCCCACGCCCCACCCAAATTCTTTCTCGACCAAGTCCAATTATTTTCATGATGGTCTCCCAGTACTGGGTACTCACGGTATATGATTTCCAAGTGAAACTACACAGAATTTTGAGGGTGGACATGCAAGGGGTATTTATTCCCCGAAAGGCACAGGATGACATGCAATGGAGTGCTGCATATGCCGGAATTTGACTTGACAATTCGCTCTTATTTTTGGCAACTACCATCAATTTGTTTGTTTGTGGTCTTTACCAGCTCTTCTATAGAAAAAGGTTCCCAGGCAACAGTTGCAAAATAAATATAAGCATTTAAAAAAAAAACCCACTAAAAAACCAACAAAATTAAAGTGTGAAGCCATGTAAAAGTCAGGTGTAAAAGTCAGCTCAAAGTAAAAGGATAAAATAGAAGCATTCAATCAAAAACCTGCGGCAAGTTTAAAAGGCTTGGAGAAGCTAAGAAATACCTGTTAAGTGTAAACCAGTGATTGATACCTACTATGCAGTTTTAGGAGGGGAAACTTTTTCTGGCATGGATGTGAAGCAGACGCATGGGTGCAAATACTCTGTGAGATGGATGATCCCTAATATAAACTGATGGAGAAAAATGTCACTATAAATTTGTGCCTCAGGCTCCTGGTGAAAGACACAAGAGCAAGGCTAAGAAAAAAGTGGCAACTGTAATCCAAACTTATGCCACACCGTCATCATCAGCTTTAAAAGAAACTATAAGCTGAGACCCATATGGGTCAGGAAAATACATTGCTTTCTTCCAAACAGTGGTCAAAACAATGCTGTATGTCAACTTGCTGAGACGGTCACTTAGAAATACATGTAATTTCTTAGAATTTAGGATTCTAAGAAGTGGCCTGGTGTGCTCTTGCACCTTTAAAATCAGTTTATAGTCTGCAGAAATCAACAGGCAAAATAGCTCAGGGCATGGAAATCAGCCACCCACCACGTGCAAAATGTGGTTAAAGAAGAAGGAAGAAGTAGTTGGTGATCTTAGCTAATTTAGTTGATGCCTTAGTGCACCAATGGCCACTTTATTTATCCGTGAATCAAACATCCTCTTTCTAAGATGTTCTTAGACCCTAAACAGCTTGGGTCCAAGCTATCTCAAGGACCGCATCTGCCTTTATGAGCCTGCCAGGGTATCAAGATCATCAGAAGAAACCTTTCTCTCAGTCCCACCACCTTCACAGGTGCATTTGGTGGCAACATGGGAGAGGAGGGCCTTCTCTGTGGCTGCTCCCAGACTCTGGAACTCCCTCCCACCGGAGGCCAGGCTGGTCCTATCTTGTCCTTCTGCAAGCAGGCAAATACCTCTCTTTCATTTATTTTATTTATTTATTTATTTATTTCTTACATTTTTATCCCGCCCATCTAGTCACTCTGACTACTCTATTTCCAGATAAGCTTTTCCATAGTGACTGATTGTCTAGGAGACAATAAACAGGATGGTTTATACAGTATTTTGTTATATTTTGTTGCTTCTAAATCTGTTTTTGAAATGGTTTACCCTAACATTTAACATTTTAGGGACGTGGTGGCGCTGCGGGTTAAACCGCAGAAGCCTCTATGCTGCAGGGTCGGAAGACCAGCAGTCATAGGATCGAATCCATGCAACGGAGTGAGCTCCCATCGCTTGTCCCAGCTCCTGCCCACCTAGCAGTTCGAAAGCATGCAAATGCGAGTAGATAAATAGGTACCACCTCAGTGGGAAGGTCACGGCGTTCCGTGTCTAGTCGCGCTGGCCACGTGACCACAGAAACAGTCTTCGGACAAACGCTGGCTCTACGGCTTGGAAACGGGGATGAGCACCGCCCCCTAGAGTCGGACACGACTGGACTAAATGTCAAGGGGAACCTTTACCTTTACTTTACCCTAACATTTTAATATAATATTATTAATTCTTCTTTAATATCTGAACAGTTTACTGCTTTTAGCTTTTAATATTGTGTTTTTAATTATGTAAGCCAGCTTGTGTCCTTTTTTAGGAGAAAAATGGGGTAAAATATTTTAAATTAATTAATAAATAAATTCTTCTATTAATATTGTTATCCTTGCCATTATTTTTTTACATGGGTGGCTGGTTAATTGTCAGATCTTCTTTGAACATCATTATGGCTCTTTTGACCTTCCTTTTCTCTGTATTTTGCCTAGAGTGATCAGCTGTAACAATCTGAACCTTCTGTTTCTCATTCCATTACCACAGCGCTCTGGTTTTCTGATTTTAATGCATTATATGACTTCTTGGTCTTTATTCACTCACTGACATTCTACTTGGGCACATCATGAGCAAATAGGATTCTCTGGGCAATATAATGATGCTAGGAAAGGCATAAGGCAGCAGGAAAAGAGGGAGACCAACTATGAGATGGATTGACTCCCTAAAGGAAACCATGGTCTTGAGCTTGCAATTGCTGAGCTGGGCTCTTGAGGGCAGGATATTTTGGAGATCGCTCATTCATAGGGTTGCCATAGGTTAGGGGGTCCTGGACGGCTCATAACAACAACAACATTCATTTATTTCAGTAATTCTTCATTCCCCACCCTCCCTCTGGCTGGGGATAGCAGCAGCTGTAATGCCAAAATATCCCGGGTTTTATTCTGCCAGCTGCCTCAGCTGTGGACTCCAGGTGATGCACTGAAACAGCAGGAGGAGTGGGGGGATCCACAGCAGCCAGGGCCGTGTGTGTGTGTGTGTGTGTGTGTGTGTGTGTGTGTGTGTGTAGGATGTCTCTGGAATGTTGGGGAGAATGTATCGCCATAGCAACAATCAGACTGACGATGTTTCCCCAGATGTGGCTTTACCCTGTGAAATCACGGAGGGCCGGAAATTCCTCCATGGCTTTTAAGCTGCTCACATCCGGTCAGGGCTTTCCTCTCTAGCTGGCCCAGCGAAGAAGTTGGCAAGGCGGGGAAGAGGCTGGGTGTCCCATTTCACAAGCAGCTTATTGTGGTGGGTGGCTTCCCCTCAGGGCTGGCCCAAGGAATTATGCTGCCTGAGGATACAGGGATTGCCAGATCCCAGGGTGACGGCTGTGAAGTGGTGGATTTGAGTGTGTGTGTGTTTGCATGAAGTGGATTTAAAGCCTCCGCACCCACTTCTACTGACTCTCAGTGGGTGCTCGCTTACAACTGGCACCCCAAAAAATCAGGGATGAAAAGAGAACGGCTGGTGAATGCTTCGGGGGGGGGGCTATCGTGCCATTTGGGAGGAAAACAGGGAATCCCTTTATTAGCAGAGAAGCTGAATACAAAACAAAGTGAACAAATGAAGAGCTGGCATCATGACTCATGAGCCTTCCAGTTGCCCTGGCGCCAGTGGGAGAAAAACACACACACACACACACACAAACACAGCAACCACAAGCTGGTGGCAGTTCTTCCAGAAGGTCTTATTGACTGTAGGAGATCCTGACCTGTGTTGTTCTCAAGTGTAAAATAAGAAAATGCAATTTTAAAAAAATCTCAAAACAGCAAGAGCTTTTCTGGTTGTGACTGTTTCAGGGAGATATTGCATCGCTTTAGATTGCTGCTTGCACATTTCTGTAAAAATGCACATTATTGGCCAAAGTAGTAAGTACCAAACATGTTATTCGTTATTTATTTGTTTTGATTTCATCCCACTACTACTAAGTGAGGTCAAAGCAATGTATGTGACTCTATTCCTCCCTCCTTTGTCCTCACAAGCACCCTGCGAGGGAGGTCAAGCTGAGGGAGAGCGTGATGGCCGAAAGTCACCCGGGGTGTCCTCTGAACCTGTGTGCCCCAACGGCTACACCCCCGTGGTTCTGGGTGAGCTCACTCGACGCCTCGTTTGTGTCCCTGTGATCCAGCAGCCTGTACATCTGTGTTGGCTGTGTAGATTTACCAGGGAGGTTGGCAGGTCTTTGGTACCAAGTCCTGAGTCTGAAGCCCCAAGTCCGGGTTCCTATGAAAAACAAGCTCCCCCCCCCCCCAGAAAAAAAGGGAAGGTGGGTGCGTTCCGAGTTATGAGTCGAGTCTGAGTCATTGAAAAAAACACAAACGAGTGGAGTCCAAGTTGAGTTACTGGTGCGACTTAAGTCCAACTTGACAGTGAGTGCCATGACTCAAGTCCCCATCCCTGGTATTTGCTTACTTTATAAGATTGATTGATTGATTGATTGATTGATTGATTGATTGATTGATTTTATTGGACTTCTCCCCTGCCCATCTAGACCAAAGAGGAAAATACATCACTTTTGCAGCTAGAGGTTTTGTGCAAAATGTGGGAAACAGGATAGGTAAAAACAGTTCTCCCCCCCCCCCCCAAATCTTCTGGGGATAACAACTCCTGGAGCCATTTGGAGATTCCTCACAGGTCTATCTCGTCATCTCACCAAAACGACAGCGACATATTTTTCTCACCTCTTGCCTAAAGTCAGAGACCGCCAAGATGGAAGAGTTAGAAGTTGCCTATCCACAGTTAGTGGCACTTGAACAGCAGACCAACCCGGAGGTCCATCGGGTCCTAGTCTTGTCCGCTCAGATGGTATGTACTGTATTTCAATTTACAGGTTAGTAATCACTCCCAAGGTAAAGGTAAAGGTTCCCCTTGACAATTTGTTCAGTCGTGTCCGACTCTAGGAGGTGGTGCTCATTTCCGTTTCCAACCCATAGAGCTAGCGTTTGTCCGAAGACAATCTTCCGTGGTCACGTGGCCAGCGCGACTAGACACGGAACGCCGTGACCTTCCCACCGTGGTGGTACCTATTTATCTACTCGCATTTTGCATGCTTTCGAACCGCTAGGTTGGCGGGAGCTGGGACAAGCGACAGGAGCTCACTCCGTCGCGTGGATTCGATCTTACGACTGCAGGTCTTCTGACCTTGCAGCACAGAGGCTTCTGCGGTTTAACCCGCAGCGCCACCACGTCCCATAATCACTCCCAAACTTGCATCTAAATTGGCCTATGCGATTTTTGTGTAAGTCCGTACCCTCTTTGTGAGGGGGCGGGGGACTCCGATGCCTATGGCTACCCCTACAATGACACTCTTTTTGCCATTGGTCTCTGATGGAGAAATCTGTGCATCCATAGCTATAAGTAGGACTGTATTGAGCGATCTCTCAGCAAAGCTGTTTAGGGCTAAGGTATACGTGGCTCAGCAGTATTGTGTCCTGATCCTGTTTATTAATATGAAGTATTTTTTATGCTGCTCCAAAATCAGAACACCATGCGGAAAGAATAATTTAAAATGCACACAAGAAAACTGAAGGAAAACAGCGGAAAACAGATATGCAGGGAAATGCTGCTCATAAACCCCAAAGGCTGCGAAGAGACACAAAATCCCCAAAAAAGCCTGCATATGATGACAGTACTGTATTTGTGATTATGTTCCGAGATCTAATTCTACCATCAGGCACACAGTGGCATTAAACGAGGCAGTTGAGGAAAGGAGGTTGTGGCCCTCAAGATGTTGAAGCATCAGTCCCATCGTCCTTGACATCCTTTGCCACCCTTACTTTTGATCCACATTCAACAGGCAGGGATAAACGTTCTCAGCAAGACATGATGATGATACATGTCTCAACATTATTCTGGCTGTGACACGGAACAGCCCGGGATGCTCTGGTTTGCTTGCCAAAAAAACACATACAGTATTCCCCATAATTGCAAAAAGTTTAAGTTCCTCTTCCTAGTATAACCGGCCTCAGCTTGGCTTTCTGCTGACCCAATGTTCCTTCCACCTGTGCAGTATTGTCTCCCAGGAAGATGATTCCCTTAGGAAATTACCTCCAAAGAGTATCAGAAAACCAAGAATATTCCAGCATTGTGGATGCAAACCTGCCATACAGCTAAGCTGCCTGTCTCTCTGAGCCTCACTTCTTCAGACTGTAAAATGGGTAGAACAAGGAGCTGCCTCAGAGCATGCCTTGATCGTGAGATCAAGCTGGTAAACTGCTGGCATGTGCAAACTGGGGGGGGGGGGGGGCAAAAAACCACACATGCCAAAACCTGTTGGAATTTTTGCAACCTGGCATGCTGTCTTTAGTAAGTTTGGCTGGGAGGGACCTTTCGGAGCTGGGGTGGCTGTCAATCTATCCAGCACTAACCAATCACTCCTTCCTTGCCTCTAAATTCAAAGAGAGCCATGTCTCTTTGCTAAGAGCCCCCCCCCCCCCCCATTGCCTGTTGGAAGCAGTCAGTCAGTCTGTGGAGGCCTGTTGCTGCAAAGCAGTCATGTCCTTATCTTGCTGTTATCTGTTCACTGTAAGGAATTGAAAACTTTATATCCTTTTTGCAACTAATGTCTCAGAGTGAGTTATTGAGATTGTACGTGCCAGTTGATGAGAATAAGGGGTGGACTAATACAGGGGACTTTTAGCTATTCTGCTTGGTGAATCCCTGCACTTCTGCTGTGCAGCTGGAGGAATTTAAAACTCTGTAACGAGACCAACAAACAAGCTGCTAAAAAGCACTGGCTCTAGAAGATTGCAAGAAGATGGGGGGGGGGGGGGAGAGAGAACATGAGAGACAACAGGGGGAGGGAAAATTATCTCTCAATGAGCTCTCACATCTCTGCAGCCAAATATGCTATAAGACAGTGGTTTGTAACCTTTTTTGAATCGTGACCCCCTTTTGTAATAACCAAGTAACCTGCAACCCCACCCTGCCGTGATTGCATAAAAAGACATTTTTAATGGGTGAAGTCATCTCTTCTCAGAAAGCAGAGGCTTCTTTCTCTCCTCAAAGGGCCTATTTCTCATACATGCATATGCACTCTAACTTTAATATCCCACCCTGAAAGGTCAAGGAAGAAATTACTTAACAAGGGCTACAACACATATAAGGGGACCCAGAAAACACTTGGAGAGCCGGCTATTCTCATATGAAACACCATCAGCAGCCTTTTCAGCTCCTTTTCTCCGTGAATTGTTTCTATTCTGACTGGTCATTGTAGGAATCCTGTAACTTAAAAGAGTCTCCATCTGTTTTTTTTCCTCCTCCTTCCTGATCCTTTTTTCCTCTTGTGCTATGTCTTTGAAAGTGTAAGGAAGGTCTTATTGTTGATCATCGGAGGCCATTTTGGGGACTCTTTTTTTAGGAGGAAACATGAGGTTCAAATGCTTCAGATAAATAAGTAATAATAAATCAGAAAAGCCTTCTTCCCCCACCCCCACCCCCAGCTGGACTGTCCGACAAGAAAATGCCAGCAGCCGCTTACCACAATTCCCCTGCAAGTACTTGTAAATGTTCCTTTTGTGGAACCCCCGTTCTTTCTCTCCCCTCTCCCCCCCCCCCCCCGCCCTGTTTCCTTCAGTCTTCCCTGGGTTTTATAACTGGGTCGGCTTGTTTATGAAACACGGAGAGGACTATTTCTGGGGGGTTGGCTGCGTGTGAATGTTCTCCTTTGTTGGAATGTGCCCGGAGTGGCGTGCAGCTGTCATGTGAGAGAGCATCAGTTTCCATGCTGGTTCAGCCCTTTCACAGCCCGCCTCTGGATCTCTCTGTGTATGAGTGTGAGAGAGTGTGTGTGTATAAGGAGGCAGCAGAAGTGAAAGACTGACAGGGGCACACATCTTTCCCCCCCACGCACACCACCACCTCTTCCTTCCTCCCTTCTTGCCTTGTCTTGCCAGGACAGATCAAAAGAGGGCTCCTACGTCTATACACAGTTTCCCTCCCCAAACTCTTCCTGGGGGAAGAAGCCTGGGATGCTAGACACACAGACACAAATGCACACACAGACACACACACACATGGAGCCCCTTTCCCTGTCAAAAGGACTGCCCGTGTGTGAGTCAGACCCAGAAGGTTTGCTGATATGAGATCGCTTGACTGCACCCACTCACATGATCTCACTTTTCTGGATGACCATTCCCACTGATCTTTAAGACAAGAGCATGGGTGTTCGTTATGAAGACATGCGTGAACGGCTAGGCAACACGCTTCCCTGGAAACAGTGGGATGCCCCCTCTGTCCTTCTACACACGATCCTGAGGGTCAGGAAGATTCTACTCAGCTGCAGTAACAAAACGGGAGATCCACGCGGAACTTGGGAAGGTCTTCTCGTGTGGCACAGAATCCCTCGGCCAGCATAGCCACTGGGAGTTGCATTCCAAATGCGGGGGGGGGGCAGGCGCGGAGGACCTTTTCTAGAGATCACGTCCAGAGGCGAAGCCTTTGGCCCGGATAGAGCTTTCAGAGAGATTCCCAAGAGGCCAACAGAAGGTCTGGACTAAAGCCAAGATGCTCCACATAGTCGTATTTTTTATGTGGGAGCAAGAGAACCAGGTCTCATGTTCAAAGGCAGCCCCCTGTAGCCTGCAGGGGAGGGACTGGGAAGGACCTGAGGCTGGTAGCCGGGAGTTCCACAGGCTCAAAGCCAGGCTTCCTTCAAGGTCCAGTTTCCCAGGGGTGTGGGAGGGGGGGGGGGGTTAACCTTCATTGTCCCTCAAAGTTAGCAGAAGGACATTCTGAAGCCACACATTGCTGCTGTGCATGATGGCAAGCCAGGGGTTGCTCTGGGATCAACCACCAGCACATTAGGAGTTCTCGTAGACCACATCAATCTATTTTATTTTATTTTACTTTATTTAAGTATTTAAAACCTTTTAACCTGCTTTTTTCCTTAGAAAGGACCCCATGCGACTTACATCATTAAAATAAAAATATTAAAAGCTAAAAACAATAAACTATTCAAATATTAAAGAAGATTGAATGGCATTATAGTAAAAATGTTAGGTACAAAAAAATGGAAGCCCAGGCGCTCCTTGTGACAGTCTCCCTAACCAGGGCCCTCAAAGCAGAGTGCAAAAATGCAGGCAGCTGGATCAATACATATTAAAAAAATATAAAGGGCTGGTCTTTTGCAAAGTTAATGACTCTCAATTGCTTATTATGGAACCACTCTCTTTGCATTGCAATAGGGACAACATAGACTACGGTAATATATTGTTCCTGGGCAAATCCTTTTCTCTCCCAGCTTGTGTTGAGATCACAGCCAAGCTCAGAGGAAACATAAATCTGAGGGGGTGACAGACGGAATCATAGTCCTCATCACTCAGAAAGTCCCAGGGTTTGACCCTGCAAGCCCAGACTTCACTGCACCAATGCCAACACTGCTTCCTCGCCAGCAGAAGAGCAATACAAAGTGCATTTAGACTTTGCACTGAAGGAAATTGGGCGTAATCTAGACACAATGGTCTCTGCCTCCAGCAGTTACACATTCCACCCCGTGAGCGTCAGTGCTACCTTTACCTTAGTACATCCCCTTCCCACAGTCGACCACACCTCTGCTTTCGAAAACCATGCATCATTCTAAAGCAATATATAAGTACCTCAGAGCAAAGTGCCTTTCCCTTGCCACACAGCAACAACCGGGTCTCCATGGAGTTAGAATAAAGCAGCCGCTTCCTCTTCTTGGGCAGCAGAGAGAGAAGCCGCTCTGTCGCTTGGAGCTTTGGCCTCTTTAAAATTAACTGCTGACTTTACCAAAATTGTGTGAGTACAATGCAATCTCTTTTTCTCAAAGTGTATAAAGCATGTCTGGTGTGTGGCTCCTCAACCCTGCTGCCAAATCTTGTGCCAATACACCGCTCATATCTGCTCATTATCCTGATCCATTTTACAAATTACATTCGGTGTATGCTCAGAGGCAGTCTTTTCCTTGCCATTTGACTGGAATGTCCCAGAAAGAAAGAGCCTCTCAACCCAGCAGCTCCTGCGGCTTGCTCTCTCTGTCTCGTGGCCAGAAATCCACAAGGGTGGGGCTTTGGACACACGCTGGCAGCAAAAACACTCCGTATGGCTGCATTTACTGTATTCCAGAACCCATGTGTGGAGCCTGGCAGAAGCATCTCTCTTTTCTGATCAGCTATGACTTCGTTGTGTTTTTGGACTACAACTCCCAAAATCCCCCTGGACATCCTGTAGTGTGGGTCTTGAGAGCCTGCACTGTGAGTTTATGACTACCATATGGAAAGGACTCATCTGTAAATTATTGTTAGGCCAAAGGAGAAACTAACTTACTATGTGGTATTTCAGGACATCCATTTAGAACAGTGCAGGAAGATCAAGAACCCTAAACTTAGTTAGAGAAGCCTCTGGTATTGATTTTAATGCATAATGCAGACCTCCTGCAAGCTTTTTCTAACTAAGTGCAGATCCACACAGAGCAAACGTGGGAAAGACTGTGACCCAGCTGGCCTGTGTGCTTACAGTTCAGCATCTGATTAGCTGCTACGAAGCATGGGTAGAAGACTCCAAGGCCCCTGCTCCACACTCTTCTTGTTCTCCTTCTCTTTCAACCAGACTTGGATTGGATAAGCTCTTTGAACAGAAGCCACCTTTCTCTGAAAACCTTTTGAAACGTAAGATTGTCTTCTATGAAGCAGAATGCATGGCTACCCTAGGAGGGCACTCTGCACATGGGCAGGGAATATTGTAGCCAAGATTTAAATAGGAGCGTTGGGGAGCTGATGGAGGCCAGAAGGAATGGAAAGAGAAGTCACGTCTGCCCCAGGCCTCAACTAATCTCGAGCCATCAATTCACATGCATTGCATTCTTCTGGATTAGAAGAATTTGTTCTGGGAGTCTGGGGTACTCTTATCTAGGTTAAATACACACAATCAGAGATCGGTTAAGCTTTGACTTGAGAAGGTTTTCCTTAGATGGGGTGGGGAACAGGTCACACACTCTTCCACCAGCAATTCCGGCAGCTTCTGAACACTAAAAATCACTGTGGAGCCCAGGAATCACATGATTTCAAACACCAGATGTTTACCCTGCCTTGCAGCAAAGATAAATTTGAAAAAGAGACAGGGAAAATCTTAGAGCTACAACGAGGATCAGAGAGAGGACGCCTCATAGTCAATTGCAGATGAATTTATAAAGAAGCTGGTTGGTTGGTTTTTTAATTCAGTGCTGGAATACAAGGCAAGATACAGCCCAACCTCACCATCATCACAATTTGATCTACTGTTTTATTAATTTATATTATTGATTCCTAGAATGCTTTGTTGTTGGTATTTGTTGTTGTTATTGTCATTATTTACCTTCATTATCGGGAAAGGGATTTATGTCTGGAATCCTACTGCTAATTTACTTTTGCATGCAGGAAGTAGATTTAGCAGCATATTGCTCCTCATTAACAAGGTGCTAAATTGCATTTCTAGACCTGCAACTACCAAGTCAGCCAGCATCTCATTAATGAGCAGCTATTTGCTGATGAGATTCACAATCAGCAACAGGATTCTGCCCATTATATTTAAGACTGGGATGCTAAGGAAGGGAAAACCTCCAGGAGCCAGATGTATTGGACTACAACCCCCATCATCCCTTTAAAAAGGAAGCATAACCTGGGTCTTCCAAAACCAGGTCTTCCTACTCTGCCCAAAATCAGTCCATGGAGAATGGTTGGTGGTGGGGGATTCCAGCTGTTTTAGCCGTTCTTCCATGTGGCTCGTGAAACCCTGTTTAAGGATGAAAAGTGGGCTGAAGTTGCTTTTGCTGTCTTGCCTCTCTTCGGTTCTGTCACTTAGTTAGGATATGTTGGCCATTCCTCCTCTTCCTCTTCTTCTACGCTAATTTTCAGAGCAGCTGAACTTTTGCTTGGCATCTCAGGTCTTGCCAGTGTCGTCGTCTTTACCCAACTTGGCCAGACTCAAAGGGCGCCTTCGTGGTTTCCTTGACGTTTTAAAACTCGTAAGGGCCACTCCTGAAGGACACGTGCCGATTTGATATAGTATAGATAAAATCAACAAAGAGTCCAGAAGGAAAGGAAAGACAGATCGTCTCCCACAAGCCAGATGTCCTGCCAGGTCTTGTCTTTTTCCTGACCAAGCAGAATTCGCAAGGCTAATAATCCTATTTGTTTTCCCCCACCCCTTTTTTTGTTTTTAATGAAAAGAAACAATCCCAAATTCATTGCTCCCTTCATTGCTTCTGCAAAGCGTATGTGTCAATTCAGCAGGTGTTGGGAGGGCCAGCCCAATTTCCGGTTCCCCTCTGCCCGCCTCTGCCTCCAGTTCCACCACAGCCTGCCAGTTGCTTCGGTTTCTGCTGCCAGGAAGCGTCACTTCCTCCCACCAAGCAGCTGCCAACTTGCTCATTTCTCGTAGTGGTTTGTTCAGAGGAAGGCCCTGCCCCACCGGCGGGTCCCGTTTGAGGCGTTTCCTCCAAGCCCTCCAGCAGCCTTCCTTCTCCCTAAGGAGCGGACAGCTTGTGGCTCTCCATGGAGGCTTCCTCTTGTCATCACGGATCCCTCCGTCTGATAATGACCTTGTAGGAGAAATGCCAGCGGAGACAGAGACAAAACAGAGCTACTGGAAAGCAAAAGTAGGCAGGATGGCTTGGCATGCTTACGGGAATGCCAAGATTTGCGTGCGTGTGTAAACACCTAAAATTGTAAAAAAAAATTAAAAAAAATCTGCTACCTCTTTTTTTCCCCCCATTTATTATGAAACCTAAAGGATGAAACGTCCCAAGAAAAAAACAAGGAGGACTCAGTAGCAAGAGGACATGGTATATAAAATACAAAATCTGGAGATGTGAATGCGAGATGAGGAAGCAGAATGATCTGCTTGAAGGAAACCACTGGACAGAATCCAGAGCAGGAACACAGTTCTTAAGAGAGAAGCGAGACGTGGGATTTTCAGATTTTTTGGACTACATGATCCAACATTATCCAACATAATTCTCGTAATTTAGAAAGGAGGCTCCCAGCTAGCAGAGGATCAGTTTCCTTTCTGCACAGGAAGCTGGAGCGGGACTAGGCCTCTGTTAGGCTTTCTGGCCCTCCTAGCTAGGCCTGTTCTCCAGGTGAGCCACAGTTAGGTGTGGGCCTGTCAGGTGGAACACCCACAGCGGAAACATATGAGATTTGTAGCCCCAAAAAATCTGAAAATCCTAGGAGATACACTGCCAAGCATATTCCAAAGACCACCAGAATTTCAGACACCGGGGTTAATTTTCCACTCTGCACAAGCTTTTCTCAGGCTAAGCCTGACAGAGCTGGGGAGTGGGGTGCAAATCAAACCTAAAAGGTCCAAAATCCATGACCAGATCACCGTCATCTTAGAAGTACAGAGCTGTGGCAACCCACAGCTGGGTGGGGGGACATTTTCCTTTTGGCAGTGTAACGATGCATGCCAGACTCTTGACATGTGAACACACGTTTGCACTGAGATGATGAGCTTGGTTGCGACCTAGAAATGGGTGCAGAGGGTCTTCAATGGCCGTATTACTTTGCCTTCAGACTTCTCCTCCCCACCGGGAGATCCCAAAGGACACAGCAATTCCCTGAGACTTCCACGGACACTACCAGGCCTCATAACCTTGTGGCAGTGAGTTCCACAGTTTACCTATGTGCTATGTGGAACGAGTATTTCCTTCCATCTGTTCTGAATCCCTTACGGTTTAACTTCGGCAAATGACCTCTTGGATTCTAACCACCTCCGAGAGGAAGATAAATTTCTGGGCGCCCACTTTGTCTGTACACAGAAAACATTTATATTATCACCCCCTCTTTTTCTTGCCCTAAAGCTAAACAGCTCTATGCAAGGATCAAAGGCATACCAGGATAGACAGGCCCCAAAGCATATTTAGCAGACCATCTTCCAGATGTTCATATGCTAATTTTTAACAGCTCTAAAGGGTCTCTCTTTTAGATGAAAAGCTTCTGCCACAGATAAACCTGCTAGCCGTTAAGGTGCCTCAAGGGGTCTTATCAACCAAGCCCTGACTGTCTCCATTTAGGACTCAAGGCTTGCTGATAAAACTCGTGTACTATCTGAAAGACCAACCGATTTATCTGCCACAGAAGCTTTGGTGGATAAGAAAACCCACTTCATCAGAAGCGTGATTTGTAGAGTCTGCTGTATGGGTTCAGTTAAGTGGGAAGATTGTGTTATCACCAGACACCCGTCCTCTAAAAATGGTCCCTGGGCTTATCTTGTATTTCAACACAAGTATCACAGATTGTACCTCTGGCTGGCCTTTTGGCCTCTCTGGTGGTTACTCTTTCTTTCCCTCACCCTGGGAGTGTGTATGTGTGCATTCACACCTACACACCGAAAGAAGAGAACTCTTCCTATATCAGATGAACCTCATTGTATCCACACAAAAAGCTAGGCCACCATATATCTGAAAGGAACTGCAATATCCTTTTCTGTCTCTTTTTTTTAAGTTTACAAAAATCATTCGTTTTGTATGTCATTCATTATTTGTTGCAAAACATATACAATCAAAATCGGCAACAACGCATAAGAGGCAACATCACAACAATAAATTGTGCCTCTATTAATTCATTCAAGAGCATGGGTTTTGTTTGGCTGTCTTTTTTAGTAAGCAAAATGTTTTAAAAGAAGTCGTGAAGGAAGTCTTCTCTCGAGACACACATTTGGAAGCAGAGAGTCGAAAAGGAAATAAATTACATGTAATCCGTTACTTCAGGGGGTTTAGAGAAGTTTAGCCAAGATACGTTCAAAAGTAATGTAACAGGAAGCTGTTACTTGATTGGGTTAATGCCGTTGTTCCTGAACTTTTCAGCATCATGTCCTCCTCTTTTGATTTTGGAGAAATTCTCCCACTTCCACATTTTATTGTCTTCCAACTTCCAGCCAAAAGCACTGAGGGGGAGCAGAGAGATTCCTGAGCCCCGGCCAGGCTACCATATGGAGCTGTGGACTGGCTTTGATGCACCAGGGCACGGGGTCAGGCTGCTGCGGGGCATGTTACTGAGGGAAGTCTGGGAGTTAAAGAGTTTCCCAAATTCTGACCAGTTACCCATTGAGGTCTGCACCAGTTTCCATGGATTTCAACAACAGCTGTGCAGAACTTCTTGGTGGATGGTGCATCCACAGTTAATGCTGCAGAATTTTGAATTCCAGATAAAATTCCTTTTGCTGCACAGTAGACGTACAGAGACTCACAGAGGAGAATAGCTATGAGTTTCTCAAAGTCCACCCTGTTCTCATTAACTGACACTTGAAGTCTCAGTAACTCATTCTGAGACATTTGCAGGAAAAAGGGAACATTTCTCTACTTATAGTTTCTTGAAATATCAGGGGTGTGTATGCCACTTTCTTTACTGCACACATACTTAGTAACCAACTGAACAGATTGACAGCAAACAAACAACTGCCACCCGTGGGGGGGGGGGAAGAGAGGGATAGAACATTCAGCAACAAGACTCTCTTTGAATTTCAAAAGCTGGAAGGAACAATTGGTTAATGCTACGTAGATCACCCCAGTCCTGAAAAGTTCCTTCCAGTCACTGAAACTACAGACAGTAGGGAAGGGTGTAAATAGAACTCCAACAGTTAATGTTGTCAGAAACTGGCTACCTCTTACAGTCCTGCCCTTGTTTTGGCTTGCTTTGGCCTATGGTTACACCGCTCTCATTTAATTGTCTTGTTTATTGGGTTTTAAAGCATTTAGGCAGCTTAACTGCCGTCATTATTTCCCATTTAGGAAGGAAGAAAGGGCTGTGATCATTAATGCGTGATGTTTAGTTCCCCGTGCAGAATCTTGGGAGTTCCGGAACAGAAGGTTGCAGTGCCCTGAAGACAGCTTTGGTATCCGTCCTGTGCAAAGCACAGAGCACAGGAAAACATGGATTTTTGGCTAGTTGTAGCCCCCTAGGTGCCTTTCCCAAGCCCTGGAATGTGCACATGCAGACACAAACCAGGTAGGATGGCCACCGACCCCTCTCCGGGGTGGAGTGGGGTGGAGAGACATGTGTCACCAAAAAAGGGGGATAAAGAGAGTACTGATTTGCTGTAAACTGCATTTTCTAGTTGGTATGTTCAAGTGCCAAATTCAAGAAAAAATTATAAATATATAATTTAAACATGTCTGACCGGAGTGGGGAAGTCAATACTCAGGTGACTTGTACACCTGATGCTCAGATGCTCTCTGTTCAAGCACGGCTAACTAGAGATTGGCCTCATCCAGGTCCCTAATCTCCTTCTTTATGGTTCCCTTTCTTTAAACCAGACATGAACTGATCAGACCTTTAAATAGGAGGCACCTTCAGAAAGAGGACTATGCACCAGTGGCCGTTCAAGTAGCCACCTGAGTACCAGAAAATGCCATTGTTATTATTATTATTATTTTTATTTTACTCCTGACATGTTCATGGCATGTTAGGCTCAGAGGCTGCTCACGGATCCTTGCTGGAATTTACCAGCCTAAATAAAGCAGTATCATGTTTCCCATAGCAGCCGATTGGATGGCTCCGGAAAGACCACTGGCAGAGCCAGAAGGCAAATTAAACGTCAGGAACCACTTGCCTCTTCCTGGACGAAAGCAGCCTGTGGGATTCACCCACAAACTTGTCTAGGTTCTGCTTCCACCAGGGACCAGGTGGGACATTTCCAAAGACAGCATGGAGGCAACAATCTTTCCTGGCTATTTGTCCCCAATTTCTGGTATTCAGAAGGATTTTCTCTCTGAACACAGCATTCCATTTCTCTGTCGTTGTCCATGCTTTGGCAACATCCAGTCTGGACTACTTTAGTTTGTACATGGGGCTGCCCTTGAGGACGGTTCAAAAATTTATGCTGAAAATATAGCAGCTGGGCTCTACCACATTTGCTAGGTCTGGCTCTGAGCTATCATGATCAGGGAGAAAAAATACAGTTTGCTGTCATTTAAAAGGGCTCCAACATTTATAACAGGGGTGAGCTACCACATACAGAATAATGTTGTCAGTTCCCTCTGATCCCATGTATGGAGTTCGCTGGCCTTTGAGTTTTGGCCACAGTCCATCTGGGGAAGCAAGACTTTTGAATCTTAGCCTTTACTTGTGAGCTGCATGAATCCCTCCCCAGGCCTTCATGGGTGGCGCATGGGGGGGGGCGCATGTGGAAGATACATGGGGTCTCACCTCAGGCTCAGCTGCAGCTGCGGGAAGGTAAGGAGGGACCCTCAGCAGGAGCGGAGGCAAGCAAACAACACAGTCATCCTTGAGTGACTGCCTCCGCCCATGAAAAAGATCATGCGCTCTGACCACAGGAACAGTGTTTTCCTCTCTTTGCTTACATTGGCACAGATCATGCAGTTCCGTTCTCTCGCCCACTTTGCAAGGTGCCCACAGCCATCCCACCTTCTCTTATGGGGCCAAGCTGCCTTTTTCCCGTCAGGCTCCCTTGCCCTATCGCTTCCCCAAACTACAAATAGGAGAGAGGTGTAGCTTAAACAAACAAACAAAACAACCCGAAGTGAGATCCTTTTCTTCCCTCAAAAAGTATGTCTCAGGGAGGGACCTTTGCTCAGAGCGAAAACACATGTTTTGCCAATTGTGGGGGGAAATGGGGACTTCAGCGTCTCCGGTGGAAATGGGTCAGGCCGAAAGTGAGAGCAACCTCCCCTCTGTCCCTCAGATCCTTGACATCTGTGTTACAGAGTTTTGAATGTTGGTTAAATTATCCTAGTTGTGCAATAGAAATGCAGGGATTCATAGAGCAGAATAGCTTCAAGTTCCCCAGAGCAGTCCACCCCTTTTTCTCATCAACTGACACTTACAGTCTCGATAACTCACTCTGAGACATTAGTAATAGAAAGAATAAAAGATTTTGTTACTTACAATTGAAAAAATAAAACAGCAAGCTGATAAACCGTGACTGCTTTCAACAACAGACTTCAACAGACTCTAGAGAGGGGGAAAGAACAGAGCAAAAAGGCCAGGCTCTCTTTGAATTCAGAGGCAGGGAAGGAATGACTGATTAGTGCTGGATAGACTGACGGTTACCCCAGTCCAGAAAAGGTTCCTCCCAATCACACCTTCTCCATGCAGCATGTGAGGTTGTAAAAACTCCCAACAACCTGCAGGTAGAAATAATAGCTAATATTGGGCGAGGCCAGGAGTCAGTAACATGACATACTGGGGCAAATGTGGCCTCAGGAACCCAAATGCTCCCTCTGCAACACTAACTGCCTGGTTCAGAAATCATTTGACTTCATAGAAAGACAGCTCTGTTTTGCCTTCCTTTCTTGAGTCACTCCATCTCATGTTTGGTCTTCCTCTTTTCCTACGTCTTCAACATTTCCCATCATTATCATCTCTTCTGGTAACTCTTGTCTTCTCACGATATGTCCAGAAGAACTACATGGGGTCTTTTGATTGGTAAAACCATGCATTTCCTAATTATTTGGAAGCAGTTTGAATTGTTAAGTTGGGAGTCTTGCAACTTCCCAGACTTTTCCTTGATTTGCCGATGCGCACACTTGTGGAACACTGCAGAAAGCACAGCCTAGCTTTGGCGCAACAGTTGCTATGGTTGCATCCACATTCTTTTTTCTGGGATGCTTCTAATCATGCAATCAAATATATGGTGCAATGTTAAATCCATGTGGGTGCATCTTTCTCTGTGTGTTTCCACTCCATGTTATAGGTTTGGAATGCTGAAGGCTGGCATTGAGATTGAGTCACATCAGCCCATGCAAAGAAAGAATAAATATGCTTGACTTTAAGCCAACATTGCCATTAATTCTGCCACAGTGACTAGTCCTCATTGTTTCAGACCTGTTTGCCTGTCTGTCTGCAGAGGCCAAAGTGAGTCATCTGTGGGCTGAGGAGACAAGAGAACTTCTCCTGTTGCTTGGGGGCACTTGCTCAGTTTTATTTGCAAGCAAAAACGTTACCAGAAATCCAGACAGAGCTTGGAAAAGTTACCTTTTTCAGACTACAGCTCCAAGGATCTTCCCGTTCTTGTGCGTTTGTGACAGGCATGCAGAAGATGGTGCCTTTCTTTTAACAGCTGCACCCCTGTTCGAGGACGGGGCGGGCAGCCTCTTCCCTCCTTCTCTCCGTCTCCAGATCAGCACACAAACCTGTTCTACAATTTTCCCCCGTCTGTCCTAGACAGGCTGAGTCTTGCCTCCTTTCCTGATGATATGCTTGGATTCCTTGGGTGGGGATGGGAGATGGAGAAGGTGTAAGACAGAGAGGAGGAGCAGGGTTATAATTACAGGGCAGCCAGGGTGATGCATCCCCCTCCTCCCACACCTGTATTTTGGGTGCCTCCAAACTAGGAATGTAAATCCTCATTTGTCTCATTCTCACGACTAAGAGTGAGAAGCTGCATTTTTTCCCCTCCACACCTGCCAGGAGGGGAGATACCGTGTTTCCCCGAAAATAAGACAGGGTCTTATATTAATTTTTGCTCCAAAAAAACACATTAGGGCTTATTTTCAGGGGATGTTTTATTTTTTTCATGTACAACAATTGACATTGATTCAAATACAGTCATGTCTTCTTCTGGTTGCTGCACAAGGGTGGAGGGCGAGGTTTCACTTAACTGGGGCTTATTTTTGGGGTAGGGCTTATATGACGAGCATCCTGAAAAATCCTGCTAGGGCTTGTTTTCAGGTTAGGACTTATTTTTGGGGAAACAGGATATCTTCATTTGCTGGCCTCAGTGAGAGTTTTCACATTTGTTAGAATGGTTTTAGCACAAATAATGCCATTTGCATAATAGTTTTGGCTTTGTTGCACAGACTTCGATGAACCTCAAGCTTTAGAGGGGTTACTTGGTCTTTTTTGACCAATCTCCCGGTCTTCTGTGCCTGCTCTGTACAGGAGATTTGCTTTGCCAAAGAAACAAGAATGTAGGAAGCAATCTTAAACTGAGCCATCCCGTTGGTCCATCCGGGCCACTCCTGTCAACTCCAATTACCAGCTGCTCGCCAAGATTTTAGGTAGGATTCTTTCCCAGCCCCGCCTGCAGATCTTTGATATCCCCAGGTGGTCTCCCATCCACGTGCTAACTTGATTTGACCCTGGTAATCCAACGGAAAACTGGCAAGATTAATGTTTGTAGGAAACGTCTGGTGAGGCACTAGTTTTGCACAAACATTTTCTGCAACCTCAAAGACCTTGAGAGAACCAAAGAGCATCTTATCTCACTCTTATACTGGAGCAGGAGAACCTTGGGAGAAGTGATTTTTTCCCCCTTGAGATGTCATTGTGCCAAAACAGCAGAAATCAATGAGAACAAGGAATCCAGCGAATCTAAAATATTTCAACACAGGACAGATTAGAAACAAGCAAACTTCCTAAGCTTCCTATTCCAAGAAACAGTGGTTTACTGAGAAAGGTTGTGGATGGGAAAAATCAACACCAACTGCTCATATTCTTCACTGAGTTTAGGGGATTCCTAATTCTCAAAGAATGATATTAGGGCAAACCTGAATGATATTGTATTCTTCACCCTGCTGTCCCTTAAAACTTGGGGACATCTACAACCCGCCTTATCATCTCAGAGCAAAGCCAGGCACCCCGTTAGTATCTGATAGAAGACTTGGCAAAGAGATTCAAAGCCAGCCTGGGAGTAGCAAAGAAAGGGTTTTTAAATATGTAATTTACACACTGTCTCCTTACAGATTGAAGAAATAACTTCATACCACGTGGGCTGTTTGTCAATTTATTTATTTATTTATTCGACTTGTATGCCGCCCGCACTCTGCAAGACCCAGTTTTGTGTGTTCTGACTCGCAATTTCTCTACATGGTCTAAGATGCAAGCCTTTCGCATCATTGGCTCCCTGAACGTTTAAAACTAGAGATGCAAAGGACAAAATGTAGTGACTTTGGCTTTTCATCTGAACATTAATATAAGCAACAGTTATTACAATAAAATTTAAATTAATATACATGTAATATGTATACACATGAATGTTAAATATAATAATAATAATAATAATAATAATAATAATAATAATAATAATAATAATAATAATAATAATAATAATAATAATAATAATAATAATAATAATAATAATAAAGTAATTGTGTGCCGTCAAATAGATTCCAACTTATGGCTATCCTTTCCAGGGTTTTCCAGGTCTCGAATACTCAGGAGTGGTTTCCCTTCTTCTGGGGGGGGGGGGTGCCCTGGGACTGTGCAGCTTGCCCACAGCCACACAGGCTGGCTCTACTTGCAGGAGGCAAAGAAGGGAATCGAACTCCCAACCTTTTGGCTCCGCAGCCAGAGACCTAAACCACTGAGCTATCCAGCCAGCTATATAAAATACGTACAGTATATGCAAAACATAAATATACTGTAGTCCCAAAAAAATGAAAACAACTACATTGCTAAGCACCACCCATATCTTTCAGTCACACCCTTTTGGGGGTGTGGCCCTCAAGTAATTAGGAAATCAGAAGAATATTACCCTTGTCCCCACCCCTTTCCGGTAGGGGGCTCCTGGAATCCTTACAGTCATCTTGGAGGGCTGAGAGAAGGACAAAGAGCAAGTTTATTTTTAGGGACCCTTGTGTGAAATGATGGCCACTAGCCTCAATTGCCAGGTGTTGCATGGGGGGGGGCTTAAAAGAGAGTTAGGGGCAGATGACTCTGGTTGCCCTAACCAGGTTCCCAAGGATGCCAGTAAATGCCACCAGCCTTGATGGCTGCTAAGTTGGGTTTTGATTCTCTGCCAGTGTTACCCCCCCCCCCCCAAAAAAAGAATTGTTTCTGTCCATAACATGCTCAAATCAAAATGGATTTAAACAGAGGACATTTGTAGTTCTAACAATGTAAAGGCTTCAGAACCGCCTGGACCGTTTTTTAAAAGAGTGAATTATTTAGTACGGTTCTTCTCATTCTTCCCCCATGAAAAGCAGCATTCACTGTATAGAAAAAAGAAAGGAATAAAAAAAATGTGAATATTCTGAATTCAAATTATTTTGACAAATTTCTGCTTTTAATACAATATTCGGACATGAGAGAGCGAGAGAGCGAGAGCACAAAGCATGTGCAATTCTGGAAATAGGGCTAGCTGTGGTTTGTGGTTTCTTAGGGGGAAGGACTGCAGCAAAAAAGGGAAGAAAGGGGGGGGGGAGAGAAAAAGAGAGAGAAATGTGAATCCTCCAGCTTGACTTTAGCCTGTTCTTCAGACAGAAACAGGTCCTCAGGCTGAGTGAGTAGGTGGCCAGGCGAAGCAAGCCTGCAGCTGAACCTCTGAAAGAGGCAGCCAAGCCAGTGTGGCTTCCTGGTGGATCTTACCAGGAGCCCAGGAGAAGATCCTCCCCGAGCGAGTCATCAGTCTGTCTCTTATCAAAGGATTCCTCTGCCCTGTCAAGAAGTCATGGCACACCGTGCTTCTCTGTTGCCTCAGGTCTGCCGAGGCAGCCACGATACTCCGTGTGGCCTCTGAAAAACACAGCCTGCAAAATCAGGCTCCTGGTACGTCCAAGAGAGACCACGTTGGGCTCCCAAGCAGGAGGGACTCGACACCACAGTGCGTGGTTGCTATGGATACTGGATCATAACAGAAGCAAATATTGAAATCGTTGGGATGGGTTGCCAGGGAACTTGAGCAAATGACAGCACATCAGGCCCCGGGCGGGTGGAGCGAGGGAAACCCCATCTCTACCTACTCACTGGCGGTGCTGACTCAAAAGAGATGTTTGGTAGTAGCACAACGGACCAGGGATGCCCAAGAAATGAGAAATCGGCTCAGGGAAATGGTTGCAGCGTGACTGGCCGAGACGGCTACCCTTTCTCTCAGCCCTGTTAGTTCAGACCTGCCTACCGAAAGAATTTCAGCGAGGCAAGGCTTCGGTTCCCAAGGGCATCTGCTCAGGAACAAGGAGGGAAGGAGGAAGGAGAGCGAGCAAAGTTTACAAGCTCTTGTCTGGCTTATCTTCAAGCTGAAATGGTTCAAAATAATAAAAAACACAAAAAAAAACCACTCTAAATATGAGTGTTCAGCCCATCTGTTATTCTTTCTGCAGCTCACAATAATTAAAGGTTGTGCTCAAAAACCCAGGTCGAACGATATGCCTCACCTTTTCCAAATTTATGTGTGACAGGCTCATTTTTTCCAGCGTCTTTTTCCGGTAAATTATAGACCCGGTTTCTGCCCTTCAGGAAGGCCTAGCTGAAGTGTTGTTGTATAGAGCGGTGGTGGTAAGGTTTTCACCCCTAAAGATTTACTTAAACCAATAAGAAAGCAATTCTTTGTGAAAGTCCCACTGTCGTGCATACCCTTCCTCAACATTTCTTCATTCCACCCTTTGGGAAGGGCATCCTTTCTCCCGGTTTAGGAACCGATGCCGTCGGGCACGGCCTGGTTTCATTCACTGAGCTGCTGAGTCTGACTGATAGGCTGAGCTGTTGGTAGTATATACTGTATTACAGGATAGTTGTGTTTTCCAAACAAATATTCAAGGAAAACACAAACATCACCTTGGCTTTTAAGTCAATGGAAAATGGAGGAGGATCTTAGCACTGCAGAGCTGGAAGGGAATCCATAGAGTCCAGACCCTGCCAAGGAGAGGGAAACAGAAGCCAGATACCTAAACTCTAAGCTATCAAGTAAAGAAACACAACATACAACTTTAGCAGCATTAAACAACCTGTTTGCTTGCTTGCTTGCTTGCTTGCTTAACACCCTGCCTTTCCTTGAATGGACTTAAGGCTCTTCTCCTCCCCGTTTTATCCTTACATCAATCTTGTCCGGTAGGACAAACAAACAAAAAAATGACAGGGCTACAGTCACTCAGGGGATTTCCTGCCTTAACAGGGATTAGAACTGGCTGTTCCAAGATCCCAGCTGAATGTGGTAATGATGGCATGCTTTGAAGGGTTACTGAAACCGTCCTGAGGCGTGGTAGATCATAGGATTGGAGCCATAGGATTTTTTTGACTAGTTCGGGCTATGACATCTCCACCACCTTCTCCACTTTCCCTGTTCCCTCTCAGCTTAGCTGCAGTCCTCAGAGTAGATGGGGAGAGAGAGTCTTGCAGTGTTGGGAAGCAAAATAGCTGAGAGTGATTTTGTCTTAAGTCAGCAGTAAGAACCATTAACTTTACAAAAGACCTGTTCTTCAGTTATCATTGACACGGATCAATCTAGCAGCCTGCATTTTTGAACTCTCTGCCTGGGTGAGGTGGGTATAGGGACTGTCACAATCAGCATCTGTGCTTCCAAATTTACCACTGTTCCACTTTATAGAATGGTAAGCCGCTGGGGGAGGGGGAGGGAGGACAAATTTACCATTTTAGTAGCCTGCCATTTTAAACCAGGCCAATACCCAAACCAAACCCTGCTGCTTTCCAGAAATGGGTGTTTATAAAGGGAACTGAAAGGAGCGTTGCTTAGAGGCAGGGCGGAGCAGAAATAAAAGCAACGGCTGCTTGGCATAGTAAGTGTAACAATTTTAAGGTCTATGAGGCTATTTGCTTACTATTGATGAATCTTGCAAACACAAATTCACAAAACTGCATTTCTATAACAGACAACATGAGCAACTGTAACAACAAAACACAACAATTTGTGCATCCACAAAGCCTTGATTACAGGACTAATGCAGGAGTTGCCTGTAGAAGTTGCAACGTTCGATTTCAAAGTTAGACTAAAACCCAAGATCTCTTCCTCAACTGGGTTGGGTCTCTATAATTCTCCAGGAGAATTATAAGGAGAATCTTCAGAACCCTTGACTAAGTTAGCGAGAGCCTCAGCAGTCCAAGTAGCAACAGCAGCTCCTACCTCTTCAGCATTCCTGCTCTTTCTGAGATCCAAATCTCTTACTCGCAGCCCTGCTCTTTTCTTAGTCCCACCCCTTTAGGCTGAATCAATATTTCGTAGGGAAATATTTCATAAGCAGCTAAGGGAATTTGCAACCCCAAGGTTACTGATGGTCACTGGTTTGGACAACTTCAAAAGGGGATTGCACAAAATCATGGCAGGTATGGCTTTCAATGGCTAAAGGTCAGAGTGGTTAGATATTCTTCCTAGGGCTCTGTACTTGACCTAGGTTAGGAGGACCCGTCAGGCCTTCGGGTCGTTCCCTGATTCAATGCAGAGTGTTCTGTACCCTACCCAATTTGATTTCTGCCCTAGAACTGCAGTAACCAGCAAAATGGTGAAATCAATGCCTTGAAAAATCAAAATGATTATGTGGTTTTGGTTTTTGCACAGCTCTACATGAAATCTGGAGCCACGACAAACCCTCAAGAGGTGAGTCAGTGTACCAAATTTTAGACAGGTAGCTTCAGATTTATACCCAGTGTGGTTCAGTGGGCAGAGTGATGGACTAGGACTCCGGAGACCTGAGTTCAAATTCCTGCTCAGCCATGGGAGCTCACTCTGTGTGTGTGTGTTTAGCAGTTAAAACCACTCCTTAAATGTCTTAAAAGCTCTATTAGGGTCTCTGTAAGTTGGTTCTGATTTGATGGCACAGAACAGAAGAAGCTTCAGGCATTAGACATATTTAATATTCTTACACCCCCCACACACACACACTCTCCAGAAAAAGAAAAGAAAAAAATAGAAGGGATTTCTGCCTGACTCTATGTGTGCCTTAGATGTGAATCCCGTATTGGCCTGCTCAGCAGACTTCAAGGGGCTTTGCTGAGGAGCTTTCCCAATTAAGCCTCCTGTGAGCTAGGTAATAATCAGATGTGCAAATTCCCCTTTCTGGCGCCTGTGTTTCGCAAGTTCAGTTCCTGGTTCTAAATGCCTATGTGCTAGTTAGACCATTGTTTGGGTTAATGTAGGCAAAAGCCAAAAGGGAAGCATCATCAAGGCTGGCAGGGCCACCATGAAAAGGGGTGGAATTGTAGCAGACAGGGCAAGACATTCCAGTTCAGAAACTGGTAGTAATTAGTTACATGCAGCTAGTTATTTGTGCAGAAGTAGTTACATTTTCTTCAGTGGCATTTAGAAAACTACAACTAAGTTACATTACAGCTGTGACTTCAGGGAAGAAAAAACTTTTGTTGTACGGTTGTAACATTTATTCAGGTTCTATGGTAATACCTTTCAGTGTGTTCACAGGAAGACCAGGGGGATATCACTTTAATTGCCATGGCTTTTTCCCATGGAATTCTGGGATCTGTAGTTTGGAAGGAGGCTTAAAATTCTCTTGTGGGGAGCATGGGCCTACCTAGCAAGGCAACTCTAAGGATCTCACCTAACTACAGATCCCAGGGTTCCACAGAGTAGAGTCTTGACAATTTTGATGTGGCATCAAACTGCCATCACTGTAGATGTTGTTATGTGCCATCAAGTCACCTCTGACTTACGATGCGCTGTGAATGAATGATCTCCAAAAGGTCCTGTCTTCAACCGCCTTCCTCAGCTCTTGTAAACTCAAGCATGTGGCTTCTTTCATGAAGTCAATCCATCTCGTATTTGGTCTTCCTCTTTTCCTGCTGCCTTCTACTTTTCCCAGCATTATTGTCTTTTCTAGAGAATCCTGCCTTCTCATGACGTGCCCAAAGTAAGACAGCCTCAGTTTCAACATTTTTGCCTCCAGAGAGAGTTCAGGCTTGATTTGATCTAGGACCCATTTGTTAGTCTTTCTGGCCGTCCAGGGTATCCGCAAAGCTCTCCTCCAGCCCCACATCTCAAACAAATCATTTCCCCCCTGTCAGCTCTTGTAACTATCCAGCTCTCACACCCATAGATGGGGACTGGAATGGTAGTGTAGATTCACATCATTTATCTCCAGCAGGACTGGCCCTATCATTTAACGGAATGGGGCAGCTATCACAAAAGCACAGCAAACAGTTAACAGTTTATTTTTTACTACCAGGAATGAGGGAGAGGTGGTTGTGGGATTCTCTCTCCCTCCCTCCCTCTCTGTGATGACATTTATTGCAATATCCCATGTACGTAACAAAATGTCAGGCGATGACTGTGGTCCCCAGCAACTTGTATGTACTGTATATATATATACTGTTTCTGTCTATGGAGGCTCTCTTTTGCTGTCATGCCTCTTCCTCTTCTTCCTCTTCCTCTTGGAATTTGGTTAATTATTATTTATTATTAATTATTGGCAGCCAATGTGGTGTAGGTAGGGGATAAAGTTTTGGAACAGAGCTCAGGAGACCTGGGTTCAGATCCCAGCTCGGCTATAGAAGCTCACAGGGCAGGGTGTGGCAATGATAAACCGCTCCTTAGACATCTCACACAGCTTGAAAAGCAGCTTGCCAGTGCATGTCCATGACAACGACAACAACTGTAAATGTTAGTAGTGTTTCTTTTTCTCAGTCAGCTCAAGTGGCATGCCCAATCTCCCCCCCCCCGCCCCACTTTATCCCAACAGGAACCCTGTGAGGTAGACCAGGCTGAAAGGCCCAAGGTCAGATGAGACTTGGACCTGGATCTCCCAAGTCCCAGAGTGACACTCTAACCACTACACAGCACTGCCTCTCCTTTTAAGAGTCAACCTAAGCTGGCCAGCCTCACCACACTTTCTTGTGAGAAAGAGCTGACTTCTGCCTGAGGCTGTCCCTGCTTGGCCTCCATTGCTTCCTTCTTTGCTTCCAAACCTCTTTCCTCACGAACCTTGATGTTGGTGGCTAGAAAGGAAGCCTGCTAAGCTTGGTCTTTTTCAGGTGATGCATCAGGTCCTGATGACAAGGGACCTGTTTCCCAAACGTAACATTATCTCAACAGCTCTTTTCTCCTCCCTGCTCTGGCCATAGTCGGCCTGCCTTGAGCCGGCACGTCTGTGAGGTGATGTCTGTGCACAGCTCCCGCTCGGCTTGAGGTCTGGACTTTAATCAGCCTTTTCTCTGTTATGACTACAGAGTCAAGGTTCCTGGTGTAATTAGAGACTTTGCCACGGATGAGGGTTTCGCTTAGGCTTCCCAAGCTGCTTGGAGAAAGGAGGCTAATTAGCGGTTTCGTGGAATGAAGAGAAAAGAAAAAGAAGTTGAGAGGTATATTTTCCCCCCTCCCTTACACGTTACCCAGAAAAGTTCATTTCTAGTGTTCTCAAACACCGATAAAAGGAATATTTCCACTGAACCAATGGCCACCTTATATGTGTTGCAGAGTGCTGAATTTTCGGTAAATTCTTCTAGCAGCATAGCAGAAGTGCAGAGATTCACAGGGCAGAATAGGTTCATGTTCTCCAAAGTAGACCACCCCTTTCTCATGAACCCACACTTCTGGTCTCAATAACTCACTCTGAGATGTTAATAGTAGAAAAAATTAAAAGATGTTTCATTTACTTACAGATGAACAGCAAACCTGACAAACATGACTGCTTTCAACCACAGTCCTCAACAGACTCTAGAGGTGGGGAAAGCACTGAGCAAGAGAGGCTCAAATTCTGTTTTGAATTCAGAGGCAGGGAAGAAATGATTGGTTAGTGCTGGATAGATCAACAGTCCCCCCAGCCCAGAAAAGTCTCTCCTAGCAAACCTTTTCCAGGCAGTACATGAAGTTGCAAAAATTCTAACAGTATGATCATGTGTCTTTAAAGCATCAAAAAAATGTGCAAGTTTTGGAGACCACATCTCTTCTACAAGAAACACATCACAAAAGGAAGCAGAGAAGGGAATGACAGTGGTTGTTGTAGGTTTTTCGGGCTCTTTGGCCGTGTTCTGAAGGTTTTTCTTCCTAACGTTTCGCCAGTCTCTGCGGCTGGCATCTTCAGAGGACAGGAGTTAGAACTCTGTTTGTGTTCTGGTGTAGTGTAGTTGAGTATTTGTAGCTGTGGGATCAGCTTTTTGTCTTTTTCAGGAGATTGGGTGGTTATGGTGATCAGGGTGTTTTTTGTTATGGGTGTATTGTTGTGATAAGGGGGGGAGATGATCTGTCACTGTGATTGACTGGTGTCGCCGTTAGCTAGTCTTTTGTGTGCAGTGATCACCAGTCCTTGTGGCTGGGTAGAGTTTGTTGACCTAATGACAGTGGCTTGATATTGATGCCAAGCAGTTTATGTGGTATCATACGATCTCTTGACTCTGGCCTCTCTCTTTCCCTTGTAGGAACTTGTGTGAAGAAGAGACCTGTGATTTCAAAAGTTCCCACAGTTCTTTGTGTCTTTATAGTTGGCTTATCCACTAAGACATTTGGAATTTGTTTTCCAGCTAACTGTTCCTTTTGTATATTTCTTTCAACAACAACAAAAAGTTGTTGTTTTTTTAAAGAAGAAAAGTAACAGTGATTAGTTTTTTCCCCCAGTCAATACTAATTAGGCATGGGAGCCAAAGAGAAGACACTAGAAAGTACGGTAGCTGAGTCAGAGCTCTGCAGAAGGTATCAATCAGGACTTTCTGATTATATTAGACAGGATGCTGACATCATCTGTGCCATCCAAATTTCCTTGTGCTGTCTGGACTATGGTGTACACCCTTCCAGGAAAAATACATGTCTCTTGCCCCTATCTGCTATTACGAGTTGTGTCCCAAGTATTTGAGGGTGGCTTGGTTTTAAATAGACCATTAGAAGTCATTAGCTTTACAAAAGAGCTGCTCCTAGTGGAGATGGACAGAACTGGTCTGTTGATGTGGATTATGGCTATGCTTTGGACTGGCGCAGCACTTGCATAGCCAACAGAATTGGCCTGGCTTGGGTCAGTTTGAATGAGGTGTGAATCAAAGCCGAAAGGCCCCATTTGACTCTTCAGCAAAGCAAAGCAAATTTACAAAGCAGTTTGTATCTGGAACACAAATCAAATCGGATGAGGCACAAATAGCTTAGGCATTGTTTTCTCCGTCTCCTTTTCCTTGAATGGCCGTGCTCAAACCTCTAAAACGATCTTCTCTGAAATTTAACAGGTATGGATGATCATCATCCCTCTAGATGTGATATTCATTCGTGCAAAAACAAAACAGAAATTCATGGCCATTTACATATTCCCAATGGGATACCTCTTAAAGCTCTGAATTGGCCTCCGGAGCACTGGGAGAACCCCTGCACAGCCATAATAAGGATCAACACCCTCGGCTACGGTTTTGGGATTCTCCTTCGTGTGTGATGAGTGCTCGGACGGAGTTCTTTATTTCTCATACAGCTCCATTCCATTCTTCTGCTCTTGGTGAAACAAAAGCTGCTGTGGATTGGATTAGGCTTCCGTGAATAAAGAGACGATAACACTAGCCTTGTCCAACAATGGGCTAATCTATCTCGCGAAGCCTTGGCGAGTGGGGAGTCACTTCCCAGGCATTGGGAGACAGGGGTCTTTTCTGCTCACCTCCAACCACAAAGGTTGTGACATTTTCAGGCCACCTCTCCTCCCACAGCTGATGAAGAGAGGTTGTGGTTACCAAAATCATCAAGAAGCCCCCCAGATGTTCCTGGCCTACAACCTCCATCATCCCTTATCAGCACAGCCATGGTGAGGAACGAGGGGAGTTGTAGTTCAACAACTACATCTGGCAGGTCACATGTTCCCTATTCTTGTTCTTATAGGAAATACCAAGAATCGGATCCAAGCCTCTGGTGTAGGGAACAAGCTCCTTCCCCTTGCTCCTCATTTTATGGAAGAGAAAAATCTTACTTTCTTGCACATGCAACCACTGTGAGCTTTCTAGCATTTGTTTGTTTGTTTGTTGTTTTGTTTTGTTTTATTGCCCTGTTAGTGCAAAAGCACGATTTCAAGCATACAGTATTAAAAACATTCAGTCTAAGAAGCCCAGATGGTGCAAAACAAAAAACAAAAAAACCCAAAACAGTTTACAATGTAGCAGGACAGGAGATTTAAATAAATAAATAAATAAATTGTGGAGCACTTTATACGTAAGAGTTAAAACCTTGAACCCTGATCTGGGGACATCATGGGTGACTAGTGCAGACGATCCAGGATTGGAGTGATATGCTCCAAGTTGTTCATACCAGTCACCCGTCTAGCCGCTGCACTTTGGACCTGCTGTAATCCCTGGGTCAGGTTCAAGGGGAGCCCCACCTAGAGAGCACTGGAATAGTCAATCCGGGAGACGACCAGGGCTTGCACCAAGTGTCCCCAAGGGAACTCTCATCCAGGCAAGGGCGGAGTTGGGCCAAAAGCATGAGCAGGTTGAAAACTGATTGGGACACGGCTGGGATCTGGGAATCCCAAGAAAGAGCTGGGTCCAGAAAAATACCTGGATTATGGACTTGAACCCTAAACTGGGGGGGGGGGGGGGGAAGAACCATTCAGTCTAGGGATTAATCCACCCAACCTGTCTGAGGGCCCCCCAGGAACAAAATCTCAGTCTTGTCTGGGTTCAGTTTGAGCCTCTTTGCCCTGGTCCTTTCCAATACGGAAACCAGGCAGCGCTCGAGTGTCTGGATGGCATCCGCTGCAGAGGTGGAAAAGGAGAGAGAAAGAGTTGCGTGTCATCAGCCTACTGGTGACACCTTACTCCAAATCTCCTGATGGCCTCCCCCAGTGGCTTAACATAGATGTTAAACAGCACTGGGGATATTGATGACCCCTGGGGCACCCCACAATTGAGGGTCCAAGGGGCTGACAAATCATCCCCAAGCTGACATCTCTCGACAGGGACCTCAAGAAAGGACCGGAGCTGTCTCAATGCCAGCCCCTCTGATCCCCCAATCTCAGAGGGCCTGCCTAGGGGTATCCAACGCCACTGAGAAAGCAAGTCGTATCAATCCTGAACATGATAAATTGGGTGGATGCTGTTAAAATCTTTAAAAGCCCAGTTAAATCAAATTATCTCCATCTGTACCCGCTACATTCACTAGGTGTTGACATTCACAGGACAAAAAGTCTTGTGGAAAATGAAACGTTAAAAATAAAAATCTAACTACGTACTCAAAGGCTTGATGAATAAATCGGTCAGTTTCAGTTTCACCCACCTTGGGTTCTTCTTTCACTCAAGTTCTACCCCAGAATAGGAAATCTGTGAATTCTGGTAAAACTCAAAACATGGGGGATGGGGTTTAGTTTCTGTTTGTATAAGAAATTCTTACTCATCGAGCCCATAAGGCTAATTCATACTGATAGTAAGTCAGACATTGGTCTTGCTAGTCCAGTGTTCTTCATTCGAACTAGCAGCTGTGGAGCTTATAGGTTTAGGCGACATTGTCTTTTCTAGCTCTTCCAGGAAGATCTGTGTTGTCTCCCATCCAAGCGTGAACCAGGCCTGATCCTGAAGTACAGTTGAGACCCGGTGTGGTATAGGACAGTGGTTCCCAACCTTGGGTCTCCAGATGTTCTTGAACTAAAACTCCCAGAAGCCTTTTCACCACTAGCTGTGCTGGCCAGGATTTCTGGGAGTTGTAGTCCAAGAACATCTGGGGACCCAAAACTGGGAACCACTGGTGTAGTGGATAGTGTGACAGGCTACAACTTAGGAGATCTGGGTTCAAATCCCTGCTCAGCCATGGAAATTCACTGAGCTGGTAGAGTGGGTAAAACCACTCCTTTAAAAAAACCCTTACCTTAAAAGCCCTATTAGTTTGTGTACGCCAGTTTGGTGGCACATGACACATATACACACACAGTGATGTGTTTCACATACATGTTTAAAGTCTATATATATTACACAAGGGTGCAGCTGTATGACCTGCACTTGATCAACAGGAGAGAGACCTCCATCTTTCCCTGGATAGGTCTTTGAGATATTTATAACTTACAAACCAGTTGCATTCAAGTCTAGAGGTATTTATAGCGGGTAAACAGAGTAGGTGTCGGGGGAGAAGACTCATTGCTGTGGGACCCAGGGGAGCAGAGGGGCGAGTTTCCCTCCCACATGGGCTACTGACAGGAAGCTTGTGGTCCAGCAACCACCCCTATCACCCCCAACACTCTGCGCTCCCTACTGTTAGGTGCTATCCCCCACCTCCCTCTTCTGGAGTGTCTTCTTTCCTCTTACCAAGCAACTAACATTTGTTAAGGGTTGGTCATTTGTGGGGAGAAGGAAAAGCCCTCTGCTAAAAGTCCCACAAAGCAAAACTTAAAATTGTGTTGCACAAATAAATGTAAAAAAAAAAGTCAACTGGGACCAGCTGCACAATGTTATGAAGTGATGTGTCTCCTATTTGGGTCTCCAGCCAAGCAGGAAGTGTGCATCCACAAGATTATTTTATTCTACCCTCTACATGCTTTTTCAGTCTTCACCCCAAAGATATTCAATGTTTTTCAGACAAACATTAAGTCTTCATTCTGCTCTCTTTCACTCTCTCGCTGTTTAAGACTTCCTTGTATTTTTGCAACAGGTTCACCCTGCTTGGGTTAAATGGGTAGTGATTCAGCACCTGAAGACACTAGCACAGGTAGGGAAGAATTGTATGAATACCAGAATCTAGACTACACAATGATAACCATTTGGTCAAACTGCTACAACAGTGAAGCACAGGTACTTTCCACAATTCAGAAGCAGGTGATAGAAGTTGACTTCTGGATGGTCAAAAAGAAAATACTTTAAATCAGAGGTCCCCAACTCCCGGTCTGCGGCCCGGTGCCGGTCCATGGCCTGAGCCGGACCAGGCTGCAAAGACAGACCTCCCACCCACCCCGCACGCACTCCCCCCCCCTTGCAGAGCCCCTTTGTGCATGCACGCACCAGCGCCCGCGCGACCACTCCCCCACCCTTTTGCGCATGCGCACAAGTGCCCGTGCACCCGCCCGAGCACCGCCATTTGCGCATGCGCCCGAGTGCCCGCGCGAGCACCCTCCTGCTCCTTCGCACATCTGCATGAGCGTGCACGTCTGCGCGAGAGAGAGAGCGCTCCTTCGCGCATGCGCACGAGCGCGAGGGGGTGCCTCGCCTTCCCCAGCCGGTCCACGGGGTTAAAAAGGTTGCGGACCCCTGTTTTAAATGATGGTGTCCTAATTAAGTTAGAGGAATTCCTTCCCACAGAACATGGTGATAGTGGTCAGCAGCTTAAAACAATCTTGAGAGAGAAATTGATAGGACCCGTTTGTGAAGGAGGGCGGGTGTGTTGATGACTATTAACTACAACAAAATGGGTGTCCTGTGTTTCGGAGAAGCATATCTTCAAATGTCACATGATGGGAAGGACAGCCGTGAGATAACGATCACTTTTATATCTTGCTTGAGGGCTCCTTGGAGGAACTGAGGGGTAAACAGAAGGATGTTGTGGCCTGAACTAGTATGATAAATTTTCATGTTTGTATGTCATCCTATAAAGCACCATCCAACATGCTATATAAATGCCCAGTGGCAATTTTGGAATTTGAGAGCCAAACATGAAGTTAGCATATCATTAGAAGCAGGGCCCCTTTAAGATATATATATTTAAATCTGTTTATCCTAGCATGTCTTTTCCTCTGCTCCACATGTCAGAAATTAGTTTGCTTTTGTGATTGATTATTTAGAGGTAAGCCCAGGCTTCATTTGCAAGTTCTCTGCTTAGGCATGGAGCTTTGAAGGAATTACGTGTGTTAAAGGAAAACACACTATTAGCTTCTCATGGTATATTAATGATAACATATAGTTTGAGCCAAAGATTCTCATCATAATACTCACAGTTTGGCTAACTGAGAAAATCCAGACATCCAAGCAACTATGTTAATCCATACCACCATGCCATTTCTTGCCGTGTTCATGTCTACCAAGAAGAAGACTTTTATAAAACTAATGGCTCTTGATTGCCTATTCAAGACCAAGCAATTCCAAAATACTTTGCATTACAAAAAGGAAAGCTAGCAAAATAGTTTGGTGTTGGAAAAACAAATTTCTTACCAGCTACTGTGAGAGGGGAACAGGGAAACCTGAACGGAGTCTAATGGAGAACCTCATGACCTCTGTGAAGATTCTCAGTCATCCAGGTGAGGTTATCTGGAAGTTGAGTCATGGCAACTGGACTTCTTTCTTGTTAGGTTGAAACATTTTGCTATTCATCCAAGTAGCTCCTTCAGTCTGAGGAGAGTTGGTAGGAGACCCCTGATCTATCCTCCAGGTTGGTTTCACTTCCCCCTGGTCTGAATAGGCTGGTTAGATGGACAAAGGACTGGGGGTGAGGGATAATCCCACCTCTGCAGTTCTTCTCCACCCATTGTGATGGGTCACCCCTACAAATCGAAACGCCTTGTTGCATCAATTCAAACTCCACTATACCACTGTATGTAATAATATTTTCCAGTTACAAAATCTTGTAATTTAACTGCTTTTGAAACACAGCCCGGCTGTGTTTGTCACATGATGTCTAACAAATGAGTGCACACAGAATTAGGAGAAAGCAAACTCAGCTAGCACAGACTTGAAATACCCTCAGACTATGGGAAAATATCTGCCTTTGCTGAAGTGAATGTTTTAAGGTACACTGTAGTGCAATTCACACACAGGATGCCTTGCAGAATTACAATAATAAAAAGTTTCCTGCCCCAGGCTCCTTGCAGTCTAAAAGTTCACCACACAGCAGGCATCAAAGGAAAGGCAGGATTGGATGAAGCAGCAGGACTTTTCAGTCTGAGTTGGGAGGAACGTCCATGTCCCTTGGAAATTTGCGATGTGTTTCCCGATGGGAAGAATATAACAAAGGTGATCAGGTACAGCAGCCCACCCCCGTTTTACTATTTTTTTTTCCATCCCAGTTTTACGGTGATCTGTGAACAATATTTGCATGCTACCCTGTCACAATGCCTTCTGGATGCCTTTAAGTTATTAAAAGAATCATAGAGTCATGGAATGATGGACTGATGGAACTGGAAGGGCCTAGAAGGCCATTGATACCAACCTCCTGCTCAGTGCAGGAATCCAAGTGAAAGTGGAACTGAGAGAGGGTTGTCCTATTTTCTCTTGAATGCCACCAGCGTTGGACTGCTTACCACTTCCTGAGGTCATTGGTTCCATTGTCATGCTGCTCTAACAGTTAAAAAGTTTTTTCCTTATATTCAGCCTAAATCTGGCTTCCTATAGCTTGAGCCCATTATTACGTGTTCTGCAGTCTGGGATGATCAAGAACAGATCCTGCCCCTCCTCTGTATGACAACCTTTCAAGTATTTGAAAAGTGCTATCATATCTCCCCTCAGTCTTCTTTTCTCAAGGCTAAACATGCCGGGTTCTTTCAGTCTTTCCTCACTGGGCACGGTTTTCAGCCTCCTGATCATCCTGGTTGCCCTCCTCTGAACTTGTTCCAGTTTCCTGGCATCCTTCTTAAAGTGTACAACATCATCTGCGTATAAAAGAGTAGATAGGGGTCTATCTGCTAGATTGGGGGGATGAAAGTTGGTTCCAGATAAATTCTTAACCAAGGAGTTAATATAGATGTTGAACAAAGTGGGAGCCAATACACAGCCTTGTTTGACGCCAGCATATGTGGGGATGGCCTTGGTGAGGTGACCTGCCCTGTTACATCTCACCTTCAACCTGTTTTTTGCATAGAGGCAGCGAATCAGGAGCAGCAGCCGCCTATCAATGTTGGTTGTCTCCAACTTCTGCCAAAGCCCGTCTCGTGGGATCATATCAAATGCGGACTTGAAATCAATAAAGGCTGTATATAGTGCTCCTTTGGTCTTAAATGAATATGAAGTGTGGTATGTAGAACGGGACACAGTACTCAAGATGAGGCCTAACCAGTGCTGAATAGAGGGGAACTAGTACCCCACAGGATTTGGAGGCTATACTTCTGTTAATGCATTCTAAAATTGCATTTGCTAAGCTGGCATTTAATCTTTCAGTGGTCTCGTGTAGAACTTGTGGGTAGTAAGAAAAAGGCATTATTCTGGAAACGGACAAAATCTTACTGTTCAAGTTACAGGGAGCCAGATTTTGGTTGAATATCAGGGGGGAAAAACTCCTAACAGTTAGAGCAGTAAGACAGTGGAACCAATTACCTTGAGAGGTGGTGAGGCACTCCAACCCTGGAGGCATTCAAGAGAAACGTAGACAACCACCTGGCAGATCTCCTTTGATTTGCATTCCTGCCTTGAAAGGGGGTTGGGCTGGATGACCCCATAGGCCCCTTCCAACTTCATGTATCTATGATTATTTAGGAAATTCATTTAATCCAGGAATGGACCAATGGTCTATCCGTTTGCCCATATGGGTTCTAATTCCTTCATGAGAGCACCACAATATCAGAAGCAGGCATGCTATTAAATCCTGTGTGACTTGAGGCTTAGCACTGCTGAGCTTATGGACAAGCTGGAGGGGGTGTGTGTGATGGCAGGCCAGAAGATGCCCCCAAAAATCATCCTGGCTTCAGGATTTGTGGTCCAAAGCCCAGGATGGAGGTTGTGTACTCAGAGAACTAACTTGTGACATTAAGGTTTCATCTGGGGGGGGGGGGGGGATGTAGAAGCAGTGGCATTTCTCCATCTCTACAGACCAGTCGTTCTTGACCTTTGCTGCTTCAGATGTTCCTGAACCCCTGGCTGGCAATGCCAAAGGTAATGGAATCTGGGAATTGAAGTCTAGAACACAGAGAAGAATAAAACTTGGGAGCCACTGGAATTGAGAAACAAAAGGCTGCCAATTATTCAGTGCCTGCTCCTGTTCGGCTGGGAGGAGAGGCACCCAGGAAGATGGCAGTTCCTTTTCAGAAAATGTGGGGGTTTAGGTGATAAACTAGGCAAAACCTGTCAGTTGAAGCCAAATGGTGACTATTACCCAGTTGAGAAGAGGGCCTCTTCCCACTCTGCAGTTCTCAGGTGATGATGACAGAGGAAGATGAAGTCCTCTGTGTCATACAATCATTCCTGAACAATGCTCAGGTTTTAGATCCTGCCCTGGGAAGCTGTTTAAGATATTTTTCAGGGTCAGATAAAAAAAGTGTACAAAAATGCACTAGCAAAGGCAGTGTATGTGGCTCCCAAAAGCACAGAATGGGCTCCCAATTCTGACACAGGTTAATAGTTCAGGGGTTTAGGCATTGGGCTGCGAAGCCAGAGATTGGGAGTTCAATTCCCCACGGTGCACAACCTGCAAGTAGAGCCAGCCTGGGTGGTGGCCTTGGGCAAGCTGCACAGTCCCAGGGCTCCCTCCTCCCCCCCCCCCCCCCAAAGAAGGGAAGGGTAAACCCCTTCTGAGTACAGTATTCTCTACCTGGAAAACCCTGGAAAGGGTCAAAATTGGCTCAATAGCACATGATTATTTAGGATAGCTAAAATGGTCAGCTTAGGGCTCTGCAATTGTTGCTGTTAAAGTAGGAGTGCCAGAAGAATTTGTTAGGAAACTTTATAAGGCAATGTTGCATTTCATGTAATAGGGTCTTAGATATTTTGGTTAACATACCAGTGTTACGCTTTGATCAGTTTCATAATATTTAACCTGCTACAGTACTTTTTTCATTGCATTCAGAGTGGTCACATTGTAACTGCCTCAGCTGATATACCCTCAGCATGATAAGGAAGATGACTCAACCATAAGGTGATACTGTATTTATTTTGACAATCTTGGACTAAAATAGGGCACATTAAAAAAAAATTGCCGGAGAAACAGATGTAAAAGCACACTTATCAGCTGGTATGACTTGCCGGCCAGTCTCGAGCCAGCCCACCCACCCTGGGTTATTAGTTTTGAGGAGGAAAGGCTCCCTGCTTGCTGGGGGACAAACAGCGGGGGGGGGGGGGGTCCATTTCCGGGATGATCTGCTTTTTGGCGCATTGTCGGGGGAGGGGTGAAAAGCTCTGGTTCTCACAGAGAAGGCCGGATGCTGGAACAGCTGGTTTTGGGCCCAATTTTCAGCAGGACATCCTGACCCTCTTTCTTGCCAAGCGTTGCTTGGTAAAACTTGGAAATGCTCTTTTGGAGAAAGGACAGCTCCCATCATCCCCTGACAAGTATGATCAGAATGAGGATGTGCCCAGGATCCTCCTGGAAAACTTGCTTTCTTGCAAAATGACTCTGGCAATTTCATGTCGAAACTTTTCTCCTTCCAACCTCCTGGAAAATGTATTTCTGGACGACAGTTTCCAGAATCCTCAAGTCTAGCCAGCACAGCTAAAAAGGATATTTTTTCCATGTTCTTGGGTCCTCCGATCCTCCTGGAAGAGCTACTTCTTTGGACTACAAATACCAACGCGGGAGGGCCACAGAGATAAATGGTCTCTGCCCTTCTGGTTGGAACCCGCGCTTTGAAACGTTGCTTTTATTCTTATCATTATAACTCCCAAGTCCTCGCTCAAGACTTTGCAAGCTCTCGTTGGGAACCTCCTGGAAATGGGACTTTCGGGAGGACCACTTCCATTATTTCCCGAGGATTCTGAGAAAAAGAGGCTCCCTTTTTCTCAACACCTGCAACCCGCGAAAAGGTACGGCCACAGTCCGTCTTACGGGTGCCACAGGTCTCTTCGCGGTGTCTCTGCTACAGGGCGACTTCCTTGAAAACACACCCACGCACGTTTCCGCGTTCTCCTTTTCCTCGGCGCCTCCTGGAAATGTTCCTTCGGGGGCCCCAAGTCCCACGCCGGGCGGGGAGGGAGATGCTGGGCTTTGTAGTCCTTCCCCCCCGCGCCCCGGCGCGGCCTTGGCCCCTCCCCTGCCAGCTGCGGGCCGGGAGGGGAGAGCCGGCCGGCCACACCCAGCCCGAGCCGCGATACAAGAGCCCAGCCCCGGGCGGGGAGGGTCCCACTCCAGGCGCGCCTGCTCGCCGGGATCCCGTTCCGGACCAGCCCGCCCGCTCTGCCGGGCCGCCGCCGCCGCCGCCGCCAGGATTCCCGGGGCCGAGGGGGCCAGGCTTCGCACCGACCGGGACGTCGCCTGGCATGGCCGTGCCCGCGAGCTGAAGGCCACGGATCCCCAGGTACCTGCCCGCCCGCCTGCCTGCCTGCCTGCTGGGCGGACTGGTTGCTGGGGCTGTCCGGGGGGGGGGGGAGAGAAGGGACGGCGAGGCGGGGGGGTTGGCAGCGGGCGGCCAAAAGGGACCAGCGCGGAGGCGCAGTGCCGTCGGGGGGGGGGGGGTGTGGGATCCGCCGCATTTCCCCCCCCCCCCCCAGCAAAAACTCGTGCAAGAGTTGCAACCGGCCGGGGACGCTCTTGAAATGTGCCAGGTCGCCCTTCACACACACCCCCCCCCCACTAGACCGACACCCCTGCTTTGCAAGAGGGGGCGGCTCCCTCCCTCCCTCCCCGCCCGCCCCCCTGTCCTTGGGGAGCGCCCTCTCTCTCTTCTCCCCCCCCCCCCCAGCCTTGGCACCCTCCGTCCGGGCAACGCCCTTGGCACCCGAGGCGGGATGCGGGCGGGCGGGCGCGGATCGGGGCTCCCCGGAGGTTTCTCGGCGGAGTTGAGGGAAAGTGGGGAGGTGGGCAAGGGCCTCTCCGGGTGCCGGGAGTGGCCAGGCGCCCGAGGGACGGGGCCGGGGGCCGGGCAGGGGTGCCCCCCTTTTTGGCCACCCGCTGGCCTCGGCTGAGCAAACCAAGCCCACACACTGGCGTGGAAGCGCCTTCCCGTGGGACGTGTCCCAGCCCCGCAGGAGTGTGTGTGTGTGTGTGTATGGGGGGTGGGGGGGGTGCCTCGACCTCTCCAGCCCGGCCGTGGCGAGCCCGGGGCAGGCGGACAGGGGTTGCACGCCCACCGCCCCGTCCCGTCCCCCCCCCCAAGTCGGGCTCCAGGGGTGCCCCCGAAAGCCAAGCGCTTGTTTACCCGACGACGGGGGTTGCTTTGGGCTGGGGAGGGGGCGGCCCTCTAAGAAGGAGGGCGCGGCCTCGGTGGGGCGAGGAGAAGAGTTGGGGGGCTGCGGCGCGCGCACGAGACGTGGTCGTGTGGGGAAGAGGCGTCGGCGGGCGCCTCCGCGCTTAAGGCGTTGGCCGAATCCGGAGTGACGCCTCTTGGGTGGCTGGGTGGGTGTGGGTGGCGCGACGGCTTTGGCACGCTGGAAGTTAACGAAGGCGCGGACTCGGTTGCGAAGCCCCGGCCCTTTACCGGCAGTGGGATTACTCTGAGGTAACGGGGCGTCCCCTTTGCAGCGTTACAGAGAGCGGATTCCCGGGGAGCTGGGCGTTAAAGTTGCCAGGCGCCTGGGCTCTTTCGCAACCCGCCTCGGGCTTAATCCGGAGGGACTCCCCTTTCGGACAGCTTTTCCCCGGAGAGGGCCCGGGTCGGCGTGTCTTTCCCTCTCTGTGCGTCTCGGGCCCCCCCGGTGTCACCCTTCTGCTTCGGATCCAGCCCCTGGGAGAAGTGGCTTCGCTTCACGTCGCTTAAGGGGGAGGGCGGAATTGGGATCGATTCCCTTAAACTTCGGGGAAAGTGGAGCGGCGGCGGCGACGGGCGGGGGGGGGGGAGAGTTTGGGACGCTGGAAGTATCCGAGGCTGCCTTTTTTTTTTTTTAAGTTTTTTTTTCAAGTCAGGCCCTTGGGGTGGGGAAGCTCCTCCCCCTCCCCCACCCTCCCCCCCTCCCCCCCTCCCCTCTTGGCCCCCCTCCAGCAGCCTCTGGAATGCGGTGGTTGGAAAGACTGACTAATACGGAGCAGGCTCTTGCGCTGGCAAACGGCAGCGGGACAAGGGCTGGGGGGGGGGGGAGAGGGAGAGGGAGAGGGAGGGAGGAGGGCCTCGGGAGGGGCCGAGGCCGCCTTCAAAAGCAAGGGAGCTTGATCTGGAAAAGGGTGTGTGTGTGTGTGTGTGTGATGGCGAGCAAGGGGGGCTGCCCTGCGCCTCAAGCGCAGTTTGCAAGACAGATCCGTTTCAGAAGTTTGTCCGCTGGGTGCGGGGGGGGGGAGCACCCGGACCTGACACTTGTGTGCAAAATTGGACCGCACCCCACCAAATGGGAGCGTGTGTGCTGTCTTTACACAGTTCAGTGACAGGCACCCCTAGGAAAGACCCACATGCAAAGGGGGCGGCATGCATCTGGAGTGACCGTTTGGTGGCGGTGGGGAAATCTTTGGGGCAGGGGGAACCCAGGAAGCTGCACAGAATTGCAAGGGGTGTTTGTCACATGCACACTCTCTGTGGTTCCTAAATGCCCCCCAGAAATATCTGGACTATAACTCCCAGACGCCATAAGCAGAACAGTCAACCGTCCAGGCGCCGGTGCGATGTTGTCCAAAAAAACATCTGGGGTCCCCAGTTTTGGAGCCACTGCATCTGTGGAGCTTTTTCCGCGGGAAGCTGAGGATAGTAGTAGGGGATCTGTGGGGAAAGATGGGGTTTGCAGGATCTGGTCTTGTTAGCTTCTAGGGCAGGCCCCTCCCTGAACGTCCATGTGGAGCATTACAAGGAGCTAGGACGCTGTGCAGAGTTCCTTGTGGGCCTCGTAAATTTTTGACATTTTATTTATTTAAAACATTAATTATTTGGCCAACTGGCAACGCCTCTGGAGTGGTTTATAAGCACGAATACGAGAGCAGTCCATAAAACCTTGAAGCACAAAGTCACAACTATTGCAGTAACAAGAACTGCAGGTCTTGACAAATCCGTGGCCTTTCTTTGTAGCGAATGGGGTGTGTCTTGTCTGGAGTATATTTGAGTTGGAGACGTTTCTCTCTCCTCTGGGCCCGGGGTCTAGCAATGGCGTTTTTAGAACCATATGGGGCAGGTGTGGAAAATTTACACAGTGGGTGACTAGCAGAGTGTGTTTTTTTTTTAAAGAGCTGCTTCTGGTTTTGGTTTTGAGGGACCTATATAGAGATGTGTGTGTGTGTTTTTTGTTTTTTCTTGGCACTGAGCAACTTGACCTGTGCGGCTACAAACCTTTGTGGCCGACTTGTATTATATTTGTAACACTTCTACTGGAGGCATTGCTCTGGTGAGTGGAAGCTGCGAACATGGTTTTCTTCCTCCCCCTCCTCACTTTTATCTTCACGACAGCCCTGTGAAGTAGGCCAGGCTGAGAAGGAGCCCCAGGTCAGACCTTTAATGTCCTAGCTCAGAACTTGGGCCTTCAAAGTTTCTGCCCAGCAGTCAACCCAATACACTGGATTCATATACAGTATGTCCCTTCTGCTGTGGGTGCTCCCCTTTGGTCTGTGGCTCACCATTTTGGAGGGCTGGACTGGACGCATGTTGGGACAGACCCTCATCTCAGTTGAAAACTCGGGGGATGGGGAGGGAGAGAATCCATGCACGGATTCCTCCCTTCATTTGTGGGTCTTCTCCAGGGCCACGGAAGCAGCTGCCCCAGCTTCTCGCTTGTTCACGCAACGAAGCTCGGGCGAGGAAGAGATTCCATTTGCAGAAGCGGGTGTGGGCTTTTTCTCCTTCAGGTCGGGCAGGCTGGCGCGTACTGGTTCTGTCGCTTTCTGGAGTGGCTTCCACCCTTGCTCGGTGGCTGCTCTTGCTGGGTCATGGGTTTTGCCTGGGTGTGGCACCCGAGCAGAAAGCTAGCATGGCGTGTGTCACCAGCCGCCAGCTACTTTCCGAGGGAAGCTTCTGAGTTGGGCCACAAAAGTTTATTTCAATTTAGTTAACACCAAACATTAAGTCCTCTACAGCTCCCCCTTTTTTTTTTCTTTCTTTCTTCCGTGGCAGACATCCCAGGCTGGCTGGCACAAACGGTTGGTGGGTTTTCTGCTTCAATTTCCATTGGAACAGTGGCGTCTAAAGAGAGATTCTGATGGGGTGGGCGTGGGGGCAGTTCCCTCCTCGTGGCCCTTGCTTTTTAAAATCTTTTGCTTTTATGCTTGAGACAGAGGCCTTGAGGCGCCCTGGCCGACCATTGGGGCAAAACAAGTTTATGGGCAGTGAAAGAGAATGGCAGAGCCAAGGAGTCTGACAAAAGAGTGAAAAAGGCAGCTCCTTCTGTTTCAAGGGGGAGAGATTCATGAGTGGCGCCAGCCAGCGGGATAAGTTGCTTGCGCTTTGACGCAGGGCCCATGGGGTAGGACCCCTGCCCGCATTGGCAAACGGGAAGGATGCTTTATTCTTGAGGCGGACAAATTTCCCAGTGCGCATCCCTCAGGACATCTCTGCTTAGGCCTAGTACACATTGAAGGGCTCAGATTATTTTGAAGTGTTTGTTGATGTAATACAAGGTGGGGGCATATCTTAATCAAAGGACACTCTATTCAAAACCGTGACGTGCTGGTTTTCATTATGCAGGGAATCAAAACCTGGACATGCTTCTTTTCATTATGCAGGGAATTAGAACCTTGACATGCTTCTTTTTATTATGCTTGGAATGTTGTTGTTGTTGTTTTTAATTACATATATATTGATATGGAGGAATACTGAGTTACTTGAGCTGACAGATGATGTGTAGCCTAGACTCAGGTTTATCAGCTCAGGGTGTATTAGTTTTTTTTGTGTGTTGTTTTTTTTGTTTTAATGCCTTTTGCAGGACTAAGAACCTCTATGGCTGGGATGTTTGTTCTGTGAAATGTACTTGATTCATCCTGAAAGTTGTCAGAAGTTCCTTGGTTCCCCCCCCCACACACACACACACACACTATCCAGATGACATAAGATTTGTTGTGATATGACCAGTGACAGAGACCAGAACTGAGAATTTCCATGGCAAAATGTCCCCTGAAAGGCAGATTGTCCTGTATTGGCAGGGGTGTGGTGGTTAGAGTCTAGCGCTTTTTGGTTGTTTCCTGAGGTTGGAGTGGTGATATACTTTTAGTACAGCTCCAAAAGGGAGGGGCAATTCCCATCTGATCCCTTCCCCTTTTTTGCATTTTTGTGGATGCATTTCCCGGTAAATCCCACACTTTGAAGGCTAGTGAAACCTCAAGGGGTGGGGGCGGAATACAAAGCACTACAAAACGGCCAACTTGGAAAGCCCTAAATGGTCATGAGTTTGGAAGGACGGGAGTTGATCAAGGGAGCCTTCCTGATGCACAAAACTATATCAGGTCCTCCTCTGACTCCTCCTTCCTTCTTGATATTTTCTTTCCCTCAACTTTGCAATAGTTCTGCATTTATGTTTCCCCCCCCCCCTTCTTGTACTTAAGGCTGGAATTCCGTCACTCCAGGTTTTGTTTTTGTTTTTCCTGATTGCTGGTGTTCCTCGGATGTTCTCGAAAGCACGTGGCGATAATTCGTCTTTCAGCTGTTGCCCCTGTACTGCATGTCCCTTGGCTGTGCGGGAGTTCGTTGAGGGCACAATTAGAGGGACATGCAGGGAGATTCAGGAGGTTACATTCGTTTGTGGTCATATAGGAAGGCCTTTTCCACTGGAGTATTTCTTTTAAAAAAATGTAGGAATGGGAGCGGACACAGAGCTGTAGGAGAGGCCGTCTTTGCAGGTCTGAAACCAGATCTTTGATTCTCAGTTCTGAGGTGCCCAGTTTTCCTCCAAAAAAGGTGTGCCTTTCACAGGCCAGAAAGCTCAAGCACGCTTGGTCTTTGTGCGTTCTCTGTGGCTTTTGCAAAAATCATTTTAAAGAGTTTGAAAAGTCCTTTGGCTGTCTCCAAAGGGAAGGCAGCGGCCGCTTCTGCGCTCACGCGGTCGCTGCACGTGAGGCGGGGGAATGAATGCGTGTTCCTCAAGGAAATGTGGTTGGGAGTGCGTTGCAGGGGCTGGTTCATCCAGGATGGCTGTCCAAGTTTTTTGTGGATGCTGTTTTGGAGAGGGTTGGCTTAGCTTGCCAGTTAGTTTTATCTTTGAAAATGGGTGGCGGGGGTTGGATATGGGGAAGAAGCCAGAGTGGCGTTGAGAGATGCTCAAGATCCTTGGCTGTAAGTGAGAAGAAGACGGCGGCCCGGGGGATATAAAAGTTCCAGAAGTGAGAGAGAGGAGGGAGGGGAAGGAATCTGAAGCGGGGAAGTCATCGCCCTGGGGACATTCAGAAAGAATGAGCTGGTCAACCCCTCTTAGTCATTTCTTCTCCCCATTCAGAAACATATGATGAGTAACACACAAAAATTCTGCTGAATTCTGTGATCTTTAGCCATTATGCAGATCCATTCTCTTCAGCCACCCTTGGTGGCCCTAATTGGTGTCGTTTTTTTACAAATTTGTTTGATGGGGTGTTATGTGTCGGTGCACCATTCCCATTTTTTTGGGCACCGAGTGGGTGGCAAGACCACTGAAGCCTTTTCTTGTGCCACTTGTGTTTAGTTGCCCTGCAGGGCTTCTGGGGTTTTATTGGCTTGCACAATTTCATATATATCATTGTGGCCATGAGAGCTAGAAACTTGATTGTTTTAAAGGAGCAGCAGCAACTGGAAATCTCAGGATGGTGAATTCCCTTTCTTTGCCTTCTTTCTTCACCTTTGAAAACGGCTCTTAACAAGTTATTGTACAACCTGCCGATCCCTTTATCCTCACAATTAAAAGCAACGAACCTTTCTTCTGTAGTACTGAGGAATTTACCTGTTTGCTGAGGGTGTGTTGAGAGATCTGTGAACTTCTGCTCTGTCCTCTTTCTTTCTGCTCCCTTGTGACAAAGAAAGAAGAGGCTGTTTTCTTTGCCTTGTCAGAAGGCAAACAACTGCAGCATGATTTTTCCCTTTCCCTATAGAGGAGCAGGAATCTAGTACTGTACTCAGTTGAGGCCATAAATCTGGGCCTGAGCTACTTCCCCTTGCAGCTTGCATAACTGCTTGATCTTCCATGCAGAATCTTTGTACATCCTTGCATGGAGAAGACCAGCAACTCAGTTTGCATGACTGTGTGATCTTCCATGCCAAATCGAAAAGTAGAAGAAGTGATGCCTTTATTTTTAGACCACTAAAAACAAAACATTCAACGTAAGCTTCCGTGAATAAAATTCACACGCAAAATCAGTGTGTACATCCCTGCATGTAGAAGACTGGCAGCTCAGGAAACAGGTTCCATCTAACTTCTTCATCTGCTAGTCATCAGTATTTTATATATTGGTATCAAGGTATCATTGCAAGCAGATAAGTTTCAGTCCTGAGAAGTTTTCAAAATTTGACAGAGAGCCTCTGTGTTGCTCTTTGAAGAAGTTTGAGGCTGTAAACTTCCCGCCCTGACAACCGTGGATAATCTTTTGTTTTGGCAACTTCCAAAAGAAAGATACGCTTCCCCTTGATTTTTCCATTCTTCCTTAAAACCTCAGCTCTTTTATATTAGAGAATCACAGTCACTGTGGTGTGCTTTTCACACTATCCGTTCAAATGGTCCTGTCTTGGAGGTTGAATACCTGTATATTTGCAGGAGTAGGGCTAATAGCATGGTGTGTGTGTGTGTGGCAGGTTGAGAGTGGGGACTGAGAGAGGGTCAGTCTCAATAGGGAGAATTATGTCTGGGGAGAAATTTAGTGTTGTTATAAGGAGGGCTAAAGCAATGAAAGAGATCTTTAGGAACCGCATGGGCCAGATATATCTTCATCCACCACTTCCACTGGAACTTCTCCAATAAAACCCAAAGCCCCCATCTTGCCCTCTTACTTTTCGGTACAGGGGGTGCCAAATACGAAAGTTTCTGGCCCTTATGTTTTCCAAAGAAGGAGGTGGAGCGCAGTTTCCAGAATGTGAATGTGGGTTTTTACAGCTTTTCTTAATCCCATCCCAGTTTGGCAGCTCGTGGTTTAGCTGCTCTGAGTTTGCAGTTAATTTTTTATTGTTTGTTGTGTTTTGTTTTAGACGCCCGTCTGCAGACCCGTCTCTTTTGCATTTTGAACAGGGCCAGTTCAGTTGGGAGTCAACGGCTTCACTGGCCTTTGGGAGTAAAGCGGAACAAAAGGGTTCCAAAGTTTCTTAAGGCCCGCGACGCCACGCGCTGCCTCAGTGGAGATGAATCAAACTGCATCCCTCCATTGGGTGTGTTTGAATGATCCACTTGCGCCCGTCGTAGAATAGCCCACTTTGGCAGAGGTCAGTTGCTTAGATCCAAAGGCCAGATCATCAGATCATGCAGAGATGCAACAGGCAGCTCCTCCAAGTGTGGGATCGGTGTGTGACCTTTGGGAGTTTCTGCCCCTGTTCTGTGCCTCTTCCCTCCTTGGCTTAGTGTCAGCTGAAGGGAGCAAATGTTGTACAATCTGGCCAACTCTGCTGGGCCCATTGGGCCATCTCCCGGGCATCCATAGCCCTGTTTCAGGATTTTCTGCCTACTGCATGCTCCGCTTCATGGGTGATTGACCTTGGCCAAGGTGACTTAATCAAGGATGGCAGATAGTGAAGACTGTATTCCCTGTACCAGAGAGAAGGAAGAGCTGCTGGGCTTCAGCACAAGAGCAACAAAACCTGCTTATGAGAAAACAGAAAACAAACAAAAAAAAGAGCCACCCATGTTTGTCCAAACAGTTATTGAATGATGCAAACACAGGTTCTGTCAGTACTGAATGACAAATGGAGACCAGCCCTTGCAGTTATGAGAGTCTTGTGGGTGTGTGGTTAGGATATTTGAAGGATTTATCTGTTGGGCTTGTAGACTTTTGCTGGCAGTCAAATTCCCTACAGATAGAGACACTTAGCTTGACTACTGCCACAACTGCCTTGATTGGGGCTTTCTTTGGAGACTACACCTCAGGCAGAAAGTGGTTGCCTCATTCTTTCTTTTTATTATTATTTGTGTAGTATCACCAACATACATGAGGTGGAACAGAACAGACGACTAGTACAACATGCTGTTTCCAAGCATGGCCAAACATACTTCTGAGAAGCCTGCAAGAAGAACCTTCGAGGGGCTAGCCCTGTTTTATTTAGAGATTTGTAATGTTATGCATTTTGATTTTTTTATGATTTTAGTTGTATGTTTTGCCTAATTATGTAAAAAAAAAACCAAGTAGTGTTCTCACTAAGTTGGGCGGTCTATAACCTAACTAACTAACTAACTAACTAACTAAGATAGACTGTCATTGGACCTGAAAGCTCTATTCATATTGTGGCTGGGTTGTTGTTGTTTTAGAACAAGGATGTACTATATGAGGAATGTTCTTTGTTTTGTGTATCCTGAATCTGTAGCTCTTGGCTTTTACTGCATGACTTGTGTTCTCGTTTTGGGAGTGGGCGAGATAAAGATGGAAAAAAGAAAATATCTATTTTCTTTACCCTGTGCTACTGGAAGAAAAAGAAGATGGCATTTAAATTTGGCAGTGGCCGGGCACAAGACATGCCTTCTCAAGACATCAGTTATGATGTTTGAGAACCTCTTAGCATAGAGAGGGAGACGCTAGGAACTTAACAAGCAAGGTTTGGCGCACGTCACCGCATTGGCCATGAGTGAAGACGGGCCACGAGAATTCTGGGGGTGGAGCAGACGGCGTTGGCGTGCCGCTGGAATGTTGGCTTGCCGCCTTGAGCTCTTCGGGCGGTTGGTCGCACTCTTCCCTTGCTGGTCCCTCTTCTTAATCTCCCGATCTGCCTCTGTTTTCTTCTTTGGCTCTGGGAGAGGTTGTTCCAACGAGACGCATCTCCAACAGCTGAGGGCTCACCAAGAAGAGGGGGCTGACTCCTGTGCGCTGCCTCTGCGGCTGGTTCGGCTGGTCCGCCCAGTGCCCGGGGAACAAAGGGAACCGGGCCGAGCTGTGTTCCTCCGCTGCCAGTCCTTCAGCAGCTTTTGGGAAGAGGCAGGCTGGGACAGGTGGATGCAACAGAGATGTCAGGATGTGCCTGGGCCGGGTTCTCACGCAGTCAAGCCATCACCAAGAGGCGTGTGCTTACACAAGGAGAGTTTCTCTCTCTTTGTATGTACATAGCTACCTATGCATCTATGTCTCGCACACTCACAGAACTGGAACATCCATGATACAAACAGCAGGTGTTCCCTGTATGTGTGAACAGAGGACTTGCTTGTGTTCATATTATAGACCTACATGGGTATGAGCTATCTTCTTCTCTCTCTCTCTCTCTCTTATTTTTTTCTTCACCAGAATTGCCTTGGGCCATCTTGATGTGTGGTTTCTGATTTACAAAGTGGGGATCTGTTCTCCGGATCTTTTTAAACCACTTCAGGTGCAGTTTGTGTTCAGAATCCGAAAGTGAGCATCCCTGAGCTCCCTAAAGAGGGGCTTAGCCCAGAATTGGGCGTCCATGAAAAGGCGCAAGGCTGGTTTTGCACCAAAATCCGCCTCATGACAATCGCTTTATTTGGCCCAAATAGGCTGAGCTCTTTGTGGGTAGAATGGGGTGGGCGAGGCTTGAGGTAAAAACACAATGTACTCTGTGTGGTTTCTGAAGATGTAATGAGGACGAAATTCTGGACACCAAAATGCCATTTGGGGATGTGAGGTGTTTCCCTGAATGTTGTTGTTGTTGTTTCAACTTATAGTGCTTAGAGCACTCTCTGGGTGGTTTACAAAATAATTAAGCAAGGAATAATACCTGGTTTTGCTTGTTTTGAGAGGGTTATGGGATTATGTGGCTTTAGCTGTTGGCCTCTGGTGCCTTAATGCTTGGGCTGCCCCATCACTCCTACAGCAATGCTTTGTGATATGAAATTGAGAACTCTTATTTACGACAAATTTCTCTTGATGCATAGTTATGCAGCTCTGTTCCTTGGTACCTCCCTGGAGAAAATATTGCATGCCTCAGCTTGGAAATTAGCATGGAAAATTAGATTAGTTGTAGAGGTTAATGATGTGGATGATAATTAAGGGTTGCATACAGTCTGAGCTCTTTGGTAAGCGCTAGATGGCATCCACCAAACTAGCCAGTCAAGGATGCTGCCTTTGGGGAGAGGGTGTTTCCGCACAGGTTTGGATCCAATATCAGGGAGCCAAATTCAGTAAGCAACCTTAGGTCAGTGAAAGATTTAACTGCAAATAAAAGGTGATCTGGTGCATTGTCTGAATATTGGTTGCTCCTACATTTTCTTAAGCCATAAACTTATCATGATGATGATCACAATTGTTATTTTCTTCACCGTTATCATCATCTGAAGGTTTCCATTCTGGAGAAGAAAAGTTACAGGACAAGAATCCAGAGAGAGAGTGTGAGAGAGAGAGTCTCAAGATAAAATACATACATGAGTTAAAAACACATCTCAATGAACTCAATATTAGCCAAGGTTTCTTAGGCCATCGTCATCAAAGATTCTCAGAAGAAATTTATGTGGTCTTCCATAGGGAGGAGAGAAGGGCCCAAAGGAACTGGAAACATCCCACTGGAGCCAGATGTGAAGGTGAGGCCAACTCCCAGGATGTTGTCTCCTTCCCTCCAAAAAACGGGCATGGCCTTATTGCACTTTAAAAACTGCCCAACACATTTCAGGCCTATCAATGCCTGGCCTTCTTCAGGAGCAATAATTAAGCAATGTGTAATGCAGACATCTTTCGGTCTGGTTCTGATCACTAAATTACTGACTTTTTGGGGGAGGGGGGTAACTTACTGAGAGTTTCTCTCTCCTTCCCTGAGGAGCAGAGAGTAGTGTATTGCTCTCCTCCTCCCCCCTCCCCCACTTTCTTAAAGGCTATCATTTTCAGAGATAATCATTTTCAAAGACATTCAGAGGGATTAAAGGAAGGATAGCTCCTCTCCCCCTCTTTCCTCCCAGGGTCACCTCTAAACAAACAGTATTTCAAGAGATTTTTTGGTGGGGTGTGTGTGTGAGGGGGGGCATTGCAACCCAACCTGTAAGACCTGTCGTGCAGAGTCCTCCTCCCACCACCCGAGCTGCGATCTGGCTTCCAGATTGCCTTCAGCTATGTTCCAATGGTCAAAGCTATGGTTCAGCATAGTCAAAGCTATGGTTTTTCCAGTAGCGATGTATGGAAGTGAGAGCTGGACCCTAAAGAAGGCTGACCGCCGAAGAATGGATGCTTTTGAATTGTGGTGCTGGAGGAGACTCTTGAGAGTCCCCTGGACTGCAAGGAGAACAAACCTATCCATTCTGAAGGAAATCAACCCAGAGCGCTCCCTGGAAGGACAGATCCTGAAGCTGAGGCTCCAAGACTTTGGCCATCTCATGAGAAGAGAAGACTCCCTGGAAAAGCCCCTGATGTTGGGAAAGTGTGAAGGCAAGAGGAGAAGGGGACGACAGAGGACGAGATGGATGGACAGTGTCATCGAAGCGACCAACATGACTTTGACCCAACTCCGGGAGGCCATGGAAGACAGGAGGGCCTGGCATGCTCTGGTCCATGGGGTCACGAAGAGTCGGACACGACTTAACGACTAAACAACAACAATGTTCCGATGGGCAGCCTGTCGAGGAGGAACTGCTTAAGGACTTCCCCTTCGCTTGAGCTTTGGGGCTGTCTCGGATTTCTCCTCTTACATTGGTAGAGCTGCAAAACAATGCCTGAGGGCCCCCCCCCCCAATTTAAATTATTTTACCTAGTTATGAAGCATGCATGCCCACAGCAGGAGCATCAAGGTGCTGGCTTTGTGACAGAGTTCGAATGGATCCTGGCATTCAGGGCCCTGAGAAAGACAGAGTGTAATTATTCTATTTATTTTTTATATTTTTACCTCGCCTTTCTGCTTAAAAGTACCCAAGGAAAGGTCCTAGAGCCAACGAAGCCTCCAGCTCCCAGTAAAGTGTACCCCTTTTTCTTCTTCTCTGCTCCCACTTCTCTCCTCTCCTTGCTGGGCGGCGCCAACCCCCAAGCGGATGGGTTTGGAGAATTCTTGGGCTTCAAATGCTGTTTTCAAGGCAGCTCATATGACTTTGGTTTGGTGTGCCTCTGGCTTGCCAACAGAACAAAGCTATAATTTCTCCTCCTCTCCCACACACATCTTGGCTTTCAATTCCTGTATTGACTGGAGAGAGGTGGCATGCCACCGAGGTGAAAGGAACAGGGTCTGGCTTGTTTGGGGGAGCTTGGCCTCCATTGTCTTCCCTTCAGAAGTGACCTGCCTTTGAATGCATCCACAGATGTTAAGGCCAATTTTCCTTCTGTAAATAGGGAACAGAGCATTCCCAAGGCCACGCAGCTTTGCGAATTCTGGGGAAATCTTGTTGGATGAAAAGGTTTTGTTGGCCATGTGGCTGGGACATGATGGGAGTTGTAGTCAAACACATCTGGGGGAATGCCAGATTGGAGGAGGCTGATCTAATCCAGCGTCCTGCTTGGGGCAAGGTCTGTCCAGCGACTCCCAAGCAGAGTTTGAGCATTTGTGTTCCTTAGCTACCATCCACGGTATACTATTCTTGAACAAGGAAGCTCTATTTATCTGTGGTGCTGAATAAACGTCTCTGACTGTGATGGGCAAGCGTTTCCTCATGAATGTATCATCTGATTCCCCTTTGAAGTCCTTTAGTGCTGTGGTTATCACCACAGGGGAGTGGCTGTATTTTAATAAAGCTGAAGATAGTAATAACTGAGCAGCCCAAATCAGTTGCTCTGTTAGTTTCTTTTTTATTTTATTTATTTATTTATTTAATTTATATACCGCCCACACTACCCAAGGGTCTCTGGGCGGCTTACAATAATTTAACTACAGTAAAAAGATAAAAAGATAAAACAATTAAAATACAATTAAAAATACAGTGCTCTAAAAATTGCCATCAGGACCCACAGTTGATATTATTTCAGTTAAAAACCTTCTGGAACAGGAAGGTTTTGACCTGGCACCGAAACGTCATCAACGTCGGGGCCAGACGAATTTCCCTCGGGATGGCGTTCCATAGTCTGGGGGCAGCTGCCGAAAAGGCCCTTTGTCTACAAGCCTTGAGGGACGGCTCTTTCAAAAGGGCCCCCTGGCTAGATCTTAATGGCCGGGTAGGTTCATATGGAAGGAGGCGCTCCTTCAGGTATCTAGGGCCCAAGCCGTTTAGGGCTTTATATGTCAAAACAAGCACTTTGAATTGGGCCCGGGTAGCGACCGGTAGCCAATGTAATTGGAACAGAATGGGCCTGATGTGTTCCCTAGAGGCCCCACCACTCACCAGCCGTGAAAAGCCGTAAAAAGTCATTTAGTAATAAAAACTATGGGGAAGGGTGCTTCTGAAACCCAATGAATCTGTGGGGAACTCACCAAAGTCTTCAAACAGTGGTTTTGTTTAAATGTCACTCTAAGCCATAGTTTGCTGTTTAACTATGGATTAGTTAAAGATAAAGCTAACCTTCCGTTATTGTCAGTTTTTCTCCTGCCCGTTTTGTCATATCGTATTTTAAGGTGGGTAACTGGGAAAATAAGTCTGCATTCAGGCATAACAACAAACCATGAAGTGAATAAGCCAAAATTCATAAAACCAACATCAAAGCTTGACTTCTGATTATGGTTTGCTGCTAGCTAACAAATTGTTTATGATGATGAGTTGGGAAACAGCAACAACAAGCCAGTATCTGACACATTACAACTCAAAGTATTGTTTTGTATGACCTCAGCCAGTGTATACTTCATTTATGGAATCATAGAATAATGGAATTGGAAGGGACCTGCAAGGCCATCAAGTCCATCCCCCTGCTCAGTGCACTGGCACACTTTTTAGTGATGGCTGCCGCCTGAAGATGCTTCTTTCCAGAAGAAGTTAGCAATCAAATCGTATTAATCAATCTGGATTTGAGATGTTTGTGACAAGAAAAAGTATGGAGGAAGCGTTGAGGAAGGAACGATACGAAAATGTCTATTTGTTCTAACAAAGTGACGATGTGGGATTGAAGAGGTATGTTCCAAAATCTGTTGCACAAATGTAAAAAAGGCTGGTGTCCCAAGGCTCCAGGACACACCCGATTTCCTCCAGGCGTTGCTGAACTAAGTTCCCATCAGCCTTCTGATGTTGAGGCATAATGGATATGATAATACAACAAAATCTGGAAGATCTCACATTCTCTGCCTTCTGCAGCCCTATTTAGAACCCAGAACCTCCGACATTCATGCAATATTAACACGTAAACAAGGATTGTTGTGCTCATTGCTGGCTTTATTATTCTGGAGCACAGGTGCCCTAGGATGGCTCACATCACAAATGAAGTAGGGCGGGAATATCTGATATCCCTCTCTCCCCATGGTTTCATTCCCCCAGCCATTTCTGCAGAGTAAACCCAGGCTTAACTACACGAGACAGCTTGCGTATCTGTAAATCTAAGCCTTAGAATCTCTGCCTTCTCTTTAATAATGAGGAGGCAAGTTTCTAGCTCTTTTGATTATTGAAGCATTTTGAATTTTTGGTTAAATTCCTGTAGCTGCGCAGCAAAAGTGCAGGGATTCACAAAGCAGAATAGCTTCAAGCTCCCCAGACTAGTCCACCCCTTTGTCTCATCAACTGGCACTTAAAGTCTCAATAACTCTGAGATATTAATAGTAGAAAGAATAAAAATGTTTCATTTCATAAAAATACCTTTTTTTTACTTACCACTGTGAACAGATCAACAGCAAACAGACTGTTTCAGCAAGAGACCTCAACAAACTTTAGAGAGGAGAAGGTGCTCAGCAGAGAGGTAGGGCGCTCTTTGAATTCAGAGGCAGGAGGGAACTGTTGGTTAGTGCTGGATAGATTAACAGTCACTCCAGACCAGAAAGGTCCCGTCCAGCCACACCTACTAGAAGCAGCATGCAAGGTTGCTCAAACCTCTTAACAGTGATTACTGTAGGATCCTAAGGAATTCTGATTTTAAAGTCTCAGTTTGCACTCTTAGGTGAAATTTCAGATACGGCGGAGAACTTTCTACAAATATCGGTGACATGGTGGGTTTTCTTCTGAACACCTTGCTCCCTTGCAGGCTGGATAGCTCGGTGGTTGAAGTATGTGGTTGCAAAGCCAGATGTTGGGAGTTCGATTCCCCACTGTGCCTCCAGGGAGAAGAGCCAGCCTGGGTGGCCTTGGGCAAGCTGCACAGTCCCACAGCGCCCCTAGAGGAAGGGAAGGGTAAACCACTTATGTGTATTCTCTACCTGGAAAACTCTGAAAAGGGTTGCCGTAAGTCAGGATTGACTTGACAGCACAGCACACAATAGGTACATACTTGATTCTTTAGTAGAAGTTAATGAGCAACAGACGATCAATCAAGAATGGTCGATCGTTAGAGCTTATCTGCCTCTCTCTTGCATGTGTTTTCTGGCTGCTTTTTGAAGTAGAGGTGGCTTTGAATTTTATTCTGTTACCACAGTTGACTGGATGGGAAATTGGAACGGGTGAGTAAAATGAGAATCTAGACTCTAGATTCTAGAGAGTCTGGTATTAACCCGTCATCTGTATCTCTGGCCCAGCCTAAATTCTGCAGTCAAACCCAAAAATGTTTAGGTTAGAAATTGGTGGGTGGGTGTAGGACGATTAGGGTTTAGACTTGAAGAACAGAGAGTACTGAGGAAAAACTGTGAGGTATTGATGGGAATATGATGATGGAAAGAAAGTTATACCAGCTGCTGGCACCACACACTTTCGTCCACTGGGAAGCCCCACATCAATTCTTTCCTGCTTTATGCCCCTCGAGCAGACTGTTGTAACATTACATATTTCCATGACAGTGATGAGGTCTAGAAACTTAAAGCAAGATGTCAATAATAAATGAAACCTGGGGCGGTCTCTTCTATTCTGCCAGCTTCTGTGACTTGTGTTTTGCCGACTGTCTGATCTTGTTCTTTCAGATTGTGAAAGCACCATGTGATTTTAAGAGGTGGGGTTCAAACGGGTGGCCAGGTTTGCCAGCCTCCACAAGATGTAGATAAAATTAATAAAACTGCTCTTACGCAACTGATAACCATCAGCAGTAAATCGCACCAGACATAATGTGACAGAATTAATTAACACAGGGGGGGAAGAATGTCCCACTGCTGTTTTAACATTTTGCATGTGAAAAACAGGGATGTGTTCATAACATCCGTATTCTTAGGCCAGGAGTCTCCACTTGAACCCTTTCTGCCTTCCAGGGTTGCTCAAGGCTGAAGAGCCTTCTTTGTCTTGTTTGTTTGTGGTATTAATTGCACCATAAGAGCATGCCTTTCAGTAACTGGAAAGCAAATGTGGTTTTGTTCTTAGGTTCACATGTGCTACTAGAAAACTGTGATTGCGCTATGTTATTATTCTTGCAAACTGAGTCTGTTGGTCCATGGGCGGTCCGTGTCTCTTTTGGCAAAGGAAGTTGAATAGTTAACAGAAGATCTCTTGATAACCAAGAAACACCCAACCTCTGGCTCCGCAGCCATCTCCCTAAAGCACTGAGCTATCCAGCAAATTCTCTGGCCTTTGAAAAAAGACATCCATAACAACAGATGGAAAGTCATACCCCCAGCAGCCAAGCAGAAATTTGTATGTAAGGGAGAGGAAGAAACAGTATTTAGCAGTCGCAAAGAACGTGTAAGAGACTGAGCAGGCAGTGCATTGCATCTCCTGTGTTCTGATATACAAAGGAAACCAAACCTGGCCATGCTGTTGCTGAAACTTCATGTCAGTTTATTGAAGTGGGCCACATCCCCTGTTCAATATCAGGCTTAACAGCTGTTGCATGGGAAATGGTCTGCTCTGTGTGGCCCAAGTGTATGGTTCATGGAGGTGCCTGGTCATTTATGTGCCCTAGTAGACTGTCCCTCTGCCGGGAATTAAAGATGTAAAGGGTTGGGGGGGCAGAATTGCTCCTTGGAAAATTGTGGCTTTCGACATGCAAGCTAAATTTTTCCAAAAGCAAAAGGAAGATGGCGAAACAAGAGAGACATGGTGACTGCTTGGATGCTATTTCTTTGCACCCACCCCCAGCCGATGCTATGGGACAGAACATTTCCTTTGAAGATTATAATTTTAATTTAAAAAATAATATTCTAAAATACTGTAAGCATTTTTTTTAATGCAAAGATATTCTCCAATTTAAAACAAGATGTTCCCCCACCCCTAAACTACTAGGACAGTGATGGCGAACCTATGGCACGCATGCCACAGATGGCACTCAGAGCCCTCTCTGCGGGCATGCGAGACATAAGCCGCCAGATCGCTCTCCCCCCCCCCCCCCCCCAGCAGCCAAACCTCAGGAGGCGGCTGCAGCCGCGGTGCTGGCGCTTCAACAGGGCGGCGGGCCATGATCCGGAGCAGCTGGCACTGGCAGCAGATCTGGAGTGGGGTCTCGAGGCACCTCCGTGCCCGGGATTCCCCCTTCCGCCACCACTTCCAGTTCCACTGCCGCCCTCTGCCCGCTGTGTTCCCCCCCCCCCGCCCCCAGTTTGGGCACGTGAGCCCAAAAAGGTTTGCCATCACTGTACTAGGAAGTGCTTCTAGAAGCGGTTTGGGTCTCACCTAACAGCTTTTTAGGGCCACTCAGCCCGAAAGCCCATTTAATAACTGGCCAGTACAGGAAGCAGTGGATGGATTAGGAGTCTGGAGAGGCACCCACTTGGCGGTAGAAGCTCACTGGGGAGGTGGGATGAAAGCCACTCTTTACATATCTCACTTACTTTGAAAGTCCTATTAGGGTCGCTATAAGTTGGATCCGGCTTGACAGCACGCATACAAAGAATCAAGGCCAAAAGATTCCAGCCAAAGGGGCTGCACTTTGGTGCTTTCCTTTGGTAAGAACGGCTGGACAGCTCAGTCACTTAGGAGAGGTTGGGAGTTCGATTCCCCGCGGTGCCTCCTTGACAGGGGCTGGACTCCGTGATCCATAGGAGTGTTGGCCCTGTGGAGGATGCTCCCCTACGGAGGAGCCCACTATCTCTGAGTTCAGCCACCCAGAATGGAGTGGCTGGAGTTCAGTTCCGGATCTGCCTTGTGCTGCCAGATGGACACATTTTCCCCCTGCTTTCTGGAGGTAGATCATTTGGTCTGCATCGGCTGCCACTTCCAATTAAGCCAACAGAAAACAGAACAGCCGCAGCATGCCATAAAGACCTGCACCCAGAAAGTCAGATCAGCGTGTGCTTTGGAGAAAACACTCTGTCCATAAGGACATGTGGGGAGGGAGGGGAGGAAGGAGAAACACTGTTTTTGCATGGAGACGAAAAGGAGTGTTTAAAACAAATGTGTGATCTGGAGATTTCACTTATTGAAAATCACCCTTCCTTGTTTGCAAACCAAACCCAACCCAACCTGTGTGTGCCTTTCCACACTTCATATCCCCTGTCATGAGAGCTGGAAACTTGAGTTTCAAGTTGAAAGCTAGAATTCGTTGTGCCTTCTCTATACCATCTGATCTTGCAACCAGACAATTTGACTGTTGGTTGCACAGATTGGAGCAGCAACACACTGATGATGCTCCGAATCAGGAAGTTCCCCTTCCCCAGTACAAATAATCACCACTCCCATGAACTGAGCAGATGATCTTTAGGGCAAGTTGTTTCCCCCTTGCCTCACTTTTTCCTCCACAGAAAGGGTATTATAATACTGGCCTCCCTTAATGGATTGATGCCAAATGTGCAAGAAATCAACATATGTGGTGTTCTTAGGCTGGGCAATTTCTGGAGAGCCTGAATTTTTCTGCAGTTAATTTCTGCAGAGTCTGAGCAGTGCTTAATTTTTGCATGCAGTTAAGCTGCCAGACATGCTGTTAACACTTTACTGAGACCCCATATTGCCCCGATGTTGAGATCTGAGCTCAGGAGTGTCTAAAATAGATATGGGCAAAGTACAGCTTCTGTGGGCCTAAATGTAGCTCTCTAGTCCCCCTCTCCAGTCCAAAAAAGTTTTGTTTTATTTTATTTTGTTTTATTTTTAGAAAGGAGCTGTAGGAGGCAATTTTGCCATGTTTGGGGTCCCTGGGCTTACTTAGTTCCTGTGCCACTCCTTAAAAAATGGTTGTAGTTTATAAAATTGGCCACTAGGGACTGTGAGAGGGCTTTTCTATTAAAAAAGAACTTTTTTTAAAAAAAAAAGAAGGGACATTTTAAGGACTAGGTTGGCCAGGACTGGAAGTGTAGCAGTTTTCAGGTCTCTGGAGGTTGCCCACCTCTGCATAGGATTGGGACCTGGTGACCAGAAATGACACGGTGTGGCTGAGATGGCACTTTCTGAATAGGGTGGCTGTTGCCCCCTTCTGCCTCTGTGTTGCCTTAGCAAAGGGAAGAGTAGCAGCTCATTGGCAGAGCACCACCTTTGCATGTGGGCAGTCCCAGAGGTGCGGCAGTGTCCCATCACCCCCACCTAGCCTGCCTGTGCACAATGGGCTTTACAGTCCGACGTACCAACAGAATCCCAGGTTGGGAAAGGCTGGGTTGGATAACCAGGAGGGCCAGATGAATCAGTTGCTTAACACCATATAAGGCAGCTTTGTGGGATCCATGGCGTAAACAGGCGGGGCAGCTCTTTCCTGGTGCATGCTTGTTTCTTTATCTTCTGGCCTTGTGAGCGGGGGGGGGGGGTATGGGGTGGGGCAGCAGAGGAATCTGCCTCAGCAGGTCCCACGGCTGAGATGTAAAGGCAGAAGGGATTGTCTGGAACATCCTGCAGGCTTAGAAGCTTCAGTGGGGTTTGTCCGGGGTGTGTTTCAAAGTCATAGTGGGGACCCCCTTCTTGCAAAATACTAAAGCTGCTGCGGAATGAACGGGTCTTACTAGACACTGAGAGCAGCCCATTTTCCTGCCCTGGACCTGCTAAAATGCCGACAGATCACAACAATGCAATTTATGCCATTTAATAGGCCAGCCCTCCGGTTAGGTAGCTGTCAGGCAGCAGACGCAGGTGGAGGTGGCATCCAGCAGCTGGCCCCTCTCCCTCTGACTCTTGTTGTCTAATCTGGGATTTTCCTCCCTCTCCCCCCCCCCCCAGGGATTCAGCTACGCCAGGGGTGGGTAACCTTTAGTTCTCCAGACATTTTGGATTCCAACTCGGATCACACCTTACACTTGATAAATGAGGCTGCTGGGTGTTGAAAATCATCCACCCCAAGTCACCTGTTATTGCAGGGGAGGCTCCTGGGGGGAGGCTCCTGGAGGTTGCTGGAGGGCCGGGGTGGCTCGTCCCTGAGGGCTCATGGGCTTCATCCCACTTCTGAGACCTCTTGGGGGTGTGAATGTTTTCCTGCAAGTCTGGGGATACCCACTTTTGCTCCGGGGTTTGCCCACCACTGGCTGCTGCGCTAGCCACAGCAGGCGCCAGCTGCTCGTCTTGGGGGGGGGAGTCCCCATCGGTCTTAGCCGGCGTAGCCAGGGGTGCAGGGGTGCACGGAGGTGAAGTCTGACCCCTGGGGTGCTGCCCGTTGTCCATCCAAAGGCGACGGTCAAAAGCAGCGCAGACGCTGCTTAAGGGCTGAATTGGCATGTTATAAATATGTGCGTACGCACCTCCATACAAAATTGTACTTACAGGGACTGTTGGCCTGTGTCTTTTGTGCAACACAGCTTTGGTAGGAGACGGTTTGCGTTGGGCAGGGTGCTGGATCTATCCCTGATATATTTTTCACGGTGCCTTATTAGCAAAGAAAAAAAAGAAGACTGTGTGTGCAAATGAGGCAGCTGGCATATCCAGACCCAGGGGAACACCGTCCCTCGCAGAGGGCCAGCCAAAGACCTTTTGGTGCCTGAACCAATGGATGAGAGAGAGAGAGAGAGGATGGGAGCCCATTCATGAGCACTAGAAATCTTCAGGGAAGGCGATGAAGCCTGGTGAGCTTGCCTAGATAGGGTGAGGTCCCCCCCCCCCCCCCGTCCCAGCATAAGGCAGTTTCCTCCCAAAGCTGACCAGATTCCCAGTTGAATCTTGTGTCGGTATCGGGCAGGGGAATGTGGGAAGCAAACTGATTCGGGTGACCAGAAGCCCCCAGGTCAGGGAAAGCTAGCTTAAGTAACAAGAGTCAGGCGGGCCAGTTGCTTGATGGGCCAGCTGTCAGATGCACCTCCCCTGTTTCGGCCACCTGAGGGCTGGCCTTATTGTGATCTATTGGTATTTTAGCAGGCCCAGGGCAGGAAAATGGGCTGTTCTCAGTGTCTACTGGGACCTATTCTGCTTTGTTGTGCCTGCTTGCATTGGAGAAATACCTGAGAGTGCGATTCCGAGTTGGAAAACTCAGGGAGGGAGTCACCTCCCTCCCCCTTTAAGTTTTAGTTGCAATTCCCCCTGGCCATTCCTCTCCTCACTGCCCAGCCTTCTCAAAAAATGCTGACATTCCTTTACCCTGACATCATGTGGCAATCAAGAGGAAAGCCAGCAATGTTAAGTAAGCTTGTGTGCCTAAATTCCTTGCCTGGTTGTCCGTCATGCATTCCCTGTCTGTTTGTATGTCCCAGGAACAAAGCTTGGAAAAAATTGTGCTGGCTGAAGGGATTCTGGGAATTGTATTCCAAAATATAATTTCCCCACCCCACCAAACGTCCTATATTCCCAAAAGTAATGGCAACAGAAAACGGGGAGTGTTTAAATGGCAAGCCATTTTTCTGAATCTGGAGGACTTGTTCAATGCACCACTTCTGGTTCCGTGGTTGGTTTAGCCAGTGGGTTTTGCTTCCAGATACAATATGTACAGAAGGACAGCCTGAGGCTTTGGCACGTTAAATTCAGTTAGGCCTGCTTCAGAATAGTCATGTACTGGACTGCCGTTCAAAGTGCACATGCAAATATTAGTTTTAGGGAGGAATGCCTATTAATGCAAAAACAGAATGGTAATATATGTAAAAATATGTGCAAGTGATACAGACTAGAGATACACCAAAAACAGAAGAAAAATAGAAGATAAAGAAGACAAGAGTATTGTGGGCCAGCTTAAAGGCTGACTGCCCTATTTTAATGTGAGCTTTCATGAACAAGTCCACTCCCATCTTTAATTTTTCGTGGAGCGGCAAGAAGCAGCCAGAAGTCACCAATTTCTTCTCTCTCTGGGTCCAGATCCTTCCAGACGTGGAAAAAAGGGGAAAGTGGAAGAAAGTGTGATATATGGGCTTATAAAAAAAGGATCTCCTCTGGCAAGCAGGAAACCTCCTCCAAGCAACCAGCCGTAGGAAATTTCCTTCCCCATCAGGACAAAGCAAAACACATGGACAAGCTTTGCGTATTCTGCAGTGACTCTGATCTTCGCTGTGTTTTGGAGTATGTTGTTAGACGGTATGGTGGACGGGGATTAACTGAAACAGCAGCCCCCAATTCTGCAGATTTCCTTCTTTTGTGTTCCGGTCATTTTGGAGCATCAGTTAATAACCGCATCCGCCTGTCATGCTGGTGTCTACAGCAACAATTAAAAATGTCCAGGCGGGATAAAGGGATTACGGCTTTTGCCCAGAAATGAGGCGCGTGGCTTCTGGTGCTCATAACACGCAGTTCTGTTGCCTTGCTTTTTATTCTGTTTCACCGCCCTTAAATTCTTAGCCCTCCTCCCCACCTCATCTCAGAAACGTTCCTAACTCTGGGTATTTCTCCGCCTCTTCTCGTCCTGAAACGTCCTGTTTTGTGAGATGAGGCCGTTGGATGAAATGGTTTAATTGGAGTTCTAAAAGGGGTTTTCCAAAGTCCCTCACCAAAAACCCTTGAGCCGACCTAGCAGTCATGAGGTCAGGTGGGTGTTTTCTTCTGGTTTAAGAAATAGTTGTCAGACCAGAAATAGAGAGCAGGACAATCAGGTGAGTTTTCAGACTGGAAGGCTATAAACAGTGAGATTCCTAAGGATCTTTACTAGGAATTGATGCTTTTTAACTTGTTCATAAATTATTAGGAAATAGGGGTGAGGTGGCTGAGTTTGCTGACAACACTGGATTATTGAGGATCAAGGTGCTGAGGAGGTGTGTCAAGAAGAGAATTGGTTTTGTATGAACAAATCTGTGCTATAAAGCAAAACCACATAACAAACAGTAAATGTTTGGGTTCTTTTTTGTTTGTTTTGAGAATCAGGAAAGTCAAAGTGTTACTTTTCTTTTCAAAACTGTAACTATGTAAGTAGCTAACTGCTTTTGGGATCTTGAAACCCAAGATCCCAAAAGCTAGAAACTAGTTCTAGCTTTTGTTTACCATTGTCTCTGGAGTTTTCTCTGTCTGTTTTTATTCATTGGGCATCTATGTTGGGTGAGTGAGTTATGATTTCTTTCATTGTTGTTAGTCAACCAAGATAGTGCTTTGTCACTAGATAGGTGGGATAAAAACGAAATCAATCAATCTATCTATCTATCTATCAATCTATCTTTTAAAAAGTAACTTTCCAAACAGGGGCTGACCAAGACAGAGATTGTGAGGTTGTGTGGTGTCCATCTAGAGTGTGGTTGATGTGAAAATAGGAAATGCCACTCTGTATAAAAGTAGAAAGTGAATTAAAAATAAAGATGCCAATATGCTACTGCCACAGTATAAAGCAATGGTGTAACTTCATGTGAAATATTATGTACGGCTGTGACTGCCATAGCTAAACAAGCATATTGAGGCACTGGAAAAGTTCCAGGAAAGGGCAGCTTAAAAAATTCAAGGGGCTCAGACCACACCCCTCTTGAGGAAGAGTTAAGAGATTTACCTCCTTACCCTCAAATATTCCGTTATTTTGTATTCTCGAAGGCTTTCATGGCCAGGATCCAATGGTTGTTGTACGTTTTTCGGGCTCTTTGGCCGTGTTCTGAAGGTTTTTCTTCCTAGCGTTTCGCCAGTCTCTGTGGCTGGCATTTTCAGAGGACAGGAGTTAGAACTCTGTCTGTGTTCTGGTGTAGTGTGTGGGATAGTTGAGTATTTATTCATTTATTTTCTTTTAGAGAAATAATAAAAGCCCCTTCCCTGTTTTGGTTGCTCTTTTCTCTCCATTTTCCAGTATGTGTTGTGAAATGGGGAAAACCAGAGCAAAAGCTTGGAAGTGCTAATCCGGGGCGGTGGGGGGGGGGTTTGCTTCCTCCTCCCTTGCTGGCTAGATGATTCTGGAAATTATAGCCCAGAAATGGAAAAATATGTCCAGATTCTGTCTGGTCTGGAACTAGATGACGCTCTCCAAAAATGGCTGGATCACGGATTTAAATAAAGGTGACATCATTGGGGCACCTTGGGTTTTATGTTTTAAATCCATCCCTCGCATATGATTTGAGGAAGGTGATGCAATAAGCAAGTTGGGAAGAGGGTATCACAGGTGGCTTGCGGCCTCTGGCTTGTTTGCTTTTTTGTTTGAGCTGCACGCACGAGAAGAACCCCCTCGAGCTGGGATTCATGGTTGTGAAAGCAGCTCTTCTGCACAGGTAACAGCCTGGATTGTCCTTTTTGGACCCTGCCGTGTGCCTCTTTTTGGGGGCAGGGGAAATGAGCCAGGTATCCCAGCCAAATGGATCCCTAAGGGGTGTCTCATCCGGCTTCTGTCACCCTAGGAAAATTCTGGAAGCCAGCGCTTGGCGTGCTCCAGAAGGAAACCCATAGTCGTCAACTCTGCACAGAGTTTTGAAGCACTTTTAGAAACTTCCAGATGTATGCCAGACCTCAGTCTTTGCAAATTCCTGCTGCCGTAGATCTTTTTTTGGGGTGGTGGTGCAGAGAGCCTCTTTGCTGGCAGGATTTCTTTTTGGAAACAACGGTGACGTGTACTTGTCTTTGCTCAAGGGCTTTTTTTTTTTTTTAATTAGCAGCGTCTATAATGCTTTCCTGGGAATTCCGTGTTAGTTTTTCCTGCTAGGCTGTGAAGGCTGCTCTCAATGCAGGAATCCAGATCATGGCAGATTGTCTTGTTCTCCTCTTGATGGATAGGGATACAGTACTCTTTTTGGGGGGCACACACTCCTCAGAGTCACCAACCATCACTGAGTGACCTGGGACAGACAGACTGTAAATACAGACAGCTCCACGATATTTCTAGTTATTTAAGTGGCAATCCTATACTCTCTAATCTGGGCATTCAGTGTGATTTATCTCTTGGTATATATGTTTAAGAGGGACGTGGTGGTGCTGCGGGTTAAACCGCAGAAGCCTCTGTGCTGCAAAGGTCGGAAGACCAGCTGTTGTAAGATCGAATCCACGTGACGGAGGGAGCTCCCGTCGCTTGTCCCAGCTCCCGCCAACCTAGCAGTTCGAAAGCATGTAAATGCGAGTAGATAAATAGGTACCACCACGGTGGGAAGGTAACAGCATTCCGTGTCTAGTCACGCTGGCCACGTGACCACGGAAACTGTCTATGGACAAACGCTGGCTCTACGGCTTGGAGACGGGGATGAGCACCGCGCCCTAGAGTCGGACACGACTGGACTAAATATCAAAGGAAACCTTTACCTTTACCTATATATGTTTAGAATTGCGAGTCTTTCAATTGTCCTAAATATTGATCCATTAAAATTATTCTTACTATGCCAGAAATAATTTATCCCAGGGCCTTGGTACTTACTGGAAAACTGGAACAGGCTTGGTTCTTTGAGCAGCCAAGTAAATTTCTGCCCATAAGTATTTTTTTTTTTTAAATCAATCCACAAGTAAGAGAACAATTGGATTCTTTCTTTCTTTCTTTCCCAACCTTGAAAACTATAAATTTAGGGGCGGGTTCTGTAATATCACATCACAGCGGGGTATCACCGTTGCCGTGAAAGCCTTTGTATAGGAAGGTATCTGTCTTTACCAGCACTTGGCTAAGGAAAATAAGTTTGTTTGATATATATTCGACGAATGAAGGGTGCATAAACCTGCAACCCCATTGTACAAACCACCTCCCAAACACATCTTGCCAAAGGTGTAAACTGTGAATTTCAGTGCCCTCCGACCCCAAAATTTGGAATGTATTTCTATTTTATTTCACAATTTCTTCTTTATTGCAAAATTTCCAGACTCTGCCGAGAGTTGGCCGGGAGCATTGTTTTCTGTGCCAAGAATCCTTTTTCTTATGATATTCAAAAAATAAATGAGGACATGTAAGCATGGACAGAAAGTTTTAAGTTAGCAGAACCTGAACATTCGCGAGCCTGGGAGTGGGGAGAAACAGTATGGATTCCACCCTGGAATATCTTCTACTCTGGCAGTTACTTTGTGCCAGAGGAGGAGAAACCCAAGTGGCCTTGTCTGCCTTCCTCTTAATTAACGCAGAGCACAAACTACCATAAAAGTTGTCCTGCACAGAACCTGTTGCCTAGCTTGTCTGGGACACCTTCTGGTGGGTTGTATCCCCTTGATCAGAAACGCTCATCCCCTGCACTGCTTGCCTTGAAATCCGCTGGGACTCTTGGGCAGCCCCACGAGTGGGTTCTGGCTGTGCCAAGCAGGTGGTAGAAGAGTGAGAGTGGTAGATGGATGAACTCTTGAGCAGAGGGTGCGCCTGGAAGGGCGGAGGGAGTATCTTTCTAGATAGCATTTGTTGTCTTAATATGGGGTTACCCGGGAGTTTTCTTTTGTTTCAATTATTCTTTTGTTCCTCTGTCCTTCTTTATGCACCACACATGTGTGACTGTATATGCCAGCAGGATTTTTAGTCTAATATTTGAACCACTGCTCCATGCGCCCAAGAATGCTGAAGCTTTAGAGTCTTCTCTGGATGAGGCTTTATCTGTAGCAGATTTCCCTTCTTCCATTTCTTCTTGGTGGCCATCCTAGCTAGAGATGATGGGAGTTGTAGTCCAGCACACCAGGAAGGAACCTTTTTGGTGCTGTATGGTGGGAGTGCCCCTCTGTACAACATCATGGACGACAACCCCCTCCTGAAGAGCATCTGTTGTGGGACATTCACTTCCCTTGTTTGCTTCTGGGTTTTCTTTGGGTTCATTGTGAGCGGAAATGGCTGCTCTGTTTTGACGGTTTTGTCTGCCGAGTCCAGCAAGATTCAGCTGGAGAGTGGCTGTCCTCTGTGACAGCCCAGGAAAGTCATGCTGTGTTTTGCTGCTGCTGCTTCTCCTCCCCACCGCCCCAGGCTTTTCCAGTAATACCCCGCTATCCCAAGAAAGCCTAACTCATAGCTTGCAAGGCAAAGCAAATGGTGCTAAAAATATAGAGAATGCAAACACGTGGCCAACCTGCGAATAGAAGCAACTGGTGCAGGAGCTTGTGATTGGCATAGCTCCCTGTGATGGCTGGTTTCCTCTTTCATAGCTGGGGATGGACAGACATTTGAAAGGATTCTGCCTCATTCAGTGGCCCTGCCTTCTGCCAAGGCCTTAGAACAACTGATAAACAATTTCCAGGTGTTCCTTTCTCACACTGGATTAGGACAAGATTGTTCCAAAAATGGATAATCCAGAATCTGAGGGGGGGGGGGGGCAAAGTAGCTGGATCTAGATTGGAAATTTATCTCAGCAACCATGAGGACTAGAAGTCTGCAAAATAAGCAAAAACTACAATGATAAGAAATCATTCTGGGCCAGAATGGCTTGTGGTCAGAATCTTAGAAGAAGAATAGTCTTAAGACATCCTGAAATCAAGCAGTCATCAAGACTTCGATTTTTCTGTCTCCCTAGAGCACTAGTTCCCAAATGGGGCTGCATATCCCTCCCATGGGGGTTTGAAGGAATCCAAAGGATGTGTCTGACACTGATATTTTTATTTTCAATTTTCAATTCCATATTAAAAGTATTAAAACGGGAGTGGGGATTATGGCACAGAAGAGGCGGTGAGGCGTGGGGTTTTCTCAAAAATAAAAAAGGAAGTATGATACTGAAAAGTTTGGGAACTCTAGACCACTGGTTCCTAACCTTAGTTCCCCAGATGTTCTTGGATAAAACTCCCAGAAGCCTTCACAACTAGCTGTGCTGGCCAGGATTTCTGGGATTCCAGTCCAAAAACATCTGGGGACCCACAGTTTGGAAGTGCTGCTGTTTGATGCCCTCCCATACTTTCACTAGGTTTCCACTACTGCAGGGGCGAAATTTCACTCCTTTCCTTTCGTCAGAGTCGCTAAAATAATCAAGTTCAGAAGCCTTTGACTCAGCCTTAGCTGAAGAAAAGGGCTGTGTTTCTCAGACATCTTAACCACAGCCCTGAACCAGTGTGGGTGGCCGAAATTAATAGCAGATTCCAGACATCAGTCATTGGTCACTAGCAAGCTGTTGCCACGTCTTGTGTTCCTCAGCTAAGGTGAGGCACGTTTGGGCAGGTGGGGTTGAGTAGAAAAACTTGCATTTCTGCTGGTTTCAAATTTCCCATTGGTATGAAGCAGGTAACATGGCACAAGAAGCATGCGAGCTTGTGACCCTGAACTCCTCACTGGGACTGGTCTTTTTCTTAACCTTGGAAATACCCAAATGGTTGCACCATAAGAGAACAGCTTGTTCCTGCAGGGTTATCAGTGAAGGAGGACTCTGGTGAGCCCTAAACCTACCATCTAGAGAAGAGGCTTGTTGGTTGCCACTCTATGTGAGTCACTGCTCTCTGGCTTTACTGTCAGTAGGATGTGTCTCTGGGGCTCCTCTAAGGGCAAGTTGTTCTCATCTATATTTTCCCAACATAAACCTTTCTGGGTATGAGTGTTTAGTGCACGAATTCAAAACCGGCTGCTTTTGGATGCAACATAGTGCTGTTGGAGTCAAAAGACTGGGGTTCAAATTATTCCATTCCCCTGTGAAGCTCATTGGAACAAGACCTGGGGCCAGTTGCTGTCTTTCTCTGTCAGCCTAAATTACCTCACAAAGTTGTTGTGTTGGGTTGATAAAAAAAGAGACACGGAGAGCCCTATATGTTGCCTTGAGCTCCTTTAAAGACAAGGCAGGAGATGTTAAGGTAAATGCAACCAAAAAAAAAAAAGTGGGTTCCATTTCCGATCTTCCGTTCCCTGCCTCTTTGCTTTGTGGTTGCTAAAATGTCAGCGCTAGCTGGTTGCAAGAACTCTGCAAAGTTTGCACGGCCTCACCCTTGCTTCTCATCCAGCCTGTTTGTGTGTGTGTGTTGTGAGTCATCTTTTGTAGACAGTCACGCCCAGGTTTCAGGCTCCTCTCCAGAGGAACAAAGCTGGGTGTGGCTCTTTTGTCTCCACTTTTTTCCCAAGACTTCAGCAAGTAAAATGGTTGTGGCTTGTGGGGTCCCATGCCTCTTCTCCCAGGTTTTCAGGATGTTAGATGCTAGCAAGAAGAGCCCACCCTGCAGAATTGCTTTCCCATTTAGTTTAAGGACGCCACTAGCTTGCAACATTCTGGCTTAAATTCTCTGGGAATTCCTGTGCTCCTCTGGGAGACAAATCTTGGACTGAGGCAGCACTGGAGGAAATGCCATTTTATTACTATTATTAATACACTTCTTATTTTTCAGCATTGCTGGAGGCAGGCCAAACAGTCAGTGTTTGCAAGCTTCCTTTTTATAGTCATTGTTTTAGCTTTCAATATTGTCATTTAATGCAGTAAGCTCCCTTGGGTCCTTTTTAAGGAAAAAGGTGGGATACAAATATTTTAAATAAATAAAAATCAGGAATTAAGTCTTAAAAATTGGCGGGGAGATGGCTTGTTTGTAAAATCACTGATTTTTTTCAGGAAGCAAATTCACAGTGATTGGCAATTGTTTTAAACTGATAACCAGAGGTTTTGGCATGAAATTAGTATGAAGAAGAGGATGACCTGTCCATGCTCCTGTATTCCCCCCCCCCCCCACTTCTTGCCTTAATGTTGGTTACTTTCTAATTTTGGTCCTTTCTGTACTTTGGAGGTTGGTTGTTATTGGATGAAGATGCTTGCTGAGCCACGCTCAGAATCCATGAATTTAAAGCTTGAGCTCCCATCCCTACCTATGTCTAGCTGACACCTGGTGTTTGCTAGATCAGTGCAAAGAAGCCAGGGCCAAGGGAAGAGCAAGGCTGGGAATGGAGCACTAGCATTGTGACTCATGAACCTTCTTGTTGCATCATCTCTGGCAGAAGCAGCAAATGGCCTGTGGGAGGGAGCTCGCCATCGAAAGTCCCTGCAGTGGCATAAGACCTGGAGAAACTCCCCATGTGTAACAAGGACTGATACAGCGGGAGGCGAACTCTAGCTGGAATGACAGCAACTGCTGTCACTTTTTTCACTGGTTCAGTTTTCTCTTATTGCTTAGCTATTATCCAGGGTTTACCCAGATTGGGGTGGATGTTTTCCTCATTCACTTCTGCCCCCATCGGGATCCTTGCCTTCTCTTCCTCTCTGACCTCACAAGGAGCTGCCCCTGTGGACATCGTTCCCTGGTATCGGATTTAACCCTGAAATGTCAGGAAATCGTTTGTTTGCTGCTAGACCACAAAGTCCTTCTACGAGGAAATTGTAGTCGATGCATGTGCTTGACAGGGTTCATTTATCTGGAGCGTTTTGAACCCTCTTTCCTCACTGCCCCCAAACCCACCTAGAATGTCGTGGAAAGATCAGTGGGTCACACTTGCTTAGTGGGGAGTTGGAGCAGAAGACCTCCATGGGAGACCACGTTGCGGGAGATTGCTCTAATCACCACACCACACTGCACCACACCAGCTTTCAGTAGTGGTTTTAGACTTACAGCCTCCTGGCAGACACATCCAGCCAGGTTTGAGGTAATAAGTATGGCTGCCCCCCTCCTTTCCTGGGAAGTCTCCTTGTCTTTAAAACCTATAAGGAGTGGTGATTCTTGGGCATGCCACATGTTTTGGATTACAACCCCCACAGTATTTTATCGTTGGCAGTGAAGGCTGAGGATTCTGGGAGCTGAAGTACACAAAATCTAGAGTGACATGACCAGGAGGATTCTGCTAATATTCTTTCTTTCTTTCTTTCTTTCTTTCTTTCTTTCTTTCTTTCTTTCTTTCTTTCTTTCTTTCTTTCTTTCTTTCTTTCTTTCTTTCTTTCTTTCTTTCTTTGTGTCAGAGCGTTGCACAAATTAAAATTATGGATGTATATGAAATATAGGTCCCATTTTACCTGATTATTCTTTGATCATCCTACTTCATTTCCAAGTCTATTAAGGGACTTCCAGATGGTCCAGCCAGAGTCTTGTCCTGGTGGGAGACACTCTTCAGCCTTCCTCCATTTGCCAAGGTGTTTTGTTTTTATTCTCCATAGCTTTAGCCTAGTCTCTTCTGGTTTTGTATTTAGAGCTTGAAATGTGTGCAGAAAACTTCAGTTTAAAAAGGTATATTTTCCCGACTCTGGAATCTCTATTTTGATCAGTACCTGTCCTTTTTCAGTACAGGTGTTGCAGGTGGGGGAGATTTAAATTTCAGTTCACTGAAGATTGAAGAATATAACAAAAACCCCAAATTGCCTATGTAAGAAGGAAATTGAGGTTTTAAGAACATCTGACCATAGGAAAAAGCAACATTGACAGATTTTCCCATTCTTAACAGAGAGTCAGGTTATGCTAGTCTATTCTCGAAGGCTTTCAACAACCATTATGCTAGTCTGTTGCAGCAGACTTTCTGCTCACCAAGGGTTATATACCGCAATATATCTAGTCTGTCTGGTGCGGTAAGACTCTGCTTATTTAGAACAAAATCCCACTGAAAGTCTGGGACAGGAGCCTTTAGGAGCAGAAGGCGAGCTGAAATTCTCATGCAGAGAAACTTGATCCCATCCTTACTGGCTCCAGGCAAGTGTTAAAACAGATGTAGCGCCCCTTCTGGGTTGCACATAACAGAGTAAAATGTGAAAGAAATGACTATATAATAGGGAAATCCCACAGTCAGTTTTGCCCCTGCGAGTGCTGAAAACCTTCCCTGTGTGGAAAGTTTGACAGCAAAAAGCTACCTATTTGTTTGAGAGGTTTTGCTGCACTCGCACGGGGAAGTTTGCCACCCACCACCCTGTTGGCAGGGAGTGGGGATCAATACCAGAAGGACCTAAACTTGAGAGCTAATGTGTCACTTTGCTCCCTGGGCTTGCATCTTTTGCTGAGTCTATTCCTGATAAACCATTTTTCTTGCAAAACAAGCAAGCAAACGAATCCCCTACACATGGATGGATTTGGAAGCATGCAGATCGGAGCAAGATCTCGGCTTAAAAATAAAGTGGTACATGGAGGAGACTGGTTGGATAACTCAGTAAGTGAGGTCTCTGGCTGTGGAGGCAGAGGCTGGGAGTCTGAAGGGCCCGCCTGTGTAGCTTTGGGCAATCTTCACAGTCCCAGAGCACCCTGAAGAAAGGGGATGGTAGACCACTTCTAAGTTCCCTAAGACCTAGGAAACACTGGGAAAGGTCACCACAAATCAGAATCAACTTGATAGCATGCAATTATTGTTATTACATGGAGGGCAGGTCTGTCAAGAGCTAGTGGGTACTACAGTTAAATGGAACCTCCAGAATAAAGAGGAGTCTACCTTAGAATATGGAGTGCTCTCAAGATATGAAAGGAGAGATCTGTTGCCTTCATGACTACAACCAGGACTGGATCCAGCACAAAGCAGGCTGAGACAGCTGGATTTTGGTGTTATGAAAAGGCAGCAAACCGTTAGTTGTTTAATTTGTTATGATTGTATTTGTACTGCTTGAGACAGGAAGAGATGCTTGAGGAATTTTCTGTCTCCTGTGCCAAAATAACTTGCATTGCTTTGAGTATTTTGCACCTTAACACGGGTTGGTGTTGGTGGGCTGGGCTACTTTTTTTTTTTTTTTTTTTTTTTTGCAACAACTGTTGTGAGTTGAATGTGAGTCTGGATGAATCCTACCACAGAGTGGCCAGGCACAAAAGAAGACAAGGTTGCTATGTCTTGAATAGTTGTGCTAATTCAACAGGGATTTTCAACAAGTGTTCAACTGTTAAAAGTGCTGACTCCTGGTGTTATTTCTTTCCCCCACCCCTCTTTTGCCATCTTCAGACCATTAGGGTTGTTCTTATGAAATGTGAACTTAAATGCATTTGAAATAATCCTGCAACCAAGTAATTTGCTAGTTAGTTCATACTAAAATGTGAAAATCAGCCTTTCCTTACCTTCCCCCAGCCAGCTTCTAGTCCTCTAATTTCTGAGACTCCCCCCAATCCCCTACTTGCCCCCCAAAAGCAATGTATGTCCCTTAGGGTTGGTAAGAAGTTTTACTCCAGCCAGACCACTCATGAACTGTATGACACCTTTCTCCTTTACGCAGTTGGAATATTTGTAAACATTCCATGCCATCACAAGTAGCCTAACGTGTGAAATCCAAGTCTTGTAAAGTAGCAAAAAGAATGCTTAGTTATATAATATTTTTCAATATTTTGCCCTACATTGGTCACAGGGCTAACTATAGCCAGGTTTTGTATTTCTGGATGGACTTTCTTGGACTTTACATTCCCGATAAATTCCATGTTTCAAAGGTATTTGCAGGAGGATAAGATGGGGGTGAGGGGGTGGGGAGAGAAGACCTTCTTCTAAAACCTGTGCACTTTACTTGTCTAGACAAGTAAATGAATTGCCTTTGGAGCTAGGACTGCAAAGAACTGGCAGCAGGAGAATTAAAATGTGTATTTTGGACTTTAGCTTTCCACCAGTAGCCTTGTCTTTTGTCGTTTTCTGGGTGTGGCAGCAGAGTTCGTTGCAAGAGCCCAAAATTCATTGACGGTGACCAGGAGGCTGAACAATCAGCGTTTTCTCCTGCCTGAGTTTTTAGGTTTTGCAAAGAGAGCCCTGTTTTATGCCCGTGTGGCTCCTGGCTTCCTTGAGAAGAAGGAAGTTCCAGGAACAGCTGCAGCAGCATCTGCTTCACCACAAGCCAAGCTCATTGGAGACGTGAATGTGTCCATTTGTGTTGGTAGGACTCTGGCATGAAGCAAGCAGTAATCGGTGTGAAGGAGCAGTGCCGAACACCGAGATAGACAGTGCTATTGTGTCTCTACAGTTACATCGTTCTAGCCGTTTAACTGTCTCAGCTCCATCCGCTGCCCTCCCTGAAAATACGACAGAGAGGTCTGAACCTTAGTCCTGGCTACAAATCCCAAAATTGAAAAAGATGAAAGCGGGGGGAACCCCTCCGGCTTTGGCCACTAAATTTTTAATAATAATAAATCATGTGCCATCATGTCAATTCTGGCTGATGGCGACCCTTTTCAAGGTTTTCCAGGCAGAGATTACTCAGAAGTGGTTTCCCCTGCCCTTCTTCTGGGGGGGGGGGGGCATCCTGGGACTGTGCAGCTTGCCCAAGGCCACACAGGCTGGCTCTGATTCACAGGAGGCTCAGCAGAGAATCAAACTCCTAACCTCTCTAAACAAGTGAGCTAGTGAATCTAATGAGGAATGTTCGGTAAATGAATGGAAACGTCCCTTGGCTGGTTTTCACTCTCCTTGTCTCCCTCCCTCTCTTTTGAAAGCATAAAAATAATCTTTTGCAGGGTGTGTGTGTGATCACACTCTCCTCCACCTTTTTCTTGTGCTTGCCTCCATGCTTCAAGATAGAGTGGGTGGGAAAACAGGGCCTGTCGCCTAAATTACTAGTAATAACCGGTGACGGTGACTGTACCTGTCAGATGAGCACACACTCTTCGTCTGTAAGGCTTCATGAAATTACCTTGAGATCAACCAGTAGCGCTGCTTCACTTCCTCTCAGTCAGCTTCAAAGCTCGTACCTCTGTTTCCACTGTTGCAGGATTAAACCTGCTACTGGTTCTCCAGCTCTTAAACTTAAACTTAGTGGGAAGGCAATGTCCTAGCCACCCATAATGGTGTAGTGATTGAAAACTGAATTTCAGTTACTCACCATAGCCACACTCCCAAGAATGGTCCAAAATGCAGGCAACTGGGATTGATTTATATGAATAACCCTGTTTTAGCTTTTTACCACTCTGCTGGGGACAGGTCTTTTGTAAAACTAATGGGTCTTAATTGCTATCAAGATCAAGCCAACCCAAAATACTTTGCCTTGCAACAGGAATACCTACCACTACTTCAGCTATCAGGTGAGGTGAGAGAGGGTAGCAGGAACGGCTGAGGGGAGTGGCAAACAAAAAGACCCTGCGCTCCAGCCGTGTGAGCCCTCAGGGGCCGTTATTGTCTATTGAAGGAACAGCTGCCCAAAGCAGCTGAACTTTGGAAAGAGCTGGTTTGGAAACCTCCTCGACTGACCGTCAGTCAGGATTATTAGCAGGCAATCCCATTTTTCAAACTTTTGTCTCATCCTTTGGTACACAAAGCAGAGAGCCTGCAGTCTGACTGCTGGAATCGTTGGCTGCTTATTTCCTCCCTTATCGCATTGCTTTGTTTGCCCTGCAGGTTTTACGGTGCTGCAATCTCCCTGTTTATTTGCAAATTGGCCTTCGCCCATCGTCACCTAGCATGGGCACTTGGCCCATTAAAATTTCTCAACCCACTTGCCTGCTCCTTCCAGATATTTAGATTTGCTTCCAATCCTCGCCGTCCGTGTGTGAAAGACCATTTTGTTTCTGTTTTCACAGGGCAGACCCATCTTCCTTTCAGGATTAGCAATTACGTCTTTTCTCATCTGTTTCCGGATAGAACACGGGAGCAGAAACATGAGGGGTGGCAGGCATTGGTTTCCCCAGAGCTGTTGTGGCCACATGAGTTTTGAAGGAACTGGCAGTTACTTCGGGTTTTTTGTTTGTTTGTTTTTTTGTTTTTTTCATTTTGTTTTGTTATTTTTCTTCTAATTGTCCTGGCCTTCATTTAAAAGTTTTGGTGGTCTTTAAAGACATTGAGGAGCTGGTGGTGGTGGAACAAATGTGGAGAAATAGTTGAAGCATGGAGGCTTGATGGCCCATTCCTTAACTTGCTTCCTCCTCTCGTCGAGTTCAGGGGCATTTAGGACTAGGTGAGATTGGAAGCACACCCAGGTTTTTGTGTGCAGATGTATCGTTTCCATCCAGCATCAGGTTCCTAGAGAACCAGTGTGGTGTGTAGTGGACAGAGTGTTAGTCTTGGACTCAAGGCCTGGGTTCAAACATCCATTCAGCCATGGAAACTCACTGGGGAAGTTGCAAAGGTAAACCTATGCTTGAACATCTCACGTACCTTGACAACTGGATTAGAGTTTCCATAAATTGGAAATAACTTGGCACATGTGCAGCTCCAAGAAAATAGGTTCCTGCCACTGGGGGAAAATCTGCTAAAATGGGGAGGAGGAGTCCACTGAAGTACATCAGTATGAACCCTGTGGCTTAGGCTTCAGTTCACCTATCTTTCTTTATTCGTATCAGAGCATTGCACAATCTAAAATTATGGAAATTAAAATGTTAAGATAATTAGACTATTTTTGGCCGGAAGCAGGCTACTTCAATCACGTTAACCAGTTGCTTTTATACGTGTGGTGGGGCATACATTGCATGCATGTAAGTGCTGCACTGATTGGATTCTCCACAGTCACAGAAAATGTGTCTTGTATCCAAGTATCCCCATTTTGCTTGTTTATTCTTCCTATTTCATGCCAAAGTCTATTAAGGGACTTCCAGATGGTCCAACCAGAGTCTTGTCCTGGTGGGAGACACTCTTTAGCATTCCTCCATTTGCCAAGGTGTGCAGTTTTTTCTTCTCCGTAGGTGTAGCCTAGCCTCTTCTGGTTAATATTTAGAGTTTGAGATGTGCGCAGAAAACTTTTCTCTGATTTCAGCCATCATCTAGGGAGTTGGTGCCCATGAAGTGGGCAGGTTTAATGCTGTGTTATGTCCCTCCTGACATACTTCCAGAGGGACAGTGCCAGCCAAACAATAGATTTTTTTCAACGAGGGGTGGTAGGTTTCAGGCAGCCAGTAATAATCCTGCATGATTCATTAAGAGCTACATCGACTTGCTTGGCGTGTGCTGATTTTTACAATATGGCATAGCATATTCTGCTGTGGAGTAACACAGAGACAAAGCTGTTCTTATTGTTTGTGGGTGTGCAACCCAGTCTGACCCAGCCAGTTTCCTAAATATGTTATTTCTGGCAGCAACTTTCTGTTTTGTGTTTAAAAAATGTTTTTTTTTTTTTTTGGTAGATCAGGGTTAGAACCTGAGTGACATCTAAATTCTTTGGGTTAGGGAAATGTTACAAAATCTTTTCTTCCCAGCTAACTCAGAGTTTCTTTTCAGCTTCTCTGTTCTTTAAGTGGAAGGCACAAACCTGTGTTTTAAAGGGTGGGATTTCAGCTGGTTGTTTTTACATTACAAGAAAAGATCTTCTAAGGACAGCTAGCCTGTACCATAGGGGCTACACCACTTCTATAGGGCTCATTTCTTGATGGACCTCCTTTGTCACCGGAAGGGAATAGAGTCCATGCACCAAGACAACTAGTCAGTCCAGCAAGAAGGGATCTAGCCTAGCCTTTTCCTTGATATGCTAGCTTTCTGGTCTTGAAGGATTCAACGTTTGTTATCTGTGTTAATAGATAAAAGAACATCAGTAATATGTATGAGCCATGACATGGGTGTGCTTCAGACAGATGACTGATACTTCTTGCCTGACGAGATTGATAATGGTCTGTGAGACCAGGGGCGAGAGAGAGGAAGCTCTCGCTGGAGTGCCGTCCACCCTAAAGGCAGAAAGGGAGGTGCAGACTTCACCGATACCCCTACCTAAAGGAGCTGCTCAACGGGGAACTGACACCCGGGACTTAGAAAAAGAATTGCGCGGGATAACAGTGGCAGTTCAAACCATGGAGGAATTGGCGGGAAGAGAGAGGACAAGGAGGGTGGAGATTGAGGCGGGGATAGTGGATATAAAAGAGAGGGAGGACCCGATACTGCGGGGTTGGGAGATGGTATGGGTACAGGACCCCTGGACCGAGAAATGGGAGAGAGTACGCGTACCCAGGGAAGAGGCTGATTACCGATGCCAAAAGGGCTTCCCACAAAGACCCTCATACTGGGGGGAATCTGAAGCACGGGAGTGGCGAAAGAAACTGAGGGAGGAAAAAGAGATTGTTGAGAGGGAACGTCGGGCATGGCGAGTGGAGGAAGCGAGGAGGAAGGGATTCCAGATGGACCCTGGACCCCCCTTTGTGCGACCCGGAACATCGGACGGGCTGTCCTGAGCGAGGATGAGACCACCCCCCTCCTGGATGGAGAAGCTGGAGAGATACTGAAAGAAGACGGGGCGTTGGCATGGCCGGGACCTTGGAACAATAATTATACGAATCCCTTCCTGAACAAAGCCTGGGTACCCCTGTCTGACCCATTGGCGACAGGCGACAAGTTATGGAACACCGAGTTGGACAATAACTTTCTGTTAAATACTCCAATAAATCTTTCCCCTAGTTCAAAGTTGAAAGAGACTCGTGCTTTTGTTGTGGAGACTAACGATCCAAAAATCGAACCCTCACATGGTCTCTCACCAAAGACGGCTTTTCTGCATCATAAGGGGGTTTGGAGCAAAATGGCACCGCCAGTCTTAGGAACAGACAGCATTGTTTCCACAGGGCATTACCAATCTGTCCTAGAAGAGTCTCTGATACGTAGATCTTAACTGAGACTCAGTACAAATTAGGCCACTAGGAGATTTTTAGTTATTTTATTATGTTTTTAGGATGATAATAATACATTTTATGTATTTATGGTTTGTTTGTATTTTGGATACTGGTCATTGACCGTAATAAAGATCTGTCTACCTGTCTGTCGGTCTGTCTATCTTATCTATCTATCCTCAGGTGTTTTAGATTTTCAGAAATAGCTTATGGTAGAATATTTTGATCCCTGTTGTGTGGGATATGATGGAATTTGTGGTGGGGCAGTTCTCTTGGCCCACAGCTCTGTAGAAAAAAATTTCTTCAGGAGTATTGTAATTATCTGGGAGTTTCCAGATCCGAAAAGCACATAAGCCAAGTATGTTGATTTATTCAGGGCCACCCGCTTAATACTTTCGGAGACAACAGACAGGCCTTTGGCATTTGGAGTGCCGGAGGTGAAATAGTTTGAATGGAAGTCTTGCCCCACCACTCACTGGTTCCTGAGGCTCTTGCATCTAATTGTTTAAATAACAGGGTAAATTTTTACAGTTTCATATACTTCCAAAATATGTGACAAAATGAGATCATTTCACCATTATTTGTGGTTGTAAATTTCAGTTACAAGATGAAAAGGGCAAAACATTTAAAATATTAAATCTTCTGAAATAAATATACATGTTAGCATGAGTTGCATAATGTGTTTATCTTCTGAGCGTCTACGAGAGAGATTTTGAGGTGTTGCTTCTGCTGGTGACTTACAAGATCAGAGAGGCTGAGTTTGTTAGGCATGTCTTATTACACTATTTTCTCTTACGCAGAAACTTTATCAAAATGATGGCTAGATTTTTAAGGAAGTCTTTGAATTGATTACTTGGAATTTATATTCTGTAAATAAGAGTAGCCAGTTTGCAAAAATTGTAAACACAATAAAACAGGAGAAAGGTTGATCTTGTGTTTTAGAAGTTGGGTGTTAGTCATATTTATGCTGCTTTGTGAGTTCAATAAATATTTTGATTTGACTATATTTTTATGTGAGGCTGGCACAAAAACCTGGCTTTTGTCAAAATGTTTAACACTGCTTTCTTATTTCGCCAATGTGCAGAAAATTCCTCCCAAAGTTTTGGTACTGTTAGATTCTAGCCAGGTATAGTTAGGAAAGGGGTACATGAGGCAGGGCCCTGAGAGTGTTTACCTTTTTTAAATAAAAAAAAATCACGTTTATAGGTCAGAGTATTCAAAGTCATTCCGCCCCAAAGCTAAAAACAGTAAGCATTCAAATATTTAAAAAGGAATTAAACAAATACTATTTTAAAACAGCAAATTAAATCAATACTAAAAAAACATATTTAAAAACAACAAGGCACAACAATCCATTAAAAAAACCCTTTCAGCCAGCCAGTCACTAGGGAAAGCCTGCCTGAAGAGAAAGGTCTTCATCTGCTTGTGGAAGGACAGCAAAGATGGGGCCAGCTTGGCCTCCTGTGGGAGGGAGTTCCGGAGTCTGGGAGCAGCCACAGAGAAGGCCCTCTTCTGTGTCCCCCAAAAATGCACCTGTGAAGGTGGTGGGACTGAGAAAAAAAGACTCCCCATTACAAAATGTCTGCCTGGTCTGCATTTCAAAAAATTCCTCCAGGATACTAGAGAGAGAATATAGCCCTTTATCTAAGATTATAAATTAGATTATAATAATTGCACATATGGGATGCAGTTTAAATAGATGCAGCCCCTTCATTTGCCTGACAGTGTTAATAGGGAGTGTTAATGAGGAAAACTGAACCCTATAGAAGAAAGAAGCAAGGTTTCGTGTGAAAATATTGCCTAATGGCCATTTGTGCATGGCTTGTGAAAGTTCTCTCACACTCACATGCCACTAAAAGTATTTATCTTATACAAGATTCTAAAAAGCACCTTTTCCGGAGGGGGGGAGAGGCCTTCATTTGTTGCACATGCAAACCCACGGCAGGATATTATAGAATAAATGAATACATAGTCATTTTTCTCAGCCTTGCAGGGACCGTGTACACACGTGCATGTTTAGGGCAGTGACTGCTTTTGTGAAAATAGGTGTATGAAAAACGGAATATGGGGAGGGTTTGGCAGGACCACAGAGTTAAAGAAAGTTGTTGCTTGCCATCTTCTCAGGCGCGTGTGGACATTACAGTCTCGGTTCAGATGTTGGCACTTGAAGTTCCCTTGGATCGGCCCTGGGTTTGATGTCAGTGGGGAGCTTTCCGTCGCATTCTCCCCCCCCCCGCCCGCCCCATGTCCATCCCCGTCTGGGCTGCTCAGGTTTCAGGCATGACCTGAGCATGCATGTCTGTAGCCGTTTGGAAATGGAAAACTTTTCTTCTGGCCTCCTCCGAAAGTTGGCATGAGGCAGAAGGCGAGGCACAGCAGCTGGGGTGGGCACTGGAGTGGGAAGTCGGCGCTGCCCCCTGGCTGTGGTCTTGGAAAATTATGTGACGTGTCCAGTTGTGCTGCGTCCTTCTGTCATTCCTCAGAAGAAGGAATTTAGGTCCTTCCCATTCTGCAAACCAGATGACAGATTTATGGCAATTCCAATTTGTTGTTGTGATTGTGAAGAGGAGCAGATAATCTTTTGGCCTAACCAGTTCAGGTTGCAACTAGGGGTATAGCCAATGCTTAGCACAGAGGCTCCTCTCTTCAAAATTTTCTGATCAAAAGGCTCTCGTGACATGAAGACCAGGTAGGAGTGGGTGGGGAAAACCTCTTCTATATAATATTTGCCAACAAGAGCAGTCCACCTCCATTATGTATGGTCACTTTGTCTTTCGGCTCAGACAGCATTGTAACTGGGTGGCCAGTGGACAAGAGGGACTGCCCCAGAGTGCCACCGGAAGGCGTGGCTGGTAAACTACTTCGGAGTACTTTACATGCGGAAAATCCTGGAAAGGATTGCCATAAGTCAGCATCCACTTGATGGCTCACAATTAGTAGAAGTAACAACAGTGTTATTACAATGTTCAACTTCTAAAGGAATTTTTTTTTACAACTGTGATGTTTAAAATGTTTAAAAATCACCATAAATCTAAAGAAACATAATGATAGCATGCTTGTAAATTTATCAGTCTCCTTTTAAGAAAAGAGTGTGAGGTGGGGGATGTTTCTATTCTGTTGGGATTGAGGTTCTTTCCTAGAGCGATCGTGGGATACAAGATTCTAAAGACTGAGACAGAGAACTATCTTTGGACAATAACTTAGATATGTGATGTAGGACCAAGAGTGACTATAAAAACAGCCCCTTTGTACCCCAGCATGTGGTGTTATGAGGTAGATTGCTCCAGAACATGGAGTTTCCATGTTACTGGTCCCCAACCTCAATACAGCCAACTCTGATTGGCTGTGATTCTTAGACCCAGCAAGATCTCTCCCTTACCTCCTACTTGGTCCATTTCACTGGAGATGCTGTAAATTGAAACTGGGACTTCACTCTGCAAAGCCCAGGCTCTGCTACTCTGCAAGTGTGCCTTAGTGGTTTGAGTATTGGATTAGGGCTGAGGAGACCTGGGTTCAAATCCTCACTTGGCCATGAAACCCACTGGGAGATCCTGGGCCAATCACGTTCTCTAGTCTGACCTACTTTTCAGGGTTGTTGGGAGGAATGGGGAAGGAGAGCCATGCCCAACTGCCTTGAGCTCAGTGAAGGAATAATAATAAAATAATCATGTGCCATCAAGTCAATTCTGACTTAGGGCAACCCTTCTCAGAATTTTCCAGGTAGCAAATACTCAGAAGTCGTTTCCATTCCCTTCTCATGGGAGTGCCCTGGAACTGTTAGCTTTCAGGCTGGCTCTGCTTGCAGGAGGCCCAGTGGGGAATCAAACTCTCAACCTTTGGCTCCGCAGCCAGATTACTAAATCACTGAGCTATCCAGCTGGAGGAAGGGGAAGATATAAAAACACCTAATAAATAAATGCTCAAATAAATCTGTCCCTCCCCCTCCCCATTAGCTTTTCTTCTTATATTATGGAGCTTATAGCAATGTTGGTGATTCTTACTCTCTTTGTACCCTTCAATGTATTTTGTACCCCAGTAGCTCCTTGTTTAGTGTCCAGGGTAAGGGGAGTGCAAGCACATTCAAATTCCTGCCAGCATATGTACCATACCTTGCATGCTTGGGCCCTGGGAGCAGCTGACTGGCATGTAGCATGCTCAGCCAATGTAGAAGAATGTGAACATGCAAGAAAGAGACACCCAGAGAAAGGGAGGGAGTGGTAAGGGAAGAGGGCTGTTATTAGTCATCTTTTACCCACTTACTCAGATGACCTGTTTTTTATGGTTAAGTTATGCAGGCCAGAGTCCTAATACTAATTAACATATGCATAAGAAAAAGATATATAAGTCATTAAGGAAGCACTGGTTAGATTTGCGATCACATCCTTGATCAGACATATGTACAGGAATGCAACCAGTACACTTCTCCCTTCAACAATGCTGGAGTTAGGGCACCCAGACCTCTGTGTAGTTCAAAATCTATATAACTCTTATGCCCCCCCAAAACTTAACTTCAAAGCATAAACAGTTGCTTAAGATGCACATGCACATAGAGACCACTTCTCTATCGGGGTTCTCTTCCATAGTATTAACAATCCTTTCCATAAAATACTGTGTGTAATGAGCCTTAAATGTCCTTATGACCCCCTGATCTAGAGGCTGAATTAGAGATGTTGTGTCTGGGGGCAAGTAGACCACTTTGACGCCTTCGGTGTTGAACTCATGCCCCTGGTTCTGGATGGCCAGGGGCACAGAATTTATTGAATATCTATTTGTTGAATGTTTGTTTTTTTGTTTATTAGAATATTTATTTATTTATTGAAAAAAATCTGTATAGTGTTCAGACCCATGCAATTCAAGGGAGAAGTGTACCTTAATAATAAGCAACAGGGTGCCACCAAGACTTAAGCAGTTTGCTTTGTGCAAACGTAAGTCAGCAGTCGGATTCTGGTCACTGTGCTTTGAAACACACTAACCTTCTCATCATTTCAGGAACATTATTTTGTTAGGGCCAGTGCTACCATGAAACAGAGACACATGCGTGCTTCAGGCAGCAACAGGAGGGTGGCTGGCAGTATCCAAAGTCAGGAACTGGTACATGAATGAGGAGCAAGACTTTTCAAGATGTTGGCATTTAGGCTCCACCTCAAGACAGGGCAGGGGGCTTTTGGGCCCCAGCTCAGGAGGCAAAATGTCTTGAGACGGTACCAAGAACTGGAAAGGCTAAAGAGAAGGGCAACAGTTGAAGCATCTTTCCTGTGAAACGAGCGAAGTGCAAAATGTTTTATTTTAGAAAAAGATGACATTGTTGTATATGCTGGGAGATGGATCAGAGAAATTGCTGGTGTAACATGGAACTGAAAGGCATGCAAATTGAATCTTTTTCTCTGGACTTTGTTTATTATTTCTAAAGCAGTTCAAGCATTTTTTTAAAGCCATTTTAAAAACAGTTGTAATACTCAGGTTCACTCAAAGAATTGGGCATAGTCAAAGACAAGTAACAACCAGTGTTTTTTCACACTGCACGTGATTAACTGGCTGGGGATGATGGGACAGAATCCAGTACCGGGTTAGGAAAAACTGCCCAAACATATATCTTAGTTTTGGCAGTTTAAAATGTCAGTTTGTATTGGATTAACCAGTATCACTGTAGAAATGTGTGACACTTCAAGCCTCATGGAACAGTTTCATCAAGCAGAATGCAAAAGCTGCATCCTCGTTGCTTTATCAAAATACTTTTGATTCTTTCTCTTTCAGCAGTCCTATTTAGTTCCCTCTGGGTCTTGATAGTTTTATCAGGCGTTGTTGGCAACCATTAAAGCCTGCTTTTCCAGCCGTCAAGAAACAGACTTGCTTTTTTAAAGGGGAGGGGGGAAAGAAATAAAAGCTGGTCTTCTCAAGAGACTCAGTCCTGTGCTTGAAAGAATTCTGATATTTTATTTTAATTTTTAAACTTGCCTTAATATGGATTCATGGGGTACGTCCACAATCCTGGGCATTGCAAGTTGTCTCATTCACAGATTTTGTTGTAAATTCTCTTCTAGGTTGGAAACTTGGGACGAACATTATCAAAGGATTGGCAAGTGATAAGTAAGGAATTCCTGGGGCGGTTCCAGCCTGGATCAAAGTCCTAGAAAGGTAAGAAAGGCTGAACGATGGCCCTGCTTATTCTTGCTTTCATTCTCATTTCAGCAGTACCTCGGTTTACGAACGCCTCGGTTTACGTAATTTTCGGTTTACGAACCAAAATCCATAGAAAATAATGCCCCGGTTTACGTTTTTTTCCTCTTTTTTCCCCGCTGTACGAAAGGGTTTCGCCAGGACGCATTGCGCCTGGAGGTTTCTAGCGCTGCCCCCGTTCCTAGCGCAATCCGCATTTCAGTTTATGAAATTTCCGCATTACGTAACGTTCCGGAGGACGCATTAATTTCGTAAACCGAGGTATGCCTGTACAAGGATTTTAAAATAAGCAATATCAGGCTTGGGCTAATTTAGTTTTTATCAGACTTTTCACCAGGTTAAAGAAATCTTAGCAGTTTAATCGCCTCCCCAGTTTCATTTGTTCATGAAATTTGGATATTGTATTTCATGCCAGTGAAGGAATCATCCTGAATGGCAGCTGGGAGAAGGGGAAAATTTGTCGTAAAATAATAAATGCAAGTGTCATCCAACTTTAGAGGTAACGTTTCTTGGGCCCTAAGAGTGGAGCCCCCGGCTATACAGTCAGAATTTTCCAGCTTTGATTCCTGACATCTCTAGTTCAAAAAGAATCAGGCCCTGGAGACTTGCTGCTGGTCAAAGTAGGCAATATTGAGCTAGATGGATGAATCCTCTGGGCTGGAATGAGGCAGCTTCCTCGCCTCCTTTTCTAAATTCTTGTTCTTATTAATTATATGTATACATGGATATATGTTTGTCTACTTCTTTCTACCTGCATCTTCTACTGTATATATTTTGCTTGAGATAGCGAGGAGCATGTTTTTACATTAATCAAGCTGTTTTTAATGCATCATGCAAACAATACAAACCAAACATTAGAACCTGTTAGAACTGTTTTTGTTTGCTAGTTTTAATATTCAACCTTTTTAATTGTGTAAATTTTTTTTTGCTTTTAATACTGTTTGTTTTAATATTTAATATTATTGAGGAGAAAGGTGGGGGATATAAATATTTCAAATAAACAAATAAATCCTTAGTTTTTGCAACACTGCAGAGCACCAAAGATGTGTTTTTATGAGCAATATTTTTTTGATCTGCTCAGTGCAGTGCAGCTGGTCCTTGGCTTGGACTTCAGATATCCAGGTTCATGTTCCGGCTCAGCCTGGAAACATGGCTTTGAACCAGTTGGCCTCACTCTAACCTATCTGATTAAGTTTTTCTGTGAGGAGGGATGAAGCATCTACAGCCTCCGAATGCCTTGAAGCTAAAATGGGGTAAAAATGAAAAGTGTACAGTATATACTCTGTGTACACATCTGCTAGATTTGTAGCTTTTTGGGTACAGAATTTGGATTTTCACAGGGTGGAGCTTTATCTGGGAACCCAGAGTTTTCACAAGTAGCAACCTATACAATAAGACCCCAACTTAGTGTTCAGGATGTGTTCCAAGAAAATGGAGCACTAGCTTTATCAGTGCTAAATGGGATAATTCAACATTGTGCTGTATGCCAGGAGTTCTGGAGGCCTTCTCTACCTCCATTGTGGAGCAGTTACACAGGGCTCCATGTCCACCAGAAGCCCAGTCTAACTCCTTCAGGTAGATGGATCTCCCATTGAGCACCATAAAATGGCTGCCTGTGTATGTGGGCTATGATGAATCAGCGCTATAAGGGGCCACGTTGTTACTGGCAGGCTCTTGTTTGTCTTATTTCATTCTGCCTTTGTTTGTTTGTTTAAGATGGAGAAGGAGGAAGAAGAAGAAACTCGGGAGATTCTTCTCCCGGACTGGGAAGGCAGCGGTTCTCACGGTATCACCATCAATCAGACAGAAGAAGGTGTTTTTGTGAAACAGGTTGACCACAACTCGCCTGCTGCCAAAACAGGAGTTGTGAAAGAAGGTCAGTGGACTACTGTGTATAGTTTTTGGCACAACTTGGAAATAATAAGTTATAAGCTACCTGCAAGGAGTTACTTTTATTAGTAATGAGAGAGTAATGAAGAGTTACAAGTAACACAGCTACCTATAAGCCATTACTGTTATTGGTAGTCAGGGTGTAAAGAAGTTACATTTCAAAAATAGCGCAAGTTGGGATTACACAATTTTGCTCCTATGTCAGAGTTTTCTAATTCTAAAAGTTGCTCTCATTTGTCATTCTTAGGCATTCTGACAGATTTTTCGCAGTTCACTGCTAAGCTTTTTTGTTTTTAAAGATGAAAAGCAACAAAAAAAATTAGTAAGTTATAGCAAAAGATTGCACAGTATTACTGTTACTTAGCAAAGTAAATCACACTGGAGTAGGCCCATTGAAACAGTGGGGATTTGGGAATTTCCTGTACGAGTGAACTTACCAGCTCTCCATAGGTTCAATGAGCTTACTCCAGTCCCACTTTTACTGTGCTAAGCAACAGGGTTTGAGCTGGTGAATTGCTTCTAAATCCAAAAGCTTGTGTGTTGTATGATGATTTTTAGTGGTCTATAAAAGGTATCACCTATTTTTGCATTTGAATTTTATTTTGTTTGGACCACACAGCTACCCTATACTTCAATGCTTCTAAAAAGCAGCTTTTAAAGCTCTAATATTTGGTCAGAAAAAAACTATACCTTGAAGATTCGTCTGTCCCTATTGTTTGCTAATAGAGGGCATTGTCTTTATAATAACAAAGTCCTGTGACATGTTGAGACTCACACATTTATTGTGACATAACTTCTAAAAGCTATAGCTATTAATGCTGTGGACATTCTGTAGTTCTTCAGGAGTTCAAAAAAATTCAGTAAATGGGCTTGACTGAATTAATCTTTAAAAACAACACTTTCAACTCTCAAAAACATATTTTACGAGAAACTGCATCCTCTGCCTCTCTTCTTCACATCTCTCTCCCCTGTGCTCTAAAAACCTGCTCTGAAGAGCTGAGAACCATGGTATGACACCATGGAAGGCCACTGTAGAAAGGGAAGAAATTCTCAATTTTATTGCTGTTGGATACAAAAGTAGCAACTGGATCATGACCAAGGATGGCTGGTAGTGGAACAGGATGCTGCTATCTGCTGCCCGAGGCAGCCACCTCACACTACTTAACAGTAGGGCTGCCCCTGATCAGTACAAACTGATTTATTTATGGTTTATTTTAAATGTTTTAAAAACATTTAAATAATATTTTAATGTAATAATAAAAAGCAAAGGCCAGGTTTGTTTTATTCTGTCATTTTTCTTGCCATGACTCACATTTGTAGACTATTTTGTTGCCATGGGTTGAAGACCTGTCTATTGCCACTTGCTTTGCAACAGTACTGTGTTCTCATGACTTTTTGCCCTTTGTTTAGCAAATTTGATGACTGCTTTTCAGTACTATAAGCAAAGCAAAGTGTGCTGCTTATATACTGCCTCATAGCTTAAAGCAGTCTCTGGGCAGTTTACAGTTTATTTATGCAGGCTACACATTGCTCCTCACAGCAAGCTGGGTATTCAATTTACCAACCTTGGAAGGCTGCGTCAACTTCGAATCAGCTACCTGAGCTCAATGGGATCGAACACAGATCGTGAGCAGAGTCTTGATTGCAGTACTGCAGTTTAACCACTGTGCCAGAGGACTCTTATAACAAGTTTAATTTGAAAAATTCAAAAAAAATATTTCTCCCTCTCTTTAGAATTGCTCTGTTTGGAAAAAAAAAAGGCGGCAGTTTAAAAAGACTGTGTAGATTTTATGTCTCTCATGCCATCTATTATGTGCAATTTCAGTTCTGAAAAATCAAGATTAATCGTATAAACACAGTCCTCTCATGACATGCCACAAAGAAATCTGTAATTTTAGAGCTATGATTGTGGTTTCACAAGAATGAGATACTGAAATAATTTGATCATTTGGAGTTGACTATAGAATTCCTCCTTGAAATGTTTTCTCTCAATCTGCACGTTTCCCCCCCTGCAATAGACAGCTATTTTCTTACGCTATAATGAGGTACAAAATTTATTTTTGACTTGAAAGACGTGCTTGTCAAATATATACCAGAAATTTAAATAAGCACTAAGAGTTGTCTCGCAGGACTGCAAATTATTATTATTTAATTAAACAAATATGTAATTGATACTTGGATTATGACTCTGGAAATTTGAAACATGAAAGTTAGGAAGAAAGAGCAGAATAAACAAGTTGTTCTCTAAAAGATAACTTTAGATGTGGCACTCTGTAGCGTGAGTGGAAAGAGGTTATTTATTGTAGGCTGTGCCACGTACTAGCAGCCATCTTGCCAAGCGGTTCATGTGGGCGCGAGTCGCACCTCTTGCAAAAGCTTCCAACCTTTGCTACACCGTCTTGTGGGGACTCACGACCCTTTTTAAAAACCTGAACATGTGATGATGTGGTTGCTTCTTTGGGGCCGAAAGCTCTTAATCCAGCCAGCCCAGGTTAAGCAGAATGAATTGAGGCCACCGGTTCTGTTTGCCAAAATTATTAGCCATTTAGTTTACTACTAAGTCTTAGGGAGAGGAACTTAAAAATAGGATTCTGTGCCTCTCGTGCCAAAATAACACGCCTCACCTTAGCCTCATTCAGGGATGTCTTAAAACGTCCAATTATTGGACGATGGGCGGCTCAAAAACTGTGCAGGGAGTGAACTGGGTTCTTAGGCACGTCTGCCTGCCTTCCTGTTTTCGTTGGGCTCCAAGCCCTGTCCGACCCACAACTAGAGACCCCCTAAATTGGGCTCCCCCGGAGAAAGGCCATGCTTGGAAGTTTCCTGTGGGAAAAAGAGGTTGCCATGGTGGTGCTTGTCACATCCTTGGTCCACAGGCTCTGAAAGGGCTCTTTGGGACCTTTATTTTCCCCCAGTGGGGCAGCGGAGGGGCTACCCGGGGCCCCCTGCCTCAGGCGGCCACATGTCTGGGTCCTGCTCCCGCTGACTATGTTGTTCTGAGAATACCACCAGCCCCGGCATAAGCTACCCGAGCATCCTTAAAAGGAGGTGTGGGATAAACATTAGGCTAAATAAAATAAGAACAACATGTGTGAAGGAGGGTGGAATTTTCTCTAGCCCTCCTCTCACCTCTCTGGAAAACTCTTGTCCTGAGGTAATTTGTTCCTCAGTTGTGCTCAATAAACATAGTCGGCCTCAGAGAGGCGAAAAAAGTATCTCTTCCTAGGACATGTTAGTTTAAATGTCTTTTTTAAAAAATGGGATGAGAAGTGGGATTTAAAAACAAAACAAAAATTAATGGAGGGAAAATAGAGACCTCATGGAGGCATTTAATTCTTACTTCCTTTCACTCCATTTGTGTATTGCCTATTAGTGTCTTCTTATTGTATTTGTTTTAAATCCCTTAAATTGTTTTCCATTGCCTTTTATATTGTTTTTATTGTCTCCTACATTGTATTGTTACTTTATTATTCTTTGTATTGTGTTACAGGGACATCGTCAATGTTACAGATGTTATTATATTTAGGGATATATATACAGGTTATAAATAAGCAAATTGACCTGTCAATTGCTGTTAGTCACAATGCTAAATGAAACCTACAATTTCAGGTGTTTGTTTGTTTGTTGATTGATTGATTGATTGGTTGGTTGTTTGGTTGATTGATTGAATGATTGATTTGCATTTTCTGTGTCCGACTTCTGTAGCTGCATGATCTCTGGGTGAGGCACAACAATCAAGCAGCAATGCGTGCATATTTTTTAAAACAACTTAAATTTAGCAGTTGTTAACAGACACAAAAAAGCCTATTCTGCTGAGGGAGGAAAAAGCCACACTGAGCTGGTGCCATAAAATAGATAATGTAGGGGTTAACCAAAACCTGTAGGGCCAAGCTTTCCAAAACTAGCAAGCTACTGCCAGATATATTGGTATATCTCTGAAAACAAGCTGCTGGAGATCAAGCATTGCTTTGTGGGTTTGCAAAAGCATTTTCGTAGTAGAATGGCTGGCTGTAACAACTTCTGCATTTCAGCTGCTGTTTTTCTAAAATGCATACAGGTTGCTGTTTGGTATATCTCTGAAAACAAGCTGATGGAAATCAAGTGTTGTTTTGTGGGTTGCCAAAGCCATCTTGTTGGCTGCCGAAGAGAAACAGGATGAAATAAATGCGGGAACAGGAATATGTAGTCCTCCGGATATTATTGGACTTCAGTTCCCATCTGCCCCAGCCACCATAGCTGATGATGAAAGGTGATGGGAGTTGAGGACCACCAACATTTGAAAACCACATATTCCCCATCCTGGCCTAAGTCATCTCATCTTGCAGGGCTATTTTAATCTTCAGTATTTCCGTGTCTTTCTTTTCCCCAGGGGATCAGATAGTGAGTGCCACAATCTACTTTGACAACCTGCAGTCCGGGGAAGTTACCGAGCTCCTTAAAAATGTAGGCCATCACACAGTGGGCCTTCGGCTACAGAGGAAAGGCGACCGGTCTCCATTGCCAGGACAGTCTTGGTCCCATGATGTGTTTACCCCGAAAAGTCCAGAGGTTGTTCTGGTGAGTTTACAGCAACAAAGGTGTCCTTCCTCGGGTGATATTAGAAAGAAATTGAATGGGATGCTCAAGGAACTTGGAAGGAATGAGACAAACTCAAGCAGTCTTGGGCTTTGACCATAAGGGACACCAGAGGGAATTTTTATTGAAATTAAGATGGCATTCAATGCAGGTCTGTCTCTACCAGTAGGCAAGGGCTTCAAAAAGCAAGACACTGGGGGATGGCCGTTGGCTGTTCCTTCTGAGTGTCCCAACGATGGCACTTTCTTGGAGGACATAATTTTTATGCACCACTCAGCCTAATCCATTAGTCTCTTGTAACTGGCCAACTGTCCTCAGATGTAGTTGAGGACACTCTTCCATCACCAGTACTGGAGTATTCAGTCAGTAATCCAGTCAACTTCTGGATAAGGATTGGGGAAGGGGCAGTGTCCTGTCCTTTATGCAGCAGAATTATTTTAGGGGTGGTCCTGAGTGTTCTGTAGGGGACGTGGTGGCGCTGCGGGTTAAACCGCAGAAGCCTCTGTGCTTGTAAGATCTATAGATTTGCAGCTGTAAGATCGAATCCATGCGACAGAGTGAGCGCCCGTCACTTGTCCCAGCTCCCGCCAACCTAGCGGTTCGAAAGCATGCAAATGCAAGTAGATAAATAGGGACCACCTCGGTGGGAAGGTAACAGCGTTCCGTGTCTAAGTCGCACTGGCCATGTGACCACGGAAGATTGTCTTCGGACAAACGCTGGCTCTATGGCTTGGAGACGGGGATGAGCACCGCCCCCTAGAGTCGAACACGACTGGACAAATTGTCAAGGGGAACCTTTACCTTTACCTTTTACCTGAGTGTTCAATAAGGCAGTTGGAGGCAGGTACTCATAACATTAGTTATGAAAAGAGGACCTGATTCTCATGAAGGTGGTCAACCTGTGCCAAGGTGGTACAATTTGAGATTATTGGCTAGAACTCGTAGAACTGTAATAAAACCAGCCTTTTTTTTCCGGAAAAGGTAGGGTGGAATTTTACTTGTTGACATCATTTTCAATAGGCAGGGGTTTATTTTTAAATTTTGAGGGGTAGGAAGGAAAATTCAAACCCTCAGGCTGAAATGGTGCAGCTGTGATAACAGGTTGGCTACTTCACTGAGAAATGTAGTGTTAGCTGGGCATTTGTGAGGTTGGCCAGGCTGGCACTGCTTGTCCCTTGTCCCAGTGGGACAACAGCCTCATATGGCTGATACTTTGGGGCATCTTCCTCTCTATTGGGAGACAGGGCTGTATGTGCCCCTAGGAATATCTTTTAACCCCTAAACTATCCTGCAACCCTTGGGTGCTGTGAAGGAAACTAACCCAGCACTAGTGGTGAAGTAAAATTGAAACCCCCCAGTTGTTTCTGTACATAAAATGGGGTGAAGGAATCTTATATTTTGCTTCAGGCAGCTAGATGTGTTGGGCCAGTCATACATATTGGGATATTCCATCCTTTTCTACTTCAATTTTTTCCTTTCCTTGAAAACCTGGTGCATCTTCTGTTTTCGATAACTTTCATTTATAGAACAATTCTATGAAATTTTACTCAGAATTATGCCCTGCAGTCTGCTTAACAGACCTTTAATTGTGGGACATCTATGGCAAACCCTTTCAGGGTTTTTAGGTACACAGAAATGGTTTCCCATTCTCTTCTTCTGAGAGTGCTCTGTGACCATAGTGCAGTTTGCCCAAGGCTACACAGACTAGCTTTTCTCCCGGGAATTTCTTGTTGGAAATTAAAAATTCCCAACTCCTGGCTCCAAAGCCAGGTATTCAACTCACTGAGCTATCGAGCCAGGGTTTAGGATTACAAAGAATGTTAAAGATCCCTTTACCACCATTGTTTAGCAAAGGGGTTATAATTTAGCAGTCAAGCATTGTCTTATTGTTAAAAGGTCGTTAGATCAGTTCTTTCTTTTAAAAAGGCCATGTTTTGCTGAACCAAGAGGGCTGCTGCCATTCCAAACAGACCCAATATTTGTCCTTTGTTCTGTTTTTAACGCTTAAATATCCTGCTGCTATGCTGGTTTATATTGTTATCATGCTTCACAAAGGCATACAATGTTTAACATAAGATATAAGCTCCCTTGAAGGCATTGCATATGGCTGAAAGATGCAATATAAGTATTTGAAATAAATAAGTAAACATTGTATGCCTTTTTTAAAAAAAAGCAATAAATTTAAGCAGCAAGTAAAACTACAAAGCAGATCTAATTTTACTGTGATTGCTGTTGTTTGTTCTGTTCAGCATAGATGCTAAATCTGCATTGAGATAATATTTGGCAGTAAGCAGCCATTCCTTTTCTGTTCCAGAGCGGAGACGATGAAGATTACAGACGGATTTATACGACAAAAATTAAGCCTCGCCTTAAATCAGAAGATGGTATGGAAGTGGAACACACAGGAACCCAGAGCAGAACAATCACGGTCACCAAGAGAGTTACTGCTTACACAGTTGATGTCACAGGACCTGAAAGTGTCAAAGAGATTGACATAACCAGTCCAGAGTTTAAAATCAAGATTCCAAAACATGAACATACCCATGTTTCAAAAGCAGAGATTGAAACAGAACCTGGGAAAACTGTCATCAAGATACCACATATGGATTTGTCAGGGAGAACTGCCCAAGTAAGAGACTCCCATGTTGGGAAGAGGGGACCTTCTGAAGTTACATCTTCTGGACCAACTGTTGAATCACCGTCAAAGAAGCTGGAATTTGGCATTCCTGGTATTCGCGTAGATGCTGGTGTTCATGTTACAAGGCCTGAAATAAATGGGAAAACAGGGGATATAGACTTAAAAGCAGGGGTTCCGGCTATCTCAGGTCCTAAAATACAAGGTGATGTGGGAGGGTTGCAAGCGGATTTGTCACTACCATACTCCAAGGGTCCTTCTGTTGGTATTTCAGTCCCCCAAATTCAAGGTGAAAGTAAAGGAAATATCACGTTTCCTTCAATGAAAATGCCTAAATTTGGTATATCAATTCCAGTTTCTGATGTTGAAGTCCCTCAACTTGATACAGCTGCGCCTTCCTTTACAATCAAAAGCTCTGAAATCAAACCGCCGCAAATAGATATAAAAGGACTGAACCTGACAGATGGTGTGAAAATGACCTCTCCAACTTTGGAAGGCCCCAAAGTGGATATCAAAGGGCCAAAAGTGGATTTTGGGGCTCCAGATGTCGGACTTGAAGGGAGTGAAGGAAAAATCAAAATTCCACACATGAAACTTCCTAAGTTTTCTGCATCAAGCCCTGCTGTGGATGTGACTGTTCCAGAAGGGAAAGTTGACATTTCAGGGCCTCAAGTGGGTATACAAGCTCCAGATGTGACTCTTGAAGCACAAATGAAAGGACCCAAATTTGGCAAGCCTGAAATAATTGGTCAGACACCTAAAATTTCTATGTCAGATGTTGATTTAAACCTCAAGGGCCCTAAAGTGAAAGGAGCTGCAGATATTTCGGGGCTAAAGATGGAAAGTGCCTTGAAAGGACCTGGCATGGGCATTAAGGGGCCCAAACTAGATATTGAAGCTCCCAATGTTGACCTCAAAGGTAGTTTGAAAGGTCCAAAAGTCTCAGTGCCTTCCTTGAAAACATCTCCAATAAAAGTAGATATGCCAGATGTGAAGGGGCCAACAGTAAAGGCTGATGTGGATGTTTCTGTGCCAAAGGTAGAAGGTGGTATCAAGGGACCTCAAGTTGATATCACAGCCCCTAAAATGGACATAACTGCACCCAGCTTTGGCATCAAAGGACCTGGAGGGCAACTGAAGGGTCCCCAAATCAAGACTCCACAAATATCCATACCTGACATTGACCTGAACTTGAAAGGTCCCAAAATCAAAGGTGGTATAGGTGATGTATCCATTCCAAAAGTGGAAGGAGAATTAAAAGGCCCAGGGGTTGACATCAAAGGTCCCAAACTGGATGTCAGTGCTCCAGATGTAGAACTTCATGGACCAGAACTCAAAATGCCCAAGATGAAAATGCCTAAATTTGGAGTTCCCGGCTTGAAAGCTGAAGGTCCTGATGTAGATGTCACTCTTCCAAAGGGAAGTGTTGACATTTCAGGTCCAAAGGTGGGCATTGACGCTCCCAGTGTGGGCATCAAAGGTCCAGCAGGACAACTGAAAGGTCCTCATGTCAAGATGCCAGAAGTACATGTCAAGACTCCTCAAATATCCATGCCAGACATCGACCTGAACCTGAAAGGCCCCAAAGTCAAGGGAGACATGGATGTTTCCATTCCAAAAATGGAAGGAGAATTAAAGGGCCCAGCTGTTGACATCAGGGGTCCCAAAATGGACATCAGTGCACCAGATGTCGAACTTCATGGCCCAGAACTCAAGATGCCAAAAATGAAAATGCCCAAATTCAGCATGCCAGGGTTCAAAGCAGATGTTCCTGATGTAGATGTCAGTTTTCCAAAGGGCAACGTTGACATTTCAGGTCCAAAGGTAGACATTGAAGCTCCCAGTGTGGGCATCAAAGGGCCAACAGGACAGCTAAAAGGCCCCCATGTCAAGATACCAGAAGTACATGTCAAGACTCCTCAAATATCCATGCCAGACATCGACCTGAACCTGAAAGGTCCCAGAGTCAAGGGAGACATGGATGTTTCCCTCCCAAAAGTCGAAGGAGGATTAAAGGGCCCAGCTGTTGATTTCAAAGGGCCCAAAATGGACATCAGTGCACCGGATGTCGAACTTCATGGCCCAGAACTCAAGATGCCAAAAATGAAAATGCCCAAATTCAGCATGCCAGGGTTCAAAGCAGATGTTCCTGATGTAGATGTCAGTCTTCCAAAGGGCAGTGTTGACATTTCAGGTCCAAAGGTAGACATTGAAGCTCCCAGTGTGGGCATCAAAGGGCCAACAGGACAGCTAAAAGGCCCCCATGTCAAGATACCAGAAGTACATATCAAGACTCCTCAAATATCCATGCCAGACATCGATCTGAACCTGAAAGGCCCCAAAGTCAAGGGAGACATGGATGTTTCCATTCCAAAAATGGAAGGAGAATTAAAAGGCCCAGCTGTTGACATCAGGGGTCCCAAAATGGACATCAGTGCACCGGATGTCGAACTTCATGGCCCAGAACTCAAGATGCCAAAAATGAAAATGCCCAAATTCAGCATGCCAGGGTTCAAAGCAGATGTTCCTGATGTAGATGTCAGTCTTCCAAAGGGCAACGTTGACATTTCAGGTCCAAAGGTAGACATTGAAGCTCCCAGTGTGGGCATCAAAGGGCCAACAGGACAGCTAAAAGGCCCCCATGTCAAGATACCAGAAGTACATGTCAAGACTCCTCAAATATCCATGCCAGACATCGACCTGAACCTGAAAGGCCCCAAAGTCAAGGGAGACATGGATGTTTCCATTCCAAAAATGGAAGGAGAATTAAAAGGCCCAGCTGTTGACATCAAGGGTCCCAAAATGGACATCAGTGCACCGGATGTCGAACTTCATGGCCCAGAACTCAAGATGCCAAAAATGAAAATGCCCAAATTCAGCATGCCAGGGTTCAAAGCAGATGTTCCTGATGTAGATGTCAGTCTTCCAAAGGGCAGTGTTGACATTTCAGGTCCAAAGGTAGACATTGAAGCTCCCAGTGTGGGCATCAAAGGGCCAACAGGACAGCTAAAAGGCCCCCATGTCAAGATACCAGAAGTACATGTCAAGACTCCTCAAATATCCATGCCAGACATCGACCTGAACCTGAAAGGTCCCAGAGTCAAGGGAGATGTAGATGTTTCCCTCCCAAAAGTCGAAGGAGGATTAAAGGGCCCAGCTGTTGATTTCAGAGGGCCCAAAGTGGACGTCAGTACGCCTGATGTTGAACTTCATGGCCCAGAACTCAAGATGCCAAAAATGAAAATGCCCAAATTCAGCATGCCAGGGTTCAAAGCAGAGGTCCCTAATGTAGATGTCAGTCTTCCAAAGGGCAGTGTTGACATTTCAGGTCCAAAGGTAGACATAGAAGCACCTGGACTGGACATTGAGGGGCCAGAAGGCAAAATTAAAGGTCCAAGGTTCAAAATGCCTGAAATGCATATGAAAACACCTAAAATATCCATGCCAGACATTGATCTGAATCTAAAAGGGCCCAAATTCAAAGGAGATGTGGATGTTTCTAGACCAAAGGTAGGAGGTGAACTTAAAGGTCCTCATGTTGACATTGAAGGTCCTAAATTGGATGTTGATATTCCTGATGTGGAGATGGAAGGTCCTGAAGGAAAAATTAAAGGTTCTAAATTCAAGATGCCCAAGCTAAATATTAAAGGCCCTAAAATCTCCATGCCAGATGTAAACCTGGACCTAAAAGTCCCCAAAATGAAAGGTGAAATGGATGTGACTGTTCCGGAGATTGAGGGTGATTTGAAAGGACCACGTATTGATGTCAAGAGTCCGAAACTTGGTGTGGATCTCCCAGATGTTGATCTTGAAGGTCCAGATGCCAAGTTGAAGATGCCAAAAATGAAGTTACCAAAGTTTGAGATGCCTGGCTTCAAAGGTCCTGATGTTGATGTGAGCCTTCCCAAAGGAGACCTTGAAGTTTCAGGACCAAAACTGGATATTGATATGCCAAATGTAGACATTGAGTGTCCAGAAGGAAAAGTTAAAGGACCTAAATTCAAAATGCCAGAAATGCATTTCAAAACACCCAAAATATCCATGCCCGATATTGATTTGAACTTGAAGGGACCCAAGGTAAAAGGAGATGTTGAAGTTTCTGTCCCAAAATTAGAAGGAGAATTGAAGGGTCCACAAATAGATTTCAAGGCCCCTGCAGTAGATCTGAGTGGCCCTGATGTTGATCTCAAGAGTGAGGGGAAGCTGAAAATGCCAAAATTGAAGATGCCACATTTTAGTGCCATAGGACCCAAAGTTGAAGGCCCCGATGTAGATCTCAGCTTCCCAAAAGGAGATGTAGATTTGGAAGCTCCTGAATTGGATATTGAAGGTCCTGATGCAAAACTGAAAGGTTCAAAATTTAAGATGCCCAAACTAAATATTAAAGCACCTAAAATTTCCATGCCTGATGTAGACTTACATCTCAGAGGCCCTGGAGCAAGAGGAGAAATGGATGTAACTGTTCCAAATATTGAAGGAAATATCAAGGGCCCCAAAGTAGACCTTGAAGCTCCTGATGTTGAAATTGAAGGCCCAGAAGGAAAGTGGAAAGGCCCTAAATTCAAGATGCCTGAAATGAACATCAAGGCTCCAAAGATCTCCATGCCCGACATTGATCTGAACCTGAAAGGCCCTAAACTAAAAGGAGATGTGGATGTCTCCTTGCCAAAGGTTGAAGGTGATTTGAAAGGACCAGACATTGACATCAGAGGTCCTAAACTGGACATTGAGGCGCCAGATGTTGACCTTCATGGGCCAGAAGGAAAACTGAAAATGCCCAAGTTCAAGATGCCCAAGTTTGGAATGCCTGGATTCAAAGGAGAAGGCCCAGATGTGGACGTAAGCCTCCCCAAAGCAGAGCTGGATGTTTCCCTTCCCAAAGTTGACCTTGAAGCGCCCAGCCTGGACGTTGAAGGTCCTGAAGGAAAACTGAAGGGGCCCAGGTTTAAGATGCCCGAAATGCATATCAAAGCTCCAAAGATCTCCATGCCAGATATTGATTTGAACCTGAAGGGCCCTAAACTGAAGGGGGATGTAGACGTTTCAGTTCCAAAGCTGGGAGGTGACCTCAGAGGCCCAGATGTTGATCTCAAGGGTCCTAAAGTGGACATTGAAGCACCTGATGTTGAGATTGAAGGTCCTGATGGAAAGTGGAAAGGCCCCAAGTTCAAGATGCCAGATATGCACTTCAAAGCACCCAAAATCTCCATGCCGGACTTTGATTTGAACTTGAAAGGCCCTAAAGTGAAAGGAGATGTGGATGTTTCTGTGCCAAAGTTGGAAGGTGATCTGAAGGCCCCTGATCTTGATATCAAAGGACCAAAACTAGATGTTGATGTTCCTGATGTTGAGCTTGAAGGTCCAGAGGGAAAGTGGAAAGGGCCTAAATTTAAGATGCCGGACATGCACTTCAAAGCACCTAAAATTTCCATGCCTGATGTGGATTTCAACCTGAAAGGGGCCAAGATGAAAGGAGATGTAGACCTTTCTGCTCCCAGCCTAGAAGGCGATTTTAAAGGACCAGACATTGACATCAGAGGTCCTAAACTGGACATTGAGGCGCCAGATGTTGACCTTCATGGGCCAGAAGGAAAACTGAAAATGCCCAAGTTCAAGATGCCCAAGTTTGGAATGCCTGGGTTCAAAGGAGAAGGCCCAGATGTGGATGTAAGCCTCCCCAAAGCAGAGCTGGATGTTTCCCTTCCCAAAGTTGACCTTGAAGCACCCAGCCTGGACGTTGAAGGTCCTGAAGGAAAACTGAAAGGGCCCAGGTTTAAGATGCCCGAAATGCATATCAAAGCTCCAAAGATCTCCATGCCAGATATTGATTTGAACCTGAAGGGCCCTAAACTGAAGGGGGATGTTGACGTGTCAGTTCCAAAACTGGAAGGTGACTTCAGAGGCCCAGATGTTGATCTCAAGGGTCCTAAAGTGGACATTGAAGCACCTGATGTTGAGATTGAAGGTCCTGATGGAAAGTGGAAAGGCCCCAAGTTCAAGATGCCAGATATGCACTTCAAAGCACCCAAAATCTCCATGCCGGACTTTGATTTGAACTTGAAAGGTCCTAAAGTGAAAGGAGATGTGGATGTTTCTGTGCCAAAGTTGGAAGGTGATCTGAAAGCCCCTGATCTTGATATCAAAGGACCAAAACTAGATGTTGATGTTCCTGATGTTGAGCTTGAAGGTCCAGAGGGAAAGTGGAAAGGGCCTAAATTTAAGATGCCGGACATGCACTTCAAAGCACCCAAAATTTCCATGCCTGATGTGGATTTCAACCTGAAAGGGCCCAAGATGAAAGGAGATGTAGACCTTTCTGCTCCCAGCCTAGAAGGTGATTTGAAAGGACCAGACATTGACATCAGAGGTCCTAAACTGGATATTGAGGCTCCAGATGTTGACCTTCATGGGCCAGAAGGAAAACTGAAAATGCCCAAGTTCAAGATGCCCAAATTTGGAATGCCTGGATTCAAAGGAGAAGGCCCAGATGTGGATGTAAGCCTCCCCAAAGCAGAGCTGGATGTTTCCCTTCCCAAAGTTGACCTTGAAGCACCCAGCCTGGACGTTGAAGGTCCTGAAGGAAAACTGAAAGGGCCCAGGTTTAAGATGCCCGAAATGCATATCAAAGCTCCAAAGATCTCTATGCCAGATATTGATTTGAACCTGAAGGGCCCTAAACTGAAGGGGGATGTTGACGTGTCAGTTCCAAAACTGGAAGGTGACCTCAGAGGCCCAGATGTTGATCTCAAGGGTCCTAAAGTGGACATTGAAGCACCTGATGTTGAGATTGAAGGTCCTGATGGAAAGTGGAAAGGCCCCAAGTTCAAGATGCCAGATATGCACTTCAAAGCACCCAAAATCTCCATGCCGGACTTTGATTTGAACTTGAAAGGCCCTAAAGTGAAAGGAGATGTGGATGTTTCTGTGCCAAAGTTGGAAGGTGATCTGAAGGCCCCTGATCTTGATATCAAAGGACCAAAACTAGATGTTGATGTTCCTGATGTTGAGCTTGAAGGTCCAGAGGGAAAGTGGAAAGGGCCTAAATTTAAGATGCCAGACATGCACTTCAAAGCACCCAAAATTTCCATGCCTGATGTGGATTTCAACCTGAAAGGGCCCAAGATGAAAGGAGATGTAGACCTTTCTGCTCCCAGCCTAGAAGGCGATTTTAAAGGACCAGACATTGACATCAGAGGTCCTAAACTGGACATTGAGGCGCCAGATGTTGACCTTCATGGGCCAGAAGGAAAACTGAAAATGCCCAAGTTCAAGATGCCCAAGTTTGGAATGCCTGGATTCAAAGGAGAAGGCCCAGATGTGGATGTAAGCCTCCCCAAAGCAGAGCTGGATGTTTCCCTTCCCAAAGTTGACCTTGAAGCACCCAGCCTGGACGTTGAAGGTCCTGAAGGAAAACTGAAGGGGCCCAGGTTTAAGATGCCCGAAATGCATATCAAAGCTCCAAAGATCTCCATGCCAGATATTGATTTGAACCTGAAGGGCCCTAAACTGAAGGGGGATGTAGACGTTTCAGTTCCAAAACTGGAAGGTGACCTCAGAGGCCCAGATGTTGATCTCAAGGGTCCTAAAGTGGACATTGAAGCACCTGATGTTGAGATTGAAGGTCCTGATGGAAAGTGGAAAGGCCCCAAGTTCAAGATGCCAGATATGCACTTCAAAGCACCCAAAATCTCCATGCCGGACTTTGATTTGAACTTGAAAGGTCCTAAAGTGAAAGGAGATGTGGATGTTTCTGTGCCAAAGTTGGAAGGTGATCTGAAGGCCCCTGATCTTGATATCAAAGGACCAAAATTAGATGTTGATGTTCCTGATGTTGAGCTTGAAGGTCCAGAGGGAAAGTGGAAAGGGCCTAAATTTAAGATGCCTGAAATGCACATCAAGGCACCCAAGATCTCCATGCCAGATGTTGACTTGAACCTGAAGGGCCCCAAACTGAAAGGAGATGTGGATGTTTCAGTGCCAAAGGTTGAAGGTGATTTGAAAGGACCCAACATTGACATCAGAGGCCCAAAAATGGACATTGACACACCAGACCTTGAGCTTCATGGTCCTGAAGGCAAGCTGAAAATGCCCAAATTTAAAATGCCCAAATTTGGAATGCCTGGTTTCAAAGCAGAAGGCCCTGAACTAGATGTAGATCTTCCAAAGGGGGACATTGAAGTATCTGCTCCAAAGGTAGACATTGAAGGTCCTGAATTTGACATTGAAGGTCCAGAAGGCAAAATTAAAGGTCCTAAGTTCAAGATGCCTGAAATGCACATCAAGGCACCCAAGATCTCCATGCCAGATGTTGACTTGAACCTGAAGGGCCCCAAACTGAAAGGAGATGTGGATGTTTCAGTGCCAAAGGTTGAAGGTGATTTGAAAGGACCCAACATTGACATCAGAGGCCCAAAAGTGGACATTGACACACCAGACCTTGAGCTTCATGGTCCTGAAGGCAAGCTGAAAATGCCCAAATTTAAAATGCCCAAATTTGGAATGCCTGGCTTTAAAGGAGAAGGCCCTTCAGTGGATGTGAACTTACCCAAGGGTGAGGTAGACATTTCTGCTCCCAAATTAGACATTGAAACACCTGATTTGGAAATAGTAGGCCCTGAAGGAAAATTAAAAGGCCCCAAGATTAAGAAGCCTGAAATGCATTTTAATGTCCCCAAAATTTCGATGCCTGATATTGACTTAAATTTGAAAGGTCCAAAATTAAAAGGCGACATAGAAGGTGACATCAAAGGTCCTAATGTTGAACTGAAAGGGCCAGACATTGATGTGGAGGCACCAAAAATAGATATTGAAGCAAAGCCAAAGAAGTCAAGATTTAAGCTTCCCAAATTCAATTTTTCTGGGCCAAAGGTTCATACCCCAGAGGTTGATGTGAAACTTAAGAAACCAGATATTGATGTGTCAGGTCCAAAAATTGACGTTCAAGGTCCAGATGTTGACATTCAGGGAAAAGCAAAAGGTTCTAAATTTAAAATGCCCTCCTTGAACATCTCATCACCAAAAGTTTCAATGCCTGATGTGGAATTAAACTTAAAAGGACCTAAATTAAAAGGAGACCTTGATGTTTCTGCTCCAAGCCTGGAAGGAGATCTTAAAGCTCCTGACATTGAGGTCAAAGGCCCCAAATTCGACATTGATGCTCCAGATGTTGACCTGCATGGACCAGAGGCCAAACTAAAAATGCCCAAGTTTAAGATGCCTAAATTTGGAATTCCAGGAATCAAAGCAGAGGGACCTGAGGTAGATGTAGATCTTCCCAAAGCAGACATTGAACTATCAGGCCCCAAATTGGACATTGAAGCCCCTGACATGGAAGTAGAAGGCCCTGAGGGCAAGATGAAGGGCCCCAAATTTAAAATGCCTGAAATGAATATTAATCTTCCCAAAATGTCAATGCCAGATGTAAACTTAAATTTAAAAGGTCCTAAACTAAAAGGAGGTGTAGATATTTCTACTCCAAAACTGGAAGGTGACCTGAAAGGTCCAAATGTTGAAATCAAGGGTCCAAAAGTAGATGTTGATGTTCCAGATGTTGATATTGAAGGCCCGGAAGGAAAACTGAAGGGGCCCAAATTTAAAATGCCAGACATGCACTTTAAAACCCCTAAAATCTCCATGCCAGATTTCGACATGAATCTAAAAGGCCCTAAAGTAAAAGGAGATGTAGATGTTTCAGTTCCAAAGCTGGGAGGTGACTTGAAAGCTCCAGACGTAGACATCAAAGGCCCAAAATTGGATGTTGATATCCCAGATGTTGATATAGAAGGGCCTGATGGAAAACTCAGAGGCCCCAAGTTCAAGATGCCAGATATGCACTTCAAAGCACCCAAAATCTCCATGCCGGACTTTGATTTGAACTTGAAAGGCCCTAAAGTGAAAGGAGATGTGGATGTTTCTGTGCCAAAGTTGGAAGGTGATCTGAAGGCCCCTGATCTTGATATCAAAGGTCCAAAATTAGATGTTGATGTTCCTGATGTTGAGCTTGAAGGTCCAGAGGGAAAGTGGAAAGGGCCTAAATTTAAGATGCCGGACATGCACTTCAAAGCACCTAAAATTTCCATGCCTGATGTGGATTTCAACCTGAAAGGGCCCAAGATGAAAGGAGATGTAGACCTTTCTGCTCCCAGCCTAGAAGGCGATTTTAAAGGACCAGACATTGACATCAGAGGTCCTAAACTGGACATTGAGGCGCCAGATGTTGACCTTCATGGGCCAGAAGGAAAACTGAAAATGCCCAAGTTCAAGATGCCCAAGTTTGGAATGCCTGGGTTCAAAGGAGAAGGCCCAGATGTGGATGTAAGCCTCCCCAAAGCAGAGCTGGATGTTTCCCTTCCCAAAGTTGACCTTGAAGCACCCAGCCTGGACGTTGAAGGTCCTGAAGGAAAACTGAAAGGGCCCAGGTTTAAGATGCCCGAAATGCATATCAAAGCTCCAAAGATCTCCATGCCAGATATTGATTTGAACCTGAAGGGCCCTAAACTGAAGGGGGATGTTGACGTGTCAGTTCCAAAACTGGAAGGTGACCTCAGAGGCCCAGATGTTGATCTCAAGGGTCCTAAAGTGGACATTGAAGCACCTGATGTTGAGATTGAAGGTCCTGATGGAAAGTGGAAAGGCCCCAAGTTCAAGATGCCAGATATGCACTTCAAAGCACCCAAAATCTCCATGCCGGACTTTGATTTGAACTTGAAAGGCCCTAAAGTGAAAGGAGATGTGGATGTTTCTGTGCCAAAGTTGGAAGGTGATCTGAAAGCCCCTGATCTTGATATCAAAGGACCAAAACTAGATGTTGATGTTCCTGATGTTGAGCTTGAAGGTCCAGAGGGAAAGTGGAAAGGGCCTAAATTTAAGATGCCGGACATGCACTTCAAAGCACCCAAAATTTCCATGCCTGATGTGGATTTCAACCTGAAAGGGCCCAAGATGAAAGGAGATGTAGACCTTTCTGCTCCCAGCCTAGAAGGCGATTTTAAAGGACCAGACATTGACATCAGAGGTCCTAAACTGGACATTGAGGCGCCAGATGTTGACCTTCATGGGCCAGAAGGAAAACTGAAAATGCCCAAGTTCAAGATGCCCAAGTTTGGAATGCCTGGGTTCAAAGGAGAAGGCCCAGATGTGGACGTAAGCCTCCCCAAAGCAGAGCTGGATGTTTCCCTTCCCAAAGTTGACCTTGAAGCACCCAGCCTGGACGTTGAAGGTCCTGAAGGAAAACTGAAAGGGCCCAGGTTTAAGATGCCCGAAATGCATATCAAAGCTCCAAAGATCTCCATGCCAGATATTGATTTGAACCTGAAGGGCCCTAAACTGAAGGGGGATGTAGACATTTCAGTTCCAAAACTGGAAGGTGACCTCAGAGGCCCAGATGTTGATCTCAAGGGTCCTAAAGTAGACATTGAAGCACCTGATGTTGAGATTGAAGGTCCTGATGGAAAGTGGAAAGGCCCCAAGTTCAAGATGCCAGATATGCACTTCAAAGCACCCAAAATCTCCATGCCGGACTTTGATTTGAACTTGAAAGGTCCTAAAGTGAAAGGAGATGTGGATGTTTCTGTGCCAAAGTTGGAAGGTGATCTGAAGGCCCCTGATCTTGATATCAAAGGACCAAAACTAGATGTTGATGTTCCTGATGTTGAGCTTGAAGGTCCAGAGGGAAAGTGGAAAGGGCCTAAATTTAAGATGCCGGACATGCACTTCAAAGCACCCAAAATTTCCATGCCTGATGTGGATTTCAACCTGAAAGGGCCCAAGATGAAAGGAGATGTAGACCTTTCTGTTCCCAGCCTAGAAGGCGATTTTAAAGGACCAGACATTGACATCAGAGGCCCTAAACTGGACATTGAGGCTCCAGATGTTGACCTTCATGGGCCAGAAGGAAAACTGAAAATGCCCAAGTTCAAGATGCCCAAATTTGGAATGCCTGGATTCAAAGGAGAAGGCCCAGATGTGGATGTAAGCCTCCCCAAAGCAGAGCTGGATGTTTCCCTTCCCAAAGTTGACCTTGAAGCACCCAGCCTGGACGTTGAAGGTCCTGAAGGAAAACTGAAGGGGCCCAGGTTTAAGATGCCCGAAATGCATATCAAAGCTCCAAAGATCTCTATGCCAGATATTGATTTGAACCTGAAGGGCCCTAAACTGAAGGGGGATGTAGACGTTTCAGTTCCAAAACTGGAAGGTGACCTCAGAGGCCCAGATGTTGATCTCAAGGGTCCTAAAGTAGACATTGAAGCACCTGATGTTGAGATTGAAGGTCCTGATGGAAAGTGGAAAGGCCCCAAGTTCAAGATGCCAGATATGCACTTCAAAGCACCCAAAATCTCCATGCCGGACTTTGATTTGAACTTGAAAGGCCCTAAAGTGAAAGGAGATGTGGATGTTTCTGTGCCAAAGTTGGAAGGTGATCTGAAGGCCCCTGATCTTGATATCAAAGGACCAAAACTAGATGTTGATGTTCCTGATGTTGAGCTTGAAGGTCCAGAGGGAAAGTGGAAAGGGCCTAAATTTAAGATGCCGGACATGCACTTCAAAGCACCCAAAATTTCCATGCCTGATGTAGATCTTAATCTGAAAGGGCCTCACATGAAAGGGGATGTGAATATTTCTGGACCAAAACTTGAGGGAGATCTGAAACCTACTGAAATTGATATCAAAGGCCCCAAGTTGGACGTGGAAGCTCCTGACGTTGATATTCATGGTCCTGATGGGAAAGTAAAGTTCCCAAATATGAAGCTACCCAAATTTGGCATGCCTGGTTTCAAAGGAGAAGGACCTCATGTGGATGCAAATCTACCCAAAGGAGAATTAGAATTATCAGGCCCAAAAGTCAACATTGAAGGTCCCAACTTGGACATTGAAGGACCAGGAGGAGAGCTGAAGGGTCCTAAGGTCACCATGCCTGAAATGCATTTCAAGACACCAAAAATATCCATGCCAGAGATTGATTTAAATCTAAAGGGACACAAAGTTAAAGGCGACGTTGATGTCTCCATTCCCAAGGGCAACTTAAAAAGCCCAGAGATTGATGTCCAAGTACCAGGAATTGAAGTTAAAGCTCCAGAGATCAACTTGGAATGTCCAGAAGCAAATATTGAAGGGCCAGAAGGAAATGTTAAACTCCCCAAATTTAAGATGCCAAAATTTGGGTTTGGTGGAAAAAGCCCCAAGGCAGATGTGAAATCTCCAACCCTGGATGTCACCCTTCCAGAAGGTGAACTGAATGTTGAATCCCCTGACATTGCCATTTCTGGGAAAGGGAAGAAAAGCAAGTTTAAAATGCCCAAAATCCATATGAGTGGACCGAAAATTAAAGGCAAGAAGCCTGGCTTTGATGTGAGTGGAGAGGTGGATGCAAGTGTGAAATCACCAGATTTGGAAGGAAGTGTCTCTGTCCCTGAAGCAACACTGAAAGGGGATGTTAACATCAAGTCACCCAAGGGAAAATCTGTTTTTGGGAAACTCTCTTTTCCTGATGTTGAGTTTGATATAAAATCACCTATGTTCAAGGCTGATGCTTCTTTGCCTAAGGTGGAAGGAGAAATCAAGACACCAGAAATAGATGTTTCAATGCCAAGTATCAAACCACCAGGTCTTGACGTTACAGTTCCCACCGTAAGTGCCAGTTTGCCTGACGTTAACGTTGGAGGTCCTGACATCAGTCTTAAGAAACCAAAATTCAACCTCTCAGGTGGAAGTGTTGACCTGGCTGGTCCCAAATTGGAAGGAGATCTTAGAGCACCCAGCATCAATGCCAATGTTAGTACTCCTGACATCAGCCTGAAAGGTCCATCAGTGAACTTACCATCTGTTGACCTTTCTGCTCCTTCCATCTCAGCCCCTGATCTTGATGTTAACTTGAGAGGACCAAAGCTAAAAGGTGATGTTGATCTCCCCACAGCAGAACTGCAAGGCCCAGAAGGAAAGCTGAAGTTCCCGAAATTTAGCTTTCCAAAGATTGGGAAACCAGGTGTGAAACTAGAGGGAGCTGATGTGGATTTTCAAGGACAGTTGCCCCCTGCAGGCATCAAGGTGTCAGCCCCAAGTATTGAAGGAGGTGCAAGTGTTCCTGCAGTGGATGTAAGCTTGAAAGGACCAAAATTAGGAGGAGACCTGGGTCTTTCGGGCGATGTTAAAGGTCCAAAGATTGGATTTGGCACACCAGGGGTTGATGTTGGCAGTTTGGAAGGAAAGCTGAAAATGCCCAAGTCCTCAGGCCTCAATGTCAATGTGAATGCACCAGACCTAGATGTGAAAGGGCCGACAGTGAAAATGCCCTCTGGGGGAGGTATTTCTTCACCTGATTTTGATGTGAATCTGAAAGGACCAAAGATTGAAGGAGATCTTGGCATTTCTGGTGGCATTACGTCCCCCAAGGTGGCTGTTGAGGTACCCAGAGTTAACATGGACGGTTCTGGAGTTGGAGTCAAACTTCCTTGCATGAAACTTCCTCAGTTTGGCATCTCTGCCCCTCAAGGTGAAGGAATGAGTATTTCAGGACCGCAGATCAAAGGACCTGAAGTGGATTTCAGAGGGCCTAACATTTCTTCCCCAGACTTTGATTTGAATGTGAAAGGACCAAGTTTGAAAGGAGATGCTCATATTGCTGGTGACATGAAAGGTCAGCAAATTAGAGTGGTAGCCCCAGGTGTGAAAATGTCTGGCATGGGCCTGGATGCAGCTGCTCCTGGTGTTGGTTTGAAAGGGCCTTCACTCAGTGCATCAGCTCCAAAAGTTTCTGGAACAGACTTTGATGTCAGTTTGAAAGGGCCTAAAATCAAAGGTCTTGATATTTCTGGAGATGTCAAAACTCCAGAGCTAAGTGCTAACATTGAAGGCGGAGGAAGCTTTCAGGTTTCTGGACCAAAAATAGGGGGTGATCTCAAAGGTCCTAAGTTGGAAATCAAAGGTCCTTCTGTTGGAGTGAATGTTCCACAAGAAAGCCCATATGGGAAAGTGTCATTCCCCAAAATGAAAATACCCAAGTTTGTGGTTTCAGGGCAAGAGCTAACTGGGAGGGAAGTTGGAGTTGATGTCGAGTTCCCTCAAGCACCACAAGCGAGCCTCCATGGTGGGACCGTAAATGTTGAACTGGAAGAGCCTGATATTAAACTTAAGAAATCTAAAATAAAAATGCCAAAGTTTGCTTTCTCAAAACCTAAAGTCAAAGGCAGTGTTGGTTCCCCTGAAGTCTCAGCATCAGTTTCGGGAGGTGAAGGTGAGCTAAAGGCAAGTCTAGGTTCCTTGGAAGGGGATGTGGATGTAGGTGAAGGGTCTGCCTCTCCCAAGGGGATGTTCTCCTTCTTTAAGACCAAAAAGTCACGGCACCGTTCATCATCCTTCAGTGATGAGCATTCATCCCATTCAACGCCAACCGGCACGCTGGAGCATGAGGGAGACAAGGGCAAGCATGCCAAACTTAAATTTGGTACCTTTGGTGGGATAGGGTCAAAAACTAAAGGTTCCTATGAGGTAACAGGAAGTGATGATGAATCAGGGAAGATGCAGGGAAGTGGGGTGTTACTAGCATCCAAGTCCCGTCTGTCATCCTCCTCGAGTAATGACAGTGGGATTAAAGCTGGCTTACGAATGCCAGCAGTAGAGTTGACTGTAGCGAAAAAGAAAGAATAAAATGGAGAATTCTCATGTACATAGCATCTCTGTATATATATCTCTCTACTCTGTGTGTATATAAATTTTCTAGCTCAAAATGCTCAGCAATAAAACAGGCGATGCCCTGTGGAACAGTAGGCCTTAACCATAAAACAACTACTGTTTGACTGTGATCGGGGAAGCGTCCACCAACATGATTCTGTCTTCACTAGATATATATATCCGACAGAAGCTGGTACAGTTGGGGTAAGGTCCCAAACTGGGGCATGACAAGGCTAGATGCCTATTAATATGTAGAATGCACCGTCTTGTTTCCCACAGGGTGGCTGTAAGAACTGTTGTGCCAAATGTTTAAAAAAACAACAGCGCATACTCACCAGAAAGTTGCTTTCCTAACTCACCTGTATCATTCTGAATGATTCATAAGTATCATTTGTACTGGGGCTATTGCTGAGAGAGGAGCCGTTGTATTGATTATCAGTGCAAGAGGAAGTATGGAATTATGTGATATTTAAAGCTGTGCCATAAGGAAGACGGGTGTACAGTTACTTGGACGTATTTTGGAAGTTTTCTCTTTTGTTCGGGCTTTGGGTTTGCGCTTTTTTACGCTGAGAGCTTTAGGTTTACTTCAGCAAGCTTTTTAAAAATATATATAAATATAATTTTCAATTTTGATGAATATCTTCAGTGTTGATCTATGAAAATGTGTCCATTTTAGCTACTTTTCCTGCTTTTATCTGCAAGGGGGATTAAAATTGCTCTCATTGAAAAAGTAGATTATTAAAAAGGAAAGACACTGTAAAAAATATATAGATACAACTGAGATATGCCAGAATGGAAGGTTCACAATAGGTCTTGCTTACATTGCCTCAGAAAAGACAGACTTTGAATTAGTTCACTAATGGACAGAAAACAATTTAATAAATTTAATAAATAAATTAAATATATATATAAGTTTTGCTTGGTTAAAGAACATTACCCTTAAATAAACTGAAAATGTTTTTATATTTGTGGCATCATCTTAGTTGTATCCATATATTATTTTTGTACAATGAGACAAAAGGTCTCTTAGCCGTGGAGCAAAAAAAAATGTTTGGATAATAACTTTATTCCCTCCTGTCCCACAGATGCTATTTGTTAATTTTTTTTTTAACAAATGTATCTTAGTTTTAAATAAAACAAAACCATACAAAAAAAATCCTTTCAGCACTTTAATGGCAAATTAATTGAGAATGTACGGAGAATGACCTTGTAAAATGCAAATAAACTGTTTATTAACCTTTTTGTCTGCAGCATTTTTTCCTCTGCAAGACTCTATCCACCCCTTCTTTTTCAGCAAAGTCATATATATGTATTGTTCTGTAAATATAATTTAAGCTGACAAATTAATACAACAATAGCCAGAAATACTATTATTCAAATCCCTATTTGGCCATGGTAACTCACAGGTGAGGCAGAGGCAAGACAGTGCTAAAAAACCACTTCTTCAACATCTCACAAACCCCAAAACCATGTTAGGGCCAACATAATCAGAAGCAACCTGAAAGGCACATTGCCCACAAGAACAAAAGTCAACTCGGTGTAATAAACATGAAAGTGGAGAAAATATTTTTCCTTGAAATTGCAGTCCATCTTGAAGCTACTTTAGCAAATGCGCTATGTTCTTGGGGTTTTGTACTCTGAACAACAGCCTTCCGGCAAAGGATCATACTCGGGAGATTCCTCTTAGGGTCTTGCTACAGTGAAGTGCAAATACAATTCTCTATGAATCTGGAAAACCAAGCTGGAGCTATTTATTTAAAATACTTTTATGTTGCCTTTCTCCTAAAGGATCCGAAGATCTTCAGAGTCAAGGCACACCTAGATAAGCTTTAAAAAGCATAAAGATGACCCACCTCCCTGGTGGACCATATATATTTTCTACCACAGGGAATGGTGCAGGAGCCCAGTTTAGCAATTCTTGATAACCAGGGTGAAACAGGCCTGAAATCCCACATCCTTGATGGGAGAAATAGATATACAGTGCCAGTAAGCACAGATATATCACACTTCTGATATTCTGCAGGATACAAATATGTTAAAATCTACTTCATTGTTGAGATGCTGCTCTCTTGGGTTTACACAAACCAGAACAATTTACTGTTCAGCACCTTCCAGTTCTATGATAGATCATGAAGACTAAAAGCAGAAATGAATTCCCTCACCCAAGGAAAAGTAAGAGCAGTATCTAAAGAATGGTTTAAAAAAATTGAATGTTTAAAAAAAGTGTAGAAAATGGTTTACATTCATGACCATTTTATTGGCTTTAATTTGTGTTTTGATATCCTGCAAATCCTCATTCGTGACATTTAGAACCCTGAGTTTTGGGTGTAAATGGGCTTGTTTTGCAATTTTGTGCAAAAATGTGTGTGTGTGTGACAAGCAAACCTAACAAAAGCAGGTTTCTTTCCCCTTCTAGTCATGTGAATGGGAACAGCCCCCAGTAATAAAAAGTCACATCCCAACATGACTAAGTCATGAAATGGTGCTAACACAAAGAGCCTCCCAATGGACTTAAGGCACGGCTAAGAATATGCACCTATGCCAACCTGGCAACTGTGATGGGCCACAACTCCCCTAACCCACACACAATACAGCACTGAATGGCCCTCCTTTACACAGAAAGATGGAGAGGCCACCCATTTCCATTCATGAGAAGGATGATATAAACATGACAACTGGAATTTGTTATGGGAAAAGAACGGAGGTAGAACCGTGCCTGGAGATGCTGAACAACCTGGTGATAACTACTGCACGAGTGGTGGTGCTCCCAGGTGTCAAGTGTTCTCACTCCTACAGGAGAGGTCAAAGACAAACCTGGAATCTGCACCTGTAAGGCAGACATTCTGGCACAGAGCCTTTCGTACCTTCAGGTCCGGAAGGATTTAAGATGGAATGGGTGAGATCTGGGAATCCATTGAATTTTGGCACTTAAAACTCCCTGAGACCAAACAGATCCACCCCATAGTAAGAACAGGCCTACCGGCTAGAGCTGATGGGAGGAGTGGGACTTTGTGAACACCTGGGGAGGGACCCTTTCCCCAAACCAAGCCTGCTTGCCTGCTTTATTTATTCATAGTCTTTGTTTATCACCCCCTTATCTACCAACCACAACTCCCCAGGTAACATATAAATAATTCAGACAAACTTTAAAAAAAAACATTCAAAACAAAAGCATTCAAACCCCAGATTTAAAGCAGTTACAAAGCAGACCCCAAACGTGATCAAAAGCCAGATTAAAGACCACCACCATACTAGCAACCAAAAGTTATTTGGAAGAATCCAGTTTTAGCCTTCCAGTGGATGAGACTTCCACAGCTTTTGTGGTGGTGGTCGTGGTGCTGAGAAAGCCCTGGCTTCCATATTCACCAATTGTGCCTCTTTATTTATTTAACTTATATGCCGCCCACACTACCCAAAGGTCTCTGGGCGGCTTGAGAGGGTAGAAAATGTAACCGGAACTTTGTTGAGAATCTCAAGCTCTGGGTGGCTACATAGGCCTCAGCAGCTAGTCTCTAAGTGAGGGGCAGGCAATGCAGAGCCTCTTGAGATGTTCTTGAGACTACAATTCCCATTGTGCATGGCCCAGCATACTGACAGTGACAGCTGATGGGAGCTGTATTCCTAAATCATCTAGAATACTATATCTACCCACCCGCAGTTTGCAGGAGAACTGAATAATCTCCAACAACCAGGCACACTGTACTAACAAAACAGAATGCACATATTGAGACAATAAATGGATCCATCACACAAAGGCAACGTGTGGTATATGGCACACATACATGCATGCCCACTCTCTCTGTTGGTTTTCTTTGCAGTCTGATGTGTGTCTGCAGGGAGTCAGCAACCTGCAGCCTATGGGCCTAATTCAGCCTGCTGAGTGTTTGGAAGTGCACCTCCCTGAATCCCAGCCCCCAACGGAGGTGGAGAATTTCCACACTATACCAAAGCAAGCAAAGCAGCACATGCAAGGTTCTCACCGTTATCTCTGATCAGTGATCTGAGATTCCACAACCCTGGGATCTCGAATTAGAGGTCTAGCACTCTGACCCTCTTTCTGCACAGAGATGGAGAAAAGGAGGTCAGTGAAGTAACTTCCCCAAGGAAGAGAGGGCTGGGATTCAGCCACTGTGATGTGGCCCAGCTTCAGGGATGATTTCCACACTCCCAGATCACTGCAGTTCTCCAGCTTTGATCCACATCAGGAGCTGGGGATCTCCAGAGCAACCCATGTCATTTCCTGGATCTTGGAGAAGGGCAGCTATGACCACTCATCCACCCCATTTTTTTCTTCTTACAAAAATACATTGTTTAAAATCCTAAAGTTCCCTCCTGCACTCTAGTGGCCAAAAATATATGTATGTTTTAAAAAGTAAGAATGAGAAATTGGGACCTCCAGAACAGGACAAAACTCCCCACTAGTGGGAACTTTTTCGGCCAAACACTTTTTTTTCCTCATCAAAAATTAAATTTCGATGAGTTTGTGGTTGTTTTTGTTCTCGTGATGATGGTGGGGGAAGTGGCTGATGCACATTTAAACAGTACCTGTATGAAAAGGTACACTCTCCTCTCCCAACCTTATTTCGCCAGCCACAGCTTGGCTGTGTAAGGGGAGAAACCCACAGCCATAAAAGCAGAAGGAGAGAGAGTTCCCAGGAATACTATGCTCCCCCCCCCCCCCCGGGTCCTCCACACTCTTTGCCCAAGTCAACTGCAGATCTTCTCCGAGAACTCTAGAAGAGTAACTTTCTCCCGCTTCCCTTCCACAAGCAGGCAGGCCGGCCTGGCCCTCAGCGGGCTGCAGTCCTTGAAGGAGCTCTTCTGGAAGACGACACTGCCTTCTGTCACAGCCAGCCCATGTGCCTGGCACAGTTCCGTGGCCTCCTCGAGATCATCCGTGGCTAGCAGCTGGGCCAGACGAGACAAAGGGTAACGGCAGTTCCGGGCACTGAACCCAGAGCTGAAGATCATTAGGGCCAAGCGACGGGCACTGCCCAGATGCTGATAGAGGGCACAGCTGGGCAAATAGGGCAGTGCCCGAGCCAGGCGGAAGAAGCGGGCAAAATTGCGCTCCAGGAAAGCCCAGTTGATTGCCAGGGCCGTGCAGACTTCAGGGGAGGTTCGGACTTCCTCCGGGAGCTGAAGGGTCTGCCAGAGAGCTTCTGTTGAGCCTGTCAGGAGAAAGGTGTGGGGAAAAGGAAGGAGAGGAAACAGAAGGTCACAATGGCCAAGAGCAGCAAACGAGGTCCATCATTATGGTCTGGACGGTGGCCCAGACTCATCCTTTCTATCCCCTCCAGTGGTATATTGGAAACATGGCCCACAGGGTCAAAGCCCCACAGACTTTCTCAGCACCCATGGCTACGACATCATCCACCCACCCCCCTTTCAGCTTCCCTCATCCTTTGGATCTTAGTGGCAATCCTCACAGTTCCTGGAAAAGACATGGATGTTACCAACAACATAGTAACTGCCACAAGCTATCTCTCTTGTAAGGCACAGTATTGGAGGGAGGCTTGGTCTTGAATGGGCAACGAAGAGCTACTGACCTTGTCAAAGACCTGTTCTTATTTTGCTTATTAGTTGCCTGCACTTCTGGCCTCTCTTTATAGTGCAATAGCAGTTACAGAGAACTGTTGCAATGATCCTCTGCGTGTCCAAATTTACCACTGCAACACGGTCAAAGTTTCTAATCTCTGACTAGTGAACGAGGCTGTGACTTAAACCAGATAAGATCCAACACCTGGTAACACCCATTTCTTTATATGCAACATCTCTCTTCCTTTACTTTTTGTGATAGCACAGAATCATGGACTCATAGAGTAAGTGAGGGGGAAGAGGGCCCATTAGGCGATCAAGGCCAACCCCTGCTCAAGGCAGGAATCCAAATGAAAGCAGATCTGGTTGTCCATTTTTCTCTTAAATGCCTCCAGCGTTGGAGCGCTCAACACCTGCAGAGGTTATTGGTTCCATCATCGTACTGCTCTAACAGTTAAGAAGTTTTTTCCTGATATTCAGCCTAAATCTGGCTTCCTGTAGTTTGAGCCCATTATTATGTGTCCTGCACTCTGGGATGATTGAGAACAGATCCTGCTCCTTTGCTGTATGACTACTCTTCAAGTCTTTGAAAAGTGCTATATCTCCCCTCAGTCTTCTTTTCTCAAGGCTAAATATGCCCAATTCTTTCTGTCTTTCCTCATAGGGCTTGGTTTCCAGTCCCCTGATCATCCCTGTTGCCCTCCTCTGAACTTGCTCCAATTTGTCAGCATCCTTCTTGCAGTGCGGTGTCCAGAACTGGATACAGTACTCAAGATGAGGCCTAACTAGTGCCCAATAAAGAACTAGTACCCCAGAGGATTTGGAGACTATACTGTAAATGCAGCCTAAAATAGTATTGGCCATTTTTGTAGCCACATCACACTGTTGGCTCATATTCAGCTTGTGGTTGACAACGATTCCAAGATCCTTTTCACTTTTACTATTGCTGAGCTAGGTATCCCAGCCTTCTCTTACACCTGCTTACTTTTTACCTCTTGCCTGAACATGTCTCAAAAAGCTGCAGGGGTTGGTTGGCCTAAAAGTACCACCTTAGTATTAATTTTGTTTTGTGCCAACATCACTGTCTCCGTATCTGTGAAGATTCTCAGTCCTCCAGGTGTGGTTATCTGGAAGTTGAGTCATGGCAACTGGACTTCTTTCTTATTAGGCTGAAACGCTACTCCTCCAAGTAGCTTCTTCAGTCTGAGAAGAGTTGGGAGGAGATCCCTGATATATTCTGTTAAAAGACCACTACTGTTAACAACTGTTCTCGGAGAAGGACTGCAGAAGTGGGATTATCCCTCACCCCAGTCCTTTGTCCATCTAACCAGCCTATTCAGACCAGGGGAAGTGAAACCAACCTGGAGGACAGATCAGGGGTCTCCTACCAACTCTCCTCAGACTGAAGGAGCTACTTGGATGAGTAGCAAAACATTTCAGCCTAACAAGAAAGAAGTCCAATGGATCCAAATTTACGAAAAATCATTTGGGACTTCAAAGTCTCGAGGTGTAGCAATAGGTGTAGCAATATTAATATCAAAAAAGTGTGAATTTCAAATAGAGAAAATAGAAAAAGATACTCAAGGCAGATATTTGATAATGCAAGGTAAAATAAGAGGTGAGGAGATTACGCTTGTAAATGTGTATGCACCTAATGAGAGACAAGAGGAATTTTTTGAAAATATATTGAGAAGGCTGGATAAATTGAGGAAAGGTTCAGTGATATTAGCAGGAGATTTTAATATGGTAATGGATTTGAAGAAAGATAAATGAAAGTTGCGAAATGGGGAAGGGAAAATGAAAACTACAATATTAAACAGATTAATAAAACAGATCTGAAAAACGTATGGGGAGAGTTAAAAGGTGAAGAAAGAAGATTCTCTTTTCACTCACAGGTGCATAATACATATTCAAGAATAGATTATATATTTGTATCTAAAGATTTGCTGCCTAGGGTAAATGATACAGTTATTGAAGTCATACAAATTTCGGATCATGCCAGAGTGAATATGGAGTTGATGCTTAAATGTGATTATAAGGAGGTAAACAGGTGGAGAATTGATACAAATATATTTAGGTATCCAAACCTGATTGAAAAATTTCAAAAAGATTTAGAAGAGACGTGGGAAATAAATGAGAAGGGAGGAGGTCAATCTAAGGTAATATGGGACGCAATGAAATCTGTGGCAAGAGGGTACGCATGCAAGATGTCGTATACGCTTAAGAAAAACCAGGGGAAAAGAATACGGGATTTGGAAGATAATATAAAGGAATTAGAAAAAATAGTTATAAATACTAGAGATAAAAAAGCAATAATAGAATTACAAGCAAAGAGGAAGGAATTGGAAAGAATTCATTTGGAAAAGGTACAAAGAAATTTAATTTACTTAAAAAGAATTTTTTTTGAATATAGTAATAAGAATTCTAAGTTACTAGCTAAAACGTCTTCTATAAAAAAGAATAAAAGTAATATAGGTGTAATACAAGATATGAATGGAAAAAGATGTAATAAAATGAAGGAGAAATTGGAAACTTTTCAAACATTTTATAAAACCTTATATACTAGTAAAAACCTTTCCATAATAAAAATTGAAGAGTATATAAAAAATAATTTTAATAAGAAATTGTCAGATGATGATAAAAACAAAATGGAACAGTTGATTACGGATAAAGGAATAGAGGATATTATAAATAATTTAAAGGCAGGAAAGACCCCTGGAACAGATGGATTAGGTCCAGAGTATTATAAGGTATTTAAAAAGATTCTTATACCAAAATTAAAAGAGTTATTTAATAAGATATCAATGGGAGAAGAAATCCCACTATCATGGAGAGAATCACTCATTGTTTTAATACTGAAACCAGATAAAGATCCTACAAATATGGAAGCATATTGACCCATATCACTGATAAATCAAGATGCTAAGATATTCACGGCAATAATGGCAAAGAGACTGAATAGTTTTATGGGGAAATATATTGAAAAAGATCAAAATGGATTTATATCAGGTAGGCAAATGTCAGATTTAATGAGAAGGGTACTTAACTTAACGCACCTAGCTAAAGAAACTAATTCTAAAGCCGGAGTAATATCGTTAGATATATTTAAAGCATTTGATTCAGTGGAATGGGATTCGTTAAAGATATTAATTAATTATTTAGGGTTTGGACCTATTTTTAGGCAGATAATCCACCAACTTTATTCACAGAATACAGCCAGAGTTATAGTTAATGATGGTATAACTGAGACAATATACCTAGACCGAGGTACAAGACAAGGTTGCCCCTTATCTCCAGTACTATTTACAATGATAATTGAATTATTGGCACAGATAATTAGAGATGATAAACAGATTAGAGGGATAGATAACAAAGAAAATGGTAAGATAAATTTGTTTGCTGATGATACATTATTAATAGTTAAAAATCCAGTTGAAACAATTGAAAGGCTTAAACTACATTTGAAGGAATTTGAGAGTATAACAGGGTTAAAGGTAAATTGGGGAAAGTCAGAATGTTTATTGTTAAATCACTCGGATGAGGAGAAAAGAAAAATGAAAATAATATTTGAAGGTAAAATCGGAAATGTTATGAAATATTTAGGGATTAATATTACTTGGAATTTACAAGAAATAATTAAAATAAATTTGGATAGACTAAAAACAGAGATAAACGGAAGGATAAAAGAATATCAGAAATTAAAGATTTCATGGTTTGGTAGAGTGGCATTATGTAAAATGAAAATAATTCCTAAATTGAATTTTATATTCTGGATGCTTCCTATAAAGATTACAGAAAAACAACTGAAAGAATGGCAGATAATGATAAATTGTTATTGTAATGGAAATAAACGAGTGAGGATTAATAAAAAATTATGGTATGTTACACAAAAAATGGGAGGTCTTGGATTACCTAATATAAAATTATATTATATAGCAAATCAGTTTAGACATATCCCAGATATAATTAAAGGTAATAAAAATTTAATCTGGACAGAAATAGAAATGGAGGGTAAAGAAGAAAGAGTGGAGGGTATATTGTTTAAAGAAAAAATTAGAGAAGAGATTAAAAAGATTAATAATCCTTTCCTTAAAAATATGTTAGAAAATTGGAAAAAGTTTAGAGATTTATTGAGTCCACCAATTTCCCCTTTATCTCAGGTGGTGGAGTTAAGGAATTTTCCGGAAAATCTAAAAAACTTTAAGAATATATTAAAAAGTAAAGAGATAAATAGGTTAAAAGATTGGAGGGAGGAGATAAGAGTTAAAGAAGATATAAAAAAGGTATTAGGAGGAGAGGGGATCTCATGGTTAAATATAATTCAATTAGAAAGGTGGACAAATGAATGGAATACTAAAGAAGGGAAAGGTAGAAAAATGACAAAATTTGAAGAGATTATAGAAAAAAGATTGAAATCAGAGGAAAAGACAGAAAGAAAAGGAACTGTACGCCAAATATATAAACTATTAACGCAAGCTGAACAGGGTACACAAGGATTAAAAATGCAATGGCAATATGATTTGGATAAAGAAGTAATAGGTGAAGAATGGGATAAAATATGGGATCAAAGAATTATGAAGAACATGTCTGTAAGGATAAAAGAAAGTTGTTATAAAGTAATATGGAGGTGGTATTTAACGCCAGTTAAAATGAATATAATAGATAAAAGTGTGTCAACATTATGTTGGAGGTGTAAAAAAGAGAAGGGGACGTATTTACATATGTGGTGGTTATGTGAAATAAGAAAGAATGGAATCAAATCTTTAAAGAAATATCTGAAATAACTGGATTGAATATTCAAATGTCTCCGTTAACTGCCTTATTGAATGTGATTAAGAAGGATCAATTGTTGAATGAAAATAAGGATTTAATAGTAATAATGATTACGGCAGCAAGATTAATTTTCGCAAGAAACTGGAAAAAATGATAATCAATTTAGTTTAGAGGAATGGTACAGAGAACTATGGGATAGGGCCATTAATAATAAACTGACATGTGATATGAAAACAAGAAGAGGCCCATTGAAAAATAATGATTTTAAGAAAACATGGGAGTGTATTTTTGGAATATGTATTTCGGAGAGGGAAGGGGGTATACACCGAGGGAAGAAACAATGAAGTTTTGGAGAGAAAAATGGATTGAATGAAGTTTAATGCTAGTCCTGAAGAAGGTGACGGGGGCACTTGTGAAATTGTATTTTATTGTTTTTTATATAGTTCTTTGGGGTGGTAGTAGGTTTATGACATTTTAAGGCATTTCTAGACCGGGCGGCGAGTGAAGGACCACCCCAAGGCGGGCAGGCTCCCCTGTGAGTTTCCCCCTCGGCCACCTCCGAGCCAGGGTCTGGCCCCGAGGGCGCTGCTGGCTGACCCTCCTGCAGGGAGCATGGGACCTGGAGTCCTCTCACCCAGGTGATACAGCAGGAAGAGGGCTTGGAAGCCCGGCTGGCTGGGCAAGCGGGGCCCCTCGGGGTGGCGGTAGGCGCGGCGCAGGGCGGCGAAGGTCTCCTGGACGTGGCCGCGGTGCAGGTGGGCGTCGAAGCCGGCGGCGGCCTGGCGGTGCCCGGCCTGCAGCAGGTAGAGCAGGGCCCGCTCCAGGAGGGCGGCGGCCGGGCGGCCGGAGAGGCGCTGCACCGTCAGGTCGAGGCGGACGGCGCGCAGCCGGTCGGCCACGAAGGCGCCGCGCTCCGACGCCGAGACCGGGCCCGAGGCGGCGGCGGCGGGGGCGCCCTCCTCGCCCTCCTCCTCGGCCAGGCCCAGCAGGTGGCGGACGGTGGCCAGCAGGACGGCCGGCGGGCGGAGCTCCGCGGGCTGCGGCGGGGGCTTCCCGGCGGCCGGCCGCGAGTACTCCTTCACGGCCCGGCCCGGGTCCGGCTGCCCCGGCGGCGGGGGCCCCAGCTCCAAGCGGTGCAGGCGGCCTTGGCGGCTCCGGCGGGCGAACTCGGCGGGCGGGCACATGCACGGGCAAGTGCCCACCGGCGCCTCGACGGCTGCCTGCCTCCCGCCCTCCAGGGCTTCTTCGGGAGGCGGCGGCCGGGAGCGCGGAGGGGCCCCGCGCCACTCGCCCGCCCTCCTTCCCTGCCGCCCGGCGGCGGAGCTCCGCATGGAGAGGCCGGGCTGGAGGGGCTCCGGAGACCCCGAAAGCGGCCGGGCCCGAGCGCTCCGCATGGCGGGGCCGGGCCGTTCCCATCAGCCCCGGCTGAGGCATCATGGGAGTTGAAGTCCAAGAGTCGCAAAGGGAAGGCTGCTGGCAGGAAGGACCCTTCCTCGCTGGATGGAAGCCCAGTAGGAAAAGAGGAGCGCCCAACGTTAGAGGGCTGGACTCCGGAAAGAAACCACGGCGAGGCCACAGCAAGCCTGGCAGCCGCAGAAGCTCGGGGAGGTCATCCAAAAAAGTGACGTTCCACGTTCGGATTAATTCATTGATTTGCCTTCGGCCAGGAGCGACGACAGGGCAAATGAGAAAGAACAAATCCACGGCAGTCGGTGGCGGTTCAAGAGAGAGAAGGGGGGGGGTGCAGTGTTAAAGAAGGGAAGATGCCCCCCCCCCGGTTGACTTGCATGGAAGAGCTGTTTTAAGCATATTGTGAGGGTTCGATGTTATGAGATCGGAATCCTCCCCTCTTATCCAGAACTTCACCCGACAATCGTTTGCATGGATAACTGTGGAACATTTATTTTCGTACTAGCAAATAAACCATTGTCCTGAACTGGTACAAAGTCTCTTGTCTCCTTCCTCCAACGGGGGCTTGCAACTCTCCTCAAACGAAGGGGCGGCCGTGGCTGGAATCCCAGGGGGGCTGGAGGCGTCCATCCCTTCCACGTTGCGCCCCCTCCGTCCAGGAGGCGTCTCCGAGGAGGACGTCTTCCCACCTGGGTCCTCTCCCGGGTTCCAGACCTTCTCCAGGCCTCCACCTTCCTCGCCTCCTCCTGGACTCGCCATTCAGTTCTTTCACGTCTGTCTTCCTCTCCACTCTCTAGCTTCAGCTCCCCCCCCCCCCCAAATAAGAGGGTCTGAGAGGGATCCCTGGCCTTCTCCTGTGCTCTGCCTCTTCTCTGGGTACCCTTAGTCTCTCCCACCTCCGGGTCCACGGATCTTGCAGCCAGAGATCCAGACCCATTCCCAGCCTGGAGGGAATGCCTCCCCCCTTCTCGACTCCTTCCCCCTCTCCGGCCTGTATCGCCTTTCCCGCCTCTGTCAGCTGTTCATCTCTGACTCCCATCTCCCTCCTGTCCTGGGCTAGTTAGTGCTGCTGCTTCTGCCCTCTGGGTAGGGACTCCTCTGAGTAGACATTATCTGGAGTCCACATCCCCCTTTGCTCTCTGTCGCTTGGGGGGGGGGGCGATGGACGGTGCTCCAGCGAGTGGTGACCCCGACTCGCCTTCTGGCTCACGGCATAGCTTTTTAAAAGTCCTTTTTCTGTAAACCGTTGTTGTTGTTGTTTAGTCGTTAAGTCGTGTCCGACTCTTCGTGACCGCGTGGACCAGAGCACGCCAGGCCCTCCTGTCTTCCACTGCCTCCCGGAGTTGGGTCAAATTCATGTTGGTCACTTCGATGACACTGTCCAACCATCTCATCCTCTGTCGTCCCCTTCTCCTCTTGCCTTCACACTTTCCCAACATCAGGGTCTTTTCCAGGGAGTCTTCTCTTCTCATGAGATGGCCAAAGTATTGGAGCCTCAGCTTCAGGATCTGTCCTTCCAGTGAGCACTCAGGGTTGATTTCTTTCAGAACGGATAGGTTTGTTCTCTTTGCAGTCCAGGGGACTCTCAAGAGTCTCCTCCAGCACCACAATTCAAAAGCATCAATTCTTCGGCGGTCAGCCTTCTTTATGGTCCAGCTCTCACTTCCATACATCGCTACTGGAAAAACCATAGCTTTGACTATGCGGACCTTTGTCGGCAAGGTGATGTCTCTGCTTTTTAAGATGCTGTTGAGGTTTGTCATCGCTTTCCTCCCAAGAAGCAGGCGTCTTTTAATTTCGTGGCTGCTGTCACCATCTGCAGTGATCATGGAGCCCAAGAAATCTTTCACCACCTCCATATCTTCCCCTTCTATTTGCCAGGAGGTGATGGGACCAGTGGCCATGATCTTAGTTTTTTTGATGTTGAGCTTCAGACCATTTGTTGCGCTCTCCTCTTTCACCCTCATTAAGAGGTTCTTTAATTCCTCCTCACTTTCTGCCATCAGAGTGGTATCATCTGCATATCTGAGGTTGTTGATATTTCTTCCGGCAATCTTAATTCCGGCTTGGGATTCCTCCAGTCCAGCCTTTCGCATGATGTATTCTGCATATAAGTTAAATAAGCAGGGAAACAATATGCAGCCTTGTCGTACTCCTTTCCCAATTTTGAACCAATCAGTTGTTCCATCTCCAGTTCTAACTGTTGCTTCCTGTCCCACATAGAGATTTCTGTAAACCATACGCAGATTTTATTAGGTTAAGCAGGGATGTGTGTGTGTGTTCTGTGCCCTCAGCTCGGAACCGATTTATAGCAACCCTCGTAGGGCTCTCACTTAATATTCAAGGAGCACTTTTACCGGTTCCACTCCCCGCCTCCGTGAGCTCCCACGGCCGAGTGGAGATTCGAACCCAGTTCTCCAGAGTCCTAGTTCCCTCACTCTCTCCACTGCACCACACTGCGCATCTTGTTATGCAGTCTATAAGTATGATAAATAAAACACACTGTGCCCAATCCGGAGTCTTCCTCCCCAAAACAAATGAGCGCTCATTGTCTTGACTTGCATAGATATGCACGTTTAAATAACCCAGAGTCCCTCAGAATATTATTTCTCCTCCCTCCCCACGAAACAGAAAGTAGAATTTAGAAAAAAACCGGCATCGCATCTTTTGGCATGACTTTTCTTTTTTTATTGATGGCTATGAGGCTAGGAGGGGAAAAAAAGTTGTATAGGACTCGGAATACGACCGTTGAGTCTCACCTCTACTGTTTTACAATTCTAGGCTGTAAACGCTAGGTCCCCCTAGCGGCCTAGTTCGTCCTCTCCTCCAAGTGGGAGGGGACTCGGCGCTGAACGGCAACGAAAACAATAAGAGGTGCGGTCTGTGTCGGTTTCTACCCTTACGTTAGGTTCCCTGCAGGTAGTGGAAACCACCTCCCCGGCGAGGCAAGAAGAAAATATGGAAATCAATATCATTTCACACCATTACGTACATTGAGCCCAATATTCTGCTCTGTTGTTCTTAAAGGAAAGAAATGCGAAAACGTTTTATGTTTTTTTTTTTTTTGTCCCTTGACTCGCTTGGGAACTAGAGTTCTGAGGCGCCCTGTTGATAAAGAGATGTACCTCTTTGGTCGCAAGAGCCCACGGCGTTCCTGATTGGCGCAATCGGTTGCCCGGTGTAGGCGGAGCCAAAGAGCCCCGGCCGGGGGCGAGTCGGTCTTCCGCGTGATGGGGCTGCTCAGCATCCTGAAGAAGATGCGGCAGAAGGAGCGGGAACTGCGGCTGCTGATGCTGTATCCTTCCGCGGGGCGAAAAGAAGGGAAGCGGGCGCACCGGGCGAGGGGGCGCGGGCGGGCGGGCGGGCAACGATGGCGGCGCCTGGGCTGGGTTGTTTTTCCTGCTTGATTCTGCATGCCTTTTGCTCAGGGTGATTAGGAGGGCCCGAGCGCATTAGGGTTAAAGCCTCGACTTATTTTGCAAGCGAGCATCAAAAGAGGTCGAGAGTACCGGGAGAGCATGTACAGAGTGCCTTTGCCTTAAGCTCAGCCAGTGACATACATTCGCATTCAAGGCAGACACGGAGGCCTGGCCTTTTCTTTTTTATTATTTTTATATATATATATGTTGTTTAGGTCGGATGTTTGTTTAATAAATTTATATATATATAAATTTATTAAACAAACATCCGACCTAAACAACATAAACCTAACACCACAATAAAACACAATTACATTAATAAACCAGTGCCACCCTCAGGGCGAGCATTAATAATATTTTTAAATTTCATTCAGTCCATTTTCTCTCCAAAACTTCTCTTCCCTCGGTGTATACCCCCTTTCCCTCTCCGAAATACATATTCCAAGAATACACTCCATATTTTCTTAAAATCATTATTTTTTGATAGGCCTCTTCTTATTTTCATATCACATATCAATTTATGATTAATTGCCATATCCTATAGTTCTCTATACCATTCCTCTAAATTGAGTGGGTTATCATTTTTTCCAGTTTCTTGCAAAAATTAACCTTGCTGCCGTAATCATTGTTACTATTAAGTCCTTATTTTCTTTCAGCAATTGAACTTTCTTAACCAAATCCAATAAAGCCATTGACGGGGACATTTGAATATTTAATCCAGTTATTTCGCTTATTTCTTTAAAGATTTGCTTCCATTCTTGCTTTCTTACTTCACATGACCACCACATATGTATATACGTCCCCTTCTCTTTTTTACACCTCCAGCATAGTGATGATGCAATTTTTATTCATTATATTCAGTTTTACTGGCGTTAAATACCACCTCCATATTACCTTATAATAGTTTTCTTTTATCCTTACAGACATGTTCTTCATAATTCTTTGGTCCCACATTTTATCCCATTCTTCACCTATTACTTCTTTATCCAGATCATATTGCCACTGTGTTTTTAATCCTTGTGTATCCTGTTCGGCCTGAATTAATAATTTATATATTTGATTTACAGTTTCCTTTCTTTCTGTCTTTTCCTCTAATTTCAATCTTTTTTCAATAATCTCTTCAAATTTTGTCATTTTTCTACTTTTCCCTTCCTTACTATTCCATTCCCTTGTCCACCTTTCTATTTGAATCATATTAAACCAAGAAATCCCCTCTCCTCCCAAAATCTCTTTTATATTTCCTTCATCTCTCATCTTCTCCATCCAGTCTTTTATCCTATTTATGCCATTATTTTTTAATATAGTCTTAAAAGTTTTTTTTAAGATTTTCTGGAAAATTCTTTAAATCCACCTACTCTCTCCCTGTCTTACTCTATTATACTATATGAACCCCATTTTACCACAAGCATATCCATAACTACTTCCCCCCCCCCCATATATCTGTGTTTAAATATTCATATATAAATTTCTTCATATTGGGTATATAAGTATCTATAATGTTTTTGTTGTTTATGTTTTTCTTCCCAGAATTCTCCCTTTTTTTTCCAGTAGAAATCTTATTTCTATTACCGGTCTCCCCATTTTATAACCCTTTTATCTCATTTTCTTCCTGATTTTTCTTCCTTTTTTTAAAAAAAAAATATTCCTCCTCCAAATTTATAATTAACCATCACTGGGTACCTCCTTAGATATCTTCTTCCAATATTACTATACCATTTTCAACTTTTTCTGGATTCACCCCTTATTATTTTATCCCATTATATTATACAATACAGCAGAGGTCCCCAACCCCCGGTCTGCGGCCGGGTGCCGGTCTGTGGCCTGGGCCAGACCGGGCCGCCGAGACAGACCTCCCGCCCGCCCCCCGCACATACTCACACCCCGCGCCACCCGTTTGCGCCTGCGCGTGCGCTCCAGCATGCCCGTGCTTCAGCCAGGCTAAGGCTAGTTCAGTTAAGTCCTTCTCTTTAGAGCCCAAATCCGGAATTCCTTTCAATCTAATATTATTATTATTCAAACCAACCCCCCTTCTTCTTTTTCCCCCTCCTAACAAACAATTCTTGCATGGGGCTTTGCCACCTTTCTGTTAGCCTCTTCCTTCTCCTCCTCCTCTTGCACCGGTGACCCTCCCTTAACTCCTTCCTGCCTAAGGGGCCTGGACAATGCTGGCAAAACCACCATCCTGAAGAAGTTCAATGGAGATGAGATCGACACCATCTCGCCCACCCTGGGCTTCAACATCAAGACCTTGGAGCATCGAGGGTGAGGTTCCCCACTGCTGCCACCCCTACCTGTGCAATCCACTCTCCCAGGCTACTCTCTCAAGGAGCAAAAATGACCAAATGGAGGCTGTCACACTTCGAGTACATAGTGGAAAGGCAATAATGCTGGGAAAAGTTGGAGGCATTAGGAAATGAGGAGGGCCCAGTGTGAGATGGATTGACTCAACAAAAGAAGCCACAGTGTTTGGTTTCCAAAGGCTGAGCAGGAGTGTCAGTGACAGAATCTTTTGGATGTCATCCGTAAGTTTGCTATACGTCAGAAGCAACTTCACAAAACGTACTGGTTGTTGCAGAACAGGATAGATTAGGCATTGCAAAAGTTATTTTTGACTACAGTTCGCAGCATCCCTTAACCTATGCTGGGCTGGAGGATTTGGGGCATTGTAGTCCACAAAAGTGCCTTTTCTTTGCTCTGGGATGGAGTGAGGCCTCCCTTTGACCCCTTCGCCTGGCCCACCTCTCCCCTCTCCTTCCCACTCAGCAAGGCCTATCTTTTCCCCCGCAGGTTCAAGCTGAATATCTGGGACGTGGGGGGCCAAAAATCTTTGCGCTCATACTGGCGAAACTACTTTGAGAGCACGGACGGCTTGATCTGGGTGGTGGACAGTGCTGACAGTCTGCGGCTAGAGGACTGCAAGAGGGAACTGCAGAGTCTTCTGGTGGAGGAGGTAGGCTCTGTGCACATTTATTAAGAAACACTGTACTTTTGGAGATAAATGGGGTGAAAAGGGGTACAAATCAGTATTATTGGTCACCTAGTCCCAAGGGTGAAGGTGGCACAGGTGGGAAAAGTTCAATGTGTATTGTGTGTCGTCACCATTGAATCTGTATTTTAGTTTTAATTTTGTTATTTGTAATTTTCCGTTTAACAATAAAATTGAAAAAAAGAAACACTGGATAAGGCTAAAAGGGGTCAACATTGACACCTATGTTCCATTGTATTTAATTGCCAGAGGGAGATGTGGAGAGGGCTTGGTGGGAAGGATGAAGGATGATAATATTGGCCTTAGTGGATTGACTTGCTGCAGGGTGGTTTCCTCTACACTTGTTTAAATGCCTGTTTATTAAGAACAATGAAGACTAGAACCTTATTTTAATTTTTATGGGATGAATCATAACTTAAGGGGTAGAACTCCTGCCCTGCACTCAGATTTTGCCAGCATCTCTACGAAAGGCTAGCCAAGAAACTAAGGGGAGCCATCAGGAGTCAAGGTTGACAAGTGTTGGATATAACAGGCCAATGATCTGACTTGATGTTAGCCAGGCTACTCATGCAACCTGCTGTTTCTCTCCTGCTAGCGCTTGGCTGGAGCCACTTTGCTCGTCTTTGCCAACAAACAGGACCTGCCAGGGGCCCTGAGCTCCAGCGCCATCCAGGAGGTAAGAACCAAGAGTCCAAGAAGTGCCTGTAATACTGTCTTCTGGGTTCCTGATCTTCCTTCAGAACAAGGTTCGGGGGGGGGGGGGCTTTCCTCCTATTGCCACAATGGCTGCTGACTCCCAATTTCAAGCGTGCTGGGAATCTGTTCTCTATTTTACTTTGTATTTTATCTGGTTCAAAACCAGGAACTGGAAGTGTTCTGGACTGGCCAAAGTCACCCACCTCTGGACTCTGGAAGAAATAGTTGAGTGTGAGCAGAGTGTTCAGAGTGGATTTTTCCAGATGGGTGGTATAAAAATAAAATAAAATAAATTTGCTTGAGTCCTGGCACAGAGTCAGGTCAGTCTAGTTTCCTGGTCCTCCATGTAGGCTTTGCACCCAAGATTTCCAGAAATGTAACGCTGTTTTTCTTTTTTTTTTCCCTTCCTCCCCAGGCTTTGGATCTGGACAGCATCCATAGCCACCACTGGTGCATCCAGGGCTGCAGCGCTTACACCGGAGAAAACCTGCTGGCTGGCATTGACTGGCTGTTGGATGACATCTCCAGCCGGATATTCACAGCAGACTGAGCCGGAGAGCGGATGCTGGGCATCCCCCCCCCCTCCACCATCACTACTGCCCCCTGTGTGGCTAGTAACATGGCGTGTGTGTTTTCCAGACAACCACACACCTTGTGCCTGAATGGATGGAGCGTGGTTCTCTTTGGATGAATTCACTGGACAGGTGGCAGACAGAAACCAGAATCCTGTGGACAGGTTGGGCTCAGGGCACTGTGCCTGTGGAGGAACAGGGAAAGGGCACCGCGGGGTCTTGCCACCTGCCCACCTCTGTTCTCTGTGCGATCCTGTACTAAAAGCTTACTAATAAAGCTGTTGCTGTGATCCAGAGCTATAGCATATATATTTATTTTTGTTGTTGTGTGCCGTTAAGTCACTTCTGACTTAGGGCAACCCTATGAGTGAGCCATCTCCAAAATGTCTTGTCCTTAACAGCCCTGCTCAGGTCTTGCAAACTCAAGCCTGTGGATTCCTTTAGGGAGTCCATCCATCTCGTATTTGGTCTTCTTTTCCTGCTGCCTTCTCATGATGTGCCCAAAGTAGGACAGCCTCATTTTCAACAGTTTTGCCTCCAGAGATAGTTCAAGCTTGATTTGATCTAGGACCCGTTTGTTAGTCTTTCTGGCAGCCCAGGGTATCCACAAAGCTCTCTTGCAGCACCACATTTCAAATGAATCAGTTTTCTTTCTGTCAGCTTTCTGGACTGTCCAGCTTTCACACCCACACATGGTGATTGGGAATCTTATTTACAGTGATAATCCCACTTTTCCTCCAGCAAGCTGAAAAGTAAATGGCTTTCTGCCTGCCCCCTGACAGCCCTGCAAGGTAGGCTGGTCTGAGAAATCAAAAGAAAGTGTAACTTGCTGAAAGTCATTCAGTTTCATGGCTCAGTGGGGACTAGAATCTGGATTTTACAAATCCTTAGGCTGCCTTTGGAAAGACTAAACATGTCGACTTGATGGGGCTGGCTACAGCATGATCTATTTTGTTTCCTGGCCTGGGCAAAGTGTTCCTCAGGCAGTAGATCTCCCATGATTTAGGGGCTGTGGGGCAGATCTTCCTTTTGTATGTCTCGTAGCTACGCTCCCTGTTAACCTTGAGATCCAGTTTTTGCAACATACAGGAGGTGGCCACAGATGAGCCGTCCGGCTGAGATTTTCAGGAGGATAACGTAACATGAGCTTAATCCAAAATGAAAACAAAACCCACCATGGGCAATGATTTTATTTGCTGCCACGAAAGCTCACAATCTTTTATGCTCTCCAGTACTTTTCATCAGGCTGGGTAGTACAACTAAGGGCAAAACAGAGGGAGGGAGGGATTATTCCACAAGGGGTACCATCTAGTGCAAGACGTCCCAGTCTTAGGTCCCCAGATGTTCTTGGACTACAACTCCCAGAAATCCTGGTCAGCGCAGCTGGTGGCAAAGGCTTCTGGGAGTTTTAGCCCAAGAACATCCGGGGAACCAAGGTTAGGAACCCTGATCTCGCCCAGCAAAAAATCCTGCAGAACTCAAAAGCTGTTATGGTCTTTGATTTGTTTCTAACACAGATACTGCTTTATAGTGGGATTTATGTTCACACAAAAACCAGCATGCCTTTCTTGGGGGGTGGGGGGGTTTCTAATTCAGGATATAATTTTCCAGCATCTGGCTGACTGTTAATTAACTGACACCATGTCTGATAGGACTCTTGCTTAAAAATTTTTGTAAAAGGATTTATGTGGAATAACTTCATTTGATGTATTACGTTCCACTTTTCCTCCAGTTTGGTCAAAACAGTGTATGTAGTTCTCTCCCACCCCATTTTTTCTTCTCAACAATCTTGTGAGTTAAGCAGAGGGATATTGACTGGCCAAAGCTTTATTTGTTGTTGTTGTTTAGTCGTTAAGTCGTGTCCGACTCTTCGTGACCCCATGGACCAGAGCACGCCAGGCCCTCCTGTCTTCCACGGCCTCCCGGAGTTGGGTCAGATCCATGTTGGTCGCTTGGATGACACTGTCCAACCATCTCGTCCTCTGTCGTCCCCTTTTCCTCTTGCCCTCACACTTTCCCAACATCAGGGTCTTTTCCAGGGAGTCTTCTCTTCTCATGAGATGGCCAAAGTATTGGAGCCTCAGCTTCAGGATCTGTCCTTCCAGTGAGCACTCAGGGTTGATTTCCTTCAGAATGGATAGGTTTGTTCTCCTTGCAGTCCAGGGGACTCTCAAGAGTCTCCTCCAGCACCACAATTCAAAAGCATCCATTCTTCGGCGGTCAGCTTTCTTCATGCCAAAATGCAAAGTTAAGTCTGGGTTTCCGTGGTGTCGCACTTTAAGTGAAGGTTATTTTAATTTATTTTTACCCCACCTTCCTCCTTAAAAAGCAGTAAGGTGGTTTACATCAAGAGGAAAACACTATGTTAATTTTTTAAAAAGGCAGAAAGAAAGGAAAAAATAAAAGGGAGACAGAAGAAAAGGAAAAAGAGGAGAGGAACTAAAATGGAGCTACCTTGAGAAGCACAGGGAAATAAAAGTCTGCACTAGCTTTTATTTATTTATTTAAAATATTTTACCCCGCCTTTCTCCTTAAAAGGAACCAAGACGGCTTACATCATTAAAAGGACAACATTTAAAAGTTTTCATTAACTGGAATCTTAACATTCGTGGCAGTCATTTTTTTAAATTAAAAAGAGCATTTTTTATTTTCTATTTTCCTTTCTTAGGTTCTTAATCCCACTTATTTCTTTTCATCATCATCATTCAACCTCACGGCCCCAAACTTTTAACTTCCCGGCGTCCACTATTCCCTCCCGCTCCCCGATGCGGCGCCGCACGGGCTGGGTGATTTGCACAGGCTCCCTGCAAAAAAAGGCCCGTTCTCTCCCCGATGCTGCGCTTTGCAGACGCTCCCTTGTCCCGCTCTCCGATTGGCCGGGAGCGAGGCGGGCCGCGCATGCGCCCGGGAGAGAACTCCTGACCCGACAGCGCCTGCGTGGTGCTTGCCCCCCGCCCCCGCCTCCGCCTCCCCCCCCCCGCGCGGGGCGGCCCTGGATTTAAAGGGGCCGCGACGCGCAAAAGGGCCCAGGGATGTCCCGGCGGGTGAAGGAGGAGTACGAGCGGCACTACGCGGTCACCGAGCCCCGCATCCACCCCAAGGGCTACACCGAGTACAAAGTGACGGCCAAGGTGAGGAGGGGGGCGAGCTCCCAGGGTAGGGGGATTGGGAGCTCCGCCTTGCAGAGAGGTAAAAGAGAACTCGTGCCTTTGAGCATGTGCAGAGTTCCCAGCCGTATAGACTCCAAAGCGTCTGCCTCTCGTGGGGGGGGGGAGAGTTGGGGCTGCGGATCTGAGCCACGTTCTTGCTTCCCTGGGCGTCAGTCCCCCCCCCCGGGCTTTTGCACCGGGAGGTCACGCGCACCAGGCCAGGGGTACCGATTCACACGCGCATCCCCCCCCCCAACACACACGCGCGCACTTTGCACGAGGGAGTGGGGCAGCCCCTCTCTCCGGATCTCAGGGTTTTCGCAGCACAGGACCTCTGGGGAGGGACGTGGGCGCCAAGCCATTCCCCCTGCAGGTACGGGCGGAGGATGATGGTTTGGATCTTGGACGTCCAGACACCCTGGGGCATGGCTGGGGAGGGGCGGGTGGACCTCTGGGAATAAACATGGCAATTATTGGTAATAGATAACTAGTAATAGATAATTGGTAATAGATAACTAGGCACCAAGAAAGTCTGGAAGCCCATCATCCTCGGTGACTGGACACACCACTCACTTCTTCTGCTCTTTTTTTTCCCCCCCCAGTTCCTCTCAAAGGTGAAACCAGAAGATGTCAAGGAGGTAAGTCCCAATTGACGGTTGGTGGTGGTGGAGTGTGAGGTGGGAGCGGCCCATTTATCCCTGGAAGGCGCCTAATAATACCAGCACCTGCCATCAAGTCAGCTCTGAGTTATGGCAACCCTTTGCAGCAGTGGTCCCCAACCTTGGGCCTCCAGATGTTCTTGGACTACAACTCCCAGAAGCCTTCACCACCACCTCTGCTGGTCAGGATTTCTGGGAGTTGAAGTCCAAGAACATCTGGAGGCCCAAGGTTGGGGACCACTGCCAGGGTTTTCTGAGTAGAGAAGTGGTTTAATCCCGTCTTCTATCTAGGGGGCATTCTGGGACTGTGCAGCTTGCCCAAGGCCACCCAGGCTGGCTCTACTCCCAGGCGGCCCAGTGGGGGAATCGAACTCCCAACCTCTGGCTCGGCAGCCAGATGCCTAAACCACTGCACTATCCAGCCAGGAGGCCCCTAGCCAAATTGGTTGTATTTAGTTCCCACCTTTCTTCTGATGACCCCAAAGCAATGTATATCATTCTGTTCTTTTCTGCTTTATCTTCCCAATAACCCTGTAAGGCAGGTCAGACCGAAAGAAAGAAAGAGAGATCCCAACAGGCCCCAGGATTTCATGAGGACTAGAAGTCTTCTACTTCTGAAGCCAACACCCTTTCCAGGGTTATTCTGGCAAAGCAGCAGATGCACCAAAATGCAAACTAAACACACAGAGATTCTGCACAATCGTACAGTCCAAAGTCAAGTTGCATCACATCCGAGCCTGGTTGAGTTATTTTGGCTCATGAAGCAGAAAATTCCACAACTTTCCAGAGAAGTAACTGTGTTTCAGGATGTATGAAAAACCAAAGCCAAAACAAAAGGTGGCGCCTTTCATCATGATGATGATTTCTTACAATTATACCCCGCCTTTCCATGGAAACACTTTTTAATCAATGTACATAGAGAAAGAGCAAAAACAGGCAACACCAAACTTTACTTAAAAAAAAAAGAAAACTGAATAAACCAACTTCACTTAAAAAAACATTATAGTCAACTAAGGGCATTAAAATCAGCAAAGGTTACCATTCAAAACAGCAGGGGCAAACTAGACCTCACATGCCACATCCTTCTTAACCTCAGTCAGAGTGGAAACAGATCACATCTTGGAGGGGAGGGCATCCCACAGGCTGACACTGCAAATGGATTTATTTTAGTGTGAACTTTCTAGGGATTAGGGTTCACATCCTCAGACACAGCCGGGCATTGTTTCCACAGAAGCTCACACTGATTTAAACTCGTGGAAATCAGCTGCACTTTCTTAATCTCATGAGTAGAGGGAGTTGAGAGACAGTGTGTTGTGTCTGGAGTGCCTTACACGAATCGGGAAATACAAAGAATACATTGAAAACAGATTTGGGCAGTGCTTTTTTGTTGTTTAATGTGCCATCAAGCCACCTACAACTTACAGAGATTCTCTGAACGAGTGACCTTCAAAATGTCCTGTCTTCGACATCTCTGCTCTTGTAAGCTCAACCATGTGGCTTCCTTTACAGAGTCAGTCCATCTCTTATTTGGGCTTCCTCTTTTCTTGCAGCCTTCCACCTTTCCTAGCATTATTCCACAGAATCCTACCTTCTCATGATGGTCCCAAAGTCGGGTGCCCTCAGCCTCAGCAGTTTTGCCTCCAGAGAGAGTTCAGGCTTGTTTTGATCTAGGACCCCCTTGTTTGTCTTTCTGGCAGTCCAGGGTATCTGCAAAGCTATCCTCCAGCACCTCCTTTCAAACGAATCAAATTTGTTTAACTGTCCAGCTTTCACACTCATGCCTGGCAACTGGGAATGCAATAGTGTGGGTCAGGTATGGGAAGATGGAACGGAGGCCCCCGGGCGTAGGTGTGCAGAGGGCCGGCACAATCCTTAGACTAAAGGAGGCATTTTTCTCAGGCAGCTTATGACGGGAGGCGGCGGCGGGACGTCAGAAGAGAATGCCATGTTTTTACAGTGGAAGATGCTGTTTTCTCACCACTGTATCTTGATTCAGCTGTCAAGTCATGTTGGCTTTTATAGATGGGAGGGTCTGAAGGCAAGAGGGGGCGATACCTGGGCCAGAGGGGGCTCCCTCCTATCATTTTGCCCCTGGCAGCAGAATGTTTATTTCAGCCAGATCTTTTCCCATCCCCACCGCAGATTGTGGTCTGGAAGCGATACAGTGACTTCAAGAAGCTGCACGGAGACCTGGCCTACACTCACCGCAACCTTTTCCGACGCCTGGAGGATTTCCCTGCCTTCCCTAAAGCCCAAGTCTTTGGTGAGCAGCTGGGATAGTCCCTCTGTTTTTTCTTCTACAGGGCATGAGATATCTTTTTAATTTTTTTTCTTTTTAAAAAAACCCAGAATTTTAAAGAAGGGTGGGCAAAGCGATGGCCTGCCGATGCTTCTGGACTTTTATTCCCATCAGGTCTATCCAGCACGGTATATAGAACATAAACATATACCGATGATATGTGTCTCTTTCTCCCCCCCCCCCTGCCCCGCCCGCCACTAAGACCTCTAGGTGGCAAACACAGATGTGAAGAGCTGGTAGTGGTGGTCCCTGGCAGGGCATCGGGGTGGGGTGGGGGAGGCAAAATCCCGGCACCCCTTTTGGTATGGGTCTCTTCTTCCCTGCAGGCCGGTTTGAGCCCGAGGTGATTGAGGAGCGTCGGAAGGCCGCTGAAACCATGTTGCACTTCACCGTAAACATTCCAGCTTTGAACAACAGCCCTCAGCTGAAGGAATTCTTCCGGGTATGTGGGATTGGCAGGTTTATGGTGGGGAGAAGGCAACCCGGTTTATTGAGGGAGTAGAGCAACTCTCCCACGAGGGAGAGGTTACTTACAACGTTTGGGGCTGTTCAGCTTGGAAAAGAGGCAAGCTTGGGCGGAGGCACAGCTAGAGATGTATAAAATTATGCACAGTGTAGAAAGGAAGTAGATTGGGAGGGAATTTTCACCCTGTCTCTCAGCCATCTCTGTGGGATGATGGACTGCAGCTGAAAGGTGGAAAACGCAGGTCAGAGGAAAGGACTTACTCTTTCTTTATACAGATCAGAGAATTGCAAATTTAACAATTAAAATGTTAAGATAATTAGACTGTTTTTGTCCAGTAGTGGGCTACTTCGATAGCGTTATCTCAGCCATTTGCTAGATCTCCTTTAGTACACATGGCGGGGCCTACGTAAGTTGCATATAAATGCTGCATGGATTGAATTTCTCCACATTCATAGGCCATTTGTTCAGTACTCGGGGACTTCCAGATGGTCCAGCCAGAATCTTGTCCTGGTGGGACACATTCTTCAGCTTTCATCCATTTGGCAAGCTTGAATGCTGAACAGCGTCTCCCACCATCGGGAGACTGTGGAACTCACTGCTACAAGACTGGGGACAGCTGTGGAAGGAGCCCGAGTATATTCACGGAGGTCAGAGCCACCGGTGGCTGGTTTCTGTGAATCACGTCCAGTTTAAGGAAGTGTCACTTAGGAGCTGAGCTTAGAATCCTGTCGCATGCCTCCGCACACAGAATATAACCAGTTACAAACTGCCCTGATTAAAGGCAATTTCGCGGTGCACAGAACTTGGACACAACATGACCAAGCCGTGTGCATCCCAAAATTACCAAAGGAAGCCTTATCTAAAAAAGCTACTATCACCATGGTACACATGGAACCGCACAACAGGATTTCAGCGTTTATATCGGTATCTGGGAGGGTTGTCTTAAGGGCAGATTTCCCTTTGGGGCATTTTAGGGTCCCCTGCAGAAACAGAATACTCTGCTAGAGAGACCCGTCATCCAGAGGGCTGTCCTTGTGCTCTTACCTTCCTGTCTCCTGCTCCGGGTTCCCCGCTTGGAATCCTTCAAGCAGGGGTGGCGGTACTTGGAGGCCATTTTTTATTTTTTAACTCCCAGCACCGGTGGCGGGGCCACATGCAAAGCTTGGAAACCAGAACCAGGCGTGTTCAGAGGTCTGCTGCCAGTTTTCATTTTCGATTAGGTGGGTTTCCTCGGTTTAATGAAAAAAGGCTACTCCTGGGAGCTGCCCAGAGCAGGAAGACCTGATTTTGCTGTGTGGTTAGCAGGAGGTTTGTCATGACCTTTGGGTCCCGTTCTTGGTTCCTAAAGTGGGGCAGGTGTCTCGCCTTGCTCAATGTCTGTGGGCCTTGGCTTCTCTCACAGAGAACTGGATGCCCTGAGTTCCGTTCCTGCTGGTGGTTCTGTCTTGCAGGGTGGGGAGGTGAGAAGGCCTCTGGAGAGCCCCGACCTGCCGTCTCTGCCTCCACCTCTGATCCCAGTGCCTTCGGAAGGGGTAGAGCCGGCAGAGGATGCTCTGGGATCTGTCGCTGAGGAGGGGACTCTGGATTTGAACCCGGATCTGTGTGGGGCCACCGACGTGGTGGACCAGGGGGGTAGCCAGGAGCCCAAAATGGAGGAAAGAGGTACGGCCTTCAAGCACTCTGTTCCTTGAACAAGAAGAGGTAGCTGTGTTTGTCTGTGCTAACATATCAGGCAGAAACAAAAGAAAAAATTAAAAATAAACAACATTGTGGCACCTTAAAGACTAACTGCTATATTTTTAATGTGAGCTTTCATGGACAAGCCCACTTCTTTAGACATACTATTCTTGTGTCCCACTCTTCGGTCTGGAGAAGTGGACTTGATCCCTAAAAGCTCACGTTAAAATATAGCAGTTAGTCTTTAAGGTACCATAACATTTTTGTCTTCTTTCTTTCTTTTCCTTTTCTTTTGTTTTTTGCCCGATATTCCAGCAAGAATGGCTGGAGATCAGCTTTCCCCCTCCTCACCTTGTGTTGTTGTTGTTCACCTTCTGATGAGAAAGTAGCATTCTGCGTATGTTCATGGGTAGTCTTGCCATGATCCTAAAAACAAGCTGGAATTTGCACAGTTTACCTAAGGGGCATGGGGATGAGGGTCAAAGCATGTGTGGGACTTCGGGAATTTGCTTCTGCCTTTCCTTCTGCCAATCCCCAGTTCACAGCCCCAATTGTTGAAATCTGGATTTGCAAACTACGATTCCTAGGCTGGGGTGAAGAGACGCATTGGTCCCCTTCCTTATTATCTAGGATCCACATTGGGAATGGAGGTGCTCTGGACCCATGGCTTCTGAACACCAAAGTTTCCCCCCCCCACCCCGCCTCCTCAAACAGTCTGCCTTAAGATGCAAGGGGGATTTCCCGGTGTTGGTCTTCTGTGCCACCAAGTCTTTTCTAATTCAGGTTGGCCCGCTCACAGTTTTCCAGGTCTGTGAGATAGTTACGAGTTGGGGTACTGTTGCCTCACCCCTGAGTCAGCAGATCCTGTGGTCAAGCAGGGAGCTGAACTGGCTGTCGTTGGGGCTTCCTGTATCCACATTTAAGATTGGGAGCAGGAGGAGAACCACACCCTGAAGCAGTAAAATATGACCCCTGGTGAGTGCGCTTGGCCATTTTTTATGCCGCCACCCTTCTGGACCTAGTCTAGGCTGCGGGGGGGGGGGGGGGAGGAAGGCCTGGGGAAAGAATTGTCTTTGAATCACGATTTCCTCTCCTAAAGATTTCTGGGATCATGAATTGGCCACTGGAGGTAGCAGGGTTCCTCCCCCCCCCCCCCCCCCCCGGAGACACCAGATGGAGTTTGCAGCCCTCCGAGATTCAAAGAAGGCAAAAATCCTTCCCAGGTCTGAAAGAAGGCAAGCATCGCCCCCGGCTCCTTAAAGGTTGCCCGTCCACACTGTAACCAGTGCACTCCCTGGCTAATCTTAAGAGCTGCTGGCAAATGGATTTAACAGCTCAGGAGCTGGCAGGCTGGAGAAAGGTTGTAAGAGGCTCACCTGTGCTTTCCTGGGTTAGGGCTACCTGTCTTAGCTGTAAGTCTGCACTGGGTTCTTATTCCCTTCCCTGTTCCTCGTGCTTTACCCTTCCGATGGCCTGGCACAGGGACACCTCCTTTGCCCACGAAGCACCACGACGACGATGACGAGGAGGCCTTCGACGCCCTCTTTGCTTTCGGTGGAGATGATGAAGAAGGTGGGGAGAGGGGTGTGGGATCGCCTTCCCACTGCCTCTTGTCCGTCCAGGAGCTGGCCCTCTTTGACCCTTTCTCCAAAGAAGGTAGGTGGACTGGGGGGCCCTCGTGGTACAGCAGCGTATAAATAATACAAAGCATGTGAAGCCAGGTGTATGGCTTCCTCCCTATTGTGCAGTAGTGAATTTGGAAGCACTATGTTGCTCCTGTGGGCAGCCCCCACAGCCATCCTACTCCTTAAAGAGAATCCAGGCATGCAGGCAGCTGGACTGCTGCATCGCAGAAATAGAGGAGCGGGCCTTTTGTAAAGGTAATGGATCTTAATTGTTGATTCAAGACAAAAACACCTTCAAATACATGGCATTACAAGAGGGACAGCTTCCAACATTATCCTGTTCCTGGGAAAACCAGCTATGAAAAAAAATGCAGCCAAAGAAAGCAGGAAGTTGGGAAGAGGGGGGGGCAGATGATGTCATAGTCCCTGCTACTCCAACCATCCAGTGAGCCCTGGCTCCACTACCACATTGGTTCCTGGTCCCTGGCTCAGTGGAATGAGGAATAACTAGGCAACCAAATGGGGTTGATGGTCTTTGTTCTTCTGTTCCTAAGTTATGCCCTTGTAAACCGCTCTCTCTGTTACCAGCCATTCAGCCGAGAGTGTTTTTTCGGGGATCAAGTGGCTCAACGTTCCGTCTACTTTTTCCTTTGTTGCTCAGCCTCCAGGGCTGCCACCCCTCACGGGGAACAGCTGGCTGCCCTCACCTCTGCCTTGGACCACGAACCAGCGCTTTCTGCTCCTGGTCCAGGACTGGTGCAGGCAGCCCAGGAAGGAGCAGCTGAGTCAGACCCAGGCGGGTATCTCCCCCTGGCCACCGAGCGCATCCAGCATGCCCTAGAGAGCGAAGCGGCCCAAGACTACAAAGGGGCTTTCCATGGCTACCGCAGCGGGGTGGACCTACTGCTCCAGGGGCTGCAAGGTAAGGTGGATCATGGAAGGTGTTGTTGACTTGGCCACCTGGACCCTCTTCTCACGCTAGAGCCAAGGGGTGCTGGGGCATTGGAGAAAGGTAGCTTGCTTTTGTTGGCATCCACTCTGGGTTTTCATCCAAACTTGGGAGCTATCAAAGTTGCTGGCTGTTGGGCTCCAAAATAGCTTCAGCGCTTTGTAAAGCCCAGATTAGAACCCACAGCAGATTTAGCACCCCATGAAATTGGAGTTGCCTCTGAGGGGGGAGTAACAAGACTTGGCCGATAAGTATTGGGCGGTCTGATGTAAAGCTGTAAGTACCACCAAGGTTCCTCTCCAACCGTGGGAATTTGAGCCTCCAGGGGCCCCGCCCAGCTTTGTCAAAATGGCTACAGCCCTTCCCACAACACTGGTGTAAAGCAGGAATGGGGATCCTGGGGTGATTCTGATCTTCCTGGGACCCAGATCTCACTTTCAACTAACCTAGTCCCAAACTTGTTACGAGATACAGGCTCACTACCTGGCCATTAAATTGGGCCAAGAAACAAATAGGTAACCAGCGTGACTGGTGCAATGGAAGTGGGGGACTCCCGCCCCCCTTGAGGGCAGAATAATAAAACCCTGTTGGATTCCCATGTTGGCCACACCCTCCTTCCTGCTTAACATTGTTATTTGTTGGTTTCCCAGTTTTTGTGTAGGATTTTTTGGGGGGGGGGGGGCAGAACTTGGAGATCTTACCATTTTAAAAAATCACAACTCCCAGAACCCCCCAGCCAGTATGCTTTGATGGGGGAGTATGGGAGTTTTAGTCCATTAAAAAGAGGAACATTTCCAAGCTCAGATTTTTTCCCTACGCTAAAACCCCAGAGGTTTAATTACAAGTAGCAGGAGTGTGAAGATAAAATATGCTACCTAGGGTATTCTCTTTCACTGACAGCCAATATCTAATGGGGTACCTTAGTATCTGACAGCAGGAGAAACAAAATGTTCTACTTCTCCTGCTCTAACCTTCTCTCCTGGAGCAAGGTTTTAGGACACCCAAAGGAGTTGGAAGCTGAAAGAGACAGAGTGTCAACGATCGGGGTGGAAGCAGTGCGATCCAGGAAAAGTGTATACCTGGATCTTGGCCTTTGGCCACGGCCAGGATCCAGTTCCCCCACCTCTCTCCCCAATTTCTCTGGATTTTGAATTTGGCACTTGGGATGGAGTTTCTCTACCACCAAGCATGTTTTCTAGACAGTCGTCTCTTTTTTGAACTGCAAAGATCGAGTTTTGTAGCCACCACAACTATGTGATAAATATAAAAAGACTGAAAGAACTGGGCGTTTAGCCTTGAGAAAATAAAGACAGAGGGGTGATATGATAACACTTCTCAAATACTGGAAAGGCTGTCCTACAGAGGAGGGGCAGGATCGGTTCTTGATCATCCCATAGTGGAAGGACATGTAACAATGGGCTTTGGTTACAGGAAGCCAGATTTTGATTGAATATTAAAAAAAACCCTTCCTAACTGTTAGAGCAGGAAGACAGTGGAACCAATTACCTTGAGAGGTGGTGAGTGCTCCAACACTGGATGCATTCAAGAGAGACAACCACCTGGCAGATCTCCTTTGACTTTCATTCCTGCATCAAGCAGGGGGGTGGACTTGATGGCCTTATAGGCCCCTTCCAACTTCACTATTCTGTGGTCCTATGATAGTGACACAGATGTGTATGTTTAGACCTAGAACTTCCCAGAATTCCCCAGGGCAGCAGAGTTGTGTGTTTCAGACTAGCATTTCCCAGAATGAATTCTGGGGAATTCTAGATCTGAACACATCTCTAGTTAGGAACATCCCTAATATAAGGCCTCGCTGAGCTCCTCACAGCCTACAGGGCACTTTTCATGACAGTGTTCTGTGTAAACAACCTTCCCCTTTAAGTCTTGTGCAAAACCCTATAAAACAAAATGTTGCTATAGATTTTATGTGGAAAGAATACTGTTGGACTTTGAGGGGTGTTGACCCGAAACCTTGAAAAACAAACAAACAAACTGCAGTACTGGAAGGGACCCTGTAGCTCATCATCTGATCTGCTTGTTACACAGTTGGGTGACACTACCAAAGTTGGGGCTGGTGCTACAAAATTTCGGCATAGGTTTTGAGGAGGCTAAGTGTAGAGGCTCGGCTACCTGACAGACCAGTAATGGGCACAGCGGGGTTCATATCTAGCTCGCTAACTGATGTTTCCCTGCTTTCAGGGGATCCTGATCCAGCCCGTAGGGAGGCTGTCAAGAAGAAGACGGCTGAGTACCTACAGAGGGCAGAGGAAATATTTCAGCAACATCTAAAACATCTACAGCTGTGAGCCAAGTGGTTGCACACCAATGTATGTACACAGAGAGATGGACCTGTGCCAGTTACAGGTGCCTGGTTCCAACGGGCTAGAATCCATTCTGTGACTGGCCTTCCCTCTCCATGTACCCCATTTTTGTTGGGTATTCCTGTAAAATACATGTTTGTAAATCTTCTTCCCAGTGATCCTCGCTGCCTTTTTTTTTTCAATGCCTTCGAGCTTCTGCTGTTCTTTGGGTGTGCCCGTATTTGTCATGCACAGGTATGGGTACGAGATGGCAATCGGAGCTACGGCCTTGCACAACCCTCTGTCCTTCTAGCATGTAGGACATCATCTCCCAAACATCCCCAAACAGAGTGAAGTCCAGGCGTCAGCAACTATAATGGGCCGGAGGTGGAAGGGAGCAAATTTCCCTTAAATCAGCCATTTGTGGGCTATGCCTGACCTAGAAATGACAGCAAATGGCCAAACATGTTTTAAAATAAGCTGCATTTTGATAACACAGGTACCTACTTCCAGTTTAGATCTGGGGGAGGGGGGTGTTGGGCTCCTCCATTTCATGCCAAGGCTGCAATTTCTGAAAACCTCCAGGTACTAAAATAATCCCATGCCACCAAGTTGATTCTGGGTTATGACAACCCTTTCCAGGGTTTTCCTAGATAGACATATTCAGAAGAGGCTTACCATTTCCTTCCACTAGGGGGAGCGCTGGGACTGTGCAGCTTCCCCAAGGCTATCTAGGCTGAATCTCCTCTGGGTGGAGGCACCGTGGAAAACTGAATTCCCAAGCTCTAGCTAAACAAACTATTTGTTTGAAGCACCACTGAGTCATTGGAGTGCTGGGGTGTGTGTGTGCGTGCGTGTGCACAAATGGCACCCCCCACCCTGGTGTAGGCCAGCACCCCTAGGAAACAACAGGTTTGGGAAATCTGCCCTAGAATCTCGATACAGGGAGGATTGGTAAGAGCCTTCTTTCACCTGCTCTCTTGCTCCTTTCACACAGCTTCTTCTGGGAAGCCATCGCGGAATGGAAATGCCTTCGTTCGTCCTGTTCAGAGCTCAGAAAAAATATGTTATATTTAATGTGTTAAATCATTACTTTTTCATTAAACAGGAGCAGATGCCACTGGTGCATTGAAATTGACTTTTATTTCCAAGGGCTGGTCATGTTTGAGTTAGTCCTTTCAGGATCTGGAGCAGAATGGAACCACAGACCTCTTTCGCCACTTCCCTCTCCCACCTTGGAAACTGTATCACAGGCCAGGGAAAAAAACCCCACTATGATTGTGGTGGATTTTCAATTTTTATAAATCCACACAAATCTCTCTTTTGTTGTGTACAGTAGGACCTCTGTAGCCACGGGATCAGTATCCACGGTTTCACTTATCCACGGTCTGAAAATATTAAAAGAAAAAAATCCAGAAAAAATTATTTTCACCTGTATTACCAGAACAGGTCACTGGATGGTGCCAGAGACGATGCTATGAATACTTGTTAGTGAAGAATACACTGGTGTCCTCTAGTGGCCAGTTCTAGTAATGCATGTGAAAAAAATCTTGTTTTTTTTCTTTTACCATGATATTTATAGTGTTCACTATTATCCACGGTTTTCAGTATCCACAGGGAGGGGCTTAGAACCAATCCCCTGTGGATATGGGGGCCCTACTATATTTCTTTGTGCTTCCTTCCTTGCACAGTTGAAATGGAAAGGCATGGCCTCTAGTAGGCATCCTTCAGTCTCGAGAGACTATGGTAACATGCTCTGCATGGAGGTCTTGGAACAGCGTCTAGTGTGGCTGAGAAGGCCAATTTGAGAGTGACAATCCCTTCCACACTGAAGACAAATACAGTCTGTCCCCTGTCCAGCTCCCTGGTTTTGCTGGTTTCGGGACTGCCTCTTTGCCTCGGCCTGCTGGACAAGTGTCTCTTCAAATTGGGAGAGGCCGTGATGCAACGCCTGCCTCCAGGCTGAATGCTCAGACGTCAAGGTTTCCCATCTGTTGAGGTCCATTCCTAAGGCCTTCAGATCCCGCTTGCAGATGTCCTTGTATCGCAGCTGTGGTCTCCCTCTGGGGCGATTTCCCTGCACTAATTCTCCATACAGGAGATCTTTTGGAATCCGACCATCAGCCATTCTCACGACATGCCCGAGCCAACGTAGACATCGCTGTTTCAGTAATGTATACATGCTAAAGATTCCAGCTCATTCTAGGACTACTCTATTTGGAACTTTGTCCTGCCAGGTGATACCAAAAATGCGTCAGAGACAACGCATATGGAACGTGTTCAGCTTCCTCTTCTGCCGTGCACAAAGGGTCCAGGACTCACTGCAGTACAGGAGTGTGCTCAGGACACAGGCTCTATAGACCTGGATCTTGGTGTATGCCGTCAGCTTCTTATTAAGCCATACTGTCTTTGTGAGTCTAGAGAACATGGTAGGTGCTTTGCCAATGTGTTTATCCAGCTCGACATCTAGGGAGAGAGTGTCAGAGATCGTTGAGCCAAGGTACACAAAGTCATGAACAACCTCCAATTCTTGCGTGGAAGAATTCCTTCCTTGCACAGCTGAAATGGAAAGGCACGGCCTCAGATTGTCACAAAAAGGGAGGGTGGACACAGGAAGAATGACTCTCTACTTAGAGGGAAGCTGCACTGAATTCCATAGATGCTTGAGTTAAGCATGTGCTAGATGTGCTAAGGTGCAAGCTTTCCAGATCATTGGGCAAACATAAGTGGATAGCACGAGAGAGGCGATCCTGCCAGCTTTCACCTGGTTTTTATGTTCTCTCCTTGGAAGAGGAAGCAGGAACACGTGGCTAGGAATGGGATTTTTTAATTTCTTGAACTACAAATCCCATAATTCTGGGAGTTGTACCTGACAGACCTTACAGACAGACATGCGGCTCACCTGGGAGAAAAGCTGCAACTTGGAGTGCTTTGGGAATTAACTTGGCCTCGCTCTGCCCACCTTCCTGTTCAGAAAGGAAGCTCCCAAATATCACTGGGGCAGGAACAAGAAGCTTGGGTGGAGGCCTTTTCCCCAGCTGAGCTACATTTAGGTGTCTCTCTCTGTCAGGTAGAACTCCCAGAATGAAGAATTATATGATTTGTAGTCCAAGAAATGCAAACATCCCATCTCTACATGCGACCTTCTAGATAATCCCATTATCTTTGTTCATTGGCTCTCCTGCCTAGAGCTGATGGGGACTGGAGTCCTCTGGCAAATATCTTTGCCCTAGAGCAGGGGTTCCCAATCTTCGGGAACCCAGGTGTTCTTGGACTGCAACTCCCAGAAGCCCTCGTTCACTGTGCTGGCTGGGATTTTTGGGAGTCATCATCCAAGACATATGGGACCCCAAGGTTGGGAACCACTGCCCTAGAAGCTGGGTTTTTTCAGACAGAGTAGTGCAGTGTAGGCTTGCTTTACTTATTTTTTCCCCAAAGGAAAAGAAATTCTCCAGGTTTCTTGGAAGTTGGGCTCCACCTTGATGATAGCAGAGCTTTGCCAATGGCCCCTTTGGTCTGTTGTTTTAAGGAGCTGTTGTACAGCAGTAACTTTGTGGGCTGTCCATCCTCCGTTTTGCATTCTCTTCACTGCCATTTGGGATTAGGGGCAGGAGTGAGGCTGCTACAAAGACACGTTGGAGAAGTGGGTAACCACGTAGCCCTCTACCAGATGATGATCACAACCGCAGTCCACCAGTATCTGGAAGGCCATATACACTTTTCATCCCTGATTCAGAGAAAATTCTGCAAAGTGGCCTCAGGGTGGAGCATCTGATCAGAAAAACCTTTGCGATCCTCAGCACTCTCTAATTCAGGGAAGGTGGGGGCTATTTTTCCTACCCAACATATGCAGTGACCAAGCCCATAGAGAGCTACACCTCAGCCTGCATCTGGGGAGCTTCACATTTCAGATACAGCAGGTACAAAAAGTGGCTTAAACAATAGGTTGAAAATGTTAGCCAAAATCCTGTTCAGCATGTTCTGCCTGCACAACAGGAATGACGTTATCATCAGTGGCAGATTGCTGCTGATTTAACACTTACTTTTTCAGTGTTGGCATGCATGCAACTTTGTCTCATTATGTGTGAGCTGTGCAAACCCCAAAATAAAAAAATGAAGTCTTTAATCGTGGCAATCTGCCACTGACAGTGACGTCATTCCCCTTGCACAGGCAAAGCTGCTCAACGGGACATTGGCCATAATATTTCAATTTCCCCTACTCCTTAAGTACTATAGTATTGAGCATGGGGGGGGGGAGTTTTTTGAGTTCTTCTCTCTCAAAACCACCCCTTGCTTAAGAATCTTGGCCACTCTGAAACTTTCCTTCTAGGATGCGCAACAGATAGCCCATGAGCCTTGCAGTGTAAAAAAAAAAGGTGTTGATGTTGATCCCACGCCTGCCTTGAACCTCCCAGAACTGTCACCTCTAAAGTTAGGCACAGTCCAGATCTGGTTCCCAGAAGGCTGAGCTCACCAAGGCCCAGGTGTAGACTGAGAAGCCAAGCTGTTAGGGAAGCGGGGGGGGGGGGGGGGGAGAGAACAGAAAGGAGAGCAACAGGCTGTTACACCTGCCTTTGAGGAAGAAGAGTTAACGGGGAGAGAGGAACCCCAAGAAACTCACCAAGTGGTTTGGTCCAGCTTCAGCCGGACTCAGCTTTCACCTAGTGCAATGGTTCCCAAACTCGGGTCCCTAGACGTTCTTGGACTACAACTTCCAAAAATCCTGGCCAGCACAGTTGGTGGGGAAGGTTTCTGGGTGTTTCAGTCCAAGACCATATCGGGACTCAAGGTTGGAGACCACGGCTCTGCTGCCATCGCCCAGTCCTGGGAGGCTGGGAAACTGCCCAGAAGGCTAAATGGAGGGGTCCGTGGGCCTCTCCATCTGGGATAACTGATGTTTCCAGGTATGTACTGGCACCGCCTTATCCTATACACATGTTCCCTCCTCTCTCTCCCTTCCAGTGGTCAAAGGATCACCCCAACCCAGCAGGAGAAAGAGTGCTTACCTTGTGCGCTCTCCCCCTGCCATGGATCCTTTAGGTCAGACCCTCAGGTTCTGGGTCAAGGAATCCATCAGCTGACTGCTCGGTCGACCACAGCGCCGTTGCAGGACAGGACAGGCGGGGGACCTAAGACAAACTGCCCCCTCCCGGGAGGACTGCACATGCTCTGTGCCTCTCAAGAGACTCACCTGCTTCATCTCCGTGAGAAATTTTCGATCGCAGTGAATCAGGCCTGTATGGCTCAGTGGCAGAACCAGTGCTGTGCACAGCACATCAAAGATTGGCCCACTAGCAGCATTCCCCGTTAAAAAAAGGGTCTCGGGACATACCAGCCTACAAATCCCAACCTGAATGTCCCTTCCCTTTTAGACTAGCCCTCCATTAGCCTTCCAACTTGCTGATTTGGGAGGAACCAGCGCCCAATGGGTGAAACCTGTGCTTGCACGCAACGTCTAATGGAGGAGCTACACTAAGCTACAGCATGGAAGGATGTCAATGCCTTGCAGCTAGAGGGATGCTCATGTTTTTGGACTGAAATCCCCAGAATTCAAGAATTCTAGGAATTGTAGCCCAGAAACCTGAATCTTCCAGGCTATAATTTTCACCCTCCCTGTCCTAGAGATGGGCTTTTTGAGTTATTTACTTGCGTCATTGCCTTCTCCACCATTGTTTCTTCTTCAAACAAAGAAAGCTAAAGCAGTACTTCTTGGGAGTTGTAGTTCTTCGGAAGGTGCCCTCCATCGGGCCTAGTGGGCAGCAGAACTACAACTCCCAGGAAGCACCACGGCAGCTTTTCTTTTCTTTACAAATCAACAACAGGAAGCAAGTCCAGGAAAGCAGATGGTGTAGGTAAAGAATCCTGAAGTCCTTGTCTCGGATAGTGATAGATTTCTGAGCTAGAATGTTTGGAAATTGTGGTCTAAAAACATTAAAGAGCGCACCTTTACTTGCAGCTCTTGATGAAGACTTAACACCTTTATCACAAGCATGGACTTCTGTCAATTGGCACCCACTTGTATCTGGCAAGACAGGACTCGCCTCCACCAAAGCTCACCAAGGGAAGTGCTCTTGCTTTGCCTGCCAGAAGGGCCAAGTTCAACCTCCAATCAGGGGGCAGATAACAGAAGCCTCGCCGCCTGCCCAAACTCCTAGAGAACGGCTGCCAGTCAGAGCAGGCAGTGTTGGGCTCAAGGGGCAAAGAAACCAAGGCTCTCTTTGTGTTATCTGATGTGTTATCTCTTGGAAATCTTTCCAAGGCAGATCCACAAGATTTCCGAAACCTGACCTTAATTTTGGCTCTCCTAGGGGTAGCCTCGCCCCACCACGTAGGGGTGATCTGTTAGGTCAATATTCCTTCTTCTCCACTGCTGTTAGTAAACCTGCATCAGGACTGCCAGCAAGAGGGGAGGAGGAAGACTGGTAGATATTTGTGCACACTGGTGTTCAGGGACAGCTGAGCAAACATCATACTGGGACGGAGGAGGTGGGTTTTGGTCCCTGACAGCCCTCCCTGAAACAAACCTGTTAGCCTTTAAAGTGCTACAGTATTTTCCCTCTCCCCCACTGGGATGAAAAGGTTGTGCAGGAGAGAAGGGTAGAAAACTAGCATAAATAAGTGAGATCATCTCCCCCACTCTCTCTCTGGCTCTCTTTTTCTCTTTCTGCTCCTTTTCTCTCCTTTCTCTGTTCCCTCTTTTCTTTTTCAATACGCCTTCCCCCACCTGTTCCTCGCTTCTCTTCTGCCCACTCTCTTTTCTCTCCAGCCCTCTTCTATCTCTTTTCTACTCCCCCTTTTTTTATTCCCTCTCTCTCTGCTACCCTCTCTCCCTCTTCTGACACCCTCTTTTCTCCTTCTCCCTCCACCTTCCCCCTGCTGTTCATCCCCAAACAGTGAACTGCTGCTGAGAGACAGATCATTTCCACCAGAGGTCTGAACCGATTATTTCCGTAGCAAGCTGGGCTGAAGGACAACCTCAGCCACGTGGCCCTTCAGACGTGTTGGACTTCGGACTCCAAGAAGGCCTTACTAGCACGACCCACAGAAGGGGGTCCTGGGATGTGCCATCCAAAACACCAGGAGGACTGAAGTTTCTCTGCTTTTCCTCTAAAGCAGTGGTTCCCACCCAGCCCTGGGCTCCCCAATGTTTCTGGGAGTTTCAGTCCAAGAACAGCTGGGGAACCCAACTTGGGAACCACTGCTCTGAAGCACTGTCACAAGCTAACGTTTCCTCTACCCTCCACTCCGCCAAATAATACATATTGTTTTCTCTGTGTTTCAAGGGTGATGGTGGCTGAAGTTAAGCCTCCCCACTATCTAAGAAACCGACTTGCTTCCAGTTTTTTCCTTCTCATAAACAAGCCCAGGAATCTTTCTCTCCATAGACAACCTGCCTCTTCTGGCTGCTGTAGCTAGGAGCTCGTGACACTGCTGCCGATCACAAAGAAATGACACTGTCAGGTGTTCCAACACAGTAGAAAACATCTGGTCCCACCACCTGGCATGGGGGCAGGCAAAAGAAAAGACTGGCATGAAAACCAGCTGAAGCCAACATGCAAGGGCACCCGACCCAAGGCTGTATCCCAGCAAAAGGAACAGCAAATGGGCACAAATATGCTGGGGGGCCAAGAAGCTGATCTTTACAGGAAATGATGCGACTGAGCACGGCATTTAAAACAGAAAAGCAAAATGAAGCACAAAAGATTTCATACACATACAATGCCATACAAAAAACCCATGTGCAGTGTGTGTTACTGCCTGCTGTATATATGTAAAGCTTGTGATGCTACAAACACTAGCCAAAATCCTGTTGTAGGGTTACACCAGCAGAAAGGAAATGGTGTGACTCTGAAGGGCCAATGGACGCGAATAAAAGATTCCCCGTTTGGATTCCTGAATGTGGCACACCACCCAGCGGGTGTACAATGAAGGATCCAATTAGGGACTCATTGGTTAGCAGCAGTTTGCTACTGTGAGTTAAACACTTTCCACCATCATAACTAAGTCCCTAATGGTTTGGGAACTCACGACTGGTCGGAGCATCTCTCCCCGTTTGGCCAGATCGCTCCCAGACCTTTGCTGTTGTGGATGGCCATGCCAAAGGGCAAAGGCGGCCTTGACTAAGAGCGGGGCCTTCTCCATAGTGGCCCCGGCACTTTGGATCCCTTTGGAGATCCGGCAGGCCTCCTCCCTCCAGTTTTTTAAAAATTGCTCAAACTTGAACGTTTCAGGGAAGCCTTTAGGAACATCTCCCCCACCCCACCCCAAATCATTTGGTTTGTGACCCATGTGTCACCTTTTCCACTGAGGTTTGTTGTCATTCCTTAGTCTTGTTTTAGCACGCTTATTTATTTGTTTGCATTTCATTGGTTTGTTGGTGGCTTTTATTTATTATTTTTGTTTTTCTGGTGGGGGGGAGTCTATGTTATTTTGTAAGACCGCCGGAGTAGTGGTCTCCACTAAGTGGGGTGGTATATAAATGTTAGAAACAAATACATAATAACTCCGTAACAAGACTTTGGTTGCTGCTCCTGAACTGGAAGAGTATTGGAGCATGAAATGGTGTAAAGAGGAATTTAATGAGTCGCTTTGATGTGAGAGAAGTTGACAAGGAAGAGAAAGACTGGAAATAGATCGGAAACTTGCCTTTTGTTTGTTTTAAGCAGAAAACTTTCTTTGGTGAAACATATAGTGGGATACAGTTACCTTGGTTGATTCACAATAAACTTCTAAACTGTTGCCATTTTCAAAAGTTTACTTATCTGATACTTAGTATCTTTTTTCCTTCTCTCCTGTTATTTGTTATTATTTTCAATTGTAGTATTTCTGTCTATGGATACTGCATGAATATTTAGCTCTGTTTAGTTAATTTATTAATCATATGATGATACCAAATAAAAATGTGGTTTTATGATTCAGCTGTCACTGAAGTGAACTCAGCTCGATTTTTTATGGGAAGCTAAGCCCACCAATCAAGTGAAATACGTGCTAGCTTTTCTCGATACAGATGCTATACTGTAGGCATTCTGTTTTACGCTTTGCAGCCAGCTTTCATCATCCCCCTATTAACTCCCAGCCTTTTGGCATTCAGTGTATTTAAGCCCATCTGTAGTTTCTATATCTCAGGGGTGGGAAATCTCCAGAGATCCAAGCCTCCATTTGTCCAGCCCTGGATTTTGGAGGGCTATAAAAACGCACACACATCCACTTAATATATATATATTTTACAAAAATAATTTGCTTTTACAATGAAATCCTTCTTCCACCCTCTAGTGGTCATACGTGAGTTCTATCTACCACACAGACCCCTTAGAAACACCCAAATGTGATACATCTGGGAGAAAAGGCCTCAACGGAAAGGCTTTGAGGCTTAGCCAGGCCAAGATCTGTCCCGGTTTCCACCTCAGAAAGAAAGCTGCCAGCTGTCATGGGGGGGGGGGCAGGAACAGGAACCTTGGGCAGATCTTGGAAGGGAAGGAAGGAAGGAAGGAAGGAAGGAAGGAAGGAAGGAAGGAAGGAAGGAAGGAAGGAAGGAAGGAAGGAAGGAAGGAAGGAAGGAAGGAAGGAAGGAAGGAAGGAAGGAAGGAAGGAAGGGGGGAGAGAGAGAGAGAGAAAGGAAGGAAGGAATAGAAAGAGGAAGGGAGGGAGGAAGAAATAGAAAGAGGAAGGGAGGGAGGGAGAGAAAGAAAAAGAAAGAAAGAAAGAGGAAGGAAGGAAGAAAGAAAGAAATAGAAAGAGGAAGGAAGGAAGGAAGGAAGGAAGGAAGGAAGGAAGGAAGGAAGGAAGGAAGGAAGGAAGGAAGGAAGGAAGGAAGGAAGGAAGAGAGAAAAAGAAAGAAAGAAATAGAAAGAGGAAGGAAGAAATAGAAAGAGGAAGGGAGGGAGGGAGAGAGAGAAAGAAAGAAAGAAAAAGAAAAAGAGGAAGGAAGGAAGGAAGAAATAGAAAGAGGAAGGGAGGGGAGGGAGGGAGGGAGGGAGAGAAAGAAAGAGAGAAAGGAAGGAAGGAAGGAAGGAAGGAAGGAAGGAAGGAAGGAAGGAAGGAAGGAAGGAAGGAAGGAAGGAAAAAATAGAAAGAGGAAGGAAGGAAGGAATAGAAAGAAAGAAAGAAAAAGAAAGGAAGGAAGGCAGGCAGGCAGGCTGCTGCAATGCTTCCTAGGAATTGTAATTCCTTGGGGGGTGCCTCTAGAGCCGTGGTTCCCAACCTTGGGTCTCCAGATGTTTCTGGACTAAAACTCCCAGAAGCCTTCACCCCTGTGTGTGCTGGCCAGGATTTCTGGGAGTTGTAGTCCAAGAACATCTGAGGATCCAAGGTTGGGAACCACTGCTCTAGAAAGCTTCATAGGCAGCATGACTACAACCCCTAGGAAGCCTAGCAGTAGCTTAAGCAACAACAACAAATCAACAAGAGGAAGCAAAGGCCAGAGGACCTGGTGGTGCTAATAAGTAACTCACAAACCCTTCTCCCGGGAGAATTACAGGTGTGTGGAGTTGGGTTTGTGGGCTGCAGTTCCTGGAAATCTCGCAGAATTTGGGAACCGCAGTCCAAAAACACAAACAGCAACACCCCAGGGCGAGCTGGGATCCCTGGGGTGCTGGGAGCTGCGTTCGAGTCCCTGGGGGGGACCCCTGCCTCTGCTGCACCTACAGTGGGGGCTTTCAAGCTCTGAACGACAAAGGTTTGGGGTCTACACGAGCAGAAGCTTTGAGCCAGCCTTGGGAGCTGAAGTCCGACACATCGGAAGGGCCAAAGAGTCAGAACCACTGGATGAGAGCTCCCACCTCTCCCCAACCCTCCCACCCTATTTTCTGTTCCTTCCAGAGCCTACTCTAAGAGCTCCGATGAAGGGAGTGGGGGAAAAGTTAAGATATTCACTCCGGATGGCCTGGAGGAGTAGCTCCACGGTCCCGTCAGCTGGCCAGTGGGCAGAACCGACGCGGCTGCGTTGCTTCGGGGTCGGCTTTGCAGGGCATCCACGGCCCCTTCCTCCTTCCAGAATCAGCTGTCCACAGAAAGAGAGTCAATGGGGAAAAAAACACAGGGTTACCAGGTGTCTGAGGCCTGATCCAGGCCGGGCATGGCCCAGCCCTGAGACGAGCAAAGCCAAAGAGGGGGCAATCCAGGGTATGCACGAGAGCGCGGCATCGGGTCTGGCAAAGGCTCCCTAACTCTCTGAGCTCGGAACGGCGTTAGTGGGGGAAGCCACAGAGAGCCGAGAAAAAGGGAAAGAGGAAGGACCGGGGGGGGGGGGGAACGACCCTTCACGCAAAGCATAGGGGAGGGAGGACGTTAAAAACTGCAGCGGAAATACGGTACAAAGGACGGAAGAGGGGAGGTTTTTGCAGAGGGCGAAAGTGGCTGGTTTCCCCCATGCAGAACGAGGGGTGGAGAAGGCGGAGGCGAAGTCGGATCCAGGCAGGGAAGGGGGAGAGGCAGAGGACAGGGTAGAATTAAAGCGACGCTGATGTTTACGACAAGACGTGAGGTTCTGTAAAAAGGCATTTAATCGTCAACATTAAAAATTAAAAAAAAAAAAAGAAAAAGCAAACAAGTTGCTGCCATGAGACCAAACTCGATTAATCAGTTGTACAAAGGCAAAAAAATCCACCTTTTTTTTTGATATATATATATATAAAGGAATACCAAGATTACAGCAAAGCAAAGAAGCCTCGGCAGCGACTCGGCTGTCGGAAGAGACACGCGACGACACGGGAGCAAGCAAAGAATGAGCCGGCGGAGAGAGAGACCCCTGCCCCTCGCAGTTGGGGCCCCAAGGAAAGAGTTCGGGGAAACGGGAACGTTTGGACGAGCAAAACCGTCTTCGGCCCATCGCAGAGTCGCACGGCAGGGCTGGCGAGGCGGGCGACGGTTCTTCGAAGCAGGTGTGGTGTCGGGGTTTTTTAAGTAACGACCGGATCGAAACGGCGCCCGGGAGGTGGGGAGGGGGGGAGAACGAGGCTAAGGAAAGGAGAGAGAACAGGAGGGAACGGGAAGGGGGCCGGGGGGGGGGGGGAGGACAGAACCAAAAAACGCAGCATCACCAACCTTGGGAGGAAGCTGAAGAAAAAAGTCAGTGCAGGTGAGAGTGTGATCAGCAAAAGGCCTCAGAGACACTGTGGCAGCATGACCAGCAAGAAGCCTGCAAAGAAATCTACACAATTTAGGTGCGTGCATTTGTATACGGGGACACACATGTATACATAAAGACACACATATGCACAGGCAAAACACAACACAAGATCTTTTGTGTGCATACAGAGACATGTACATAGATACATATATCACACACACAGAGAGAGAGAGAAACAGAAGTTGGCCAGAATCCAGTTACAGAAATTATACTGGAATTAATAATAATAATATAATAATCATCATGTGCCATCAAGTCAGTTCTGACTTATGGCAACCCTTTTCAGGGCTTTCTGGGTAGAGAATATTCAGAAGTGGTTTCATCCTTCACTTCTCCCGGGAGTGCCCTTGTGCAGCTTGCCCAAGGCCACACAGGCTGGCTCTTCCCAGTGAGGAACTGAATTCTCAACCTCCGCAGCCAGATACCTAAACCGCTGAGCTATCCAGCCAGCCACTGCATTAAAATAAATTTCAGCGGTAACTTAGCACTAGTTAGGAAGATAACATCTGCATTTCTTGCCTCATGCCAAGTCTCACAAAGACTTGTTGATGCCCCACTGAGATTTACGCCATAGGCTTACACCGGTGGCTGTTATGTAATAGGATTTTGGCCTCTATGGAAATCTTGTGTACAAAACAAACATGACCACATACAGCAAAGAAGAGGCATTGGCTGGCATGGGCACCACATCTGCTCACATTTCTTTATCAACATGGGGTGGAGGAAAAGCAGAGGTTAAAAATCTTAATTGTTGCACATATGTGTTGACATTGAATCATTTAGGAGATCTCATTCACTGATGGTTAAATATGAAGAAATTTAATCCATTGGTTGGATTCTTTCATTTAATCTGCTAAATTGTTAAACTTTAAGACACTTTGAATAACCAAGAATGATTTGTAATGAGTTACTGTAACAGCAAATGTTAGAACGGCATTTTAGCATCTGGCATTTTAATATTTAAAGCAATGCTTTTTTCACTCATTAATGAAAAACCGAATGGGTCAAGGCAACAATTTAATTTTTAACCAGTTCCCCCCTCTGGGTTTTTTGTTTTTTTTTTCCAGCGGGGGGGGGGGAGAGACACGTGGTGGAAGGTGGGTGCACTGTACAGATGAAGAACTCTCCCCAGGACACTCACCCCGCTCCCAACAAAAACAGCAAACCCATAGAAATTCCCGCCCCCCCCCCCCAACCCACACAGCCCTCCCCCAGCACGCCACGGAGGATTTCGAGACACTTACTGCTGTGGGAACGCAAGCGCACTCAGAATGTCTGCGCGTACTGGGCAGCGTAGGCACTGGCGTACCTCTCGTAGTACTCGGCCACGTTATAGGCGGTGCCGATGCTGTACTGGGAATACGTGGCAGCGGCGGCCGCAGCGGCGGCATACCCGGGCTGGCTGTAAGCCTGGCTGTAGGTTTGGTTGGCGGCGGTGGCGGCAGCTGCGGCGGCTGCGGCAGCCGCAGCGGCCGCGTAAGGGTCGGCGTACTGGGCCAACCCACCGCGGTAGAGGTCGCTGTCCGCCTCCCCACTGGGCTCCGCTCCCTATAAGCGGCTGGGGGGGGAGGAGGGGGCAAGGCCGGTCGTAGGCTGCCCGGGCCCGGTCACAGAGCTCGTAGGAGTAGCGGTCACAGTACTCTCGGTCGTACCAGGCCCTGGCGCAATAGGGGGTGTAGGCCGTCGGGGGAGCCGCGATGCGCCCCCGAGGGAAGTAGTAGCTGGCGGCTGGGGGAGCTGGGGCGGCCACGGCAGCCACCTTAGCGGCCCGGAGGGAGCTGTTGCTCTTGGAGAGGGTGACGAAGATCTTCTGGTCCTCCAAGGGGGTGTCGTTAAGGTTCAAGATGGCGTCCATGGCTTCCCGCTCCTTGGCCATGTGGACGAAGGCGTAGTTCTTCACGATGTCACACTCCACCACTTTGCCGAACCGCTCGAAGAGCTGCCGGATCTGGGAGGTGGTGGCCTTGGCCGAGACGTTTCCCACGTAGATCTTGGTGGCGTTGCGGATCTTGGAGGTGGCGTACTCCACCGTCAGGTGGGCCCCGTAGAACTCGCTCTTGTGGAGGGCGCTGATGGCCTGGTGGGCCTCATCCTCCTTCTCCATGTGGACAAAGGCAAAGTTCTTCAGGATGTCGCACTCGTTCACCTGTCCGTACTGCTCAAACAGCTTCTTCAGCTCCTCCGCCATGACCACGGGGGACAGCCCCCCGACAAAGATCTTCACCATGGCCCGGCTGGCTGGCTGGCTGGCAGCGGGAGGGGAGGCCGTGTCACTAATCGCTTTGAGGAAATGAGGAAGGAAAAGGATTTAGAAACAGTTGCACCCAGAGGCTTCCTGGTCTCTCTCATCCTCACCTACCTTCCTTGCTTCCACGACACCCCGCCTTTCCTCCAACCCACTGAAGGTACTATCACATGGCCCGCCCTCCCTTCCACCCTGTCCACACAAAAACCCTGTGAGGTAGGTCATGCTGAGAAAGACTGTGGCCGGTCCAAGGTCACTCAGGGTGTTTTGTGTCCCAATGGGGATTTGAACTGAGGTGTCCCCATCCACCAGTCCGGCCTCTACACCAAACTCACTCACCTTTCCATAAAGGTCGGCTTTGTATCTACACTGCTTCACATGAGAAATGATCACGGAATGTTTTATATAGAAAATAATGGTAGCAGAATCACCTTATACCTTATATCATTGTCTTACACTTGTGTTGCCCCCTAAATATTGTAGGCCTTCCACTCTCCTAATCCCTTACTATGCTGGCTGGGGCTGATGGGCCAAAACCAGATGGCTGGCTTGAACTGCTGGACATTTCAGTGGTTGAGGTCTCTGGCTGTGGAGCCAGAGGTTGGGAGTTCGATTCCCTGCTGTGTCTCCTTGACAGGGTGTGGGCTCGATGATCCATAAAGTCCCTTCCAGTTTTGCAGTTCATGATGATGATGATTTGCTTGTTATACTGACATCCTACCTTTTCTCCAGTGAGCTATAAGGTACATGGCTCTCCTCTTCCTCACTCTGTCTTCACACCCAGCCCTGTAAGGAAGGCCAGGCTGAGAGACGGTCACTAGCTCAAGGTCATTTCTGTGAGTTCCATGCCTAATGGGGATTTGAACCCAGATCTCCTGAACGGTTGTCCGACAGCATAACCACTGCACCACAACGGCCCTGTCACACACCGACGTGGGGTAGTTCTGTCTAAGAGGAGCTCTCCCTGGTGTCAAAGGGCCCTTCTTGATGCCACTACTACAACAGCAATGAGAAATAGTTAGTTCTCCATATACTGTGGAACTACAGACCCCAGCATGCCATGTGTTATTGGCTATACGGTCTAAGGCTCAAGAAAGTTGTGTGTTCCCAATTGGGCAAGGTCCTGGATGGTCTGGGTTCGAGCCTTGGGTGAGATATAAAAACTCACTGGGTAATGATCTCTCTGTGACCTACCTCATAGGCTTGTCGTGAAGATCAGCCAGGGCAGGGAAGGAAATCCCTCTGCACTACTTTGAGCTTACAAGAGGAAAGGTGAAATACAAAAACACTAAATAAAATCTCACTCTCCAAGGATTCAGATAGAAAAACCTTAAAATAAGTCCCACTGGATCACAAATAGCCCTTCTACTCCATCTTCCTGCTTCTCAAAAGTTGTGGTGTCATGGAGCCAGGCCTCACAAGGTCAAAATTCAGGGATTTTTCTAAGGTGCGAAGTATCGGGAACATGACATCATCTCGTCCTGCCCTGGTGTTCACCCTGAGCTTAGCTGCAGCAGCTGGGAACCAAATGGATTGGAAAAGGATGGTTCTGCAAGGGATTCCTGTTGTGATGAGAGCAACTTGATTCTGAATGTGCAATTAAGAGCCATGAACTATACGAAAGACCTGCTTCTCAATTGTGGATATGGCCCTATTCAGCTACTTGTGTTACTAGACTCTCCTTGTGGGGTAAGGGTGGCTAAGGGGATTGTTACGATGTGCACTTCAACTTCCAAATTTATTACTACAGTACTGCTCACAAAGACCACATCCCAGATGCCTCAGGAAAGTCTGCAAGCAGGCTATAAGTACAAGTGTACTCATGTTCCCTAGCAACTGATGTTCAGAGAAATATTGTGGGTTTGGGACCTTCTCTGTCCAGAGCAAGTGCTGTGCAGATCAAGTACAACCTGTCCCACCATGCTGTTAACACTGTTGCTATTGCCTGCCGTTTTTAACTGCATGTATCAGTGTTACAGCAGTGTAAAATCTGTTGTTCTGTGGATGTCTCACAGGCTGCTCTGGGAAAGCAAGGCACCAGTAAACCAATGGATGCCATAACACTCAATGGCACTGTAATGGTGCCAGCCTTCCAGTTCCACAGAACTCTTCTTTAGGCAAGGCTCTAGAAGAACAGGTGGGATATGTGTGTGTGTGTGTGTGTGTGTGTGTGTGTGTGTGTGTGTGTGTGTGTGTGTGTGTGTCCTTGAGATGCTGCTAGCCTGCAATTCCCACTGTCCTTCTTCCATAGGCCAGGCGGATGTGAACTGAAATCCAAGAACATGCCAAGGACCAGAACCCATCAGATTTCAGTCCCTGAGGATTTCCAGGCCAGCAGGCGTGTACGTAGCACCTCTTTGTCCGTGTCTGTTTTGTTACTTTTGTATCCAGCTTTTCCTGCTCTCCTCCCCATCACAACGAACCGGCAAGGTAGGTCGCAAGGAGACGGAGAAAAAAGCCCGAACGAGCGCAGAGGAAAGCCACCCGCCCAACCTTCAAACCCCCCCCCCCGATTCCCACCCACCGACCCCCCCCCCTCCCAGTGAGAGGTCCGAGGCAGCTCCTCCCCCCTTCCCGCCCCCCCCCCCCCGGGGCTTGGTCCTCCGCCTTCCCCGGGAGCCGCGGCTGGAGCTGGGGCGCTCCCGGGGAAGAGGTGGGCGCGCCGCCCCCCAGGCCGGACCGGGGCCCAATCCGACCAGGGGGGCAGAGAGAAGGCCTCTTACTTCGGCGGGGGCTGGAAGTCCGGCGCCCGAGATCAGGCAGAAGGTGGAAGGCTGGGTTGCTGGACTGGCGCGGATTGGGTCCCCCGGGCATTGGAAATGCCGCGCTTCCGCCGCTCCTTACTCACCGGTCGGCGCTCCTCTCTCCGATGCAATGCAATGCGATGCGATGCGATGCGATGCAACCGCCTCGCCTGGACCCGCCGAGGGCGAAGCCGCCTAGGACTGCGCCATGATGGACTTCTTCTGGATCACGTGACCAGAAGAGGGGGGGGGTGGGGGTGGGGGGTGGGGGGGGGTCTCGTCTTCCCAAGGAGGGGCCGCGCGACCGGAAACGCAGCCTTCCTACGTTCCCAAGGCGCTCCGTCGCTTTGCACGTGTGAACGGGCGAATCCCCTCCTACCCGGGTCGGTGTCGCTCAACAATCCGGAGTCTTTTCCTGAAAACTCTTAGAAAGCGCCTCCTTTTGAAGCGCTTCGACGGAGGAGGGCGGCGTTTGTAAAACCATGGCGCGTTGGACCTGCAAGAGGGCTTCAAAGGGCATCTAGTCCACCCCGCCGACCTCCTGCAGGGCGTCTATACGCGGAAGCATCCCTGACAGGTGTCAATCCAGTCCCCGACGCAGGAGGGCCCCTCGCCCCCTTCGGCTGTCAAAACAGCTTTCCCACTATTTCCGGGGAAATCTCTGTTCGCTTGATTTGAATTCAGAACCTCCCTTTTGGAGCAGCAGAAAATAAGCTACCTTTACCCTTCAGCTGAGGGCCCTTCATATATCCGAAGAGGACTGTCTGAACGTCTCTCGTCCTCCTCTTCTCCTGGCTAAATATAATCACCTCCTTCATCTACTCATAGATTTCGGTTTCCAGACCCTTCCAGAGGATCTTGGTTGATCCCTCCGGACACGTCCCAGCTTGTCAACATCCTTCTTATACAGTGGTGACCAAAACTAGATACACTTCCCCCTTGAACTGCCGGAGTCTGAACAGCAGTGTTTTGGTGAGACATACACCGTTTTTATAAATAAACAAATATATAGATATCCAATAAATTCTGTGCCCCTGGCCACCCAAAACCAGGGGCATGAGTTCAACACTGAAGGTGTCAAAGTGGTCTACTTGCCCCCAGACACAACATCTCCAATTCAGCCTCTAGATCAGGGGGTCATAAGGACCTTTAAGGCTCATTACATAGGGTACTGTATGGAAAGGATTGTCAATGCTATGGAAGAGAACCCCGGTAGAGAGAACTGTTCTCTGTATGTGAATCAACTGTTTATGCTCTGTAATTGGGGTGGGGTGGGGACATAAGAATTATACACAGATTTTGAACTTCCCGAGGGTCTGGCACCTCCAACCCCAGTATTGTTGGAGGGAGAAGTGTTCTGCATTTCAAGCAAGAGCCAACTGAGAATACAATTGTGTCCCTCGATCTGGCCCTACCGATGCCCTCTCGTATTGCATTGGCTTTCTTTTGCTGCTGCATCACATTGCTGGCTCGTGGCTTGCTTCTTGTTTACCACGTCCCTTCAGTCCTTTTCACGCATGTTCATGCCAAGTCAGGGCTCACCTACCCGATATTCCTCCCCCTGCCTCAAGGTGGAAATGGATGGACTCCATCGAGGAAGGCTCAACCTTGAACTGAAGAAAGAGCTGGGCAGGGCAGTTCAGGACAGGAGATTTTGCCAGTTAAAATTCACCTTGCATGTTTTGGCTCAGTTCTCCGATTTGTTAAGGTCATCCCAATTCTGCCTTCCAAGGTATCAGCTACCCCCTCTTTGATAGACCACTGCACCCTGTGAAGCTTAAATCTGCTTTTCTGCCCAGGGCAGGAAGAGCAGAAACCTGGGCTCATCAAATATCGTTTTGTTTCGTCTCAGCTCATTCTAGGCCTTAATTTTGAGGGTGCTCTGGTTTCTGGTTTTCAAAATTCTGTTAGAATCCCCGTCAAACTCTGGCCTGTTTCTGCTTTATTAAAAATGGCAGCGTGGGCTTGAAGGGAAGGTTTGTTAAATTTGACCATCAAGTTTTTAGTCCTCAGCGTTGGAGGGAAGGCAGGAGAAGGAGCAGCTTTGGGAAATCACAAGTCAACCATGTCCATGTTTTATTTGAATCCATACAGCCGTGGTCTCTCATCATTTTGGATGCTTCCAGAGAGAGGACAGGGCATTAACCATGTTCTGTGTGCCTGTTTTGGATGGCCATAATAACTTTGGGGATAGATGGGCAAAGCTGCATACTGGTGTGCAAACATAATTTGTGTCTATAGTGCACACAGCGGCAACACCTTTCTTCATTTTCTGTGTGGGGCTGCCTGAAGTTACGCACTGTAGCATTTTTAAAAATATCCATTCTTCCTTTCCTTCTTGTCAGTTTTGGCAGTCTCAGATTGATTAGACTCCTTACCAAGGAATTTTCAAGCCCAGTGTTGTTGTTTTTTGTGCTGTCAAGTCACTTCCGACTTACGGTGACTCTATGGATGCGTGATCTCCAAAATGGCCTGCCCTCAACTGCCCTGATCAGCTCTTGTAAATTCAAAGCTGTGGCTTCCTTTAGGGAGTCAGTCCATCTCTTGTTTGGTCTTCTTCTTTTCCTGCTGACTTTAATTTTTCCCAGCATTGTTGTCTTTTTAGTGAGTTGCCCCTTTTCAAGATGTGCATTTTTGCTTCTAGAGAGAGTTCAGGTTTGATGGAATCCAGCACCCCACTCATTTGTCTTCCTGCTAGTCCATGCTGTCTGTAAAGATGTCCTCCAAACCCACATTACAAATGAATTATTTTTTTCCTGGTAGCTTTCTTCATTATCTAACTTTTGAATTTATATGTAGTAACAAGTACAATACCGTAGTAGGATGATCTTGGCCTTGGTCTCCAGTGACACAGTGTCATAATCACAGATACAGGTTCTTTAAGGTGCAACCTCAGCAAGCCGCAGCACTCGGATATATCTAGAAAACAGATACCACTACATGGCACCAAAGTAAAGGAATTAGGTATTTGATGGACACGAGGTCAGCAGACTGCAGTGTTGAGACACAGCCTGCAGAGGGCACCCCCAGAGAAACAGAAGTTGGGTGTTCGGCAGCACAGATGCCCAGTGGAGTGGAGTGGATAGAATGATGGACTGGGACTGACAAGCCCTGAGTTCAAATCCTGCTCTGTCATGGAAACTCTCTGCAGCTTGGTACTAGTAAAACCACTCCTTACATGCTCAGTGTGATTGCGTATTAAATAACAAATTCCTTATGTGGAGCCCCCGGGTCACTTCACTCCTCTTTTGTCATCTCCTTACCTTCTTCCCGAAGGTTGCATGTTGTCATGGATATTGCAACTTTGGATGTGGCAACCGTATACCGTGATTTTGTGTTGCACCCAGCCAGTTTCTAAGATTCTTCAGCCAACATTTCTTCTCCCTCCCTCCACTTCTTTTCCCATTTATGTTACTGTGAATGATCCGCTGTAAGAGCCCGTACGTTTTGCTTCTCATTATCTAACTGAAGTAGTCTGGTCAGGAAAAATCCTGAACAGGGTCTTTTAAAGGATGAGAAAGATCATAGATCTACAAGTGACCCCAGGGGTCAATGAGTCCAGCCCCATACCTGGAGAGGAAATCCACTATGAAACCATCCCTGACAGGTGCTGGAAAATCTGCAACGTAGGAAAACCCACCACTTTCCAAAGTAGTCCATGAATAGCTGTCACCATCAGGATATTCTAGTGTGGAACTGCTAGATAGCTCAGAGGTCTAGGTCTCTGGCTACGGAGCCAGACGTTGGGAGTTCGATTCCCCATGGTGCCTCCTGGACAGGGTCCCTTCTATCTCTGCCGTTCTAAGATGACGACAACGACGACGATTTGCTTGCAATCTCCTTTCTTGCCATTTGAATCCATGAGTTCAGCTCCTACCCTCTGGGGGACCAAAGGAAACATTCAGATCCTGGCAGTAAGTGACTCACGTTCATTGGCCAGGATAGGCTTCCTATTCGGCATACTACGTTTTAATTCGAGCAGTAAAGATCGCACACCATCATTACGGAGTTGCAATCGTAGTAATAAAAGATGTTAAACTTTATTTTCTGTGAGCAAAGGGGATATTCGGCCGGCAGACACAAGTATCTAAGTGTCACCTTTCCGTCTTCCTTATTGTGGGCAACCCATAAACCTTTGGCAGGACAATCAGTAGCACTGACGTGATAACCTGCCTTTTTATAATACCAACAAATGACCATTCAGGCTTGCTGCTCTTCAGGGCTAAATCTCTGGCCCAGATGCTGTGTGGGGTCCCAATCTGGATACTAGAATTTGATTCTACCATTTAACAGGCTGTTCCTTCCTTTCTTTATTCACCCTCCAGTGGGCACAAAGGTGTACATCTAGTGTGGGTGTTGCATCTGAGATCCTGGTGTTTGTCAGTAAAAAGCAAAGCGTGGTCTTTAGCCTTTCAATTCTGGCTGAGGCTGATTGACGCAGATACATCTTGGGGACTTTTACTCTCTTGTCAGCAGGATTCATGCACCAGTTAGGCTCTCACTAATAAAATCCAACCTCTGAGGCTATTTACGTTCAGTCTCTTAGGGGCGCCAACAGGCTAGGCATCATCTTGTGTCCTGGATTAAGGACACCAGGTCTCCATGGAAAAGGCTGTGTGGTCCTTCAGATCACATGAATGTAAGAGTGGGTGAGACCTTTAACTGGACCACTTTAAAAAAATCCAACAATTGCAAGCTTTTGTGGACAAAATTCCACTGCCTCGGGCTAAGCGCCACCACTTCATGGATAATGCAGAAAAATTGTAGACAAGATTCCCCAGAACTGATGGCAGATGCCGGTGCCGAGTCTGTTTGGAGAGGTGATTTCAGACTCTGCTTGCAAATGTCTCTGAGCAATCTTGTGTCTCTCTTGGTTTGTCCTTTCTTCTTCTTCCTGGTAAGCACACCAAGTGTCTGAAGGATTTAATTATCCCTTGTTATTGTTTGTTCTGTACTAGAATAAGGTTCGAGAGCTTCCCTTGCACAGCCTTGGAAGGCTGTTTTTTCCTATAGGGAAAGGTCCCGCTCCCTAGTCAGAGAAGACTTTGACAGTGAGACGGCATGGCATCAGGAGTGGGCAACTACTAATCTAGATCTATTCAACTTAGTGCCCGATCCAGTACAATCCCCTTATGGTTTTGATGTCCCAAGGAAAAAACTAGACAGTGCTTAACCGGATCCGAACTAACCATGGCAGGTGCCAGTATTGGAAACATAAATGGGGGCTGGCCGATAATCCCAATGACAGTGGGCACGTCCTGTAAACCTGACATCACATTGTGATGGAATGCCCCCTTAGAAGGTTCCCTTGGCTTCCTGCAAGAATTACATCATCTTGAGGGCACTGCTGCTCAATGGTTAAAGGCTTTAGATATTCGCCTTAGGCTTAGTCACTCTAGTCACTGTCCATACATAATTTATTTCATTAATTATTCATTAGTTGTATTGCGTGTTTTTAAAATCTCGTAGAATTTATTCTTTTAATGTTACGTTGTATACATCTTTTATGTCGTCTTTGTGAGGTCCTGTGCCACAATGCTGTATTCTGTTATGCCATATGAAACAAATAAATAAATTATTAATTTCTTCCCAAAGCTAATTCAATTCCGCAGTGCCACTATATTTTTAAGTTCCTCACCTGTATATCGATGGTGGTTATGATTGTTAGAGTTTGTGTCTGGTTTGCCATTTGGTGTAATCCTTGCATCCAAACGGCATACACGCCTCAAGCAACTCCATTTGGTCTTGCTTTCTTAAGAAAGCAGCTAAGGAGAAAACAAACCTGTGTCCTTGCACCTTCCTCTCTTCCTTCCGCTTCTGAGATAAAGGTTTCAATTTAAAAAAAAATCCAAGTGATGCCACACATCAGCGCTGCCCTGATTTATATACATATATATGCCTCAAGGACAGAGAAGAGGAAGGAAATTTTTTATTTTCCAATTTAATTTTCCAGTTTCCCCATATCATTAAGTGATCAAGATGTCTGTTTAATCCACTAAAGATATGGTGATATTGAAACCAGCTGGGAGATTAAAGAAGGAAGCTGCCTTTGGTTTGATTCCAGTGATGGCACATGATGGAAATGAAATGAAAGAGTGATCCTACCCACACATACAAAAAAAGAAAAAAGAAAAAGAAAACAAACAAAAACCAGAAGCCCCTGAGAGGGACCAGAAAGGTGTGGGTAGGGATGCTCTGGGTTCACTCCAGCAATTGCATCATCTGACCAGCAGAAAAAGGAACAAACCTATCTGTTTCCACAGCAGACCAAAAAGCAGGACAAATGCCCATCTGATAGCACCTTCAATTTAAATTTTATCTGATTTTATTGTTCTAAGGTGTATACGGTGTAGTTTTATTTTAACGGATAATGCCTTTTTAAAAATACATCATGCCATTTATATTTGTTACATATCATTCTGCTCAGACCGATGGCTGGATAATAAAGAACTCCTTCCTTCCTTCCTTCCAAATTACATGCCACAACAGCTGATAAAGGAGGCAAAGACAAATTCTGCGAAGAACACTAAGCTGTTATAAAATATACCCATAAGAAACATATAAATTTCATAATATGGGATATCTTAATGCCAAGAAGCCTGCAGAGATTTTATTGAAAAATGTGGATTAGGGAGTGGGGTGGGGGAGAAAGAGAGAGAAGAGGTACAGCCAACAACTTGCGTCTGGCTCTGTCTTTGCTTCCTTCCTCACCTGCTAATTGTGCCGAGGCGAGTGGCCAGCAGAATCCGCTCGCTATGTCACCCGTTCTACTGGCCAGTGCAGCCGCCCCATTCATCTGTGACATCACAGACCACGTCCAGCTTGGGCTCTGCGTACCCGGCTTCTTACTGCTTCCTTCACCATGCGTGGCTTGTTGTGGCTTTTCTGGTTTTTCCTGGGTTGCTCTGCCATACATCCTACGGTAGCCAGCAGCCAGCAGGAGGATGTGGGCCTGCTCCTGTCTTGGGGAAGCCTGGCCCTGAGCTCTGCCATGGTGTTGCTGGTGGTGCTTCTTGTGAAGAAGCTCGGAAAGAAGCCCCATTCGGAAGGTGTCCCTGAGACAAAGGTGAAGGTCTCGTGATGCAAGGTTTCGCTGAGGATCCCAGGAAGGCCAGCCAGCTCATCACCACATGGGTGACTTTTACTGGCTAAGAAAAAAAAACATTTTCCAATTGATTTTGAACATGACGCTTAAAGGGCTTTTAAAGGCATTTTCCTATGTATTTTGATTTCCTCTCCCACATTTTATGTCATTATTTTTCGTCAGTTCTAAAATGTTTTTTTCTTTTTTAAAAAAAAAAACAGTTTTAGAAGAGTTATCCATGTTAAACTATGCTAGCATATCAGGCCAAAAACAAATGAAAAATAAAAGAAAGAAAGAAGACAAAAATGTTGTGGCACCTTAAGCACTAACTGGTATATTTTAATGTGAGCTTTCATGGACAAGTCCACTTCCTCAGACCTGTTCATGAAAGCCCACATTAAGCAAGTAGCCTTTAAGGTGGCACAGTATTTTTGTCTTCTTTAATTTTTAATATACTTTTAAAAAATGTAATCAAAATTAACAATAAAATGAAGAAGATGACCAGTGTGGGTTGGGTAACATCCTGTATGAGATCACTAGAAAGTTACAAGCAAAGTGTGGTTTGTAGTTTTCCAGTCCTCTTGATCAGGTGCAGATGCTATAAAGTTTAGGTTTGAGAAGAAGCAAAAAGTGTAATAATAACAAAACCTGGCTAGATGGCAGGGAAGCAGACTTCTTTCCAAATAACAAGAAACACAAAGTTTGCTATTTTGTTCCCAACTAACAAACAAGATGACTGGCCATGAACACGTTATAGAAATGCTGCCCCTAATAATGAATAATGGTGACTTTGTTTTTCAGGTGCTGAAATGGCTAAGAGGAAAGAATTACTGCAATGGTTCCTGAACTGTGCGCCACCAAACCCAGCCAGGGGCACAGTACAATCCTCAGAACTTCTGCGGCGCACAGTTTGGGAACCACGGGCACAAGCCAACAGCTGGCAGGGGGATCCATGGTTCCTACCATCATTCAATCCCTCCCCTCTCTCCCCCTTACACCGCACTCCATACAATTTCCTCTCCCTTCAGCATGTAAAACATCAAAACAAACAAACAAAATGTAAAACATCGCCACTTGCAATTTTTGGTGCTGTGTCTGTCTTCTTGGATGGCTGGAAGGGGAAGGGGAATTAAGACCCAAATCAGTTGTGTATCTCTCTGGGTAACTCGTCTCTCTTTTCCATGCTACTTTTTAAAAAGAAAAACCAAACTTTCGAAGTTTCCAAATCAATCAAGATGGGCAATTTTGAACGGATCACCAATGAATAAATGCTTAGATGAGTGAGATGGTCAACTGACCAAGGAAAAATCCTTACTAGCTCCTGTTAAGAGTGAAGTGTAGACTACAGATCGAGCCGTACAGGAGCCTGTAACAAAAATTGCCATCCCTAATGTTACCAGGCTGGGTTTCCCAACTCCCTTATCTCTTCCCCTTACCCAAAGTACCATATTGGGGGAGCCACAGCCAGTGGCCAGTAAATCAAGAGAGCCACGAGCTGAAAAAGTTTGGTAACCACTGAATGACTGGATAGCTCAGTGGTTTAGGTCTCTGGTTGGGAGTTTGATTCCCCACTGTGCCTTGATGATATGTAGGGTCCATTCCAGTTGATGATGATGATGATGATGATGATGTGGGACCCAAAGCAGTTTACAAGAATAGAAAATTAAAGTACAGTAAAATTGACACACATCCTTAGTGAACCTCCCCTTCCAGGGTTCAAGCTCCTTGTATGTAAAGTTGGGATTAAAACCCAGACCAAACTTTCTCTCTCTCTCTCCTTTCTTCTTTCTTCAGCAGAAAGACCTAGGTTTCAGAACTAAGGATGGGATATTTGGATTTTTCTGAACTACAAATACCAATGATTCTCTATTCTCCTAATTCGCAGGCACTTGACAAACACATAAACATGAAGCAACTGGAGAAATGCCTGAATTGACCAGGCCTTGAGGTTTAGCTAGGGGCCAAACTTCGCCCAAACTTCCTGCCCCAGTGTTAGCAGGAAGTTTTCTTTCTGAGCAGGATGCTAAGCCTCAAGGCCTTCTAATTTACACCTGTCTCCCAGGTGTTTGTAAGGTGCCTGTAAGGCAGGTGGAACTCCCAAAACGGAGAATTTTTGTAGTCCAGAAAATCCAAAAATCCCAACCTTAGTCAAGTATTTAATACAATCAAAGACCAGTATCCAAATGTACAAATAAAACAAGCCACGGAGCACTACATTCTGCTGTATAAAAGCATATGTGCAAAAGTTAAAATACGTATCCTAACAGACATGATAAGGTACTTTTGGCTCAAATCCCATTGGTAGCTAAACCTATCATTAATTCATTAGTAACTACCCTAGTAATTGCCCCATTTCCCCCATCTTGCATGAGCACCTGCTTAGTGAACATCCCCTCCAGGGTTCAAAGACCCTGGATAGCCTCTGTAAAGTTCAGATTAAAACCCAGACCCATTTATTTTTCCCTCTCCTTTCTTCTTTCCTCAGCAGGAAGATGTGCTGGCGAGCCAAGAGGAACTGAAGAGCCGCCTTTGGCAAGCCTTCTCACAGATGGAGCAGGAGCTGGTGAAGCTGGTGACCCTGGTGCGGAGCCGGAAAGCGAGGCTGGCAGCGTGCCATCACAGCTGCAAAGCCTCGGAGTGCCAGGAGAACAAAGCGAGCACTCACAAGCCCTTCAACCTGGCAGTGTATGATATTGTTGAGGAGGATTAAGGGCCATCTCTGGGGCCCGCTAAGGAGAGAACAAGAGAAGGAATAAAGCTGCCAGCAGAGCAAGCGGCGGTTGAGTTGTGGAGCGATGATTTGCTTTCCGACTATGGGGATGATCAGAACAGCTTGCCTCCTTTTGGGAGAGCAATCCCACCGGAGCTCAGAAATATTCCTTTGGTGGACTACAAGACCCAGAATCCCCCAACCAGCACGTTCACGGAGAAAGAAGGGGTTTCTGGATGTGTAGTCCAGCAAAAGCAAATTTTCCAACCTCCGAATCCCATCTGCATACTAAGAATGTCAGAAACCAGGTATTTATTAGAGAAATGCATTGAGTGGGAAAGACAATGGGAAAGCCGCGGCTCCCGGGAAAGACTTGACCCGTGTGAGACTTTAATTCAGTGTAAACATGCTGTGGATCCGGCTCTTGCTCGTTTCCACTGTGAAACAAGCATCTGATGTTGGGGGGCTGGAGCAGAGGGCTTTTATTCAGCAATATTTTACTCAGATGAACTTGACTTCCAGTAAACAGGTCCCTCAGGGTCCTGCTTTCCAAAGAGAAGGAGGTTCTCTCTCTGAGATCCAGGAGGGCTTCCCTTCCCTCCAAGGAAGGGTGGAGTTGGTGGGGAGAGCACACAGCCCCATCTTTTGCAAACGGAGGGGGGGAATCAGCCCCATCTTTGGCAAACGGGGGTGGGGTGGGGGGTGGGGAATTTAGGAGTAGATTTCTTTTGCAACTGAAGGGGGTGACAGGCTGGACAGCATTTAGTGCCAGGATGAAGCCTGATCCAACCCATGTGTACTCAGGAGTAAGTCTCGCTCACCTACGTGGTCTTGGTCCTACACATACGTGAACCGGGTGGAAGCTGAAATGAATTTAGTAGCCTCAGAGCAAAGCTTAATTTTGTTTGTTCCGAGCAATTGCACGTGCAGGAACAGACTCTACTAGAGTTCCCCAACCCGCACCCAGAAACGTAGAAGCCCTTGCAGGTTGGGATGCCCTGGGGGAAAACTGGTCTGCTAGAAAACCAATGGAAAAAAGAGTGAACCACTCCACCTCCTCAGGGCACCAAACAGTGGGACAAATGCCCACCTGAACCAGCCCTGATTCAGATTGAGATGCAGGCAGTTGTGCAAGAAATGCGGGGGGGGGGGGGGGAGAGATAGGGATCAAGAGAGAAGGAGAGCACAAGGAGGAAGTGGCATCAGCAACCCTAGGAATATCAGTCTATCTGTGGTTCCCAACCTTGGGTCTCCAGATGTTCTTGGACTGCAACTCCCAGAAATCCTGGCCAGCACAGCTCGTGGTGAAGGCTTCTGGGAGTTTTAGCATCGGTCAGAGCAGGAAACAATCTAGAAAACCCAAGGAGGTCCTTCTCCTCCTCCTCCTCCTTAGGCAGGCATAACACAAGCAGAATTACACCTTGTTATCTCCCCAATGGCCACTTTCCTGGGTGTCACAAGTGGAGGGGTGTGGCGGGCCCACATGCCACAAAGCATGGGCTCCTTGACCGAGAGTAGGAGGAAATCACTTTCAAAATAGCACTGAAATATAAAGAGGAGAGGCCCTGCTTAGACTCATACTGGGTTGGAAAGTCCCCCTTAGCTGTTGTAATTGTTTATTCATTCATATATGTTTTTGTCATGTTTATTTTCCTCTTTTCCTCCAGTCACCACTAGACACTATCTGTGGCTTTCTTTCCCCTTCCTACTTTATCCTTACAACAAACCTGTGAGGTAGGCCAGACTGTGAAAGAGGGACATCTGGACCGTTTCATGGCTGAGTGGGGATTTTGAGTGTTGGCCTCCTGAGGCTCAGCCCAGCACCCTAACCATCAGGGCAGTGCAGGCTGCCCCATTAGGTGATGCCTTTTGCATTTTAAAAACAAAAACTGCCCCTGGCTATGAAATTACTTGACACGTTATAGCCAATGGTTCCCCATTCTAGGACTTCTGTCTGACTTACACACACCTTACAGGCACCTAAATGTGTCTCGCCTGGGAGAAAAGACCTCAGCTGAAAGGCTTTGAGGCTTAGCTAGGCCTAAGCTTCCTGTTCAGAAAGAAAGTGAACAGCTAACACTGAGGCAGGAACAGGAAGCTTGGGTGGAACTAGGCCTAGCTAAGGCTCAAAGCCTTCCAGCTGAGGCCTTTTCTTCCAGGTGAGCCGCATTTAGGTGTCCGTAATACATGCGAGTCAGGTTGAAGCCCCAGAATGTGGAAGTGTGGGGTTTGTAGTCCCCGGAAATCTAAAACTCCCATCTCTGTTCACAGTATTAATGGGAATGATGGAACTGCTTGTTTCATTTCAAAATATTGACGAACTGAGGTTTCAAGCTTGAGGAGCCAATTATTAGAGTGGACTGAAGATGCTCATCCGATAAACTTGCTCGATAGTTGGACTCTCAAATCGCTTCAAATTTGGAAACTGGTCAGGCTGCGAAGATTTATAAAACTGGATCAGATTTCCTTCTGACCCCCAGCAGACCGGACCGGGCCAGATGTGGCCTGCTGTTTAGAGACCCCTGCTCTAGAGTCTAGTGCCGTCTAAACTTGGATGTGCTGGAGCAAAGCCCCAGTTGCCCTGCCTGAGTTGGAGCCCTGCTCTCCCAAGCTCTACAAACAGCCTGTCCCGCTTGCCACTGATAGGAGACCAACATAGCCTACGGGTCGTAGCATCAGACTACCGTAGGAGTGAGAAGATTCAGGTTCAAGAACTCACTAGAAGTGGCATTCTGAAGCTGTCCACCAAACCAACCACAGTGTGGCTTATTTCCCCTGCCTGACCTGCCTTCCCTCCCAGGTAGAGCAGTGGAGGGCAAGGAGACACCACATCAGCTCACCTCTCCAGGGGTTTATGATGTCACCCCGGGTCACTCACCACTGGAAGGGACCAGGACGGGGAGACAGGAAGCCGAGGGCCATGATCCGGAGTAGCTGGCTCCTCTGCTTCTCTTTCTGCTGTCTGCTGTCTGCCACCCCTGTCTGGGTCCTGGGCGAGCAGGACAGGACCCTGTTGCAGGAGCAGGATGCGCCCTACAAGCAGGGTGCAACCGACGGGCTGGTTCAGAGACTCCTCCTGTGGCTGCTGAGCCTGGCTGGTTTCTACGGACTGGTCCGTCTCCTGGAGGACATCACCGTGGAGCAGCAACCCCTTCCAGCAGGGCAGGAGGAAGCTGAGGTGAGGGGTCAGGCAAGGGGGATTCAGGCGGACCATCATCTCTTCCCCCCCCCCCCCGCCCTGCCAAAAAATAATTCTTCCCTCTAAAACTCTGATTGGGGCCCATCCCTGCCATGTGGCCCATTGGTCCTTTTGGGAACATGGCGATGCCTGCTCATTCATGGATCCTGACCAGATGGGGGGGGCCCTGCAGCCCAGGTTCAATTCACAGTTTCAATTTCTTTCACACAAATCTGAGTCATTAAAAAAAGCAAAGAAAAGTAAGTAAATAAATAAATAAAAAAGGACAAGGCAGATGCAAGCAAACAGCAGAGCTGAAAATAGCGTCCTAGGAAAAGGGCCAGGGAAACTTTGAGGAAAGGATCTTTGTCATTCTCTCCATGCCAATAAAACTGGCTCCCCTTGCGGGTCTTGCTGCAACAGCTTCACCTCCTTAGACTTCCCAACAAACTTGTGGAGTTTACGCTCGTAGGGCAGGTGGTGAGGTACCCTTTTGGGGAGGACAGGGCAGCCGGGGTGTGGTGCCCAAGCGTTGGCATTGCTGCTTCTCTTCCCACCTCAGGTGGCAGAAGAACTCGCACTGGCGCTGTGGTCCGCACTGAGTCACACCTGAGCAGGAAGGCGCGTACGTCACTGGTCCCAACATTCCCTGATCAGGGGAGATTTGTTCTCTCTTTTTTTTTAATGAGTAAAAGCCCATCCTAATTTTGCATCTGTACACATAAATTAAGTTATGCAATTTTATGCAAATTGCCATCAACTTTGTTCCTCTGTTTTTGTGACATGTCAGTGACCTCCCCTTTGCAGGCAGATGGTGGCTTTTGGGTCACAATCCCCTCTCAAATAGACAGAGGAAGCTACTGTTGCAGAGTTTGGGATTTTTGGTTAAATTCCTCTAGCTGTGCAGCAGAAGTGCAGGGATGCACAGAGCTGAATAGGTTTCGTAACAAAAGGTTTTGTTACTTACAGTTGAACATATGAAACAGCAAACTGACAAACATGACTGCTTTCAGCAAACAGACTTCAACAGACTCAAGAGAGAGAGAGAAAGCCCCAGAGCACAGAGGCAGGACTCTCTTTCCATTCAGAGGCAGGGAAGGAACAATTGGTTACTGCTGGATAGATTGACAGTTACCCCAGCCAGAGAGGTCCCTCCCAGCTACACCTTCTCCAGACAGGATGAGAGGTTGCAAAAACTTCAACAGGTGCTATGTTTGGTTGACCACTATTCTGTGCCACCTTCTTCCACGCAGGTTGCGAACTGTGACATGTGCTTGATCCGTAGGCCTTCCCTTCCCAGACGGGGCTGTCCCATCAAAGCCAGTCTGAAGTCCTTGGACCGAATGGAGCAGGACTTGGTGGCTTTGCTCTTCAAGCTTCGCAAGCACAAGAGCGCCTTGGCCAGAGGTTGGCCTTCGGACGACCAGGCAACCAGGACTGGACAGGGCGGCCTTCCCAACGATGTGGTGATCTACACGATCCAGGACGAGACCTAGACCATGCTTGGGAAAGGCCAACGCCAGAAGGAGAACTCCAGGAGGAACACGGGAAGCATGGGGAATAAATTTTTTATGAGTGAATTCAGCACAGAGAGGTGTTAATACAGTCCTGCTTATTTTTATGACTATCCATCTTATAATTATTGGCCTTGTGGAATCCATTTTGCTGCTGCTTTTTGAGGCCTCAGCCTTCCCAAGGTGTCTGAAAGTCTACTAAAAATGCAATTCAATAAACATGTTAATACAATACTGAGAAGATTGACCTCAGTTTTGTTTTCGTGGAAAGAGAACTCGGGCGCACCTGCTCTTTCTTCCATTTGACAGCAAGGCAAGGAATATGGAACTCTTCAGATCAAAGGAGTGAGACTGTGTTTGGATTGGAAGCCTTCAGAAGTATACGTAGAAAGTTTAGCCCCTAGACTTTGCTGCCTTTTATGCTTGGGTTGCGTGAACTTGTCATATGGGGGGGGGAGCCTGATTACTGGTGGCCCCTCAGCAATATCTCTCTCTCTCTCTCTCTCTCTCTCTCTCCTTTTGAGGCTGCAAGTGCCTGAGAGCTCAGAAGTACATAGGTGCTTGCCAAGGTGAAAGAAAGAGGCCAAAACTGTGCCGAGTGGGATACACAAGGGAGACATTCATTAAAGTCTGGGGAGCAACTGATTGTCTCAAGAGTTCTATTCAGGGTGAAGCCAAGGTTTTGTCAAGAGGTCATCTTGGCAGGAGGTCGGTTGTACCAAGGAGCAAGGAAAGATCAAAGCTGGGCAGGAAAAAAAAGTTTTTTTCTCAGCACTGTGTTGAGGTACGGAATCTGTTTTTACACATCTGCGGCTTGGGTGACTCCCTTCCAACAGCTGCCCTCTAGAGATGCTCACTTTGACTCACCTGTACTTTGAGCCACCAGGCCTGGAAGGGTGTTCTTTCTCAGAGGCAACGTCACCCTTCGGAGGGGATGAGTCTTCTCTGAAGGGCTCCTGTGCCTCTGGGCTGGGACTGCCAGTTGGGACTTGTAACCTGAAGCCTCTGAGGAAGGCATTTTCAGGTGAGGCATGATAAACAGGTAACCAACCATGCCAACTGTTGACGGTAGCTTTGCTGGGTACTTTCTCACTCTTTCCAGTAGTGGTGGGTGACTCCAGTTCCAGAGGTGGTGGGAATCCACTCTGGCTTTTAGATTGCACTTTATAGGATTTATCCAAGGTGTTGAATCTATTTTGGGGAAGGGTCAGGACCTTAGATTGCTCCTGTTTAGAGGTGTGCACCCTTCTTTTTTCCCCACTACAAATCCCAGTATTCTCTGGGCAGTATGGTCAGTGGCTGTATTGCCTGGGAAATTCTGGGATTTATAGTCCAAAACTCTCAAATTTGCAGATGTTTAAAATGTAGACTCAAACCTGGAGAGGATTCTCAGCATCTCCAAAACTGGAATTATCTCCAAGCTGTTCTCATTCTGACCTGACTCAGTTCATACGTAGTGAAGGAAATGTCTGAAAAGTGAAGGAAATGTCTAGCACTCTAAATCTATTGGGGGACAGGATGGCATTTGAGAAATTAAGAGAGGTTGCCGAAAGGGGTACGAGGGAGAGTGTGGTGTAGTGGTTAGAGTACTGGACCATGACTTGGGAGATCCATATTCTTAACCCATCCATTAAAACACCATTTTCCAACTTGATATGGTTGTTGTGAGAGAGAGAAAAGGAAAAAGGGACAGCCACAGCCTTGAGTCCATTGAAGAAAAGCCAGAGATAAATGTAAAGTTAAACAAATAAATTTAAGGGCTGTGTAAATTGTGGGTTGGGGAAAGGACAAACCAGTTGGTGTTAACTTGTTGCCTCTTGAATTCTGTGCTGCCAGTACCAGGTAGATCATGCCTGGGAGGAAAACCTTACTCCTGCATTGAGGGAATCCTTATCCTACATTTCCAGCTGACCCACTTGGTTGGCATTTTCCTCTTTTTAGGTCTCTATGGCTACGAGAAGAAAGAAAACATGCCATAAAAGCTATTCCGACCCCTTAACAAACCCTCGGTTCTTCTTCCTCAGAATCCCGCTTAATCTCTTGTGTCAAAATTAGATCATTTCTCCCTTTACGCAATTCACAGAGAGCTCATTTCTGGGACAAGCCAAAACACGAGGGCTCTTCAGGCAGCAACGAGTGCCGAGCAAGCTGCTTCATTGGTGAATTTGTCTGTGCAGCTCCTTGACTCCCAAATTCTCTCCGGGTTTGGGCCTTTATTTTTAATTGCAGCCTTTTTTCTGGAGGAGGAAGGAGGTCAGGCTGCAGAAAGGGCTTTAGAGCTGGGCTTCCCAGGGTGAATTAAAAACCATGGGTACTCCATTCCAGGGCTAGGAAAGCAGCTCTCCTGAAACCCTGGAGAGCAGCTTCCCATCAGATCTGGCAAGTCTGGCCAAGATGGATCAGTGGTCTAAGCATCAACAACAAGAGAGAGGCTTAGTAAACTAAACAGCTTGGGTCCAAGCTATCTCAAGAATTGTGTCTCCCTTTATGAGTCTGCCCATGTGTTGAGATCATCAGGAGAGGCCTTTCTCTGGGTCCCACCACCTTACAGGTGTGTTTGGTGGGGACCCAGGAGAGGGCCTTCTCTGTGGCTGCTCCTTTAGACTGTGGAACTCCCTCCCACTGGAGGCCAGGCTGGCCCCATCTTCCCTGTCCTTCCACAAGCAGACAAAGATGTTTCTCTTCAGGCAAGCTTTCCTTGAGTGAATGGCTGCCTGAGAGTGGTTTTTAAATGGATGGTTGTGCCTTACTGTTTTGAATATGTTTTTGGTGTTGCTTTTGTTTACCATCTTTTAGTGTGATGTCCGTTTGATTCTTTTCTAGTATTTGTATACTTACTGATTTTAGCTTTAAATATTGTCTTTTAATTATGTAAGCTGTCTAGAGTCCTTTTTAAGGAGAAAGGCATGGTAAAAAAAATAGAAGGAAGGAGAAAAAGCAGAGCTGAGCTTTCTCTCTTGGCCTCAATCCCTATGAGCTTCTGAGTGGCCCGTGGCTGAAGGAAAAACATTGCTGTATTTGGTGGCCCTGATTCTGCAAAACTCTTGATGTAATAAAGTACCTTCCATTACACAGACATGTGCTACCACTGCCGATAATGGCTGGACAAACAGCAGTTTCTGGGCTAAGCTTTCCCTGACCTGGCTCATCGTTAGCCCAGTCTGGACAATCATACCCTGATTCAGTAAGCCAAGATATATGCAATCTTTATTTGCCTGCACCAGGGCCAGCCCTCCCCTTAAAGCAGAGTGAAGTGAGCATCTCAGGAACACCAGAAGGTGAGAGGTGGCACCAAAGGGGTGGAGGAGAGAGCTGTGTGCCAGGATCCTCCCGGGCACACACACACACGCACGCGCGCACACACACACGCACACGCACGCACACACAGAGCTAGCCTGCTGTCTTCAGATGGTGGGGAGGATTGTTTCCCTTGCAAACTATGAACAAAATTTGGCTGTTTTGTTCACAAAATGGGTGGAGACCCAGCAGAGGCTGGTGAATTTGATGGTGGTTTTTACAGGAGTTCTTCAAGATTGCCAAAAGAGATTCAGCACATCGGATAGCTTCTTTCGAGTTTGTACCCATAGCTGGCGTGGCTCAACTGCCTCTGCAACATTGGAGTCCCCAGCCTCAACCGAAGGAACCCTGTCTTGGTCTTTGACCCAGAGAGGAAAATATCTTGGGCCAGCCCTTCCCTGCATTTGCTCCTGTTCCACCCTTCCCTTCACCCAAGCCGGCAAATAGGCCTGGAAGCTGGAGTTAACATAATGTTGTGCTCCATCTGAACCAAGAAACCATGGTTAATGGCTTACAGACATGTGAAGACAGGAAGCCATGGTTTAAAGCAAGCAAAATAAGTTTATTGCGTGGCACACAGGCCATTGCAACATACATCAGATAAAACAATATAAAACGATAATGGTTTAAAGCAGGTTTAAGAATCATAGCTTCTTAGGAACCCAATACCACAGTTTCCATTCAGGGAACTATATTTCTTTGCGGCTTCCTAGTTTGTTTCCCCATTGGTAAAAAGAAAGAGGGGAGCACAAGGGCTGGCTATTCTGAGCAGTGAGAAGATTTTGGCTGTGGTACCCCTGAAAATCCATAAGCATCCTCCTCCCAATTTTACCAGTTGCTTCTCAACTGGGACCATTTAAACGTTTATTTCCCTATTATGTGTTCTCATGAACTTGCTGGCTTGAACAGCCCAAAGAATATCGTTACACCTTGCAAGACTGCTGGTTTCATCAGATGCGCCATTTGACCTCATGCATTCACCCGCGCCTATATAAACTTATGCTGTCGTAAATGCACCAAGAGTTTAAGAGGCTGCATGACTGTTGGCTGCTTTTGTAACAAATGGATGAGCCTACCCAGGAACTATGAACAGCTTAGCCTAATGTTCCTCTGGATGCCTCACGAGATCCCACAGAGGAAACACAATGTTCTTTTAACAGCTAGGGATGTTTTCTAAATGGGCAATTCCCCTGGGCGGGGGGGGGGGGGGAGAGGTTGCTGGGAGAAGAAAGAATAATCAGGACAGATGCTGTAGCTGTGGGGTAGGTATATTTCAGGGATCAGGTTACACCTAGCTGGAAAGGGGAATGAAGAATCAAGGGTCATCATCATCCATTAGTGAAATCACAAGGAAGAGACAATTCCAGGGCTCTATCACTGTCTTGGGTGAAGGATGCTTATTCTTGAAACGGTACAGAGCAGAAGCTCAAAATAACATGTCCAGAACTTGTCCTTGATTATGGAAATATGACTGCTATCATATGGAACTTGACCCAATCCTGGGACAAAGAAAAGCAGGACTCATCTTAGGGGACATGTGTGTTGTCTTTAGGCTACAATGTTCTACAAAGCAAGAGACACAGAGAGAGAAGGTCTGTGGTCCTTTTGTTGTAGAGTTTGGAATTTTTTTCCCCCGATTAAAATTCTCTCTTTGCTAAACAGAAGTACAGAGACTCACAGAAGAAAATGGCTTCAAGTTCCTGGATAGTCCACCCCTTTTCTCATTAACTGGCACTTAAAGCCTCAATAACTCATTCTGAGACATTTGCAGAAGAAAGAATAAAAATGTTTCATTACTTACAGTTGTGAACGGATCAGCAGCAAGCAAAACAAAAACACCGACTTGCAACAGACAAGAGGGGAAAAGAACCCCAGCAGCAAGGCGGGGCTCTCTTTAAATTCAGAGGTGAAAAGGAACCATTCGTTAATGCTGGATAGATTGACAGTCACTCCAGCCCAGAAAAATCCCTCCCAGTCACTCAGGCAGCATGTGAGGTTGTAAAAACTAGGACATCTTTTATACAACATCCCCTTGTTTTCAGATAATATTCTGCTAACTTCTCTATGGGAAGAGATTGATGACGTCTTCGAAAGATGAGTGCTGATGGAGCAAGAGTGAGCAAAGTGTAGCTGGAGGCTGGATTCAGCCTTCCAAGTACCTCAGATTTTCTCTCACCTCCCCAACACTTATTTAAAAAGCATCTAGAGAGAGGGCTCCTAATGTTTCCAATGAAAAGGCATTCACCAATTATTCTTTTTAATCTCTCTCTGAACAGGTTTGCCTTTTCCTCAATAAGAAAAAGATTTTTTTAAAAAATGGTGAGAAAACACAGAAGGGTCACAAACTGAAGCATTCCATGAAAACTTTCAATTATTAAATTTGCGGACGATACGACAGTGGTGGGGCTCTGAGTCTGCTTACAGAAAGGAAGTACAAGGGTTGATACTCTGGTGTAAAGAAAATAATCTTACACTTAACATCAAAAAAACTAAAGAACTCATAATTGATTTTAGGAGGAAGAGAAATGTACATTTACCACTGTACATAAATGGCGAGGAAGTGGAGAGTAGTTTTAAATTTCTGGGCACTTCTATCTCAGAGGACCTCTCATGGACTATAAATGCCAACATGCTAGTGAAGAAGGCACAGAAGAGGCTGTATTTCCTGAGAATGCTCGGGAAGTTACATTTATCTCAGCATTTACTTCTGTCCTACTATCGTAGCACCATTGAGAGTGTCCTAACTTATGGCATTCTGGTACGGTTTGGGAGTAGCTCTGTAGCGGACAAAAAAAGCTCTACAGAGAACTATTAAAATTGCCCAGAATATCATCGGGCTCCAGCTATCAACCCTGGATGACATCTTCACATCCCACTGTCTGAGGAAGTCACACAACATCCTGAGAGACTCTTCCCATCCTGCTCACAACTTCTTTGAACTGTTGCCGTCTGGCAGAAGATATAGAACAATTAAGACTCGGACCACACGTTTTCTGAATAGTTTTTATTCCAGAGCTATAATTGCACTTAATAATGATCTTAAAGACCACCAGTAGTGAATAGTTGGACAGTGTTACTTGGCCTGCGGTGTAGATTCTTAGTGGGGGATTTTTAGTGGGTGGGGAGTGTTTGAGGATTTTTTATGTGTGTGCATGTGGGTCTGGTCTCTGGGTGTTTGTGTGAATTTCGTTGTATGGGTATACTATGTATATACTTAAAATGACAATAAATGTATTTGATTTGAAACTGCTAAGATGGTTTGTGTCTCTGAGTCAGGGCCGGCCTGACCGTTAGACAGACTGAGGTCCTACTGCTTACCTGTCTTGTGTAGCAACTGAAATGAGTGTCAGCAGAGAGAGAGAGAGAGAGAGAGAGAGAGAGAAACAGTGGCAGCCCCCCTTTCTGTTCTTCCTTCCCATTCCCGTCTCCTGGAGGACAGAGCTTCACGGGCTACTCTGCCCTTTGTGAGACATCTTGGGTCACGGTCTTGAAGGTTGCCAAGTCTAAGGGCACTGGTTAAACTCTCGGTAGATAGCTTTGTCTTCCATGTCTCCAGACGAGAAAGCAAATCTGTGAAACAAGCAGTGCTAAGTAAGGGGAAAGCCTGTGGTGTTTTTTTTAATGAATTAAATTCCATTTAATTTTTAGTGAGGCAGCCTTGAAAACCTGGCCACCGGTCTCCACCCACTCCCAGCTCAGCCTGAAAGCCAAAGCCAAAGTGTGCTGCTTAGATACTGCCTCAGAGCGTTTAAAGCACTCTCTGGGCGGTTTACAATTTACAGTAATTATTCTCCCCACCCCGCCCCAGCAAGCTGGATACTCATTTACCGTTGGAAAGATGAAAGGTCGAGTCAACCTTGGACCGGCCATCTGAGCACATCAGGATCGAGCTCAGCTGGTGAGCAGAGTCTTGACTGCAGCGTGAAGGCGTTTGGAAGTGTGCTGCACTTGTGCGAGGGAGAAAACGGTCCAGGTACTTGGGCCCATGGCACCGTTCGCAGGCAAGGCAGGGAGTGCGCCACAAGTCCTGGCAGCCTTTGAGCAGGTCCTGAGGGGGCAAACGACCCGCAACTAGCTAGTGGTGAGCTCTGTGCAAGCCCTATTCCCAGATAGACGGATACTGATTGGATGCGCAACCAACACACACACACACACACACACACACACACACACACACACACACACACACACACAAACCATGCCTGTTTCCACAAGAAACCATCCTGGGAGCAGGTCTTGATCTTCCCCATCTGTGGCTGCCCTGCCTCTGTGACATCACAAGGGCCCCTCCCCCGCTCCCTGGTTTTTTGGCCTGAAATCCCAAGCAATCGGATGCTGCCGCCCAGGTGACTCTCACTGTCGGTGTTGCCAGAAAGTTCCCCTGCCAGTCCGCTTGGCCTCTGCTTGGTACATGCAGGGGACGCCATCTTGCCCCCTTGGCTTGGGCAGCAAACTTTTGTGAGCCATGCCTACTTTGAGCACAATTTCTAATCAGGGAGAAGCAGCTTCTTTTTCCTCCGCATTGCACGGGGGGCAGCCAGGCCTCTGTGTGAGGAAGTCCAAAAGCAGGAACAGGCAGTAGCCTCGCTGTCCACCATGAAATATTGATAACAATATTTACACACACACACACGTGCGCCCGCGCCCCCGCCAGCATTATTGCTCGCAGGAGGTCTTTCTTGGCTGCTCTGAACCATTCACAAGGTGCATAAGTGGAACGAATAGTCCATTTCCTCATTTAAGCTCAGCCAGAATGTGCATTTGACACCTTTTTCATGTTATGGTTAATAATTATGGGCTGAGTGAATTTCAACTTCTGTTGACCCTTTCCAGGGTCTTCTAGGTATAAAGTACTCAGATGTGGTTTCATGCCTTCTGGGGGTGCTCAGGGACCATGATGCCGCTTGCTCAAGGCTGCATTGCTGGCAGGGAATGCAACCCCATCATCCTCACACACTCCCAGAGATCTTGGCTGGTTCCAGTCCTGGGAGGCACAATGGGGATTCAAACTCACTGCCGGGGCTCTGCCAACAGGTGCTCCAACCCACTGAACTTATACCAGTTCATGGCATGGACATGAGGTGCTAAACCACTACATATTCCATGCTGAAAAAACAGCTTAAGGGGAAAATGAGAAAACTGCCCCTAATCAAGGGTGAGACTACTGTTCTTTGCCAGCACCGGTGGCCGTGGGCCACGAGTGGTCCCACAAGCGCATTTCATGGCCCATCCCACTGTCGCCTACTGGTGGCAGCAGCCCCCACAACCATCGCCACTGTGCCCCCCAAACAGCAGAAGCTTTCTTCCCTATGCTTGCTTTCCTGACATGTGAGGAAGGGAAACAGACTTGATAAACTCTAGTCTTGCAAGGTTCTTTTGCACAGAAGTCCTTGCTCTCATGCACCAGAATAATTTGGCCAGGTTTGGGTCTTATGCACCTTGACTTAGATGGATTTGGAAGACTGGGGCACCGTAGGCAGCAAAATGTCTCAGGCTGGTCCAGTTCATGTTACAATCTGGCCTTTCCTCCCTGCAGGCAATACAGAGCTGGAGGATTTGAAACCTCTCCGCTTTTCCAGCTGAACAGCTCAGTGAGAAATGTTCAGCCGCCCAACAATGAGCTGCTTTGTGTCTTCAAGTGTCTTGGGGAAAAAAATGCTACCTGGCCCAGACACCTGCTCACCCCACCCCCTTTAAAGCCTTTGAGTCCTCTGGCACTCAGGGAGTCCAATCCTGCCCAGGGAAGAGGGAGAGAAAATCCCCCAAGACCCAGGAAAGCGAGAGGAGGAGGAGGTGTGGTGCTGGTGGCGGTGGAGGAAAAGGTGTTCTATCTGACTCAAGAGCCCAAAAAGGAAGTGGCAGGGTCGCCAGGTCAGCAGCATTTCATTCTCAGGAATTTTAGTGCTACCACCCTAAAGGGGACAGACTATTCAGGATAATTGATTGAAAAATGGAGTAATGTGCGACAGAACATACAGAGGAACGGAGCAGTAGTTTTACAGGAACAGCAACTTGTATATTTTTGCATAGCTCCACTGATCAATATATATCACCACCTTCAATTTCATTTTAGAACTGCAGAGCTGGCAGAGACCCTGTGGATCACCAGGCTCCAGCCTTTGTCATTGACAGCAACAGATTGCTGCCAATTAAAGAGTCCCTGCTTTAACTTTGCGTTGGGTGCAACTGGTGCACAATGGGAAGAAGTCATGTCCAACCCAAAACCAAAGCAGGGGCTGTTTAACTTACTGCTCCTGGTGACTCTTGACAACTGCTGGTCATTTCTGCTACACAGCAGAGTCCTGCAACCGGATTTTGACCAATGCATTCTAGTGAGCTACCTCAGTTGTTTGTTATGTGCCATAACACTGTATCTGACTGATGGCAACCCTAATAGGGTTTTTGAGGTACGTGAGACATTTAAGGAGTAATTTTGCTAGAGCCGCCCCCAATGAGTATTAATGGCCAAGTAGAGAGTTCTAATCTAAGTCTTCTGAGTCCTAGTGCATCACTCCATCCACTTCACCCTATTGGCTTTCTGTTTCAGTTGTAATGCAAGGTATTTTTGTAAGTGAGAACGTTACTGGGAAAGGATTGGCCTTAAATGAATCATTAAAGCCTAATTTAATTATATTTATACAAAAAGGGGGGCATTGTTAACAATTAAGTTAATTTGCTCTATATGACAACATTAATGGATTTACCAGATTGAGAGTGAAAAATACCATTTACAATTTTACTCCTTTTCATTTTCACCATTAAATTCCAAATCAAACCTGGGTTTTAAATGTGCATTTGCTACTAAATTTGAATGGCTTTTATTAAATTACTACCATTTGACCACAATCCAGTTAGTGTTCACATAGTTGGCTTGCATGACTTGCCACAGCTAATGGCAGCTAATTGTCAAGGTGCCAGACATATATATATCTCAGTCACACACATAGTCATGTACCCTTGAGTGCCACAGATAAGCACGCTGGCACCTTGTCAATTACCTGCAATTAGCCAAAGCAAGTTATGCGGCATATACAGGAGTACTAAGAGGTTTCCAGACGTATTTGTTATTTACATTTATATCACACTTCCCCCCATTGTGCTATTGTACTATGCACTGCTGTCCTTCTTCTCATTTGGTCTTCAAAACAACCATGGAAGGTTGGGGGATCGGCTCAAGGTCAAAGTGTGAGTTTTTGGGGTCTCCAGAGGACTTGATCCTGGGTCTTCCAGGTTAATTGAACTCTGTCACTGCTATGTCATCTGTGAAGTCTCTCCCAACTTTGCAATTAGCACTTCCCATGACTTAAGAAATCAGCCAGAATGCCAATAATAATGTAACTCTGGAGGCATAGTAATGCTGAAATGCAACTTAAATCCATTACTGTCGTTAAAAATAAATTGAGTAAAATCGTCCCTTTCCATTAGCAAATTTGCCACTGGAGTCATTACCTAATTGGTTTTAACATGCTAGTTCCCATCCCTGAGTTTTTTTGGGGATGTCTTGAACAGATCATTGAGACCCCTTAGCACTACAGCTATGAGGATCGTCATGATGAGAACGTGTGTACCACTTTTACAACATCTCCCCCTCACAACTCAATGAAGCTAACCAAAAGTCCTTCCAACTGGTTACCCAATTCCATGGCTGCTTGGATGTTGCCACAAGCCCTGGGCTAGAGCAGATTCCCGCTAGAAAGAACATGGAGGTGCATAGGACCTATTTCCTTTACAGGCCTTCCTGAGCACTGTGACCTGGGAACGTGTCTTGACTTCCTCTCTTAGGTCTTGTGTGTATCAGGAGCTACTGGATCTGTCTGCAGTGATTCGGTGTGATTAACCATTGAATTGTAGGTAGCACCTTCTCAGAGGAGGCCTTACACCAGCCTTCTCCAGCCTTCCCCTTTCAGTCCTGGCTGTTGGTTAACGCTTTGACCTTAACGCCCCATTCAGTTCTGTCTTCTGGCTGCTCCTTCGCTCCCTTTTAGGTCTTGGCTTCTCTCTTCAACCTTGTTTCTTGGCTCTCCCTTGGGTTCCGACTCCTGACTTGTTCCATCTCCCTCTGCCTCGGCTCCCTCTTTGGGACCCTGTGATCAGGTGTAAGGTAAGGCAGGGGCAGCTCTTGTTTTTGAGCGGGAAATAACCAGGAGGCTTCATTTTGAACTTCAACAGATTTATTAAACTTAACATTTGGAGAGTCAATCACAACTTCTGTAGGCTCGATACAGCTTAGCTCAGGCAAGTGTCCATATGAGCTAGGTAACACTTTCAAAAACGAACTGTCCTGTTTTATTGTGGAGCCGGGCCAAAACGCTCCTTGTCCGTTGGCTTCCTTAATGGCGCGCTCCTCACCGCGCATATCGTGCCACAACACGGGTGGCGTGCCCAGTCCCCCACGAGCTTGTTGAAAGACGCGTCGGGACGAATCACCCTCCTCGAGTGACCCTGTTCCCTCGGGAACACTACCACTGCCCATTCTGTAGTCTCGCTCACGCTCACTCCCTCTTTATACGTGGTCGGGTCCGGCAACAGTCCTCCCACTTTCAAATTAGGGAAATCTTGAAGGAGGTTGCGCTCTCTCTTATATTCACTCTCTCCCACTTCCTTCATGCCTTCCTTCCGAATTCTCCAGGTTCTCACCTCTTCCTCTCCCTTCTTATCCTCCTCCCAGACTGGCCATATTAACTCCTCCCCTTCCTTTCCCTTTCCTTCTTCGACCAAACAAATCTCTGTCTTCATTCCTATTTCCTCATTAACATTATCAATCACCCCTTTTGTTCTCTCTCTTGATCTTTCAGTTATAGGTTCCTTTATCTGAGGAGACGGCGCACTCTCTACATCTACTCCTCCTTCACAGACCCAATTTCTGACTTTCAGGCAGAATTAGAACAGAGAGAGTTGGCATGCTTTAACTATACAGTCATTCCTGTGACCGTGAGCATTCCTGCTAGAATCTGTCCAGAGTGAGCCTGTCCTGTCCTAGAATAACCTGAGCACCCACCTGGATAAAGGACTATTTGAAAGAATGATTGCATTCCGTAGAAGCAACCTAATTGCTTCTGTAAAATGCAATCATTCTTTCAAATAGTACTTTATCCAGGAGGTAACATAATTGTCTCCTTAATGCACTTAAGATCCAGAAGGACGTCAGATTGCTTGGCAAGGAAATGGATGGTCTGGGCGTCTGCCCACTGCCTGAAAGCACAAAGTTCTTGGGGTTCTCGGCTACTACCTTTGCTTGCCCCCCCTCCACAAACACCTTTGCTCAAGGCAGAGCCGAGGAGTCTCAAGTTGCAGTGTCTCTCCTACGATACAAGCAGTAAGTTTCAAGCTACAATATGTTTGTAGACACCCCACCTTCCTTTTACTCCTGGCTCCACCCAGCAGAAAGAAAGAAAGAAAGAAAGAAAGAAAGAAAGAAAGAAAGAAAGAAAGAAAGAAAGAAAGAAAGAAAGAAAGAAAGAAAGAAAGAAAGAAAGAAAGAAAGAAAGAAAGAAAGTCTTTTAAACATGTTAAATATGTTGCTAACATGCCCGGCCCAGGTAAGCCACGGTCTTGGCCACAACATGTTGCTGAGTTTTGAATTTCGGTTAAAAAAAAAAAAATCCTCTAGCTGCATAGCAGAAGTGCAGGGACTTACAAAGCAGAATTAGCTTCAAGTATCCTCAGAGTAGACCACGTCTTTTGCTTCTCATCATCTGGCACTTATTCTCAATAACTGACTCTGAGACATAGGTAAGAGGGTTTCATTTACTCACAGTTCTAAACAGATTTAAAAAACAGCATACCATACAAAACATGACTACTTTGCAGCAACAGGCCTCAACAGATTCCTAGCCTGCTTCCAGCAGACTCCTACAGACTACATTCACATAGCTGCACCAACTGCTAACTGACAGAAAAGAGAGGGCAAAAGGAACTTAAACAGAGAGGTGTGGTTCTCTTTGAAATCAGAGGCAGAGAAGGAACAATTAATTGATTGACACTCTTCCCAGCCCAGAAATGTCTCAGCCAAACCTACTGAAGGCAGCAAGCAAGGTTGAAATAACTCCAACACAACATACCCAGTGGGAGGCTTTTTAAACCTTTTCCTGTGGGTGTCTTGGGGCTGGACTACATGACTCTGAGAACCCCTTCCAACTCTGCACTATGGCGATTCTACACCTTTGCCTCCAATCTCATTTAACCACAGGAAGCCCACTTTCTCCAGCTGAGAAGAAAGTATTTTCATCCCAAGCCTCAATATTTTGGAATCACGGAAGCGCAGCATGCAAGATTGATTCAGTGGCCTGTGGTGATGATGAGCTACGCTGGCCTCCAGCTTGGATGACTGTAAAAGAACTTCAGAGAACTCTATCACGTATCTATGTCTGAAGTGTACAATAGCTGTATATTATTGCCAGTGTTGTGAGCAGGAACATCTAGATGAAATGTTCAGCTCATATTTAGAAACAGAGCTGTCTTAAGCAATACAAGACGTCAGTTTAGCTTATCATGAGGAGGGCAAATTTAACAGGTCTGGGCCTTCCAGAAATGTCAATGCACCATTTTTTTGCTGTGTGTGTGTGTGTTTTTGACAAAAAGGTCTGGGACAACAGGCACCGCAAAGTGGCCTTCTGGGGTAGTGTGCGACCCCACGGCTGCATTGTACGCTCCCCGTTCTAACTCAAGGTTTTCCCACCTCCGTGTCTTGCAGCTTCGCTATCTTTGTTTTGTGATTGGTCACTGGGAGGTAGGCAGGGGCCGAGTTGGCGATCCTGCTCAGCCAGCCAGCTTTAAAGGGATCCTGCCTCTGGAAGGAAAGCACGCTGTCAGTTTCTAAATGCAAACAGAGTGTTTTATGCAAGCTCTCACTAGCTGGTGTCTGGGAATACAAGGAGGAAGTGGGCAGTTCCGTTAAATTGATGCTTATATGGACTTCCCAGAGGGTTCTAATTTTTGGCCTCTACAGGAGAGGTGCAATGGGCCTAGGGCCAGATGAGCATCTCAATCAGCTCCAATAGGGTTCTTCTTTCCGTTCTTATAAGGCATGCACATAGGTGAACAAGGACTTCTGGTTCAATCCTCAGCATCTCTAGTTTGGGGGAAAAGATACTTGTACGTCATGGGAAAGCTGCTCCTTGTCAGAGCAAGCAACCCTGGGCTAGACAGAAAGAAAAAAAGGGTAGCTGCACCACCCAGTTTTAACAAAAGCAAGGAGGAGTCTCATCTGGCACCTTAAAGATCAACAATTTTAATCAGACATTACGTAGCATCTGTAGACTGTGAGCCAGTTTTACAGATGGATGTTCTTGCCGTGGGGTACAACAACTCCCATGGCTCTCTCCCAGGGCATCTCGATATTTGTTGTCTGACAAGACACTCAGCTTTATTTGCTAGAAATCTGCATGCCCTTCCATAAACTATGGCAGAGAATTCGAACCTGGCCAAACACAGGATCGCTTAGAATGGAATCACAGTAATAATCAAACTGCTTATAACTGTATAGTGTAGACACACTTCTCCCCTCTATTATGGGAACCACAACCCCGTTATAAAAGCAGGCTTATTATTCTTAATTGTTCTCTTTTATGCAGAGGGTGAATTCCAGATGCTTAGAAAGCAGATTCGATGTCAATTAGCTTTTGGAAGCTGGCCACAGAACAATATATACATAGGGTGGCCATTGTCTTTGTTTACAGAGGATCATCCTCTGGTTTGAAGGGCTGCTCCACACAACAATTCTGTTTTTGATGTCATCATCTATGAAATGCAGTCTGAGTCTGGTTGAAAGATAAAGAACCAGGAAGAGGGATATCAGGGACCTTAATGTTACACAAACAGCAACAGTTGGGCAGTGGCAAACTAAGAAACAGGTCCTCTGGTCACTGTATTTCTCATTTAACAACCACAACCATGTGCCATCAAGTCAGTTCTGACTTAGGGCGACCCTTTCCAGGGTTTTCTAGGTAGAGAATACTCAGAGGTGCTTTACCCTTCCCTTCCTCTAGGGGCATCCTTGGGACTGGGCCGCTGGCCCAAGGCCACCCAGGCTGGCTCTTCTCCCTCCCTCACTTACAATTTTGCATCTGCAAATCACAGCAGGTGCAATTTTGTACAATCAGGCCACAACAAAACACACCAGAAAAAAACAGCTGAATTTTTGGTGACTCCGGCAGCTGCATGGGATGCAAACCCTACTGCAGATTAAAAATGGCAGCCAGTTGGCACTTTTTAAAACCAGAGGAGGGCTTCCATCGCTCCCCAGCATGGTGAGGGGACACCGGGGTAGCCAAGAAGCCTCCCAGCAAGGAGGCCAGCTGGAGACGGCACATCCTGCTTTAATAGGAGGCATTGCGTGAAACAGGATGAGTGTTGCACGGGGGTTGTGCCTGTTTCCAGCTAACGCACAATAAGTATCTTTGCTGCAGCTTATAAAGATCTACGTAGGTCCAGCCTCAGTGCCCTCTTTTGCCTCCTCTCCTTTTTTTTTAAATTGTGTAAACAGCCAGCTTAGTTGTCAACAGGGTGCAAGGTCTCCAGATGTGGGGCAGCTGGTGGACCTTGCCAGAAACCAGGAGGGGGGGGGGCAACAAGACTGTGTTACGGCTTTCTTTCTCTCAGGTAAGAAGTGGGTGGAGAGTTAAGGAAGGTGGGAACTGCCAAGGGCTGAGCCCAGGTGAGGAGCAGCAAGTATCTTGCCTAGAAACACCTCCCAGGAACAAAGACATCTAGTCTGAACAGCTAAGAGACACCTCTGTTGGAGACCTAGGAGTTGTTGGCATTTCTTCCCAGTGTGCAGGTGAGTGGGCAGGCGTGGCAGTGGTCTGGGTCAGAAAGGTTAGGGGTCAGGACTGGCCTGTCCATGAAGCAGAGTGAAGCAGCTGCCCCGGGAAATGGATTTTGGGTGGCCAGAGTTTATTATTTAATTTATTGCTTTTAAAAGATTATTTTATTGCCGGGGGGGTGGGGGAGAGGTTTGTTGAGACTTCACAGAGGAAGGAAGAGAGAAAAACTCAACAGGGAATAAAGAATGAAATTCCAACATGAAGAGGACAAGTAAAAGGAAGGAAAAATGGGTAAGATAAATTGTAGAATTGCTGTTTCCTTGCATTTTTGCCTTCTAGACTGTAAAGAGATGGAAACTAAATAAGCCAAAGGTGTTGTTTTGTAAGCTGATGCTTTGTCATAACCACTAAGAGTTCAACAATGGATTTTGAATACTGCTTTTAAAATTTGCCTGCTCTGTTCCAAAGGAAGGAAAGGTCTTGTGAGAATTAGGAAAACCTGGTTTGGCCATTCAGTGAAACGATTTATGAAAGATGGTAGTCTGCAGGTCACCTCTGTGGAAGGGCAGGGACTACCAGAGCTGTCCACAGTTGCCTTATACGGTTCCCACTCTACTTTTCCAGGCTGTTCTGAGAGTCTTCCACAGATCCTCATCACAATGTTTTCATCTGTATTGTAACTGTATTGTAAGCCACCTTGGAGCTGGCTGGATAGTTAAGTGAGTTAGGTGTCTGGCTGTAGAGCTAGAGGCTGGGAGTTCGATTCCCACACTGTGCCTCCTAGGAGAAGAGCCAGCCTGGGTGGCCTTGGGCAAGCTGCACAGTCCCACAGCGCCCCTAGAGGAAGGGAAGGGTAAACCACTTATGTGTATTCTCTACCTGGAAAACTCTGAAAAGGGTTGCCGTAAGTCAGGATTCACTTGATGACACCTGACGATGAAACCATCTTGGTCCCAATTCTGGGAGAAAGGCAGCATATAAATATTAAATAAGTAAGTAAGATAGCTAAATCAAGTCCCCAGTGGCTTGCCACTGGTCCCTTCTCATCCTACCAGCCTTCCCTCTCTGTCTTGCTTTGATGCTATTTTATTCTCATGCTGGTAAAATTGCTAAATTGCTTTGAGTGTTTTGATGTTTTAAGCAGAGTGAAGTGCCCAACGGATTTGTGGAACCATCAAAGTGAATGAGCGGTTTGAAATGACACAAAGCCAGTGGCTCTTGTGGAAAAGGACTTACTAGTGGTGGCTCCGAGGTTATGGAATGCCCTGCTCAGGGAAGCACACCAGGCACCTACCTTGGTGTCTTTTGGGCACCAGAGAAAAACTTTTTAAAGAATTTATCCCACACTCTAATCATCAGTTTAAAATTAAGTGTTTTGTGTGTGTGTGTGTGTGTGTGTGTGTGTTTCAGATTTTGTGCTGCTACTCATTTTACTTTCATTTTAAAAATAATATATGTTATTATAATTAAATATCCCCCAATCGTCATTATAATTTTAAAAGATGTGCAGATTTATGTTTTTGGATTACAACTCCCAGTTGTACACCTTGAGCTTTTTTGCACACCTCTGACACGGGTCAGAATCCTGCTACTGTAACTCCATTCAGTTGCAAATTAGAACCAGTTAAGAAAGTGGGTCTTCTTTTTCTTGTCCCTCAGCAGATGTGTGACTTGCTGTGTAACCAGAAAAAAACTGTGCCAACTTCTTAGCTGGCAGCAATTGGCTGCTGAAATTGACCCCAATGGTGTTAACGCAGGGGTATATTTATGTTATATGGCCAATATACTTTAGGTTGTTGTGTTTTTTCTCTTTACCTCTATGTTGTGAGTTGCCCAGAGAGGTGTAGTGTAGAGTGGTATGAAGTAACCAATCAGTCCTTAGCTGGCAAATGGACACATGCCTGTTGATATAGGAAGCAAATAGGAGAAAACGGTTGAACCTAAACACCGTGAAATGCAAAAGGTATCATCTCTGACTTTCCTTCGCAAATTCCAGAAATGTATCTATGCAGTGAAATGAGTGTGTCTCATTTCACCACAGCCATCAATGGTGACAATCCTTTTTTATGCTGCACTAATCTGACACCCAAATTATTATTTTATTTATTTATTTATTATTGGATTTATATCCCGCCCTTCTAGACAGGAGTCTACTCAGGGCGGCTCACAATATATTGTATACAAACAAATAAAAACAACAATTAAAATCTACAATAATAATATGATCAAGATGGGAGGAAACAACAAAAGCCAAGAAAGTACAATCAAGAATTGGCAGGAGGGAAGGCCTGCCTAAAGAGCCAAGTTTTTAATTGACTCTTAAAAACATTATCTGTTTGTGGAGAACATATTTTGCACACGTCTGACTGACTGACTTACCCTCTGACTGAGTACCCTTGCATTTCATGGCAGTGAGGGAGCTATGCTTTTCCCTTCTTTCCCCCAAGAGTCATATCTAGATAATGCTTTGTGCATGTATGTGCAGCTATAGTCCATGGAAACCTACAGGCTGCCCCAAGACATGGCGCTCTGTAGAGCAGAACAGCAATCCCTCCTTCTTCACCCACCAAGACAATAGGATGCAAAAGCAACCAGGTTCTTCTAACACTGAAATGGAAAAATCTCACAAGCGTTCTTCTTTGTGAATAAAAATGCAGTCTAATTTTCCCATCCCTCTTCTCTGTGTCAAAGGAAGGGATAGAAACTCCAAAAGCTTGCATGCAATTTTGTGTCTTCATCCAAGTGGGTCCTAGATCAAATCAAGCCTGAACTATCTCTGGAGGCAAAAATGTTGAAACTGATGAGGCTGCCCTAGTTTGGGCACATCATACGTAAGATGGCAAGATTATCTGGAAAAGACAACAATGTTTGGAAAGGTGGAAGGCAGCAGGAAAAGAGGAAGACCCAATACGAGATGGACTGACTCCATGAAGGAAGACATAGGCTTGAGTTTACAAGAGCTGAGTGGGACTGTTGAGGACAGGACAGTTTGGAGAGTGCTCATCCATAGGGTAGCCATAAGTCAACTTGATGGTATATAACAACATTCATCTATCCATCCATTTATGCTTATAAAAGTACCACCTTGATGTGGAATTTGAACTTGTTTTCTTCCCATTTCAATGTGCTCCTCTGCCTAACGTGAGAAAGATTGCTGCCATGGACTCTACTTTTTAAAATTGTACTTTTATTCTACCAAATTTTCCATACGGTCCTCCAGACAGATCAAAAGGTCCCCACCTCTTTTTCTTTCCACTACTTGAAAAAAGCACAAGGTCATCAGGATTTACATCCAAACACACTTAAAAAAAATCCACCTCACTTCTCTGTAAGGAACCTGTTTCTTTTTAGTAATTTTTAAAAAGTTGTCTTTATAAGCAAAAAAAAAAAAGTTTTTAAAGAATATTAAGAAATCCACTTCCCTGCTAGAGCTTCTGTGTTGGAACCTTTGAGTGCTACCTGAATAATTGAACACTTTTGGCCAGGAGGCTCTGACTGCTGACACGAATGAGAAGTGCAACAGTGTTAAACTTCACCATTCTGTGGAACAAAGCAAGATTAAAAAAAAAACCTTGCAAGAAGGTATGGAAAGGAATGGAAAATCATGGGGGGGAAAGCACTGGATTAAGTGAGACAAGCCTTCTGTGGTATAGGTGGTAGGATAAATAGCCAAACCTTCAGTGTAGAACCCAGTACTGTACTTGTAATATTCTGTCTGGATAAGCCCCAAGGAACTAAAGAAAATATATATATCGTTCTCCTTCTCTCCTACTTGACATGGTAGGTTAAGCTAAGAAATAGTGACCAGCTCCATTTGCTCCAGTGAGGTTTGTGATTTGATCTGGGGTCTCATGTTTTCTAGTCTAACACACGTAACATGTGCAATGCTCGCATTGTTGCTTCGTGTTTAGAGACACAATACTGTCATGTCATATCTTTGCAAATGCCAAGCCTGTGTCTTTTCAGAGACTCTGGAGATGATGGCAGCCTCTTTCCTTGCCCTTGTCCTCAGTCTTCTCTTGGCTACTGCGTGCTCGAGTTATGAGCCTGCTGGAATCGGTTGCCACCTACACGGTAAGCGTCATGGGTTGGGGGCAGCACTCTGAATGCTATTTTTTGAAAGGAACGGATTGCATTACTCATCCCCTCTTGGAAGCCAGGCTGACGTGATCTTTATCTTTGCTATGACCACACAAATAATTTCTTGTGTCACCCATTACTGATAGGTGAGGAAAAATATAGACAATGCTCTCAGGTTCCTTCTATTGGGCATGTCCGATATGGTACCTTAGACACGGGGATAACCTGTGTTATGTTGTGGACAGAGTGATGGGCTAGGACTCAGGAGACCTGGGTTCAAATCCCTCCTCATCCATAGAAACTCACGGGGTGGTGGCACTGGTGAAACCATTCTTTAAATCTCTCATTTACCTTGAAAACCCTATCAGGGTTGCTGTCAGAAAGATTTATAAAAATACAAAAACAAATAACAAACCAACCAAATAATAGTTTCCTTGGTACTCAGGACTGTTAAGAGAATGTCATAACAATTCCAAATGGTAGAATTCCATCAAAATTGGTAAAAAAACACAAAAAAACAAAACAAAACACCTTTGTTTCCGGAAGTTTCCACTCCGTCTTGGATGGCTTCTCTCCTCCCCAGCTTTCAATGTAACCATCAAGAGGGACCCTGGGGGCAGCTGCCACAGCACCCACACCATCCAGGCCTGTGTGGGCTACTGTGAGTCGAGCGCCTTTCCTTCCAAGTATTCCGTCCTCCGGGCCAGTGGCTTCAAGCACAACATCACTTCCGTCTCCCAGTGTTGCACCATCAGCAAAATGCAGAAGGTGAGTTAGCCACAGGGTTAGCAGAGCCAGGGTGGGAAGGGACACGTGGCCCTCTTCTAGAGGGACCTCTCCCACAGCTGGGATTTCCAGGGTCCGTGGCTGCCTGACTCTGGGGCAGGCACCATTCTTCATTTTATGGGCATAGCAGTTTCGAACCCTTGGCTTTAGAATATCTGTAGCACTTCCAGCAGCATTGGAAGCCATCTGGTCTGAGGACATCAAGGAGCAGGTATCCGGGAGAAGACAGCAAAGAACTACACCCTCTAAAAGTCTTGAGGAAAGCAGGAGAGATCACCTCCTTTCCACTACATGGAAGTTTTGAACAACCAGTTCAATAGAGAGAAAGAAACTGGGAACAGAGAGTTAGCTTGGTATTACATAAGAACCTAAGAAGAGCCCTGCTGGATCAGGCCAAGGGCCCATCCAGTCCAGCTCCCTGTATCTCACCGTGGCCCCACCAGATGCCTCTGGGAGCACACGAGACCACTAGATCCCTTGTCTCCTGATCCCCCTCCCCTGCATCTGGCATTTGGAGGTCCCTTCCTTTTATGCCTCGAGGTTATACATCCCCATTGTGGATTGTCACCTGTGATGGACTTTTCCTCCAGGAATCTGCCCAATCCCCTTTTAAAGGCATCTAGGCCAGATGCCATCACCACATCCGGTGGCAAGGTATTAATCTGGGCATTCTTGTATTTTTTGAACTACAACAGCCAGACGGTCTTCTGGAATTGCCTTAGCTAGAATACGGGGGGGGGGCGGGGGGGGGGGGGAATCTAGCCCCCCCCCCCAGCCCTCTCAGGTGTGTGATATAACTTACAGCTGGTGTATAAGTGGAGAAATCCCTCCATTTCTCAGTTCCGAGGCAATGGAATTGGCTGGGCAGGGCTAAGCTTTGTTGCACTGCAAAGTATTAGGGGTACTGTAGTCTCCATAAAGGGGGCCTCTCAGAAAACTACAAAATTACGTTGACAACACATGATGATGATGATGATGATACTCTAGCCAGGTCTGCCCAAACACAACGTATCACCTCCTCCAGCCTAAATAATAGCATAATCTTGCACCCGTGGTCAGAAGCCAGGGGCTATGAAACAGACTGCCCAGGTGGGAGAGGCAACGGTTTCTCTCTTTCTCTCTCTTTTTCCAGGTCAAGGTGCAGCTGCGTTGTGGAGGCAGTCGGCGCGAGACCATGGAGCTCTTCACAGCCAAAGCTTGCCAGTGTGACATGTGCCGCCTCTCCAGATATTAGCAGGGGCAGAGAAAACAGCCCATCCCTGCTTGCAGCCTCTCGGAGGGCTGCCTGCTGCTCGTGCTCGGTTAGCATCTCCTCCTCGGTGGCTTCTGGGACTTCCTTAAGGCAAGGTCTCAGACCTCCAATTCACATTATGATAATTTTCACCTCTCCTGAAAGTAATCTGTTCCAGATCAAGGAAATTAAACGTTAACAGTCACAACAAGGAATGGGATTTCTTGGACTACGAATTGCACAGCTCTGGGATTTCTACCTGACCAAGAGACACCTGACAGATACCTAAATATAGCACACCTGGGAGAAAGGACCTCATCTAGAAGGCTTTCAGGCTTAGCTAGGTCTAGCTTTGCTCCAACTTCCTGTTCCTGCCCCAGTGCTAGCTGGGAGCTGTCTTTCTGAACAGGAAACTTGGGTGGAGCTAGGCCTAGTACGTGTCTGGCAGGCAGTCTGTAGCCCTCCAGATGTTGATAAACTCGAACTCCCACTATCCCCACCAGATGCATCTGAAGGGCTTACACACTGCCTAGCTCTGATTTAATGTTAACATTTAGAAAGGGCATCACACACATCTGGAATGCACATTTTGGAAGGTTTTAAGACCAAGTTTGTTAAAGCTGCAATCAAAGGAGAAATTATCTAAAATATGGGTGTTTTACTAAGAGACTGGCCTCACAGTAAGGCTGCTGAAGGGCCCCCGTCAACACACTCCATCCTAGCAGCTTTTCAAAAGTTAGAAGACACTGTAGGGTTATAAGAAATTGTCTGTCTAAATAAACTAGCTCAGTTTGTCCACCCAGCTAAAGAGATAACCAGGAAAAGGCTGTGTGGTCCCCAAGGTTACACAAATGTAAGAGCAGGTGATAGCTTTTATTGGAGCACTAAAAATCAAACAAATTGCAAGCTTTTGTGGAGAAAAAACCTACAGAGTTTTTCACTCACTGAACAATACAAGTGGAGAAACAGAACAAGAGGCACCAGCCTTTCTTCAAATAATTTTGCTCATTTTTTAAAATTTTAGATGAATTCACAGAGAAGGGCAGTAAAGAAAGGCCAATCAGTTCTGCTTTCTCTCACATATGACTTGTGCAAAACTGGGTAAAGTTTGATCAAAAATGAGAAGTGTAATTCTCGCCCCTTCCCACAAGGCAACAAGATAATAAGCGTTAAGTTCTGGATGCCGAGATTTGGAGCTCCATCCAGCTGAAACAGCTGCAGGGTTTCCAATTACCTCTTCAAATAAATGAAGAGACACCACTGGGGGAATGAATCTCATACTTGGCATTTATCTGACACATTTTAAGAAAAAGTCCTGCCAACAGCTACGCCTAGCTGCAGCCCACTGATTCTGAGATACAACCCACCCAGTTATTTCAACTGGGAAATAAGTAGCACCCGTGTAAAATTCTGGGTTTCTAGCTCTTACTATCTGGAAAGCTTTTGGGACCAACAAAGCTCTTGAAAAGATAAGACATAAATTGGGGGGCATCAGAAGAAAAGAGCAAGACACACACAAAAATGTCACCACTTGTGTGCTGTCAAGTCGATTCCAATTTATGATGACCCTTTTCAGGGTTTTTAAGGTAGCGAGTACTCAGAAGTGGTTTCCCATTCCCTTCTTCTGGGGGTGTCCTTGGATGGTGCAGCTTGCCCAAGGCTACCCAGGCTGGCTCTTCTCCCAGGCGGCCCAGTGGGGAATCGAACTCCCAACCTTTGCCTCTGCAGCCAGACACCTAAACCGCTGAGCTATCCAGCCAGCAAACGTTCCAAAAGGCCATGGACAGATCATCTAGGGCAGGAAGGGATGGTAGGAAATGGGGTGTCCTGCTTAGACCACCCCACTGATCGAGAAACAATGGCCTGATGATCGCTGAGGAGTGTTGAGGGTCAAAATTAAATATTTTATTGCTCTTCTAGCAATCCAGACCTCCGACACCAGTTTCATTGATGTGAGGACTGCTGAGTCAGTGACCCACCCACCGCAAAGCTCCTGAATAATACCATAGCAAATAAGCTGTGACATGAAAGTTTCTTTTTATTGAATACAGACTCGTCCAGCAAAAGGAACACAGGGCAGGGGGGAGGGTTCATGGTAGTGAAATTTTCAATAAATAGACCAATGCCAACCCCCCCCCGCCCACCAACTATCCTCCAATAAAATAGCTTTCTTCTTCAACATCTGTCCCAATCCCCCGCCCCGCCCCCCCCGCCCCACCCCATGCCTCAGAGCCTTCTTGTGTGGAAACTACACCAGTGCGGCATCTAGACACACTACAACAGCGTTCCCCGACGTGGACACGCGCTCACCCAGATGTGTTGGACTACAACTCCCACTGTGTAACATGGGGGAGTTGTAGTCCCCCAGGGATTGGGGAAACCTGGACTACAGAGAAAAGTGCGCCTGGCTTACTACAGTGGCCGATCGGCTTCAGTGTTCTGCTAAAAAATAAAAACTGTAAGACACATGACACCCTCCCCTTCCCAAAATAACCACCTAGTGACTATTTCTTGTTACAGAGAATGTTTTTGAGGTCATCATGCCCAGAAAAGAGGGATAGGAAGCAATGGGAGCTGTTTCTACCTTCCACCCTAACCCTCCCCAAAGAGAAACATCCTCCGGTCGTGAAAGAAAAACCATATACTTAAAAACCAAGGGAAGAATTAGGGCTTGCAGGGTGTGTTGTTTTTTTAAAAAAAGTCTTCCAACAGTCCACATCACCCTGGATTTTAGACTTCCCAGTGTCTCCAAGGAATCTTCCTGAAGGTGGAAAAGGAAGACTCAACACTGAGAAAAGAAGAGGTCGGCCACTTGCCGCCTTCCTGATGTTGTTGGCCCACCCAGCAAGATGACAGGAGCTGCAGTCCGGCAGCAACATTAGGAGAGCCACGATGGGCCCACTCCTGGATTACAGCACCCACCTCCTCCTCCTCCTCCTCCTCCTCATCTAAGCTTCCCTTTTGACTGCCCTCCTCATGCCATGCTTGCCCCCCCCACACCCCACCCCACGCCAGTCTTTCCTCCCCTCCCCCCCCCCCAAATGCTGAGCAGTTCCAGCCCAAATGTCCCTGTTTCTACCTGTGCAACCAACAGCCCTTCTAAAGTGCCAAGAGTTTGAATGCTCTTCTCTATTTGCTCTCTCTCAATTTCTACTTGTGGCCCACAAACAACCTAGAGTGGAAGCGGGGGGCGGCGGCAGCGGCGGGACATAAATCTTGAGCAACGCTCCACTTCAGGGTTGTGAGAAATCTAAGCAAAGTGCACCCAAGTGTCTTCTCCTCTCTCTGTTATTCATACACACATACCTCCACCACCCCCACATCTGAAGTCATCCATACAACGCCCCAATGTTTGGAAACCAGATCTACAAAATGTTTAGGGAAGAAAAGCAACCTGCGCCATGCCCCCCCCCCCCCGTTTGACCCCACATGTTGACAGGGGGATTGGGAAGCTGCCAGTCCTGTGCCCACATCTGGGAGCTTAAACCAACCCCCATCCTCTCAGTTCTAGATGATCATCCACGTTTTCCCCCTAGATGAGGATGTTACTTCTCTCAAGAGCTGGCTGTGGATAGAGGAAGGAGCCCTGACCCCAGTTCTTCCGGACAAGGGGAAGAGCAGTGTGTGAACCAGGGGTGGCTGCCAGAAAAAGGACAGGACTCCTTCCCTGGATACTTCTGATGGATGGGTGGAGGTTCCTCACCATACCCACTTGCAAAGGGTCACAGCAGACACAACCCGAGTCCCCCTCTCCACCAGGATCATTCATTTAACTCCTTTTCCCTTCCCCTCTCCTCCCCTGAATCACTGCTTTGACACCCCCCCTTTCCTGGAACACCTACACAGACAAAAGCTTTGGATAAGGAGGTCTATTGCTTTATACAGTCATGGGCTCTCTGTTCCCCCCCCCTCTCCATGCCACCCACAGCTAGCCTAGACACCGAGTCCCAAGCCTCTCCTGTCTCCCCAACGAAGGAAGAAAGCTGTTTTTTCCTGTGCTTCCACCGGCCAACACCACCCCACCTTTAGAGGGCACACCCCCTAACATGGCGGTGGGGGATCTTCTCTACCCCTCTGCCCACCCCTCCCCAAACAGCTGTGCACTCGGAACCTTGGCCTTGACAGCCACAACCGGTGGGGTTGAACAGCGGGGAAGTGAGTCGTGCCCCAAACGTTGGGGGGGGGGGGCAAAGGGTATGAAAGGTTTGGCACAGGCTCCGGGGGGGGGGGGGGGAGAGTGGAAGGGGAGGGACACCCAGCTGTCTCAGACGGGCACTGCACCAGTGTGTGTTGCTCCCATGCCACAGCAGGGGAGGGCGGGAGGTTCCCAGGGAGGGAGGGGGCCCTAGCTGGCCCCCCCGCTCTGCACAACCAGGCTGTGTTGCAGGTTCAGGCGGTTCATCTTGGCCTCCTCCAGTCCTTGCAGCTTCCGCAGCTGCAGTTCGTCCAGCTGTCGCCACAACTCTTGGCGTTCCTTCTCTTTCTTCAGTTCTCTGGGGGGGGGGGGGAGGAATGGAAGACAAGGGGGTGGGAGAAAGGAGAAAGGAGGAGGTGGCGTGAAACTTGCAAGTGGCTGAGTTGTGCCGCCGAGGTCTGCAGCCCCTCCGACATTGCTGTCATGCCCATTGTCACTATTTCTGTATCATGTTCTCAAATGCAAACAAGCAGTTTTACACCACCGCTGGGGAACCATACAAACAGCCCCAGCAAAAGCGCAACTGTAAAACTTAGGATGAGGATGTAATGACTCGTGGTTTCTAGGGTCCCTTAAAGGGGAATTACAGAAAGAAATAAGTCCAAGAGCCAAACAACCGACCTATCGGAGTCTGCTTCCCACAGGCTCCATCACGGGCCAGGCCACATCCAGAGACATGGCCGTTCCATCAGCTACGCCTTCTCATGTGGACCAGCAAACATCGCGGCCCAGGATGGGTTCTTTGTATCTTTGGGCTCTGCCAGAGAGAGCAGTTCTTCGGCACTGACCTGATCAGAAGTGTCCCCAACGTCCAAATGACATTTCTATTATTCTCCTTTGTCCTGATTTCAAGCCCAAGTTCTCACAACTTTTCCTTCCCCATCAAACTCTTGTTTCACTTCATCTTATTATTTTTTCTTTTTGCCACTTTGTACGGGGGGGGGGGGGGAGGCTGAGTTCAGCATTTTTCCAGAAAGAGTGGGATTTTCAGATTTTTAGAACTAGGCCTTCCACAATTCTCCATTCTAGGAGTTCAACCTGATAGACCAAACACCTCAATGTGGCTGACCAGGGAGAAAGGCCCAAATTCAAAGGTTCTGATGCCCAGCTAGATTTCACTCCACCTAGTTTCTTGTGCAGAAAGGAATCTCCTAACTGGCACTGGGGCAGGAATCAGAAATGTGGGCTGAGCTAGGCCTCAAAGCCTTCCAAGTTTAGGACTCTTTTTTTCCCAGGTGAGCCATGTTTAGGTGCCGAGTTGCGTAGTCCAAAATTTTTTTAAAAAAAAAATTCCAAAAACCCCACCCCTTACTGGCTAGGAGGATATACAAGCCGCCTTCTGTAACCCTGCAACTGTCACCATGTCTCCGAATGTAACTCCTATCAATCATCCCCTAGCCAGCATGACTGTTGACTATGCGGTCTGGTAACGGCAAGAGTTGTGGTCCAACACATCCAGATGGTGGAACAGATCTAACCCATCCCTAATGCACTTACTGCTGTTTTTCCACCTTGTAGGAGGCAGTCAATTCATCAAAGAGCTTCCCATTCATCTCCATGAAGGTCTTGAGGACATTGTAGACCAGAGAGACAATGGTCCTGGGCGACAGGGGGCCACAGACATGGAGAAAGATTAAAACGTTACCCATTGTGGCAGCTATGCTGACCCCAGCCAAACCGCAGGGAGAAGGTATCAGAAACAACCAGCAATGAGCCTAGAAAGAACAGGGACCCTCCCGTTTATGCAAAGCCGTGCTTCCATGTCATAGGTTAGAGTTAGAGGGAGAAGAGAGTTTATTTATTGATTAAGCTACGTTCAAATCATGTCTTCTGCCGAAGTGATCATGGCAGGACGAGAAGCACTCCTCTTTCCTACTCCATTCTCACGACCACCTTGTGAGGTAGATACGAAGCAGAAAGGAGCCAACCCCAAGGTCATCCAGGGAGATTCATACCAGGGCCAGGATTTCCCAAGCCCTATTACGCCACATTGACCCTTCCCTCCCTCCCTCCCTCAAAAATTATTTTATATTAAAACAAAATAAACAAAAATTGACAGCAAAAACATAAACTAAAATACAATCGTAACTCAAAATAAACAGTGTTCCCCACCACCTTTGGAATGTATGTATGTATGTATGTATTTTACATTGCGTGTCCCATCTCTCTATCCAGAAATATGATTCTTTTTTTACCAAATACATGTGTTAAGAAAGCATTCTGTATCTCCTTAAAACAATTTGTTTTCAATATTTCTTTTCTAACTTTCAATTCACACGTTAATTTATCATTGATAGCCATGTTCCACATTTCTTTGTGCCAATCCTCCATATTAAACTGGCTATTCCCCCCCCCCCCCCCCCCAGTTCTCTGCAAATATTTGTCTTGCACATCGGCCCCTTTCAAGGGTGGCTTTTGTGCTCCTTTTTGAGGTGCATCAGTGACCTGGTCTGCACCTCGTAATCCCACCAGGTTTTTGCTTGCTTTCCTCTTGCCTCCCAAACCCACACAGGCAGAAAACTCACGGGTTCCAGTGCTCCTTGGAGACGCGGTAGAGCGTGCCAAAGATTGTGGGCAGCACCGTGTGGCAGTTGTCCTCGACCAGACTCAAAATGTACTCGTTGTTCCAGAAATACAGAGCCCGCTCTGCAACCTGCAAAGGGGTGGGGGAAAGGAAGGACGGGTTCACAGACGTGGCTGGGGGTGTGGGGGGACAAATCCTTACTCTCACTCACAGGAGCCTCAATCCGCCTGCTGGCTCTAACCAGAGCAGACCCACAGAATCAACGGCTTAACTCTAAGTCAACCCTTCTGTAAATCCTATTGATTCTTCGGGATCTACTCAGTTTGGACCAAGCAACTGGATTTGCGTCACAGATAACTTTGAAAACCAAAACAAAAGAGGGTAGCCGTTTGTACCGCACGGCTTTCCCACCCTTGGGTCCCCAGATGTTCTTGGACTACAGCTCCCAGAAATCCTGGCCAGCACAGCAAGGGGTGAAAAGGCTTCTGGGAGTTTTAGGCCAAGAACATCTGGGGACCCAAAGTTGGGAACCACTGGTCGAGATGGACAAAAACAAAAGATTCAAAATCTGCAGGCAGCCTATCTCTCTTAGTCCACCATTGCAATTCCATAGTAATGTTCAAGTTGTCAAATTATCCCAAACGCTTCATCAGGCTAAATGGTTAAAAACGATTGTGATGGGAGTCGGGAAGCACAGAGGTCCAAAGATCTGGATAACATTTGAACCCTGGGTTCCAAGAGGAAGACTGCAGGTTTGACAAACTGACTGGCAGGTGAGTGCAGGAGCCTTGTGGCACAGTGGTTAAGATGCAGTACTGCAGTCAAGACTCTGCTCATAATCTGAGTTCAATCTCAAGGGGCTCAGGTGGCTGGCTCAAGGTGGACTCAACATTCCACCCTTCAGAGGTTGGTAAATTGAGTACCCAGCTCATGGGGGAGGCAATGTTTAGAAGAAACATGGCAGAAGAAATGATGGCTTCCCCATCTCTCAGAACACAAGGCCAGCTGCAGATCAGAGATTTGCCTTTTGTCACAGGCAAAGCACACAGGTTTTTCATCTGGTGTACATGCCAGGAGTGTGATCCTTGGTTTTAGGGATTTTCAGCTCCCAAAATTCTCCAAGAATTTCCCAGGCAGATGTCCTGGAGTTTTAACCAGAGACACACACACCCCCACACACATTTCACTCACCTCGAGCAGGGCCTGCCTTCAAGGCTGCATGTACCCCCCTCCCCAGGCAGTAAAAAGAGCCTTAGGCCTGCCCATGTCCTGTCTCTCCCTCCCACTCATGAAGAGCGGCTCCCCAGCTGAAGCAACTTAAAAGACTCCTGCCTCTCCCCAATGAGGAGTACCTGGAAGTGGGGGCTGGCAATACATCGAGCCACCTGCTTGAAGAGTGGCTCCTGAATCTTCACAAACTGAGAGGGCTCAATGACATCTAGGATCTCCTCTATTTCTCCTAAGAACATCACCTGCTCAGGTGAGAGGCACGTAGAAGGAAGAGAAAGGGTTAGACAGAGGGAAGGCACCATGCTGCTGGAACAAAATGCAGTTGCATGTATTACACTTGACAAATTAATTATCTACTATCTATTTAGTTTAATTTCTTGTTGCTATTATTTACTTATTTATTTAATTTTTTTAAAAGCCCACCTTTCTCCTTAAAAAGGACTCAAGATGGCTTACATAATTAAAAGACAATATTTAAAGCTAAAACCAGTAAATAACTAAAAAGGACCAAATACCACACTAGAAGATGGTAAACAAAAGCAACACCAAAAAATCCCATTCAGGCAGCCAGTCCTTGAGGGAAAGCCTGCCTGAAGAGAAAGGTATTTGCCTGCTTGCAGAAGGACAGCAAAGGCAGGGCCAGCCTGGCCTCCAGTGGGAGGGAGTTCCACCGTCTCTGGGAGCAGCCACAGAGAAGGCCCTCTTCCGTGTCCCCACCAAACGTACCCGTGAAGGTGGCGGGATTGAGAGAAAGGCCTCCCCTGATGATCTCAACACCTGAGCTGGCTCATAAAGGGAGAGGCCGTCCTTGAGACAGCTTGGACCCAAGCCGTTTAGGGCTTTATAGGTTAGAAGCAGCACTTCAAATTGTGCCTGCCAGGGGAGCTTTAACATGTGCGGGGTGGGGTGGAGTGTGTCCACGCGCGCCCACACATGTGTGTTTCCATGGTTGAGCTGACATTTTGAACCCAGGCCTCCAAAGATGTAGTCCATTACTCTACCCAACACACCACACTAGGTATCCCCATTCCTTCCGTTCTTTATTCATATCAGAGTGTTGCACAATTTAAAATTAGGAACGTAAATGAAACATAGGTAAAATTAAAAACAAATTAAAATGCTAAGATAATTTGACTATTTTTGACCCCATTTAGTTTGCTAGTTATTTATGGAGCCAAAGGTTGGGAGTTCGATTCCCCCGCGGGGCCTCCTTAACAGGGGCTGGACTCGATGATCCATCGGGTCGCTTCCAGCACTGCCGTTCTAAGATGATGTTGATATCCTGCCCTAATAGGCTCTGTTTACTTTATGTGACTCTCCCTGTGTATCTCCCTCTGCCCATTTTATCGATGCAACAACCACCCTGTAAGGTAGGCAAAACCTGTAGAGGCAAAGGGAAAAAAATAGGCCCTTGGTCACCCATGTCTTGTGGGAGGGGCAGGGGACTGAACCTGGATCTCCCAAACTTCAGCTGCTTTAATGACTATTTCATACAAGCAACATCTTCTCTTCCCCCAAAAAGCACAGCATTTCCGTACCTCCTTCTGGGTGCAAGTCTTTGGCCAATATTTCAGTAGACCACGGATCACCTGGTGTGGGGTGGATGGGGAAAGAAGGAAGGAGAGAAGAGGGATATGTCAGAAACCTAATCCGGCACCAGTGTGGGTGCTCCTGTTTGCAATAGCTCAGGCTGCTCTGTTATGCCTCCATCCTAACAGAGGCGAAGGGGCCCTTCCAGGCACTCCACAGCCTGTCTATTGATATGCAGAAATAGAATCTGCCCAAACTCTAGAAGCATCTTCCAGTAAGGCAATAAGGTAGTATGAAAGCCCTCCAGCTAAGATGCACTCAATGATGGTCGACATGAATACCCAGCTGGCTGGACGAGATACAGTGCTTGCTCTAGGGGAAGGAGGACAGTCCAGTGGCCAGAGCACCTGCTTACCATGGAAAACCACCCAGGTCTGGTCCACAGCCTCCATGGCGTAATGGAGCCAGGGCCTGCGGGGTCAAAACGGCAGGATTTTCTGATTAGCAGGGACGATACCAGCACCTGTCACTAGGAATAGGATTTTTTTATTTTCTAGACTACAAATACTGTAATTCTCCATCCTGTGCATTCTACCTACCTTACAGGCACCTTGCAAATACCTGAACGTGATGCACCTTGGAGAAAGACCTACAGGCGACTTGCTCAGAAAGAAAGCTCCCAGAAAAAGGAAACTTGGGTGGGGCTTGCCTGGTGAATTTCTGGGATTTGTAGTCCAAAAGACACAAATATGAATCCCTCTAATGCAAAGTAGTTTTGCTCCTGAATGTTCAATTAAGAGCCATGTGCGTTGCAAAAGACCTGCTCTCCATCCACTGTGACGGACTGAGCAAGCAGGCCTTGGGAGCTATTGCAATGAGCTTCTGCACTTCCAAATTCACCAGTAGGCCACTGCCTGGCAACATGCTGAGTTAAAGAAAGTAGGTGATGGAGAAAACCCTTCTCTGCCCAAGACCTCAGAGACCTGATGTTAGATGGATGTGACCAGCCTTCCACTAGATGTATTGGACAATGATTCCCATTACCCTCAGCTATACCAAATAGGGAGGATGGTAGTGGTAGCCCCACACATCTACAGGATATTACACTGGGCAAGCTGGAAGTACATGATACTGGCCTAAGCTTAGTCTGATATAAAGCATTTCCCTGCATTCAACCCCTTCCTCTCCAGAGGCACTACCAAACCCACAGGCATCATGCCACTGCTCTTTGGCAAACACTAACTCACATGCTCGGTCAGAGTTGCATCTTTTTCCAGGAACTGAACCACACAGTAAGCCAGCTGCAAGAGAGAAAACAGAGTGATGACTGGAGACCAGATTAAGCCATAGCTAGAGATAAGCGAGAATTTTTATTCCCATTTGTTTTGCACAAGAATTTAATCAAAGCATGTAAACGTCTTACTATTTGGGATGAAAACAATTCAAGATTTAGAAAATTTCAAAAGCAAGAGGAACCAAAGCTGCCTGATCAATCCGGACAGGCACAGAGGTTTGGTCTTTTAATTCTTAAAAGTCTGGGGTTGAACCATGATGATACTGAATTACTGAACCATGATGATACTGAATTAGGGTTGCCACCTTTTCCCCCTGAGAGGCTCCTCATAGTTAACCCTGATATGGAAAACATCTACAATTGCTCCTCCGGGTGCTGAAAATGGCTGCAGTTCTTGCGTTTGGCCAGTGCAAACCGAGAGCTTTTGTTTCTATGCCTTTCAAAAGAATTGGCCAACATTTGTACATTTTCTCCATTCCGAATCAGGATTTTCGCCTCTTCCCTCCCCTCTCTCAGAGGCTCCTCATTTTAAAGATTCATAAGATTGAGATCTATTGATTTTGAAAGGCACACATGGGGGGGGGGGGGCGGGGGCGGGGGGAGATATTATTTCAGTCTGTTTTTTGAATTACCTAAACCTGCAAATCACATATCCAGGATGGAAAGAATTTAAGAAGTCAGACGTTCTGATGTCTGAGAAAGCAGGACCCACAGAGCTGCCTTTGTCCCAAATCTTCTCCTGCCCCCGTTTCCCTCTGCAGCCCCAACTGCAGTACCCAGCCCTAAACCACCCTATCGTAGACCTTTCACCCCCAGCTGCTCCCCACTCTGAAAATAGTTTTGTGATGGTTAGCAGCCTGAGAGCCCGATGCTTCTGCTCGTAGCTCACCTGGGCGTGGAAGATGGAGAGGGATTTCACCGAGTGGAGTGGGATGAGGACCCGCACCAAGAATTGCTTGTGTTCAGTCTTCAAGGGCAAGGCGAAGCCGTTGATTATACTGGGAGAAGGAAGGAAAGCAAAGAGAGATCCAGAAATTGGCAACCCTGGTTCCTGCTGGGTAAGGAGCCGTCCTGGCAGTACCCGTTGTAAAACAGTGAAATTTAGTTTGTCTCATCTTCTTCATTAGAGGTTTTCTTTATTAATTAATCACTGAGCTCGGGGGGGGGGGGGGAGTGGGACTACAACTCCCAGAACCCCAAAGCTAGCCCAAAAAGCATAACTGCACACTGTCAAGTTGATCCTGGCAGATGGTGGTGATCCTTCTCATACACTTCCTTCCTTCTTGTGGCGCTCTGGAACCACACAGAGCAGTGCTTCCCAACCCTGGGTCTCCCCATGCTCTTGGACTACAGCTCCCAGAATCCTGCCCAGCACAGCTCCTGGTGAAAAGGCTTCTGGGAGTTTAATTCCAGGAACACCTGGGGACGCAAGGCTGGGAGCCACTGACGCAGAGAGCCCATGGGCCAGGTCTTCCACCAGGAGGCACAGTCGGGAATGGAACTCCCCACCTCCGGTTCTGTCGTTAAGCTCTCCAAGCCAGCATAGACTCTGCCTCTTTCCCAGGGAGGTTTGGATGGCTTACTGAGTTCTCTCGTCACAAATCTGCAAAGCAGGCTAAGATCAAGAGCACCCAGTCAGTTTCAAGGGCCAAATGGGGATTTGAATCGAGACCACTCCCCTTGATCATAGGACTAATTGTGCTAACCCCAACATGGGGAGGGGGGCAACTGCGGCCCTCCAGATGAGGTTGGACCCCTATCAGCCCATGCAAAAATAGCCCATGGTGTGTGTGTGGAGGAGATGGGAGTTGTAATCTAACAATATATTTGGGTTGCTGGACTGCCTCGGGTCACCCATCCCAGTGGTATGCAACCTGTCTCTCATGGTGGGCAGACGGCACCCCTTGGCTTAATTTTAAAAACACTCTGTAACTAATTAAAATCCCACAAGCCCAGAACTCAGAAATGTTACTCTGCTCTCCAAAATCCTGCCCTGGCCATGCTGAGTGGGAGATCTGGAGAACTGGAGTGAAAATAAGTAACTTTATGTCTTTATGATTTATGTCTTTATTAGAAATATTTCTATACCACTTTTCATTGGAACAAATCCCCAAAACTCTACAAAGAAACCCTTTTAATAATTTTTTTTTAAAAAAACACAGCAACAAAGAAATTTTCAAACAGTTCATGACTGTCAAGGCAGGGAGGCAGAGTGAGGAGGTATGTTTTAAATCGGCATTTGAAACATCCCTGTGTCTACAGCCATAGCCCAGTGAAGGCTCAGGATATGCTCCACAAAATGGTATTCTGACGGCATAAGTCTCCCTCTGGCGCAGAGTGACTAGACTGGGCCACAGGTCTTCCAGAGGCCCAGTCTACCTCCTTCAAGTACACTGGGCCTCTGGTCAAGCACCATGAAACAGATGCCCAACCATGCACACGATAACAAATCAGACGTCAAGATATGAAATTTCCTATGGATATAGTGTTAAAATAATAAAAGGGGTTATAGGAGAATCAGACCTGAGAATTCAAGTACTTTTAAAACTGATATTTGAACAATAGTTTACCATAACCATTGGAAAACAATGAGTGAGTTCCAGTTGAGCAAGGTCACTTTATCATAACAATCCTGCCAGTTTAACCTGTTTTGCAAATAAAACCAAACATAAACGAAGGATACAGATTTTATAACTTGCACTCTTTAAAATTCTAATGTTCTGGTTTTCAGGGTTTTGAAGGATCTAGATCTTTTATGCTACCAGCCTTTATTCCTCCAACCTCTATAAAATTTTAGTCATAACAATATTATCAGTAGGAGAAGGATTTCTATGACATGTCGTTGTTTTTTCCCCTGCAGCCTACATTTGAGCTTATGGGTGGGTCTGAACAGGTTTATGAGTAATGTAGTGAGAAAGGCCAGATTACTCATAAACATGTTTGAATTTGTTTATGGGTTCAAATGTAGGTTGCAGAGAAAATGTGAAACGTCATAGGAACCCTCCCTCTAGTTATCAACATAGTGGCAACTTGCCAGATTTCAAGTTACAAAACTCATGGAAGTATAGAAAGTGCAGGAATAATCCAATTTCCTGACACAGCACTAAACCGGGCTGTGCTATGTGAGATATTATTCTACTGCCAAAGGGAGATAACTCTGAAGAGTGTGTTCCACCACAGAGAAGGCCCGTCTCTGTGTCAATGCTAAAGAGAAATCAATAAGGTGTGACATGGGGAGTGAAGCCAGTTTTTAAGCAGAGCAGAGGCTGATTGGCCTCCTGTCAAGGATGATGCAGCAGTAGATTTCCTACCTCTACAGAGGTCACAATACATAAGCTTTGGAATAATCCTACGACTTCCCTCTCCCTCTCCTGACAACAAGAAGCCACAGGCTCCTCTTTGCAGTTCCTGGAGGTGGGAGGTGATCACAAGCAGGGCAAAGTGATGATAATTTCCCCCTCCCCCATTGCCATTCTATCTAAACTTTGGATTTGCACTCATAGCACCTAAAAAGAAGCCCAGTTTGAAAACAACAGCTTGGTTAAAGGGAGTGGGAAGAGCAGACGGCAACAGGGAAAGATGATGAGGGATGCTTTAGCAGTGGACACCTGTCCTGGTTGGACTAGATGACCTTTGGGAGGGTCTCTTCCAGCCCTACAACTCTATGATTCGAGAGCTCAAGGCTTTCCTTCACAGTTTTAAAAGAAGCATTTACGTAATTTCCAATTCCTGGACTAATAAACAAATCAGAGTGTAATTAACCTAGGAATAGGCCATTTCTCGGTTTTGTAATACGATTCTCAGAAGGAACAGGATTTTTTATTTATTTCTCAGAACATAAATCCCATCTTTCTTCATTTTAGAAGTTCTACCTGACTTACACATGTTACGGACAGCCAGTTGTGCTTCACCCGGGAGAAAGGCCTATACCCAAAGATTCTGAGGCTGAGCTAGGCCTAGCTCTACCCACGCTTCCTCTTCCTGCCCTGGTGGCAGCTGGGAGCTTTCTTTCTGCACAGGAAGCTGGGCAGAGTAAGGCCTAGGTAAGTCCTCCACTTTAGACCTTTTTTCCCAGGTGAGCGTAACAAGGGAATGTTAAACCACCTCTGTGGACTGATGGCAGCAGCGGGGCATGGCAGACATGAAAAAACATATGCACAAGCAACATGGGTCAGGACTGCCTGTGAATAGCCATCCCATATACACCACTGTAGGACTCTGACTCCCACAATATCAAAATGCAGTTACCTTCCCAGGATCTCCAGCAGTTCTGCCACTCCGTTGAAATGCTCTGTCTCATAGATAAATCTGGCCATATGGGGTGGGAAAGAAAGATAAGAGGTATGAATCATCATGTCATCACTATCTTCACCATCACCACTATCATCAAAACATCCTCTGGTGCCGCAGGTGCTCATCCTGACCAGTCCTATAACCAGCATTGCAAAACAAAGGAGAATCCAAAATCAAAGGCTGCTGGACCAACTGATACAAGAAATGAGGAGCAGATCTTTTGTACAGTTAATGGCTCTTTACTACACAATCAAAACTAAAACACCCCCAAATACTTTGCTTGCAGGTGCACTAAGGAAAATCCAGTTTTGTGCCAGCTATTGCAAGGACTTCTGCTAAGCAGAAAGGGTACAGGGATACCTGAGGAGGTGCTGGAGGATGTCACTGTCCCTATTCCTCAGAAATTCACCCTGTGAGTCCCACCCTGCTACCAACACTCTTTTCCTTCCCGTTTGCAGATCCAGGAAGCGCTTGGATACCAAGGACCGAGATCAAGGAAAAAGATAACCAAAGCCTGAGACCACAGGAGGGAGACATCGGGGTTTAGGATCTGTCCATCCCATCCAATGCTAGGCTGGAAACCTTTCTAATTCTCCCTAAGAGAAGTTAAGAAAAGGAAAATAACCTCTCCCTAGTTTGGGAAGAAGAGAAAAAGCAAAGGGCAAACTTATTCTGCCTTGTTCTGCCCTGGTTACTGCAAAGAGTAATTAATTACACTTGCAACTAGTTGCTTCTTAGCTCTGGATCAAGCCACCCATGTACCCCCACCCCTTTTCTTTTTCTGACTTAAGAATGCGATGGGAGCAGAAACGGAGCGATGGGATTTCAGTCCACGCCTCCGGAGCCAAGCACGAAGTGGGGGAGACCAGAAAGCTCACCGTAAAAAGATGTTGTTGCACTGTTTGCGGATATAAGCTCGCAGGCCCAGAAATTTGCCGTAGACACGGTGGAGGATGGTCTTGAGGTATTCGCGCTCCCGGGGATCCTCGCTATCAAAGAGCTCAAGGAGCTGAAGGGAAGGGAAGGGGAGAAGAAGTAGCCGTTTAGCTCAGTGGTTCAGGTATCTAGCTATGGAGCCAGAGGCTGGAAGTTCGATTCCCCGCTGCGCCTCCTTGACAGGGGCTGGACTCGATGGTCCAGAGAGGGTCCCTTCTAGCTCTGCAGTTCTAATATTATTACAGATTATTATCATATAGTACTAGTTAGCAAAGGAGTCCAAAACGCTGACAGGTGATAACGATTTGAACATAACACAATGACTGAAATCCTGCTTTTTTTTACATATGTGGGAGGCAAAAAGCGTAACATTTACTTTGCTTCAGGCCGGCAATTAACAAGTCCCTATTCTGAAGTCCGTACCAAGCCAGTGGGTGTGAGCAGCCTCAAGAATCATAATGGTGACTTGTTTATTACTGGTCTGAAGTGAGTGAAAATTACTCCATTTGCTTTCTGCGGGCATAAAAACAAAAAAACAAAACTCCAACAGGATTTCACCCTCTAAAATCTAAAGCATAGCATCCCAATACAAATAGTCAGAGATATAGCCATGCACATTTGATCGAGCAGCCTAACTTAGTCCAGGAAAGAGCTTGTCCTTTTTCTTTTCAACTATAGCTCCCAGAAGCCTCAGGGGATGCTGTGTATTGTAGTTCAAAAGGGGAAGGGCCATCCTTCAACTTGCAAACCATTTCTTTCAGAAGCAACAAAATCCTTTTAAGAGAAAGAACTGCCCCCAAACCCAAAAACTGGAGCAGAGGAGGTCCTTGTTCTGCAAGTTTTGCCCTGAATGTTTAATTGATTAAAAACACCCTGGTCTGGCTCAGGTCCCAGGATCCTCATTCAATGGTTCCCACAACACTGCAGGGGAAAAAATGTTATTAAAACAAAAAATGAATTTGAAGTAAGAAATTAGAATACTAATCGGCAGAGATCACTAAAAACTTCAAATAGTCTAGGGTGAAAAAAGGATTCCAAAGAGGCAGTTACGTTAATCTGTTACAAGTAAAAGAATTTTGTAAGAGATTAATCTTGTTATTTGGGGTTTGGAGGGACTATTATCTACTTAATTACATATAGAAAATATTACTCAGAAATTCAGGTATATACAGATAAGACATAGTTATTGGTGGAACTTATTTAGCAATTTCCTTTTTAAATAATTTTTAATCATCATCACCCTCTTAGAACTGCAGAGCCAGAAGGCACCCCATAGATCATCAGGTCCAGCCCTTGTCAGGGAGGCCCAGTGCGGGGAATCGAACTCCCAACCTCTAGCTCTGCAGCCACTACCTAGACCACTGAGCTATCCAGCAGTCCTTAATCATTTTTTGTCTGTTGCTTTCAATTCTTGTCTTTTTAAAAGGCCACTTTGAGTCCCACTGCTGTGAGAAAGGCAGCAAAGAAGTGCAATCAACAACCAAAAAAATAAATCTGGAAACTGTGATCTCAACAAGGAATTTAACACAAAACATTCTGAACTGTCAACACCATCGTTAAGGCTGGCCATTCACAAAACTATGGCTGATAATGCGTCAGCATTACAGCATCAATTGGCTTATCTCCATAAGCTAATTGGCTTACCTAGCTCTAGCATGTTTATGTTATCAGTAACTGCTTCGTGAAGACTGCTATTAATAACACAATTGCTACTTTCAGTACCTTGGCTTTCATTTCCCTCCGAACTGACTGTCGGTAATCCTTAGCTCCCAATCACATGTACTGTATGCACACTTATGTACTTTTTGAATGCCACCCTTTTGCATCTCACGAAGTGAGTGACAATCCATGAGAGCTGCTGCTAAAATAGATTTGTTAGGTTTTAATACAGCACTGGGCTATTTATTCTTACGAGGGAAAGTTTACGAATCACAACTTAAAATCCGTGGACAAAACTACACTCTCCTTTTTATACCTTCCACGTCCAACTCGATGTTTTTGCCTCTGCTGTAGCCAGAAATGTACAGGCAACCACAGCACCAGCCAACTTTGGGTGGGGACATTATGGGTTGGAAGATTACCCCATTTAGCTTCCCAAGCCATCGCCAACATGCCTTGTTCAAAAGTGAATCCAGCAATGAGAATAAAAGAGCTGCAACGACTCATCAACTGTTGTGACTCATCTCCAACAACCAACCCTACTTTTATCTGACCCTTTCTCCAAACATGATCCACAGTTTTTCAGTTTGCATTTGGATGGATGGAGCAACAACATTAGGAGTATCATCTTTCAGTGTTATCCCTTGTTTCACTTTGGACTGTTTCATTATAGGGTTTTAAAGATATCATAGAATCACAGAATAACAAAGTTGGAAGGGGCCTACGAGGCCATCAAGTCCAACCCCCTGCTCGATGCAGGAATCCAAGTCAAAGCAGATCAGCCAGGTGGTTGTCTAAGTTTCTTTGAATGCCTCTAACGTCTCTCGAGGTCATGGATTCCATTGTCATACTGCTCTAACAGTTAGGAAGACTATAATGCTAGGCAAAGTGGCAGGCAACACAAAAAGGGGAAAACTGAATAAGAGATGGACTGATTCAATAAAAGAAGCCAGACTTCAGTTCACAAGATCTGAGCTGGGCTGTGAATAACAGGACACTTCGGAGGTCACAACACTAAATTCAGATTCACATTTTGTTGAGAAATGAGGAAGACAAGCAAGATGGGGCTTCCCTTGCAGAAACAGTGTTGTGCTTCCTTGGCAAAACTCGTATTTCATTTACGTTCTTTTACGAATAAGGTTTTCCACCAATTCATTTGGGATGGAATCACCCAGGCCTCAGTTCAAGAAAGGGTGAGGCAGTGGAGCCTCTTTCCAATCCGTGAGCTTCGTGGTGGCATAAATAATGAACAAAATATTAATGAAATTAACAATTGATGAACAAAACTCATGAATAAAATGAATGAAATTGGTGAATAAATTATGAAGCCTAGCGCACAGATACAAAACAAAGGGAAACACAGAGAGGGAGACCTGTGGAGGAAAAGGTCAGCAGCTCCCAAGCCTTATATCTAGATCGTCATGCTTTTCATTTCCTTGTCACTAATGCATTCTACAGATGGCTGGATAGCTCAGTGAGTTAGGTATCTGGCTGTGGAGCCAGAGGTTAGGAGTTCGATTCCCCCACTGGGCCTCCTGGGAGTAGAGCCAGCCTGGGTGGTGGCCTTGGGCAAGCTGCACAGTCCCAGGATACCGACCCCCGCAGAAGAAGGGAATGGGAAACCACTTCTAAGTATTCTCCACCTAGAAAACCCTGGAAAGGGTTGCTGTTAAGTCTGAATTGACTTGACAGCGAACAAATCAATTCTTATATACTGGCCAGATGGGTGGCATAAAAATTAAATAAATAAATAAATACTATTGCATTCTATGTTATTCTTCCCACTGCTGCTTTAGCTACAGTGATGCCTCGCAAGACGAATGCCTCGCGCAACAAAAAACTTGCAAGACGAAAGCGTTTTGCGATTTTTTTGGTGACTCGCAAGACGATTTTTTCTATGGCCGTGCTTCGCAAGACAAATTTTTTTGCATTTTTTTCCTTAAATTTCAATGCATTCCTATGGGAAACCATGCGCTTCGCAAGACGAAATTTTCACAATACGACACGACTCGCGGAACGAATTATTTTTGTCTTGCGAGGCATCACTGTACTTCATTTCGTCTCACATTCTTCGCTACAAGCCTTGTCAGCCCCACGTGAGACCAACCCAAGCGTGAGCACTCCAAACCAAAGGCTCACCTCGGAATATCCAAACCAAAGCCTTGAGAATCCGCACCAAAAATCCAAGGCTGGGTTCCCACAAAAGAGGAAAAACACACATTGGTGCCAGGCCTAATCCCCCCCCCCCTCACCCTCCTTGCCTTTCCGTTCCTTGACTTACCATCAACACGAATTTCTGGTCTATGTAGCGCTTGGCAACCGAGGGCTGGAAGTCTGGGCTCTCCAGGAACCGGAGGAAAAACTCATACACCAGCTGGGAATAGACAGATGCTCCATGAAGCCCCCGCGCCACCAGCCTGAACGACTCCCCAGAGACAGTCCCGTCCTCCCTGCCCCCCCCCCAGCACAAAGGCAAAGATCCTCAAAGCCATGCCAGCCTTCGAAGGGTCGAGGTGGGGAAATGGCTCCCGTCCCTGCCTTCAGCCAGCAAAGGGGCCCAAAGAGGCGAGACAAGCAAGTCCTGTCTTCTCTGCTGTGGCCCCCGGAAGCGTCTCACCTGGAGATGCGGCCAAGACGGCTCGAGGTTAGGTTCATCTTCTTCAGGGTCAAACTCAGGGTTCTCACTGGGTGGGAGCGTCCGGAAAATGTTAACCGAAATCTGCGAAAAAGGAGAAAGTATCAGCTCTGCTTGTGTGGCCTTCAAGCTCCCAGTTCCGAAACCTCTGTGCACAAATTTTTATTTTATTTTATTTTGATGTCACCCCTTTCTCCTCTAGGGAAGCCAAATCGGCTCACAGCCACTAAAACTATACAACACTCACAGTTTTAAAATAGTAAAAAAAACTAGATTCAAAAACATGTATTTAAAAAAACACATATCTATCTATCTATCTATCTATCTATCTATCTATCTATCTATCTATCTATCTATCTATCTATCTATCTATCTATCTATCTATCTATCTATCTATCTATCTATCTATCTATCTTGTATACCACCCAATTAGCGCCAGGCACTACTCTGGGGAATTTAGAATCAACAGGAAACCCAAACAATATAATACTAACTAGCAAATCATCAGTAATAAACAAAGAAAAAAACTCAAATCCAATAAAGCTGAGATCAAATCTAAAATCTAATGTAAAACTATGGCGGGATCAGTGGGACAAATGCATTGTGGCTCAGGGGATGTTCATAGAATCACAGAATAATCAAATTGGAAGGGGCCTATGAGGACACCAAGTCCAATCCCCTGCTCAATGCAGGAATACAAATCAAAGGATATCTGCCAGGTGGTTGTCTAAGTTTCTCCTGAATGCCTCCAGTGTTGGAGCGCTCACCACCTCTCGAGGTCATAGGTTCCATTGTTGTACTGCTCTAACAGTTAGGAAGTTTTTCCTGATATTTAACCGAAATTAGGCTTCCTGTAACTCACCTACCCCTCCTCTGTATGACAGCCTTTCAAGTATGTGAAAAGTGCTATCATATCTCTCCTCAATCTTTTCTTCTCAAGGCTAAACATCCTGAGTTCTTTCAGTCCTATGGCTTGGCTTCCACCCCCTAATCATCCTTGTCGCCCTCCTCTGAACTTGTTCCAATTTGTTTGCATCCTTCTTGAAGTGTGGTGTCCAGAACTGAACACAATACTCAAGATGAGGCCTAACCAGTGCTGAATAGAGGGGAACTAGTACCTTGCGGGATTTGGAGACTATACTTCTGTTAATGCACCCTAAAATAGCATTTGCCTTTTTTGTAGCCACATCACACTGTTGGCTCATTTTCAGTTTGTGATCTACAACAATTCCAAGATTCTCCTCGCTTGTAGTATTGCTGAGCCAGGTCTCCCCCATCTTGAAACTGTGTGTTTGATTCCCCCCCCCCCCCCTAGGTGCAGTACCTTGAACTTATCCCTGTTGAATTTCATTCTATTGTTTTCAGCCCAGTGCTCAAGCCTATCCAGATCATTTTGAATTTTGGTTCTGTCTTCCAGGTTATTAGCTATTCTACCCAATTTTGTGTCTTCTGCAAATTTGATTAGCATTCTCTGCATCCATTAATAAAAATGTTGAAGAGCACTGGGCCAGGACTGTACACTGGGGAGGGACTGTACACTGGGGAGCTCCTTAAAAGCTTCTGTAAACACCCTTGTCCTGGGCATCCTCTTGAAAGCTGGGAGGAAGGAGGCCTGGCGTAGCTCTACTGGAAGCCCATTCCATAAGGACAGTGCCATAACCAAGAAGTCCACAAGTCTAGCATGTGTCTTCTTAGCCTCCCTTAGTGTGGCCATTTGTAAGATCATGGTCTACGAGGATCGGGTCGCGGATGCTCTTAGGGAAAGCTGCTCCAATAAGTAACGAGGTCCCAAACAATTAAGGGCTTTATAGATCAGAACCAAAACCTTGAACCTTGAACATGTTAATCAATATTAAAACCAAGATTAAAAACCATTTTAAAACCTCTAAATTCTCTAGATCAGCAGTTCTTAACCTTTTCTTTACCATGGACCCCCTTCAAATATTTTTGTTGCTGTAGACCTCCAAGACTTAACTCAAGATTTAAAAACCTAAAGTGCATCAAATATTTATTTAAAGTTTCCCATGAAGGGTCTTCAAATTTGGAGAGAAGGTAGAAATAAGTTAATCTGTTAATGCACACCTATTATAATATTTTTATTGGAAAAATTCCATAGAAATTTAAAACGTTCTCACCATGTGCTGAAATATCAAACAGTTATTTGCTATCAGTTATTTTCATAACTGAATTTTGCTTTTGTTTTTAATGGAGGCAGTAGGTTAGAAAAGCCACGTTTTACGCAAACAAGCAAGAAATTGAGAATTTGTTCTACGTTTCCTTTTCCTTCCTTCCTTCCTTCTATTTTAACTGCAAAATATCATAACATTTCTTCAAGCCTTCCCGAACCCCCTGTGAGGACACTGTGGGCCCCACTGGGGGTCTGCGGACAACAGGTTAAGAACCCCCACCTGTTAGAGCTGAAAAGGGAGGCTTTTCCCTGATGCCAGTAGGACAAGAGGGAGGGGGGCCAACTTTTCATACAACATACAAATGCTCATCCTTTGCTTCAAAGATACAAACATGGATATTCCATGTTAGCCCTTTTGCTCACCCTTGTGCTTTAGATCCATCTCGCGTTCACACCTGTCCCATGGTAGCCCAGAGGAGCCGAAGCAAGGCAGAGACGGGTCATCTGCTGAAATGCAAGCTTTACGCCTCTAGGCTGCTGCGGCTGCCACAGCTTGGAACACTCTGAGGTGCTCTCCCTTCTCGGTGGCATCCTGCCAGCCACCGAGAGTTTTACAGCGTCTGGGATCCACTTTTTCCTCTCCACGCCCATCTCAGGAGAACATGTATGGGCAAAGCAGCCTAGGAGCGCTCGTCGCACCCCAGAAGTCAGTAACGTGAACTTTTTCTGCACTACAAGCCCCAACAGTTCCCCACTGACACGTCCACTGCTTGTGCTGGCTGGTGGGTTTTGGGTATTGTAGTCCCAGAAAAAAAGAGAGTAAATTTTGGATCCCAATACGGACAACCAATCAGTAAATATTCCCAAGTTCTGTTAGCCTTTCCGCCTCCTGCCTCCCCGACCCACCCGTCAGCCTTCTTTGTCTGGCTCCCCCACTCCTCCTGCTCACCATCTTGATGATCTCAGGATATAGCGGCTCGATCAGGATACCCCGGTTGGTGGCCACACATTCCACCAGTTCGTTGAGGGCCGCTCGTTTGATCTCTTTCCCCTTCAGGTCGGCAACGCAGTCCAGGAAGTCGAAGAGGACGGAGCACTGGTGGAGCTTCTTGCACAGGAGGTCGTGAAGCTCTGAGACCGGAGCATCTGCAGGGAAAAGGGAGCGGGGCAACGCCACGGTCATATATCCTCCGACAGCCACCGCCTCTGAGCCACGGTGGTGAAGCCGTTGTGGTCAGGAGACGCGGGTTCGAATCCTGACTAAGCCACCCAACATACGGGGCAACCCCGAGACAGTCAAGGCCCTCTCAGCCTGATCTACCTTACAGGGCTGTTGTACAGCTAAAATGTGAAGAGGAAGAGGAGAGCCATATACACACACTACCTCCCTTCACTAGAAGAAAGGCAGGATATAGATGGAACATACAGATAAACCAATTTGCTCTGAAATCCAGTCTTGAGTATGGATTTCTGGCTGTGGCCACTCTGTAGGGTTCATAAGCCAAATTCAGCCTGGTGTCCTCCCATTCTGATCGACTGCAGCCTCCACCTAGACTGATGGGACTCGTAGTTCAGTGGATCAACCTAAACTGGATAAGGCAGTGTATATGTTTTCCATTGTCTTTTAGGGGAAAGGCTGTTATTTCAGAAAAAACTCCAGTTCATTTCCAGGCAGCAGCATCAGGCACAACTGAGAAAAACCTGGGGAGCTATTCCCAGTCACCAAGGCAGAGATACCAACAGTTCCTGATGCTCCTGTGACTCTCTGTGTCCTACTGTTCAGTTCAAAGCACAGCTTAAGCTCCAAGACTGGGACTGAAGCAAGACCCAAGCAAGACCCAACTCAACATCAGCCCAGTCAGGGACAGTTGCCAGACACACACACGCACGCACCAAACCAAACCACACATTGCTCTGCAGAGGAGGCGCAGCTTTAAAAAAAATCCTCAAGGGCAAAAGAGGATGGCAAGATGTCCTGTTCCAACCTTCTAATGCTCTCCAAAGCAGCATCAACCGCCGCCGCCCTGTTAGTCTCTGGCATCAAAAGGCACAAAAGAGTCTGTTGGCCACTAAAAGACAATCACATTCATCCCGGCAGGAGCTTCCATAAGCCTTTCTTTCTCTATTTGTATCGGAGCATTGCACAATTCTAAATTATGGAAAGATATGAAACACAGGTAAAAATTAAAAACAAATTAAAATGCTAGAAATGGTGGCAGATCATTTCATCTGATGCATTAAAGCCTTCTTCAGAATTTCAGATACACATCCAGTATCTACTGGAAGGGAGAGGGGACAAACGTGAACAGAGGTAAATTACATGTAGAAAAATACAAACTGTGGCAACTGCCTTATTAACTTTGGCTGGGGGGGGGGGCAGCTGGAGCCTACACACTTGTGAGGGCCAGTGGGGCAGTCTATCCGCTCCAGCGGTTACCCTGAACTTTACAGGAGGTCTCCTAAGGGCTGAACCCAGTCCCCCAAACAGGTTCAACATCTTGAACAGATTCTGTAAAGTTCAGACTAAAACTTGGGAGTGCAAATCCTGCGTCAGCAGCAGCCCCCGTTGGGCCAGCTACTCCCAGGGCTTGCTAGCTGTAATTCTCCTCAGAACAGCCAGCCATTGGGAAGAAAAGGAACTTCAAAGTGAGGTGAGAGAGAGAGAAAGAGAAAGAGAGAGAGATGCAGGAGTTACATCAGGAACTTAAATCAGAACTTCCCATCTTCCACAAAAAAGTTTAAAATAGGGCAACTCTATGTGTACACACAGACCTAAAGTTGCATCTAATGCTCACACGTAAGTTTGTTAGCCTTTTAGTTGCCACCTGGCCTAATATGAGAGGAATGGATTAACTGAAGGAAGCAAGATCTGAGCTGTTAACCTTTTGGAGGTCACTGATTCATAGCATCGCCATTAAGTTAGAAGCAACTCAGCACAGAATAAATACAAGGTTGGGGGGAAAAAAACACCCACCAGGGATGAAGCCTTAAACCACTACCCCAAAGCCTACCAGCTTTAAACTCACCTCAAGAGGATCCCTGGCAAACTTCTGCCATGAATTTTTGGAAAATTCATTTATAATGTTTCTGCACTGTCCACATGTTACTGGTGCATGCCTGAAGAAGGGATATTTAATTCACGAAAGCTAGCATTAATTGTTTGATTTTTCAGTTATCTAATAAAGGTCTTGCAATTCCTCTTGCAATTTGTAAGGTGGGCACAAGACTCTCTTGCTATTTTTTACGGGAAGCAAAAGTGTGCTGCTTATACACTGCCCCATAGTGCTTAAAGCACGCTCTGGGTGGTTTACAGGTTGATTATGCAGGCTACACATTGACCACCACCCCCAGTGAGGAAAATGCTATAGTGGAAGAACATTCAATTCTGTATCACTGAATCCCAGTGTGGTCACCACCTTGCGTGGGTGTGGCATGCTGTGTTAACATACATTTTGTTGTAATTAGCCACCTGGCAGTGGCAAGACCAGTTTTATCCAACTACCTCATTAATTTTTTTTAGAAATCTATCACTCTGTAACATTCACAAGTAACATAATGAATGATCAAACTACAGATCAGACTGGGCAAGCAGAATGGATACAATAATTTAATTTAAGTGCTTACACAGAGCCTTTCTGAGCAAAGCCCTCCCCAAGGCTGCTTACTAAAGATAATTGGCTCCAGGAAGACAGTGGGATAATTGAGCTTCATATACACAGCAGCAAAGGATCTTATGCTCCCAGTTGATTTGGAGCAAAGACAAGAAACCTGTGGACTCCCAAATGTTGCCAGACGCTAATGCCTGTCACGGAAACATAAGAAACGGCCTTATTCTGAGTGAGGCCACCAGTCCATCCAGCAGCAAGAGTTCTCCAGGTATTCCATTTGGATCCTTTCCTAGCCCCACCTAAATCGATCCTTTCCTAGCCCTTTCTGGAGACTAGACTTCCTAGTGGCCTTCCTTTCAGATAGTAAACAGGCCCAACCCGGCTTAGCTTCAGAAATCAAACAAGATCAGTGCATCCTCTCAACATAGACCCTTGCCTGAGGCTAATGGGAACTAAAATCTAAATGGAGAAATACATTTGCCAAGTTTATAAAGCCCTGTGTTTTTCTGCTCTCGCTCGCTGATCTGTCTGATGCCTTCTGCACAACTTGTCCACCAAAACTTCTTCCATCCCCCAAGTCTTCCTGAACTCGGACTTCACCCATCACCCTGGAAGGTCTGATCCAGCCAGTGGTGTAGCATTTGGGTGGGGACGGACGGACGGACACAGGAGCTGTTGCCCTGGGTGCCAAATTCTTTGGGGCGCTGAGGCTGGAGGGGACATGGAGACGAGTCATGGCCTCTTGGGTGGGTGACCAGAAGGTGTGGCAGTGGAGGCGCATTATCCCACCGTGGCAACTGGGCGAGCGGCACCCGGGTGGTCATGCCAAGTCCAGTAGTCAGGCAGTGAGAATCTGGGAGTCGTCGGCAGCCCCGGCATGGTGTTCCCCAAATCCCAGGGCAACCCAGCTGGGGAGAAAGGCTGGCGAGCAGCTCAGGATAAAGACAACCACCACGGAGATGCCAACGTCTGCAACTGGCAATGGCTGCTAAACTGCAGAGGCGACCCACTGCTGAGAAGGTGGTGGCTTCGCACCTGAGGAGCTGCTGGTCCCGCCACTGGAAAGCAAAGACGAAGGGTAACTGAGATGAAGAAGGAAAGGTGGGGAGCAGAGGTCCCAAAGAGAGGCGGTGGCTTCATTCCTATGCGCCTTTTCTCCTTTCCTTGTTTTCTTCTGAGACGTTAGTGTCGGGGGGGGGGGGTAATTTGTCTAACTGAGTAGAGTAGTCCATGGGTTAGGGGGCACCATGCATGCTTTGCCCTGGGGCCTGGCAACCCACACTAAGCCACTGGACCCAGCCCTTCCCAATCTGCCAACTCCAGGTGTGTTAGACTAGGTTCCAAATGGCTGAGGGGTGGCAAGAGTCAAGGAGTTATAGTTCAACACATGTTGTTGTTCTATGCTTCTGACTTATGGAGACCCTAAAAATGAGTCATCTCCAAAATGTCACGTCCTCAGCAGCCCTGCTCAACTCCTGTAAACAAAATGCCTGTGGCTTCCTTTAGGGAGCCAGCCCATCTTGTATTTGGTCTTCCTCTTCTCCTACTGCCTTCCACCTTTCCCATCATTATTATCTTTTCCAGAGAATCCTGCCTTCTCACGAGGTGCCCAAAGTAGGACAGCCTCAGTTTCTACACTTTTGCCTCCAGAGATAGTTCAGGCTTGATTTGATTAGCAGATGTGGAGGGCTCCAAACTGGGAAAACTGGCCCGATGGGTCAGTCTCTAGAGAAACTTTTGCTCTAACTGAGGAAAGATTTTGGGATCTGGATTTTAGCCTCTTTTTCTACATAAACATATAGATCAACCTAGTAGCCTTCACATGTGTTGGATCACAGCTCAAAGAGCTGGTGGTGCTGTACACTGGAGAACATAGTTCTTTAGGAGGTGCACACTATAGAGCCTAAAGGGCATCAAGATCATGACTCCCAGAAAGCACCACAGCAACGTCCTTTTCTGTACATTAACAAGAGGAAGGAAGGCCAAAGAGAGGCATAGCACCTCTGAGATGGGCCCTGGTCCTGGCTAATGAAACGCAGCTGTCTGTAGGTTTGTGTCTGTGGACTGGAACTCCCAGATTTCTGCTTGGGGAATTCCTGGAGAATTCTGAGAGTTCTCAAGAACCCCCCCCCCCAAAAAAAAACCCAAACAAACAAACAACACATCCTTATGACACAACGTTCAATAGCAATGGTAAAAAGCTTAGGGGGGGAAATTTCTCTGCCTCCAATACTTGTCTGCCCCACCTCTGGTAAATCACAAGGGTGATAACCCACCCTCTGGTTCCAGGTTTTGGCCCTAATAGCCGAGGGAATGCTCTACTGCCATTATACCTTTACATCTTGAGACCAGTCTATCTGAGAGGCTGGAGCCTTGTTCAGGACAAATATATATTGCTTTGAATGCCTCAAAGGGAGGAGCTTCCCTCTATCCTTACACTAAGAGAGGCGCATTGCTTCCAGGCTCCAGAGCTTGCTGCTGGAAGAAGACCAAGCTGCATGTTGTCCTTTTGCCTGTAGAGAAACACCCTGGCTCCCATTTAACTCAGATGGCCCTCTGACGTTTAAGCCAGGAAGAGAACAAACCTATCCATTTTGAAAGAAATCAACCCCGAGTGCTCACTGGAAGGACAGATCCTGAAGCTGAGGCTCCAATACTTTGGCCATCTCATGAGAAGAGAAGACTCCCTGGAAAAGACTCTGATGTTGGGAAAGTGTGAAGGCAAGAGGAGAAGGGGACGACAGAGGACGAGATGGTTGGACAGTGTCACCGAAGCGACCAACATGAATTTGACCCAACTCTGGGAGGCAGTGGAAGACAGGAGGGCCTGGCGTGCTCTGGTCCATGGGGTCACGAAGAGTCGGACATGATTTAACGACTAAACAACAACAACATAGCTGAAGTGGTGTTCTTCTCTGCTCATTTCCTTTTAATGGGGCTTTTAACCTAATTCTTATGTCTCAAGCTTATTAGGATTCAATGTTATTGTTGGCCATCTTGAACACTACTTTTTGATATAAAAACAAGATATACACTTAATAAATAATAAACGCCCATCAGCCCCAGATGGGATGTCCTGTGGTCAGGGATTATGGGAACTGTAATTCAAAACATGTCAAGGGAACTAAGCCACAGTCCTGGTTTAGACCCACACTGGCAATCTAAAATATTGTTCACTTTTCTGAGTTGAATATCCCTGGAAAACACATGCATTTATGTACACAGTTTTTCATGCACTCCTAAACCAGCCTGCTAACCATTTATAATGCCTCCTGGGCAAACAGAATCTGAACAGTGAAAGGGAACTTTCTTGAATCCTTTCTTGCCCTCCACCTGTGTTATTATGGGACTTGTAGTTCCACACAATTAAAGGCAGTCAAGTTAGCAAAGGGAGGTGGAGCAGAAGATGCCTTAAAATTTTCTAAAGTGTCCCAATATATCCAATTAAATATTTCCTTTGCAATACTGTGGCTGTTGATGGGAAACAGTATCTTTGACGTTATTAATACACCGAGGGAAACCGACATGGTACACTTTGTAAAAGTGCTTCTTCTGCTTTTGCTTTTTTGCTTCTCACTAAATGCAGATAAAAAACAGCTCAATCAGCCTTCCCTCCATTTAGAGGTCGTAACTTTCCTGATCCAAAATTTCCCGAAAACCTATGACGCAACAACACGCAGCTTCCAACTGAACAACAAGAATCCTTGTTGCTAATCAGAGGCATGGTGGAATTTCTTAAGATTTCTCAGCTACTTGGGAAACCGAAGGTGGGCAGGGCACAGTCAGGCCCTCCATCTACCAATAAGAAATACATCTCATTCAGACGACTCCTACCTATCTGGACAGCACTCCTTGCCCCCAGCTTTATATTGACAGCAGGCCCAGCTCCACCATTAGGCAGAGTGAGGCAGCTGACCTTACAGCTTGGAAGACACTGACCAGCAGGTAAATGAACACTGAACTCATTTATTGCTGCATTTTTTTGCCACTGGTGGGGAGAGGCATGTGGGATTTTTCTGGTTCAGGGGACAAAATGGGTTACCCAGCCTTGGGAGCTATACACCTAGACCCAGCCAAGATAGACGGGGAGACACCTCCAAGAGCAAACCAATTTGGGCCAGTTTTGCTAACAAGTTCCTTTTTCTGACAAAAAAAATGCCCTTCCCATTTCATCCCTACAGTCTCCTTAGTAGCTTGGCAGGGCCCAGAAGGGCAAAAGCCATCTGAAAGCCAGTCTCCAGGCTAGGATACTTGCCACGGGGAACTGGTTGACCACGAGATAAACAGATTGCTGAGCTCAAGAGAACTTTGGACAGATCTAGCAGGACTTTTCTTACATTCGTAAGAGCCCCGTCTCAAGTGAAACCGCACCACTGACAGAGGCATACAAGCCATGTTGGCAATGCCTCCTCTTACCTCTCCCCTCGTGCCCCTTGGAGTAGGAAACAGCTCGGGGAAGGCTCCCCGGAGACCTGTAACCATGGCAGCTGTAAAGTGGATCTGGCCACATCTGGAGGCAGAGGAGAAAAGCTCAGGAGTTCAGGGAGCAAAGCAGATAAAGAATTGATGGGGAGAGAGATGCGTTGTCTAAGAGGTTCTTCTCATGCTTCAGAAAAATTAAAGCTTGAGGTCTGGAGAAAACCTGCACCCACACGCAGAAACTCAAAGCCCCCCTCGTCCTATGATGGCAGATCAAATACTTGTCTATCATTAAACCTCTGGAGTGTCAACAGATCCTGTTCCACTCAATACTAGCTACTGACCCTCAAATGGGGGGGGAGGGGGCAGGTGCCAGTGTGGCCCTTTACCCACTGTACTAGACAAAATCACAGGATATGTCTCAGTCCTGAGCACAGATATTTACTCTTGAAACTGCAAACATGCCTCACTCAATCATAAGATAACTGCCTGGTTGTTTAGCTTACCAGGGTAACAAAATTCTGTCTCAATTTCTTGCAATCATTACTGTATTAGAGCCCCCCCCCCCTTTGTCTTAACCCTGTTGTTTCGCTAACTGCTGATTCTTCACACATTTTTGTCAGTATTGTTTCGTGCTAACCACTCTGAATATACAAGTAGAAATGATACATATCGTTTTTAAAAGCCCTACCCACTGACTCCCACAATTTTTGGCCAAATCACCCTCTTCGCATCTACATTTGACACTTTCTAAAAATAGCGGAGGGGTGGAGAAGGGCTTCACAACAGGTTACAAGGCCTTATCCCCCCCCCAACACACCCGTAACTCAAGCACTTCCTGTAAGAGCGCTCTGTTCTCGTGATCCAGTCAGTGCTGGCCCCACTGTTCTCCCCACTGCATGCCCCCCCCCTCTAATAACAAGAATATGGGAAGCTGCCATATATTGGGTCTAAACAAGGGAGCCAGAGTGGTGTAGGAGATACAGCACTAGACTGGGACTCAGGGGTTCTGGATTCGAATCTTCACTGGGCCACAGAACCTCATTTCAGGCATGGCAATGTTAAAACCACTCATTTAATATATCATGTATCTTGAAAACCCTCTTACGGCTGCCCTAATATAGATGAGACAAGAGGACTCAAACAAACCAATCTGGCTAGAGAAACCAACCTTGAATTCCCAGAGGTTCTTGGACTACAATTCCCAGAAATCCTGGCTTTGGGGAGTGTTAATCCAAGAACTTCCAGGGACTCAAGGTTAGGAACCCTTGCTCCAGAATCTTAGATGGAGAAGCCTGTTTCCTGTCACCCGCCACTCGAACCTTGCTTAAACTAGAGGGAGTAAGACTAAACTTGGGAGCTTCTGTATCCTAAGAAGACGCTTGACCAGTGAGCTACTGTTTTCACCCCTGGAAGACAGTGAATTTGATTCACTCACCTCAGTATTGCCTATTCCAGTCTTTTTTTAATCCTCTGCCTTCCAGGTATGCTAGATTACACTTCCCATTATCCCAAGCACAGAGGGTCATCCCTGCCGTCTAGGGAGAGAAGAACGATTACAGCTCAAGAAACTGGAAGGGAACGGGATGAAGGGGAGACTGGTCTAACAGGAGAGCAACCGTCTCTCCAGGGCCTCAGCAAGAAGAGCCCTTTGCATCTTTTTTAACTGGCGATGCCAGGAATTGGACCTGGCCCCGTCTTACAAGCCACACCAGGGCTTGGCCAGTGAGAAGCAGCCCTTTCTCTTAACCAAGGAACTCCTGCGGTGGAACGGCTTGCAATAAACAGTCCTCGCCGCCGATATGATTCCTGCTTCCTCATTCTGGTGCCATTCATCAGGGGCTCTCCCACTATACTCAGTGCTTTCCATAGGAGCTGCCAACTCTTCCGCATCTCATGCGGAGACAGGCCTCTCTCTTCACCTGCTATTAAAAAAGAAGGAGGAGGAAGAGGACATGCCAGGAATGTAATATGACACCACATGCCAGGGAGGATTTTATTTAAATCAAATTGATTTATCTCACAATTTAAATTTCTTTCAATACTGGATTTTTTTTGACAATTTAAATTTTAAAAATTATTTTTAAAAATTTAAATTGTGATTTAAACCTATTTGATTTTTTAAAAATCATTTATTTTTATCCACCCTGCCTTATGCTCTGAAAAGGCTATGGTTCTTCCTCATTAAGAAAAACCCTTCTGTTTTTATTTTTGTTATACTGGTGGGAGGAAAAACGGATGCCCAGTGTGGTGTAGTGGACACAGTGACAGAAAAGGACTCTGGCGGTTCAAATCCCTGCTCTGTCACAGAAACTCACTGGGGAGGTGGAACTCACAAAACCACTCGTTAAGTATCTTAAGTTAACATGTCTTTCAGAAAGGGTAAAGAACAAGAAATCAAGACCATGGAGGTTGCTGGGCCTAAGAGTCCGACCATGCCAGAGCGGAAAGCCACATATCAGGCGGGGGTAAGAGGTCTGGTGAATTCTCACGAGTAATTGACTGAGTGGACTTCACAACTCCAGAGTCAGGCACAGAAAGGTCAACACTAATGAATGGAATGGGCAGAAACCTTCATACAAAAGCTTTTACTCCTCTTTCAACTAGCCTGGGAGACTTCTAATTATAAGGAAATGTGATCACAGAATCCTGGAATAACAGAGTGGGAAGAGGCCTATAAAACCATAGAATCCAACCCTCTGCTCAGTGCAGGAATCCAAATCAAAGTATATCTGACAGATAGTGGTCTGATTTTCTTTTGAATGCCTCCAGTGTTGGAGCACTCACTACCTCCCAAGGTAATTGGTTCCATCATCATGCTGTTCTAACAGTTTGGAAGTTTTTTTTCCTGATACTCAACGGAAACCTGGTTTCCTGTAACTTGAGCCCATTATCATGTGTCCTGCAGTCTGGGATGATCAAGAACAGATCCTCCTGCCTCTCCTCTGTGTGGCTATCTTTATGGTATTTGAAAATTCCTGTCTTATCTCCCCTTAATCTTTTTTTTCCCTCAAGGCTAAACATGCCCAGTTCTTTCTGTCTTTCCTCCCAGGGCTTGGTTTCCAGCTTCCTGGTCATCCTTGTTGCCTTCCTCTTAACCCGCTCCAGTTTGTCGGCATCCTTGTTAAAGTGCAGCACCCAGAATTGGGCACAGTACTCAAATGAACCCTAAACAGTGCTGAACAGAATAGTACTTCTTAAGATTTGGAGACTAAACATCTGTTAATGCAAGCTAAAATAGCGTTTGCTTTTATTTATTTATTTTGCAGCCACATCACACCAACAGTCCTCTAATTATGTTTTATTGCACTGGTCTGTCATTCAAACACGCAGCCTGAGCAAAACAGGCTTGATCAAGAAAGAGGATCTGTTAGGAGGATAGAAAAGGCACCCCAGGCAATCCTCACCCCTTGCTCACAACCTGGGTTAGGACAGGACGAACTCAACTCTAGTCATATTTTTAAACTGGCTGCACAGGGATGCCAATGGCTGATGCTTATTCCTGGAGCAGAAAACTCTGGAAGTTGGGCCTTCCTTGTTATTGTTGGTCACTCCAGATCCCAAAGATCCAAAACGCCAGGTCCCAACAGGTGACCAGGAGGACAATGGTCCCAAATCTGAGGAAAAGGAAGTCTGAAGGAAGACCATCTTCCAGGACCTCAAAAAACAACAACAACACCAAACCTGCTGCTCTCTTGCGTTGGCATTCATCCTGCTTAGAAAAGAGAGAGGAGGGAAAAAAAACCCTAGGCATGTTTAAACTCATAAGGAGCCAGGTGAGGCAGCCAACCCACCCCTCAGGGCTTACCTTTGAGCAGAGGAAGAGGCGTGAGCTCTTGCTGGTTGCTCTGGTACCGGAACTGGGAAGAACTGTGGGAGCGCCTCTGGCGGGAACGGCGTAGGGATCGACGGGAGAAGCCATCCACTTTATCAGGCGGGGGTACCGGAGACAGCCCCGGAGAGGAAGGGCTGGTGGGGGTCACAGCAGGAGGGATCTTGGTCTCCATATCGGCAGCAGGTGTTGAGCTCAGGCGGCAGCCTCACCCGGGGGGGAGGCCAGGAGGAAACTCCCCTAATATCCCAGAGCGGCGCCTGAGAATTCCCTAGGGTGCAGCAGCCACCCCATGACAAGGGTGGAGGCCTGGTTGGGTGGGCCACCTTGGGCTTCCAGCTCCTCTCCGGAAGGGTGGCCTTCACGTCGGCGCTGGCGTGGATGCTTCAGAGCTCCAAAGATGCTGTCTGTCCATCCAGGACTACCGGTGGCCTCTGCTCAGCGTCCGTATCAGAGTGAATCCCAACCAACGCATGTACCAAATGGGTCAGAAAGCTGTCAATTCCACCAAGGCGGCCCCCCCCCCCCACAGATATCCAGGCCCCAGGCTTGCTTCCAGGGCTTGTGCCTGTTAACCAACGAAGGGCCCACCGAGGAGGGCAGAGCTCCACCGTCTCACAAGGAAGAGGCAGGGGTGCCTTTCTCGGACAGAGGCTCCCCCATCAGTCAGCAAATAAAATCCACAGGTGGGGGGGCCCCTGAACAGAGGGGTTCTGGCCCCCCCCCCTCCAAACTTTGCAGCAGCTTGAAGGGCAGAGGATGGCGGAGGAGACTCGGGCGGGGCCCGGAGAGCCTCCCAGGCAAAGCCAACGGGAGACTAGAACCGGTTCGCTAGCCCGGCACCGGGCGAGTCGGGGGTGGCCGGCCGGCCTGCCTCCGGGGCGCTCTCCCAGGCGGAACCGGGCTGGCCCCGATCCCCGGGAGGTCTGCTCCGCGCAGCGACGACAGGGCCGCCTCCTCCTCCTCCTCCTGCGTTCAGGCAGCCGGACTAGGGCAAGGCGCGGGCGCCGCCACGGCGGGAGCCATCCCGGGAGCCAGGCGGCGGCGGCGGCTGTCCCTCCCGCCCGCCGGACCGCTTCCCACGGGGCGCCAGAGGGAGCCGCCAAGGCGGGCGCCGGCCGCAGGGGCTGCCTTTCTAACCGGGGCGCCGGGCCTTTAGGCCGAGGGGCTGGCCGGTGGCCCAGCGGCAGGTGCGAGAGCAGGTTCGCGCCGTCCTCCGGGAGGAGGAGGAGGAGGAGGAGGGGCAACCACCACCAACGCCGAGCCCAGGCCCCTTCCTCCGGCGCTTGCTCCCTGTTGCACCTGCCCTGCCGGCAATGCAAGGGAAGGAAAGGAAAGGAGAGCCCCCGCTCTTGTTTGTCTCTTTGCAGCAGCAGCAGCAGCAGGAGGCGCGCACCTTTCCTCGCGCAGGACGCGACCCGTCCCCGCACCAGCACCGCGGGGGGCGCGCGCTCGCCTGCCTTGCCTCCGCCTCCTCCTCCTCTTCTTCCCCCCGCCCGCCTGCTTGCCTGCCTGCCTGCCTGCCTTTGATGTGCTCTGCCTTTTCGTCCGGCTCACACGAAGTAACCTTCCCGAGCGCCCACGTGACCCCGCCGTTCCGGGCCTTCCGATTGGCCCCTTAAAAATAGAACCTGCGTCATTCGTGTAGAAGGGAGGGGGTGATGTCATCTCCGCGGGCCCTTCGGAGCCGCGCGCGGGAAAGGAGGGAGAGGAAATGCGGCGGAGGAAGGAGGGAGGCGCTCTTGGCCGGCCCTGGCCTGGCCTGGTCGAGCTCGGGTCGGATCGCGGGCAGTGCAAGCCCGGCTAACCCATTCTGTTCCTCCACCGTCCTCCCCAAATTTCCACTTGCACTTCCCCCCGTTGGGTTCACACGTGCTTCAGTGTTTGCCCCCCCCCCTTGGACTATTGCAGGCTAATCGTCCAAGTAGAGAGAGAGAGAGAGCTCGCTTTCCAGGCCGTCCGATGAACCACGTCCTGCCCATAGCTTGAAAAACGGGACCTGTTTTTTTTTTTTTTTTTTTTTTTGGATTTGCAACAAATTCATGGATCCTCTCCCAAAAATCCCAAACAACGTTTCCTAAACGCCTGCCGCGTCCTAGAAAGATGCCCCTCTTGGGTGCGATTTGCATTTACGTTGAAGGCACCCTCCTTGAAGACCCGCGGTTCATTGACATTGAACTTGACCTTAAAGAGAGAGAGAAAAACAAAAACAAAAAACCCAGGTGGATTTAAACGAGTCGCATCTCCTCGGGGCGCGCAAAAAGTGCTACTACTGCCACGCCGCGCCACCCGAGGGAGGTAAATATAGCAGGGATTAATGAATCGGAGCGCGCGCGCCCCCGATGGGCTTAAAGCTGCTGGGGGGCAGCGCGCGGCTTCCTTGCCTTGGCAGCCGAGAGTGTCTTTAGTAAAGCTGGGGCCGGCGCGGGAGGAGAGGGAAGTAAACAGCCACCGACTAATCCGTTTATATATGCTAGCTAGCGCCTCGTTTTTTCATCAGAGGAACGGTGGAAGGAACCAGGTTGGAGTTTGAAGCTACACCCAGCCCTGTGAGCTGGGACTCTGGCTGCTTTGCCTTTTCCAGGTGAAGGGCAGAGACAGGCAGCCTGATCCCGCTAGATGTTCAGCCAGGCTTAAAGAGAGCTCCTGTGGTTAGACTAGAGAGAATTGAAATGGATTCCAGTGGCTCCAACCCCCACTCAGCTAGGGAACCGCAGGGGGGTATCACCGGTCCTAATGTATTGAGCATTTACCCTGGACGGCTGCTGTTAGGGTTGTGCAGTTTGTGCATGAGTGGATGTGCATGTCTCTATGCACCTGTTGAAGGGGAAACTCAACTCGCACTGTTGCCTTCAATAGGACGTCCCCACGTTCAGGGACTGCCGACGGGTAAACCGTTCGGTTCCGCGTAGATTTCAAAGTTTTAATGCTTACGTATAAAGCCCTAAACGGTTTAGGGCCTCGTTACCTGGCGGAACGCCTTCTCCCGCCTAGATCTACCCGTATCACCCGATCTAGCCAGGAGGTGAGGCTGAGGAGCCTAACGCCGAGGGAGGCCCGGAAGGAAAAAACAAGAAACCGGGCCTTCTCGGCAGTGGCTCCTCGTCTTTGGAACAGCCTCTCTCCTGAGATTCGCATGGCCCCGTCGCTGGGCATCTTTAAATGCCAACTGAAAACCTGGCTGTTTAAGCAAGCCTTCCCTCCACCCACCGTCTGAATTTTGTTATTTTGTGTTTTCTCCCATCTTGGATCATTATTTATTTAGTAATATATTGTTATGATTTTAAATTGTTATATTGTTACATGATATGTTGTTACCCGCCCAGAGTAGTCTATATGACTAGATGGGCGGGCTATAAATGTAATAAATAAAATAAAATAAAAAATAAATAATGATGACTTGGCCACCATGAAAAAGAGTAGACAAATCAATCAGTCCAGCAGTTGTTGTTTTGTACTGTCAAGTCACCTCCAACTGCTAATGGTACTATGAATGAGAGATCTCCAGAATGTCCTGTCCTTAACCAACCCACTCAGCTCTTGTAAACTTAAGCTTGTGGCTTCCTTTAGGGAATCAGTTCATCTCATATTTGGTCTTCCTCTTTTGCTGCTCCCTTTTCCATCTTTCCCAAAATTATTGTCTTTTCCAGAGAATCCTGGCTTCTCATGATGTGCCCAAAATAGAACAGCCTGAGCTTCAACATTTTTGCCTCCAGAGATAGTTCAGGCTTGATTTGATGATCTTTCTGGCAGCTTTGGGGTATCTGCAAAGCTCTCTTCCAGCACCTCAGTTCAAACAAATGACCCCCCCCCTCCGTCAGCTCTCTAGCTGTCCAGCTTTCACACCCATACATGGTGATCAGAAATACAGGACAGTAGATGGTCTTGGTCTCAGTCCCCAATGACTTTGGAGACTTTCTCCAAAATCCATACTGTGGCCATAGTTTTTGTTAGGCTACCCAGAAGGTCCTAAAAATCATCATCATTGTCTCAGAACTGAAAGGGACCCTATGGATCATCAAATCCAGCCTGTTTTAAGGAGGCCCAGTGGGGAATCCAACTCCTAACCTCTGGCTCTGCAGCCACAGACTTCAACCACTGAGTTATCCAGCAGTTCCTCTGTGCACGTTTTTGTGATTATGGATTTCTTCACCAAATACAGCACTTGTGCTTTTTGACATTGTAAGTTCAGTGTCAATCAACCACTGGTCTTCAAAGTGGAAGCCTTATGAAGAGAAATCGCACACAAGAGGGGTGTCCTTCTAGGACAAGACAGGAGTTTGGAAATGTTACTCCATTTTTGGACTGCAAAAAAACATAATTAAATGTGTTGTAATCCAAATTACAAACACAACAGACAGGGGTAGTGAAGGAGAGCACTCAGTTGTATGCTTGCTGTTTTCAGAGGTAATGGCAGCAAAGGGCCTGCGGGCGGTCATCAGGTTTCACTCTGAATGGCCTCCAAGCTTGCTAGAACAGGAAAAACAAGAAAAAGCAACATATTTCAATTATCCATTTAAAAAATACAAACAGCCCCTCTTTTGGGGAAAAAAAAACATGTAAAATGCCTCTGTCCTGTGTGACATTCACAGGTGTCCCTTTTGCAAGTGGAGAGAAATTAGTGTCATAGGGTGGCCTTCATATTTACACAACTGGAAATGGTTTGAGTTGGTTGATTAAAGACATCAAGTCAGTAGAAGTCAAATGGAATAACCGTAGCTGTTAAGCTGGAAGCGATGAAGCTACAAGAAAGTAAACCCCACTTTCAGGTGGTAGCAATCCCCCTTCTTTCCTCTTCCTGACAGACAACTTGGTCACCTCTGCTTTTCGTGTGCTTCTATTCTGTAGCCACCCATTGACCAACCATATCTGAATATGCCCCCTTTCCACAAATTCAAAATGTGTCTGCCTGCTGCTTCCCTCTGTGCCTAGTTTCAAGGCTGGGCAGTGGGCTTATTTGGTTGCATTTATTCTTTCGTTTGCTCTTTTCTGTCCTGAGAGTTCAGGTGAGGCAGGAGCAGAGGTAGTGCCCTGGGTCTCCCTCCACCTCTGGTGAAAGTCAGGCATGGACAGCCTAAGGAGCGGGGGCAGTCCTTCACTCGCTTGAGCCCAAGTGGGGCAGACCTTCATTTGCCTAACAGGCCAGCAGTTACTGCTGTGGCCTTTCAGTTTCATCATAGGGAGCCTTGGCTTCCAGTGGTACAAAAGATGGGAAGGTGAACTGGGCAGCTGCCCTGATGTGGCAGTGATGGAATACCACTTGGGTGCATCTGACAGGCTGTCTGGCATCTCTGTGTGGAGGGCATTTGCCATTTGCATCAGGCAGCCGATATCTTGAGTCAGCCCTGAGATCTATGTATAGGTATGTGTGCGCATGCATGTGTTTATGGCTCTGCGATGAGTATTGGGGGAGGAGTGAAAGGGAGCATGTTGAGATCTTAGTCCTGCTTTCCCTTTGGCATGGACTAAACACAACTAGCTCCCTGAATATTTAGGGATTCCAAATCTGTCTAATTCTGGAAGAGGTGTGAGCCCCAGGCTTCTCCACCACAGAGGCTGGCAACTCTGCTTTTGCCAGTAGCAGCTACTAATTCGCTCCGGGTTTTACTGTGAACTTTAAGGGTGCTGTCCAGTGTGCTGAACCTACTGTTTAACAGCTTCAATAGCTCCAGCAATTCTGGGGCTAAAACCTGGAATGGATTCACCATCCCCGTGAATCACTGGCCTCCCACGTGCCATCAAGTCGGTTTCAAAGGCCTGTGACTTGCGGGAGTGGGAGAGGAGACACTACAGAGCACCCTTCGTTTTGAAAGTGTTGCAGACCTTCAGTGTGCAGGAAAAGCTCCTACTAGCTTCTCTCCACTCCCTCCTGGGATCCATGCTGCCCTCACCTGTGAATCCACCTGGCATCAGCCAACAGCCGGTATTTTTTTAAAAAAAGAAAGTAGGAAATAATGGCAAGGAGAGAAAGATCGCTTCTGTGGGCCATATGCAGTCTGCAGGCAGGTTGTGTTCCATCCCCATTCATTCTGCAGGTCCCTTCCTGTCCCCATCATCACACTTGCTACCATAGCAAAGAAGTGCTGCTTTCATGCTCTGTGTGCTTTATTTACAAGTAGAACCACATTCCCGGAAGCTTTCTGGAAGTATGTAGATAAGACACGCAGAAAGCACACACCTTGTTTAAAGGAAACGTGGCACCTTTTGCAACGGTGCTGTAGCATATTCCCTGGGGAGAAGCTGCCCACCCCAGCTCTCAGCTTATAGGAACTTTAAAGAGCCCACTGCTATGTCCGATCTGAGAAGCCCCGATTTTAAAAATGAAGGAGAAAAAGACTCACCATTTCTCTCCCGTGCTTTTGCTACTGTGTACCCACTCGGGAGGGTCATACTTCTCCAATTCGGGAACCCCCTTCCGTGGCACAGCGACGTCCCCCTGAGCCGAGCACGTGTAATCCAAACCTCCTAGTTTCCACTCACCAGCGCGATCAATGAAGATAGCAGACGTACCCACGTTGTTATGGATGAGGTGACCTATCAAAGCCTGAACAAAGAGGTCAGTCCTCCATCCCACCCTCACTCCTAAGTGTAATCAAGACGCAATGTAGCCAGTTCCCTCCGTCAGGCGTGCACCAGTATGGGGGAAAAGGGGAGGAAAGAAAGCAAATTCTAAAAACAAAGCCAGTCTAGTAAGCGACATAGCACTAGATGTGAAATGCCTGCTCACATGGGTGAATGGGAATATGTAGAACCCACTAAGCTTGGCCTGAATCCTCCCTGAGGCTTAGCAACTGGAGTTTCCTGGGAAGACTTTGCTTGTCATTGGGACTTCCTTCTTTTGCTCTAGGAACTGGCTCTACGTCTCCGCCCTTCAAATTCAGCACTTCTAACCCTTCAAATTCTGGAGCGAACTATCGTGATTTGTAAGATGAGTGGTGTAGGTAGCGGGATGAACTAGGACTCTGGAGAACAGGGTTCGAATCCCCACTCAGCCATGGAATCGCACTAAGGGAAGGAAACTGGTAGAATCACTGCTTCAATATCTCACTTACCTTGGAAACCCTATTAGGGCTGTTATAAGTTGATTCCTCATAACAACAGCAGCAAGAAAGGTGAACAAGGGCTTCTTCCTGTAGCTGATCTGCAAATGTACCAATATTACTGTTCTCTGTCGTTTTGACACTTTTCTCCAAAGCCAGGAAACATACCTGATACAAATTAACCTTGCTAATTTATAACAAATCACAAAATTTACCAACAAAATGGGGGGGGGGGGGGAATACAAAATTCTTTTAAAAAGCTGGTCTGTTACATAATTACAAAATGATGTTGGAAAATAGGGGAAAAAATAACAATAAAAGTTACAATACAATCTAGACTTTACAGCTTATAATTTAACAGATGATGACCTTAATTGCCAAATTAAACATTTACGTTTTGCTTACCCTCGTTGACCTATTAATGTTTCCTCCCCCCGCCCCATTATAGTGGAGTGGTGGTGCCTTACAGGATTGGACCAAGAATTGGTGGGAATGATGACTTGATCTTTCATCATCCTCATTAAAATAAAATAAAAGATGCTTTTTGCGCTGACTCAAAGGCAGTTCTTAGGTTTCAAAGTTGTGAACCCTCCTGCTGAACCCTGTGACTAAGAAGAGGGTATTTTTCTCCCCAAACGGTGTGTTTTACCACCTGATGTGGAAAACCTCCATGGTTTTTGATGTCTTCTGGCCATAAAAGCACAATGATAATTCTAGTTGTCATTTTCCAAGGTACACTTAAGCTGCACCCACCAAAACCAGACGGCTGGTAAGGAGACTTGTGTTCCAAAAACAGGCGATGGGTGCAGGGAGAAGGCTTATGCAGAGTGATGGGCTGCCTTTGTCTCAATTACTGGGTGGAAATTTCCAAACACATAGTACCAGCGGGGGGGGGGGGGGGGGGAGATGCTGTGGCACCTGAAAGACCAATGGCTGTATTTTAATATGAGCTTTTGTGGAACTTGCCGACTTCGTAGTACCAGGGGCGAAACTTTAAATCTCATCCCCATAGCCTGCCTGTAAACAGCTTTAAACTCACTTTAAAGCTGGTTGCAGACCTGGCAAACCTTTACCATGAATTTTTGAGATATTCATAATTTTTCACAGGTTGCTGGTGCATGCCTGAAAAAGTGGTTTTTAATCCATGAAAGCTTGCATTAATTGTTTGATATTTTTTTAATTGTTTGATTTTTTTTTTTTTTTTTAGTGGTCTAAAGAAAATGTCACATTAAATCTTGGAACTGCAGAGCTGGAAGGGACCCTGTGGGTCATCAAGCCAAGCCCCTATCAAGGAGGCCCAGTGAGGAACTGAGCTCCCAACCTCTGGCTCCACAGCCACATTTCTAAACCAACCACTGAGCTATCCAACAGTTCTTCTACATTTGAATTATTATTGTATTTTTTTTTTATTTCCAAGGAAAGACACCTGTGGAATGTTCTTGCCTCAAGGGCCAGTCAACCACATCTGGCTAGGAGAAAGACGGAGGAAAATGGATACCTCATTGTATAAGAAGCACAGCAGGGGGTGTGAGAGAGTGTGTTTGTAAGACAGAAACAATTTCCAAGAAAAACTAGTCATGCAGATAGTGGTCACAGCCTGGGACACAGGGGAGGGAGTCCCATGACCTCAGGCATGGCAGAGAGAAAGTAGAAAATTACGAATGATTAACCATTTTTAACGGGTTGCTCTTTTCTCAGCTGTAAAGATCCGGTTGTCTGGGGAGGCTCAATGCCAGGATCAAATAAAGGAACACCAAAAGTGTCTTTAAACTGGTTATCGGAGGAACCCCTAGTTGGAAGGGACCAAGGCAGGTCCCTCAGGCCCATCCCAAGATATTTTGCTGCCTGAGGCAGAACAGTATGTATTACACCTCATTCCATCCAGGCGTGCAGTCAACCCGAATCGTCGCCATGCCCAGTCTGTGGGGAGCAGGCCTGTGCTTGCCTACAGGCAGGCCAGCCCCTCAACATAAGCACCAACTGACAAATGACAGGCCCCACAATGTGGAGAGGTAAAGGTTCCCCTTGACATGAAGTCCAGTCGTGTCCGATTCTAGGGCGCGGTGCTCATCCCCATCTCCAAGCTGTAGAGCCAGCGTTTGTCCGTAGACAGTTTCCATGGTCACGTGGCCAGCGTGACTAGACACGGAACGCCATTACCTTCCCACTGGGGTGGTACCTATTTATCTACTAGCATTTACATGCTTTCAAACTGCTAGGTTGGCAGGAGCTGGGACAAGCGACGGGAGCTCACTCCGTCGCGTGGATTCGATCTTACGACGGCTGGTCTTCTGACCTTGCAGCACAGAGGCTTTTGCGGTTTAACCCGCAGCGTCACCACAACGTGGAGAAGGACGCAGCAAATAGACCCTGTTACAAACCTACCGTAGATGTCCACTGTGGCCCCACATCTACTCTGGCTGCACCGTTAGGGATCCCGACAATGTAACCCACAACACCAGGTGCTTGTTCTGGTAGCTGTTCTTATCAATCATATTTATACCCTGTTTTTCCAATAAAAAATAGCACTGAAGGTGGCTTCCAAATTTTTGAAAGAAATTAAAATGAGGGGGAAAACACTTAGTTAAAACCCTAAACAAATCCCACTGGAAAATAATAAAAATCAAGCAAAGTACATTATTGTTTATTTGTTTGTCTGCTCATGTGACCTCCCCCATCCATATTAGTGCGCATTTTTCTTTATGTTGCCATATGTGGACAAAGTTATTGATTCTAACCTACCCCCAACCAGATGGTATCAGGTGACCATATCAGCAAACACTCGAGCCACACGGTGCTGTTGATGAACACCAGGTCAGTACAAAATAAGACTGCCCTCATCCATGGTGTAATTCTGGATGAGGGTGCTGACCTGGTGTGCATTACTGAGACCTGGGTGGGAGAGGAGGGTGGTGTCCCCCTCTCCCAGCTGTGTCCGCCTGGGTACCCGGTCCAGCACTAATGTCGCTCGGAGGGTCGGGGAGGGGGAGTTGCTATAGTCTATAGGAGTTCTCTCTCTTTGACCAGGCTTCCTATCCCTTTGAGAGGTGGTCTTGAGGGCCTGTATTGTGTGTTGGGCTTACGAGACAGATTGGGGATTCTGTTGGTGTACCGCCCACCCTGCTGCGTACCAACAGTCTCCCTTCCTGAGCTGCCGGAGGTCGTCTCGGACCTGGTGTTGAGGACTCCCAGGCTGTTGGTGCTGGGGGACCTCAACATCCATGCCGAGGCTGCCTTGACTGGGGCGGCTCAGGACTTCATGGCCGCCATGACAACCATGGGGCTGTCTCAATTTGTCATTGGCCCGACACATGAGAAGGGCCATACCTTGGACCTGGTTTTCTCAACGGGACTGGAAGATGGTGGTTTGGATGTGGAGGGGCTGGTTGTGACCCCATTGTCATGGTCAGACCACTTCCTGGTCAAGTTTAGTCTATTAGCTTCTTCTCCCCTCTGCAAGGGTGGGGGATCTATTAAGATGATCCACCCTTGGAGACTAATGGATCCGGATGGTTTCCTGAATGCTCTGGGGGATTATCCGTCTGATATGGTTGGCACTTCTGTCGAAGCTCAGGTCACCCTATGGAATAGGGAGATGACCCGGGCGGTTGACACGATTGCGCCTAAGCGCCCTCTCCCTGCATGCAGAGCCCAGACAGCTCCTTGATACACTTCTGAACTGCGGGCGATGAAGCGAGAGGGGAGACGGCTGGAGCGCAGGTGGAGGAAATCCCGCTGGGAGTCCAGTCGAACATGACTTAGAGCCCATTATCAGGCCTATTTCGTGGCAATACGGCTGGCGAAACGGCAATATTTCTCCAGCTGTATTGCTTCCTCAGAATGTCGTCCAGCAGAGCTGTTTCGGGTGGTCCGGGATCTTCTTCAACTGGGAAATCCGGTGGAGGTCCCGGACTGCTCATCAGCTCGCTGTGATGAGTTTGCCATTCATTTTGAGGGGGAAATCGCTCAGATTCGCAGTGGGTTGGACTCCACCGTTACTGCAGAATCAGAGGATGTCTCCAGTGTGCCGTGCTTAGGTCAAGTATTAATGGATGAGTTTCAATTGTTGAGACCTGAGGATGTGGACAGGGTGCTTGGATCTGTCTGTTCTACCACCACTCCGCTCGACCCTTGCCCATCTTGGCTAATTGGAAGATCTGCCAGGGGGGTTCGCACCTGGGTCCAGGAGGCCGTGAACGCCTCTTTGAGAGAGGGAGTGGTCCCTACCACCTTGAAAGAGGCGGTAATTCGGCCACTCCTTAAAAAGCCTAACCTGGACCCAAGGCTGGTGGTTAACTACCGACCAGTGGCGAACCTCCCTTATTTGGGCAAAGTGTTGGAGCGGGTTGTGGCCGGGCAACTCCAGGCGCTGCTGGATGAAACGGATTTTCTGGATCCATTTCAATCGGGTTTCAGGCCGGGTTTTGGTACGGAGACTGCCTTGGTCGCCCTGTACGAGGACCTTTGCCGGGAGAGAGACGGGGAGTGTGACCCTGTTGGTACTCCTGGACCTCTCAGCGGCTTTCGACACCATCGACCATGGTGTTCTTCTGGATAGGCTGGCTGGGTTGGGAGTTGGGGGCACCGCTTTACGGTGGTTCCGCTCCTTCCTGGCTGACCGTGTCCAGAAGGTGGTGCTGGGGGACAGTTGCTCTATCCCATGGCGTTTATGTCATGGAGTTCCTCAGGGCTCGATACTGTCCCCCATGCTGTTTAACATCTACATGGAACCGCTGGGAGAGGTCATCAGGAGGTTTGGGCTGAGGAGTCAGCAATATGCTGACGACACTCAGCTCTACCTCTCGTTTTCCACCCATCCAGGTGTGCTGAACTCGTGTCTGGACCTGATAATGGACTGGATGAGGGTTAATAAATTGAAACTCAATCCAGACAAGACGGAAGTGCTGTTAGTGGGTGCTTCGCCGGACAGGTTGGAGGGCCATTTCCCTGCCCTGAATGGGGTTACGCTCCCCCTAAGGGACAGGGTCCGCAGCCTGGGGGTGCTCCTGGACCCCAGTCTAACTCTGGAAGCCCAGGTGGACTCGGTGGCCAGGGGCACCTTCCTACAGCTGCGGAAATTATACCAGCTACGGCCCTACCTGGACGAGCGGAGTCCCATGACAGTTACACACGGACTGGTAACATCTCGTATAGATTACTGCAATGCACTCTACGTGGGGCTGCCTTTGAAGACGGTCCAGCAACTGCAACTGGTCCAGAATCGAGCTGCGCGGCTGGTGAGTGGTGGGGCCACTAGGGGACACATCAAGCCGATTCTGTTTAAATTACATTGGCTACCAGTTGCTGCCCGGGCCCAATTCAAAGTGCTTGTTTTGACATATAAAGCCCTAAACGGCTTGGGCCCTGGATACCTGAAGGACCGCCTCCTTCCATATGAACCTACCTAGCAGTTAAGATCTAGCCAGGGGGCCCTTTTGAAAGAGCCGTCCCTCAAGGAGGTAAGAGGGATGGCTTGTAGACAAAGGGCCTTTTCGGCAGCTGCCCCCAGACTATGGAACGCCATCCCAATTGAGATTCGTCTGACATTTCGGCGCCAGGTCAAAGCCTTCCTGTTCCAGAAGGCTTTTAATTGAAATAATATCAACTGTGGGTCCTGATGGCAATTTTTAGAGTATATATTTTAATTGTATTTTCATTGTTTTTTTTTACTGTATTTTCATTGTTGTAAGCCGCCTAGAGACCTTTGGGTAGTGTGGGCAGCATATAAGTTAAATAAATAAATAAATAAATAAATCAGAAGATTATTCAGGAAGAAACAAACCACTTCCTGGGTCAATATTTTTGCATTTCAAAGACCAGCTTATGCTTCACTAACTGACCTGCAATAATTCCGGCAATGAACAGGATATTTACGTAACCAACACTCTCATACTTGTAGTGATGATGATGATGATAGATGGAACACAGTTAAAAAATGACAATATTATAACATCACTATCAAGTGATGAAAATTATAAATACCATGGAATACTAGAAGCAGATAACTTCCTGCACAGAAAAGTTAAAGAACTGACAGAAAGGGAGTACTGTATATCAAAAGGCTGCAGAAAATCTTAAAATCAAAATTAAATGGTGGAAATACAGTCAAAGCCCTAAACACATGGGCAGTTTCAGTAATTAGATACTTAGCTGGAATAATAGATTGAACTCAAAATGCGTCAGAAAAATTGTATCAAAAAACACGGCAACTAATGAACATGCATCATGCACTACATCCAAAAAGTGATGTGAACAGATTGCATTTAGCACAAAAATGTGTAGGCCATGGATTACTGCAAATACAACAGGTAGTAGAGGAGGAAAAAAGAAGCCTAAATGATTATATAAGTACAAGTAGAGAAAAATTACTTAAGGTGATGAAAATAGAGAATATTTTGAAAACAACAGGAACAAAGGCTGAATATAAAAAAACAAGAATTCGAAAATAAATTAAACAGTGGGAAGATAAACCAAGACATGGACAGCACCTGAGAAATATGATAATAATTCCACCTGGGCATGGCTAAAACTGGGGACTCTTAAGAAAGAAACAGAAGGCTTGATTTTTACTGCATAAGAACAAGCACTCCAAACCAATGTGATGAAAGCTAAGATTCAAGGAATTAAGAGCTAACAGCAAATGTCAACTCTTCCAAGAAAAAGATGAAACTGTGTCACACCTCATCCGTGAATGTCTAAAGATTCCACAAACAGATTACAAAGTTAGACATGATAGAGTGGCAAAATTAGTGCACTGGTCATTATGCAAAAAATATAACTTGCCAGCCTCCAAAAACCTGCGGGAACATCAGGTAGAGAAGGTGTCAGAAAATGACAAAGTCAAGATCTTGTGGGATGTCCAGATCCAAACTGATAGACACCTTGAACGTAACACACCAGACACAGTAGTAATAGAACAAAGAAATGTCTGGATCATTGACATTGCAATTCCCGGGGATGCCAGAGTTGAAAAAGGAAGGTTACTTACCTGTAACCATGGTTCTTCGAGTGGTCCTCTGTGAATCCACACAAATGGGTTTAGACTGCGCCTGCGCAGGACTCCTCGGAATATTCTAGAGCTTAAAAACATGTGATTAGTAGGACGTTTCCCTGTGGTGCGCATGCTCCGCCTGCCCGTAATACCTCAGTTCCGAAATGTCCACCGCTGTCAAGGCTCTGACTGTAACAAAGCTCAAGAACCAAAGTGACGGACAGCGGGGAGGCTGGGCGGGATGTGTGGATTCACAGAGGACCACTCAAAGAACCATGGTTACAGGTAAGTAACCTTCCTTTCTTATTCGTGGCCTCTGTGAATGCACACAAACGGGTGACTAGCAAGCTCACTTACCAGTAGGAGGGCCGTCGCAATAACAATGACATCAGCACAGCCCTTCCAAAATTTGCTTCCTTCTTGGCCCTGAGATCCAGACGGTAGTGCGTCACAAAGGTCGATGGTGTGGACCAAGTGGCTGCTCTACTGCGCCAATATTTAACAGATACTTAGGTATTTGGTTAAAACTCGTATCTGTTATATAATAGCAGTCAATGTTTTTATACTTTTGGTTGACTGTGTCTGGTATTTTTGAATAATAATACTGTATTAATAATAATAATGTCACTTCCCAGTTCTATTTTTTTGTGCCCGTTGTCCCTGGTTCCCCACTCTTTACAATATTTAATAATGATGTGTTGTCAAGTCATCTCTGACTTATGGTTACCCTTTGCGGGGCTTTCTAGGTATAGAGTACGTACTCAGAAATGGTTTTAACAGTGCCTTCTTGTGAGGGCACCCAGGGACTGTGCAGCTTGCCCAGGACTACATAGTCTGCCCCTTCACCTGGAAAGCACAGTAGAGAACTGAACTCCCTGGCTCTGGCAGGCAGGTGCCCAACAAACTGAGTGTCCAGCTCTTCCTTGTATATCAATTTGGGGTTGCACATACTCCTACTGATTCCCAGCTGCCAACAACGCTCAGCAGCATCATGTGAAAGTCTGTGTGTGTGCTGCTCAACATGGCATTCTGATCCTAAATGTATGGAACCGCCAACTCTCACCCCGGGCCTCTTCGCTCGCTCCTGGCTTTTTGATGTGCTGACACTGGGCCCACATTGAAACAAGGGAGGGAGTCGAGCACCAGCACTGCAACTCACGAGTCTTCTTGTTACTAAAGCTAGGCCTGGAAAAATCACTCTTCTCCTGCAAACCACTGTCTGCTCACGACACCACCACAAAAATCTGCCCCCGTCTCAGCTTTGGATGCCAGAATTTCACAGAATGGACTGCTGCTGATATGCCAACCCTCACATTATTGAGTTTGAGCCCAAGTTGCTTGGAAGGGGGCATTGGTCACCTGATCCTTCTGGCCGAGCTGCTAACAATCACTCATTAACCCATCATGAGATCATGCTTCCTGATCTCCTTAAGTATAAAAGGGAATATCGTGCCTGGGGCAAAAGTAAAAGCCAAGCTGGTGGACAATGCCTCCTGCTCAAGGCCAACATGACGTCACCTTGTGTGCTGAATCACCGGCGCCCCCCTTATCCTTTGGGGACCTGCTAGAAAAGGTGGGCAGCATGGGACCCTTCCAGCTCTTCTCGGTCATCCTCGTCTCCTTGCCCGTCTTGCTTCTTGCCAGCCACAACCTGGTGCAGAACTTCAGCGCTGCTACACCGGAGCACCAGTGCCACCTCCTGCAGCCACCATCAAACGCCTCCCAAAATGGGCATCTTCTCCAGCCTCTCCACCAGAACGTCCAGCCCAACAGCTGCCAGCAGGTTGTCTTGCACTGGGCTCTTGACCCCAACAGCTCCTTGGACAGAGATATGGAGACAAAGCCCTGCCTTGATGGCTGGCAGTATGACAGCAGCACCTTCGTCTCCACCATTGTCACCGAGGTATGGACTGGGAACCGCGGCAGGTCCCCTTTGCCCTGGCCAAACCACCACCGGTTGGGTAAATCCTTTCCCCCTTGTATTTGTGTGTTGCTTATCTTTTGATCCCATCCTTCTTCCGAAGAGGGTGGCATCTACGTGGCGCCCCACTCTTTGGTCCTCACAAGGACAAGGTGTTTTAAGTTTCTTCTGGCTGAGGAAATCCCAAGACTGCTCAGATAACCTCCCCACTACCTCTGTGGCTGCTTTGTCAATATTATCCCCTCTCTCTGCCACACGCAGTGGGACCTTGTATGTAAGCTGCAGCCCCTCAAGAGCCTGGCACAGTCCCTTTACATGGCAGGCGTTGTGGTCGGTGCCTTCGTTCTCGGCGATCTCTCTGACAGGTAAGAACAAAGAGAGCCCAGCACCATCTTTGGCTGCACAGTCCAGCTTCCTGCCCAAATATAAAATACTAAAATAAAATAGTTAGTCTTTGAGGCGCCACAACATTTTGTCTTTCTGTTTATTTTTCTTCTTCTTGGTCGTCATCTCTCCTGGGGCTGTCATCTTGATCAATCTTGTTTTACTCACCCTGTATCTTTCCCACACCCTCAAAGCCTTTTAGGCGCAGCAATTTCCAGGAAAAAAATGTTGCTACGGTCATAAAAATGTGGTTACATAGGCTGGCCTCTTAAACATCACCCCCTTCCCCCCCCCCCAAAAAAAAACAGGGGACATGCATCAACCCAACCCCCAAACACCCTCCCCGCCAGGCAAACGATGGCACCAAAGTGCATTAAAATGCATGTGCTCGTTTATACTTTACACTGAAGAAGTGGGCTGGGCCGGCTGAAGTACAGGCCAAAAAAAAAACTTGCTAGCCTTAAAAGATGACACAGGACTTTTGGCTGTATTATATGTATTGACGCCAATTTAGAATGGCTTTTGGAATAGACTCAACTCAAATGAGGAGACTGTGACCGGTGTGTCTGTTGAGTCTGGTATCCATCTGTGCCTTGTGGGTGAGCAACATCAAGGTCCCTAATCTCCCCTCTTAGAGTTACTTATCCTTAAATCAGACATCAGCTGATTTCGTTAGAGGACATAATCAAACAGAGGGCTCATAGGACACGTGTCATCATAAACACGTTCACATGCTGATTTAGGTCTACGTGATATATGTAAGGATCAGCCAGGTTTTAAAAACACAGTTGCCACATCTGCAGCTGTGGGACTTTAACGACCAAAACCTGAAAGTAAGGTGGCGAGACTCTTGTGAGATCACAGAGGCAGGGCAGGGTCTGAGAAGGGAGCACAAGTTGCTTTGGACCAGCCGATTGTAGAAAGGGGCACCAGGGGAATCTGGGCAAAGGGGCCTGAAGTCTGGCTAAAATCCCGTTGACTATATAATGAGATAACCTAGACCAGGGCTGGGAGTGGGGTGCGAGGGAATCACCGTTCTTGGGTAGCTAGCCTGCTGACAAAATGCAGCAATAGCTGCAGTGGTTATCTTCGTTCCCACTAGAGCTCCCACCCTGCCTTGCTTACCTAACACCCACATGGCACTGGTGGAGTTTTCCCCCAGGTCCTACGGGCTTGATGGGGCTTGTAGAAAGCTCTCCACCTGCCCACAGAGCACTGCTCCCTCCGAAGCCTTGCACCTCTGCTGCCAGAGCTTAATGGGACAAGATGGCTCATATAAGTCAAAATGCTGACCCTGCACCTTGTTCCAAATGGTATGATTCACACCCACGTCGGCTGCTCCCACCCCTGGATTTTTGGTGCCGCAATGCCAGGCGTAGGCGACTCATATGAAAACACCTTCTTGCTGATCTGTTGAGTCCTGGTGCCACCTGGAAAGGGGTGGAAATGGGTTCTAATACTTAAAGCCACCTCACATACAAAATAAAAAAGAAATGAAAACCAAACTTTTTTTTTTCCTCCAGCACAGCTTGCCCTGAAATTTGTCTCTGCATTTGGAGACTCAAAAAGGCACAGCAATTCCCTGAAATTTCACCTGAAATTTGGCAGCCCTGTTAGGAAATAGATTTGCGGCTACCATTCCATGGGGCCAGTTCTAGCAATGTCTCTGCTCTAAAAAAAAAACCCAACACCCCCAAACATGCAGTCCACCTACTGGCCAGGAGTGAGTTATTTTTTTTTGCTTGATATTTATTTTTTTAAAATATTTTTATCCCATACTTTTAAACAAGGACCCGAGGTGGCTTATGTCATTAAAAAAGAATATTTGAAAGCTGAAAACAGTATGTTATTAAAATATTCTTTAAAAAGAATTAAATAAGCATTATAATAACAATGTTAGATAAAAGCATTACTAAAACAGATTTAAAAACAAGAGAAAGAGCTTTAACCACTTCAATCCAGTGATGTGTATCTGCTGGACTTCACTGGTTCTCCCTAGAATCCTGTTCTGGGGGCCTGGAAAACTCTCTGGGTTAAAAGAGTGCAGGGCTGCAGGGGAAGTGGAAGAGAAAGACATTCCTAAATCCACGAGAGGCTGAAGTGCCCTGTTAGATCCTGCTCCTGTCCTTTTTTCATGCATCCAGCATGCTTCCCTCCCATTGTCACCCCACCAGGAAGCTTATAGTGGGATGGCACCCCTGGCTACTTAGCAGCTCCAGCCTAATGCATTTTTCTGCCTGATTTGAAGCAGCAAATCCGCCCCCCCCCCCCATAAAGCACATTGTCAAGCAAGCCAAGTTGTTCTAGTGCTACATTGCACCCTTTTAATGACACCCCAAACCTGCAACCGAAGAGGGCTACCTCACTTTGCTTAATTGCCCCTAATGGTGGGCCTTTATTATATCGCATTGGCCACAGTCCCATTGGGTTTGCTCAACATAAACGCAACATTACGCGCTTGGTCATATGCAAGTCATGCACTCCATTGCACACCTGGGCATGTGAGAAACAGCCACACATTTGCAAAAGCTAGTAGGACAATTTCTCTTGTTGCTGCTGTTGTGCCATCAACTTGCCTTTAACGTATGGCGACCCTATGAATGAGCAATCTCCAAAATTTCCTGCCCTCAATAGCTCTGCTCAGCTCCTGCAAGCTTGTGGGTTCCTTAATGGAGTCAATCCATCTTGTAGTTGGTCTTCCTCTTTTCCTGCTGCCTTCCACCTTACCTAGCATTATTGTCTTCTCCAGAAAATCCTGCCTTCTCATGATGTTCCCACAGTAGGACATCCTCATCAGTTTCTACATTTTTGCCTCCAGAGATAGTTTGGGCTTGATTTGATGTAGGAACCCCTCCACCCCCTCCCCCCGAATTCAGTGTAACAACCTTGGCCTCTGGCAGGTTTGGACGGAGGCTGATTCTCATCTGGTCGCTGCTGCTGGTCGCCGTGACGGGCACTGGAGCTGCCTGCTCTGACAGCTTTGCCACTTACTGCGCCCTTCGCTTCCTGAGCGGGGTGGGCATCTCAGGGTTCCTGATGAACCACGTCTGCCTCAGTGAGTACCCCTTGGCCTGGGCTGGGACACAAGGATTACGCCTTGAAGACAATGTGGAACGAGTAAGACAAGCGATAAGACGTGTCTCTGTGTTTGGCTTTTTTTTTTTTTTGCTTTGCTTTGGGAAGTGGAATAGAGGAGTGAAGCCCTCTCTGCCCCTGAAACGGCTGGGTCCGGTGCTCAGTCTAATTTTAAGAGTCCACTGTGAGCAAACAAGGCAGATCCAGTCTTCTCTTAGTGGCCTGGTAAACAATTAGTGGTGGTGGGGGGGAGAGAAATGGTAGGAAAGAGGAGAAAAGAGGGTGTCAGAAATGGAGGAAGAAAAATGGGTGGGAAGAAGAGGAAAAAAGGGAATGAAAGAGAGAGGAAAGGAGGAGAGAATGAAAGAGAAGAGAGGCAGGACAAAAACAAAGCAGTATCGCCAAATGCAGCATTTGGTTTGTCCACACATTCGTCAAATGCGACGTTCAGTTCGACTCAGCGTGACATGCAGGCCCTGTGAGAGAATACATGGATAGTTGTGCCTTTACTGCTTTGAATGTGCTTTTGGTGTTGCTCTTGCTCACCGTGTTTTAGTGTAGTATTTGCTCTTTTAAATATTGATATACTTACTGTTTTTACCTTTAAGCTTTTTCTTTTGGTGATGCTTGCTAGATAGTACAGTGGCTTAGGTATCTGATTGGGAGTTCAATTCCTCACTGTGCCTTCCGTGAGTAGGGCAAGCCTGTACCGTATGGGAAATAAACAAACAAACAATTGTTACATATCATCAAGTCAAGTTCTGACTTACGGCCATCCTTTCTGTGGTTTTCAAGGTATAGTCATAAAATGGCTAATCAGTTGCTGGGGTCTAACCCTGTCAGCTGGAAGAGGTGTTGACCAGCTTTCCTTGCCTGAGTTTTAGCCTTCCACGTGGCATGCTCTAGATTTGTCAGATTACAATTCCCACCACCCAGTCAGCACCTTGGCTTGGATGATGGGGACTGTAACCCAACTCTTCAGGAGGCCTGTTTTCAAGTCACTATAACCCCAGTGCCTCCGATTGTGAGGTAGAATTTCTGGGGAATCGGGCTTATCAGGGAAGGTATGAACAGGGTTGGCCTTTTTACCCCAAGATATGCCACGTAGGGACGTGGTGGCGCTGTGGGTTAAACCGCAGAAGCCTCTGTGCTGCAGGGTCAGAAGACCAGCCGTCGTAAGATCGAATCCACGCGACGGAGTGAGCTCCCGTCGCTTGTCCCAGCTCCTGCCAACCTAGCAGTTTGAAAGCATGCAAATGCAAGTAGATAAATAGGTACCACCTCGATGGGAAGGTAACGGCGTTCTGTGTCTAGTTGCGCTGGCCACGTGACCACGGAAACTGTCTACGGACAAAACGCTGGCTCTATGGCTTGGAGACGGGGATGAGCACCGCGCCCTAGAGTCGGACACGACTGGACTAAACGTCAAGGGGAACCTTTACCTATGCCACTTCTGGCTAGACTGGGGGAGGTGACAATTAAGCCACAGTGAGGAATGGTCTGAGAAGGGCTTCTTTTTCTCCCCAAATGTCAAATGGGTACTGTATCCCACAGCCTGCAAACCTTCATTTAGATTACTGGTCCATCTCAGCCAGGTTGGGATTGCTCTGGCTGGTGGGAGCTCCTCTGCCTAAGGCCAGGCCAGCTCTACCTTTAAACAGAGTAAAGTGCCTTGCCTTAGGTGGCAGATGCTAGAGATAGCCGTGTGGTAGCCCATATCAAGTTGTGCCTTCTGAAGCCCCTGAATAAGAATAAGAATAATGTGCCATCAAGTCAATTCTGACTTATGGCGAACCTTTGCAGGGTTTTCTGGGTACAGAGTGCTTAGAAGTGGTTCACCCTTCCCTTCTTCTGGGACTGTGCAGCTTGCCCACAGCCTGGCTCTTCTGGAAGGGCACCATGGAGAACCGAACTCCCGTCCTCTGGCTCTGCAGCCAGATACCAGCTCATGGATCTATTCAGCCAACATCCGAAGCCCCTCAACCCCTTCCTTGTCTTGGAAGTCAGAGCAAAGTATGCCATATAAGACCCTGCTTTGTGCTGTGTTGCATCTGAGGCACCCTGGGAGATTGTGGGCCATTCCCTGCAAAGCCCAGCTGCTGGCCCTGTCAGCTTTTGCTCCTGGAATTCGGAGAGGCTACCCTCTCATCTTTTGTCCCAGACAGCAACACACGTGGGGATGCCTGGCCCCACAGTCTCAGGCAAAGAAGGGGGTGGTTCCCATCACCTGGCAGAGGTCTAGCTGGACATGCTCTGGACTGACTCAGGGTCCATTTCTCTCCTTCCTCCAGGTCTTGAGTGGGTACCCACCAAATATCGGGCAACAGTAGTATCCGCACAGAGTTACTGCGCCACAGCCGGGCAGGTGCTCCTGGCGGGTCTGGCTTATGGCATGCGTAGCTGGCGCTGGTTGCAGCTGGCCATCTCCGCCCCATTCTTTTGCTTCTTTGCCTACTCTTGGTGAGTCTCCCTTCCTGACCGCCGGTGCCCAAAGTGGAGGTGGGGACGGGTGGAACGGCAGGAGAGAAAATAACACACTAGCTGTAGAAATCTGCTTTTCTTCCTTCCCTTTGGGCCTGTGCCAGGCCTGGAGAAGCTTTCCTGGTGCAGGGGCCAAATTCCCATTTGATCTCCTCAGAGGTATCAAAGTAACAAGGAAAACAGAACAACTGAGCAGCGATTTTCAAAGACGTTTGGAACTTAAATTCCTTGTTAGGTGTCTGTCGGAATCGCCAAGGTGGCTCCTCATCAACAACAAGCGTGAAGCTGCCCTGCGAAACCTGAAACTCATGGCCAGGGTCAACGGGAGAAAAGCGGCAGGGGAGGCCATGGTCTTAGAAGTAAGTCGAGCGTGCATAATGAACTGTGTCTGCCCCAGTAATGTAGCAGTAAAGACAATCCTAAAAGCAGGACACCCCCCTCTCCCTGGAAGAGAATCCCAAGAGGCAGGCAGCTCTGTTGATCCATACCAACCAGCCATTCCTATCAATTTTCATCTCCACCAGGAGGGGGGCTGTTTTATAAGGCTAATGGGTCTTAATTGCCCATTCAAGACCAAGACTTTGCAGCACAAGAGGCACAGTGGAGAACAATATGTCATTGCTGGACAACTTGATCGCCTTCCCCAACTACTGTAAGGCTTGCAACTACACTCAGAGGGAATGGGGGGGGGGGGGAGAACAGGGAAGGGGAATACTGTCACCGTCCCTGATAATCAAAATGTCCCTGCACTTTGACCCTGCCAGCTCTGAATTTCCTACATGAGTGATTTGCACCATATCTCTTTAAGGACTGGACTGGCAGAATTGATTTTAAAAAAACAAAACAACCCTTCCAAAAGCATGCATAGAATTGGGGTGTCCAGGGTGCACTGATATCAGTCTGTGTGTCCATTCCTTTCTTATGGAGCTTCATGGCAAAGTGGTTGAACACAGTGGAAACTCTGCTCACAACCTGAGTTTGATCCCAACGGGCTCAGGTAGCTGGCTCGAGGTTAACTCAACCTTCCATCCTTCCAAGGTCGGTAAATTGAGTACCAATTTGCTTGGGGGGAAATGCATAATTAAATTGTCAAACCATCCAGAGAGTGTGTTAAGCACTATGGAGCAGTATATAAGCAGCACACTTTGCTTTGCTTTATGATGTGTGTGAATGTCTGTGTGTTGTTTTTGTTTTTCGCTCTAATATTCTATTTTGTCCATTTCCCCTTAGATGTTGGAGATACAAAGAGGGAGCAGCTCTCCAGGTGCTCACTCCTGCTTAGACCTCTTCCGCACACCTGGCCTGAGAAGCATCACTTGCTGTCTCATGCTTATCAGGTACCAAAGGATTAAAGCATGCAATGTGTGTGTGTGTCAGGGGGCGGGGGGGGGGGATGACAACAATGATTTGCATAAAACTGCATATGTAGTTGGATAATCCTTTTGCTTGACTCGGCTAAAAGGCTGTAAATATGTTCCTCTTCAACAGGCAATAACTAGGGCGGGCACCAAAAACCAGGGGTACCTGTCCATTTTAGGAAAATAAACAGCAACCGCTCTTGACCCTATTCACTCCCCAAATCCCCCCTCCTGGAAAGCATAAACTTCCTCTTTCTTTTGGGGGGACACCACATTCTCCTTCTCCGTTTTCTTGTGGGGCTCACACCCATGCCTCATGGTGGAGTGGGTTTGAGACCGTACCACTCAATCTCCCTCTCTATGGACAAAGAGTTGCCAGTCTTCGGTGTGCAGAGAGAGGAGGGGTGGGTGGGAGAGAACCAGCTTCACATTCTCTGAAGTAAAACCCGATACCATCATACCTCAAGCTGATTCTTCACGTTTGCAGCCTCCATCCTGGATTTTTAGTACAGCCATTCCCAACAGGGGCCATGTGGCCCCCCGTGGCGGGCTGGCACTTTTGAAGGGGGCCACAGACTAGCACCACCTTGTAAGATTTGTTATGCAAGTTATACAATCCTGATTTGGCCTATATTTTACATGGATTTTGAATTTTGTTCATGGCCTGTACAGCCATGCTTCTTTTTCTTTCTTTTAAAAACTTTTTAATATTTACTTTTAAAAAAAATCTTTTTTTTACTTACAATTAGTTTTCACCCAGTAGTGAAATAGTGCTCTGTTAGGTTACAATTATCATAGAATCAGAGGATTCTGGAGTCGGAATAATGGAGTCGGAAGGGGCCTCTAAGGCAATTGAGTCCAACCCCCTGCTTAATGCAGGAACCAAATCAAAGCAGATCTGACAAATGGTTGCTCAGTTTTCTCTTGAATGCATCCAGCGTTGCAGCCTTCACCACATCTTGAGGTAATTGGTTCCACTGTCTTACTGTTCTAACAGTTAAGAGGTTTTTCCTGATATTCAGCCTAAATCTGGCTTCCTGTAGCTTTTTCCCATTATTACGTGTCCTGCGCTCTGGAATGACTGAGAACAGATCCTGCCCCTCCTCTGCCTTTCAAGTATTTGAAAAGTGCTACCCTATCTCCCCTCCGTCTTCTTTTCTCAAAGCTAAAGATGCCCAGTTCTTTCAGTCTTCCCTCCTAGGGCTTGGTTTTCAGCCCCCTAATCTTCCTTGTTGCCCTCCTTCGAATTTGCTCCAGTTTGTTGGCATCCTTCGTAAAGAGCGGTGTCCAGAACTGGACACAGTACTCTAGATGAGGTCTAACTAGTGCCTGACTAGACCAGTCTTCTGCTTACTGTAGGAGTCTTGCAGTAGCACAGAAGAATGGCCATTCAAACTCTGGGTAAATATCCCCAGCAAAGGAGTGGTAGTGTCTCAAGGTGATGGAAAGGATGATACCACTTTGAACTTTAGAGGAGAGGATGTTGCTTTTGAACATCTCATTTACATTGATCTGAACTACTTTCTCAGCTAACAGAGCTACAACAAAGCGCCAAAGGGTAGAACCTGACATGTTGGATTCAGATTACAAACAAGGAGATTTTGCCTAAACATTAGGAAGAATTTTTAGACAGGAAGTGCTTTTTGATAGTGGAATGGCTTGCCTTCGTATAACTCAAGAAGGGATAATTATCTCCATTACTTTTACAGTCACTTTTATCACTGTGGGGTTGGGACTCACTGATAGTATAAGATAAATTTCTCGTGGTGCAAGTGAGATAATTTAAAAAGTGTATAGAAGAAGAGATTTTTTTTTTCAAGTGCTAACCAGGAGTTTGTAGCTTTCCAATAGTTTCCAGAATTCCAGCACTGTAGTGTACTGTAGCTCAGTTACTATAAGCAAATATTGTTATTTTGAGAAACTGAGGTGTTTTTTTAAAAGCTGCTGTAAAATTAACTAGTTTCTTTGGGGGAGGTGCTGTTATTACCTTCAAAGCTTTCTCTCCCCCCCCCCCCCCCCCGACTGAACCCTTCTCTCTCTTCAGCTTCTCCATTAACATGGCATTCTTTGGCTTGTCCATGGACCTCTCTGTGTTCGGCCTCAATGTCTTCCTGGTGCAGCTGTTCTTCGGGGTGATGGATCTGGTGGCTAAGATGGGCTGTGCCTTCATGCTGACATTGCTTGGCCGACGTACCCTCCAAGCCACCTCCCTCATCTTTGCTGGAACTCTCCTCTTGGTCAGCCTTCCAGTGCCCTCTGGTAAGACTGACCGACAGTAAAATCCCCAGAACTGAAAGCAGGACTCTTTCCCAGTCCCGCTTGGGGAGATATCACAGGCAGAACTCTGTCACGGAGCTACAGACCTCCTGGTACCATAAAGTAAGCTTCCAGTCCTCATAAAGGTATGGTTTATACAGGAACCCTTCCTCATAGTCAGGCCCCTTGTCCATCTACCCCAGCATCATCTACTTACTGAGGACAAAAACGGACAATGGGAGAACTTCACATACAGGAGGTGATCAACGTTATCCTTGCAGAGGTACCTCTCTCTGAGCTACTGTCATTTCCTCCTGCTGACCAACTGCCAAACAAAAGCACATCTAATATGCAACATGCAATGTTGCAAAGAAACACTGGAGGATAATCAAACACTTTTAATTCTCCAGACAGTTCTACTTCTAATTGCAGAGCTGCCCAGTTTGCCTGCTTCTGTCCTCACTGCCAGCAGCTCTCCAGGGTGTTGGGGTGGGGTTTTCCGAGGACCTGGGCCTCTGGCATGAAAGGCCTGATGAGCTCTACTGCTCTACCCCTGAGCTATGGTCTCTCCACTGAAACAGCTTAGGTTACTGGGCAAAACTGTCCGTCCACCTCGCCCAGTGTGGTCTGCTGTGACTGCCAATGGCTTGCCACAGCTGCAGACAGAGAGGCATGTTTCTAATCACCTGTGATGTGATTTCCTTCAACTGGAAATTCCAAGTCAATTAATTGCCCATCTTCCTGAAGCTTCTTCCCAAGTTGCATCATGGCACTGCCACCGTCAATCCGGTGAGATAAGGAGACTTAGAATGTGTTGTCCAACACATTCAAGTATCAGACAGGGTTTAGACCATGGTTGGAAAACCAGCCAGATAGATAGGGCTGGGTTCATAAAGGAACACGTTAGGGCTAGGATGTGTGTGAAGCTGAATAGGGCTTGGCTAGGAAAGCAGCCACTTAAGGTTTGGGGTTTGGAAAGGTTTGATCAGGCAGGCCAAACCTCTGTATTCTCTTCAGGCTCAGGAAAGGTCCTTGAAGAGGCTAGGTCTGATTTCGAAAGTGTTAATAAAAGCAAAGAGTCTCCCTGAAAGGGACAGGCTTTTTAGTGAGCAGCTGGTCACTGCTGAAGTCCTGCATAAAGTCTGTGCCCATACATTTAATCAGCAACTCTGTTGTGAAACACAAGCTGTGCCTTTCACGGAGTAACTGCCAAGCTTTGCTGTTCACGGAGAGTTTTAAAAATGAACAACAGTTTCAGATCTATATTCTGTTGGAAGAAACCCAATTAGTATTAAATGTCATCAGCTGCGGTTGAGGTGTTATGATGATCCCAACGACACAAAACATTATTATTTGTTTGTTTCCACTTCTATGTCATCCCATTATTGCGAACACTCTCTGGGCGGTTCACAACATACAATAAAACCATACCATTAAAAAAAAAATCATCATATACAATAAACACGATAAAAATACAATAAAAACCCTGTCACTAGCTAAACCACTTTTAAAGAGAATTATGAAAATTAAAACACATTTAGACATCTAGTTTGACACTAGTAGAAGGTAGCTATAGTATATAATTCTGTCTTGATTAGCTTCCTAAAAACGGAGAGGGTTCGTGCCTAGTGAACTTCTGTGGGAAGCTCATTCCAGCAGGAGGAACCATGAGGACCAAGCACAGCAAGCCGTGGAGGCAGAAGCTTTTGGTTGCCCTACCCTCAACCTCCCGTTTCCAGTGAGGGAAACGTGGCACAGCAGGCATTGAATCTCACAATTGTTGGCTTGCCTACTTCGGAGGCAGGGTCCCTATTGATCAAGAAAGGATTTGGAGGCTATCATGCTGGCATCCTTAATCTGACTGTTCCTTCCTCTCTCTCTTCGGTCCCAGACATGTTGACAGTGAGACTGGTCCTCGTGGTGCTGGGTAAGGGGGGCCTTGCAGCCTCCTCCATGTGCCTCAGTCTCTACGGTGGGGAACTCTTCCCAACAGTCATTAGGTAAGCCCAGGTCCACAATGAAACGGGGGTGTGCAGCTGTCTTGACACGAGGCCTGATCCACTCAGAGCCTTATCGCCTGGATGAGAGGGCGATAAAGAAGAGTCAAAGCGACTTTTGTGGACGAGTAGCACACTGCACCCCACCTTCCCCATATCACCCCAATTTTCTGTTTGCCAAGAAATCACCACTTTTGTTGCTAAAACCACAAAGAGGCTTAGAAACGATTTTACAGGCGTTTCTGGAATACAGAGCTGAACAGAACGAGGAAGTACTGCCATTGATTTTCTTAACACTCGCTAGGAGATTTGCCTCTGTATTTTGGTGCCCTGTAAATTTTGGTGCCCGGGGGAAGAGCCTCAGTTGTTCCACCTTGCTTACAGCCACAGTCTCCCCTTTTCGGCACTTACAGATTATACAGGTTAACTACTAGCAGTGAAAACCACTCATAAATGCAATTTAAAAAATCAACAACAGTACTGTAATAAAAAACTGGCACGGTAGTTACAACATCAGATAAAAATCTCATAAAGCACCTGCCTGTCTAAACAGGAAGATCTCGGCCATATGGTGCGATGGTGCCAAAGAAGGTGCCAACCCAGACTCCAGGGCAAAGAATTCCACAGTCTAGGAGTGGCTGCTCTCTAACAACGTCCTAGAGGAATTCTGCTTTGTAGGATTCTTAAAATGCTGTGAGGTGTAGATTCCAGCCAAGTTCTGGGAACTGATTGCGTCTGCACACTTGTTTGGCATCTTACATTCAGAAAACACCACTCCTTCCCAGATGCAGGAGGTCAGATATATCATGAAAGGGAGAGAAAAATGTTGGGGAAAATAATTTGGGGTCCGTGTTACAGTGGAACATGGCTCATGGGATCAAAACACCAGCATTTCCTGGCTAACAGAGGCATTGCCTTTTATCTGCCATGACCCATTTTCCCCTTTGCCTTTCCAGCTTGGCAACAATCCTTACCATACCCAAGAAGAAAATGTATTGATCTTTTGGCAATGGTCTGTTTTTGTGACAACCTATCCCAGTTGTCATGCAAAGTATTTGGAGGTCCTGAATGAGCAGTCAAGATCCATTAGCCTTACAAAAGACCTAATCCTTACAGAGATTTTAAAAAACCCAGTTAGGATTGGTTTATTGATTTAGAAAGCAAGATGTGGATTGACATCGCTGGCTGCATTTTTGCTCTCTCCATGGGGAGCCAGCCCTGCCTTTGGAACAGGGACAGCATCTTCAGCAGCTCTGACTTTTAAGTATGTGTGTGGGGGGGGGGAACCTTAAAGCTAAGTTTGACCCTCTGAACATGCTTTCTTCCTTTCCTGCTTCCCTCCCCAGGCAAACAGGAATCAGCTTCATCACAATGATGGCTCGCTTGGGTGGCCTCGTAGCCCCGCTGATATTGATGACTGGTGACTCCCACCCTTTCTTGCCTCTAGTGATATTCGGTGTCACTCCCATCATCTCTGGCATCTCCACAATCTTCCTTCCGGAAACACTAGACACCCCTCTCCCAGACACGGTAGAACAAGTTGAAGAAAGGTAAGCTCCCCCATCCCTATGGTGGCAAAAAAAGTTTAATATCACACACTTGTGGCTTATGCCTGTGACGGTGGGTGGGGTGGAAGGCACGGTGGGCAGAGCTGGAGCAAAAGTGGATATTCATGAAATCAGAGAGAGAGTGTGTGTGTGAGTGAGAGAGAGAGAGAGAGAGAGAGAGAGAGAGAGAGAGAGAGAAGAAACAAAGCAAGCACTCACACATAGACATACAGGTGGGTACTCTCTCTCTCTCTCTCTCTCTCTCACACACACACACACACACACATACACACACACCATATAGGCACTCAGGGCAAGTGGCACCTCTCTCTCTCTCCCCCTCCCTCCCCCATTCCCAAATTGAATTGTGGAATCAGTGAATAGGCTGGTGGTGAGCCAGTATCTGAGTTAACATCTACCTGTATATAAATCTTGCCCCCAGATGAGAAATGTTCCTGCCTGCTTGCGCTTCTTCCCTGCGTGCCCGGTTTCAAAGCCCCGGTTGTTGACTTATTCCTTCACTTTCTCCCCCGACTTGAACTCACAAGGTGGGATGCAGTGCCCAGGCCAGGTGTTTACAGAGTGTCCTTTAAATTGGTTGTTTTGTCTGTTGTAAGCTGCCTTGGGTGCCCTATGGGGAGAAAGGTGGCATATAAATATTTTAAATAAATAAATAAAATGAATAGCGAGAGCAGAGTAGCAGCAACTTTTACCTCATGAACTGGCTGCCACCATCCCCATCACTTTTTTCCCCATTTTTCTTTCTTTCTTTCTTTCTTTCTTTCTTTCTTTCTTTCTTTCTTTCTTTCTTTCTTTCTTTCTTTCTCTCTCTCTCTCTCTCTCTTTCTTTCTTTCTTTCTTTCTTTCTTTCTTTCTTTCTTTCTTTCTTTTTCTTTCTAATATTTTTACCCTGCCTTTCTCCTTTAAAAGCACCCAAGGCAGCTTATCTCTGTCGTGTGACCCCCCCTTTTTTTTTTGGACAACTATTGGCATAATGCCTGGCTTCAGGGTCTCCAGGGCCAAGGCATTGGTAGGGGATAGCACAGATTATTTGTGTGTGTGTGTGTAACATGGAGGAAGACGGGGGGAAATTCAAGAAGCAAAATGCTCTGAAATGGCTGACCTTCCTCCCCCCCCCCCCCCCGACGTACTGCTGCGCAGTGGTGGGACAGATATCATGGGCCGTAGGGAAAACAGCGTGGGTGATGATGGGGGCAGCATCTTCCCACTTTGGGCAGCAGGTAAGCTTGTTACCAGCATAGCCTGACAGAAACAAAATCCTCCTGCAGGACCAACGCCACTGTATCGCTCTCTTCTGTCTGCTTCGTAATTCCCCATTCATGGCCCTTCCTTGCCCTGTTTTAAATTGCTTTTCCTCTGTGTGCATGTGTGTGCGTGCGTGTGTTTCATTTCGTCTTAGGAGTCTTGGTTCCTGGCATAGAGCTTCGGCTTGGCACAGATCCTTTTCCCTTTGTCCAGAGTCTGCGTTTTCCTATCTCTTCTTTTCCTCCCTTTCACTCAACCATGAGACTGCCTGTTCTTAATACCTTTTTAATGCCCCATCTTCCCAGAGCCAGATGGAAATCCAGAGCCGTCCTCGGGGAGATGCCGGAGGAGATTGCCACTCACGTCATCCAGTCGACCCACTTCTGAGCACTTCTGGCAGACCGATCGCTCTTTGGGGGGCTCACCGGGGCACGGCTGGGAGGCAGAGCGGCAGCCCTAGCGGGGGCTCAAGCCCTCCTAAGGAACAATGCGGTCTGGCCCTTTCAGCGGGCCAAGAAGAGGGCTGAACCTTCGTATTCCAGCTGGGATGGGAACCTGGCGCAGTGGTGGCTGGTGCCCATCGGCTATGGCAGGGCAGGACACAGGCAAACCGTGAGGGCAGGCAGAGAAGACAGCTAGGTAGATACGTGTCCCCCCCCCCACTTGGCAAAGACCCTAAGTACCAACACATTCCAATTATTTCTTACAAAGCTGAAGAGCCGTGGTCTTCAGGCCATCAGCCTGCCCACACGGCTGAAGCTGCCACCCAGGGCAAGGGCCGAGCCTTTGCATTTTTGCCGAGCTCCTTAAGGGCTCATTCACACCGTGGTGAGTTTGTTTCTGGTTGTCCTGGGTTGCTCTGGTGTTTTTCACTACCGAATTGAAGAGACCATCCTGGGGTGTGTTGGGGGCGGTATTTGTTGCTGGATGTACTTGGATGCACTGACACTGCCTGTCTACACCCATCCAGAATGACTCCTTGACTGCTCTGGTCCAGCACAGAAAGCCCTCCCTTTTTATCTATATCTTCTCCATCCTCTCCCTGTCTATTTCACTCTCTCCTCCCATCTCTCTTCGTTTTTCCCTCTCCACTGGGAGGAGGGGTGGACATTGGCCAGCAGGAAAAAAAATGCTTCAGGGAAACATCCTCAAAAGCAAGGCCGTGCTACCGTCGACTTAAGCAGGTCTGGAGCAAATTAGAGCAGAGCAGAAAGCATGGTGTCTGTTTTTGTCCTGCTTTGACTCTGTTGACACTAGTTTCATTCCTGCATTGTGTGGACGCAATGCAGTGATGCAATACCAGGGTCACAGGTGCAAGAAAAGCTGAACAAATGCTCTGTGTAGACAGTTCTTCAACTAGTGATAATACGTAATAATATCCTAGTTTTGTCCACTGTTTTGTACAGTAGGATCCCTGTATCTACAGGGATTGTTTCCAAGACACCCTGCCTGTCCCGCCATGGATGCAGAAAAACACGGAACACTATTTTAATAGTGAACAATATACATAACATGGCATCTGGCTCTTTCCAATGGCCAGTTCTGGTGATGACATCATGGAAATCTATTTCTCTAGCAGATGCTATACATAGCATAGCCTCCGGCCCCCTCTAGTGGCTAGTTCTGGTAACTTCATGATTTAAAAAATTAATATTTGGGGGTTTTCTTTTAATATTTTTCATAATTTTCAGACTGTGGATAAGTGAATCAACAGATACTGATCCTGCGGATGAGGGGTCCCTACTGTATTACTTTCTGGCAAGGAGGCTGACTGTTAACGGCAAAGGAGAGGAACACACACACACACACAGAGCCCACATCATTGTATAACTAGCATTGCAATGATAGGTTTCCCATCTTGATTATGGTGACATAGTGGAAACAGGCCTCGTAAGATGAGTGTGCTGGGATTTTGTGATCAGCAGAAGCAATTACTTCTCCCCAGAATTCATTGCTTCCTCCTAGCTTATCTATAATCCTCACAATAGCATGGTGGTGGAAGACAATGGATTTTCCTGATGGAAAGGAAGCAGCCCAAACTAGTTTGCTGATACAGATCAAAATAGCTGCCTGTGTTTTGGATCTTTGAGTGCTCAGAGTTCAACATTTACGACTACATCTCCATTGATTGTTAAGCCCCCATCTTGATGATGTGCTCAGTGGAAGGAGGGGACACAGAGTGTTTGTCTCAGTGCTGGGATGTGAAAAGTAGTCAAGACTGGAATAAACTTTGCTCTTCTAGGATGTGAAAGGCTGACAAGATGGGGAACGTGCTAACTGAATGCCAGATGGGAGAACCACAGGAAATGTTCCAAAATTGTAAAGGGTTCCCATTGCAGAAGAATCCAGGAATACAAACTATGAGTCTAGATAGGTTTGCATTAACCAAATCCAAAGCCTGTGCTCAAAGGTTTTACTCTAGAACTAGTTTTGCAGACTATTTATTTGTTGTCTATGCCTGTTGATCTTCAGTAAATAAAATGTGTTTGTTAAACAGTTAGATGAGCTGGATTCTTGGGGAAACTTTGGATCCAATTTCAAATCGGGGGGCTCTGGGAGGTTGCGCTCATTTAAAGAGCGAGTGAGTCCTTGCAGCTCAACCTTGGCACACCCTTGGTGGAAGATGATGAAGAAGGGTATTTATTTATTTGTTTATTTAAAATATTTTTACCCCACATTTCTCCTTAAAAAGGAACCAAGGCAGCTTACATCACTACAAGATAATATTTAAAAACCGAAAATAGTAAGTATACAAATATTAAAAAGAATCAAACAAGTATTACACTGAAAATCAACTCCAAAACAGACTCAAAGCAACAAGGAATGACATTCCATTAAAAAAAAAAACCAACCCCCCCCCATCCCCCAGGCAGCCAGTCAGTGAGGGAAAGCCTGCCTGAAGAGAAAGGTCTTCGTCTGCTTGCGGAAGGACAGTAAAAGTGGGACCAGCCTGGCCTCCGGTGGGAGGGAGTTCCAGAGTCCAGGAGCAGCCACAGAGAAGGCCCTCTCGGGTGTCCCCACCAAATGCACCTGTGAAGATGGAGGAACAGAGAGAAAGACCTCTCTTGTTGATCTCAACCCCCGAACAGGCTCATAAAGGGAGGGGTGGCCCTTGAGATAGCTTGGACCCAAGCTATTTTGAGCTTTACAGGTTGAAACCAGTACTTTGAATTGTGCCAAGAAACAGATTGGCAGCCAGCGGAACTGCTGCAACGGAGGGCTTGTGTGGTCCCTGTAACCAGCCCCAGTTAACAATCTGGCTGTAGTGGCTTGGTCCCAACAAGGTTTACAGCACTTTCCAAAGGCAGCCCCTCATAGAGAGAGCATTCCAAGTAACCCAGCATCCCTTCAGTTTCCCAAAAGCTTGCTCGAACATGTTTCTATACCTGTTAAAGACTTTATAATTTTTTCTCTCAGTAATTGGGTACATGCTGTCAGCAAAAATGGCCAGGGGGGGTGGGCGGGAGTGGCTGTGATGTCACCAATTTGTGATATGTTCTTCCTCCATTTTTTGCCTGCTTTTAAAGATCTTTTAAAAACATGAGCACCATGTGCATTTCTTGGATATTCAATATGCTTATTTATGAACCACCTCCTGTGGTCAGTAGTCCCTGGCCTTATCATGGAAGAGAAATATGTCCAGTTCCGGTACGCCGTCACCTGAACCTTAGGACAAAGCACAGGACTATGGCGACTGTCTGCTGCTCCAAGACAATGAAGGAACTCCATTTCCATAAAGCCAGCCAGTATCTGTGGGAAACAAGATATTTTGTAATTAAATATTGCTGTTTGACAAGAAATTGCAAAATGATTTATCAATAAAGCAATACAGAATGGACCTCAGACAATAGCATAGGTAGGCATCCAGTGCCACATGTGAAAAGGTTTCAAAGAAGGGCAAAACACATGGAGGAGGGGGAGGAGGGAAGTGTGACGTCTTCCTGGTGGTAGTTTCCAAGGAAAACTGTTTTCTGGTACAGTACATCTTCTATGGCCAAGCAGACCCCCTCCACAACTATGTTTGCAACTGTAGACTTGCCACAATCAACCTGATGCCCAATCTCTCTGTCGCACGTCTTGGAAGGCGGCCACACGATGCATGTGGCAACTTGCTCATCGTACAGACATGCTTGCCCTCATGATTGTCCTCTACCTCTCAAGGTGGGGACGGAGAGACTCTCGAGGTCAGTCTCATCATCCTGAAGTTCTGGAGCCAGGACGCGCCGCCCCAATCGGCCAGGTCTGTGTCTAGCCACCACACCCAGGCTGCACCCGGCTAGTGCCAGCCCAAACCCAGGCAGCAGCGATTTGCAGTGCTATTTTCCCTAGGTGGTCTTATGGGCGTTCAGAAGGGGGGAAACAAGTTGAGTAATGAGTTTATGCCAAGACAAACATAGCACCTCGACCCTATTGATACGTGTACAGGCATCATACGTTATGTACTGTCTGAATACAGCCATCAATTTATCGCTGTAGCACTTATTTTTTTAAAAAAGGCGAAAAGTTTGAGAAAATCGTGGAAGGAAATGAGTAAATTTCATCAGTGTTTTTATTTACCAGATATAAACTGATTTATTTTCAGTCAAAGTGAATGCGGCTACCAACTTAAATACCACATTACTTGAACCTGTTTTTTAAAAAAATTGGAACAGGAACCGATTCAAATTGCCGGTGGGACCTCGCCCAGAGGCATGTCTCCTCCTTTTCTTGTGAAGAATCTCCTCCTTTTTTTTGCTATTTTAGGTCGTCCATGTCTTCCTTTTTGGAGATGAACCAGTAACCTCCTTAACTCTGCCTGTGGTGTTCAGTTTGCCTTTTCAGCCATTAAATAATAATAATAATAATAATAATAATAATAATAATAATAATAATAATAATAATAATCAAAGGTCACTGAACTTCCAGGACTTCAATCACATGCAGAAATTTCTGGCTCCTTTGCCTCACAGCTTTACAAAATTACAACAGTACCTTTCCTGGCAATAATAAAAATGTAAAAAATATATAATACTGTCCCCCCCCCCCCCCCCATCACAAGATTAGACCAGACAACCTGGAAGCCCAGCCATAGTTTCGTAGAGATAAGAAAAGAAAGACAACAGTCTATCAGAATGATACACCTCTTCATTCCTTAGTTTAGAGCTAGACAATGTGGGCCCCTCCAGGTATTATTGAATTTCAACACCCATCAGCCCTTACCCTTGACTACGCCACCTTGGGCTGATGGGAATTGCAGTCCAAGAACATTTTGAAGAGCACAAATTGCCCACCTTGGTTTTAGACCTCGAATCCACCCTTCCCCTTGTGTAAAAATCGAGAGCTATTGATACAAAACAAAGAGCCAGAATTTTAGCTATTTCCAGGAAGAATTGGAGGTACTGTCTTAGGTCTGCTACAGGTTGGAAGTCAAAGCCGGACAAGACGTGTGCCCCCTTGAAGACTCACTGTGAAAACTTCCACCAAATGAAATTGGTTCGACTTCGACAGCAGCTATTCTCAACCTTTTTTTTTTTGGCCACGGCCGTAAACACAGTATAGAAGAAATGGAGACCAAATCAGGATTGCCGAACAAACCTTATAAGATGGTGTGTGAAGAATTGTGGTCCCTGTTCAGAATGGCTGCCTAGGGGCCACAAGGCATCTTTTAAACATGATTTTAGCATCTCACAAGGCGGCGGCATTTCTATTCAGAAACAAAAGCAAAGGCAACTTTTTAAAATGGCATTTCGAAATTAAGCCCGATTTCCTGTATAAAGCACAATTTTAAAAGTGTTTTAACAATACACTGCCCTTTATTTATCTCTATTTTGCAGAGAAAGGAGTTTATCTTTCCTGGCTGTGGAGCCAGAGGTTGGGAGTTCAATTCCCCGCTGGGCCTCCTTGACAGGGTCTGGACGTGATGATCCACAGGGTCCCTTCCAGCTCTGCAGTTCTAAGATGATGATGATTTCTCCATTATTTTACCAACGAATGAGATGTTCTAGACTGGACCTAGTAGTGGGTACACTATTGGAGCATTGCAACTTGTCCTAATCAAGGTATTGCCTGTTTGCAGATTTTGGAATTTGTCTGGAAAAGAATGGACTATGACAGCTCTATGTTATTTTCTTCATTTATTTAAATCACTTTGTTCAGGGCCTTTCTGTTCCCTCCCAGAGCAATTTCAAATAATTAGTTATTCAAAACATTATTTAAAAGGGATCCAAATATTTTCTGAAAGTCGGTTTCAAAACCACAGCAATCCTAAAGACTTCGTTTAGTTTTAGCTGCCCTTTGGATGCTCCTAAAGACCGACCTAGAGGTGTGTAGCTTTGTGTTTTTGCGCTGCAAGTCCCAGACTTCACCAGACAGTGTAAGCGTTGTAGTCCAAAAATTCCCCTTGGAGGGAATACTACACTCAAATGGTGCCACGGAAAATTCCCTGTTTTATGTACCCACTAACCTAGCTATAGAGCCTGTGTCCTGAGTACACTCCTGTACTGCAGTGAGTCCTGGACCCTTTGTGCACGGCAGGAGAGGAAGATGAACACGTTCCATATGCGTTGTCTCCGACGCATTTTCGGTATCACTTGGCAGGACAAAGTTCCAAACAGAGTAGTCCTAGAACGAGCTGGAATTTTTAGCATGTATACATTACTGAAACAGCAACGTCTACGTTGGCTTGGGCATGTCGTGAGAATGGCTGACGGTCGGATTCCAAAAGATCTCCTGTATGGAGAATTAGTGGAGGGAAATCGCCCCAGAGGGAGACCACAGCTGCGATACAAGGATATCTGCAAGCGGGATCTGAAGGCCTTAGGAATGGACCTCAACAGATGGGAAACCCTGACATCGGAGCGTTCAGCCTGAAGGCAGGCGTTGCATCACGGCCTCTCCCAATTTGAAGAGACCCTTGTCCAGCAGGCCGAGGCCAAGAGGCAGTCATGGAAGCAGCAAAATCAGGGAGCTGGACAGGGGACAGATTGTATTTGTCTTTAGTGTGGAAGGGTCGGTCACTCTCGAATTGGCCTTCTCAGCCACACTAGATGCTGTTCCAAGTCCTCTATTCAGAGCAGGTTACCATAGTCTCTCGAGACTGAAGGATGCCTAATCTAACCTAGCTTTATTCTGCTTTTAATATTGTAGGTAAGAAGTGCAGAAGGATTTCGGGGGGAGTTGCATCAGGGTAAGCTTTGAAGTGTTAATGGGACTACAACTCCCAGAAAACCCCAGCCAAGAGGCTGGGGGGGGGTTGTGCGAATTGTGGCCTAGAAAAGTAACACTTCCAAGCTGTGATTTCGAAATATTTGGAAAACACCAAGTTAAGAGAAGTTCCTTCATTGATCTGTGCGGGCAGGTTTCCTTTCCGCTTTAGAGATGAAAGGCGAGCCCAAACACGGCGCTCCGAATGAACCCGGAAATCTCTACTCTAGTAGGACTTAGCGCCTCTCTTTACTGATTGACGTGTGCAGGACTTATTTCACGCTTAGGGGATCTCCCGCAGTGAGACTTATTTCACGCCCCCCGCCTGTGTCTTTCTGTGTTTTCTTTCCTCTCCGTCGCTTCACCGCCCCTTTTCTCTACGTCACCCGCCCCTTCTGCTCCGAGAACCAATCAGAAAAGCGCAGGAGAGCGACAGGGCCAATGAGCGTGTCCAGATGACAGCGGGGTCGGGCCTAGGTGGGAAAAGAAGCCAGTCGCGGAGCCTGGGCATCGAGTGAACGGGCCAGCCGGCCAGGGAAGGCGCCGGGCGGGCAAGGCAGGCACCATGTCGCGGTGGTTCTTCCCGTGGTCGAGCTCGATCAAGAAGCGGGCTTGCCGGTACCTGCTGCAGCATTACTTGGGCCACTTCCTGGAGGAGCGGCTCGGGCTCGAACAACTCAGCCTCGACCTCTACGCCGGCGCCGGCCGCCTCAGCCGCATCCACCTCGACGTTTGGGTGAGCCTCCGCCCGGAGGAGGAGGAGGAGGAGGAGGAGAGGAAAGAGGCCTGCCGTGCCTCGCCTTGTCTCTCTCTCTCTCTGTCTCTGTCTCTCTCTCTCTTTGGCTTTCCCCGGGGGATGGCAGCCTAGCGAGGTAGGCGGAAATCACACCGGTAAAGCGCGCTGGGTTGTAGTCGGCGGCGGCTCTCCTTCCCCCCTGCCGCTCGCCGACACCCCGGCCGCCTGGCCCTGGCGCTTCGGCCCTTCCGGGGCCACGCCTGCCCTCCTGCTCTTCCTTGTACATATCCCTTTCCCTCCAAAGAGCTAAACGGGACCTCTAGGGCTGCCTCCCCCCCCCATCCGCCCAGTCTGTGTGAGGGACACCCCCTCTTTCCCCCCCCCCCGTGTCATTCCCACCCACCCAACAGCCCTGTGGAGTAGGCCAGACCCAGGGAGGGGGGGGGGTCCGGCCCTTGCGAATCCTCCCAACAGCCCTGCAAGGCAGGCTAGGCTGCGTGAAACGTGGCTGGATCGAGGTGAGGTCCCCCCCGGGGGAGAGATTCGATCCTCTGTCTGTCCTTCAGATCCTGGCCTGAACTGGAAACAGTTAGTATCCATAGGCTGGAAAGGCTCCTGCTGTGTTTTTATTAACCCAGGGATGCGCTCAAACAAAAGAATGGGTTCCTTTGTGCTAGAAGTTAAAAAAAAGAAAAGAAACACACATACAACTACTTTTTGGAACTACAGCTCCCAAAATGATCCAACCGTGGTGGCCCTTGCCCATGTTAGTTACCTTGTCATGTTCAGCTTTGTGCCATTTAGCTTATGTTGCTCCTGCTGGTGTGTGTGTGTAGTCAGTGGTGTCTGTTCCTGTCTGTAGTAAATCTCTCTTGCCCCCTTCAGCTATAGGGTGGTAAGGATCTGCTGGAGTTCATGTTCTCTTTGTCATTTAGTTCTTATATTTTTGTGCCAGGAAAGTTAATAGTATCCACAATAGTTGTGAGTATGACTATAAGAATGTATGCATGTATTGAAGAATCAAGAGTTGTGTTAGTTTGTTTCACCCAAAAAACAGAGTGGCGTCTTGAAGAGGAACACACTGATGTTGTGACAGCTCATCTTGTACTAGATGTGCTGGCTGATAATGTGCAACAGGACTGTGTGTTGTTTTTGCGGAAGCTCAAAGGCAGGCCCCAAATTCTTTAGGCTAGAGAAAAAACTTTGCCTGGACTAGTTTGCCTTCATCCATGTGTTCTATTCCGTGCAAGTTTCCTCTAATACTCAATGTGAGCTGTGGCTGAGGTGTTCCAGGAGTCTTGTTGTGGCCAACCGACACACCTACGTCCGTGGGGGCACTTCCCTTTAGCCCGTTGATTCCTATAGAGCTAGAAAAGAGGTTTTAAACATTCACATTGAGGTTAGATCCTGTCTTCCCAACATCTGTACAGTCCGTGATCCCACTTCTTGCAGATGGAGAGTGGGAGAGGAAGGAGAGACATTATAGTACGTATAGTGGTGAGCAACCTAGGTTGTAGTTCTAGCTGAGACATGAAACTTCCTGGGTGACAGTAGACTAATAACTCTCTCTCTCTCTCTGCCTGTTCTTATCTATCTTATGGGGTAGTTGTGAGGATGAAATGGAGAGAAGAGCTCAGCTTGTCCTTCTCGGAGAAAACGCTGGGTGTAAATGTAACTTGTAAATAGTATGTGCCTTGTCAGTGAAAGGGGAGTGGGTAGGCTAAGAGTGTATTCTTGTGCAGAGGAAAGAATGGGAGTTGGTTGTTTTTGTTGCTGTAAAGCTTCCTTTTCCTGGAACATGTGTTGCGGCTGGAACGAACTTGTCCATGTTCTTTGCAGTGTGATGCACCCTTCTTGGAATGCTTCCCTGAGCAAGTCATTGTTGTTCAGTTCTGCTGAGCTGTTTTCTGTTTATTGTGCGAGTTGGCCTTGAACTCAGCTAACCCTTGGGACAACCTGGCTGTGCTCTCTGTTTGGATGCAGGCCTTTTCTACTGGGGTGTGTGTGGCAGTGGCACATGTGTTACAGGCCAACAGCTGAGGGGCGTGTGGGATACAGCTCAGTTGCAGGCCACATACTTTGCATGCATCCAGTTCCTGGAAAGCTGAATAAATCAGGAATGGTCCAGCAGGTCACATAGTAATGGGGGTGGGAGGAGATTGCTACATGGCACACACAACCTTCTTCAACTCAGGAATAGACAAATTCAGCTGTTGAAGTATAGAGATTTGCTGAGAGTAAGTGAGTGTCCCAAAACCATTTGGTGGGCTTATTCCACCATGAAGATTTTAACCCTCATCTCTCCAGTCCTATCCCAACCTCTACCCCGCATTGACCCTCTATTCACCATGCCAGGTCTTTTGGGTGCTGCATAAGTATTATTACTAAGAACAGATTGTCTGAATACTTTGAATTTCTCCTTTATACCAGCGTTGGTTCCAAAGCTCTGTTATCAGCCTCCCTTTTTCCTTCTGTAAAATGGGCCTTCAGTAGGAATTGCAAAGTGAGGGCTCTCCCTTTTAAAAGGAGAAATAGAAATATGGAACAACTTAATAATTTTTTATTTTTTGTCTTTCTAATGAGCCGGAAAGAAAAGAGAAGTGCTGTAGACCAGCTCCTTGAGGAAACCATAATGGTGTAGGGAGTAGCATATGTTTTGGGCGATTCAGGTTTTAGTGCTTACTGAACCTTGGGCTGATCATCTCATGAGTTATTGTGAGGGCTAAATGGTGAAGAGGAGAACCAGGTATGCTACCTTGATGTCATTGTAGAGAAAAAGAAAACATAATTAATAACAAAAATAAATAAATGTCTTGTGCCCAGATGATACATAGAACCAGGAAATAAACATGGAAAAACACATACTTGAAATTATTTAGTAGTGATTAGCTTCACCTTTTGACTCTTGGACCCATGGGAGGGGCCTTTTTTCCTTCCAGATGTTTTGGAGTTCGTTTCTCAATCTTGGGTGTTGTAACAAAACAAAACAAAAAACAGGGGGAGGGGACACACCCAACTTTTCTTGTTTAACACTGATAGGTGTTTTCTCCACTCCTTATTGTATGCTTCTTTATGAAGTGTATATGTGGGGAGGAGTCTGCTTTATGGGTAATGGTGGCTATGGAAGCTCAGTAGGGGTGACCATGTTTTCCAGGAACAAATACCGTTACAAAATGCAGAGATATTCTTGGGGTAGAGGATGGACCTGCTGTTTCTGAAGCTTTTGGCTCAGAGAGCTTCAGTCCTGCCCTGGAGAAAGGCCAGTTGGTTATAATTATCTCTGCAAGTCACTGCTGACTTGTCTACTGCCCTCTCATGTCTTTCCCACCCTCTTTCCCATCATCCCTTCACTATTCTTAGCTTTTCCGTAAGAAATTGCAAGCTGATGTTGACAATAGCTTGGCTGGCTCCTTTAAGCACAACAGTACTCGTGTTGATTTTACAAGCGGCGGTACATGGGCCAGTTTTGTGCTAGCCAAAGGATGATGGCGGTTGTAGTCTGACACACCTGTGGAGTTTACTTTGGCTTTTGATTCTGTTTGCAAAACAACAGGGCTATTCACCACATTGGTATGATTACTCAGTCCTTTGTTCTAGGCAAAACCAAACTCTGGCGGATAAAAATGCAGTGTGTGTGATGTGCCATCAAGTTGGTTTCAACTTATGGTGATCATAGTAGGGTTTCCAAGGTATACATGATATTTAAGGAGAGGCTGAATAAGTCAGTGACTTAAGTATCTGATGGCAGAGTCAAGAGTTGGGAGTTTGATTCTCCCCTGTGCGTTCCTGGAGAAGGTTCAGCTTGTGTGGCCTTGGGCAAGCTGCACAGTCCCAGGGCACCCCAAGAAAAGGGGAACAGTAGACCACTTCTGATTACTCTGTACCTTGAAAACCGTTAGAAGAGTTGCTATAAGTAGGAAACGACAGTATATAGTTGTTATCATTATGTTATTGTTATGTTCCATCAAGTCACCTCCAACTTATGGTGACCCTATGAATCAGAGATCTCCGAAATGTCCTGTCCTCAACAGTCCAGCTCAGCTCTTGTAGACTCAAGCCTGTGGATTCCTTTGGGGAGTCAGTCCATCTTGTCTTTGGTCTTCCTCTTTTCCTGCTGCCTTCCACCTTTCCCATCATTTGTTTTTCCAGAGAATCTTGCCTCCTCATAATGTGCCCAAAGAAGAAGGAGGCGGAGCGACGGCAGCGAGAACAGAGGGGATTCCCAGAGCTCTGGGGACCCCTGTGTAAACTCCGGGTCAGCAGACCCCCCAGCAGTGGAAGGGGGGGACAAGTTCTACAGGAGAGTGGGCTTGCAGCGAAGGAGAGCTGGAAATACTCCGAATTCAGACAGCAATCTGTCTTCGTGAGAGTTTCCGTTCTCAAAGCATCTGGTCTGAGAGATGCCATTTCTGGTGAATTAGCTTCCTAACTTTGCCAAGGTGCGAAGTGTGAAGAAGATTCTTGCTTGACTACATGAACTGTGAGTAATTGGCCTTTTATTTCTCATGAGCAAATACAGCTCAAACCCAAGCGGCTGACTTAAAAGCAGAGAAGAAATAAACAAAGTGGCGGAGCAATAAAGAGAACAAAAAACAAACAAAAAAACCCAACAAGAACAAAGCCAGTTAAATTGGGGCAATTAAGAGACAAATTAGCTGTTACTCAATCTCTCTTTGGAATCAAACAGAGAACTTTATTTTCTAAATAATTTTGTTATTGTATCCCTGAAACATCGACTGACTTTTAACTCCGTCACACTAAAGAGAAACAGAAAGTTAAAAGACATGGACGGAAATCACTTTCTCATCCCCCTGTCCTCCCTCGATGGCATATATAATATACCAGAAGTTTAAGAAGATTTGAGTTCTTAAAGAGAGTGTTTAACAGAGGCACTTGGGGAGAATTTTGGGTGTAGATATACAAAAAGGGGGAACCCCCCCCCCCAAGCGGCCTTGCTGTGATCTGCGAATGGTGGATTATAAATTAAAACTGCCCCTGGCTGAATTTGGATTTACAGTTGGATGTGTTAAGTGGGAGTTTGGGCCTGGACTGATTCATTTAACAGGAAGACTGACTGGTCGATGGTTTTACTGTTCTATGGCTCTTGACTGAATTTGGAGTACAGGAAGGGGAAAAAACGGATTTGGTGGATGTGGTGTGAACTGGAGAGAAGATTCTTTTAAGAACTATATACAGGAGTTCCAAATGAACATTATCAATCAATTTAAGGAACAGATTAAAGCCCAGATGCTAGAAATTAAGGCGGTAACTTCAGGATTTAAAGAGGACGTGGAACGGAATATTCAGAAGGAAGACCATTTCATCAAAGGAGTGGAAGCAGCAGAAAAAGAGACTTTAGAATCAAGATTGAAGAAAGATAAAATAATGGCCTTTTATGAGAGGAAGGCCCAGGTGGATGAGCTGTGGATTTATACTAATGAGAAGATTATTCAAAAAATGTATCTGTTTGTTAGAAGAGAATTTAGAGAAGAAAAGGGTGAAAGCAGTGATGATGGAAGGAGTACAAAATCTTGGCTATAATTTAGACATATATGATTGGATTCGAATGTGGAATGATAATTATAGATGGATTAAATCAGTAAATTTGAGAGAAAATGTTTTAAAGGTGGTCTATAGATGGCACTTCAAAACTGGCAAAAAGGGTGTTAGAGATTAGAAATTCTGGTTGAAAATTTTCTCAGCAACTTTGGACTCTCTTTTGTATAGGTGGTGGATAAGTGACAGAGTAAAATGATTTTGGAGATAGATAAAAAAGATATATAAGAAATTACATAAGTGTATATAACCTTTAAACTAGAAACTATATATTTAGAGAGAAAAAATGTGCCCAAAGAAGAACAGCCTCAGTTTCAACATTTTTGCATCCAGAGATAGTTATTATAACTATTATTAATTTAGCAACGCCACACAATCCCAATGAGTTTCCATGGCTGAGTGATGATTTGAATCCTGGTCTCCTGAGTCCTCTTCTCACACTCTGTCCACTCCCCTGCACTGCCTAAGTGACCCTTGATGTCAGAGGAAGCTGTTAAATGAAACATTCCTGCATCTCCCAACCTCACCCTTGTCCCCATCGCTCCTGCCAACCCTGGCAGGCAAGCAGGGGGCTAAAGCGGGTTGGTGGTGGAGTGGGTCCCCTGGCTGGAGATGATCAACAGTCTTATGGTGCAATAGGGCAGGAAGCGCCACACAGCCAGAGAGGGATGAGGCAGATGGACCCACATGCTCGCTTGCCCCGTCTTCGCTCTTGCTTCACTGGCACAGCTGGGTTCATTCTGGTGCTGGATTCCAAGCCTCCCTTCCCTCCAGGAAAGCCAGGGGTGGGTGAAATCAGGACTTCTCTGCTGCCAAGCGAATTAGGTCAGTGGGTGAGCCATCTCTGGGCTTTGTTATCTGGATTGCGTTGGGGAGGTAGTGTGTCATATGGGTTCAACCTGTGAATTGCAAGCCAGGGGGGGATCCAGGTGCACGGAACTGCTGAGCCATGAAAGCTCACGGTTGTCTCTGAACCTGCCCCTGCCTCAGAGGATTCTTTAGAGGAGAAAGCGGAGAGAAAGAGAGCCGGGTATCTGACCTCGCGTTGGTTGGAGAAATGTGGGATATGAATCTACCCATGAAAGAAATAAGCCAGTAAGCAGGGCAGAGCCGTGTCTTCCCCGCCTTTTGATCTCTCTCTTCATCACCATGTCTCTCAGCTCCTATTCTTGAATCTCTCCAGGGCTGGCTTAGACAGATGAGAGGGATCATGGAGCTTCTGCCCATGGAAACACGCGTGTACTTGATATTCGTCTAATTTGTGTTACATGCTGTGTTTCTGTCCAAAACATCATCTGAGACAGCTAGCCACAATAATATTGGAATAAAATGCAAATACTTTCCAAATATATAAACAGGTGAAAAAAACAGGTGAAAAAAAAAAGGAAGAAAATGCCCTTCATTTAAAACCCAGCTCCATGCCGAAGGTCTGCCTAGAGAGGAAAAAGAGGTCTTTGCCTATATGGGAGAGTTTGGGGGGCGGGGGGGGGGGGGACAGGCCAGCCTAGTCTCCTGTGTCAGGGAGTTCCAAAGTCTAAGTCTTGGACTGTGTCCCACAAGGTAAATTAGATCAATCCGGGGCTCATTCTGGCAACAAAGCACAGCGTAAGCAGATAATGCCCTCTTCCTATCTCCTACTGAGGAGGGGGATTATGGGAGTTGTACTTTTGGATACCCAGTGTGATGTAGTGGGTAGAGAGATGGACTGAGACTCAGGAAACCTCAGTTTGAATCCTTCCTTGGCTATGGAAGCTAATGGGAGGGGACTTACATTTAAAGAACTTGTGAAACCACTCCTTCAATATCCTACTCATTCTGAAAACTTTATTAGGGCCGTTTTCATAGAATCATAGAAAAGTGAAGTTGGAAGGGGCCTACAAGGCCATCAAGCCCAACCCCCTGCTCAACGCAGGAATACAGTCAAAGCATATCTGCCAGGTGATTATCCAAGTTTTTCTTGAATGCCTCCAGTGTTGGAACACTCACCAACTCCCGAGGTCACTGGTTCCACCGTCGTACTGCTCTAACAGTTAGGAAGTTTTTCCTGATATTCAACCGAAATCTGGCTTCCTTTAACTTGAGCCCATTGTTGCGTGTCCTGCACTCTGGGATGATCGAGAACAGATCTTGCCCCTCCTCTGTAGGACAGCCTTTCAAATATTTGAAAAGGCAGTTCCAGCTTGATGGTACACAGTGCTCATCTTGATGGCAGCACGATAGGTAAGGTTACACTATATGGAGATAGTGAGGATATCTGCTATTTGGTGGATGGACATTTGGCAGCTGTGGGTCTCCAGTTGTTCCACTACTGCTGCACGCCCATCTCACCTTTCCTCCCACAACAAAGTGTATCTCAGAGGACAGCCTTCCTAACACAATTGATGTGTTGCCTGTTTTCGCTCCTGCCGGGCTGACCCCAGCACTGTCCCTTTGCCCTTACAGTCTGTGAATGAATTTCTGGAATCCGTCGGAGCCCCCCTGGAAATCATCGATGGCTTCATCGACAGCATTGCCGTAACCATCCCTTGGTCTGCCTTAGTGACGGAGAACTGCACGGTGGAAGTGAGCGGCCTGCAGATCACGTGCCGGCCCAAGTATCGGAGTGGTGAGTGGAAGGTGGAGGTGCTGGCATGCTGATTTTGAGTGGGGCCAGCAGGGGCACTTGGGGTCCCAGGAAGGGGAAGGGGAGCCAGGTAGAAGTGGTTCAGCTCCTGCAGATTGAATTTTTGCTACTGCTTTGGTGAACACTGAGAATATTATTAGCAAGCCCTGAGAACTGCCTGCACATTCACCGTAGGAGTTTGTTGGCTATGGGAAGGGTCTGGTTCTCAGATGTCAAGCACTAGCACTGAATACAAGAAGGTCCAGTTTCAGTCTCCTGGCATCTTCTGGCAGGGCTGGGAAAAAGGCCTTTGTCTAAATTCTGTAGAGCTGCTGCCAAGGCGGGGGTTCGCAGCCTTAGGTCCCCAGATGTTCTTGGTCTAAAAAACTCCTAGAAGCCTTCGCCAGGAGCTGTGCTGGCCAGGATTTCTGGGAGTTGTTGTCCAAGAACATCTGGGGACCCAAGGTTGGGAACCACTAGTTTAGACCAATGATTCCTAAAGTTGGGTTTTGATTATAACCCGTGCTGCCTGGGTCTTCTGAAGCTCAAGTCCTGGCAGTCCAAATCTAACTGATTTAAACTCTGCTAAACCAGATGGCCAAACTGTCTGAGTCAACTAAAGGCAGCGTGAGAGCCTCTTAGGTTTTCCCACCGGCTCAACCAGGAAACAAAGCAGCCCTTCTCCTCCATGCACTTGGGGGGGGGGTGCCTGCCCCTGCCCCACAGATGTGATGATGGTGGTGCCAGCATCACCCTATCTGCTGCAGGGGCAGCAGAAGCCGCACATCTCCTGGCTGCTTCCGGCTCTTCCAAGATCCAGCTATTTCCAGAGTCCTCAGAGCTGAGCTTGTGTTGGAAAGGAGTCTTGGGCCAGCGGCAGTTTCTCAGCTTGGCCCCCTCTCCCCTTTCTTGGCGTCAAGGACCCCTTGGAGCCCCTTGATATTGAAATAACCTGTTCTGGAGAGAGCCTTACACCGGTGCGGGTCCCTCTGGGCAGCTGTGGGGTGGGGTCGGGGGGGGGGCTGAGTTGACTGCCTCACCCAACCTTCTCTTAAGGCTGTGCCTTTTAGGCAACTTTCTCTGTTCTGATGAGAGTAGTGGCAATAGTGGTGGTGTGGCTGGTCTTGCTTTACCCCCTCCAGGAGGAGGAGCCTATTTGGCTTTGCACCTGTGTCTGTTTCTTCTCACCCCCCCCCCCCCCAATTAGTGACCCTTTCTTCCCCCACCCCGTTGTGCTTCTGCAGCTGCCTCTGGCTCAGAGTCGCAAAGCTGGGCATCATGCATGACCACAAGCATGCAGCTGGCACAGGAGTGCCTGAAGGAGCAGACCGAAGAGCCCTCGGATACTCCGCAGCCCCTGGAGGGTCTTGAGATGTTTGCACAAACTATTGAAACCGGTGAGTGGCAGTGAGGGGGAAAGGGACAGAGCGGCTTCCTTCGACACAGGCCAGGCGCTTGCCAACCCCTGCCCAGCCCTAATCCTTAGGCAAAACAGGCTGCTGCCTGGCATGGCTATAGCAGGCCCTCCACTGATTGTCCAGACCAAGCCTGGCCAGTCTCTAGGGATCCATTTTTTCAAGCCCTTTAATACACGCATAAGCCCTTCTAGGCCAGCAAGAAGTAACCAGAACGTTTAAAAAGAAACACACAAAAGACCCAGATAGTTTCCTTTATTTTTCACAAACCAGATTTAGGCTAAAAGAGGTATAGGGGGAAGCCGGGTGTCTTGTTTTAGAGGAGAAAGAGACCTAGAAGTATTATTTTCCCAAGTTTTTTTTAAAAAGTCCATTAATATTTGTCGTTGTTGAAAACTATTTTGGAGGACGGAGTTGTGCGTGCCACCTAAATCGTAGAATAATGGAACCGGAAAGGCTTATAAAGCTGGTGGATCCAACCCCTTGCTCAATGCAGGAATCCAAATCAAAGTATATCTAACAGATAATTGTCCAGTTTCCTCTTCAGTGCCTCCAGTGTTGGAGCGCTCACCACCTCCAGAGGTAATTGGTTCCATTCTTGTACTGCTCTAACAGGGAGTTACAGCCAAAATCTGGCTTCCTGTACCTTGAGCCCATTATTACGTGTCTTGCACTCTGGGATGATTGAGAACAGATCCTGCCCCTCCTCTGTATGACAGCCTTTCAGGTATTTGAAAAGTGCTCTCCTATCTCCCCTCGGTCTTCTTTTCTCAAGGCTAAACATGCCCAGTTCTTTCAGTCTTTCCTCCTAGGGCTTGAATTCCAGTCTCCTGATCATCCTTGTCGCCCTCCTCTGAACCTGTTCCAGTTGGTTGGCATCCTTCTTGAAGTGTGGTGTCCAGAACTGGACACAGTACTCAAGATGAGGCCTAACCAGTGCCGAATAGAGGGGGACTAGCACCTCGCAGGATTTGAAGGCTATACTTCTATTAATGCATCCTAAAATAGCCTTTTTGCAGCCACTTTGCACTGCTGGGTCATATTCAGCTTGTGATCTATGACAGTTCCAAGAGCTTTCCTGCTCATAGTATTGCTGCCTGTGGTTGTCAGGGGTGCAGGAGCCATGTCTCCATCACCAGTGACATGGAGGGAAGGGGTCAAACCGGAGGCAACAAAAGATCTTGACTTGACCCTGACTTGTATTCCTTTTGGTTTGCTAGTCCTGATGATTCCCACAGATATCTAAGGATGCCGAGGATCTCTCCTCCTTCTGGAGCATGTGGTGCGTCCTGTCTGGTCATGGCATGCTCTGCCCAGAGAACACCCCCTTTCCCCAGAAATGTTCCGTTTGGAATCTCCGGAGGTGCAGCCAAAGAGGGTCCTTGCCAAAAAGGGTTAGATCAGACACACCTGGGTGCAGTCACTGAAAACCTGACTTAAAGTACACACATAGCAGAACTTCAGTTTGAGGAGAGGGTTTGTTTCTTTTTATGGGGCAAGGGTGCTCTTTTAAAACCCTCTGGTACTCTCCTCGCTCTGCACCTTTTTGACTCTTGACTCCTGTCAGCCCACCCGGCACGGCTCGCGCTCAGGGCCATCAACATCTGGAGCCATGGATGCATCCCCCACCCCAATCCTGTTTTAGTAGCTCAAGGTGCGTCTTTCAAAGCTGGAAAGGGCCCCAGGAGCAGAGTGGATGTTTCCCACAATGGAGGGATGTGCCGGGTGTGCGCCAGTGTGACTTCAGTAGGGAGCATGATAAATAAGGGGAAGTGGCCCTCTTTCTCTTTCCACCTTTTTTCCAAAACATGAACATTTGGGGATTTTTTACAAGGTTGTTGGAATTCTTCCACCATCAACCCTAAGTAAAAGGGGTGCGTACTTTTCTGTTTTCCTGTGTCCCCACTCAAAAATAGTGTGGGGCTACCAACTTCTTCTTCAGGGACGTGGTGGCGCTGCGGGTTAAACCGCTGAAGCCTCTGTTCTGCAAGGTCAGAAGACCTGCAGTCGTAAGATCGAATCCACGCGACGGAGTGAGCCCCTGTCGCTTGTCCCAGCTCCCGCCAACCTAGCGATTCGAAAGCATGCAAAATGCAAAAATGCGAGTAGATAAATAGGTACCACCTCGGTGGGAAGGTAAACGGCGTTCCGTGTCTAGTCACGCTGGCCACGTGACCACGGAGGATTGTCTGCGGACAAACGCTAGCTCTATGGGTTGGAAACGGAGATGAGCACCGCCGCCTAGAGTCGGACACGACTGGACAAATTGTCAAGGGGAACCTTTACCTTTACTTTACCAACTTCTTCAGCGCTGTTTCAGTTTTGCATTCTTTTGCTGTTATTCTGTTCAGCAGGCATCTAAGTTCCCCCTCCACTTCCACTTCCGCCTAGTGAGCACAGCAGCCTTAGGAAAGCAGCCACGCTTCCCAAATAAGCTCAGCCCCCTCAGGAGTGAAATTGATGAGAAATGATATTCTCTGCGGTCTAGTCAATTCCTGCCTTTCTCCCAAAGTAGGACTGCTGTAGTTATGCATAGTTGGAATGGAGCAGGGAGGAAGGGAACAGAGGCTTCTCCTGTGGTGGCCTGCATGGTTCTCCAGATCTCAAAACTAAACTGAGCTTTTTGAGAACACTGAGAATTAACCTGGTTCTGTGTTTCACAACCCGTGGTATTCTTGGCTCTCTCCTAGTTCTTCGGAGGATCCAAGTGACCTTTCTGGACACAGTGATACGTGTCGAGCACGAGCCTAACGGAGGGCAGGCCAGTATGGCCCTTGAGGTGCATATCAAAAGGTAACATTTTCTATTACCATAATGTTTCATTAGATTTGGGGGGGGGTGGCGGCTTGATGAGAGTGCTTTTTGTACTGAAAAACATTCTCCTGACTTGAAAAAAAGAAGAAGGCAGGAAGTGGAGGGAAGAGTTCTGTCTGTCCTGCTCACTTGTGTAGCCTTCTAGGTGTTGGACTGCAAATCCCATCATCCCTTGTCATTGGGTGTGCTAATTTAGGCACGAGATTGGGAAGTTAATTAAAAAAGTAATTTTGCATACAAAATAGAGATTGTAAGTTACCCTTGTAGTATTTTTTTTTAAAAAGCATGAAAGCTTAAGAGTAACTGAAATGTACTCTTAGTTGAACCTAAGTAGAGAAGGGCACTTACCGTGGTTCGGCACAGACTGAGACCACAGGCGCTTGGCAGGCGCCCACCCAGAGGAGGAGGCAGGGGCAGGGAAGCCTGTGGCACTGTTTCTGACAGGACACCTGCAGGAAGAGGCCGGGCGCAGAATCTGGGGTGCCTGCCCAACACCTGTGGGGCCAATCCGCCCATCTCTGATTGCAAGCTGCCGACCTCTGGTACACAGCACACTTTCTTCACATCTAGCCTGTTGTTTCCATACCCATATTGAAGCAGAAGGGCCAGTGTTTACACCATATAATCTTCCACTTGCACCATCCATTGGCTGAAAACCCTGTTGTTTCGCATAGTCTGTTGCGCTAGAGTAGGCCCACGAAATCAGTGAGAATTTGGTGAGTCAACTCCACCTTAAATTCCACTTATTCCAATGGGCCTCCTGTAGCGGTGACTTATTTTAACCCAGTAAATTGCAACTAGAGGAGGACCATTTGAATCAATTGAACAGTTGACTCATCAAATCCTCATTGGTCCCGAGGGCCTACTCTAGTGCAACGTACAATGCTAAGCAACAGGATTTTAGCCAGTGAGACCAAAATCTTACAATTATAAAAGTCAGTAAAAAGTTACAATTATTCCCCCATAAGAGCTAAAGTTATTCCTTGTTCCAGGACAGCCATAAGAAAAAGGAATGACTTTCGCCTAATTTGTTGTTTGTAGCTAGGTACCTCCAACAAAAAGTTTTGTGGCATATGGAAGGTGACCAAGTTTTACTTGGCGTAACTGTTCTTCTGCTGGAGCCTCCTCCTTGAGATGCATAGAATATGGTCTCAGTAAAGCACCGATTCCCAGTCTTGGGTCCCCAGATGTTCTTGGGCTAAAACTCCCAGAAGCCTTTTCACCCCTTGCTGTGCTGGCCAGGATTTCTGGGAGCTGTAGTCCAAGAACATCTGGGGACCCAAGGTTGGGAAGCACTGCAGTAAAGGCTAGGAGTGGCTGAGTAGAGGCCACTGAGGCAAGAGTCTGTGCACCTGAAGAAATGACGGCAGTCCACAAAAGCAGATGCAAAATCAAATTTGTAGTCTTTAAAGAGTCCCAAGACTCTTTTCGGTTTTTGTTACATGCTGCTGTCTGCCTCTCTAGAAAGAGGCACTTCCAAGCTCTTTTCAGCACTGCTGGGAGTTGCAGTTCAACCCTATCTGGAGGATCAGAGGTTCCCTACTCAAGAGCTACAATCCTTCTTGAGAAGGGGTTACGATGGTGCTGAGAAGGGAAGCTTAGTCAGTCAACGAAGAAGGGTTGCTTTGGAACTGGCCAGTCCCTCTGCTTCCCTCCCCCCCTGCTTCCCAGCTGAGCTGTTGCTGCCTTGGCCATCCTAACCGTCTGTTCCCCCCCTCCTCAGGCTGGACTATTGTGACGAAGCGGTGAAGGACCCTGAGCAGGCCCTACCTGTTGACATCCACCAGCCTCCGCCATTCGTGCACAAGATCCTGCAGCTGAGCGGTGTCCTGTTTTACTATGAGGATTTCTCGGAGGGGAGTGGCTCTGCGCCATCCCCTGTCCCAAAGGTATATCCACGTGGGGCTGACCCAAAGCCAGACACACACCCCCTCCTCTCCCCACCAACTCCAGGCCCTTCCGGATTTATCCATCCCCAGCCGGCTGCGAGGGGGTGGGAGTCGTGGTCTGGCCCATTCAGGTAGGGCTGGAAGGAGTTCCAGGAACCACCCGTCATCCTTGCCACGGTCGTAGGCTCACTCTGTTTAGAAACGCCCTGATCTTCTCCCGCTCACTCAGGAGGAAGCTGAGCCATCTGCCTGCCGAGAAGAGGAGGCCTCCTCCAGCCCTTTGCTTCAGATCGGCAGCTGCTCCGGATACACAGAGATGAGAATCAAGCTGAAGCAGAATGAGGCCTTTCCCGGACCCAAGGTCAGCCAGACAGAGGTCGTTGGTTAATTTGCTAGGTTCTTTATCTCCAAAGCTTTTTCTCCAAAGAGCCCCGAGCAGCTTGCCATGTTCCTTGGCAGCAAGACTCTGCGAAGGGGGTTAAGCCACCTGGGTCACTTTCGGGGATTTGAACCCAAAGCATCTCAGTCTTTGTCTAACCTGCTAGTCCCACAGCAGGGATAGCCAGCTTGTGGTCTTCCAAAGGCTGTTGGACTGGAGCTCCTTTACTCGTATGCATTGACCTATGAGGGGGGATGGGAATATCAGCCCAATGGCATCAGGTGAGCCTTTTGGGGGGGGACACACACACTAGAGGACAAAAGGGAATTTTTCCAGCTAACCCTTCCCCATACTTTTGCAAAGAAAAAAAAAACAGCCTTTGGGGCTAGAGATCACAGGTGTCCCCTCCTTGCAGATCCAAGGATGGGCATCCTGCTCTTGGGTCATTAGGGGCCAACGATGCATCCGACAGGCTGGGGCAGCAGCAGGAGAACCCTTCCGCTCTTGTGAAAGGTGAGCTCTCCCTAGCGAGCCAAATCCTAAGTGGTGGGGATCCAGTCCCCCCCCCCCCCAACAGGCCACCTCCTGCAGGTTCTTCCTCCATCCCAGGTGAGCCTTGCCAGAGTGTGATGGAGGGAGAACTTGCAGGTGGTGGCCTGCCGGGGGGGTGGACGGGACTGGATCCCCACCACTTAGGATTTTGCTCACTAGACAAGCCCTCGGACTTGTCACAGATGTTTAATTGGAAGCTTTTGGAAGAAGGAATTCTTTTTTCCCCCCACCGTAGCAGCCTTTGGTCTGATGCAGCAGAAATTTTCTTGGGGAAAAGATGGAAGTAATGCTCCTCATAATCAGGTCGGTTTTGCAAGTCCTGAGGTACCCCTTAGACCCCCTGCTCCCTTTGTAAAATATGGCCCCAAACAGTGAACGGTGCCTCCTGCAGGAGTCATTCTCCTGTAAAACAAAGCACGCACCCTGCACCTTGTTTTCACATTTAAAAAATTATTTTCCAAAAACTGGACCTTCTGGTCCCTTCTGGTTTCCTCAGAAAGGCCTGAGGCAGCCTGTGGGAGTTCAGCGTGGTGGCAGCTAGAAGATTGTTCTTGGGGCCACTGCAGATGACAAGGATCTGCTTCCTTTCCAGTGGGTCAGGATGAAGACTGGGAAGTGGGGGGAATGTTTCACTTTTAAAGAAGATGCCACCGTGCCCAGTTGGTGTGTCTGTGTGTGTGGGGAGAACAAGCTTCCGTTTCCTCCCCGCTTGCCTCCTCTTCCTTTCTCGTGTCGGCTGCTCTTGTCTCTCAAGGCAGACAAGGACTTTTCCTCTCTTTGAATGTTCTCTGCCTCCCCACAGCTGGAGCTGGATGGCAAGATGGGATCGCTGCATCTCTTGCTGGCCCCTAAGCAGATCTTTTATTTGCTAGACCTTCTGACTTCTCTGAATCTCTCAGGTGAGCATTGCCAGAGTGGGATGGAGGGAGATCCGGCAGGTGGAGCCCTGGGGAGAACTGGATCCTCACCTCTTAGGATTTTTTTCACTGGAGATGCTGCTGCTTGTGCTAAACCGGCCCAACTGTGTCAGACATCTCCCGGAAACCCCCACAGCCTTTTGGCTCTGGGTTTATGGGAAGTGTCCTCTGGCACATCTGGAGGAACCCGGGATAGAGTTGTTGAACTTTACGCCTTGGGATAAGTGCCTCACAGACTCTGTTCCCAGTCACAGCCCCCTTTTCCTAATCCATTTTTCTTCTTCTCCCCCTTGCTGCCAAAGAACCCAGTATCCTGAAAGAACAGCTGAGCAAGAATCGCCCCCTCGACTCCGAGGACTTGAAACTCATTGAACAGGACCTCAGCCAGCAGCTGCATTCGGGCTTTGGGGCCCCGGCCTCCCGTCTGGAGGGAATGGAGACTTGCGTTGGACTGGAGAACGGAGGTGACTGCTGCCGGGGGGGGGGGGGGGGGGAGCTTAGGCAGGCTTGGGAGGGGCCTCTCCTCTGCTCTACCTTCTGCTGCCCTCAGAATTGCTAAAGGGTTTGAATCCCCCCCCTGGCATGTTTCCTTCTGAAGGAGTCTAGATCTTTACTTCTTGGTTTATAGAGTCATGGAATTGTAGAGCCGAAAGGGGCTTTTGGAGATCATCTAGTCCACCTCCTGCCACCGCAGTATTTCAAAGACATGGGTGCATGCCCAGGCCTTGAGCACCCGAATAAGGCCCATCCAGTCAGAAGCATGCCAGCTGCTCTCTGTGTTTCCCAAGGGAAATCTGTGAAACTGCTCTGCCACAAACCTTTCATTTCCTTCCTCTTTAGATCTGACTTGAGAGGGGTAAGAATTTCATTTCAGTTCATTCCGGTTCAGAGTTTCCCAAATACTCATAAAATCATTAAATGGAAAGAGAAATGAACAGGAGAAATGAAATGGGGAGGATCCAGGAGATTCCTCCATCCAGGCCCAGGACTTAAGAGTGTTTCGTAAACAGCTGGTTTGGAATCCCAAAAGTTCTTCCCTGGATCCTGTCGTTGACACAGGTCATCTCGAGGTACTTTGGGCCTCTTCTTTTCCTGTGTGAAAGGACAGGTTCCAGTTTGGGCAACCTCTGGGTGTGGACGAGATTCTTGGTGGGTCGAGACCCACCACAAACATTCTGGATTCATGCCGTTCCTGGCTCACAAAAGTAGGGGGTAGGTGCTGGACAAGTGGGAAAAGTGGTGAATGGGTCTCTAAAACAAGGCAGGGTTTCAGCCTGCCTAAAGGAGCCAGTTACGGCCTCCCGGAACCTCGCTACACTGGATCATTACTAGGCAGTCTCAAGTATTCCATTGTTAGGCAAGGTTCTGGAGCGGGTCATTTTTAAAACCATTAAAATCCACTAAATGCACTTCTTGAGGGTGAATAAAGTGAAGCTTGACCCTGGCAAGACAGAGGTGCTCCTAGTCAATGGAAGGCTAGTGAGAGAATAGGTATTTTACCTGGGCTGGACAGGGTTGCACTCCTAAGAAAATTCAGCTCTGCCGCTTAGGCATGCTCCAGGGTTCATCCCTGAGCCTGGATGCATTTGCACAGTTAAAACACGGCAACATACAGTTATGTGAAAAAGAAAGTACCCCCTCTTTGAATTCTATGATTTTACTTATCAGGACATGATAAAAATCATCTGGTCTTTCGCAGGTCTGAAAATTATAGAACTTCAGGTGAACAACAACACTTTACATATTACACTGTGTCATGATTTTTTTAACTAAAATAAAGCCGAAATGGAGAAGCCATGTGTAAAAAAATAAGTACCCCTTTTCATTCAGTATCTTGTAGAACCACCTTTAGCAGCAATTACTTGAAGTCATTGTTTTCTGTATGACTTTATCAGTCTCTCACATCATGGTGGAGGAATTTTGGCCCACTCTTCTTTACGTTGCTTCAATTCATTGAGGTTTGTGGGTATTTGTTTATGCACAGCTTTCTTAAGGTCTTGCCACAGCATTTCATTTGGGTTGAGGTCTGGACTTGGACTGGGCCATTGCAACATCTTGATTCTTTTCTTTTTCAGCTATTCTGTTGTAGATTTGTTGGTGTGCTTGGGATCATTGTCCTGTTGTATGACCCAATTTCGACCAAGCTTGAGCTGTCGGACAGATGGCCTCACATTTGACTCTAGAATACTTTGATATACAGAGGAGTGCATGGTTGACTCAGTGACTGCAAGGTGCCCAGGTCCTGGGGCTGCAAAACAAGCCCAAATCATCACCCCTCCACCACCGTGCTTGTGTTTGTTTTTTGCCAAACATGGTGCTGTGCATTATGGCCAAACATCTCCACGTCAGTCTCGTCTGTCCAAAGGACATTGCTCCAGAAGTCTTGTGGTTTGTCCAGATGCAACTTTGCAGACCTAAGCCGTGCTGCCATGCTCTTTTTAGAGAGAAGAGGCTTTCTCCTGGCAACCCTTCCAAACGTACTTGTTCTTTCTTTTTCTAATTGTACTGTCATGGACTTTAACATTTAACATGCTAACTGAGGCCTGTAGAGTCTGAGATGTAACTCTTAGGTTCTTTGCAGTTTTTCTGAGCATTGCACAGTCTGACCTTGGGGTGAATTTGCTTGGACGTCCACTCCTAGAAAGATTGACAACTATTTTGAATGTTTTCCATTTGTGAATAATCTTCCTCACCATAGAATGATGGACTTTAAATTGTTTGGAAGTCGTCTTACAACCCTTCCCAGATTTATGGGCAGCAACAATTGCTTCTTAACAATCATTGCTGATTGCTTCCTCCTCAGCATTGTGTTAACGCACACCTGAATGCTCCAGACCAGCAAACTGCTAAAACTTCAGCTTTTATGAAGGTGGTCACACTTGCTAATGATCAATTACTCCAGGGCATTTGGTTAGCAGCCCCTGGCTGCTACTTCGCCTCTTAATTCCTATGGAAGTAGTAAGGGTGTACATAGTTTTTCAGACATGGCTACTCCATTTCGGCTTTATATTTGTTCAATAAATTATGACATGGTGTAATACGTCATGTGTTGTTGTTCATCTGAGGTTGTATTTATCTAATTTTCAGACCTGCTAAAGACCAGATAATTTTTATAATGTCCTCATACATAAAACCATAGAATTCAAAGAGGGGCCACTTTCTTTTTCACATGACTGTGTATGCCTTGCTTCCTTCCCTTTTGGATGACTTCAAGGGGCTCTGTGAGAGGCTGCCTTGGAAAAGTGTCTGGAAACTTCATGGGGTCCAGGATGCTGCCTCTCAACTCTGGTTAGAGCTGGTTACAGGAAGAGTAGAAATTCCTCATCACAGCAGCTCCCTGCACCGCTGGTTTGTTTCCGAGCACAGTGGAAAGGCTGCTTTTGTGCTTTTGACCTATGCCATCGTTGTCAACTTCCAGGCTATGGAATTCCTTTCCACAGGAGATGAGGCTATCCCCTTCCTTGATGCCCTTTTGCCAGCAAGCAAAAGCATTTTATTTTAGGCCAGTTTTCAGTAAGTAAATTGCTGCTAAGGAAACAGTTTTAATGGGGGAGTTGTCTTTCTTTCTTTTTTTTTAATCTTTTCAAGTGTGTTTTTATATAGTTTTACAGTGGTTTGATTTAGAACATTTTACTTTCCTTTATTGCTTCATTGCCAGTCAGACTGTATGCATAAAAAGAAAGTAAACCACTCTTAAAAAATAATAGGTGACTTCTAATATAAATACATATAAGCGATCAGAAAAGCATAGAATAATAAAATAATAAAATAACCGGTCTCAAGCAGGTATCGAGTTTTAAGATTAAATTGTAGACACTGTGAGGCAAAGAGTGAGTTCTCTCTTTCTGTGGCTCGCTTAACGAATTTCGTGGTCCTATATAGTAGTCTGTGCAAGCTAGCAGACATAAACCTGTACATAAGGGGGAAGTGTTCTTGATTCCACTCATTAAGGGTTTAAGATATTGATCCCTCAGATCGGAATACAGGGCATTCTGTTAGAAAATGTACCATGTCCTCCATTTTAGAGCATCCCGCTGGGCAATATCTACTTCTACCGTTATGACATTTTAATGATTTGTCTGTTTAGTCGCTTTTTAATGTTGCAACTTATTGTATTTTTTAAAAATGTATTATTATATAACACACAAACAACAATCAAAGGAATACAAATACGGGGGGAGTGGAAGGGAGGTAGAAGAAAACAAAACAAAACATAAACACAGGGAAGTATTTGCAATAATACAATATCTCATATAATCTTGACTCCATGGCTGTGTTACAATACTAAAATCCGTAACATATATTATATTCTGTACTCATGTTTGTTTACGGGCCCAATCATAAAACATTTTCCAGCTTTCTTTAACATATATTCTCAGGTTCTCACGTAATGCCTCTGACAAGCTATCCATTTCTGCAATATCTAATAATTTTTTTAAACAGCTCCTCTATCTTCGGATTTTCCTGATTTTTCCATTTTTGGGCCCAGATCAACCTTGCAGCTGTAAATATGTGCAGCAACATATATTTAATGTTTTTATTAACGATTTCTGGCATCATATTCAGCAAAAACATTTCTGGTTTAAAAGCTATTTTTTGTTGTATAATTTCTTGTGTAATATCTTTTATCTGTCTCCAAAACCTTTTTACTTTATCGCATGTCCACCACATATGAAAAAAAGTTCCAGGTTGCTGAGAACACTTCCAACATGAGTTGCTAACCATTTTTTGTGCTATTTTTTGCCAGTTTTACAGGTGTAAAATGCCATCTATAAAACATCTTTAAAACATTTTCTCTCAATTTTACTGGTTTAATCCATCTATAGTTCTCATTCCACATTCGAGTCCAATCGTCTATATCTATATTATAACCAAAATTTTGTGCCCATTTAATCATCACTGCTTTCACCCTTTCATCCTCTAAATTATATTCTAACAAAAAAGTATACATTTTTGTATAATCTTATCACTAGTATAAATCAATAACTCATCCACCTGCACCTTCCCCTCATAAAAACCCATTATTTTGTCTTTTTTAAACCTTGATTCTAATTTTAACATTGCCCACCAGTCCGTCTGTAGACCCATTTCCTTCAGCTCATGTATATTTTTTAATTGTTGCTCTTTAGTTAAGAGGTCTTTATACGTGTATCTCCATTCTTTCAAAATTAAAGAAGGTTGAGTAAAAGCTTCCAAAGGTGCTACCCATATCGAAATTTTGAATTGTATTTTTAACTGTTTTAATAGTTGTGTTTTTAATCATCTTTGTGAGCTGCCTTGACTTCTTCTATAGGGCATAAGATAAATACATACCGTATTTTTCCGTGTATAAAATGACACTTTTTTCTTAAATAATTTGAGAAAAAAATGAGGGTCGTTTTATACACAGAACGCAGCTCTTTACCACTGCCTTTTGCGAAGGCACGGAGCTTTAGCAAAAAAGGAAGGGGAGCCGTTGCTCCCTTTCCTTTTTTGCTAAACTCCGTGCCTTCTCAAAAGGCGAGGGCGCGCTGGGCTTAGCAAGAAGGCTTTGCTAAACTCCGTGCCTTCTCAAAAGGCGAGGGCTCGCCTTTTGAGAAGGCACGGAGTTTAGCAAACAGGAAAGGGAGCAACGGCTCCCCTTCCTTTTTGCTAAACTCTGTGCCTTCTCAAAAGGCAAGGAAAAGCGGCAGTCACTTTGACAGCCGCTTTCCTTGCCTTTTGCCAAGGCACGGGGCTTAGCAGAAAGGGAGCCCTTTGATCCCTGCTTTTTCTAATTTGGGGTTAGAAAAAAGGGGGGTTCGTCTTATACTTTGGGTCGTCTTATACACGGAAAAATACGGTAAATATGTAAGTAAAATAAGATAAACGTATCCCTATGTTTTCATCCATGTGAGTACCAAGTTCGGTTGCCCCCTCTTCCTCCCCCCCCTCAAATGTCCTCCTCTTTAACACATATATAGCCGGCAGGTACAACATGGTATTTTTCATGTCCGGCGTAGCTGTACCAGGGTTAGACCGTTTTGCTGTGTCTGGAGAGGGAAGATAGGTTTGTGCAAATACAAAGTAGTTTTTTTTTTGGGGGGGGGAACAAAACATCTCGTGGCCAGAAGTCCACTTCTGGATTTGGAAAAAAGAAAGTTTCTTTAAACATTAAAAGGCGGTACTCCACCACTACCACCGACCACCCCGCAGCCTGTTTGAAAGGGGAGTCCCCACCCTGGAGCCTTCCAACCGTACCAATTCACCTTCCATGTTAAAAAATTATTTTGGTCCCCGGGAGAGTTCGAAGCCACAAAATGGGCTTGAGGGCCCCCCCATACTGGCCCACAGAGGGCTGGTCTTTCCCTCCAGTCTCATCGGTGACTCTCGTCAACAGCAGGCTCACAAGAGGTCTCCCTTCTTTCTGACACGTTTGTGCCGTTTCACCAGAGTCCCCTCGTGGAAAGGAGGGACCGTGGTGCTCCGGAAGTGCCCCTCTGGGTTCTCAGCCCTCGGGTGGGTCCCTTTTCTGCCCTTTCCAGGGCTAGTTCCCCGTCCTTCAGGAAAGCGATTCCTGCTGCCTTCCAATTGGGGGACTTCAGGTAAAAACACCCCACTGTGCTTGCCCCCTCCTAGAGGTGCTCAGGGGGAGCAGACGCCTCCCTCCTCCCTCCCTCCCTCCCTCCCCTAACCCCAAATCTGCCATTACCTTTCAGAGATGTTCTTCTCCATGGCGCGCATGTCGAGCAGCGTGACCTCCGTGCGCTCTGTCAGCGAACTGTCCGACGCCGACCTCGAGTCCTCCACCCACAGCGACGCCAGCGGGAGCCACCTGCCGGCGCCAGCCTTTGCCCCGGGGGTAAGAGCGTGGGCCTGGGTTTGGGGAAAGCACCCTGGCTTGCTCAGCTGCCTGGCGCGGTGCTTCTGGTGGTTCTCACTCCGTGGGATTGCCGACGTGGCATCAGTGGACGCGGGGTGTTCAGAACAATGGCTTGCTGGGGTTTGCTCCCAGTGATTCAACTGCCGTCTTTTGAAGTCCGTGAAACTTTCCACAAACTGTTAATATAACAAGAGGGGAGCTATAAACCAGAGCCAGAGGCCCAACAGGTTTTTTGGACTTCGGAGGGCTCAGCCCTCCTGACGCCTCCAGGTTTTCTGAACTTGAAAAATCTGTGTGTGGCCTTTTGGAGACAATTTGATGATGTTTCCCTACTCCCCACTTGACCTGTTTTAGGCCCAGAGAGACCTTGACTAGTCCTCCCCCCCCCCCCCCCAGCCGTAAAGCAGGTTGGAGGCAAACCTGTGAGAGGGTAAGAGGCCTTTATGAGTAAGCAAAAAAAGTAGATGGAGGCCCTCTAGCAGGGTCCATGGGGCCCTGGGGGTTTCATTTGACCCCATGTAGTACATGACCCATCTTGGCTGGCAGGGATCAGAGACTGGATGGTCTCTGAAATCCAGAGACCATCTTGGAAATCTGACGGCTACTACCAGGGGTCTTGCTGTAGCTCGTGTTGCCACCAAAATTTACTAGAAACAAAATTAAAAATGATAGGCCGGAGCTTGGGGCTGAAAACAATAGAATGGAATTCAACAAGGATACGTGCAAAGTACTGCACCTCGGAAAAAGAAACCAATTGCACAGTTATAAGATGGGGGAGACCTGGCTCAGCAAAACTACAAGTGAGAAGGATCTTGGAATTGTCGTAGATCACAAGCTAAATATGAGCCAACAGTGTGATGTGGCTACAAAAAAGGCAAATGCTATTTTAGGCTGTATTAATAGAAGTATACTTTCCAAATCCCGTGAGGTGCTAGTCCCCCTCTATTCAGCACTGGTTAGGCCTCACCTTGAGTCTTGTGTCCAGTTCTGGACACCACACTTCAAGAAGGATGCTAACAAATTGAAGGAGAGCAACAAGGATGATCATGGGACTGGAAACCAAGCCTGATGAGGAAAGACTGAAAGAATTTGGCATGTTTAGCCTTGAGAAAAGAAGACTGAGGGGTGATATGATAGCACTTTTCAAATATTTGAAAGGCTGTCCTACAGAGGAGGGGCAAGATCTGTTCTCGATCATCCCAGAGTGCAGGAAACGCAACAATGGGCTCAAGTTACAGGAAGCCAGATTTTGGTTGAATATCAGGAAAAACGTCCTAACTGTTAGAGCAGTAAGACAGTGGAACCAATTACCTTGACAGGTGATGAGTGCTCCGACAGTGGAGGCATTCAAAGAAACTTAGACAGCCACCTGGCAGATATCCTTTGACTTGGATTCCTGCATCGAGCAGGGGGTTGGACTTGATGGCCTTGTAGGCCCCTTCCAACTTCACTATTCTATGATTCTATGAAATTGCAGCAGCTCTTGGTGGTTCAGGAAGGAGCCACAGAAGTCCTCCCATACTATAGAGTGCCAGGGACTGGCAGTGCAAATTTTGTCCTTCCGGAGATGTCTCTATATTTCAGCACATACAGGCAGTGACAGCGAACAGGGGAGAGCAGAAATAACATAGAGGTCCCCAGGGTTGACCCAGTCTGGGGGACACGTGTTGTCTGTCCTCCAGAGACACATTGTGCCATCCTCACCTCTTCCCTCTCCCCTCTCCCCACAGCTGATCTTGAGTAGTCCCAGGCGTTTCGGGTGCTCGCCCTTTGCTGCTACCCTTCCTTGCCTCAACAAGATTCCAAGTAAGGAGGTTTTTGCTGTGTGTCAGAGGGTGAATGTGGGAAAATGAGAAGGAGAACACGGGGCTGCAAAAGCACCCCATTCTCTAATCAGAACTGCTGCAGGGGAGGTGGCAAAATGCAAACCGCCAGCATCTTTTGGGGCTTCTGATTGAAGGCCAGCTAGGGGATTTGAGGAGTTGTAGTTAAGCCCCTCTGGAGGGCACCAGATGGGAGAAGTTGCTCTTTGCCGTCTCTGCTATTGCTGACAACCGAGGACTTTCACCAGTATAATCAGACAGGCCAGTATAGGACAGACAGGCTCCCTTTCTCTTCAGGCAAGCTTTCCCTCACTGACTGGCTGCCTGAGCAGGGTTTTTAAACCCTTTTTGGTACTGTTCTTGTTCTTTTTTTTTCTTTTTTTCTTTTGGTGTAACATTTGCTTGATCTTTTTTAGTATTTGTATACTTACTGTTTTAAGCTTTAAATCAGTGATCCCCAACCTTTTTCTGTCTGTGGACCGGCTGGGGAAGGCGGGGCACCCCCCGCGCTCGAATGCATGCACGAACAAGTGCTCTCTCTCGCACGGGCACGCGTGCACCTGTGCGCATGTGCAAACAGCGGCGTGGCGCTTCTCTGGGCGTGCTTGCGCTCATGCGCAAACAGCGGCGCTCGCACGGGCGTGCTGGAGCGAGCGCGCAGCTGTGCGGGGGTGAGTGCGTGCGGGGTGGGGGTGGGGCAGGAGGTCTGTCTCAGCAGCCTGGTCCGGCACCGGGCTGCGGACCTGGGGTTGGGGACCTCTGCTTTAAATGATGTAAGCCACCGTGGGTCCTTTTTAAGGAGAAAGGTGGGGTAAAAGTGTTTGAAAGAAGGGGAGGGAGGGAGGGAGGGAGGGAGGAAGGAAGGAAGGAAGGAAGGAAGGAAGGAAGGAAGGAAGGAAGGAAGGAGTGCCCCAGGGTTGCATCCTCACCCTGTGCAAATGTTGTAGCCTAACCTATGTCCAGAGGTTGGAAAAGCTCTCCACCAGACGGTGGTGCAATGCATGGGAGGGGGCTTTGCTTGGTGCCAGAATGCCAGCTTTGTGAAAGGGGCTGGAACCAGTCCTCAGTCTCTCCAGTTGTGAAAGGACCAGGAGGTCAGTGGTGAGGAGAAGGGGAAAGGGGCCAGCTGCAGGCAGTTCACAGTGTGGACGTCGTCCTCTTCCTTCCTGTTTCAGGTAAGGCCAGCCGGCCACCGCCACCCTCTCTGGACAGCCAGCACCCTGAGGCGCTGCTGCGTTTGACGATTGGGGGGCTCACTCTGACCCTCCTGCACCAGTCCCCGGAATGTGCCACCCTGGCCGTCCTCAGCCACCCTCTGGCTCAGCGTTTCTTCTCCCAGCTGGGGGATCTGAAGGACTCTGCCTTTGGGGGTCGGGATTTCCAGCCTCTACGCCAGTGCTTTGAGCAGGCCTGTCCACAGAGCCACATCAGGTAAGGAAAAGGAGAAAAGGACCCCAGATTCCTCAAACGTTTTCTGGCTTGTTTTGCCAGGCCTTCGGCTGCCGTGTTATTCAGAAAGTTTCTCTTCAACTTTTTTGGGGGGTGCTGTGGAGCATAAGGGCAACAGGCTAAAATACAAAAACTGGGAGGGGGGGAACAGCATGTGAAGTTTTAAAACAAACTAAACCTCACTCAGTTAAACCAGCTGAAATCTACTGAAATGAGTGAATAACAGGAAATTCATTTATTTTATTTTCTGTTGGTTTCTCAAGCAAATCAACTCTTTCCATGAGGCATATAAAAGGGAAATTAACAGCTATATATAAAAGTTCACCAATCCCAGTCAAACAGACTGAATTGACCCAAACAACTGAACGGTTTTAGCTTCCAAGTAAAAACTTTAATAAAACAATAAAAGATCAAGCTTTCAACAGGAAAACATGTCTTGTCATCTTCAGGATACAAACGGCGTACTAACTACATTGCACACACTGGGAGACTTTTCTTCTTGGCCCAATCTAAGATAATGCTGATGCTCTTTTGCCTCGAATTTCAATGCTAAAGAAGGTTGGTATCAAAACTTGTTTTAGATCTTTTAGAAAGATCAGTCAGTGTGTACAGCCTGTGAAGGATTCTCTGGGTTTGGGAGTGCCAGGTGTTTATGACATACCATGTTCTTGTGGTTTGACATATAGCAGACAGACGAGAAGAAGTATTGAAAATTGAGGCCAGGAGCATCAGCATTATCTGCTTTAATGGAATAAAAAAGCTGATTCAATCACACTCCTGAAATTTGAGACTGATAAGAGCGTCTTTAGAGATACGTGTGAGAAGTAATGTGTTGAACTGTGAAGAAGGGCAAAGACTTAGTGATTCATGGCTTCTTATAATTGACCTCATTAGGACAGCAGTAAGTTGATTAAGCAATTAGTCCACCTGGAATATTGTGTGATGTAATCGCATTGAGTGTATATTATCGTATGCAGCGTAGTTAGTACATTGTTTATATCCTGAAGATGACAGGACGTGTTTTCCTGTCAAAAGCATGATCTTTTATTGTTTATTAAAGTTTTTACTTGGAAGCGAAAGCCGTTAAGTTGTTTGGGTCAATTCAATCTGTTTGACTGGGATTGGTCAACTTTTATTGTGCTCCAAGAAAGTAGAAAGTTCTTCAACAGCTATATATATATTTTAAGAAAAGGTCAACAATATAAAAACAGAACTTTCTTTACTGTCACTGAAAATATCAGCAACCATTAAAGTTCTTTAAGGACAGGCCTGTGTTAGTTATGGACTCAGTAGATTCAAGAAATTAGGTCTTGAGAGTCTGGCACACTTCCTAGGATCAGGAGTATCTTCTGTCTGCTCCCCAGCTGTGGATTTAGCTTCTTGTCACATTTTGCCTTATTAGTAACTTTGCAAGTTCTCAGTCTGGTGATCACCCCACTGGCTCTAACAGACTAGCTTCCTTTGTTATTACGGTATGTTGCCTTGGAACCGATCCCCCTGTGGATATGGGGGTCCTACTGTACTGGTATATATTTTGTCTATTTTGTTATGTTTTGTTTAATTTGGTTTGATTTAATTTGTCAGGTGTCAGTCTTAGGCCACCTTTCCTGTTTTGTATTTGTGGTGTTATGTTTAGGATTTCTTTTTGATTATTTTAGGTGGTTATATGCTTTGTCCAATTATGTAAACCACCCTGGGTAGTGTTTTCACTAAGTTGGGTGGTCTGAAAACTCTTATCAATAATAAATAAATAAAATAGCCCTTTGGCTCATTTCTAATCCCGGCCCCTGCCTGTGCTTCTCCTGATTCGTGCCTTCCATCTGCAGAAGTGATGGAGAATCTGGCCCTGTGGGTGGTCATGGGACTCCAGTTCCCATCACCCTGACTGTTGGCCCTGCTGGGTGGGGGTTCAGAGGAGCTGGGAGTCCCAAGGATACGTGGAGGGCCGGAGGTTCCCCTCCCCTGAGCTACATACAGCTTTGATGATGGGGGGGGGGCTTTCCCCTCCCAAGCGCCCTCCCGCTCAGGGTGGCATTGGCAAGACCTGATGAAGACCTGTTTTGACCCCTTTTTCCAGGCTCACGGGGGCTGCTGTGCAGATCAGCTGTGAGCACAAGGCCTCGGGCCAGCTGAACAGGCTCAGCTGGGAGGCCTCCTTTGGGCTGCTGGAGACCTTGGAGTGCCTCTGGCCAGGTGGCAGCAGGCAAGCGACGCCGGCGTACACCGAGGTGAGGGTGGAGTCTGCCAGAGGGGAGAGCGAAAGAGAAGGCCTCCTGAATGCACTTCTCCCCCCCCTTCCGCCGCCGTCTCCCCTTTTTTCCTCTTCTGGGCTCTGGACCCCCTGGCAACCAAAAAGGCGGCGGGAGGGCCACCAGTTCCCTGCTGAATCCAGCAGACGGTGTAAGGGCAGAGGTTGCGTTTGTCCAAGTGTGCCTCTCCTAAGCTGACGTTGCTTCCTTCCCTCCCACAGCTGCTGGCCTTTGCCACCCCTAGTGCCTTTCCCTACGGCCAGTCGCCTCAGCCTTGCGCCCGTATCCGTTGCAAGCACTCGGAGAAGCTGCCGTCCAGAAAGGTCAGTGTGCCAGCGCATGGGGGGGGCAGTGGGGGGGGGGGGGCCTGTTGCCTGCCACAAACCCCAAACCAGAAGAAAAGAAAACGGGCTGGGGCACATGCATCTGGAGGAATGGGTGGCTCACACGGAGATAAGCCTGTCGGTCTTAAAGGTGCCGCAACACTTCCGTCTTTCTTTTGGTGTGTTTTTGCTGTTGGTGATGCAGATGAGTACGGCTGCCTGTCTGAAAGGTGTTGTCTGAACCTCTGGCTCTTCTGCTTCCTTTGCTTTTGACCAGAAAGTTGGGGAGGGACTGCTGGTTTGCTCCGTGTAGCAGAGGAAGGCTAGATCTGCGCATGCACAGAAGCTAGCCAGATTGAGCCTTTGCCGGCTACATGTGTGTATGCCTGGGGCATAGCTGCTGGAGGACTGTGGGAGTTGTGCTGAAGCGTAACTGAAAAGCAGCGGGTGGAGCAACACTGCATTTATATATTCTGTTTACAAATTTTGCAATGTACATGCTTGCCTTCATGGAGAACTGGTTTTAAGGTGTTTCACAGTAATAGAATATTGAAAAGACAAGTAACGATGGTGCTCAAACAAATAACACCATGAGACCAGTCCATTTTAGAGGCCCAAATCCAGTTGTTTCCCCAACTAAAGTAAACTCTCAGAATTATAGAAGCAGAGCCGAAAGAGTTCCCCAAAGGTCATCTAGTTCAGCCTGTGCCAAAGCAGAAAGTCCACTGCTAAAGCATCCCGGACGGGTAGCCATGCAACCTTTGTTTAAAAGGTCCCAATGAAGGAGATTCACACCTCTCGCCTTTTGAGGTAATCCATTCTGCCATTGAACGGCTCTAACTGTCAAGTTTGCCCTAATGTTGAGGTGAAATTTCCTTTTCATAATCTGAATTCATTACTTCGGGTTCTGCCACCTGGAGTTACAGAAAATGAGTTGGCTGCAAGGGTGGATAAAAATCAATTATTTTTTAAAAATCATATAATTTAAATCATAGACTCATAAAGTAATGGAGCTGGAAGGGGGCTATAAGGCCATCGAGCCCAACCTCTGCTCAGTGCAAGAATCCAAATCAAAGCAGATACGATTGATGGTTGTCCAATTTTTTCTTGAATGCCTCCGGTGTTGGAGCGCTGACCCACTATCAAGGTAATCGGTTCCATTGTCGTACTGCTCTAACAGTTAAGACGTTTTTCCTGATATTCAGGCTAAATCTGGCTTCCTGTAGCTTGAGCCCTTTATTACGTGTCCTGCACTCTGGGATGATCAAGAACAGATCCTGCCCCTCCTCTGTATGACAACCTTTCAAGTATTTGAAAAGTGCTATAATATCTCCCCTCAGTCTTCTTTTCTCAAGGCTAAACATGCCGAGTTCTTTCAGTCTTTCCTCCTAGGGCTTGGTTTCCAGCCCCCTGATCATCTTTGTTTCCCTCCTCTGAACTTACTCCAGTTTGTTGGCATCCTTCTTGAAGTGTGGTGTTCAGAACTGGACACAGTATTCTAGATGAGACCTAACCAGTGCCAGATAAAGGGGAACTAGTACTTCACAGGATTTGAAGACTATACTTCTGTTAATGCAGCCTAAAATATTATTGACCTTTTTTGCAGCCTCTTTATTTGATGATTTAAATTTTAAAAATTGGATTTTTTGACTATTTGAATTTTAAAAATTGAATTTTTAAAATTTAAATTGTCATTTAAATTAAATCCACCCTGGCCCTGTTTCCATCTTCCCCATGACAGACCACATGAAGATGGCTGTCATACTGCCTCTCCATCTTCTCTTCTCCACGCTAAACATGCTTTGCTCCCTTAGCCATTCATTACCGTGCTTGGTTTCATAACCTTTTACCATCCCCTGGTTTTCCTCTTCTTGGCACTTTCCAGCTTGTCAATATCCTTATGAAACTTATGTGAGCTGGGTTTTTTTTTACTGAATAAGTGGGTCTACTCTAGTTGGTCTTAATATTTGGATTAAAACCAAAGATTTTTTTTAAGCAGTTAAAAGCTTAGTGAAATAGCACACTTCCTTTAAGAAAAAAAATAGTCCTGAGGAAATAAAGATGTTTGCCTGATGCCTCGGAGGTGAGAAGCCCCCAGTGGGAAGGGACCTCCATGACAAGGAGCACCCCAGCCCCAAAAACCTCCCTGGGACATGTGCGTCCGTCTCCTCTGAAGGAGGTAGCGGCACATCGAGAAAGAGGTCAGCAGGTAGTCTCCAGAGTGTTGTTTCAGAAATATTTTAGTGAAACCTTCTGTTTGAAGAGAATGAAAAAGGGTGCCAGACGAAACCAAGCCACGGAAGGAGCCATGCCTCCAGCCAGGGCCGGCCATATCATTGGGCAACGTGCGGCAGTTTCCCCTCAGGCAGCAGGCGCTGGGCGGTTGCAGCTGAGGGACGTTCTCCCGAACTGGAGAGCAGAGTTGTCTGTACCGCACAGTCCCTTCTGAGGCTCCTTAACTCATCTAGTTGCCTCGGGCACACGGGAGGAAATTGTGCTCTCTCTGGTCCTGAAGCAAGGGTTGGATGCCATTCTTGTTCTGGGCGTGCATCCAGGAAGGGGCACCATCTTGTCTCTCACCTCAGGTAGCGGACGATCTTGGGACGGTCCGGCGGCCGTCCAGCTGTCGTTTCTCGGGGTGGGGCTGGCCTGGTTTTAGCCGAGGGCCTGCTCACCCTTGCCGCTGCCCTTGCAGAGCCGCCTTGTGAAAGCCGTTGCCAAGCGAACGGTGGAGCTGGCCACCGAGCTGGCCGAGTTCTCCTCAGATGTGGACCTCGGGACCCTTGACCGGCTGTGTTCTCTGCTGCACTGTGCCACCCCATCCTCTCCCTCCGCACCAGCCTGGCCTCCTCCCGAGGCACACTTGGTAAGTGGGGTGCGTAGCAATCTGAGGAAGCGTCGCGGCACCCTCACTCCCATCTGGTCAGAAAAAAGCCTCCTTAACGGATTTTGTTTGCTTCCTCCCCCTCCTCCCTCCTTCCTGGGCGCCAGGCAGATTCTCCCCCGGCTGCCAACTGGCGGGCCACCATGCAGTTGACGGCGCCAAAGGCCACGCTGAGGCTCCAGTTCCCCGTTCCGGATCTGCGTCCGTGGCCCGAAAGGCGGTCCTGGGCGGAAAAGGCGGTGCGGAAGGAGAGGTTGCGCCTGGACTTGGCTGGTGTGGAGTTCCACACAGAACTCGGGCCAGTGGGGGCCACCCAGGTGGAAGCCTCCTTCAGTGACCTGCATGGTAAGGAAGCGCACCGACTGCTCGCCCCCACTTGCTCTCCATGGTAGGACTCCCCAAGGAGGGAGAGCTGCCTCGGTGAAGCCACCGCTAAGCAGGCCCTGTGTCTGTAAAAATTAATCATCCCCTGAAAATAAGCCCTAATGCGTTTTTTGGAGCAAAAATTAATATAACACCCTGTCTTATTTTTGGGGAAACACGGTATTTATTTGCATGTCATAGGACACGCCTTCCAAGACGGCTCATGCTAGATGAGTACAAAAGCTGTCGCAAGGCATGGCAAACAATATAGCCATGAAATCATCATGCACCGCACTAGCCCTAAAGGTATAATAGCAGCAGCGTCAAGAAGCAGCATCAGTGGAACAAAACAGTCCCTAAACCGATGGGGATAGGAAAAAAAAAAATAGAAGATCCTTTTAAGAACCAGCAGAGACGGTGTTCATAAGGCTGATCATTCTTTTGACAGGGGACCCAAGGTTAAACCAAAGGTCCACCGAGGGGGGTTGCGGGACTCAGGGCCGGTTCATCAAAGATCCGTTTCGTCAGCTGGTGCTAACATTGCCGGTGCCGTGGCATATTCCTCGTAAGAAGACTCCGTCTGCAGATCCCAGACTTTGTCAGTCTCTGGGACTAAGGAGGGGAATTGCAGGCTTTGGGCATTTTCCCACTCAGCTCCAAAGCCGTGGAATTCTCTCCCCCAGGACCTTCGTATGGAACCAGAGTTGGCCAAATTTAATTGAGGTTTGAAAACCTGTCTGTTCAACTTGGAGTCATAGGCGTCGGAGGTTAAGAGAGGTCAATGAGCAGTGTCTTTTATTTGAGCTTTTTAGCTGGTTTTTAGCAGTTGGTTAATTCTTTTCAGTCATTGCTTATTTTGAGGGGTTTATTTTGATGTACATGTTCGTATGGACACACACAAAATATTAAGGTTGTGGTTAAATGCTTTGCATGCTTGTACATTATTGATTTTCTTGGCATGCACCCTGGTGTAGGGTTGGGCACGGAGTCATAGCCTGGCTGGGTAGCCCCATTTATTATTGCCCGGGGCTCTGCTTTTGTTGCTTCACAGGTGTGTATGAGGATGGCGAGAAGGTCTCCGTGCCCTGCTTTCGCGTCGGCAAAACCCCTGACCTGTCAGCCAAAGGGGCGGGGAAGACGTATCTCCTCCCAAAGTAAGTCTGGCTGACGCGGTTCCCTTGAGAACAGGAGGGAGCGAGCGAGCGTCCGTGTCCAAAGGCTATGTTTTGGTTTCCCAAACCGTCCCGGGGCCACACCAAGCCCCTCCGCTTTCTCAAGGACTACTTTCTATGCAAAAATATGTTTTGCTAAAAGAAGCCGAGCATGAAGACGATGGTGGTAGGGGGAGCATGCGGGTTGGATTGAGGAGTCCTGTAGGGTGCATTTCACACGCCTTGGGGATGAGAGGTTGAAAGTGGAGGGTCCCGCATGGAGTAGAGAAGCCTGTGAGTATTCTTCCTTTTTTTTTCCTCCAGGACCCCTCACAGCCTTTTGCTGTGGGAGCCCTTTAGCCCACCACCCATCATCCCCTTTGAGCCCCTGGAGGGTGTCGGGTCAAACACATCCCCCTTTGCCAGCGCTCACGGCGGCCTGAGGCATCCTGGGGGGGGGGGGGTTTGTCCAAGATCTGTGCAACTCTGCCTTTACAGGGTTGCTTTGTCAGGTTTTTTTGAGAGCAGTGGTTCTCCACTTTGGGTCCCCAGATGTCCTTCAACTGCAACTCCCAGAAGTCTTCGCCACTAACTCTGCCGGCAAGGGCTTCTGGGAGTTGTAGTCCAAGAACGTCTGGGGACCTACGGTTGGGAACCACTGCTTTAGAGGGAGGAATTTAAAAAACAAAAACAACTGGGAGGTTGGATTCCCCCCCCCCCCTCTTTGTTTTTTTCTGGGAGGTTCTGGGAACTTCAACATAGCCCTAGTGGGCCATAGGTGGCGTGGGAGAGGGGGGTTGCATGATTTGCACCCTTTCTTTAAAACAGAAAGGGCTTTGATGTTTCTCCGACTGCTTTGGGCATGGCTCTCCCCCCCCCCCGCCCCCCACGGTTTGGGTTGCCGTTTGGAGGTAGAGCCGTTGTGGGAGATCCGGGCACTCTTGCCCAACGCTGCCCTTTTTACCCTGGCAGAATCACTTTGACCCTCCAGCCTCGGGCCAGCGATGCCCCATGGGAGTCCACCCTGCTGAAGCCGGAAGAGATGGAGCTCTCGTTGGCGGAAAGCCCCTGCGAGCTGAAGCAGCCGGAGCCGTCGCCTTTCTCTTCCAAGCGGACCATGTACGAGACAGAGGAGGTGAGGTCCTTCTCGGGGGTGTGTGTGTGTGTGGCATGGATCTGGGGGTGAGGGTGATTGGAGGTTGGGAGGGCAACGGTGCTGGAGGTTCTGTGCCCTGCGCCTCCTCCTGGGTTTAGCGTTCTCCCCTGCTTCTCTTTCAGATGGTGATCCCTGGAGATCCAGAGGAGATCGCGCAGTTCCAGGCCCAGACCTCGGAGGCCTCTCAATACACCCTGGAGGTGACCTTCCCCGTCGTGCACATTTTTCTCCCCAGCAAGGAATTCTACGAGAGCATCTACAATAGGTCAGAACCTCATGCCCTGTGACTCCGGCCAGGGGGTCAGGTTCCACGAGAGCCAAGACTCGGCCCTGTGTGTCCTCCTTGAAGCGGTTCTGCCCCAATATTCTCATGTTTTGTTTGTCTACCTTCATATCTGCTCTGCCCACCGGCAGCTCTCCAGAGACTCAGGCAGCGCATGATCTAGCCCCTCGGCTACTCCCTCAACTGGAGGCTCTGAGGAATGAGCCGGGCACTTTCTGCAGGACTGAAGCCCGAGTGGCCGGGACTGTGATATCGCCCGCTATGTTGCTTCCCTCTTCTTTCTTTCTTTGCTTAGCTGCAGATCTTGCTGTCCTTAGAAGGGAAGTGAGTTTTCCCAGGAACAATATATGGTTGCAGGCTATCCCTGTTGTAATGCAAAGTGTTTAAGGGTAGTTTGGTCTTGGATTGGCAATTGAGAGCCATTAGCTTTACATAAGACCTGCTCATTTGTTGTTATGGACCAATCCATCTGGCCACATTTTTTAACTTTCTTCATGGGCATGGAGTGGTCTATCACAATGAGCGCTTGAACTTCCGCATTTACTACAACACCACTGATTCAAAGCAGTTCCTCTGCCACTTATCCATGGTGTCTACTCATCCCCCAAATTTCAAATAAAAGCAGCCAGGCTTCTACTGACTTCCCATAACAAAGCCTGCGGCCCTCTGGATGTTTGCTGAACCACAGTTCCCAACCTGTGTTCCCTCTCATTTCCCGCCAATGCTGGGTGGGGGCCCTGCCCCACACAGGCAGGGTTCCAGCCATGACCGGCATCAAATGGGTGGCAACACTGGCTACAGGTGCGTGGCACTGATGCTGTGCTGCATGGCCGCGCACCTGCGCAGCCGAGAGGAAACGTTGGTTCCCACCGTGCCATGCGCTGCTGGCAGGGGGGGCGAGGGGAGATGAGCTACATCTGGAAGGCTGCAGATTCTGTGGCTGTGGCTGTACTTATTTTTCTCCCTCTGATATAAGATCATAGGAATCTGGATTACACCAAGGTGATCCATCTGTCCCTCCCCCTCTTATTAACCCCGTGGTTATTAACTCCCCAAGGTGACAAGCATGAGTTTTTTCCGACCCTACCTGGTGATGATGATGTTGGGGGTTGTACTTGGGACTTTCTATGGGACATGTAATGCTGTGGAGCTACAAGAAGATGATTTAAGGAAGGGCTTAGGACAGGATGTGAACATTGGGTGGGGAGGGGTTTGTCGTGGGGATGAGGGCTTGAAAGTAGAGGGTCCAGCACAGAAGAGGGAAGCCTGTCAATGTTTTTCATTTCTCCCTCCTCTAGGCTCAATAACGACCTTTTGATGTGGGAGCCCTTCAGCCCACTGCCCAGCCCCTTGGAGCCCATGGGAGGCCCCGGGTTGATGACATCCCCCTTTGCCAGTGGGACCCCCACATCTGTCCATTGGCGGGAGAACTTCCAGATGTGCAAGTCAGCTTTTAAGCTGGGTAAGAGATGATGCTGCTGCTTCCAGGCACCACTTCAGGGCCATGGTGTCTGCCATCCCCTGTGGGGACTGTGTCTCAGGAGGCAGACTGGGATGGGTCACCGCTGGTGCCACTGGTCATAGTGGCTGTTGGATCCTGGAAGGTTTTGCATGGAAAAGTAGCATGGTCATGCTACGCCTTCTCGTGACCTGCCCAGGTTGAATTTTATTTAAATCAAGTCAATTTAAATCATGATCCACTAGTCAGTAAGACTCGATATAAATCATGATTTTTAAATGTAAAGACTCTTGCTGGTAGTTATAATCTTTAATATTTGCCATCAGATGAAGATTCCATATTTAGAACAATAATCTGTCAGATTAGTAAAACAGCTGTATCACAACTGATTATAGTGTAATAGGTTAATCACTCATATTTGGAGAAATACTAAAATTGTTTTATTTAAATAAAGCAATAACATTATGTGGCATGCATGTTCTTGTATTTGCTTATACATCAGTGTTTATTAACTGAAGTGGTTAAACAAAATCCCTTTAAAAAAACTTAAACATCAGCTGGGTCTACATGAAAAACTTAAAACACTGTCTTCTGCAACTTGCTTGTCTTCATCTACATTCTCTTTGTTCATAATCTGGAAAAGAAAAAGGAGCTTTCCCTGCTTTATTGGACCCCAACCAATTTCCCAATTTAGAATGAACAAGTCCAAAGGAAGAGAATATTCCTTTGATGCCAGCAGAAGAGGCCACTGCTGTTGAAAGTGAAATCATTACTTCAGCAGTTTCTGATTCCAAGTGCTTAAGTGACTTCCACCAGTTCACTGGCTTGACTTTCTTTAAAACCTCATCAGCAAACATACATTTCTTGAATGGCTCCCCCTTAGCTCTGCAGCTTATTATAGTTGGCCGGAGAGATGGATGATTGCTGGATACTCCTGTCATAGCTAACTCCTCTTCTTCAGCACTTAACGTTTGACCCGTGGTACCGGATATTGCCAATGTTTGCGAGAAAATGAGTTGGAGGCAGTGCTTGTCCCAGACGTTTTTTAAAAGCTTGTAATTTGATTCTGTCAGTGTGTCGTTCTTTTTAAGTGCTAACTCAGTGCCTTCCAAATTTCATCAGCATCAGCAATAAAGCAGCTATTTGTATTTTGTTTAAAGCTTCTGAAATGGGTTTCGGGATGCTCAGCAGGTGTTCAACATTTCTCTTAAACCAAGAGAATTTGGTTTAATTTGGTTGAGGATTTGGGCTGTGACAGTGCCATCTATTTTTTCTTGATTTTGCTCACAAACGGTAATAAGAATAGGCCAGTTCTTGATATATGGCTTGAAACAGTCCACAGCAGAGTTCCATCGAACATCTTGTGGGAGCGTTAGCTTGGTTCCACCCATTCTTTTCAGAGCTGCGGCTGCAAAATAGTTGTTCTTCGTGGTCTCTGTGAATGCACACTAATGGGTTTAATCTGCGCCTGCGCAGAGGTCTCCGGAATATTCTAGAGCTCAAACATGTGTTCGCTAGGACCGCCCCCAGTACACGTGGTCCGCCCGTCCTTACGACTGCCTCAGTTCCTTTTTCCCGCCGCTGAGGTCTCATCTTCTGTTGAGCTCTCCGCGCAATCTGGTTCTTTTTCCTGAGGAAACATAATAATCGTATCGTTGTTATTTAGAATAGACTCTCTTCATTATTTTTTCCCCATTTCCTTCCACTATTTTCCCCGCCCCCCCTTCCTTTCCGTTCCCGCCGTTTATGGCCCCCACAGGGCCGTTTAAGAGGTGTACTTCGTACACGAATAAGTTGCCTGTGTCTGACGGCCACGGTTCTTGCCTGTTTTGTCTGGGAGAATCGCATCAACCGGCCTCCTGCTCCCATTGTAAAAATTTTACTAAACAAGCCATCAAACTCCGCCAATAGCGCCTTAAATCTTTCTTGTGGGAGCAATCTCTTCGTGCCCCATCCAAGATGGATGAGACACAGGGTTCACAACCACCACCGGTCCCTTCTGCTACCAACTCTCCGTTGCCAACACCTAAATCTAAGCCAAAAATGCCTAAGTCTAAGTCCTCAGGATCGGCATCTCAATTGACTCCGACACCGAAATCCACTTCGAAACTGGTCGGTACCAAACCAAAGAAACTGAAGAAGTCTTCCATCGACGCTCAGCTACCGGTACAACACCCTCCCGTGCAGGATCAACCGCCTATCGATCTTGATACTGACCATGAATCCATTCCGCCTCCATCCGGACAGCCGCCTTCTCCTCTGTTGGCTCAATCTCCCTCCTGGACACCTCGGCTGAGGTAACTGTACTGCCTTATTGGGCCTGTTCAAGCCCCAAATCTTTGGGTTGCTCTGTGTCTGGGTGTGAGTCTGAATCCGCATCTGTCCCTGCTGATCCAGTGCCTTTGCAGAAGAAGAGAGCTAAACTCCACCACATTGAGGACATTGGCCGTTCCGATATCTCTCACAGCCTCCTGAGACTTTCGGCACTGTCGATATCGCAGGACTCTTGGGGTTGACAACACCAGCCCAAGCGAGTCACCGTTTATGAGCCTCCGGCTTACTACGAACCACAGCCTAGACGGTATCGGCATCATCCACACCGGTACTGGCAGCATGATACCGAATGTTACGCTGAACCCAAGCGCCTTCGGTATGCGTACTACTACCCTTCGGATTCTTCAGAGTCCCCCTCACCTCCTCGGTACCGGTCTGGTTACTATTACGATCAGTCATCGGATGATGAAGGTGTTCCTCCCCCTCTGGTACCGAAGCCCCATAAGAAACCTCATAAATGGCATGCTCAGGCGGCTCCAGTTCCGGTAACCTCGGTACCAAAGAAGCCAAAACCGTGGCTCCCACACGACACCGGCCAGACGCTCTTCCTGGTATGTCGGCCTCTTCATACCAACAGGGTTCCTCGCTTTCAATCTGATTCCTCAGATTCAATAAGACCACTAGAATCACCCTCCAATCTTCCGACTCCTGGTTCCGATGTGGCTGACACCAATCCGCCATCTCCATCAAAAGATTTCTCATCTTACTCACAATTGATTCTCCGCATTGCCAAAGCCATGGACCTTGAGGTCCAGCAGCCGACTCATTTGGGATCTGATAAGGTGTATGAGGATATTGATGAGGATCAGACACCCCCACTTTGGATGGGTTTCATTCCATCGCTGCTCAAACTGATCAAGCAGTCTTGGTCTAAACCGTCTTCAGTGCCTCAGATTTCTCGGAGAGTCGAGAATCTCTACAAGACCCATGGCACTGATACGGAATTTCTCTCAAAACATCCTCCTCCTAACTCAGTGATTGTAGACGCAACGCAAAACCGAGCACGTAATCGCTCTAACACCACTCCAAACAATAAAGAGGGCAGAAAGTTGGACATTATCGGCTGTAGAGTTTATTCTCTAGCATCTTTCACCTTACGTGCTGCCAACTATTTAGCAGCAATGGGAGCCTATCATAGGTTTCTTTGGAACAAAGCCCTACCGTCACTACAGTCAGTATCTGGGGAGTACAAGCCTCGTGGTCTCGCCTATCATCAGGAGGCTATGGCATTAGCGAGACAAGAACGCATCACGGCATGACACATAATAGAGGCAGCCTCCAGACATATGGCCACAGCCGTTGCTTTACGCAGACATGCCTGGCTCCGCTCCGCTCAAATCTTGGAGGACTCTAGGATGCGTATTGAAGGCTTACCCTTTGATGGTGTGGGTCTATTTGACAAGAAAACAGACAAGATTCTTGACAACTTACAAAAGATGAGAAAGACAGCACGCTCATATAATACTCAGTCATATTATCGGCCTCAGAGATACCAGTGGCGTCGTCCATATCCCTTTCACCAATACAAGTCCTTTCTGGAAAAACAATGTTGCTTACCCCAATCATCTTCCACGTTCCAACCTCGCCAGCACACTCAGCGTCAGCGTCCTCGGCAATCCTTCAGGCGTCCTGATAAAAAGAACAAACAGAATCTTTGACTCGCCTACCGTCCAAATCCGTACCCTATCCACTCCCCCACCACCCGCCTAGCGCCCCATTTTCGATCTTGGGCACACATAACCACCGATTCATGGGTTCTGTTAATCATATCCACCAGATACACGCTACAGTTCATTTCCTTCCCCCTACCGCGGGACCGTCCTAACCCCACCATCCAGCACCCTCGAGCTAGAGATTCAATCTCTCCTCTTGAAGGGAGCCATTTCAATCATCACACCAAGTGTTTCCGACCCAGGTTTCTTTTCTCGTTATTTCCTCGTCCCGAAACGAGACGGCGGTCTACGGCCCATTCTCGACCTCCACGACCTCAATTATTTTATCATTCAAAAGTGTTTTCGCATGGTGACTCTAGAGCGTATTCTTCCTCTTCTACGAAAGGGAGACTGGTTCTCGGTCATCGACCTGAGTGATGCATATTTTCATATCACCATCAGACAAGATCACCGCAAATTTCTTTGCTTCTCCCTAGGTCACACTACCTACGAATTCAATGCCCTCCTGTTCGGCCTCTCCACCGCGCCGCGAGTATTTACGAAATGCATGGCCCCCATAGCAGCGCACCTTCGCACTCTAGGAATCTCAGTGTTTCCGTACATCGACGACTGGTTACTCGTAGCTCAGTTACGCGCACAAGCGCTGAGGAACATTGCTGTCACTCTTTCTTTACTAGCAGATCTGGGCCTGAAGGTCAACGTCAGCAAGTCAGTACTAACTCCCTCTCAAAAGGTTACTTACATAGGCGCTGTTCTAGACTCATGTCACGCGAGGGCTTTTCTCCCTCGAGAACGTGCAATCAAAATCCCTTTAGTTAAAATAGTTAAAATAAATAAAATACGTACTCTTGTCAACCATTTCCAGCCTCATGTGCTCCTCATGGCTCATCAAGTACAACGCCTCCTCAGCCTCATCGCCTCCACCACATCTGTTATCCAGCACGCCTGACTAAAAATGCGCTCGCTACAGTCATGGTACCTCTCCCTATTCGACCCTCTTCTAGACCCACCCACAATGCTTCTGCAAGTCACTCCCGAACTTGCCTCTCAGTTAATTTGGTGGATCACCCCGGCCAACCTCTTTCTTGGCAGACCGTTTGCACCTCTCCAATTGATGACTCAAATTACAACCGATGCCAGCCCTGTCGGTTGGGGCGCACGCTGCAATGACCTCCAAGTTCATGCAACCTGGTCCCCTTACAAGAAAGGTTAACATATCAACAACCTCGAATTGCTTGCGATTTTCAAAGCGTTCCGCGTCTTCGAACCACTCATTGCCGGCACCGTGGTGCAAGTGGCCATGGACAATACAACAGCACTCTATTACATCAACAAACAGGGAGGTACACACTCTCTACCCCTTCTGTATCTTGCTGTCCAATTTTGGGAGTGGTGCCTAATTCGCCTTATCTTCCCCATAGCGGTTCACATTGCCACACAACGCAACCAATTAGCAGACTCTCTCAGGAGACTGAACTCTCAGATGCACGAGTGGTCCCTCGACGACACCGTATTTTTCTAACTGTGCACTAAATGGGGTCGTCCAGACATAGACATTTTCGCCATAGCAATCAACGCCAAATGCATCCAGTACTTCTCCAGAGCAGGCCTGGGCTGAGGCTCCCTCGGCGATGCTCTCATGGCAAACTGGAATACACATTTCCTTTGCCTCTTTCCACCGATCCCACTTCTCCTGCGGACCATTGTCAAATTGCGACAGGACCGTTCCAATGCCATTCTGATTGCCCCTTGGTGGCCAAGACAACCATGGTTCACGATGCTCAGGTCGATAGCCTCCCGATCCATCCGTCTACCCCTGCTCCCACACCTTCTCACCCAGCATCAGGGGCAAACTTACCATCCCGACCTACAATCTCTCCATCTCACGGCTTGGAGGATCCACCCTCGCTGAACACCATCCTTGCTCACGCGAGAAAACCTACCACGAATCGACTTTACGCTTATAAATGGTCTGCCTTCCAGAAGTTCGCTCACCAAAATAATCTCCCTACGGCTCCAACTACCCTCCCTGCGGTTTTGGCCTTTCTTTCTTATCTCTTTGACTGTCATCTCTCATTGTCTACGATTAAGGTTTATATGTCCGCTATTATAGCCTACCAACCGAAGGATTCGGATGCTGCCTTATTCTTCAGACATCCTACTCTGAAGCAGTTCCTTCGAGGTGTTGCTAACCTGCATCCATCCTGACCTTCCCCTCCACCACAGTGGTCCCTGCACACTGTTCTCCGTCGCCTTTCATTACCACCCTCTGAGCCTCTTGCCACTTCTTCTGAGCGTCTACTCTCCTTTAAAGTGCTGTTTCTAGTCGCTATCACATTGGCCCGTAGGGCATCCGAACTTGCAGCCCTACGAGTAAACCCTCCGTTCCTGCAGTTTCATCCGGATAAAGTCACGATGTATCCAGACATCTCCTTCCTCCCTAAGGTCGTTTCCGAATTTCATGTGAGCCTATTGTCCTCCCTACCTTCTTTCCGTCACCAACAACAGACCTCGAGCGATCCCTCCACCTTCTGGAGGTGAGAAAGGCTCTCGCGTTCTACGTCAAAAGAACTGCCTCCTTTCGGAAGTCTAAGAGGCTGTTTGTTTCTATGCATTTGCCACATAGAGGAACACATGTATCTCCTCAAACCATATCACGATGGATTGTTCAAACCATACACCTCACGTATCAGCTTGCTCAAAAGCCTCTGCCTACACAGATTAAGGCTCATTCCACCAGAGCAATAACCACTTCCACGGCTTTTCTGCGAGGTGTACCTATTCCAGATATTTGCAAGGCTGCTACTTGGTCCACTCCGTCGACATTTGCATCCCATTATCGCCTGGATGTAAGGGCTAAGTCGGATGCGGCTTTCGGTCATGCGGTCTTGTCCTCGGTCTTGCCATGACGTTCCTCCACCTGTAAGGTATGCTTGTTAATCACCCATTAGTGTGCATTCACAGAGACTATGAAGAAGAAAGAGAGGTTACTTACCTGTAACTCTGGTTCTTCGAGTGGTCCTCTGTGAATTCACACTTCCCGCCCGTCCTCCCCTCTGTCCGTCACATCTGTTTTATTTTATTCAGCGGCGGGCAGTTTGGGAACTGAGGCAGTAGTAAGGATGTACTAGGGGGGCGGTCCTAGCGGAGCTCTAGAATATTCCAGAGACCTCTGCGCAGGCGCAGATTAAACCCATTAGTGTGATTTCACAGATGGCCACTCGAAGAACCAGAGTTACAGGTAAGTAACCTCTCTTTATGGAAGTGTTTAGTAATTTCGACAACATTACTCTTTATTTCTGGAACACAGAAGTCTTTGGCTAGGAGGGGCATCAAATGAGCACTGCAACTAGATGTTATTAGCTTGGTAGTTTCTTCCTGTTCTTCTAAATTTATTCTCACTTTGGACACATTCGCAGCATTGCTTGTGACCAAACTGCATACTCGACATTTGAATATTTTTTCACATGTTATAACTTTCGCTGCTCCTTCTTCTAAGTATGCTGCGGTGTGTGCATTTCCTGAAGTGTCAGTTGTTTCTGCAAGAAATACATCCCCTTCTTCTGTTGTTATACAAGCACACACAACAGGGTCATTGTGGACATTACTCCATCCACCAAGACTTAGGTTAACAATGTTGCCTTCTCGTCTTCTTCCACATTGCTCAATTTCTCTAGCGTGTGCTTTATCCAGCAGTTTCCTGGCAACATCTGCTCTACTTGGTGGGTTGTATCCTGGTCTCAAGGACTGAATCGTATTACTAAAGCAGATGGAAAGAAGAGTTTGTTGGATAAACATAGCTTTTCTTTTTCATCTATTAACTTTTTCTAATTTGCCGGTTATTATCACAAACTTATCTACGGTAGTTCCAGTTTGTTCCTTATTTTAGCTGATATATTGTGGATATGTGTGAATGATGTGGCTGATGCACTATCCTGGACAGATAACTCTGAAACAAGAGGATGGTGATGTAGAAGGTGGATAGTTTCCAGAATCTTTTATCTCTAAACGAAAAAAAGTCAATGCTGTTATTTTGTTATTTAAACCATTTATGTTTATGATGTATTTCTCATTATATTCACTCAGTACAGCCTAAAAAGGAATAATGGCTTATTTCAACTTATTTTTTCTTTTAGCAACTGTATAAAAATGCAGTGCTGTGCAGTGACAACAGCGAATCTATATTATGCCTCATGACAATCTTTAATATATTGCTCCAAGATATATTCCACTATATATTCCACTATATATATAGATATATTCCACAAGATATATTCCACTATATATATAGTGAAACAAGAAGAGTTTACCGACCTCTTCAAACATGTTCCTTTCATCAGAGCACTTCTTGTGACGATGTTTCATTTGGGCCACCAGGCCTTGCATTTCTTTATCGCAATTGCATGCATTTTGCACGCATACCAGCTTTCCCCATAGGCAGAAGAACTTCATTAAAATAGTCCTAAACTGGGTCTCTTTTATGGCCTGCTGCCATTCTGTTCCTCTAGGCAAGTAATAAAGAACTGCAAGCTATGTCCACAAAGAGCCCGCAAGGTTTGTAAGCTGCTCAGAAAGCTTCACTTTCGTTTTTACTGCTTTTGCCCCTCCCTCCTCACGCGTAGAGCCTGGTACAGATGTATTTCACTCCAAACAAATCTTCAGACCTAGCATTTAAGGTAACGTGTTCATTGTCTGTGCATAAATTTGCAGAACAACAATGGGATCAAGGTCTTTGTTTATTTTATACCATTTTTATTGCAAAAAAAGTGTATGTTATCTCAGCTTGGATAACTTGTATTAATTGAATTAGTTTACCAAAAATGTAAATATTGCATGAATGTACGGCCTCTTGCTGCATAACTAAGCTCTGTTTCATGCTGAATAACCTTTGAACTATAATGTCTCATAAGCAGAAAACTATCTTTAGATGGATTTTTCCCCTCCAAAACTTTTAATTAAAATAAATTTGATTAAAAAAAAAACGATTTAAATTTTTAAAATCAGATTAATTTTTTTAAAAAATCATCAATTTAATCCACCCTGGACCTGCCAAAACCTTGGCTTTACGGCTGATCCTGGTTTGCGGAGTAGCAGCACTCTCCCATTATGAGCTTGCCTGTGTTTTGTATTCTTTGCGGGAGGCCTTTCTCCCAGTCCTGTGACGGCTGGAGATGCATCTGGTGGGGATGAGAGGCAGGGCCTTTCTGGTGGCTGCTCCCAAAATTTGCCAAGAGAGGTTAGTCTGTCTCTGTATTGATTGCCCTTTTGATTCGTTTCATTCAGGCAAACCTTTGGCATCTAAACTGCTCTGCAGCGGGAGCAGGACTGGCCAGTTAGGTACAGTATTGGCTTTGTGTTTTTGAGTGCTTGAGGTAGCCATTCATATGATTTCAGCCGAGATTTTGCATTTGGTCTCCCTTTGAGCACCTCCTGGATCATCTTCTTTTGGCAGAAAAGTGGAGTGTTGATTGCGTCATGAAGATGAATAAGTAGAAGGAGTGCGAGATGAGGCACGGTCTCGACCACAGCTTCCCGGTTGCACAAAAAATGTCCCCTTTTTCTCACCCCGGCAGATTCAGACTCGGATGAGGAGGACTCTCACTTCTATTCGGTGGACGAGACGCAGCGGAAGAAGAAGAAGGAGGAGGAGCAGAGGCGCCCATGCCTGCAGAGCAGCGTCTCCATCCTGCTCCGTGTCGGGAAGGGAAGGGTCACGGCTCTGTGTGATGCCAAGGTAACAAGGCTCCTGTTAACCAGGCAAAACTCCACACCCGTCACACATGGGAGGCTTTGTTGGACCACCGGCCACATGGGCCACCCCCACCCAGGTCTCCCCCAAAGAAGGTAAAAAAGGGGAAGCACATTTTTTTTTGCCCTTATTTGTGGCCCAAAATGGCCCGTTTCCATTTGGAATTCAGGGACCTTGTGGGATGTCCTTGAAGGAGCATCACAGTCCCAAGGTGAAGGTGAAGTCTGGACATTTCCTCTTTACACTATTTTTTCCCTTTTAAATGTCTGACAGTGGCTGCTTCCAGGCTTGATGGCAACGGGGAAGGGATTTGGCCACCGGGCCCTTGAGATTGGGCACCCCTGTTTTATAGTGTCCCTCTCCTCCCCACCCCCAAGTTACTTTTTTATCTATTGCCCTGTGCGGACATGACTGTTCGGTGTGTTTTGGAAAAGCCGTTTCTGGGGTGTTTTTAAAAAGCAACTCAAAGTAAATCTTTGAGTTACTTTTAAATAAATGAGGGGATGAAAATAGAGTTTTTTAAATAAAATGGATCTATATTTCAGCAATGGTTATCTACTTAGGGGTGGTTATCTTGGAGCTGTAACTGTAACTAATTACTTCTCCATGTAATTCTCTAAAGCCCAACATGGGTTCTTTTGGATCCTCTGCTGTAAGCTAAATTTGGGGGAGGGAGGCTATGTGTAGTATATGCTGTGCTGCTGCAGAAGAGTGACACAGAAATCAAATATTGACATGCGGCGTCTCTCTCATGCTTCCTCGTTCTTATGCGTTTTCTCTCTCTCTCTCTCTCTCTCTCTCTCTCATTCTTCAGTGTTTGATAGTGGGTTTTTGGAATTTCAGCCACCTAAGCTTGGAAAAATTTTCCAGTAGGCCATGAACGTTAGGGAGACGCCGAGGGGCAGGGAGCTCTTCGGAGGCTGAAGGCCAAATTCACTTTCAGAGTTCCTGGGCCAAACACTAGAGGGTGGAGATGTTCAGCAGGGCCAAAGGCAAAAAGAGAGAGAGAGACAGAGAGTATATATAAAAATATCAGCTATTTTAGCTTAAAACTGGGGCTGTCAGCCACTAACCCTTGGCGGAGGTGTGTCAGACTTTTAGACAGAAGGGGATAAAGTCCCTCTACCGAAGCCCAGGAACCACCAAATGCTGTTGTCATGGGCAGAGAGTCAGATGGCTCTGGCGAACCTCGGAGTGCTGGAGTGTGACCCCCAACAAGCCAGATTTGGCCCAGGGGCTGGAGGTTCCCCACTTTTGCTTTAGAAGTTGCCTCCAAATAACCTCTCACTGCCATTTTTGAAAGAATCTCATTGGAAACACTTGCCATCGTTCCATAGCTTCACTGTGGTGATAGTGTTACCTGAATTTGTTTGTGGCTTTTGCCCGCGGGGTGAGGTAGCTACCAACTTGGATTTACGGGTCTGGAAGCATGAAGAAATGAATAAAGCAAAGTGTGCTGCTCATATACCATCCATTGCACTTCAAGCTTCTTTTTCTTCTTCTTCTTTTTTAAAGAAATGAATAAGCTGAAGCAGTGGGTCCCAACAATTCAGGATTGGGTCGGTTTCCTGCTTCCTGGCTCATACCGGACCTCTGCCTGATAGCTCCCCTGAGATGCTCCCTTTGGAAAAAAAATATGTTTTTTTCCTAACAAGGTTTTTTTTTTTTGGGCCACTGTAGGGTGAGGGAGGCAAGAAGCTGGAGGGCTCTCACGGGGAGTTGGTCCTGGATGTGGAGAACGGCAGCCTCTTCAGCGTCTCTAAATACAAAGGCCGTGAGGATCTTGGTTATTTTTGCCTCGAGGCAGAGAAGGTGGCACTTTATCACAAAGGTAGGGCTCTGGCGACATCGGGAGCTGAGATGAGTCTTGCTGGATCAGCCTCAGTAGCACCAAAAGCATTAGTGCTGCGGGGTGGCCAGCTTGGCCATGAACCCTGACCATTGCCCAGGCTGGCTAGAGCTTAATGAGGGTTTTCTTCTCCGAGACACAACACAAGGATGCATTCACTGCTGGGTTTTTAAAATCAAAGCTGAAAGCTCTCCCACCGTTTGCATTTAATCTTTGGGGTGCAGAAGCCTGATAAGTCACCTGATCTCCCCCAGAGGTTTTGTCTGGCAGTTCCTGTAAAGCAGGAGTGGGGCAGCTTTGGGCCTGGAGGCCATTTCTCCCCAAAGCTGAGTGCAGGAGACACCTCTTCTACTGCACATTTTGCCACACCATTTTGCCAGCAAATGGTGCTGCTAGAGATAAAACGAGCCACTACTGGCATATTGGTAGAAACGGAATCCCTCATATCAGGGATAGGCAACCTCAAGGGATCCACAGCCTGCAAACACCAGTCCTGGACAGCCCCATCAGATCCACCCCCCACTCCATTTTTTCCTTGCAAAAATGGGTTTGTTTGTTTTAAATGAAAATGCCTCTTGCATCTTCCAGCAGCCAACAACAACAACAACAAAATCTATGTATTTATCTTTTAACTGGAGGAGGGGAGGAGGTCTCAGGGCTGCTGGGAGCCAACAAAGCATGACAGAATTGCCCCACGCATCCCAGAAGGCATTTTGAGCCAATTTGTTTTTCAAAAGAATTTTAAGACTGAGGGGGGGGGGGAGTGCGAAGGGGTCCCTGAGTTGCCCAACCCTGTCTTAAGTGTTTTTCAACCCCCCCGCCTTCCTGACTGTGTGTGTACATTACTCTGTGAGCATTCTTTTTTTTAAACTGAGGATCAAGATAAAAATGCTTTAAAAGTGATAATCAAGAAGACGTATTAACCAGATTTCTTTCCCTTCTCTCTGCAGCTGTCATGGAGGACTACTTCATGGCTGAACAGCTGGAAATCCCCAGCTTTTTACCTCCCGAAGGGCTGCACCCCACCATTTATGCCTCACAGGAAGGCAACGTCACCTGGCCCCTGGGCAGCAAGAAGGACGGGCCCCAGAAGATGCTCTCCCTGGCGATCCAGATCAACCTGGATTTGGAAAAGAACATCAAGGTAGCTGGGGAGCGGACATTCCCGTCTCCGTAGCTCAGGAAGGATGAGCGTTTGGGTGCTCCTAGCTTTGTAACCTGGCTTTGAGGGAGAATTTTAAAATGTTGTTCTTTCTGCCCTGCTTTGCAAGACGCTTGTGAGATGCTCGATAGTCTGGTGCTGACCTGTGGGGGAAATGGTTCTGTTTCATTCTGTACCCCAGAGAGCAAAGGCCAAAGCCATTTTTGAGGCCTCTGGCCACCCGCCCACTGGAGGCCCTCCGAGCAGTGTTTTTTTTCCCCTGCAAAAATTATGTCTTCCAAACCTGGGCTCCTCTGGGAGTGGAAGTTTTTTCATAAAGGGGAGTAACAACCTCCTCCAGCCCCCAAAAATCAAAATGAGATTTGGCTGTCTCATCCCTTCTGTTGAATGATGGCTGGGGGCTGGGGGAGTCGTTGGGGACAATTTTCCAGCCTGGCGCAGCCAGAAGAGGTTGGGAGCAGAAACCGGACCCTCCCTCCAGCCGGCCAGAGTTGCCCTCTCCCAGCCTCTGAGAGCACCCACAAACGACCTGCCTTCTCCGTTCACACGGGGGGCACACTACCCCGAGACCAACAGCCGTGTGGTTATGGGGGTGAGGGGGCTTGGAAGAAAGCCAGGAAGATCTCGGTTCCAATTCTCCCTTGGCCCCAGAGCTCCTTAGAGGTGACGGTGGGCCCGTCAGCATCTCCCTGCAGGCCTGTTGGGGAAAGAGGTGGCGCAGGAGGTAAGAGTGGTCGATGCTGCGCTAGGAGAGTTGGGGTCAAAACCCTCCTGCTGGGCCATGAAACTCATGGGGGATCCTTGGGCCAGTCACAGTCTCTTAGCCTGCTCTACCTCAGAGGGATGTTGTGAGGAGTGGGGGGGGGGGGGGGAAAGAGAGCCCAGTAGATCCCCCTCTGGAGGAAAAGCAGAAAAGAAAGGCAGCAAACACACAGGCAAGCATATATCTCAGCTTCGATTTTACTGTCTTTTTTTGCGCGTCTTGTTGCAGGAATTCTTGGTGACATTGCGCCTGGAAGGGGCCACCATGCGCCATTACATGGCCTTGGCCCATCAGAGCTGGTACTCACAGGTGAGGAGGGCTGCTGCGCCCACGCACCCACACCCACAGTCACGTGACGGTCACAAGCCTTCCACGGCGTGTGGGAAAGGAGCTTTCCTCCTGCCCAGGGAGGGCCAAGCGAGAGCGAAGAGAAAAGGGAGAAAGGGCCACACGTTGATTGGGACACAGAGGCGTACCCGGGCGCAGGCGGGTGGCCAGTGAGGACCAAGCCTGAGGATCGGACAGCATGCCTGGGCGCTTACGACCCCCCAGTCTCACAATGCCCATCTTCCTCTCCCAGCTCATTGACTTCCTGGATGTCCTGGACGACCCCATCCTGGGTTTTGTGCCCCCCACCATCATCACGGTGCTGCACACGCACTTGTTCAGCTGCGCGGTGGATTACAGGTACGGAGAGAGGCAGGCAAGAGGAACGTGAAGGAACCCAGAGCCAGTCCCTTCGTCCAGTTAGCTTAGCGTTGCTGGACACTGGCTGGCAGCCGCTTTTCCAGCCTGAACTAGGAATGGCAGAGACTGAAGACGCCAGGACCCCTCTCCTGGACCCCAAAGGAAGCACTCTGCTGCTGAGTTGAGATCCTGCCCCCTAAAAAGGAATGTAAGAATCTAGTCCTCATGTTTCTGAGCAGAGGGCACATTGAAATCAGCTCAACTGTGTGAAGTTACACATCTAGGTTGGGGTTGCCTGCACTGACGGAGAGGTGCTTGGATAATAGGAGAGGACACACCTGTGAAGGTGGCGGGACCCAGAGAAAGGCTTCTCCTGGTGATCTGAACCTTCGAACAGGCTCCTAGAGGGAGGGAGAGTCCTTGAGATAGCTTGGTCTCGAGCCATTTAGGACTCTATAGGTTAAAACCAGCACTTTTCATTGTGTCCGGAGGAAGCAATGCAGAGAGGGGTCTAGGACCCTGATTCCTCTGCCAAGGGCGTCTCCACCACTGACAGTGAGAAGCCTTTAAGGCAGCCCCTCTTGCAAAATGGGGGCAGGGAGGAAGGCTTCCGGCTCCTTTGTGAAGGTAAGTCTGCGGAGTGCAGGAAGAGGTGGCTGCTCAGGGCCCAGTCCTTCCGGCTACACGCAGAGGCTAAGGGGATCCAGCGCTGGTTGAAGATTTCCCAAGAAGGGCTGCTGTGCTTGGTCTTTCTGTCGCCCCACGCCACGCGCTGAGTGTTGCCTTCTCTGCCCGCAGGCCTCTCTACTTGCCCATCCGTGTTCTCATCACCGCAGAGACCTTCACCCTCTCCAGCAACATCATCGTAGACACCTCTGTCTTTCTCCTCCGGTGGGTCCTGACGACCTGTTCCCATGTCTTTCCAAAGACAGACACCTTGGCTCATCAAGGTCTTGGAGTCTGCACGGTCACTTTTGCAATTCTATACGTTAATTTGTTAATTAACAGTGTGGGCATATCAGTCTGGATTTCCCTTGTCTGACAGACAACCCCGTGCCCCTTAAACGTGCGGGATTACAGCTCCTCTCATTGCCACACATGGGGTCGAAATCTGTACTCTCACCCCTGGACCCAGGGGTGGATAAAGAGAGAAAGCCAACTGCGAGCGGCCACGTAGATCTTCTGATGACCGGCCGTCGATGGAGCTGAGTTTCTTACAAGAAAGCAGTGTCTCTTGTCCTAAATCAGGCTACAGAAATCAAAAATGCTTATTTAGGGTGGGATACCTTGAAGTATGTGAAAAGATTAGCGAGGGAGCTTCAGTTTTGGTCTTGAAAATGCTTGGGCTTATGATAGGCACCCTTGTTCCTCAGCACTATTTTTAAAAAAAAATTTTACACTCCTATATACATTTATATGCCTTAAAAAAAAAAAACTTGGGAACAGGGAAGGAGGGCACTAACTGGTCCTCTTCTTCCCCATTCAGGTTCATTTTGGATGACTCGGCTCTTTACCTCTCCAACAAATGTGACAGCGAGACGGGTGACCTGAGGAAAGGTGACTGACGGTGCTGGGCCTTGGCGGCTCTCCTGCTTCCGATACTCTTTTTTCTTCCAACCAGATTCAAATTAGGGCCGTCTCGGTTTGCATTGCGCAGCGACAGTGGGGAACTAAAGGGGTCACACCATGTCACCGAGAAGGAGGACAGGAGATCCTGGACTATTCAAATGGATTGAATTAGGCCTTACCAACAGCTGATGCAATTCAGAATAAAGTATCGCTTTTTTATAAACTGAGATTTTTAAAAAAAGAAGTCACAATCATTTTTTTTAAATGAAATTGCCGCTGCTAAGGAAAGAGGCATTTCCAGCCGAAAGGTATGTTCAGCTTCACCCTTCTCTTTTGGCCTCAGATTATGTTTGCGTCGTGGACGTGGACCTGCTGGAGCTGGTGATCACCACTTGGAAGGGAGCCACAACTGGGAAATTGGTGAGTTTTTTTGAAACGAACTGGCGTGGACGTGGTGGTGCCGTTTGCTGGACGTGGGTGAGGTGCCTTCAGCTCCAGCCTCATAGCGGTGCAGGGCGTTCTTGCACAGAAAGACCCTTGGGCGTGAGGTTTTCCCCACCACCCCCGTGAGGCCTGGAAGAGGGCCAGAGGCAGGGGCTCCGTTTCTCTCCCCTCCCTGTCTTGAGAACGGGGAGAAAGCGAGAGGCTTTGTCAGACGCACCATCGTGGATGGAAGCAAAAACGTGGGCGGGCGGGCGGGCAGAGAGGGTGCTTCTGTGGTACACACTCGCCTCGCCTCTGCCTTGCCACAGACCCGGCCCCTTTTTGAGCTCCGCTGCTCCAACAACGTCATCCACGTCCACACCTGCGCAGACTCGTGCGCGGCCCTCGCGAACCTCATCCAGTATGTGGTGAACAACGGCGACCTGCACCCTCCCCCTCGGCAGGACAGTCCCACGGAGATTGCTGGCCAAAAGGTGCAGGTGAGGAGGGCCCCCGAGCCTGGGGCTAAAGACAAAGTGCCCTCCTCCCCCGTGGGAAGCTTTGTGCTCAGACGGTTTGTCCCCATCCCCACCCACCCCCCCACCCCGCGAAGCCTTTATCCCCCCCTAACCCCAGGACACCCTGCCCTGCTTTTGTCCTCTGGCAGTTGTCTGAGAGTCCAGCCTCTCTCCCGCCATGTCCTCCCGCCGAGACCGCCGCTATTAACCAGCGTGACCTGACAGACGCCCTCATCGACACGGAGCGAAGCCTGCAGGAGCTGGCCAGCGAAGCTGGTGAGGAGGCAAAGGGAAGGGTGGCGCCCACGGGTTGGCTCTTGGGGTGACTTTTGCTCCCACTCTGAACATCCCGGCCCCCGTCTACTTTGGGAAGCTAAGCAGGGTTAGGCCTGGCGAGTATTTGGACGGGAGGCCACCCTACGAGGGACTCTCCAGAGAGGGGGAGTAAAGAATCCTGTTTGAAACCAGAGTTGGCAGTCCTGGGCTAGATGCACCCAGTGGTGTGTGTCTCGTTAGGAGGCAGCTTCCTCCCTTGCTGTGTAGTTGTCACAAGATGTAAGTGCGAAATAGATTGGTGCGGTGAGCGCCCGCAGTGCCTCTTTCCCTGTCATTAAGCATCGGCCGTGGCGGGTTCCTGCTTTCCTTCTGGATACAATTCAGAGTTCAGGTTCCCGCCGACAAAGACCTTCAATGTCTTCTGCCTCTTCTCTTGTGACCTTTCTGGGTGTTAGGATTCGTCTCTAGGGTCCAGTGGTCTCTTGTGCCTCGTACTAGGAGACCAGACCTCCTCTCCTCTGGCACTCTGCCCTTGTTTTTTCCTCTTCGGTGTTCGGTGAATTTTTTTTTTCCATTGCTTTGGACCGGACAACTGTGGCTGTGCTGGGTGGGGATGATGATAGTTGTAGTCCAGCCCTTCTGGCAGGGCCCAGGTTGGTTCAAGAACATCTGGCCTAGCCCTTTTAGACTTTCTTATGACATTTTATTTTACGTTACTGCTCTGATGTGACATAATTACATTTTTACCGTCAGCCCCTCAGGGCTTAATTTTCCCTCCTTTCATTCTATATTTTCTTCTGGGTTGAACTTCAAATTGTAAACTGATGGAAGTGGGTGGGTGCAGGAGAGAAAAATGTAAGAAACGAATGGATAGAAATAACTGAAATTCTGAAAAGATGACTTCCTTTAGTTACATTCCTTGGTCACCCTTAACTGTGAGGAGCAAATGAAGCCACGTGGTAGAATTTTGAAAGGCTTTTCCAGTTTTCTTGCATTGATCGGTGGGGTGATGGGGGGGGGGGTCTCTGGAATTCAGTTACAGCCAGTTTCTCGTTTTCCCACCTATTTCTGTATTGGATTTCAAATATAAAACCACACAAACCTTGGCACACTTATTTGTGCACATTTCTATACACGCTTTTGCATGGACATCAGACCTTTGTGAAGCAGCTTACTTGAATTCTGAGAAGTATGAGCAAGAACCGGATTCTGGTTCCTATTTGGGTTTAGGAAGTACGTACTTGGTGAGTTTGCCTTGTAATACAGATTTCATCCTGCATAAAAAAAAAAAAAAAAAGGAAGGGAAAAGGAGTCCTCGCTCCCCCGCTGGCAGCATCTCAGCTGAGTCATCTGCCTCCTACACGGAGGGCCTGCCAAAGAAACCAAAAGGCGACCTTTTGAAAAGAGAGCCGGAAACAGGCTGTGCTTGGGGAGCTCAGCTCCTCCCTAGGATGGGTTGGGTGAGGCTCAAGGTCTGAAGGATGCTGTCTGAAACAGACCAAGGCAATGGACCTCACCTTCTGGTCAGAAGAGTTTTTTTGAGCTTTCTTGTTTAGTACCTGAGGTTGAACCAGGTCGTGATTTACATCCCTGGGTCTAAGTTCGGTCCAGGTCTAGGTCTGAGGTCATCCCTTTCTTTCTCAGGAGACTCTGGACTCAGACGGCAGCCGTCCCCTGTCTCCGTGTATCTCTTCCCTGGAGAGAATGGCAAGGGCAAGGCCGCGGCCCCACCACCTGCCTCCGTGGGCGAAGGGCTGGATTTCAGCCCTTCGGAAGACAGTGAGGGCGAGAGCGAGGCTACAGACGACTTCTGCATCTTGGACGCTCCGGGCACTGGCATTCCGGTAAGGGTGTCTCCCTTTGCAAGTGGAGCAGTGAGGCTCTGCTTTTCCTCTGCCCTGCCCTTTCTTTGGATTTGGCAGGGTTAAATACCTTTGCCTGGCGACCTCTCGAAGGTTGCAGATCAGTAGACCTGCTTTCCCTCATCAGAGGCCCCCCCAGCTGTGTTTCATCACAACCCTGAACGTTCCCAGCCGGAGTCACCACTCGGGGTGTGTGTGTGTATGTGGAACGACAACCAGCGAGAAGGCTGTCATGCAGACTGGGAACGATTACTTTGCACAGAGCTCAGAAGTAATGGAGCTGGCTGGATAGCTCAGTGAATTAGGTTTCTGGCTGAGGAGCCATGGGTTGGGAGTTCGATTCCCCCACTGGCTCTCCTGAGAGAAAAAAGCCAGCCTGTGTGGCTTTGGGCAAGCTGCACAGTCCCAGGCTACCCCCCCCCCCCCCCAGAAGAAGGGAATGGGAAACTGCTTCTGAGTATTTTCTACCTGGAAAACCCTGAGAAAGGGTCACCATAAATCAGAATTGACTTGATGGCACACAATTATTATTTATTAGAAATAATGGATTGTCAGTAATGTAGTTATCTGCAACTATTTATCTTTTAGGGTGACAAGGGTGTAACATTGCATTTCAAATTAACTCAATGAATGGAAATAAAGTTACTTTATTAATTACTAGCTACTTTCAAGGGCTGTTTTAAAAGGACAACTTAAGGCATTTTAGGATAACATTTTTTCAAGCTCTATGCTGAAGTTATGATTTTCTTATCAGTCATGGGAGTTGGGTTTTTTTGCTGACAGGGAAAAAAAGGAAAAATAACAAAAACAGACAGTAGGAAGGAATTTTCTCAACATAGTCATAAGTAGTGGTGACTAAACTACTTGTCATAGGATGTAACAAGTGATGAGAACAAATTTACTTTGGAACCTCTAAAGTTAGCAGTCCAAGGTATCCGTGAATCACCAGGTAGCCGTTATTGTCTGTATCTGACAGCCATTTCAGTCAGGACAGGAAAACGAAGGAAAACCCTCGCAAAAGGGAAGGACTGACCAACGCCAGTCACGGATGAGGGAGGACCGGACTCAGGGTGTCCCTGTGCCCGTATTTCCTTGTTCTGTTCTGGAAGGAGCCCCCTGCATGATGTTTTCATCCCGAGGGGCCAACAGAAACCCACCCTCTCCGTCTGTCCGTCCACCTGCAGCCCCGGGATGGAGAGCCCGTCGTGACGAAGCTGTTGGACGGACCCGTCCGTGTCCAGGAGGGCCACTTTTCCCGGCCCCTGGGCAGCACAGACTTGCTGAAGGCTCCCTCGCGCTTCCCAGTGCCCGAGAGCCGTGTCGTGATGCGGGAGGTCTCGGTGGTCTGGCATCTCTACGGAGGCAGAGACTTTGGGCCCAGTCGACCGGCCTCGGGGCACACGCATTCGCCCAGGTGAGCCCCCGCCACCCCCCTCCCCGCTCAGCTCCTGGGTCTCGGCTGCCTTTGTGGGCCTCCTGTGGGCAGTGGCGTTCACGGCGTCTCTAGCTGGCTCTCTCCGTCCGACGACAAGAGGAAAAGCTCCAAAAGGAGCTGAGCCTCACGAAGAGCGACGAAAATAAGGAGGGCAGGTGACAGAGATGGGAATGGGGGGCAAAGGGGGGGGGAATGGTTTTGAACAGAAACCAAAGTCTGAATGGATACACTTCCACTGGATCACTCAAGGGTTAAGATGGTAGGCCACGTGGGGGAGGGAAGAAAGAAAGAAGAAATCCCCCCCCAAACCAGGACAGACATCATCATGGCTGTTCTGCTTCAAAGCAAGGCAAAGAGAGCAGCAGGTGCCTGGAGAAATGAGTCAAGGTGTCCCTTGGCGGTGGGTCCCCTGCAGAGACACACCAAACCTGGGCGGGACCCTTCTAGATCTCTCTTTTGCCCTCGGTTTAAAGCAGGGAAACAGGGGCCACGGGGCCACCAGTATGCTCCAAAAACAGGAGCTCACGCTTGGGGTTAAAGCGCTGTTTCATTAGAAGCTTAGAGAAAGATTGATGGGTCCATCTCCACCTAGAGAGCCAAGAGAGGAGTACTCGAGCTGGCTGGCTGACTGTGCTTTCTTGCTTCTGCCTTCCTCCTCCTCCTCTCACCTTCAGAGCAAAGCCATCCCTTCCCAGCGCCCGCTCTTCTCCTTCCCGCTCCTCGGTCACCAACCGGCCTCAGAACACCTGGCGGGCCCAGGGGGGTGCCAGCCGCATCCACAACCTGCTCATGGAGATCCAGCTGACCAAGGTGAGTGGCCCCGGGGAGTCCAGAGACCAGCCTGGCAAGCGGGAAGGCTGCTTGGCCCTCAACACCTCTGCTCCCCAGGATTTCATCCCTGCCTCATCCTCTGTTTCTCTGGCATCTTTCTGGCGGTTGTGGGGAACCCCCGGAGAACCCGTCTTCCTTTGCTCCCTGGAAATGGGCTGGGAGAGTGAAGAAGAAAAGTGAACAGCTTGTGGACGGGAACCAGGGGGGCCAAGGCAGGGAAGGAGAAGGTGGAGCCCAGGGCGGCAGGCCAAGGCCTGGGGTGGGTGCCTTCCGGCTCCATCACACTCTGCGCCCCCCCCCCAAGAGAGTGAAGGAAGGAGGGAGGGAGGATGACTGGGTGGGGGTCCCATATATATATATATATGGGGGGACAAACTACTTTTCCTGGTGGTGATATACCTTCTGAACAGGTGGCTGGGGCCTTAACACAAAGAAAGTAAGCATGTTTCAGAACCAGCAGGTGGAAGGCCGACTCCTTCCAAACACTGCCCCCCCCCACACACACACACACACAAAGTTTTCTCACATTTTTGCTGGTTTGCGCAGCCCCGAGAGGGTCCTGGGGGCAGAATGCTCATGGCTGGATTCCTGTCCGACGAGGCCTGGTAAAGCCCAGGTCCGAGCGGGTCTCCTGATGCTGCCCACCTCTCCCCCCTGCCCAGGTGAGCTTTCAGCACGAAACATACCCTGGCAGCACCTCCGAGAGGCCCCCTCCTGAGCTGGAGGAGCAGCCCCTGGCCCGGCAGGTGTTCATTGTCCAAGAACTGGAGATCCGGGACCGGCTGGCCTCCTCGCAGATCAACAAGTTCCTCTACCTGTACAGCAGCGAGTGCATGCCCCGGCGCACCCACTCCAACATGGTATGGGGCTGGGGGGTGGGAGGCAGAGACCAAGTCCAAGCACCTTCCTGCCTCTTCAGAGTGGTGGTGGTGGGGACCTCTGAGATGGCACCACCCAGACGTTGCTGGGTTAGCCCCCTGGATTTGCGATGGCTGACGGGATTCAGGCAGTTCTGTTTGGGGGAGGCGTTTGCCAGCAAAGTGATTTGGGGCCGAGGAGCCCAGAGAAGGGTCCTCTTTCCCTGACTGTCGGGGACCTTCTTTTTCTTGCCAGCTCACCATCAAAGCTCTCCATGTCTGCCCGGAAACCGGCCTGGGAGGCCCCGAGTGCTGCCTTCGTGTTTCACTGATGCCACTGAGGCTCAACATCGACCAGGTGAGGGGGCGAGGGAAAGGTGGAAGCTCCCACCGGGTTTCCCCTTCTCCCTCAACAACCTGCCTTCCTTGGGTCGATGAATGCTGTCTGCTTGTGGAGAGCAGCAGTTTTTATCTGCAGGGCTGTGGAGAGCGGTGGCTTCAGTCTACATGGCTGGGGTGTAACTGAGGCTTAAAGTGGCAAGGCTGGGGGGGGGGGGCTGTGGTTTGTGTCTATATGGCTGTGTGCCACTTGGGTTTCAGTCCGCGTGGTTGTGTACGAGCATGGCTTCTAGAACGGTGCGTGTCTGCCGCTGTGGCTGGCCTCCTGGGACAAGGGTTTTGGATTGAGCCATCTGAGAAAGGAGACCTTCTGGATTATCCCACATCCGCTGGATAGCTCAGCGATTTAGGCCTCTGGCTGCGGAGCCAGAGGTTGGGAGTCCGATTTTCCCCGCTGGGCCTCCCGGACAGGGGCTGGACTCGATGATCCAGAGACGGTCCCTTCCAGCGCTGCCGTTCCAAGATTATATCATTATCTCCTCCTTCCTCGCTACAACCCAGCCACCCTTCCTAGGTTGGCACAAGAGAGGATGTCTGAAGTTGGTGAGGTCAGGGAAGAGGCTGATTTTTCCCTCCCTTTCTCCTCTCAGGATGCCTTGTTCTTCCTCAAGGACTTTTTTGCCAGTGTAGCTGCCAGCATTAATCCAGTCGTACCCCTGGACCCCGGCTCTGAAGGTACGTCTCTGGTCTAGCAATGTCCAGAGCTCAGCCAAAGTCGGGGGGCTGCCCCCCTCCCCCCGCAGCACACCTGCTGCATTCAAAGGGGTAGGTCGTTATTTGCTTTGTTGTCACTGATTTCCCCCCCCCCCCAACCAAGGACAGGCAAAGAAGCTTGTCGGATTTTCTGCTCCATAGGTAAAAATAATTGGTCTAGGACAGAGCCATTGTGGGTTCTGAAGATCATACAATTGGCTTTTATTAGACCACTAAAAAATAAAACAAATAGCAAGCTGCCACGGATGAAATCCACTTCATGAAGGAAACCCAACCCCCCCCCCCCCCTTCATGGAGGATGTTACATATCTGGGAGAGATGATCAGTTTGTCTTGTGAGGCTGGGCCTCTAGCTAGCAAGGTTTGGGGGGGGGGAAATGTTAACCAAATTGTGGGCCCTGACTTGCGCTGAACGCTGCTGGGTCTTTTTGTTGCCTTCCCCCACCCCACAGCTAAAGAAAGCTTTGTTTCAAGCAAACCGTCGGGTGGTGGGAGGCGATCACAGGGTCATTTTCAGCTTTTTAGTCTTCAAATTCCAAACCTTGCTGCAAAGACAGCAGAGGCTCAGCCTCACAAGAAGAACAGATAATCTCTCCCAGGTTATGTCACATCAGTAACAATATTTTCTGCACCAGCCATGAAGGGGATGGATGTGTTTAGAGCCTGAGGAAGTGGGTTTCATTCATGAAAGGTGCTATTTGTTTTATTTGGTAGTGTTCCAATTCTTTTATTTGGAATTCTCTGGCTTTAAATCCTCTACAGTGGCTTGAATGGATGGGGAGGTGCCATTCTGAAGAACTCCCACTGTCCATTATTTTCTTGAAATCAGGGGAAATGCGTGAGGTGCCAGCTGACTGGAGGAGGGCTAATGTCTCTATCTACAAAAAGGGCAAAAAGGAGGAACCTGGGAATTACAGACCAATTAGCCTGACATCAATCCCAGGGAAAACTCTGGAAAAGATTATTTAGCGGTCACTATGCAAGCAGGCACTTGGAAAACAATGCAGGTAGTAACTAGAAGCCAACATGGATTTGTCAAGAACAAATCCTGCCAGACTAATTTGATCTCATTTTTTTGATCGGGTAACCTCCCTGATAGACAGAGGGAAAGCTGTAGACATAATATATCTTTACTTCAGCAAAGCTTTTGACAAAGTGCTCCATGATATTCTGATTAGCAAGATAACTCGGTGTGACTGGATAGAACAACAGATGGATACACAGTTGGCTACAGAATTGTACTCAGAGGGTGATGATTAATGGCTCCTTCTCAAATGAAGAGGTAACAAGTGGGGTACCCCATGGTGCAGTCAATACCCCAGTGCTATTCAATATTTTTATTAATGATCTGGATCAGGGGATGCAGGGAATGCTAATCAGATTTGTGGATGACACAAAATTGGGTGGAATAGCTATTACCCTGGAAGACAGAAACAAAATTCAAAATGATCTTGATAGGCTTGAGCACTGGGCTGAAAACAACAGAATGAAATTCGACAGGGATAAGTTCAAGGTACTGCACATCGGGAAAAAACCCCGAATGCACAGTTACAAGATGGGGGATACCTGGCTCAGCAATACTGTGAGCGAGAAGGATCTTGGAATTGTCGTAGATCACAAGCTAAATATGAGCCAACAGTGTGAAGTGGCTACAAAAAAGGCTAATGCTATTTTAGGCTGCATTAATAGAAGTATAGTTTCCAAATCCCACGAGATGCTAGTCCCCCTCTATTCAGCTCTGGTTAGGCCTCACCTTGAGTCTTGTGTCCAGTTCTGGACACTATTTTAAGAAGGATGATGACAAACTAGAACAAGTTCAGAGGAGGGCAACAAGGATGATTAGGGGACTGGAAACCAAGCCCTTGGAGGAAAGACTGAAGGAACTGGGCATGTTTAGCCTTGAGTGAAGAAGACAGAGGGGAGATAGGATAGCACTTTTCAAATCCTTGAAAGGCTGTCCTACAGAGGAGGGGTAGGATCTGTTCTCCATCATCCCAGAATGCAGGACGCGTAGGAATGGGCTCACGTTACAGGAAGCCAGATTTTTGATCCGCTGCTCTGCCTCCGGCAAGTGAAAATCTTGGGGTGGCCCTATCCTTAGCTGCCACCCTAAAGAGAGAAGCTGTTCCCAACTCCCAGAGGTTGTTGGTCTGTAGCTGAGCTGTCGTGGCCATTAGCCATGCTGGCTGGGGCTTGTGGGAGATGTAGTCCAAAACCACTGGCACCGACACAAAGTTAATGAGGGTTAACCAGACGTGAAGACTTTCCTCGTCTTGAGAGCCGTTTGTTCTTGCTTCCCTGGGAGTGATCGCCCTCTGAGGCAGCCACCCGCCAGACTTGGCACCACCGAGGTGGACAGCCAAACCCAAAGAATTCGACCAGGGCTACAACAACCCTACAAGGTAGACTGCAACGCTTCTGTCCTCATCCTCCAGCCAAGAGGAAATCTGAGCCTTTCTGGGGTTGCTCTTTCTAGAGGGTTGAGGCCGGAAACAAGGAACGTCCCAAACAAACCCAAGAAAATGGATAGCCTAGCCAAGAGGGCCAGGCTGGATTTAGTACCAGGCTTCCCAGAGCGGCGTGCTGTAGATCAGTGGTTCTTAACCTTTGTTACTCAGGTGTTTTTGAACTGCAACTTCCAGAAACCCCAGCCAGCACAGCTGGTGGTGAAGGCTTCTGGGAGTTGCAGTCCAAAAACACCTGCGTAACAAAGGTTAAGAACCACTGCTGTAGATCACACCATCTGTGAAGATGATTTTTGTATGTTAAGAGAGGAAAGGAAAGCTGGATTAGATTTTATTGAGAGACCAGAGAAAAGCTATATTGTAAAAAGATCTGATTATGCCAAATTAAAGAAGGCTAGTTATAAAATGTAATTCGGGAATACATCAGAGTAAGAAAAGCTAACCAGCCAAACCTGCTTACCTAAGCAAAGGGAGCTCTAAGTCCGGTTCTGGCGTATACACTAAGTTGGGGCTCCCAAGACCATCCAGCAGAATAACGAGTGTTTGTGACCTGACAGGATCTGGCCTCTCCCCTTTTCTGTGCTCAAAAGCTTAATAGCAACAGTGGGATCCACCCACCAGGCAGAGTCTCAGGCTGGAACCTCCTCGGCCACTGGCAAATGAACACATTCTCATCAGGAAGGCCACTGAAACGACTTGCTAACGAATCCCCAGCCCTAGTGGCCGGGACTGCAGCCGATACAGATAGTCCATAGGGAGCTTCCCAGGGGAAGGCTCCCGCTTGTAAGCTGCCGTAAGTTCCCCTGAGCTGAAAACCTTGTGGCTAAGCTGAATAGCTCACTGGCTTAGGTCTCTGGCTGCGGAGCCAGAGGTTGGGAGTTCGATTCCCCCCCCCCCCCGGCTCTCCTGCGAGAAAAGAGCCAGCCTGGGTGGCCTTGGGCAAGCTGCACAGTCCTAATGTGCCCTCAGAAGAAGGGAATGGGAAACCATGTTTGAGTATTCTCTGCCTGGAAAACCCCATAAAAGAGGTTGCCACAAGTCAGAATTGACTTGATGGCGCACAATTACTATTAGGCTTCTGAACCAAGAATCAGGTTCCAGATTTCTCCACAGGAGGAACGGGGGATTAGAAAAAACCCACTGACTGTTCACAGTAACTACAAGCAGGCCAAAACGTTGCAGATGGATAATCCGTGGCACATAGGATGTGGTGCATCACGCTTGAAGATGGAAGGAGAACAAATTCTTAGTCATTTCTTTTCTTTTAAAAACCCTGTTTCCCTTCCAGTGTATTTCACATACCGTTGTAGGTGTCCCGCTGTCTAGGAATCACTGCCCGGGAGGCTCTTGTGGAGGCGCCTGTGTTTTCTCGCTTGGGGGGTGGGGGTGGGGTGGGGTACAGGGTGGTGAAGCCGCAGGGGAGGATCCGCTCCTTGTTGCGGCCCGTCCTTCGTGTGCCTCCTCTTCCCCACAGGTCCAGCAGAAGCCTCAGGGAAGGAGCCTGAGGGAGCCGAGGGCGAGATGACTGCCTCGATGGAGACCACCGCCAGCGAGACCAGCTCCTTATCCAACGCCTCCTCTTCCTCATCTGAGCAGCCCATTTACTTCCGGTGGGAGCGCCTGCGGGAGAGCCAACGTGCTGTCGTGTATTGTGATAATAGGCTCAAGAGACGTGGGCTCCGTTCTCTGTTCGGAGGGAGGGGGTGGCTCTGGTAAAATCACTCCTTAAATAGCTCTAACCTCGGAAATCCCACAGGAGTCACGGTGAGTCGGATGCGACTCCATGACACGTGACGACGGCAAGAAGCGACAAAGCAGCCTTGAGTGGGATCAGACCGACCCCTGGTCCAGTCTGGCACTGGCAGCAGTGACTCTCCCAGGGATTTGTGCAGGATCCTGTCCTAGCCCTGCCAGGAGATCTCTGGTGTTCCCCTGGGAGCCTCCCATTCCCCTTCAGGCCTGGCCTGGCCCTCCTTAGCTTCCAGAATTGGACAAGGTCTGCTCAGGGTGGCGAAAGAAGGAAAGGAAAGGAAGGAAGGAAGGAAGCCTTTTTGTGTTTATCTGGGCAAGGTCTTAATGGTCCCCATAAGAAGCACCCTGCAGCGTCGCACCAAGGGCCTCTCTAGTCCAGCAACCCTGTTCCTCCTCGTGGACAACTGGATGAGGCCCTAAAGGGAAGCCCATGAGCAGGATGTCAGGACAAGAGCTCTCCCGCCCCCTGCTCCTGCTCCTGCTCCCCAGCAACCGTGCTTTTGGCACTGGGGAGAATATGGGGCCTACTGGTCATAGCCAAGTTGATCCACAGATGGTAGAGGGTTTGTCTCTGGCTCCAGCTGTTTTCTTTTGTGGTAGCCTGTATGAGGGGCACCTGTGACCTTGCCATCCCGTGAGCCACCACGGACAGGCTCCCCGGGTAGAGAAGGGGGTTGTGGAGGGGGAAGCGTCTGCTGGAGAGGGTCAATGGGAAGGAGCCGCACCTCATCTCTTCCTTCCCCCTCTTGGCTTCTTCCTTCTCTTCCAGGGAGTTCCGATTCACTTCTGAAGTGCCCATCTGGCTAGACTATCACGGCAAGCATGTGACTGTGGACCAGATGGTGAGTAGCCAGCTGCTTTTGCGTCTCCCAACTCCAGAAACTGGGCTCCAGAAATCCAGCCGCCTCCCCGCCCCCCCCCCCAAACAGCCACTGAGTGGACCCCAAGGGATGTCTTGAAATCACTGCTTCACAGGCTGTCAAAAGGAATCAGAAATGCCAGCACCCCAAAGCACGCCAATGGGCAGGGGATCTGCTCTGCGTCCAGTTCTTCCCTTCTGGGGCCTCTTTCTCTTGTTGGGAGGAAAGATCGCCCATGCCCGAGTGAGGCCCGGAGATCCCTGTCTAAATGTCGCAGGTTCTCTTGAAGGTGCGCCCATTCTCTTCCGTAATGTCCCCTTTCTTTCTTTCTTTCTTTCTTCCTCCCACCATCTCCTGTTTCTTCAGGGCACCTTTGCCGGCATCCTCATTGGCCTGGCACAGCTCAACTGCTCTGAGCTCAAACTTAAGAGGCTGTGTTGTCGGCACGGGTAAGGGTCCACCTCTTCCACCCAGGGTTGGCTGGGGGGGGGGGGAAGAGAGGAGGGGGCATCCACGAATGCCCAGTGACAGGATGGCACACCCACGGCAGTCAGCGCAGAGGAAGTGGAGCTGCACGGGGAAGGCTGTTGGAGTGGAAGCAACGGTCCCGCTTCACTTCTGGGTGGCGAAATCCACGGGCTGCGCGCCTCTTTGTCGACAGGCAACGGACGGGATGGGCGGGAGGCAGCTCCATCCTGTGAGTGGACCCGCAAAACCTCGCTGCCTCTCTTCTCTCCTCCAAGGCTCTTGGGTGTGGAGAAGGTGGTGAGCTACGCACTGACCGAGTGGCTGACGGACATCCGCAAGAACCAGCTCCCGGGCATCCTGGGCGGCGTGGGACCCATGCACTCTGTCGTGCAGCTCTGTAAGTTGCCCCTTGGAAGCAGAAGGGGAGCCACCCACACCCACACACGGGGCCTGATTGGAAGCAGGAGGAGGCAGGACCAGTCTCTGTGCGCACGCGCAGGGTGTGGGTGTGGGTGTGGGAGCCTTCCGAAAGCCCAGCTTCTCCATGTCCTTCCTTTCCTCCCCACCCCCACCCCCCAGTCCACGGCCTGCGTGACCTCTTCTGGCTGCCGATCGAGCAGTACCGCAAGGATGGCCGGATCATCCGAGGCCTGCAGCGAGGGGCAGCTTCCTTCGGCACCTCCACAGCCTCCGCGGCCCTCGAGCTCAGCAACCGCCTGGTGCAGGCCATCCAGGTCAGTGTGTGTGTGTGATAGGAAGGGGGTAAGACGCTGAGGGAGGGGTCTGTGCGGGATGGTGGCCCAGAAACGCTAGCCTAGGGGAGAAGGATATTAATTAGCTGGACGACCTTCATAAGAATCAAGTGTCGTCAAGTCAAGTCTAGAGAGAGAATACTTGGGAGTGGTTTTCCCGATTCTCTTCTTTCGGTGGGCGCCCTGAGACTGTGCGGCTTGCCCAGGGCTAGCTCTTCGCACAGGAGGCACCGTGGGGAACCAGCCCCCGGACTCTGCTGTTTGAAGGATGAGGTTCTGCCCGGAATCATCCCACCCTGGCTTGCTTTCTCCCGCTGACAGCCCGAGTGCCACTCTGTGACGGGGGCTCTCTCCACAGATGTGACCTGCTGTGAGGGTGTGGGTCCCAGGAGGAAAGTAAAGAGCTGGGGGAGGACACTCGCCCCCCCCCCCCCCCCGCACGCAGCCCTCCGTCCTTCAGCTCTGCTGCCTTTTCCCTCTTACTTCTAGGCCACGGCCGAGACGGTCTATGACATCCTATCCCCTACGGCTCCCCTCACCACACGGACCCTTCTGGACAAAAAGTACACCCGCAAGCTGAGGCGTGGCCAGCAGCCAGCAGACCTGCGCGAGGGGGTGGCCAAGGCCTATGACACCGTGAGGGAGGTAAGGGGGGCCCCCAGGGGGTGCCAGGCTGGAGAGTTTTATGGGCGGGAGTACGCGGGTGTCCCCGTTGCCCAGATTTGGAAACACAGCTTTGTGGACTACGTCTCCGCTGCGCTGACTGAGAGATGGCAAGCGGTGACCCCCCTCTTCCCTGCCTCCGAGAGCCGAAGGGCAGGAGCCAGGCAGAATCTGACAGAATGGGGGCTGCGAGAGAAAATCGAAGTGTGGGCTGCTCCTGTTCTTGACACCGTCCACCCGCCAACAGACCGGTCCTGCCCCACCGCTTTCTTCTGCTCTCCTCTCTTGTTTTTCGCCCTCCATCAAATGACACTCAGTATCCTGAGACTGATGACAAGTGATGACAAACCTAGACAGCATCTTAAAAAGCAGAGACATCACCTTGCCGACAAAGGTCCGCATAGTCAAAGCTATGGTTTTTCCAGTAGCGATGTATGGAAGTGAGAGCTGGACCATAAAGAAGGCTGACTGCCGAAGAATTGATGCTTTTGAATTGTGGTGCTGGAGGAGACTCTTGAGAGTCCCCTGGACTGCAAGGAGAACAAACCTATCCGTTCTGAAGGAAATCAACCCTGAGTGCTCACTGGAAGGACAGATCCTGAAGCTGAGGCTCCAATCCTTTGGCCATCTCATGAGAAGAGAAGACTCCCTGGAAAAGCCCCTGATGTTGGGAAAGTGTGAAGGCAAGAGGAGAAGGGGACGACAGAGGACGAGATGGTTGGACAGTGTCATCGAAGCAACCAACATGACTTTGACCCAAGTCCGGGAGGCAGTGGAAGACAGGAGGGCCTGGCGTGCTCTGGTCCATGGGGTCATGAAGAGTCGGACATGACTAAACGACTAAACAACAACAACATCCTGAGACTGCTCTGTTCGCACTTTTAGTATTTCTGGAAACCATTGTGCTCCTGGGCATGGGACTACCTCCCTCTTTTTTGGCAGCAGCTGTTATGAGTCTGTTGTCAGTGGCAATTAATTGTGTTGGTTTACTTGTGACCTTTCAAGTAAACATTTACACAATGGCTTATGTGAAACTACAGTAATACCGGAGGCCTTCGTGGAGGGAGGGAGAGAAAGATCCTGCACTGTAGCAAATTTGTACATGAAAAAGGAGGATTCTTCCTTGCTGACCGTTGTGTTCTCATCCTTCTCCAGGGTGTCATTGACACAGCCCAGGCCATCTGTGATGTGGCAGCCCGTGGCCATGAACAAAAAGGCATCACGGGAGCCGTGGGAGGGGTCCTGCGGCAGATCCCGCCCACCGTGGTCAAGCCCCTCATTGTGGCTTCGGAGGCCACCTCCAGTCTCCTGGGGGGGATGCGCAACCAGATCAAGCCTGACGCCCGCAAGGAGGAGTCCCTGAAGTGGCGATCGGAAGAGACCCAGGAATGAGGACGCTTCCCCTCCCCACGGACCCAGACAAGCAGTCAGGCTCTCCCTTCGCCCCACGGAGACCCGGCTGCTGGAGAACACCGCTCTCCCCCTTTGCCAACCTTACCATGTAAAGAACCATGGAGGAGGAGAGAGGAAAGGAGCGCTTATGGGTCGTCAAAAGCTTTGAGATGGGCGAGCTTCCCAGCATGGCAGCCATACATGGGATTGCCCGGAGAGGGTGGTGCCACCTCATTATTGCCTCACCCATATTTTTGTACTTTTGAGAATGGTGTGTCTGCTATCTCTTTGGTACATGACCTACCGTTGTACTCTCTGACCTTAGTAAAGCATGGGTTGGGGGGAAGGAGAGGATGGAAGTTGACTGAACATTAAAGGACATGACTTGTTTTCAGCTCCGTCTTTGCATGGCTGTCGGGTTGGAAGACAACAGAGTACAACCTCTCCTTCATCCTGTCCCAGAGCGCCTTCCATGCTTGTGTGGCTGAGGCTACAAAGAGAAGAATTTCTTTGAGGTGCACAGAGATTATGGTAGAGGTGAGCAGAAGGCAGTTCAGGATCAAATGAATCTTAAACATTACAGTGGCCATTACTTTTATTAGGACTGGTTATGAATACACACACAAAAATCATGAAATATAAAATTCACCCTGAAAAATATACAAGCTTTTAAATTCTTAGAACAACTCATCAGAAAGGTCATTTTAAACACTGGGATGGCGGGAAGCCGCAAATGTCCAGAAGTTTGGCTAGGTACTTTGAAAACCCTCAAGGTGGAAAGTGGGGGCTTGGTGAGTCAGTCATGTGGGTATCACATGACCATTGGCAACACGCAACAGGAAGAAGCTGGCATGGAGGCGGTCCTCTTTTGGAGGACTAAGCACAGGGTTTGTTTACTGCCTGCTGCTGAATCATGCCAAAGAAACCCCCAGATCTCTAGGGTTTAGAACACCTCGCCAGATTTTGGATTTCTGTGCCTTTGCCTGCTCTCCCTGATTTTATATCTAGCCTGATGTAAAGTTCTGGTGAGATAAGTGTTGTTCCTCTGTGGGTTTGTTCTGTGTTTTTTTTTAAAAGCCCATGGACCAACACAGCCATAGCTAGAGCCACTAAGGTTTCTGGCTCCCAGTTGCCCAACAACAACAGCTAAAAAGTTCCTCTGCTCCCTGCTTAGCATACTCCAGAAAAACTTGCATGGAGACAACAGGAACATGTTTTTATGTGAAAAGGCTTATGAGTTTGCTTCTCATGTTACGTCATGGGCCGTCAAGTCGCATCCAACTTGTGGCAACCCTAGTAGGATTTTCGGAGTATGAGAGATAAATTTAAGGAGTGTTTTTACCATTGCCATCACCTAGTGAGTGTCCATGGTCCAGAGGGGATTTGGACCCAAGTCTCTTGAGTCTTAGTTTGTCAACCCTGTTCTGGAATGTTTGGGCCTGCCTAACTGAGTTGCTTTCTTGCACCTCTCTCTTTCTCTCTCTCTCTCTCTCACACACACAATATATCCTTGCAATCCAGACTGTGCCTAACCTGATTAAGATGAGGGTTTGGGATGGGTGGGGGATCAAAATGCCAGCAACTTCTGGTAGCATGTTAGAAATTGACAAGGCAGTGTGATTCCTTTATTACAGCCAGCTAGAAAACAAAAAATGAGAACAAACTTTGTGATCACTTGGGTTCTCCTTTCCGATGGGTGTTGAAAGTCAAAGAGTGAGAGAGAGGCTGGAGCCAGAATGAGAGCCGAGAGGGGCTTGATCAGGCAGGACCGTGTAGGCTGGGGGAAAAGGAGAGGAATGGGGGAGGCCGGGAACAAGCCAGCCAGGGTTGCCCCTAGAAGGCTAGGTGGAAGGAGGGGGCGCGCTGTGTCTGACGCAGGACTTTGGTGCATCCGCTGGCAAGGCCCTTGGTGGCCACCAGGGGGCAGGGGTGGGCCACTGAAATAGGGCGTTCCATCAGGCCCTCTTAAAGGAAAGGCTCAAGGGTTTCCGGAACAGCAGAGACAGAAAAGAGAAAGCAAAAACGAACACACACACTCCTCCTGGGCCACAATGACATGGGTGCAAATGACCTGCAGGAGCAGTGTGTGTATCTTGTCATAGGATCCTTCTTGCTCTGGAGTGCCCCTACTGTGGCAACAGCTCTCCAGGGCTTCAGGAAGGGGCCGCCTTTTTCAGCCTGACCTGGAGACTGGGGGGGGCAGGGGGGGCGGTTGAACCCAGGATACTGGGCATGCCAGTACACCCCTAAGCGGTGGCCTTTCCCGTAGAAAGTTTCTAGACTCCTGTTCCGAGTCAGGGAGTGCTTCTCCCTCCTGATGCAGGCACACGGCCACTCGTCCAGCTCGTGTAGGGTTTTCTCCCCTGATGTGCAAGGGTGGCGTTTCCAGCCTCTCCCCTGCCTGCAAACGCCAGCAGCTGGAGTGGAGCCTTCTGCCTGCAAGAGGCCGGCTCTGCTGCTCAGCTTTTGCCCTTGGCCGGGCAGCCCCGGCTGAAGTCCTGGCCCCAGGAAGGAGAGCGGAGGGCCGGCTCCTCCAGACCCCTCCCTCCCCCCCCCCCCGGGTTGCCAGAGGAGCCCCTTCCTCCCTTCCCAGGAGCCAAAGCCTGCTTGGGCCCCAGCTGATCCTCTTCCCCCCCCCTCCCACACACACACACACACCCTGGGCTTGATGGTGGCTTCTCTTCCTCCCACTCTCTTTCTTACCCTGTCAGGAGGAGTGAATGATCTCCCTAGCAACGAAGCTTACTAAAAAGAGTTGCTCCTTGAGCTCAGAGGATGGCAGGGGAGTTGGGGCTGCAAAATCTGGAACGGCTGGGGCACCCTCGCCCGTCTTGCCTCGGCTTTGGCCACCAGGCAGGGCAAGGACGAGGGGCCTCCGCAGCCTGTCCCTCTTGGCATCCGCTCCGGGAACGGTCTGTGAGCAGGACTTGTTTGTACACAGCCTCTCTGGCAGGGTTGCAAATCCTGCTTCCAGAGGAGAGGGGGGGAAAAAGATTCAAGGACAAGAAAGCAACACCGTGGCCCAGGACAGCATATGTTGTGGTGACCTATCCCTCCATTTCCCAGGATTAAGAAAGCCTTTCAGATGTGGTTGGACTACAACTCCCATCAGCCCCGGCCAACAAGGAGTCCAACATCAGGAGGGCCACTGGGCCCCTTTTCACAAGGAGTAGAGCAGCTGGAAATCAACCCCGAGTGCTCCCTGGAAGGACAGATCCTGAAGCTGAGGCTTCAATGCTTTGGCCATCTCATGAGAAGAGCAATCTCCCTGGAAAGAACCCTGATGTTGGGAAAGCGTGAAGGCAAGAGGAGAAGGGGACGACAGAGGACGAGATGGATGGACAGGGTCATCGAAGCGACCAACATGAATTTGACCCAACTGGCAACGTTGGGGCAGTGGAGGCAGTGGAAGACAGGAGGGCCTGGCGTGCTCTGGTCCATGGGGTCACAAAGAGTCGGACACGACTTAACTAAACAACAATGGCAGCTGGTGTGGGCAAAGTGGCTCTCTGGAGCTTGGACTACAAGCCCCATCCTTCCTTATTCACCCAGGGCTGATGGGTATTGTAGGCTGGAGGGCTGCACTTTGCCCATCCCGGCACAGGTCCTGTCTAGGAAAACCAAGCAGGGCTGCCTCAACTGCCGCTCTGGGCCCGTTCCCCACCCTGAGGCCCCACGGCAGACAGGGGCCAATCCAGGGCAAACTGAGGAGTTTCCAACATGTCTATTTAACTGGACATGTTGGATCATCTCTTGGGGGGATCCTGTGAGGGCTTTGTTGAGATGGGGACCAGTGCCTGCTCCTTAGTGGGGGACGTGGGGCAGAATGCGGGGAAGGTGGAAGGGGGCATGGGATGGGTCAGAGCAGCCGTGACAGAGTGCCACGCAAAGCATATGGTGACCATCTTGCTCCTGACCTACAGTACAAGTGGGGTCCCCCCCCCGGCTTGGTATCCTCTTGCAACAATTAATTATGTACCATCCAGGTGGTTCTGACCCAGGGCGACTCTTCCCGAGCAATCGGGTTCTCTGACGTGGTTTCCCAGTCGCTCCTTCTGGGACTGTGCTGCTTGCACAAGGCCATCCAAGCGGCAGGGCAGGTAAGCCCCGCCCCAGCCACCTATGCGCTGGGTCATCTCACCTGGCCTCTCTTCTAGGAGTGTGTGTGCGGGGGGGGGGGGGGATTTGATCTCCCAGGCCCTGGCTCTGCTCCAACCCCTGAGCTATCACAGCTCCGATAGCCCCCTTCGGTTGGGTAGAAGGGTGGAGGGGAGGCCAACTACCCTGCCCAGATGGGTAACTGTTCTCAGTTCCCTCATCCCATTTTCCCCTCCTCTGAGCTTCTGGATGATGCAGGAAGAAAGGAAGGAAATCAAATGATAAAGCAAAGCTGCACTCTGGAGTCTGTCCCCGCCCGCCCCTACATCCACCCTACACACACACAGAGAGAGCCCTCTCCCTGGCTTTGGGCAACCACTGAATGCAGCCTATACCAGCATATCCTCACGACTTTCGTTCAGCCTTTCCCCCATCCAGCACCCTCCCAGACTACAACTCCCATCATCCCCAGCCAGAGAAAGACAGCAGCTTGCTTAGACAGCACAGTGAGGGACAGAGTTGCAGGTGGGGTGGGGGAGAAAGAATCCCAGGAAAGGAGGTGGTGGGAAAACAACTTTATGGCCCCTTCTCTTTCTGGCTTCTTCTTCATTGAGACATGGCCCGAACCCCACCTTGCTCTCTTCTCCGGCAGAACATGGGGGCAGCCATGGAGTGCCGGATTTCCTCCTGGCCCCCGAAGAGGCAGCGTGCCTTCCTGTAGTTTTTTCGGACACAAGCTGACAAGCCTCGGATCCCAGCTCACAGAAACAGGCAGGCGCTGCAGCCGTCTGGACCCCCACCCCACCGTCCGGCGCGCCCTCGATCTGTGGCACAGTTGTCGTCTTTGTCCTATGGGGCTTTGGGCACGGCTTCTTCTCCCGGCTGTCCCCGGGGGGCCTCCGTCCGCACGTGTCTGCCGGGCCGGGGCTAGCCGCTCCCCTTCTCTGGGAGGCAGGATCGGCCGCTCAGGAGAGGGCAGGGACCGATTCTTGCCCTTGGGCTGCCCGATGCAGGGTTGCCTCCACCGTGTCAAGGAGGTGCTGCAGACCAATGAGGTAGCCGTCCTCGTGGTTGCCCTGGGCCCAGGCCACGTCGTGGTGGAGGCGGACGTCTCCCGGGGTGGGCAGCGTTTTGCCAAAGTCAATCATCCAGATGCTGGCCTGGCCTTTTCGGTCGTGGAGGAAAAGGAGGGAACTGCCAATCACCTGGTCAAGAAGGCAGAGAAAGAGGCGCCCTCAGGAGCAGAGCCGTCATTACGGCAGGGCTTCGCCCCGGAGTGCCGTGTATTGAGAAAGCATCAGAGACAAGTTGAGAGAACACTTTCAAAGAACATAAACAGGCTATCCTGTCCATTCTCGGCGAGGCTGCTTGCCCTGGGTGTCAACGTTGCCAGTTAAGGCTCTGTTTAGCCGCCGTAGCACGGCTTGCAAGCAAGCAACAGGCCTGCCCTCCCACCTGATGGGATAATGTCAGTTCTCAGGTAGGGAAATTGGGTCTGTCCAGATGCTGTTGGACTACAGCTCCCATTACCCACAACCAGTTCCTATGGCTGGAGTTGCAATCCCACCACCCTGAAGGGCCCTTCATTTTGGGGAAAGCAGTTCCACAGGGTGAAAGGAATGTAGCCCCTGTTGTGAGAAACCGAACCCCATGCTTTCCATAGCTTCCACGTCAGTCTGCCCCAAGGAAAAGGGGGGAGACTGCAGGCCTTACCTCGTGGGTCTTGAAGAAGGTGGATTCATCCAGAACCTGGCGCATACTCTCCAGGCGAGCAAGGTAGGCGCTCTGCCAAGGCAAGGGTGAATGTTGAAGCAGAGAGACTTCATCATCCTAAAACACACATGGGCACAGCCTGTGCCCCTAGCTAGAACAGACCCTGCCCTGGGGTAGGGGAGAGATGGCCAATGACGAACAAGAAATGAAACCGGTCAGACTTTAAATGCTTCCTTTAGACCGGAGGTACAGAAATTTCAGTAACCACAAATTCCCCACTGGAACTTTAAATGTGCCCCACTCCGATCTCCGAGGGATGGTCCAAGATAGCATTTAAAGGCTGAGAAACAGTTTGCAAGCCTGCTCCACCGGAGCTGACTCCTGAGCAGACATGCTTTAAACTGGGTTGTGCTCCGTACGTTCTGTGGAAACGCTGTGCACATGGATCGCCATTATATTTGGACCAGCATGGTTCTCACTGGGCCCACCTCATCTACGATGCGGGTAGGGGCCCACTAACTAACTTTGCTTGCTGCTGTGGAGCCTTGTGACTCTGATGTCAGTGAGGTGGTGTATCTCCTGTGGCTTTTAGTCCGAACTCTACAGGAGCTCTCCACAGTGCTGAACACGATTGCCAAAACAGACCAGCCCCTGTGGACAGCCCCTTTAAAGTTCAGACTAAAAGCCAGAACCAATTCACTGCCCCCACTGACATGGAGTAACCAAAACCTGTCTCGCTCTCAAGCTGAAACAGAACTGCCTTTTCCAGTCCAGAGACACAATCCATGATGTCCGAAAGGAAAACAAATAGCACACAGGGTGGAGGTGGGAAGAGAGATGAAGTTCAGTGAGGAAACCCTATTCCGGGTCGTTCAGACAGCTTTTCCCCAACCCGGCAGTTTCTGGAACCCACTCCCTTCCAAACCCCCACCATCTCTGGCTAATCCATCGGAGTGCAGGATCTGAAGGCTCAACCCATCTGGAAACCCCCAGTTTGGGGAAGTTCAAAGAAACAGCTGCATTAGCCTGTTTCACTAGGCACAGCAAAACAAAGCAGTTAAAATCTCAGGGAACCTTGAAGACAATTTTTTGCAAGATCAGCTTTCAAGAATTACAACTCACTTCTTCAGGCACGTAAGAAGGTTGTGTCTCAAGAAGTGGATCACAATCTACAAAGCCTGACACTGCAGTTAAAAGTTCCCACAATGGTCTGGGGAAGGTTAGCCTCAAAAATGACAAAACGTGCCTCTTTTCCTTTACAGAGCGAGAAAAAACGGGGGACGGAACAGTAATAACTGAACATGTCATTCTTTATAAATCCCTTGGTTTAAATTGAGATAGCAAATAACAATAATACCACAGCTGGCATCCTGTTGTGCGGTTATGCAAAAGGCAAAACTTTTAGATGCAAATTGCTGCAAGGTTAAGCAATCTCCATAGATATCTGTTGCAGCCTCATCAGGCAATTCCGCATGCAAGAGATGATGCTGGCAGAGACTTCTTAACTTAATGGCATTTGCATTGAAAAGCTGTGCCTTTTGTGTAACTGCACAACAGGATTTTAGCCAATGAATGACATTCCACTCTTCCCAGCATTATCAACGACCACTTGATTTCCTATTTATTTCTTATTTATTTATTTCTCTCATTTATAGGCTGCCTTGCTCATGACTCAAGGTGGCTCATGATTAAAAAAAAAAAGACACAAGAAACTACACATTAAAAAAACTCAAATAAACTATAATAATTAAAAATGCATGGAATGATTTAAAACCTTTAAAACTTTTAAAAACAGACTTACTTAGCTAAAAACCAGCATTCAAGTTATGGTTATTAAAAGCCTGCCCGAATAAGTGAGTCTTCAGCTCTTGGTGGAAGGATAAAAGAGAGGGTGCAAACATAATCTTCTAAGGGAGGTTATGCCACATCCTGGGAGCCACCACGAAGAAGGCCCCGTCTCATGTCCTGCGATGGCCCTGGGACTCAAAGGAGGCCCTCCTCTGAAGACCTTAAGGACTGGAAAGGCTGGTGTGGGGAGAAACAATCCTTCTGATAGCCCAGACCCAAACTGTACAGGACTTTATAGGTAATGAGCCATTATCTGTTGTTATGTGCCATCAAGCCGCCTCTTTGGAGGCCCCTCATTTATAAGACTATCATAATTCCTGTCATTAACAGCTCTACTCTGCTCTTGCAAACTCAACACTGTTGCCTTAATGAACTATTTTTTAAAACTAACATTCCAGTCTTCACACCAGGCAGGCCAACAGGATCTGGCCTGATTCTCCTTATGGATCTGGATTTTGACCCTCTTCTCCCCTTCAATTCCAAGGCTCACCAGAACGTCCACGCGGCTTTTGGTGAACATCATAAAAATCTCCACAATGTCCTCCTTGGTCCGGGTCCTTTTAAAGTCCCGCTGCACCGCTCCCCCCTCGATCTGCAAAGACAAGGTAGGGAGGCCAGGCTCAGAGATACGGAGGGATTGCGGGATGCCGTGGGGGCGGGCAGGCCATTTAATGCGCGCAGGCGATTCAGATCGGGCTGTCCATCAGCCTGACTCCTCTCCTCCCCTGTCCCGCTACTCACCGTGATGCCCTCGATACGGAAGCCAAGGGTGGCGCTGGAGCTGATCCCCTCCCGCCACTGCATGTAGCGAGGCTTGGTGACAGCGGCCTGGGAGTGCTCCTGGGCCGTGGGGGCCAGCGGGTCAACCTTGACCATCTTCTGGTACAGGTCCCGGCGCGCCAGTGGCCGCTGATGCACCTTGCACAGCTCCTCCTCCAGGTAGGTCCTGGGGGGGGGGGGAGGGTATCCGAAGGGGTAACAAGAAAAACAGGAAAAGGCTGTTAAAGAGGGGAGTGCCGGGCCCCCAAAACTCCCAGGTGTCCCCATTAGGAGCATGTGGTACAATATATTCCCATTTATTCCTGTTGTCATTATTGCTATTCCCTGCTGTCAACTCCCTTCCAAATTTTGGCAAGCCTAGTCACGGGAGACCAAGACCAAGATCATCTACACTCCTGTATTTCAAATCACCCTGTATGGGTGGCGAAAGCTGGAAAGCTAAGAAAGATGACGGGAGAAAAAACTGATCTGTTTGAAATGCTGGAGGAGAGCTTTCTGGGAGCCCTTGACTGCCAGAAAGACAAACAAGTGGGTCCTAGATAAAATCAACCTTAACTATCACTGGAGGAAAAATGTTGACGCTGAGGCTGTCCCGCTTTGGGCACCTCATGAGAAGGCAAGATTCTCTGGAAAAGACCATCATGATGGGAAAGGTAGAAAAGGGAGCAGGAAAAGAGGAAGGCCAAATACGAGATGGACTAACTCAATAAAGGACTTGAGCTGAGCGGGGCTGCTCATAATAGGGTCTTTTGGAGGTCACTCATTTATGGGTTTGCCATTAAGTCAGAAGCAACGTGACAGTACACAAGAAGAAGAGGTTCCTATGGCTGATCAGAGGATGGTTCAGTCCCTGCCCCATTACCTCTCCTTCTTCTTTCCCACACAGTCCTGTTGCCAGTTCCGCTCCCCCAGTCAGTTTCCATGGCCAAGTGGGGATTTGAACCCTGTTTTCCAGAGTCCTAGTCTGGAACTCTATCCACTACACCACATGGGAACCCTCCACATAGCCATGGTTGGACACAAAACATATGCCTCTGCTGGTTTTCTCTTTTTCTGCCAACCACGTCGTCTGGTTTTTACTTGTTTGCCTTGAACTCAGGTTAGTAGTGAGCACAGACCCTTTTCTGAGTCGGAGAGTCCCCCACTCTGGAAGAGATGCTGAGAGTGATGCACATCCAAATTTCGTTGTGAAATTGGGGGCTCAAAACAATGCATGAATAGGCCAAGGCAACCCACAGAAAAGTCCAGAATGCAAGCAGCTGGAGCCAAGGTAGCCCTAGCTCTTTTTCAGCTCAACTAGAAGCAGGTATTTTGTAAAGCTAACGGCTTCTAACCGCCCGTTCAAGAGCAAGGCATGCCAAAAACCACTCAGCATTGTACCTAGGAGAAGTCACAACAACCTATTGTATCTGGGGGAAATCCTCCTCCCTGCCCCGCAAGAGCTAAGGTGAGGATTTCAGCTCAGCTGCAAAGGAACAAATGCAAGCCCTGCCCCCACTCTAAGGCAGGATGCGGCCTGACCTTGTGCCCATCTTGCAGTCCATGATGCTGGGCATATCGAGGCCACGCAGCAAGTCGTCCATCTGGATATAGCACTCCCCACCCATCTCCACCACGCCGTGGTAGGCCGGCACAAAGGGACGCAGGGCGTCGGTCATCAGTTGGGCCAGACAGGCGTCTTCCACCGCGCTGAACTTCTTCAGGATCTGTCCCTTTTCACTGGGTTTGAAATTGCCTGGGGAGGGAAGGGAAGGCCGACTGTGGAAAGGGGGTCATCCAGCACAAGGGGAAAGGGAGGCCACGGCAGGCTTCGGCTCCCTTGCTAAGAGAAGAGTCGCGAAGCCCGGCAGTGGCTGGATGGGAAGAAGGAAATGCACTCTGTACATTCTCAGAGGCAAGTCCTTTGTGAGGAGAGCTGGGGCGGGTTCCCTCCCCGTGGCTTGAAAGAGGCCCCACTTTCTGATCTTCTAAGAGGCAGCACAAGAACTCCTCCTCCGGAAGCGGCTGGGGCTTCTACCCCTCACCCTCCTCCCCAAGCCCCAACTCTGCGTTCCATCCCGGCATCTATAGTGATAAATGAGGATGTTCCAGCACTGACCCTGTACCAGGACCCCCACAAGCCAGAGGCCACTGCAAAATGCAGGCCACTACATTAGGCAACAAACTGTCAGCAGCTGTCTTGCTGCCAGGAGCATGCTTTTTGGAAAGCCAACAGCTCTTAATTGCCTTTTCATGACCAAGCCCCTCTACCTACTTTGCATTACAACAGAAATAGTGCACGGACAGTGAATCCTTGATGTCAAAATCCACCCCATTCCTCCTACCCAGGCACGCTGTGCTGAAAACTGCAGCTTAGCTCAGGTGGACTGGAAGACTGGGTGGGTGGCCAAGGGCGCTACTGATCCCGTGACCCAAAACAGTCCCAGTGTGCGGGCCCCTGTGAGCCCTGGCCCCACTAGGCCCCACTGTCTCTGGGCGGGTGTTTTGTACTAGAACCTTGGTGGCCGGCCAGCTGCACCCATGAGCTCCGTCTCTGCAGGGACCAGTGGACCATCGTGAAGAAAGTCTTCCAGGACTTGGTCTAGGAGAAAAGCAGGACCAGAAGTGTTAGAAGATTGGGGGGGGGGGGGGGGGAGAGAAGCAGCTGGAATGGAAGCAGCAGCACAACTCCCCTTCCCAAAAGTTCATAATTCCAAAGCTGAAGAGACACCTTGAACAGAGGTGAAATGGCTACTAATCAGTGGTGTTTTAATTGTGGGTGTCTTGCACAGGGAGAGGTTGGTCTAAATGATCCTTGGGGGTCCCTGCCAGCTTCACAGTTCGACTGTCTTTAGGATTCTGGATTCTGGCTGACCTCCCTAGGGCTGAAAAGGGACCACCGAGCGAGCGAGCAAGCTTTGCGCTGAGCTGCCGTTTTCTCTTCTACTCCACGGGTCAAAGATCTGTCTTTCCATCCAGCCTGGCCACGCAGCCTCCTTTTCTGCACCAGTATCTCCCAGCTGTGTTCTGTTTTGTTCTGTTTTGTTTCATTTCATATCTTATTTCACCCAACGCCTCTGTGTTGTGAAAGGTGCCTATCGGCTCCAAATCCCGAGATCGTTTGGGAACAGACGGCCCCAGGGAGTGAGTGTTTTCTCCTGAGCAACCCTTCCTTCCTCTACCGTGGTCATCTCTGCCTATTTCCTTTCCTCTCCCTCTGGACCCAATCCGCATACCAAAACTTGGCAAAGTCACTTTCCTGGACTACAACCCGGGCCATGCTGACTGGGGGAAATCAAGGAGTTGTAGGCCAAAATGATCCACATTTTGAAGCGTTCACTGGCCAGGAAAGGGGACTTGAACGTACAGGCTCTCTGTCTTCAGAGCAATTCGTCTTCAAACTCCACTTAGGTTTAAATCGCTCAAATTTATCCTAATAGCTGGATCATCCTCTATAAAGCAGGACATGCCCGCCCCCCATAAGCAGGCCCCATGCTGAATGTGGGCCTTGGCAGGCACCCAAGGAAAGCCGTTCCAGATTTGTACATGAGGACTGGAGCCTTGGGGTTCGGAGAGAGCAGGAGGGGCTCCAGATGAGGGTTTTCTTTCTCCCTGAGCTCCACACACCCAAAAACGTGATTTTTTTTGGAGGTAGGGGCCCACCAGGCAGCCTCCATCTTTCCCTTCCCCCTCACAACCCTTTGTCAGGTCATTCACCAGCCTCTGTCACCACAAGAAAGGAAACCCGGCATTCAAATGTAAGAAGCCCAAAGAGGAGGTGCTGAAAAGCGGAAGGAAAGGCTTTGCCAAAGTGGGGGGGTGGGGGGGAGGTGTTAAGAGGAGGGAGCAACAGGCTTAGCAACGGCAGGCAGGCAGAACCAAAGCTTGCCAGAGCTCGAGAAAAAGGTTTTCTTTCTCTCTCTCTCTCTCTCTAAGTTCTAGAGATCCACAGCCAATTCCCTACTTTCTCTGGAACTTACAGTCCCAAGGAAAAAAAGAACCTTTCTGGGCACTACCTCCCGCAAAACTATTGTTCCCACTTGGCCATGCGCTGGTACAGATCGACCTTGCTGCGCATGCTGGAGGTTCCAGGGCACGGCTGCAGCCACCGTCTGCTGTCAAAACGGCAGCTGCTGATGCTGCAGAAGTAGCAAGGGAGGCCCCTGCAAAAAAAAAAATATATATCCAGGGGGCCGTTCCCCCATCCGGTCTGCGTGGAGCGTCCTAGCTGGTCAGAGGGCAAAGGCACCATTTCCTGGGAGTGTTTTCCTCCTCCAGCAGCAGAGGATTGCATTTGCCTGGCGCACATGCACACACCTTGGCGAGAGGCTAAGCCCAAGGCATAGGCAACCCTCTTGGTTGCCATACGCTGTGGGCGGCCTCTTCAGGGCTGCCGTGGGTGTCTTGGGAAGGGAGGGCAGTTAAACACGTTCGGTCCCCTGGCCGCTATGGCAAATACAGTAATGCTATCAGGAGCAAAAGTGGTGGCGCAGGCCGTTTCAGTGATCATCCCCCTAGCCAGGCTGCTCATGGAGTCCAAATGTACAGGTAGCTGGACTGATCCATACCAATAAACCAGTTCTAGCCAATTCCATCTCCAATAGAACCAGATATTTTGTAAGGGGTCTTGTGTACCAGACAAAGCCCTCCCATCAATTGCATTGCATTTTCTTTGTTTTGTGTGTGTGCTGTTAAGCCCTTGCTGACTTCTGCTATAAATTAATGAATTAACAGCCCTTGTTAACACAAGGCCATGGCTTCCTTCAAGGAGTCAATCCATCTCACATTTCAAGCATCCTCTTTTCCTGCTCTTCAACGTTTCCCAGCATGGTTGTCCTTTCCAGTAAGCCTTGCCTTCTCAGGAGATGATCAAAGTATAATAGCTTCAGTTTTGTTATTTTAGCTTCTCTAGTGAGGCAACACACGTAGCTCACAGCAAACTGCTGCTGCTGGAAAAACTCACCCCCCCAACAGCTGCCTCTTACTCTCAGCTCAGAGGGAACCAGGAAGCCTTGAAAGGAGTGGTGGGAAACCATCCATGTTAATTAAAAAAAATACGGCTACTTCAAAGTGGAAACCACTGTCACGGCAACAATGAGGGTTAACATATAAGCCATATGGAGTGGAAATTGCACCAGTACTGTATATGCTCTGAAGGTTCATACAAGCAACACATGACAAGGTACAATTTTAAATTTTTTCCCTGGGTCAGCATGTGAGGGTCAGAAAAGGAAGTAAGTTCAAACTATACATTTCTAGCTTCTTCCCTCAGAATAAGCAGAAGTCATGACCTGAAACCCACGTGCAGGAAATATATACCCCCCTCCCCAAATCTTGTGCCATCTATAAACATTTATGCTTTAATTTATCTGTCCATCGCAACAAGAACAGATCCAGCAAACTGATGGGAATACAGGAAATCAACACTTGTGTAAATTTAATTCATTCAGTGTGTCTTCTCTAATGGATTTGGCCCTAATTAAAAAAAATTAACTGAGTTTTCATGGAGAGTACATGGGGTGCAATATCCAAGGTGCAGGCTTCTATGGGATGCTGAGAAGAACAAAAAAAACAACTAATTGAGTAAATAAATGTCAATAAAGTGATGCATTTGTGTTTTTGAACAGCAATGTTCAAAATTTACCAGGCAACTATAGCGGTAGTTTTCTGTATCACATTTTCTCCCGATCCCCTAATGATTATTTTTTCACATCATGAGAAGGCAAGATTCTCTAGAAAAGACAATAATGCTAGGAAAAGTTGAAGGCAGCAGGGAAAGAGGAAGACCAAATACGAGATGGATTGACTCCATGAAAGAAGCCACAGGCTTGAGTTTACAGGAGCGGAACCGGGGGGTTGAGTTCAGGACATTTTGGAGATTGCTCATTCATAGGGTCGCCATGAGTCAGAGGCAACTTGCCGGCACATAACAACAACAGCAGCGGTTTGGGAAACGTGTTGCTTATAATTTCTCAGAGAAACCAAGACATAAATAGCCAACAAAGAGAAGTAAAACAGGCTATAGGTTTTTAAAAATTCCCATCAACTGTAGTTTCAGAATAGGGTACAAAACAGAAACGTTACTCTCTTAGCTAGCTGGGAGATTCAGGGAGCTGAAATTTTACTAGCAGTCGTAACATGGGGTGGGGATGAAATGACTGAAAAGGGTGATCCCTTGCACTAGTGGTGGGACTATGCACTTCTCAGACGCACAAAGGACAGGAAGCTCATGTGGTGAGCTATTTTAAGTCCAACTGTGCTAACCCTCTTTTCTTTAAAAAAAAAAAAAAAAGATTTTAAATGGGGTGAAAAGTCAACCCGAGATGCAGGCACATCTTCTCCTTGAATCATCATCAGTAGTGCCTCCAACCATGTCCAGAGAGCCTCCGTCTGTCTCTTCAGGCCCCCAAGAGCATTAAAGAGCTGGCAGAAGTCAACCAATCCTCAGCAGAGACATCCTAACCATGGCCATGATGACATTCAACTACCCTCCCCAGTACCTTGCTGGCTGGGGGATTATGGGACTTGTAGTCCATTGAAATGAACTTTTCAACTCTATTTGAAGTTATACCCTTCTTAAAGAAAAAAAATCAACTGCAAATAATTATCTGTATTGTATTAATTCAGAGTTGTGATCTGCAGGTGACTAGTCTAAGACTGGTTTAAAGAGAAAAGCTGTTTTTATGCAAACCTAAGTCTTCGCTTGTCCTGTCTTTTGGCACGCACACAAACCATTGTACAGACTGGTTCTCTGCTCATCAGATGGGCCTCTGGGTTTGGAGGTCCTTCCGTTGCAAGCTAAAGCCAGGAAAGTGCTGGCAAGACTAACCGAAATGGACATTCTGGGCATAATGCAGCTTCCTCTGTTCCTATTTAAATTCAACCCTATATTCACAAGTTCATAGCCATGAGGACTAGAATCTTAACTTGTTTCTAGAAGTTTTTTTTTGAGTGGGGTGATCATATTGCCCTTAGTGAATGTCCTGTTTCAAGAGACATTCAAAAGCATCCTCTCCTCAGTTATTCTATATGTGTTCCCAGTGTCACAATAATTTGGGGGTTTGTATTTATTGCTTGTTTTGAGAAATTTAATGTTGGGTGGTTGAGTTATTGTTTTATTTAGCTGCTGTAAACCGCTTTGCACGCAATCAGTGGTATACTGTATACAGTCGTGTGAAAATGAAAGTACCCGTTTTTGAATTTTATGGTTTTACATATCAGGACATAATACAACTCATCTGGTCCTTAGCAGGTCTGAAAATTAGGTAAATACAACCTCAGATGAACAATAACACGTGACATATTACACTATGTCATGATTTTTTTTACAAAAATAAAGCCAAAATGGAGAAGCAATGTATGGAAAAAACTAAATACATCTTATGATTCAATGGCCTGTAGAACCACCTTTAGCAGCAATAACATGAAGTAATAGTTGTTTCCTGTATGACTTTATCAGTCTCTCACATCGTTATGGGGGAATTTTGGCCCACTCTTCTTTAGAATGTTGCTTCAGTTCATTGAGGTTTGCGGACATTTGCTTATTTATACACAGCTCTCTTAAGGTCCTTCCAAAATGGGTTGAGGTCTGGACTTTCACTTGACCATTGCAACTGTTCTTTTTCAGCCATTCTGTGCTCGGGATCCTTGTCCTGTTCCATGACCCAATTTCAGCCAAGCTTCAGCTGTTGGATTGATGGCCTCTCATTTGACTCTAGAATACAGGGTCAGCTCCATGACTGCAAAGTGCCCAGGTCCTGGGGCTGCAAAGCAAGTCCAAATCATCACCCCTCCACCACCGTGATTGACAGTTGGTAGATGTTTGTGCTGATATGCTGTGTTTGGTTTTTGCCAAATGTGTTGCGCATTATGGCCAAACATCTCCACTTCAGTCTCATCTGTCCAAAGGACATTGCTCCAGACGTCTTGTGGTTTGTCTTCTAGATGCAACTATGCTCTGCTGCCATGTTCTTTTTAGAGAGAAGAGGCTTTCTCCTGGCAACCCTCCCAAACAAACTGTACTTGTTCTCTCTTTTTCTAATTGTACTGTCATGAACTTTAACATTTAAACTTTAACCGAGGCCTGTAGAGTCTGAGATGTAACTCTTGGGTTTTTTGCAATTTCTCCAAGCATTGCACAGTTTGACTTGAGGGTGAATTTGCTTGGATAGCTACCAACTCTGGGAAAATTGGCAACCGTCTTGAATGTTTTCCACTTGTGAATAATCTTCCTCACTATAGAATGATGAAGTTTAAATTGTTTGGAAGTCGTCTTACAACCCTTCCCAGATTTATGGGCAGCAACAATTGCTTCTTAACAATCATTGCTGATTGCTTCCTCCTCAGCATTGTGTTAACACACACCTGAATGCTCCAGACCAGCAAACTGCTAAAACTTCAGCTTTTATGAAGGTGGTCACACTTGCTGATGATCAATTACTCCAGGGCATTTGGTTAGCAGACTTTGGCTGCTACTTAGCCTCTTAATTTCTATGGAAGCAGTAAGGGTGTACATAGTTTTTTACACATGGCTTTTCCATTTCGGCTTTATTTTTGTTAAATAAATCATGACACGGTGTAATATGTCATGCGTTGTTGTTCATCTGAGGTTGTGTTTATCTAATTTTCAGACCTGCTAAGGACCAGTTGATTTTTATTATGTCCTGATACATAAAACCATATAATTCAAAGAGAGTGTGCTTTCTTTTTCACATGACTGTAAGTAAGATTTATCTTTTTCTTTTGTACTGTTTCCTGCAGATGAACTGCTAAGGATGATGTACTTTAAAGTTCATCTGTGGATGACTGATTGTTCTTTCTCATTTACTATGGTTGTTGTCTACATTTGAAGTGAACAATCACCTTTCTGTTTTCTCCCTGCACTTTCTGGGCTCGTTTTGAGGGTTCTGTAGCACCTAAGTGGCTCTTGCACCAGAAAACAGAATGGGAAAACCAAAACAGAAGATCCTGAAAGATGTGATTATTTTCGGCTTCACTGAAAGAACATGAAATGAAAACGCCCAAAATGAAAGCAATATCAATGTTTCCCCGCCTCGGCACATCCCGACTAGGGTCTCGTGACCTTTTTCAAGGGAAAGACCCTCCATGTGGAGGATTTGCTCTCAAGGCACCCCCTTCTTCCAGCCCCCCACCCCACCCCCTACTCACCTTCCGCAGCACCCGCTTCTTCTCTGGTGGCGACGCTAGGCTCTGCTCCATGTCACTAAAGACCTCATCTGACTCCTGGGACGACCCGGGCAGTGAGGAGCAGGTAGACGAACCGGAGACGGAACGATCGGGAGCACAGCTGCTCCTGAGGGGGACTGGGGACACCACGGGATGAGCGCAGCCCAACACGGCCCTCTCAGGGATGGAAGACAAATCCTGGGCTTCTTGCGAGTGGTCACTGGGGAAGGTGCCAGGGGAGGATGGTGGGGTACCTTCTCCCCTCTCCACGGATCCTTTTGCTTCCGATGTTGATCCTTCCGCTTCAGGAGGTTTGGGAGATGCCTCCAAGGTCTCCCATCGCTCCAGCTCTGGATGCTGAACAAGAGCTTTAGCAGAAGACCACTCCAGGCTGCTACCACTTTCCATGGGTTCTCTGGGGACAGCTCAACCCCCTCTGAAATCTCTCTGAGGCTCAACTGTTTGGCAAGATCAGCAGTTGTAACCCTCCCCTGTCCAGTCCCTGCTTCCTCCAAGCATGCTGCAAAGAAAAGCAGAAGGGCAGGTTGTTTTAGAGCCTTGTGGCACAGTAGTTAAACAGCAGTACTGCAGTCAAGACTCTGCTCACAACCTGAGTTTTGGTTCAAGGTTGGCTCAAGCTTCTGGGGTTGAGTATTTTGTTTGTTTGTTTGTTTAAAATATTTCTATGCCGCCTTTCTCCCCAAAAGGACCCAAGGCCTTCACTAAAACAATATTTAAAAGCTAAAACAGTAAGTATACAAATATTTTTTTTAAATTAAACAAAAAATAGTAACTAAAATCAATATTCAAACACATTTAAAACCACAGAGCACAAAAATCCATTTAAAACCCCTCTCAGACCACTAGTCATTAAGGAAACGCCTGCCTGAAGAAAAAGGTCTTTGCCTGCCTGCAGGAGGACAGCAAAGATGGGGCCAGCCTGGCCTCCAGTGGGAGGGAGTTCCAAAGTCTGGGAGCAGCGGCAGAGAAGTACTCAGCTTGTTGGGGGCGGCAATGTGTACCCTGCATAATTCAATTGTAAAACCACCCAGAGAGTGTTTTAAGTGCTATGGGGCAGTACCTAAGCAGCACACTTTGCTTTGCTTTAGGCCAGGGCCTCCTAGAAATGCTGTGTCCCAAATGGAGAGCCACCCCCAGTCATTTTGCTACCTGAGACAAAGGGCAAGATGGTGCCCCTAGACTGGCAGTTATATTTTGTTTCCACAGGGGCAACAGAATCAATTCTCCACCACATATGAGGCCAGTAGGCTAGTTTAGAGGGGAGGAGGTCAAAATGGTGTCTTCCAAAGTGGATTCAAGATGGTGGACATCAGTCAGCGACCGTCTCCATTGTTGTTTTGCTGATGTTGTTCTGGGCCATCAAGTTGCCTCTGAATCATGGCAGCCCTATGAATGAACAGTCTCCAAAATGTCCTGCCAAACCTCAGCCCTGCTCAGCTCTTGCAAATCCAAGCCTGTGGCTACCTTCAGAGAGTCCGTCCATCTTGCATTTGAACTTTCTCTTTTTCTCGTACTGTCTCCATACTAGATGCATAACACAGTGGATGGAGGATTCTGAGGAAAGAAACCTTACTGACACTGGTCCATAAAATGCAGGAAGTCACTTTAATCAGCAACTTCCTGCGTTTGTTCTCTCGCGGCCCCTAGGATTACCTGCTCTGGGTGCCTCTTATAAAGGAAGCACAATTTACAAGACACAAATCAAAATTATATATTCATCCGGAGAACTGAACCTAATGTCCTTGTTTTTTTTAGTATATTTTTAAAAATCAGTGCAATGATGCACTTTTCCAGAAAGCAGTTTCTAAATTGTCTCTTTTCCCCCCCATGCATAAGAAATGAAGTTGTATTAACATTGGATTAAGAGCGTTTATATTGAACACCAAAATAATTTGTTGGTTACTACTAAATTGTGTCCCTGGTACAAATACTCTGTGATAAGCCATCCAAAAATAATGGCACAATATTTGTATATGCTGACAACTCCCAAATACAGATGGGCCTTTTAACGTGCAAGACTTAATGTTATACCTTCAGCACTACTTGAGGGTCGTATTAAAGGAATCCCATTACAAAACCATATGTGTCCTTGCAGTGATAGTGCTGAAACGCTTGCCTATGTTTTATTGTTCTGTCCTTTTTACAGAGAAGTGTGCAAAGAGTTAATTTGCCCTTTGTTAATCAAGAAGCCAGGACGTTCATCTGAATTCTATGTATCTTTTCTTCTCCTAGACCAAGATAAACAAGTAACAGCACAGATAGCCAAATTTTTAGTAGTAGCAATTAAAATTAGGTCAATTATGGTTCTAAAGGAGTAATCTTATATAGTTTTGGTAGGTATAGTTATCCGATGCATATGTATACATCTGTTATTTTGACTCAGATGCGTTGATTCTGTATCTTTGTAGATTTTATACTTACTTTGCTATGGCATATGGCTAATGCAAATAAACGTTGATTGATTGATTTCCCCCAGAGCAAGATTTCGGAGGAAGCCTACAGAGCAGAAGGGCAAACCGGGAAACAGTTCCAACCCGAAAAGGGGATGCCATGCCACACAAGTAGGCGCTATCTGACAGACTCCCCGACCCCCTCCGCTTCCCCCCAAGGGGACCAAGAGGGCTTGGCCAACCCACACTGGGCAGGCGGGTACGACAACTGCGTGCAGAGCCCAAAACTGGCTGCAACACCGGGCATGAGGCAAGCCAGTCGAACAGGGTGAACTGCACAACTGTTTGCACTCTCTGAATCTTCCATAACAATCAAGTGTCCTCCAACGATAGATACCCTTTCCGAGGAAGAGCTAGTAGGGAAGTAGCAGAAAGCCCTCTATTGTAGAAGATTTGAAAACACAGGTTAGATTCATCCACGAGTCTGTACTGGGCCGGTCCTACCATCAGGCAGCCAAGCAGCAGGTCCTGGGTCGTGTGAAGGTGGCAACAGGGGAGCCTCCCCCCTCCCCTCCCCTCCCCTCTTCTGGAAGACTGGGCTGGGCATGTTCGGCAGACTACCCTGCAGGCGCCTGAAAAAGTTCCTCCTCCAAAAAAGGCACTTTTTTTCAATCAGGGCCCTCATAGAATGTAGCTCAGGAAGAGTGAAGGCCACCATCCCTTTGCTAACTTTGAAATGAGATTCGACTCCCTTTCTGTACAGGGTACGGGGGGCATGGGGGGTGCTGGCTTGTCCTTTGCCTCAGACAGCAACATGTCTTGGGTCATCTTCATTCCCTTGGCTGCTTCCATCAGCCAGTTTGGTCTTGGTAAAGAAGTGATTTTAGGGATGACTGGAAAAAGTCAGTTTAAAGATGAACAATGAGATGCTGAAGCCATCCATAGCCAGACAGTGTGGCAGGATGATGCTCTGAGACCCAAAGCGTCCTGGAGGCTGGCCGGTTTTTCAGAAGGTCTGGGAACCTCAAAGACCCGTGTCTACCCTTTCCTTTGATCTCAGGAGGGCAAGAACAGCTGCTGGTCGCGATGAGGAAAAAGCACACTGCAGGATTTCGAAGGGGCAGAGGAACTAGAGACCAAATTGCTAACATGCGCTGGATTATGGAGAAAGCCAGAGAGTTCCAGAAAAACGTCTACTTCTGCTTCATTGACTACGCAAAAGCCTTTGACTGTGTGGACCACAGCAAACTATGGCAAGTCCTTAAAGAAATGGAAGTGCCTGACCACCTTATGGAAGTGAGAGCTGGACCATAAAGAAGGCTGACCGCTGAAGAATGGATGCTTTTGAATTGTGGTGCTGGAGGAGACTCTTGAGAGTCCCCTGGACTGCAAGGAGATCAAACCTATCCGTTCTGAAGGAAATCAACCCTGAGTGCTCCCTGGAAGGACAGATCCTGAAGCTGAGGCTCCAATACTTTGGCCATCTCATGAGAAGAGAAGACTCCCTGGAAAAGACCCTGATGTTGGAAAAGTGTGAGGGCAAGAGGAGAAGGGGACGACAGAGGACGAGATGGATGGACAGGGTCACCGAAGCGACCAACATGAATTTGACCCAACTCCGGGAGGCAGTGGAAGACTGGAGGGCCTGGCGGGCTCTGGTCCGTGGGGGTCACGAAGAGTCGGACACGACTTAAGGACCCAGCCACAGCCAAGGTGCTCGGGGGTGCTCCCCGCCTGCTTCCTAGCCTTGCCCTGAACACACGTTGTTCTAGGCACCCCTGGTCCTCCTGTTCCCCCTCCCGAACCCGGCCAGGTCAGGGGAAAAGAGCGCAGGGCACGCGCGCACCTTCACACGGTCGTCCGTCCCGTCCCCGCCCCCCGCCCCCCCCCCCGGAGCCCCGCAAGAGGGGCCGCTTTTCTCACCTCCTCCTTCTCCCCCCCCCCCCTCCATCCCGCGCTCACAAAGGACCCTCCAGACTACAGGTCCCGACTCCCAATTAGTGTCAGCCAAGCGGGGGGCGGGGCGGGTAGCAAGGTCACCCTGCGAGTAGAGGACAGCGAGGGAGAAATAACTCCCCCCCCCCGAGACACACACACACACACACACACACACACACGCAGGGAACCCAATCTATTCCGGCTTCCTCCCTCCCTTCTCTAGCAGCGCTGGGCAGTCCAGCAACTGACAGAACCCCCCCCCCCCCCAAGTGCCCTCGGAAGACACCTTCTTTATTATCTCCCCCCCCCCTCGGTGTGAATCTCAGCCTCCCCTTGCTTTCTGCAAAAACACCCCTCCCTCTTCTTTGCTGGCTCTCTTCCCGCCCCCCCCCCCCGTAAAAGCAGGCAGCCGCTCCGCCCCCCCCCGCCCCCCCCCCCCCCCAGCAAGATTCTCACCTGGAAAACCAGCACGGAGTTAGGCGGGGGGCCGGCGCTGCGCACCCCATCCCGGCCGCCCCGAATGCGACCCGGAGCGCGGCAACAGGCGGGGATGTCGGGGAAAGGGAAGCGAAGTGGGGGGGGGGGGGGAGAGAGAGAGAGAGAGAAGAAAGCCTTGTCTCGTGCTGCCCCCTGCTGGACCTTGGAGGGACAGCACGGCTTAAACGGGAGGAAAGGGAAGAGCGCCGTTGCCATGTGCAGAGTGCCGCCTTCTCGTCTCTCTCCCCCTCCCGGCATCGCCACCCCTATTCCGAAGCAGACGTTGAGAATATTATGACCCGGCTAGCAGTTCCAAAGGTAGCACCCTTCATTTCAAGATGCTGTGCATTTCGAAGGAAAAGCTAAAGGTTGTCGTCCTTTCCTTAAAGATCAGCTTTCTTGAATTCCCCCCCCCCCCACACTCGCCCCACAAACTTCGGAGGTTTACCTTGGGGCCTATAAAGCCCAGAATCCCCCAACCAGTACGGCCAGTTGCTGCGCGAGTCTTGGGCTCGAAATCCGTCCCATGACTTGGTTCAGCTTCGGTGTCGTCGCTGGTGCTGTTTTCGGGCGAGTAGGAAAGCAGAAGGAAAAGTCGCGGAGTTTGATGGCGTTTACACCCAGGTAAATGCAGAGTTCAGCCTGGAGGCAGGCGGTGCATCACGGCCTCTCCCAATTTGAAGAGACCCTTGTCCAGCAGGCCGAGGCCAAGAGGCAGTCCCGAAAGCAGCAAAATCAGGGAGCTGGACAGGGGACAGACTGTATTTGTCTTCAGTGTGGAAGGGATGGTCACTCTCGAATTGGCCTTCTCAGCCACACTGGACGTTGTTCCAAGACCTCTATTCAGAGCACGTTACCATAGTCTCTCAAGACTGAAGGATGCCTAACCAAATGCAGCGTAGGATTGTGGCCTTGTGGCAAGTTCAGAGTCCCCATGCCTCTCTCCCTCTCTCTGCTGTCCTCTTCAAACTATCACCACCACCACCATCATCCCCAGTCTCTCGGGAGCGTCCAGGAGCCTCACTTCAGAAGCCTGGGACCAGGAGAGAGAAACAGCTGAAGAGGCTTCCGTTTTGCTTAAAAGGGGGGAAAGGGGCCTTGTATGAGGACATTTTAACATAGCCCAAGCAGGAGTGAGGGACGAGTGTGCCTGCCTCCCACCACTAGGTGGTTGTTGTTGTTTAGTCGTTAAGTCGTGTCCGACTCTTTGTGACCCCATGGACCAGAGCACGCCAGGCCCTCCTGTCTTCCACTGCCTCCCGGAGTTGGGTCAAATTCATGTTGGTAGCTTCGATGACACTGTCCAACCATCTCGTCCTCTGTCGTCCCTTTCTCCTCTTGCCTTCACACTTTCCCAACATCAGGGTCTTTTCCAGGGAGTCTTCTCTTCCCATTAGTTGGCCGAAGTATTGGAGCCTCAGGTTCAGGATCTGTCCTTCCAGTGAGCGCTCAGGGTTGATTTCCTGCAAAATGGATAGGTTTGTTCTCTTTGCAGTCCAGGAGACTCTCAAGAGTCTCCTCCAGCACCACAATTCAAAAGCATCAATACCACCACTAGGTAGTACATTTAATTTGGCTGTAATCTGCTCCTCTGCCAAAATATAAACATGTTTCAGTGTAAAGTACTCCAAGATGCTGGCAACCAGCATCTTGGAGCATCATGATGAAGCATGATGAAGCTCATTGTTGAAGCTGTTGTTGCTGCTGCTGTCAGGGGCCACATGGCAACCCTGTGAATGAGTGGTCTCCAAAAGGTCCTTTCCCCAAATGCCCTGTTCAGCTCTTGCAAACTCAAGCCTGGGGTTTCCTTTAGGGAGGCAGCCCATCTCGTGTTTATTTTTCCTCTTTTCCTGCTGTCTTCTACCTTTCCCCCACATTATTGTTTTTTCCAGAGAATCCTCCCTTCTCACGAGGTGCCCAAAGTAGGACTGCCTCAGTCTCAACGTTTTTGCCTCCAGAGAGAGTTCAGTTTGAACAGGTTTGGAACACTCTAATCCAAACTTGCCAGAGATGAAATCAGGAAGTTATAATTTCTGACCTGAGTCTGCAGCCCCCAGTTTGAGATTCACCTGCAGCAAAGAAAGCCATAATTTTAGGAAACTGGCTGTTTCTTCTGCACACACCCCCAGCTCTGTAATGCCCAGCCTGATAAAAAAAAATTGGGCAAAGTTAAGAGCTAACCTTGGTAAGGTTTTGGTCCATATTGGTGAGCCTTTTCTGCAAAGAAAGGGTGGAATCAGATAACAATCTAGCTTGTGTTTTGGACTGCTGGTGGCACAGTTTAGTTTGAGTTATTTTCTGGTCATTACGTTTATTTTGCTGTTTATTTATTGAATTTTATACCATCCAATTAGCGACGAACAGTACTCTGGGCGGTGACCATGATGAAGCAAACAAGCACGCAAGTCCTGACCCCCACCCATAGACAGAAAACAAGCAGTATAACAAAAAACATTCACAAAAAAACCTGCTTTATCACTGACACACAAGAAATAGCACAATGACAACCACCAAAAGAAAGAAAAAAAGATAAGGCACAATGTGTTACAAGTGCTTACCCACTTGAGGCAGTATACTCCCAAAGGCCATTGAGTTCTGCATGAACAAACTTTCTGAATGCTTGCAAGGAGAGGGCCTGGCGCACCCCTAATGGTGGTTTGTTCCTTAGAGATGGGGCCACCACCGAGAAGGCCCAGTTTCGTGTTGAGACCTTCCTTGCCTCTCTCAGGGTGGCCACTCTCGGCCACAAGGCCCGGGAGGAACAAGTGATACAGGAGGTTGTTTTTTGGACATAATGGCATAAACCATTTCTGAAATATCTCCCTTACCTTGAAAGCCCTGTTAGGGTTGTTTAAGTCGATTCCAACTTGATTGCACATAACAACACATGATGTACAGGAGATTGTGAGCCAGCCAACCTTGTGCTCTGTGCGTAATCCAAACCTTTTTGGTCCAGCATTAGGGCTGCTTTTTGTGTGTGTGTGGTTTTTTTTTTGAGCTGGGATGGACCAATCAGGACTGGATTACATGTGCAAAGAAGGTTTGCTGTAAAGGAGAATGCACCCAATAAAGGGACCTTTTCCACTTGGATATGGTATGATCCAGCTTCCCAGTCTGATTGCACCCAAAGGCTCTCCTGAGAGTGAGATAGGCTGCACGCATTTTAAATTGTAGGGGGAAATGGGAGGAAGTCATGAGGAATTTGGGGAAGGGATTCTATCCCTCAGTAACAAGGATCTGAAAGGTTTGTAATAGGATTCTCTTTTGTAATGGTTTACTGGGTCAGTTTGGGAGAGCAGGTGCTCATCCTGGCAGTCCCCATAGTTATACATCCTCCAGAGGTAGAGACCAAAAATATAGGTAGCTGAATCAGTCCCTATTAACCATTGAGGAACAGGTGTTTTGTAAGGTTAATGGCTCTGAATTGCCCACTGAAGACCAAACCACCCTCAACCCCTTGCAACAATAGGTTCATTACTTGTTAAGAAGGTTATCAAAGGAGCAGCAGCAACGCCATTTACTATAAACTATTCTTATCTCAGTGGATTCTTAATCTGACTGAGAGCTGGAAATCTGGGATCACCAGGCTGGTGCCTTGACTCTAGTTAAATACCCAGCAGAATAAACACATTGTGCCACCACACCCATTTTTTCTCTCTCTCTCTCTCTGCAGAGTTTATTTGCGTTTTTTGCTGGTGCACCTCCTCTTGCAACCCCGGCCCCTGGGAGGGCTTCGGCTACGGCTTCTGGGGACCTCATGGATGATAAACAGCATCCAGGGCTGATTCTCCTGGCTTTCCAGGGAGCTAGATGCTGCCTCGGCCTGGGGACTTGGTGCCTCTGTAGCTGGAGGGGGATTTGGTGCCTCTGTAGCTGGAGGGGGACTTGGTGCCTCTGTAGCTGGAGGAGGGGGCACTGGGGGCTCCTCGCTGGGTAGGTTTGGGGGCTCCTCCGGAGGGATTGGTTTGCTGGAGTGGTGAAGGCGCAAGGCCCCCAGTAGTTTCTCCAGCTCTTTCTCCATAAAACGCCAGAGGTTGCTGCTGCTGGCTTCTTCGCCCCGGCCAGGCCAGTGTGAAGGTGGCTCAGATGCCCCCTGAGAGGCTGGCCCTTCGGTTGTTTGGGTGGAGATTTTATTTTCCAGCTGAGGAACACTTCTGGTCGTCTCATGGACAGGGAGACTTGTCTCCTGACAAGGAGAGGGGCCGCCTATCCTCTCGCTTGCCGTGTAATTTTCCAGCAGAGCAGGGCTTCCGATCCTCTCGCTCGGAGCATTATTTTCAAAGTGGGTAAAGCTCCCGACCCTCTCGGCTGCAACATTGCTTTCCAATTGCTGGCTAAACATCCCAGTCCTTTTGCTGGTGGCTTTCCGCTCCAGTTGAATGGTGCTCCTCTCTGGCTCCCTGGTGAGGTTATTTTCCAGCCAGGGAGAGCTCCCAATCCCCACGTTGGTGAATCTCTTTTCCAGCGGGTCTGAGCTCCCAATCCTCTCACTCGTGGTCATGTTTTCCAGCCAGGGAGAGTTCCCAGTCCCCATGTTGGAAACTTCAGTGTCAGTTCGAAATAATGTCCTGCTCCAGGCTTTCTGGCCATCCTGTGCCCAGGAGGGAGGGGAGAAAAAAACACTCTTTGGCAGACGTTGCTTACTTAAAAATAACTGCTTACCCAGAGCAATCTGCCCCTTTTCTGTGATTTTTTAAATTCAGGCCAAAACCCCATTGCTACTCTCAGCAAGAGGAGAGCCACTGACTCAATGGGCGAAATTCTGTTGCTTAATGTAGTAAGTTGCACCAGAGTAGGCCCATTGAATCAGTGAAGCTTTGGTGAGTAAACTCTATAAATTCCATTGATTCAAATGGGCCTACGCTAGTTGCAACTTACTTCTCAACAGTTAATTCAGTGGGTCTATTCCTAGCTGGGACCAGCAACAGGATCTTGACCTCACCTTTTTTTTTTTTTTTAACTGCTACGTTAAAAACTGCTACGTTTTTTAACATGTTTGTTTTTTAAAAAAACATGATCAAAAGCCAGCCCCGAAACGACCACCAGAAACAAACTATTTAGAAATACTGAGTAAAAATGCCACTTATTACACTTCAAAAGATAGCATTCTGAGTTGTCTTGTCGCTTTTGGAAAGTTAGAAACATGTACATATTTCTTAACAAAGTACAGTATGCCGTCCTTTGATTTCCCCCAAATTAACATTTCAAATACTGGAAAAAATCATTTTAAGTTTCTCCTGAATCCTGACCATGTGCTGTTGGTGAGCTGGGGCACGTCCTGTTCTAACGGCATGGTCACTGTTCCAAGTTGTGGTTTCTTTGTTTGTTATATTAATTGTATTTTTGTTTTCACTCCTTGAAAAGGAATAAGATAGGTAACCAAAAATATTTTGTTAGGGGAACTGTGGCTACATGTAATGTTTCATTTTCAAGCCCCATCTTTGAGGCCTCTGAGGCCAGGATCTGGTTGTTTCCCTGCCGTAGCCTAGACTTTTGTCTACATTGTACAATTATGGGATGGCAATGTTTTTTCTGTCTAGGAGGCATGTCCACACGGCTCTGTCCGTGTATCATCTCCATCTGTTCGTCTCTTGTTCCTGTGCTGTTATGAACAGAAGTGGTTGTTATACTTTTCCATTTTGAAAATTAGACACTTGAGACCTCACTGACAGGGTGCTGGGTGCAAATGGTGACTCAGCCAGCCCTCTCTAGAGGTACTAAGGATCAAATCCAGACCTTCTACCATGCAATGTACGGCTCTCTGCCACTGATCTACAGGCTTTTCCCAAGAGGGGAGGAAAACAGGAGATGGACTGAAGCTCAGTGCGTTTGAGTGCCTGGTTAACCAGGAGCTGGGATTTCGAATCTCCACTGTTTCTCCTAGGAGAGGAGTCAGCTGGGAGCCTCCTGAGCGTGGGTGACTGAGTAGGGTTATGTGCCCTGCCATGTGTTGTCTCAGAGCACCACCAAGAGGAGGGACTGGGGGCTACTGTAAGTCTGAATCAACCTTAATGGTGGATGCATTTGATGCTGTCAGGGAGAAGCTCACCAGGGGTATGGCTGGCTCTTCCGCTTTGCTGGGAAGCTGCGGCAACTCCTCCTCTCCTCTTTGGCTGATGTTGTAGCTCATATAGAGGATGCACCAGGCCAGGCCACAGCAGCCCCCAAGGATGATCATCAGGGGCACCCAGTACCCCGGCCACGGAAGAGTGTCCAGGGTAGGCTTGCGGTATCGGATCTGCTGCTGCTTACAGGACGATTTTGAGCTGGCCGCCTCTCCCATCAAGGAAGGCATAGCCGAGAGAGTCAAGGCCAAGGTGGCCAGCAGGATGAACGTGCCGGTAGCCATGGGTGGTAGCCCAGTTGGCCAGATGGTGGGGTGGGGGAGAGAGGCTGGCTGTGCTTGGTGTTTCCTGCAAGCCAGAGGCCCCTTGGGCTGCCTTCCCTCACTCCTGCCCTCCTTCACAGCTCCCCCTCCTTTGTGTCATCATCAAAGAGGGCACAAAGAGAGCCACCTCCAGCATCTTGGCATCACTAGCATTGCCCTCCAGGAAGGAAATGCTCCACCCCCTGGGCTCCTGCGTTCCCTATAAAGTTTTACTTGCACACTGACAGTAGCTTGTACCCCTTTCAATGCCATCGTGCCATCCTCTGGAATGCTGGGACTTATAATTTGAGGGGTTGGGATTTAAGACTTCTCCGCTCTAGTCTAGGGAAGTGAACTAAAATTCCAGCAGAAAACTCTCTAAGTTCCCAACCTTGGGTCCCCAGATGGTCTGCAACTCCTGGAAGCCTTTACCACTCGATGTGCTAATCAGGATTTCTGGGAGTTGCAGTCCAAGAACATCAAGGAACCCAAGGTTGGGAACCACTGCTCTAAGTCTTTCACTAAACTATGAATTTAGGAAGGCGCCATGGTACTTAAAGGGGCTTCAACCTGCTACAACTCGGTAGTTTGAATACATTCATGGAATCAAAGAATTATAGAAGTTGGAAGCTACCTCCAAGGGAAATTAGTCCAATTCTCTGCCAATGCAGAAAATCCACGCCTGAAATTCTTGACTGGTGGTCATCCAACTTTAAAAACTTCCAATTAAGGGCCCCGCTTACCCTCCTTTTGATTGGTTGGCCATAAAATTGAGTTAGAATCTCAGTATCTTGTAATGTGAATCCACTGGCTTGGGTTCTTTCCTCTGGAATAGTGGAAAACAAAATTACTCTGTTTTCCATGTTGTTTGTATATGTGTGTGTGTGTGTGTGTGTGTGTGTGTGTGTGTGTGTGTGTGTGTGTGTGTGTGTGTGTGTGTGTGTGTGGCTTATCAAAGGGGAAAAAAAGGAGAAGATGCTAAATTTGGGGGTGTCTCCTGATAAGGAATTGGAATATTTAGTGTTTTATGGCTCTGAAATGGAAATAACTGCATTGGATTCACATAGTAAAAGAAAAAGTGGAGGAAGTATGTTTATTGTTTCAGGAAGCCACAACGAAGGATAGAATAAGAGGGAAAATAAAAGAATCTAATCAAAGTTGATAAATTTGCCTTCAGTACATAAGGGAATGCTAATAAGCATGCTGGATAAATGGGTAATGATGACCCCCCCCCAACTTACTTAAAATATTTCTATGCCACTTTTCTCCCCAAAAGGATCCAATAAATCTTACTCAAAAAAGTCACATTTCCAAAATTTGATCAGACCCCTCTGATTATGTGTCTCGGCACTATTGCACATAGGAGAGTGGGTGCATCAGAACAGATGCTGTGGGAAAGTTTGCAGCTTGTATGGTTGTTGAGATGACCTTGCAACTTTGTGGTTCTTCTCTTGAAGCAGGGGACCAGCCAAGATCGTTCCTGCCCAAGGCAGAGCAGGAAATGGCACTCCCTCAGGTCCACACCAAGGCTTGCAAGGCGGGACAAGTTATTTTGGTACCTGACGAGGCAGGAAACCCCCACAGGTGACTCTCCCTGTGACAGTGCAAATACAAGAACGGCAAAGTAAATGAGGGAGCCACTAGACAGAAGGTTGTCCTGTGTTGGCGTGTGGTTTTCTATACCGCAACTTGGCACTTTGTCCCAGCAGCAACAATTGTTTTTATTGTCTGGAAATGTTTAAATACTCTTTGCAAGTGTCACAGCAGAAAATCAAATATGGATACATTTATTCTTGTAGTACATCACACCTTCCTGGCATTATCCTTCCCAGCTCCCTCTTTTTTATTGTCGTTCAGTCTACAAAGTGACATAGTGCTGCGCTGACACTTCTGAATTACAGCTGCATCACTTTTCTGACATAGCCCCAAACTGGTAACTTTTTATAATTAAAATAATTGATTAAAAAAATTAAGAGGTGTCAGTCTTAGCCTGAAGACTTCCGTGTGATCATGAGGTCCCCAGACACTGCTCCAAAGGGCCAATATAGGCAATCACACAATCCAGAAAGTGAAAAATAAAACAATACAAGCAAACAAACAAACATACAAAAAGCTCTGCTGGTAAAAGAAGATGTCGCAAAAAAATTATGGAAAAAGAATAGGTCTGCTCACAGTTAGGTTTATATTGTGTTGTTCACAGGGGGAAAAAATCATCAAAACAGTGGAAATTCCAGCACCAACAGCAGGACATATGTGTTGCTCTCTATGGCAACTCTTTTCATTTGAGCTTCCGTTTGCACCCTCTCTGTTGCACCTGGCCTGCTCCCTCGCTGTCAGCAATTTCATAGATGGTGATGCGCAGCTTATCAGAATCTCGCTTAAAGTTTGCAAGATACTGCTCATCCTGCAGGATATCTCCCAAGGCACACCTCCGGCCCCGCACCTCACGCAGAAAGCTCTCCAGTTCTTCTTCCATGGAGACCAGCTGATGGGCATAAGCTTGCTGGGTCTGGTTGTACGCAGGCTTGCGGGAACTGGATTTCGGCGGAATGCAGGCAAGGGCCTGAGGTGCTGCACATGTGGTGGAAGCATCCGGGTTGACCTCTGTGCAACACTCCTGGTTTGCCTGCCCGGGAGGGAAAGAGGAAAAAACATTTGTTCGTTCGTTCGTTCATTCATTCATTTAACTTGTATACTGCACTGGGCAGTTTACAACCAGAATTAAACTAACATAAAGTAAAACAAATCATAAATATAGTATGAACCAAACACAACCTATAATCAATAAAATAACCCTCAAATAAATTAATGAAAACCAAACAATGGAGAACAGGCAATCTAAAAATAGTTATATTACGTTAAGAAAGAATGATCTCAAAGGCTTCAGTATACAGCTCCTTGTCTTGAGCATCCTCTTAAAGGTAGTAAGGGAGGACGCCAGGCGTAGCTTCACTATCATGGCCCCATTCCAGAGGGATGAGGCCATGACAGAGAAGGCCCTGTTTTTGTTTGATAGCTTCCTACCCTCCTTCGGTGTGGCGAACCAAAAGAGCATGGCCTGCAAGGAATGAGTGGACACTTTTAAGGAAAACCATGAGATCTGCAGTTTGATGAGGGGTTGAGAATTCTCTGCTTTAGTTCAAGGGAAGGAACTAGAGCACTCTAACAAAAAAAAAACCCAAAAAAAAAACTCACACAAAAACCCAAGCACTTCCTCTCCAAACGACAACTCCCAAGATTTCATAGGCCATAAGAGTTATAGGGGTACCAAAGCTGTATAGGTGCAGAAAACAGGGATGGGATTTTTATATTTTTTGAACACCACCACCGAAAAGTCTGCTGGAGTAGCTCCAGCTATAATTCTGGGGGCTTTGCCCCCCCCCCCAGCCCTGTTAGGTATAAATTATGTTTGATATAAATTATGACTGGTGCATAAATGAGAAAGAAAGAAAAATCCCTATTTCAGGTGTCTTCACCTGAGGATCTGGCTGGGCAAGGCTAGGCTTTGTTGCCCTGCAAAGCATGAGGGGCATTGTAGCCTCCTTGTATTCTCCAGACAGGGTGCCTCTCGGGAAACTGCAGTGCCCTGCATGTTTTGCAGGGCCACAGAATCTAGACCTGCCCTACAACTTGGAAATGGAAGGATTTTTTTTTCGCCTGTCTGCACCAGGTGTAAATTATATTAAACACCTAAGAGGGCTTGAGAAGGTTTAAAAACCACAGAATTCTCATGAGGGCGATTCCAACAGATGCCTGGGTGTTGTAGTTTTAAACAATAAAAAACTCCAATCCCTAGCAGACACACCCTTGTGTGGTGGCGGAGTGCTGTTTGCTGGAAGCTGAGAAGGTGAGCAAATAGGCAGTTTGTGGAAAGAAAACAAAACTAAGACGTAGAGCGTGACATTGTGGTTTTGTAGACGATAACTTCTGGAATTTTATCACCCATGGTGGCCGGCGGGGAGATGGCATGGCCTTGTGATCTAAAAAAGTAACTTTTTCCATATCTTGTAAGACATGGGATGGCCTCTGGTCTGAGAGAGACCCTGCTGGCTTTGCAGATTTGTGTGGCTGATCCAAGACGTTTTGCTGCCAAAGGTGAAGGATAGAACGTTGTACATCCCTGGGGATGGATGGGGGTGGTGGTCTGTGTCTCCCATTCAGATATCCACCAGGCCTGCCCTGGCTTTGCTTTCCATGCTGATTCTCGCTCACCTCCGACAAGGTCTCACATTTGGCCTCTGGCTCCTTCTCACACAGATCCTTTTTGGCACAGATGCACTGGAGGGCATAGAAAGCAAACACCCATGTGGCACAGATGCTGCTGAGCAGGGCCACCGTTGAGATCCAGGTGCTTGCTGATTCCGAGGTGCTGTGCCGATACCGCAGCGGTTGCTCGCAAGGGCCCTTCGGAGTGGCCCCTTGGATGCTGGGGCTCAGCAGTAGGACCCAAGCTAGGACCAGGCTGGCCATCGCTGGCTGTGGGTTTCCCATCACCCCCCGAGGCCTGCCGGGGGTATTCTGGAAGCTGCCTGACCACAAAGCTGCTTTCCATTGTGAGCTCAACATTCTCGTCAGAGCTGCCATTGGTGGGTGGCCAGTGACACATCACCTAAAGGGGAGACACGTGTCAGCAAAGAAGAGGGGAGGAGGTACCGATTTGCATACAATGGAATATTCCTCATTTATTTATTTATTTATTTCAAGGGTAAAGGGATTTTTACCCTTTTACCAGATACGGAAAAAGTTACTTTTTTAAACTTGGGATAACAGGGAATATATCATGCTATACATTATCACATATTATCTGTACTTAAACATATCATTACATTAAAGACTTTTGTGTCTGTTAGTTGCCTCTATAATTCCAACTAGAGTTATTTGACTATTTTGTATTAAAATTATCACATTTGGCTTTCAGGTTGTAGAACGGATCCAGTTACATATAGGGTCCCATTTTTCAGATGCTTCCTGGACTGAATTGTCTTTCAAAGCTTCTGTTAATATGTCCATCTCCGCCACTTCCATAATCTTTTCCACTAGTTCTTCACGATTTGGTGTTTCGGTTTTCTTCCATTTCCATGCATATAGTATTCTGGCTGCAGTTATTATATGTATGTATCACCAAATGGCTCTCTCCTATCTAAACTCTCTGGTAGCATATTTAATAAGAATAATTCTGGTTTAAATAGTATATTACGTAGCAGAATTTTCTGTAAACATTCATGTATTAGTAGTATCCAATAATTTTTTGCTTCACTACATGTCCACCACATATGATACAAGGTTCCCTCTTGTAATTTACATATCCAACATATATTTGATGTACAGTGGTGTCTCGACTTACGAATGTCCCGACCTACGACCATTTCGAGTTACGAACAGCTCTGGTTGCAAACTTTTGCTTCGACCTGCGACCGGAGCTTCGACTTACAACCGGAAAAAAAAACCGCGGGGGAAGTGGGAAATTTGAACTGCTTTCAGTTAACCGTTGGTCAGCGAAGAGGCTGCTTCTCTGTACCTCGTTCGCCCCAGCGGTTAGAGAGTGTGGGTACGGAGAGAGACTTCAGACTGCCTGGTACTGTACTCTACTGTATTTTTTTTTTTGGCTTTTTTTTTTTTTAATTTTTGCTTTTTGGATTTTTGACTTTCTTTTTTAAAACAGAGAGACTGCCTGTTCTGGGTGAGTACTGTATGTACTATACACGGTTTTTGCAGCGTGGGTTTGGGTTAGGTGGGGGGGTTATGTTTCTGTGCTCTGATGGGTCTTGCAGTGTGGGTTTAAAATGTGAAAATTAGACTGTAATATTAAATTAAAATTAAATGTGAAAATTAGACTGTAATTTTAAAATGTAAAATTAGACTGAGAGGTCTGTTTGCTGGATTTATTTATTTATTTATTTATTCATTCTGTGGCTCCTAGGGTTTGTGTACTGTGACCTCTCTTTTGTTTTAAAATGTGTGGGTTTAAAACGTGACTCCAAAGTCTTTTTGTTTTAAAATCAGAAACCTTTCTCTGAGGGGCTCTGAGGTGCCTCCAACGCCACATTTTTCCAATGGCAGTACACATTGCCACACAGGACAATACAGTAGCAGACAAACCCAGCAGGTTGCGCACCCAGATGCACGAATGGTCTCTGGATCAGTCAGTTTTCCGTCATCTGTGCAAGCATTGGGGTCAACCTCATATCGACATGTTCGCCACAAATCAGAACACCAAATGCGACCTATTCTTCTTGAGAACAGGCATAGGACAAGGGTCACTGGGAGATGCACTCATGGCAAACTGGACTACTCATCTACCATACCTATTTCCTCCCATCCCCCTTCTACTACGGACAATCGTAAAAATCAGAGACGATCACACCAACGCAATTCTGATCGCACCATGGTAGCCAAGACAACCATGGTTCACCATGCTACACTCCATCACCACCGAATACATCCGCCTACCCCTCATTCCACACCTCCTAACTCAATATCACGGCAACACTTACCATCCGGATTTACACACACTCCACCTCACAGCATGGAGGATCCTCCCTCAGTAAAGGCTATCCTGGACCATGCCAGGAAGGCTTCTACAGTAAAATTATACTCTCACAAGTGGATAGCTTTCACCAAATTTGCACGACAGCGCAATCTCCCTACTATACCAACAAACCTAAGTACTGTTCTTCAGTTTCTTTCCTACTTATTCGACAAACAACTGTCTCTTTCAACTATGAAAGTATACTTTTCAGCCATTGTAGCATATCAGCCACCAGATTAGGATGCTGCAATGATCTTCAGACACCCAACTCTGAAACGTTTCTTGAGAGGTGCTGCTAATCTTTGCCCGTCAGCGCCTGCTCCTCCTCCACAATGGTCTCTATCCTTGGTACTACACTGCCTCTCTCGTCCTCCCTTTGAACCCTTGGCCACTGCTACTGAATACTTACTCTCTCTCAAAACTCTCTTCCTAGTCGCCATTACATCTGCCCGCAGAGCTTCTGAGCTCGCAGCTTTAAGAGTTGATCCACCATTCCTCCAATTTCATCCCGATAAAAGTCACTCTGTTCCCGGACACCTCCTTTCTTCCTAAAGTAGTCTCCAGTTTTCATCTTTCCCAACCAATAATTCTGCCTACTTTTTTTCCATCACCAACAACTCCACTGGAAAAATCCCTGCATACGCTGGACATTAGAAGAGTGTTAGCCTTCTATACTGCCAGAACCGCTTCCTTTCGGAAATCAAAAAGACCCTTTGTATCACCACACACCCCTCATAAGGGGTCTCATGTGTCTTCACAGACTATATCCCGGTGGATTGTCACTACTATAAAGTTGGCATATCAAATTGCCAAACAGCCTCTACCTGAAACTATCAAGGCTCACTCGGCTAGAGCGACTGCTACTTCTACAGCATTCCTCCGCGGAGTCCTGCTCCCGGACATCTGTAGAGCTGCCACATGGGCAACACCGTCTACATTTGTCTCCCATTACAGACTCGACCTAAGAGCCAAAAGAGATACTGCGTTTGGGAGAGCTGTTCTTTCTTCCATCCTTCCGTGACGTCCCTCCACCTATAAGGTAAGCTGGTTAGTCACCCATTAGTGTGCATTCACAGAGACCACGACGAAGAAAGAGAGGTTACTTACCTGTAACTCTGGTTCTTTGAGTGGTCATCTGTGAATTCACACTTCCCGCCCATCCTCCCCTCTGTCCGTCACTCCTGTATCACCTGATGCAGCGGCGGACTGTTCTTAGGAACTGAGGTAATTCAGAGGGCGGGTGGACCTCGGGGGCTAGGGGGGTGGTCCTTCACGAATGTAGCATAAAGCTTTGAAAATTCCAGAGATCTCTGCGCAGGCACAGATTAAACCCATTAGTGTGAATTCACAGATGACCACTCGAAGAACCAGAGTTACAGGTAAGTAACCTCTCTTTTTCTCTGAAGGGCTCTGGTTGCTGGAATGGTGTAAAATGTGGTTTAGACTCAAGTCTCTCCCCCCCCCCCCCCATTGTCTTCTCTCTCTCTCTTCTCTCTTTTTGTGCTTAACAGCACAAACTTTTGTCTGAGGGGTCTGTGTACCCCAGTGATTACCTTCTTTCTTTCCTCTTTTCCCCATTGTTCCCTCCCTCTCTCCTTTCCTGCCCTTTTTTAAACCTAAGTCATCTTAGGTGAAAAGAAGAAAAATTCTCCCCCTAGTGGTACTGGACGGATTAACCGCTTTTCCATTAGTTCCTATGGGAACGAATGCTTCGAGTTGCAACCGGCGCCTCGAGATACAACCAAAAAACAGACGGAATGGATTAATCGGGTTTCAATGAATTTCAATGGGAAATTTTGCTTCGACTTACGACCATTTCGAGTTATGACCATCTTCTGGAACGGATTAAGTTCGTAAGTCGAGGCACCATGTACCTTTATACATTTTTGACAACTTATCTGGTGTCATGTACCATCTGTAGAACATTTTGTATATATTTTCTTTAAAGTTTATTGATTTTGTAATTTTTATATTAATTTTTCATATTTTCCCAGTCATCAATATCAATATTATGCTCTATATTTTGTGCCCATTTGGTCATACAATCTTTTACCACTTCATCTTCCATCTTAATTTCTAATAACAATTCATACATTTATAAAATCAATTTGTCATCTCTTTCTAATAGTATTTTATCCAGGGGTATTTGCTCTTCATAAAAACCCTCCTTTTTATCTTTTACATATCTAGATTCCAGTTGTATTCTAGCCCACCAATCTATATATATATCTTGTAGAACGGAATATTCCAATTGCTATGTGCAGTTGCAGAATTAGGAAGGAATTACAGTACATCTCATCTGAGTGGAGACTGTGGTCGGGTGATGTATGTCTCAAGTTTGATGACCAGCTTCAAGGTTCTCCTTCACCACCCTTCTTGAGTCTTTCTCTTTAAATCAAACTTGGACAGGACGGCTCTTTATAATGATGATGCTTTGAAAAAGAAAGATTGTTTCTGCCAGCCCTTCACAGGGAGGACCGCCATCCATAAAAGAGGGCACATGGCCACCCTACATGTGGGGTAGCTCATGAAGCAGCGAGCATGGGGCATGATGACAAATGCTGAAGTCCGCCCCTACATTCTATAAGCTTCTGGGTTAAATCCCAGATAAGGTGGCTATGTCTCTGCTTTTACAGTGGGTGGTCCTCTATTTGAAGGTCTGTACCACCTAAGTCTGATTTAAAGGCAAAGAACTGTAAGGAGAGAGCAGAGCTTAGAAGTAAAGAGTTACAAATAGGATAATTCTCTCCATCTCATCATTTGTGGAGGCAAGATAGCAAGAGGGAAATGCTATTATTGCTGAAATCCTGTTGTATAGCTCTGTGTGTGCAATGGGACTCATGACATTGTCAGCGGCAAGTCACCCCTGATTAAATGCTTCCTTTGGTTATTTTGGAGTGCACATGACTATGTTGTGTACGCGTCGCGCACACCTTGAAAGTGCCAAATTCCAATCTGCGATCTGCCACTGAGGATGAGGCCATCCTCACTGCACACCCAGAGCTGTGTAACAGGATTTCAGCCTCTGTTTCAAAAGTAACTTTAAAAAGTTGGGAAATCACTTTAACAGAACAAAATGTAACATTTTCTCATCGCTTTGCATTTTAAGGCCATTTTAATGCATTTTCAGAACTGTTTTGGCAGAAACTTCTCAAGCTTTACCCTGGGTTAACATATAGATTGCCTGTATAGAGTGCCTGTATCCTTGGTCTGGAAGCTGTTTGGCTCTGGGGTAACCTTGCTCCACCTGCATCTCCATTTTTGACGTATCTGCCGTCAGATCTTGGCTAACAGGTCTGTTCTTGTGGGGGATCCCTCTGATGGCAGATCTCTGAGATCAGCTGGCCGAAGAGGCCTTTTTCTATTTCAGGCCCCCTAGGATTACACTGCAAGTCCTTTTCAGCAAACGCAACGTAGACCTATATGGCACCATAAAGCCTTACAAGCTTAGTCTGGCATAAACGTTCGTAGTCCGTAGCCCACACCACTTCAAGCACTGTCATGAGTAACAGGAAATAATTACTTTTTAAAAGTAACTTGCTTTCCAAATTCTGGCAAGGAGATCAGCAGTCTCTAAGTTGTCTAAATATTGTGTCTTGCATGTGAGTTCGGGAAGCTGGTTGGAGAGAGCAAGCTTTAGCTTATGAAGTTCTGCCTGCCCTGAAACTTGCCAAAGGCTATTAAAGAAAGGAGGGAGGAGGAGGGGGAGGAGGGGGAGAAGAAGAAGTGGTGCATGTGTCTGCAGTATACAATTGTAAAAGTTTGATTCCACTTTCCCTGTCATGCCTCCCTCCTGTGGAATCCTGTGATTTGTAGCCTGGCAGGGGAAACTTAGTCCTCTCTGCTGAACTAGAGCGCTAGAGCGCCCTAGCCAAGAATTTTTAGCCCCTCACCAAAACTACAGATCCCAGGGTTCTGTAGTATGGCGCCATGATGCTCCAAACTGGTATCACACTGCTAGAACTGTGTAATGCAGATACACCCACTTCAAAGCCTGCAAGCCCTGCTTGGACTAGTCCCCACCCTTCTGCCCCTAGGAGATAAGGGTGCATAAAGGAGCCTCCCTCCTCCAACAGCCAGCCAGCCAGCCAGGCAACTGGCTCTGTAGCCATTTCAAATAACCAAGTTGGGGGGGGGGGGGGGAGATATGGCAATCTCTCTTTCTCTCCCCCCCCCCCCCAATTCTGTTGCTCAGCTAGCCAAGCTGGAGGAGAGAACTGGGACTAGGAGACCCACAACCCCAGGCAGGATCCAAGCCTGCAATGGTCAAGGCACAGATGTTCAGAGTTGCCCAGGTTTGACTGGTCTAAAGGCCAGAGACTCTGCTGAGACAGAATCTTTTTAAGGGTGAGTATCATATTTTTCCTTTCCATTTCCCTACTTTTTTGTACTTTTAAATGGTTTTGAAATGGTTTTTATTCATGCAGTTGTTTTGAATACAACTTATTTAATGGTGTTTTCACAGGATCGTGTACTGTGTTTTTACTTATATTTGTTTTTACGTAATTCCTGTTGTGAAATGACTTGGGTCCTGTCCAAAGCTGTCACCCTGTCCTGCCTGGGTCTCAGCACCCTAAAGTGCAGAGTGTTTCTTTTTTGACTAGATTAGAACTGAGGCCCGGTGGAACCATGTGGCTGTCCCAAAACTTCTTGCTGCCTGAGGCGGCACAGGAAATGGTTCCAAGGGCACAGCCCATTTTGCTAACAGAGTAAGGAAAATCCCACAAGGACTTTTCCCTCTTCCTGGCAATAAAAAGGAAATAGCTCACCTCTAGAAGGCACCAGGAAGCCTGTTGATTAATCCTTTTGTTTTATCGCTGTCCTAAATCTCCCTTTGTCATCGGACCTCTTTGTTATGGAGGCCTTACCCATTCCTAGATGCTGTCTTCCAAACCCCAGGTAGGGCTGAAGGAGACTAATCACCAAAAGACAGTGTGGTATAAAGGTTAGAGTGAAAGGACCCAAGATCAGTCCATGAAGTTCCTTGGGTGATCATCAATTAGTCATTAACCTCACAGGGTAGAATGAAACGGAAGGATAGCATTTGGACATCTTGGAAGAAAGATGGGAAATAAATGACATAAAATGAATGAATGAATGAATGAATGAATGAATGAGTAGGAAAAGCAAAAAAGCAAAGTGCAATACTTATAAAACGCCCCATTGTGCATTTTACAATTTATTTATGCAGTGGTTTTACCATTTATACTGACCTTGGAAGGATGGAAAGTTGAGTCAACCTCAAGCTGGCTACCTGAGCCCATTGGGATTGAACTCAGGTCATGAGCAGAGTCTAGACTGCAGTGCTGCAGTTTTAACCACTGCTCCAGGAATCTCCTATAGTGCTAAAGTTAAAATAATGTTCAGGTGTTCCTCTGAGTACCGGCAGAGTGCACTCTCCTGTCTACTGACAAAATGAGAATGGATTCAGGACTGAGGAAAGAGTATTCCAGAGTGGAAAAGACTGTACATTTGGAAGCAGTGATGAACCCTGCCATCTCCTTTTGTAAAGGAACAGAAAATAATTTAATGTTTGCTGGCTTCCTAGAAATCTTCCATTCAAAAGATGGCAAAGCAGAAAGTGGTCCCAACAAAGGATAATCTCAGAAGAATGGGATCATGAGTGAGAGACTGCGGCGACAGGGAGGGACTTAGAATTTCTTGAGCTGAAGCAAATCTTGTAATGTGACTTCTTCAGGGGACAGCTTTTCGTGCCCCAAAGGCTACGGGTTCTGTTTGCTGGGGGTTTTGAGAGTTGTCATCCTAAGCATCTTCATCATCATCATTTTCATGCTCTGAGATACAGCCAGACCGTGTTGGGGGACGCAGGGATAGGATTCAGGCGATTCCTCTCTCTGGAGTGGCCAGTCAGAGCTTCCTGGGTGCTGTACTTTGAGTCCCATGAGCGCTTATCAAATATTTGCAGCTGGGAGAATCATTAACCCGCCTGTGCTTTATGAGCCAGGTACCTGGGCTGGGAGAGGGGCAGCAGAGCGGTTCTCTCTCTCTGCGTTCCTAAGGGTGCAGGCCAGCCGTGCAGTGGACCTTTGGCAAAGGTGAGTTTCTTTCTCGTAGCCCCACAACCTCTGCTTTCCCACTCTGCCTTGTCTAAAGCTCCTTCACCTCTTCCTGCAACCCTTCAGTCCAGTGTAGCTGGACTCCGCAGGCTAGGCTTTCTCCTCCTTTCCACCCCCCCCCCCAATTTTCTGAGCACAGATGTCTTAGAGGCCACATCAAGAAGGTGCCAGTTTTGGGGTCCCTCCAAGCAGTCATGATTTGGCTACTAGTAAAGGTTTAAGATGAAGTGGCCTAATTTGATTTTGTTGGTATTCTTAGGTGGGGATTGGATGAGTGGAGGGGGCCAGTTCTGAGTTTGTAAAAGGGACTGTATAAACATTTCTAACTGATGGCTGACTGGAATGTTTTATTATGCATTGCATTTGTTCTGTTTTGTTTTAGTCTCAGATGTGGTCCTCAGATCTCAAGGAGTGCCTGCATGGTTCTTTCCGCACCTGTTTCCTCCACAGTACACCCCTGAGAGGTAGGCTAAAAGAGAGTGAGGAGGGGGAGGGAGTCAGGGAGGCAGCCCAAAGTCACCTCTTGAGCTTTGCCGCTGAGTCATGGGGACTTGAACTTAGATAATCTGGAACTTCAGTCACCACTAATTACTCCACACTGACTTTTGGAAACTGTGCGTGATTTGAGAAACACTCAATTTCCACGTCTTCAGTGTTGGCAAAAATTAAAGGGAGAAAAGAATAAAAAAGAAGGAAAGGAAGGAAGAAAAAGGGCAAAACATTGTGACACTTTATAGATGTATCAGTCCGATATCTCTGCCCGTTCTCAATCATCCTATGGTCTCCTGGGATTTGTAGTCCAGGGGAAAACGTTGAGTTCTCTAGTTCCCTTTCCAAAACCAGAGTCTTCAGGAGAGGTCCTCCTCCAAAATGATTCTATAGGAGGAAAGTGCTGGCAGTGAAACGGGTATCAGTCTGATTGAACTGTGCTGTGTAGATCCATGCAGGTGACATTTATGTGGGAAGGGCCGTACAAAGGTCTTTTTTTCCTTTCTTTCTTTTTTTCACAGTCCCTGTTTCCTGTTTGCTCGCTTGCTCGCTTGTTTGTTTGTTGCACTTTTGTGCCACCTTTCTTCAGGGACTCAAGGCAGCTCACAAATCATTAAAAAGGGAGAAACAACATGCCAAAAAAAGAGCAATTTTTAAAAAAAATCGTACAAAATCAAATTAACAAATAGGAAGCATTTAAAAACCTATTGAAAAGGAAATGTGGGCAGCCCACTCAGAACGTATTTCTGTGGGCCAGGAGGGGTGGGATGTTTCAGAGGTCCTGTGGCTTGCACGTTGGCTCTGTGCCCCCGGCCAGACAGAGAGAGGGGAACTGAGGGGAGCCTAGGGAAGGGGGGGGGGTCGCCTATTCTTGGCAAAAAAATCCCTCCCCCAGCTGGAGAGGGGTATTTGCCACCACAAGCCCAGTGTGTGGGCCACTGTGGGCCCCCTCAGTCATTGGAGCAGGTCCGAGGCCTGCCCTCCGACAGCTGCCCCAACCCCAGATTGGGAATGGTCAAGATAGGTTCGCAGTAAATGCTGCTTCTTCGCTGTCGCCATTGGCGTCTTTTGTCGTTTGACTGCCCTCGCTTCCCCGTTGGCCCAAACGGATCCGTTGGCCTTGGCTGCTGGGTCGCTCGACCTGGAATGGAAAGGGGTGCCATCGGCCCTTCTGCAGCAAATGTCTAGGCCAGCAGCCTCTGAAGAAATAACAGCACCATTCCACTTCATTACACAAAACCCCGTGAATAGGCTTCTTGCTACCAAGCTAACAGCGTCAGAGAAAGAGAGAGAGAGAGAAAGGGACCCTTGGTTTGTTATGTAAGGGCTTATATCTCTCTGGGCCGGAAAAAAAAAAACACCTTGGCCCACCAGCTCCTTAGGCAAGGCTGTCTGTGGGGCAGTAACTAAAACCACCCCTTACTTCCCAGGTGTGGCCTCCTGCCGCCACCACCCAAAATGTTGGCAGTGGAGCACCCTCCCTGCTCCAGTCACAAGTTGTCTAACATTATTGCACTATAAAGAACTCGTGAGCTTCCAGGAAAGGAAAGGGGTCTCGCTGGCGTAGCTAGGGTTGCCAGATACATGGGTACCAAAAGGAGGACATAGAAAGATAAAAAAGAGGACAGAGGAGGACGTATTGAATGTTTCAGTTGAATCATTCCAGATTAAACCCGCAATCAATACAATTTTATTACAATAGGTTTTTATCTTTGCCTGCCGGACGGAGGACATTAGGCTAAAAAGGAGGACATGTCCTCCTTTTGCCTGATGTCTGGCAACCCTAGGCGTAGCCCACGCATGGCCTGGGCTCACTAGTGAAGGGAGGAAATGCCACCAGACACATAGTCTGTTTGTCTTGATTCCCTTTTAGGCTATAGATTTGCCTTCCTCTGTTTTTTTGGTTTGTTGTTTCCTAATGTTAGCAAACCTCAAATTATTCAGGGTTTGTGTTGTCATTTCTGGACTGTCTCAACCAACTTCTTTCTAACATCTCCCTTGGATTTAATTTAACGTCTTGTTGAAAATCGTGGTGAGAATCGCCAGGTTAGCTTACAATACAGATTTTCTCAGATAGTGTTTTCCTGTCTCATGAAACCGTGACAGTCATTAAAGCGGTTAAAACCCTGTTTAATCCCCCAGGGTCGGCCCGTGACACACTCTTAGCCTTCTGAGGCCAAGCTGGGTCTTCCTTGTTTGTTTTCAGTTTCGCCCTCCTGCAAAAGTCCATTTGCCCCGGACAAGCAAAGCCTTGAACCGTCTGCCTTGGGGCCTGTGGAACCGCAAGGTCCAGAGTCCCTTGGTTCCACCTCTTTATTACACGGCTATTAAGCAGGGCTGGCTGCAGGTGCCAAGGGAGCCGGGCAAAGTTCTCCTGGAGTGCCCAAGAGCTGCCACGGATTCCGAGGGTTCCTTGCCTACCGTTTTCTGAGCGCCCAGCATAGAGATGGCAAGGATACTCTACTGACATGTGACAATAAGACCATGCAAGCAAACTGGATTTTTTTTTCCAAGAAAGGGTCTTTTATTTTATTTTATGTATTTTATTGTACTTTGCTGCCTATATGTGGTGTGGAAGGTGGGGAGAGGGAAAACCTCACAGAAACAGCCTGTACGGCTTTCCCCAGTTTGCCACTGCTTTTCATTCAGCCCATGACAGGTTTGAGTGTCTGAAAGAAACTGGGCTCACCAAAATGGCTTACCTTGATTTATGGCTGCGAACCCAAAGGAAGTAGACATTTTTATTGACATTTTCTGTACTAGAACTGAAGGTTGACTTTGCCTGCCATGGGAAGGGGGAGAGGGGAGAGAAAGCAGCCTTTTCCCCCTGGCTTTCACTATCTAGTGCCTACCAGGTAGCTGGACTGCAAGGCCCATCACTCTCAGTAATCATGGCCTTTGGGGGGATTCTGGGACTTGTAGTACAAAGGTTTCCCAGGTTTAAAGTTCATTTGATTTTATTCATGGTATGGGGGAAGGTGTGTAGCTTTGGCACATCTTTTTTTTACCACCACCCCCAACCCTCCACCAGTGACAGTTTTAAACAGGCCCAGAAATGTGGAAAAGATGTCAAAGAATTTGGTGAGCTGGGCATGGCCAAGTCCTCACTTTTGGTTTTGCTTTTTAGGGGTTTGGGCAGGGCTTGGAAAAAAAAAAAACCCATCTGTTTTACGTAAAAACTGCTGCTCCACATGTTTCCTTCTTTTAAATAAGTGTTGTGGGGCCTGAGGGGACGTGGGCGTCACAGATAGTCTGCATCTTGACCACCCCCTGCTGCAAAGAGACTAGCTGTACACACACCCATTGCCCTGTTCTTGCCCTAAGCCTACCTCAGAAACAATGGGAAAAAGATAAGCACCTGAGAACAGACCCTGTTCTATGTGCAGGTTTTCATTAGCCATGTGCTGTCAAGTTATGTCCGACTTACAGCTACCCTAGTAGAGTTTTCAAGGTACGTGAGATATTCAATGAGATTAGTTTTACCAGTGCCAATCCCGTGCACTTCCATGGCAGCGCAAGGATTTGAACCCAGGTCTCCTGAGTCCTAGTCCAAGCAAGAATTTGAAGCCAGATCTCCTGAGTGCTAGTCTGACACTCTAGCCACTCTATCACTGGGATTATTACAGTATTATGGTTTCTTACATTTCTTATTTTGTTTTCCGTATAAAGACTCAAAGGCTGAAATCCTGTCACTTGGGAACAGAATCAACTAACCTTGGTTTCTTCCCCCCCCCCCCCCCCCCAGGCAGTTCATCTCCAACACACACGAACACAGCATGTCCAAGAGAGAGATCCAGAAGGCCCTTGCGGATGAGAAGCACGCACAGAGTTCTTGCCCAGACCAGGGTGCCTATCGGCTGTAACAGCAACTCCATGTGGAAGCTTCACATCATTCCAGTGGGGAGGCTGTTATTTTGGATGGGCACTCAAAAGACATGTGGCACCATGCAGGGCTCCAGGAGGACACAACAGTGTGGTGGGGAGAGGGAATATTACCCCTCCATGCTGCAGGCCTCTCACCTGTGGCCATTGTGCACTGGCTGGACGATGCAAAATTATGTGTGGCAATGTTTTTTATTCTGATCTTTATAGGTCTGAGTGCAGGATCTTAACCCCATCCCAGTACATTCCAATGAATGGGTAATGCTTTTTCAGTTAGCATGTCATTATAACTGGAGCTTCCTTAAGATGTAAAAGATTGATGGATTGACTGGACTGGATTGGATTAGATTGGATTTATATATACCCCATTAGTGCAAGCTGGATGGTTTACAGGTTAAAACCTAAAACCCTCAGGCCTCCCACATAACAAAAATAAAGTCAAATACAATATGTTAACACACAAAATTATTTAAATCATAAATATAAAATATATAATCCTTACCCACAAATTTCACTGGTCCCATCACCTCCTGGCAAATAGAAGGGGAAGATATGGAGGCAGTGACAGATTTGACTTTCTTGGGCTCCATGATCACTGCAGATGGTGACAGCAGCCACGAAATTAAAAGACGCCTGCTTCTTGGGAGGAAAGCGATGACAAAACTAGACAGCATCTTCAAAAGCAGAGACATCACCTTGCCGACAAAGGTCCGCATAGTCAAAGCTATGGTTTTTCCAGTAGTGTTGTATGGAAGTGAGAGCTGGACCATAAAGAAGGCTGACTGCCGAAGAATTGATGCTTTTGAATTGTGGTGCTGGAGGAGGCTCTTGAGAGTCCCCTGGACTGCAAGGAGAACAAACCTATCCATTCTGAAGGAAATCCCTGAGTGCTCCCTGGAAGGACAGATCCTGAAGCTGAGGCTCCAATACTTTGGCCATCTCATGAGAAGAGAAGACTCCCTGGAAAAGACCCTGATGTTGGGAAAGTGTGAAGGCAAGAGGAGAAGGGGACGACAGAGGACGAGATGGTTGGACAGTGGTCATCGAAGTGACCAACATGAATTTGACCCAACTCCGGGAGGCAGTGGAAGACAGGAGGGCCTGGCGTGCTTTGGTCCATGGGGTCATGAAGAGTTCGGACACGACTTAACGACTAAACAACAACAACAACCCACAAATTTAGCAGCCTCTAGGAGATTCAGTTGTTAAAACAGCTTTAGATCATTCTGTCTTTTACCAATTTCCTGACCATAAAGAGGGAAGAAGCCTGACATATTTCTGTTGGTAACTTGTTTAAGAGACTGGAGGGGCCACCACCAAAAAGGCGTGATTCCTTGTGGTCCCCTTTTTGGCCTCCCCCAGTATAGCCACTTTTAATAACATGGATTAAGAGGAGTGGGTAGCAATGTCCTAAACCATTAAAAGGATAAAGGATGTCTATTTATCCTTCAGTTTTTTTAGCCGTGTGCAGAACAGATGTCAGCTCTTCTCCTCTGTGTCCTCTGCCCCAGGAAGTAGACATCCCTGCAGCCTGGTGCTGAGCCCACTTATCCCATTGGGGTTTTATAACTATGAGTTGCAAATCAAACCAAAGACATATGATAAAGAGGTCATCAAAACCACAATGAAACAAATACCGGAATGGGAACATTGACCAGAAAGAAAGATCTGTGGCCCCATTACAACACTGAGCGTGGATGACCGGAGGCTCTGTCTTGAGGCCAGCACTTTTTAAGCTGATTGTAAACCATGTGGGATTGAGGTAAGAAGTGAGGTGGCCTTTTTTGTGTGGAAGGCACGGTGTCTTTTAAAAGGGTGGGTAAAATATCATTTTTAAAAATGGACAGCAAAAACCTCCAGAAGGATCACAGCCATCTAGGAGAAGAGGAGAAAATTTCCAAAGAAGTGGATGAAATGGGCATATGAGTTCCCATGAAAGGAAGTGTAAATCCATGCCCCTTGGGACAAAACATCTCAACTTCACATGTATATGGATAAGCTCTAAGCTAAGAAGAGATGATGTGGAAGAGAAACCTGAGTGTATGGTTGTGGACCACTAGGAAAGGAATTGGAGGTAAAATTTGTGACATCGTAACTTTATACAAACATACACTTAGACATCAGGAAACAATCATCCCCAGCTGTATATGGAGATTATGGGGAGTATGTGAAACTAGGATTTTTTGCCTCCAAATCATATGTTCTACCACCACACTGGTCTTTCTCCTAAAATGAGGTTCTAATCCTTATACTTTAGAAACAAAGTCTGGCTTGCACTTCATTTAGCTCCATACTGTCTACACTGTCTAGAAGCAGCTGTCCAGGGGTCTTTATCAGCCCTATGCAGAGACCCTGGGTACTGCATGCAAAATCCGTTTTACCTTTTATTTACTTCTATTGATCTACACCCCCACTGGCCATAGAAAAAGCAGAGACAGAAGAAGGCCATGAGAACCAGCGATGGTCAGCAGACGGACAGTACAGGGAGGACCTGGTGCTCAGCCAACTGGATTCAAAAGGGAGCGAGTGACGGTCGTGTTGGACTGGCACTGCCTGCTCCAGTAACTGACTGGATTGAGGGCACACAGCTATGACCTATGAATTGACAGCTAGTTCTCTGGCCGTATCCTGGCTGTCGGTTTTGTAGGGCACAAGTATGTTCACCTCCATGCCAACTCCATCTTAAACCAAGAAGCCTGACCTTTAAGGAATCAAAAGGTTAAAGACTAAAGGAAGAAAGGGAAGTTCAGATCAACTCTGGAGAGTGGGAGGGAATAACTAGGTCAGGAGCAACAGGGTGGGGTAGCAGTCAGAGCAGTGTGTAATGAACAGAAAAGGTTCCGGTTTGAATCTCTACTCAGCTATAAAACTTGTATAATTTTAGATCAGCTGCTATCTTTCAGCCTTAGAGAAAGAGAAAGAAAGAACAAACAAACACAACATGGAGAGCATGTGCCCTGAGTCATACAGGTTCAGTGAATCATGGAATCATAGAAAAGTTAAGTTGGAAGGGGCCTGCAAGGCCATCAAGTCCAACCCCCTGCTCAACGCAGGAATACAATCAAAGCATATCTGCCAGGTGATTATCCAAGTTTTTCTTGAATGCCTCCAGTGTTGGAGCACTCACCAACTCCCAAGGTAACTGGTTCCACTGTCCTACTGCTCTAACCGTTCGGACATTTTTCCTGATATTCAACCGAAATCTGGCTTCCTTTAACTTGAGCCCATTGTTGCGTGTCCTGCACTCTGGGATGATCGAGAACAGATCTTGCCCCTCCTCTGTATGACAGCCTTTCAAATATTTGAAAAGTGCTATCATATCACCCCTCAGTCTTCTCTTCTCAAGGCTAAACATGCCCAATTCTTTCAGGCTTTCCTCATAGGGCTTGGTTTCCAGCCCCCTGATCATCCTTGTTTACCCTCCTCTGAACTTGCTCCAGTTAGTTGGCATCCTTCTTGAAGCGTGATGTCCAGAACTGGACACAAAACTCAAGGTGAGGCCTAACCAGTGCTGAATAGAGGGGGACTAGCACCTTGCGGGATTTGGAAACTATACTTCTATTAATGCAGCCTAAAATAGCATTAGCCTTTTTTGTAGCCACATCACACTGTTGGCTCATATTTAGCTTGTGATCTACGACAATTCCAAGATCCTTCTCGCTCATAGTTTTGCTGAGCCAGGTCTCCCCCATCTTATAACTGTGCAATTGGTTTCTTTTTCCAAGGTGCAGTACTTTGCACTTATCCCTGTTGAATTTCATTCTGTTGCTTTCAGCCCAGTGCTTTTGTTTCTGTCTTATAGGGCATTAGCTATTCCGCCCAATTTGGTATCATCTGCAAATTTGACAAGCATTCCCTGCACTCCCTCATCCAGGTCATTAATAAAAATATTGAAGTGCACCGGGCCCAGGACTGAGCCTTGAGGTACCCCACTAGTTACCTCCTCCCAGTTAGAGAAGGACCCATTAATCATCACCCTCTGAGTACGATTCTGTAGCCAATTGTGTATCCACCTGACACTTGATCTATCCAGCCCACACCTAGTTAGCTTGCTAATCAGGAGATCATGGGGCACTTTATTAAAAGCTTTGCTGAAGTGAAGATATACTACGTCTACAGCATTCCCTCTGTCTGTCAGGAAGGTGACGTGATCAAAAAATGAGATCAAAACTTGGGGCAGCCACTAATCTCAAATGACTAGGATCTAGCCATTTCACAGCAGTCTTATTGTAGAATGTGACTTTCAATAAACAGTACCTGGAAATATGAGAGGGTATTTTTCCTCTCTCTCCCCCTCATTTTGTAGTAGTTATTACGTACTGTCAAGTTTGTTCTGATTTATTGGGATCATAATAGGGTTTTTGAGATGTTCAGGGAGTAATTTACACACTGCCGTTGCCCCCAGTGAGTTGAGCAGGGATTTGACCCCAGCTCTCTTGAGTCCTGCCTCATTCATTTCCCCCCCCCCCACGCTTTTCTGTCTTTCAGTGACACACCGCACATGGAGAGAAGCAATAACAGCCCTATATTTCCTCCCAAATTTATGGCTTTTTCTTGGCCTTTCAGTCTAGGAGTGTATTTCGACACATATAATTCTCATTAATTTCCACACCCCACATTTATTCACAGAGACAGGCCCTGGAGACTTCACAGAGCCATCTGTATTAATATTTTCCTCCTCTCTGTGCCCTTTTGCAAATGAGCAGAAGACGGGAGCTGACTTCAGAGTCTCCGGAGCAGAGGTACAAACTTTCATTCCAGTCTTTTTCAACGCACCTCACATTATGCTGCTTGAGACTGACAGGAGTTGTAGTCCAAAGTTACGCATCAAGCCAGACGGGTGGCTTTCTGCAAACATTGGCTCCACAGCTGCTGTCTGCCAGCAGGTGGTGCTCTCCGCCTGTGGTGGTTTATGCAGGAACCTCGCAAAGAGATTAATCCTTGCCCAGTAATGTAATGTAGTAATGTTTATTAGAAGTAAAGGTGCTGCACTGCTGAGACCTTAAGCTGGCCAGCAACAAACGGCTTTCTGCCCTCAGTGATGGCAGCAGTGGCAGTTGCCTGATATTTGGTACCCTGCACATGTTCTAGAGCAGGTGTGGCAAAGCTTTGGCACTCCAGATGTTTTGGACTTCAACTTCCAGAATCCACAGCCAATCATAAAGGATTGGAAGAGTTGTAGTCCCTCTGGAGAGCCAAAGCTTCAGATGTGTTCCTGTTTTACATTCCTAAGTTGTTTCCTATATAAAGGGTGCAGCTGGGCTATGCCCTGATGAAGACAGGTTAAGATTAAACCCTGCTGAGCAGAGACATACCTAGGGAAGAGTCACTGGGGTTTTGCCCCAGGGGTTCAAATTTAGGAGTATGCTGACTGGACAGGGTCAGGAGAATAAAGGACAACTACTTCCCAGATCTGTGCACAGGGGAACTCTCCACCACTTGAAGCAGGAAGCAAAGTGCCAGGCTCTCCAGCACTGTTCCGCTCTGGCGTCCTCCCCTCCAACAAAATTAATGACTTTTATGTTTTTAAAAGAACAAAAAGAGGATTTTGTGGCACCCTGTCCACCCTCCGCCCTACCAGACAAGGGCAGGGCCAGTACAGTTGTGGTGGGCGTACCTTCCATTTCACACCCAAGAGGGAGAAGATGGTGACAACAGCAGAAATTCCCTCAACCTGGCCATTCCCAACTGGCTACAGAGCCCTTCCTTTGACATATTAATCTTCTCTACAACAGGATTTCCACCACTGCTCTCCTTGTGCATAGACCAGCCAGCAATGCTGCACTCCAGGCACAGGTTTACTACCTCTGGGAGAACTGGATCCATGTTTTTTAGATGGTAGGCCTGCATTCATGATGTTTATCTTTAGAACCTGACCGGATAGGTCTGTGCTTTAGATATCTGGCTGTGTAGCCAGAGCTTGGGAGTTCGATTCCCCCACTCTGCCTCCTGTGAGTAGAGCTAGCCTGTGTGGCTTTGAGCAAGCTGTACAGTCTCAGGCTGCCCCCCAGAAGAAGGGAATGGGAAATGACTCCTGAGTATTCTCTACCTGGAAAACCCTGAAAAGGGTTGCATAAGTCAGAATTGACTTGACGGCTCATTTATTATTATTATTATTATTATTATTATTATTATTATTATTATTATTATTATTATTATTATTATTATTATTATTATTATTATTATTATTATTAATAATAAGAATAAGAATAAGAATAATAAGAATAAGAATAAGAATAAGAATAAGAATATAATCTTTAAAACCAGCATGGATAATGTCCCTTTCTTGATGCACCAGTTCCTGCGATTTGCAAGTGCACTGCATCTTTGATCTGCCTAGTCTAGGAGTAGTCAGTTAAAACACCCACCACTTTTCCAATAAGGACATTTTTTGTTCACATTCTGGCTTAATGTGGATGCTAAGAGCTTCTTTCCTGCCTCCATGAGCCTCACCTGACCAGGGAGCTGACTACATGGGCATTTAGCCCACTGTTTGATCCACTGCAGGGACAGGCTGTTGCGCTCCTAACGATGGTGGTCAGACATTTTTGCTGGAGTGAACCAACCTTTCTCCAGAGCAGTCCCACCTGCACCTTTCTGGCCCCTGTCGAGGCTTCTACTTTTTCAGTACGGATCGGATTGCTCTATTTTGGATCATTTCCAATGTGTGCAGCTGCCGGAAATGAACCAACAGTGAACCTTCCTGTGAATTGCCAATATTGCTCAGTCGCTTAAGAAAAGTTCTGCTTCAGAATATTGGCAAATTAAACACTTCCTTGTTTCTGTGGGGGTGCTCAGGAAGTGGGGAGGGGAGGAATTAAGTCTTTTAGGACAGTGCATATGCACTTTATCACTTTAAAAATATTAAAGAAATGGAAAACTTCCTCCCAGAAGGAGAGGCAACATGGACGAGCAAGCCAGAGTGAGTTTTTCTGCTCCTATCAGAAGCATTCACACATATGGAATCAATTCTAATGAATCAATTCCACATCAGCCTCAAAATAAATATACGTTTGGTGGAGGAGCAGGAAAACTTGCTCCCCTGGCATTGCTGTTTAAAACATAACACTGTCACCCTTCATTACTTAGTATACTAACAAGTAACTGTAATGAAGCTGCTTCTGATTTTGAAATATGAGTCAGTGGGGCCGAGAAAGTGTTAATTCGCTTATGTCCTTAAGTGGCTCTCTTCTTAAGCCACTTCACAATCTTGGCAAATTAATGGTGGAACAAATAGGGTTGCGTGGGTCACAGTAAATGGCATACTAGACCTCCTAGCAACTCTATTTAGTCCAATCCAGCTGGATTCAAAACAGGCATGTAGACAAACCCCTAGGTGAATCTGCCTAAACGTCACCTGCAGCATCACACACTTGTCTAAAAAGAAAAAAATATATCAGAAAAAGGCTGTGTGGCTCCCTCCCCTCCCCAATACAAATGCAGGCACAGGCGATAACTTTATTGGGCCACTAAAAAAAAATTAAATCACTAGCTAGCTCAGGATTTTCCGTAGTTTTTGTTTCTGGCATTTAAAACTTTTAGGTGCCGTGTGGTGCTTTTTATAATTTTTAGCCCATTGCTTATTGTCGCACCCTGCTAGACGCTGGCCGAAATCCAGAAGGAAGTGACCATCGTAGAAACCCTGAAGATCTTACAGACAGCAACTGGACTGATCCTGAGTGGTGCTGGTCTCCCTTCCCCCTCCCTCATAATTCATATGAACTCATTGCATATCAACAGAAGAACTGTGAGATCAAACTCTGCCCACCAGCTGAACTTAACATGGTCTGCGTTTTTTCTTTTCTTGTGCAGGACGATCCACCACCCAAAAAGGAAGGGGCTCCTCTAAGCCTTTTCTTCAGTTTTTATGGCTTGAAGGAGGAAAAATGAAAAGGGAGAGGGAGAGCCCTGGTGGGGCTGACCCAACATGTTTTGCTGCCTGAAACAAAGGGACTGCCAGCCCCCTCCTGTGTAAAGGAACAAACTGGACTGAGCTTCAATCTTGATTCAATAGTGGTGAAGGGGCAGTGCCCTCCCCGACACATTCAAAGTGTGTGTGTGTGGGGGGGGGACAGGTTAGTTTACATGGTGCAAGACAGGCCCATATGACCCTGTGCAATGGGCTAAGCGCAGCTGCTGCTGACTTCCAGCCTTTACCACCCGAGGTGGCTGCCTCCTTCTGCCTAATGGGAAGGGCAGCCACAACCATGGCACAGTACCCGTGTCCAGGTCTCTCCCTCCCTCCCTCCCTCTTGTTTTCAGATACACAGCCCCAGTGCTTGAGGCCAAGCTGATCTTCTTCCTCCTTCTCCCAATCTGGGAAGGCATCAGAACAGCACAACGTTGGTGTTAAAGAGGGGCCCATGGTTCCATAGGCAGACATATGCCTGCAGGAACCAATACTGGTAAAGATGGAGGAAGGGGGCCACTTGAGTCTTCTCCTCTTTCTATCTGCTCTGACCTTTCTACATCAACTGGATATTCTCTGGGTGTAGATCTACTCTTCTCAGTCTCCCATCCTCTCTGTCTCCCAGGCATGTAGCTAGTGGTACCATCCTGAGCTTATCTTCCTATCCCTTTATATAGTTGCTCATTCCATTTTGCTCTGAGTGGGTCTTTTTGCTGCTTGTTTGCAGCACTGCCTTTGCACACATATTGAACGGTGAAGAGCTCGTGCCTGAGTTGTTCGAGGCTGTATTTTGGCAGGAGTCAAAATCAACAGGAAGATTTCCCAACAGCTGCTTCCTTCCCTGGAAACGTGAGCGGGATTGTTTGGATGAATGAGCTGCTGGTCAGGCACACACGGAACAAGGTTGTTCCTCCAAATGCCCCACTTTGGCTCGGCAGTAGGCTACAGGATGAGGCCCTGGGCCTGCCCAAACAGCGGCTGAGGGCCGTGGGGGTGTCCACTGGGGCTTTCCAGAGACTTTGAAGCCTTTCCTAGGGTAGCAGCTTAGAGCATTCCAGACCTGCTCAGGGAGACAGCATCTGAAAGGCAAAGAATTCAGAGACACTGTTGTTGTTGTTGTTGTGTGCCATCATGTAGCACAACCCTATGAATGAGAGATCTCCAAAATGTTCTGTCCTCAACAGCCCTGTGCTCACCTTCTGCAAATTCTAATGGAAGGAGAAAATACAACATCCTTCCCAAATCTTCTCACCTCTGTGCCTTCCTACCGACAGTCTCCTCCCTTAAAGATTAAGTGATTATTGTATTTTTCGTGCAAATATCCCAGTCTCCTGTTGAAGGGAAAAGAAAGATTTGACTTTTCCTCTGGAAGGGGAAGAAACTCTCTCCCCAGAAACCACAACATTTAAAACAGGAGTAGGCAAAGTGCAGTGCTCCAGATGCCTGTGGGACTACAATGCCTATTGTCCATCATCGTCATCATCTTCCTTGGCTAGAGCTGTGGCAGTGTCTACCTCAATCAAATCTAGAATGCCGCATCCCTCCACTCTTGCTTTAAACCAGAGGCTGGGATGGGGACAACTGCCAGATGTCCAGAAGCCACACATAGTCTTCCCTATATAGAGGGTAGGGAGGCAGAATTGCCCCCACGCCTTCAAGAGGAAACGATCTCTTCCAAGTCCCATTCCAACATTCTCACCGCTTCATCCCACTGCCTTTCCTGCTAGCCTCCACTGCTGGCCCCCACCAATTCGGATTCCATTTTTTAAAGTACACACCACGGATCCATGATGATATACAGAACTGTGGAGACACCCTTCCCTCCCTGCTCTCCCCTATGACCCAATCTTGATCTTTTTGTGTGGGGGATTTTTGCTTGGCCAGTGGAGTCTTGCCAGCAGTGCAGATATATGGGTGTGGTGCTGCACTGTCATATTGACCGCATCGTGCTCAAGCGTGCGCACTGGCAGAAGGTTAGTATTAACGCTACACCAGTATAAGGGAATTTCTGCCAGATCAAGGAACAGAACAAGAGCTCAGCTAGAGGGGACCAAAGGTCTCCCTAGCCCATCATCCTGCTTCCTGCTGTGGATGGCCAGAAGCCTTAGCAAAGGCTCACAAGCAGCGCATGGGCACCATAGCATCCTCCTGCATATGTCCTTTGGCAACTGGTATGCAAGATAGACTGCCTCTAACACTGGAGGACTACAAAGCCATCATGACAAGTAGCATTTCATAGCCTGGTCTTGCATGAGCATGGGAAAGCCCCCAACCTGTTTGTCTTGAGGATTGTACAACAGAATAAAAGCTTGAAAATGTTATTTCTTTAGACTACAATGCCCATAATCCTCCAGCCAGCGTGGCTTGAAACCCCACTTTGAATGCTGAGGACACCTGTGTTTGTCTGTCCTCTTTTTAACAGTGGGAGGAGGATATGGCCGTAACTTCTGGAAGGTAAAGGTTCCCCATGACATTTTGTCCAGTCGTATCTGACTCTAGGGCGCGGTGCTCATCCCCGTCTCCAAGCCGTAGAGCCAGCATTTGTCTGTAGACAGTTTCCGTGGTCACGTGGCCAGCGCGACTAGACATGGAACGCCATTTACCTTCCCACCGAGGTGGTACCTATTTATCTACTTGCATTTTTACATGCTTTCAAACTGCTAGGTTGGCAGAAGCTGGGACAAGCAACGGGAGCTCACTCCGTCCTGTGGATTCGATCTTACGACTGCTGGTCTTCTGACCTTGCAGCACAGAGGCTTCTGCGGTTTAACCCGCAGCGCCACCACGTCCCATAAAGGGGAAGCTACAAGGATGGGAAAGCCCCCATCAATTGCTAGCACTTCAGTTTTTCCCAAGTGATCTCAGGCAGAGAAAGACTTTTGCTTCCAAGAAGAGAGAAGCTTTTCATGCAAACCATGAGGTTCCTTGATTCACATGACTTTCAGCGGGGAGGGGAGCCCTGAAGCGGAGAGAAATATTATCACAGGACTTTCATTATGTGCTGCTGGCAGAAGAAAGGAACCTCCTGGTGACGCTGAGGGAAGGAGGGAGAGAACTAGCACAGAAACATGCCTTAAACCAAGTCTCTTGCCTCTGTTTCTGCCTCGGTGTGCGTTTAACTCTGTCAAGCTTAATGGTGGGGACAGGAGCACCCACAGGTAGTGCAGAATAAAGCTTAAGCAGCACGCATGGGAGTGGGGAACGCTCCATGCAACAGGCAAGCAAAAGTGGAAGCCCGTGTGGTAAAGTGGTTAGGGACGTTTGACGAGGTTTTCAGAAGAACTGGGTTGAAATTCCTCCTTAGCTACAAAGCTCACTGAATGAATGACCTTGGGCCAGTGGCATCAATCTGAACCTGGCCTACCTCACAGGGCTGTGAGGTTTAAGTGGAGAGCAGGCAAGCCACTTGGACTGCCTTGAGGCCTTGGGAGAAACCATGGCATGCAGCAAATAAGTAAATGCCTGGAATTACCCTGCCACCACCATAACCTGAGTGGGTCACCGAGCACAAGCTGTTCTGTGTCAGAGGGCAAAATGGATTGGCACAGCAGCCTGGGCTGTTGCCATGGAAACTAAGAGGGTACCACAGGGAGAGGATGAGAAGGTCCTGAGAGCCAGAAGAGTCCTTTCAGATGCGGAGGGAATATGAGGAGGAGAAATTGCAACAAGCCAGACATTGCAAACCATTGCCTGGCAGCGCACGCTTGGTGTCTTCCCCATGACACACTCAAGTTGCAGTGACAGCTGCATAATTCCAGGTGTCTCAAAGACAATAATGCTGGGAAAGGGGGAAGGCAGCAGGAAGAGAGGAAGACCAAATACGAGATGGACTGACTCTTCCTAAAGGAAGCCACAGGCTTGAGTTTACAATTGCTGAGCAGGGCTGTTGAAGACAGGACAGTTTGGAGACTGCTCATCCGTGGGGTCACCATAAGTCAGAAGTGACTTGACGGCACATAACAACAATGTTCATTTGCTGTATCCTACTGTTTTTTTCAACAAGCTCAAGGCAGCATGCGTGACTCTCCTCCTCTTCACTTAATCCTCACAATGACCCTGTGAAGTAGGTTCGGCTCAGATTTACACCACTGGCCTAAAGGGTGGGTTTTGTAGCCAAACAGGGATTTAAACCCAGGTCTCCAGTATCGTAAACACATCACAACACTTGGTGCACCGAAAGACTGAGGTCAGAAATGGTGCCTTTTTAACTGCAACTCACAGAACCCCCTAGCCAGCAAAGCATTCTAGGAGTTGTAGTCCAAAAAACGAACATTTCCAGATTTTCAACTCAGCTTAAAACATTTATTTATTCCTTTCTCTTTGAGAGAACATCCCTCACAGAATGCTAGTGGGGAAAATATTCCTCCCCACCCTCATTCAGAATATTCCAAAAGGTTGCTTTTTTTAATCTCTCCTCTCTCCGCAGTGCCAGTGTGAATCTGTCTTCTCCCCCTGCCCTTTCAAAATGGAAAAAGTGAGACCTGGGTTAGGATTGGATACTGCACTCCCTTATTTGGGAGGAAAATCTCATCTCTTCCCTCCTTTTCCCTCCCTTCACTCCTGGCTCTGCTTTTCGGAGGCACTTTTTTAAAAAAGGAAAAAAAAAAAAGAGGGGAAAAAGCAGCTTTTTAAACCTGACACACTGGATTGGAATTCCTGGTTCGTGGCCATAGGAATGTAGTGGAACAAACAGGAGGGGCCGCTTAGCAACTGTGGGGCAGGGTTAGGAATTCGGGGGGTGGGTGGGGATAGTTTAAAAATCTAACTCTGAGAAAAAGAGATCCTGGTGCTGCAAAACTCTGGGCTGAAATAACTTGGCCAGCCAAGTGTCCTCTTTCATAGATTTCAAGGGACATTCTGTCGAAATCAAGTTGCAGAACAACCGAGCAGAGCTCATCCACCCGGTGGCGATTCCGAGGTCGTTCTGGTATATTTTTTTAATAGCAATTTGAATGCAGCATCCTGGGGGCAGTATTTTTTGCTGGATGTACTGAGATTAACTGGTTTGTTCTAGCACTGCCCAGCAAGGCAGGTGGATCAATCCATATCAACAAAGGTGAACAGGTCCTTTGTAAAGCTAACGGCTCATAGCTGCTAATTCAAGACCAAACCACCTTCACATTCTTTGCATTAGAACACGAATAGCTTGTGACAATAGACTGTTCCTAGAAAAATCAGTTTCTCTCCCAGCTATAGTGAGGATTGCAGCTAGGTCTCAGGGAACAGGAAATGATTGGGAGGCTGGATTCAGTTATAGCCCCTGCTACTTAAAAAATCTAGATTTTGACCCTGAAATCCCTTGTTCCACTACACCCACGGTACAGGTCAACTAGTCACTGTTTCCTTGCCACCACCCCTCCCAAGTGAGACACATTGGAATTCTGGTTTTATTAGAAAAAATCTTTATAATTTTGCCTTTCTGTGAAGTCCTAGATTAAATCAAGGCTGAACCTCTCCAGGAGCAAACATGACAAAGTTGAGTCTGATGTTCTTTGGGCGCATCATGAGAAGACAAGAATTGCTGGAAAAGATAATAATGCTGCCTATTCTGGCAGTGCATAAATGGCCCACCCTATCAACCATCCGGCCCCAATTTAATTAATATAATTACAGTTCACCAAGTAGATCCTGAGTTAGAGCAACACTACCCAGGTTTCCTTGGTATAAAGTACTCAGAAGTGGCTTACCGCTGCCTTTTCTGGGAGGTGCCCAGCGACTGTGAAGCTTGCCCAAGGCTACTGAGGGTGGATCTTTTCCCAGTAAACAGAGTAGGGAATCCAGCTCTCGGCCTCTGTGTCTGCCAACTCAGAAACTATGGGCCACTTTGCAGTTTGCAAACAATTACACCGTTTATTCCCAAATCCTCTTCTGTGACAGTGCTGTTATTCTTTAGATAGCGCTGTCTTTGGTACCTAATTTTTTGCTTTTAAAAAGTGGCAATGTTGCTTTTTCTCAGCCTTTTTATTGGATGCTCTGTTAAAGCAAAGTGAAGAAGCAGAGTGTGTGGCTTACATACCGCCCTATAGCAGTTAAAGCATTATCTGGGGAGTTTACAGTTTTAATTATGCTGGCTATACACCCCCCCCCCCATCCCGTGCAAGCTGGGTATTCAATTTACTGACCTCAGAAGGATGGAAGGCTGAGTCAACCTCCAGCTGGCTACCTGAGCCCTGGTATCAAACTCAGGTTGTGAGCTGAATCCTCACTGCAGTACTGCAGTTTAACCTTTGCACCGTGAGACTCTGCCATTAGGTGCCCTTATCAATATATTCTTTCTGGTCCTCTCTTTCATATTCCCCACCTAACAGGGTGGGTATCGAATTGATGTTTACCTTGATTACTATGCATTTGACTAGACATTAGGGACACTATCATGATTCATATGGTGCTGGACTCCTCTTTGTTAGACGTGTTTAAGCAAAGGTGGGGCAGTGACCTATCAGGAATGTTGCAGTTGTGGATTTCCTGCATTGCCAAAGGGTTGGACCAGATGACCTCTGAGGTTCCCTTCCACTTCCATGAAGAATAAAGTGGAATTATTTTCTTTTTGCAGCTTGGAGAGAATTATTCTATTAATAAAGCTTAAAATTGCTTCAGTCTTTTTTGTACCTGTATTCACACTGCTGGCTCACATTCAACTTGTCATCAGTCACAATCCTGAGAGTGTAAGTACTATTATCAAGCCACGGTGAGTATCAGTTAAGGTTTCTTTAATTGCATGAAAGTCATTCTAGGAATGAGTCCTCCATATTCAAAGGCAGTCTGTCTCAAGTGCTGTGTTTGTGCCGTGTTTCTCAATGTTCCTTTGGATATTTATTCCACTGTCCACCTGACATTAGTGCTAAATATAAGTAGATCACATTATTTAGGATAGGTATGGGGTATATTTTGATCTGTGAGGAGGGTTTGTGTTTTCTGGTAGGATTTCTGTTGCAATCATTTAGCTTGCTTTTGAGTTGTGTGATCGGCTATAATGGTCCTTCTAGATGGCATCACTGATGATGCACAGAGTGAGGTGGGGTGAGTCAGAAGTGAACCCTACTCTGTTTACCTTGCCTTCTACTTGCACCGGTAAAGACTCCAACACTGCAATGCAATTTGCAAATTGTTTTTTTTAAAAAAAACAGTTATCTAGTTTAGTGCTATAGCTTGTCGTGTCAGTTGTCAGTTCAACACTAATGCTTCACATTTAAAAAAAAAAGGGAAGAAGGGCTTTTAGAGCTGGTGAAAGGGGTGGTACGTTGGTGGTGATAATGACAGAGAAGTGTAAGAGAGAAGGGGGGCTGTGTGGCATATGGCCACTTGAAACACAGCTTCACAAGATACTTGAACATTTCTGTGCAAACCACAGGTGCAATTTAAATTCCACTGTGCAGAACAAAGAAGTTCACATCCACCTGGGATAGACATCTGCGTGTTCATACCCTAACTCTGATAATTGATCTGATGTAGTGTGGATTCCCTTCATAACAGCCTTCAGAACAGGGCGTAGAAAAGGGACGGAGCTTGGGCAGAGACAGTGGACTGGAAGAGCATGTGTCACAATCTGGATTGGGCCCTTGGGCTGAAGTTTCCCCTCCCCTTGAGCTAGATGAGCTTTGAAAGTTACTTTTGAATGTGTACCCATTCCTCATTTAAGTGTTTGGGTCTGTGTGAGAGGCGTCATCGGAGTGCCGTCCATCTATAAAGTATCCAGAGAGGTACAGACCACTCCGTCGCCGACCCCACGAGAAAGCGTGCACCAGGGAATAGATACCCGGGAGCTGGAAGAGAACCTACGGGGTCTAACTGTAGCTACTCAGACAGAAGGGGAATTGGCGGGAAGGGAAGAAAGAGGGAGGTCCGTGATTGAGGCGGGAATGGGGGATATAAAAAGGGAGAGAGACAGCATACCAGGCGGCTGGGAACTGATCTGGGTAGAGGACCCGTGGACAGGAAAATGGGAGAAAGTAAGAGTGCCGAGGGAAGAGGCAGATTATAGAAGAAGAAGAGGGTTGCCACAAAAACCCTCTTATTGGGGCGAGTCGGAAGCTCGGGAGTGGAGAAAGAGATTAAAGGAGGAAAAAGAAGTGGTGGCCAGGGAAGCGGAGGAACGGCGGCTATGGCGAGTGGAGGAAGCGAGGAGGATGTCATACCTCCAGGACCGTGGGGTTCCTTGGAACGAGAGAAGGAGTCGATTTGGATCGGAGATGGAGGGGAGGAGACCCTGCCGCTGTTAGGAGACCAAGGAGAAGAACCAGAACCCCTAGCCCATGATCCTTTTCTACCCGGGCCGTGGGAGACCAAGTCGCTGAACCCCTTCGAACATGAACCATGGTTGCCCTTGCGGTGTCCGTTGACGTCGCAAGAGAAGTTAAGAGATGAGACGTTAACGAACATTTTTCAGTTAAAAAATACAATAAACCCGAGTTTGGACTTTGCTATGAAAACGACTCCTGTTTTATTCGGTAAAGAGGCAAAGGCTAAGTACGAACCTTCACAGTCTGGACCAGAAAAAATTAGAGAGACATGCTTGGATGGAGAAGTTCCTTCCCAGTGGCTATTCTAGAACCTACTGATGCGAAGGCTCATTTCACAAAGAGAGATTCCAGCCTGCTGGAGCCACCGGGCTGTTAAACTGTTGAACAGGGTGGGCCAAATAAGCTGCTCAGGGGCCACAAGGAAGCTGAAATGGATGAAGGAAGCTCAGGTGAGGTGGTTTTTCACACTCCAGAGGCATGATGCATGTCCACAGAGGCATGTTTGTTCATATCATAATTTTACCTGTTCCAGGAGTACACCTAAAAAGCATATTACTCATCCTGAGGTGAAGTTTTCTTCTGTTTTTTTTTCTCTCCCCCTTAGTAACATCCTTATCTATCTGGGCAGTATTTTAAGTCCCAGGACCCAAACTCAGACCAGAGATGAAGATAGCTCCATCAGTCCTGGGAGCTGTCTGACCTGGTCACCCAGGAGCCCAAAAGCAGTGTGAGGCCAGTGGCACTTAAGTGATGCTGTACTGGTGTGTGGGATATTCTGGAGGAAGGGAAGGGTTTAGCAAGAAAGGCTCAGCTGAAACTGGTGATTGAAAGTAGTTATTACTTGTTGAGGAGTAAGTATTGTGACACATATCAGAGGCTGATTGTAGACCCGGGAAAAATTCTTATTTTTATTGGCTGACTGCTTGTGTAAGGTTTGCACAAGTTGCCAAGGTTAATGGCAGTAGATTCATGAGCTGCCAGGATGCATCTCAGTTGTGCATCCAAGTACATACTCAGGTGCACAATTGAAAAGGAACTGCTGGATAGCTCTGTGGTTTAGGCATCCGACTGTGAAAGTAGAGGTTGGGAGTTCGATTCCCCACTGTGCCTCCTTGATAGGGTCTGGACTCGATGATCCATTGGGTCCCTTCCAGCAATGCAGTTCCATGATGATGATGATGACAAAGGACCCCAACAACTTGCCAATGAGCCACAATTAGCCCCAGCAAGTTATACAAACCTTAAACAAACACCAATGGGATTCTGGGATTAATTTATTTTTGGAACTGGAACTTGCAAATATTTTTTTTTTTAAAAAAACTACAACTCCCAGAATTAACTGGCCTTGCTGGCTTGGGGAAGACTCTGAAAGATACAGTCAGAAAAAAGTAATTTTTCCAAGCCCTGGCAGTCTGTCAACAGTTTTGAAAGAGTGCCATTTGGACGGGGCAGTGCTGCAGACCTACTGTGGAGTAGTGGACAGGGTGTCATCCTAGGACTTAGGAGATCTGAGTTTGAATCCCTGATCAGCCACTGAAATTCACTGGGGCTGATGGTGGCAATAGTAAACCATTCCTTGACCATATCACACCCTTCAGAAACCCTGTTAGGGTCACTATAATTTGGACATGACTAGACAACACATAACAGAATATGAATTAAGTCTCACCACGACTGAGACAATTCTAATTAATCCCCAAGGTTAGTGTGTATGTGTTGAGTGTCAGACTGTTATTGTTGTTCTGTGCCATCAAGTCACCTCTGATTTATGGCCATCTATGAGTTAACGACTTCCCAAAAGTCCACTCATTAACAGACCTCCTCAGCTCTTGCAAACTCAAGGCTGTGGAGTCAATCCATCTTCTGTTTGATCTTCCTCTTTTCCTGCTTCCTTAATCTTTCCAAATATGTATTTTGCAGGAGACTCGGGAAGGATTCAGGAATATGCTAGTGGGTATTTTGGGGCAAGAATACCACATGCTACTTGTAAGCTAACAGGACCAACACTTACCCATGATATTGAAAGATGCCACTTATTTAATATTCGGTGCGGGCTCTGGGACTGTATAGAGTACAGAGTCCATACCAGTGTTTTCAGCCATTGGCTGGCCATATCTACTGGACCTCAGTTCCCAGAATCCCTTAAAATTGGACACACTGATAGGGACTTTTAGGATTAAAGTCCAAAAACAAACAAACCTGGATTATTTTGAAAACCACTTGACAATATGAAGGAACTAGAAAATCATCAAGTATAAGGATGTGTCGCTGAAGACCAAAATCAAGATCTTGTATTTCCAGTCACCATGTATGGGTGCGAAAGCTGGACGATAAAGAAAGCTGACAGGGGAAAAATGATTTGCTTGAAATGTGGTGCTGGAGGAGAGTTTTACAGATACCCTGGACTGCCAGAAAGATCAAGAAGTGAGTCCTAGATCAAATCAAGCTTGAACTTTCTCTATGAGCAAAAAAAATGTTAAAACTGAGTCTGTCCTACTCTAGGCACATCATGAGAGGGCAGGATTCTCTGGAAAAAAAAACACAATAATGCTGGGGAAGGTGGAAGGCAGCAGGAAAAGAGGAAGACCAAATAAAGCAAGCCACAGGCTTGAGTTTGCAAGAGCTGAGCTGTTAAGAACAGGACATTTTGGAGATCACTCATTCATAGAGTCACAGTAAGGTGGAGATGACTTGACGGTACATAACAACAACAACAACAACGTGATCCAGTGGTGGGGAAAATCTGATCCTCCAGATGCTCAACTTCCGGAAGCCCCCAGCAGTACGGTCAGGCACGAGGGGTGAAAGAGTCCTTCTGAGCCTGATCATTGCCAAAGGTTCTTCAGCTCTGCATCAGAGAATAAGGCTAGGGGAACGAGTTATCCCTCCAGATGTTGTTGAACTCCACTGCCCATAAGCCCCATCTAGCTTGGCCAGTGGGCAATGGGAGTTTTCGTTTCTTCACAACCAAAGAGTCCTCAGCTGCTGCCCTGGTCCTAAGCCACTTCTACCAATCATAGATCTACGGCGGCCGCGTTCACCTTTACTATGTTCGTATCTCTACGACAATCCCAGCGTCAGGGGCGTGAAGTTGCTTCGGATGTGCTGCGCTCGCGCCTGCGCTGGCCGGAAAAGGCGGAGACTGAGGGCAAAAGGGCGGGGATGAGATGAGACAGATGAACGGGAGGGAGGGAGGGGTTAGAGCCGGCCAAAGGAGACCAATCAGCTCCCGGGTGGGCGTGGCGGCGCGCCGCGGGCTATATAAGGGAGGCGGTGGGGCGCCGCGTGCTCTGTAAGGGCTGTTCCGCCGGCGGCGACGCAGTTTTTCGGGGGAGAGCAGCGTGTTTGAACCCGGGTTCCTCTCCCGCCCCGCCTCTCCCATTGCTTTCCCTCTCCCGCAGCGGGACACGGCTCGGCCATGTTCAGCTGGGTGAGCCGGGACGCGCGGCGGCGCAAGGAGCCCGAGCTGTTCCGCACCGTGTCGGAAGGGCTGAAGCAGCTCTACGCGGGCAAGCTGCTGCCGCTGGAGGACTATTACCGCTTCCACGACTTCCACTCGCCGGCGCTGGAGCCTGCCGACTGGGAGAGCAAGCCCATGGTGCTGCTGGTGGGCCAGTACAGCACCGGCAAGACCACCTTCATCCGCCACCTGCTGGAGCAGGACTTCCCCGGCATGCGGATCGGGCCCGAGCCCACCACCGACTCCTTCATCGCCGTCATGGGCGGCGAGACCGAGGGCATCATCCCGGGCAACGCGCTGGTGGTGGATCCCCGCCGGCCTTTCCGCAAGCTCAACGCCTTCGGCAACGCCTTCCTCAACAGGTAAGGTCCCGGGCCGCCACGACCTCGGCGGGGGTTCGTGGGCGGGGGGTGGGGTGGGGGGGTCCCCTTTCCACGGAGCCAGCCCTCCGAGACCTCCTTTTGTGCCTTGTTTTCCCTGGATGACCGAGGTGGGGGTTGGGCCCGTGATTCCCCACTGCCTCTGCCACCCCTGGTCATTGGTGAAAGCGGTGGTGCCTTGATTTCCCTCGGTTTTGGGGAGAGGGTGTGGAGCATGCAGAAGATACACCAGCTGTGCAAGAGGGCATCAAGGATCAGATATTGATGTGACAAGAGCTGCCCTGTCTGTGTTCTTCCTGAGAACCATGAGGTTCATGTTAAGAAGGTCGATTTATTTTTAATGAAGAACAGCCTTAAACAGAAGATGAATCTATCTCTTGACACATGCAAGGTGGATACCGGGAAAGATCCCTTCAGGGGGAGACCGTGAAAAGCCACTTACCAGTTAAGAAATACTAAGAAAGATCAATGAAGGTGTAAAGTAGCTTCCAAAGTCCTAACTTAGATAATCCTCTTCCTCGTCTTCATCATCATTATTACGTGTTGTGTCAAGTTAATTCTAATTCATGGCAATCCTTTTCAGGGTTTTCTAGGTAGAGGATAGTCATAGAAGTGGATTACCCTTCCCTTCTTCTGGGGGGCATCCTGGGACTGTGCAGCTTGCCCAAGGTCACACAGGCTGGTTCTTGCCCTTGGAGGCACAGTGGGGAATTGAACTCACAACCTCTAGCTGTACAGTCAGATACCTAAAGTACTGAATTAACCAGCCATCTAATTTTAAAAGGCTGTTTATTCAAGAATTAGAATCAGTTCACAACTCTTGTTAGCTCTGAGAACTGATTGAAGAGCTTTGAGGAATTGAAAAGGGGATGATGGGCCTTCCCATCCTAGGAACCCTGATGTGGTTATGGTGATTTTTTGGGAAGATTGCTGTTCCCATTATACACAACTGTACAACAAGAAGAATTGAGAAGTTGTAGTTGCGTTGTGGTGTAGTGCTTAATGGCAATTAGGGAGACCTAACTTCAGATCACCATTCAGCCATGAGATATATGATGATAACTCAGTTGAAGCAGCAAGTTTGATTCTCCACTGTGTTTCCAGGGAGAAAAACAGGCCCCTGAAGAAGGGGATGGATGGTAAAACCACTTCTGGGTACTCTGTACCTAGAAAACCCAGGAAAGGTTTGCCGTAAGTCAATCAACTTGACAGCACATAGTTAAAGGGATGATGAACTTCCCCCCACAACCTCGGGCCAGTCACATCACTTTCAGTTGACCCTATTGCAAAAACAGAAGGAAGGTGGAAAAGAACTTAAATCTCCTTTGAGATCCTTGGAGACAACATGGGGAAATAGAGAAGTGTGATAAATCCAGTCACCTACCTCTCCAGTTACTGTTCCCAGAGAGAAAGGACAGGGTTAGGGTGATAGGCACTGTTGTTTTGGGGTGGGTGTGGTTTGCCCAGAAATGAAATCATGTTGATCTGAAAAGAAGCCAGGGTGATATTGACAGTGTTTTCTGAATTCAGAATCTCATCACTATACTCTTTTATCCTCTAATTTATGTAAATTCTTAAGATCAGCCCTGTGCAGGCACTATACATCCTCTCCTGTGGAACATCGATCTCACTTTACACCTTGGAGTGAGAAGCACTTTCTAGGGTTTTGTTAACCTAGTGGAATGGTGTTGGTGTACCATAAGATGAACCTGCTTGATGTTGCTCTCATTTCTTCCATAACTTTGCATGGTAACTGTGGTCATGCTTAGTTGTAAAGTTTCTGGCATCTTTAGCTGTCTCTCTTCCAGCCTAAACTTGTAGTTCCCTTCTACTCCCCTGTGAAGACTCTCTTATTCTGTATTTTCACCTTTTAAAAAAATCTGTGTTTTGTGGTCGTTTGAAAAAGCTGCAGGAGCCTCTTTCCCCAAACACATACCCCGTTAGTTCTCTTTTTGGCACAACAGTGCAACGCCCTTCTTTCTGGCCAGCCGGGCAGGCTTTTTAAGCTGTCAGAAATAAACAGTGGAAAACTAGAATGAAAAGTTCTTCCCTCAGTTGCATGCCCTGCCCACTGATGCATACAGAAATAGTCTGTGTCAGTTTTCCTCCTTTTGCAAAGAGGTAGCTTATTAATCTGTCTCGGCATGGTACAGATAAAAGCCAAAGTATTACTTATCTATATATGTTTATATGTTACCTTGCTCCCCATAGGGAACGTAAGGAGGCTCACAACAATTAAAGCTACACAATAATCAGTGCATCCTTTGGTTCAGTGCAGCCTTTGATGGACGTAGGTTAGAGGTTTGTGGGCAGTCTGGAACGGTGGGTAATTCCCTCTCAGCAGAACACTTTGGGAATTCAAAGTTGGAATGCTCCTAGTTAATATTACACCCTGATAGGCTTAACACTCTTATATCCCTCCCCCTAAACTCATACGCTCAAATGAATAATCCGGCATGTCCTTGTGAGGTCTGGGCCTCCTTGCAGCTTGGAATAGGCCTTTAACTGCTGTTGCGGGAGAGGCAGATTTTGGACTAGCTCTGCAAAAATGCAGTGCTAGAATATAGACAGCCATTTAATGTGCTGGACGATTCCAAGTGAGGTTTTTGAACGGTGACACTTCCTCTGTGCCTGGACAGGAGAGGGTTCCAAGACTGTATTTTCTCACTTTTTCCATATTTCTTCTTTCCCAGAGAAAATCGGTTAAGAATGGGTGGGGGAGCGGAGGCAGAATAGCCGTGCAATGTTTTCTGAGAGCATCTTGAAGCTGCAGCATCGATCTTTTGTTCTTCGTATTGCCTCTACTGACTGATACTAATTTTTCAGAGTCCTAGGCAGGAGCCCCGGTATTCGCTGGAGATTTTATTTATGTGACACATGCTCTGACTTTCTTCTAGAAATGGAATGTATGGGGAAACAAGTATGAAGAAAAGCGCAATGAGTTACAGCATTAAGACATAATTTGACAAGTTATAAAATTGAAAGACAGTAGAGTTTAAAACTGCTTTAAAAGCATTCAATTGAGATAGCAGTAATTTAAAAGGATAATGCTCACAGCCTAAAAGCTGTGTCTTTAGAAGCTTGCTGAAAGCCTGCTTGAATAGAAAGGTCCCTTCCAGCTGTTGGATGGACAGCGGGGGTGGTGGTGGGTGGCATCCTGGCTTTACCTGAAGCTTCTTCCACAATCTGGAGGCAGTGAAAATGTTTTTGGGTTTCCTGGAAGGTGGCAGGGCTAAGAAGAAGGATTCTGAAGACCTCAGAGTCCAGGATCCTTTGTAAGAAAGAGTATGGCCTTTCACTTACTCAGGTTGTAAAGAGATAGCAGGGATTCAAGCCCCTTTGCCTCTCCTCGTACAGCTATGCTTAGAACGGAAATTTGGGTGGTACCAGGTTGCTAAACCCTGTACAAGCCCCATGTTGCAGTCTTGCAGATTCTTTTGTTGTGGCTTGCTTTATGGCTTGTCTTGAGTGGGAATTAATGCTTAACTCAGCCAGTTCTGCCTTAACCTTTAGTTGCCCTTTGGTCTAGTAGTGCTTTCTGCTCACATCCTGCAAGGATTGTAATCCCACTGGGATCCTGGTCGCCAGATGGGGTTTGGGGGGGGGGGATGTTCAGGATACCACTTCCACAATGATCTTTAGGAGAACATTGTAGGATTGTGGTGGTGATGATGATGTCCATAATAGAAACTGACTTCTATGCTGCTTTTTTGAGGAGGAGAGTTTGGGAGGAAAAGCTGTCAGTCTGTATCAGGAGCTGATACAGCCAAAATTAGTTTGGTCCAGGACATCCTTTTTTAAGCTCACCTTTCAGGTGTTGCACAAGGTTGCATCAACACCAAGTGTGTGTGTGTCTATCTGTCTGTCCTGGATTTTATGAGTGATTTACTGGCCTCGTTTCTTGTCCCTACTGAGATTCAAGAGGTTCCTTGAAACAAGGGATTCACACAAAAAGAAGGGAGATTTAGACTCAACATTAGAAAGAACTTCCTAATAGTAAGAGTTATTTGACAGTGAAATAGACTGCCTTGCAGGGTGGTTGACTTTCCTGCAAGTTTTTTTTAATTAGTATCAGACATTGGATGAATCTGTTGTGGAATGCTTGAGCTGTGGATTTTCTTTCTTTCTCTGAGGGTTGGACTAGATGATCTCTTGGAGACCCCCCAGCTTTACAGTCCTGTGATTCTGTGATAGGTTAAACTCGACAGCTGTCACATGGGGCGTTGTCTCCTATTCTTGCTTCACTCAGCTTTCTGACTGGGAGAGATGGTGCTGTCTCTTTTAAACTCTCGCATGTGTTGGATTTGGCCCAGCCGGCCAAAGGTTCCCCTCCCTTTGCCTAAACAAACTGTTCTGCTGAAGTGCTGTTCTGACTCCTGCCCTGCCTAATACTGGTGCTTTTTGTTGCTCCCTGGGGGATTTTGCTGTGACTTCCTCTCCGTCAAACTGGAAAGGAAGCATTCAGAAAAGTAGAAGATGTGAATCTCGCTAGCATCAACTTACCAGTTGAGAGGAGACAGTTGCACAAGCCTTGCAGAAATACATAAGATGGGGAAGAGCTGCAGATTAGTGGCAAGGCATGTGCCTCATGCAGGGTCCCTGTTTTCATTACAGTCTGTTTAGGGCTGATAGAAAGTCTGATTTAAAATGTTAAACCCAGCCAGATTAGGCAGGAGACAGACCATCTCATGCTTGTGAGGACTCCATGCTGGTAAAGGATATTATGGGTGGGATTTTTTAATATATTAGTTTTGGACTACAAATCCCATAACTCCATTCTGACAGACCCATATCTACTCACACCTAAATGTGTTTCACCTGGAAAAAAGACGTACTTGGGAAGTAGGCTTCAAGGCTTTTCCTCTGCTAGCTGGGAGCTTCCTTTCTGAATAGGAAGCAAGGTTGAGGTAGGCCTATGGGAGAATTATGGGATTTGCAGTTCAAACAAATCCAAAAATCCCATGCCTAATGGATATTATAATCTAACTCATTGGGTGATATGGGACTAATTGTACTATCTCACCCTGAACCTACCTCACAGGGTTGTCAGGGAGACAAAGTGAGTACGTGAAAGAGGAGAGCTGCATGCACACATTGAACTCTTTGGGGGCAACAGGTGAAACCAGATCAAGGGTCAGGCTCAGTATAAGGTTAAATGGAAAAGGCGTGTATAAAGGAGAGCTGGCTGGAGAGCTTAGTGTGTTGGAGTATCTGGCTACAGAGACTGGGAGTGCGGTTCCCCACTTTGCCTCCCAGGAGAAGACGTGGCCTGTCTAGCCTTGGGCGAGCAATGTGGTCCCTGGGTGTCCCTTGGAGAAGGAACTGGTAAATCGCTTCTCCGTACTCTGTACCTAGGAAATCCTGCGAAAGATCGCCATATGTCTGGATCAACCTGATGACACATTGTTGGCCAAATAACATGGGAACAGGTGGAAGGAAAACCTTCTCCAGGCATGCCCTGACCCCAAACCTTTCCTCTCTTCCTTCTCCTTGCAGATTCATGTGTGCCCAGCTGCCCAACCCAGTTCTGGACAGCATCAGCATCATTGACACCCCTGGAATCCTGTCAGGAGAAAAGCAGCGGATAAGCCGAGGTAATGCTGGAAAGGTGACACCTGTCTGTAGCTATTGCATTTTATTCCCTAGTTTCAAGGGTGGTTACATCCTGACTCCTTGTCTGCCCCCAAAAAACTCAGGTTAGCTTCTGAACAGCTGTCCCCTAAGATAATGCAGTCATGGAGTTAAATCAACTCTGTTCATTTAAAAAGCCTGGACGAACAATGCTTGAGCTGGTCACCTGGAGTTATCCAATTGGGGAGCAAGCAAACAACTCGTGAGGGAATATTTCTTAACTGGGGGGGGGGGCTTCTCTGGTTTTACAAATGGGTTGGTCTGAGTAGGTCAAGGATGGCAAAAGTTTGGGGAGCCAGGGGACAGTTTTGAGCCACCTGGACCCATCACAGGGTGCACCTGCCTCGCAATAAATAAATAAATAGAAAGTGGAGAAGTGAGCAGAAGTCTGCTTCTGGCTTTGTAAAATCTTGTTACAGGGGGTAAAAGAAGGCAGGGGGAAGACAGTAGTTATAAATTGAGTGTTCCTTCTCCTGGGAGTGGCTAGCATGGAAATAATCCATTTTGGGCCAGAGTTTGTTCTTTTGTTTGTTCTTTCAAGGGGAATATATAAAAACATGGGACTTCCCTGATTCACATGCTTGGTATTGGTGTTCTTCAGATGAAGTTAGTTACATTTATTCTATTAGTTCTGTACATTTCTTACTTTTCTTCTAATCAGCACAAGGCAGCACTTTGTCTTGCTGTTTTATTCTCACAACAACCTTGTGAAGTAGAGCAGATTGAGGGAGGTTGGAAGGAGGCTACCCAGCCAGTTTCATAGCTGGCTGGTTTATTTGTTTGTTATATTTTTACCCCACCTTTCTCCTTAAGAAGGACCCAAGGCAGCTCACATTCTTAAAAGACGTCATATAAAGCAAAAAGCAGTAAGTATACAAATACTAAAAAGGATCAATTACCACACTAAAAGACTGTAAAGAAAATACCAAAAACATACTCAAAGCAGTGAGGCACGACCATCCTTTTAAAAACCCCACTCAGGCAGCTATTGGTTAAGGGAAAGCTTGCCTGAAGACAAAGGTCTTTGCCTGCTTGCTCCCAGATAGCATGGCTTTTAGCTGATAGAGTTGTGACCCAGCACATTTAGAATGTGCAAGGTTGGGGCAGAGGGCATGGCTAGGTTGAGCATCACCTCTCCAGTCCAGTGATTTACTGATCAGTGGTACCCTGATGTAGATTGATGCTCTGTGTATGAGTACTCAGCTTGTTAGCCCTTATTTGCAGACTCCATATCCTGGTCAGGTCATCCTGGCATCTCGCTGGAATTCACTGAGAGCTGTGTGTCCTCACTGTATTTTATTCCTTATCCCTGCCAACGTCTCATAGGTTGAGGTGGGTGGTTTATGGACTTCCATAGTTAGCCTGGCTTACATTTCCCACTGGCCTTAACTGGTAGCAGCCAGTGGTGAGGAATACTGGTTATTGCAGACTCATACTATCTGGAAGCCTGCAAGTTTCCCACCTTGACACAATTAACTGAAGAAATCTTTGAGGCAGGGTGGCTGGCTGCTCACGATAGAGCAGTGTAATATACCACAAGATATAAGGGCACAAGAAGCTGCTTGACTGTGAGTCAGACCTTGTTCAGGATTGTCAGCTCTGATTGGCAGAAGCATCTCTCCTGGGTTTTAAACAGGAGTATTTTCTTAGCCCCACTGGGAGATTCTTTAGTGGTCCTTCATCCAAGTACTAACCATGCGTAATCCTGCTTAATTGTATGAAGGTCTGCCTCTGGAAAGCATCAGAGCACAACTATCCACTTAAACTAATCTCAGACTGCTAATCACTAAGGAAAAGCTTTCCTGAAGTGAAAGATCTTCACTTGTTTATGAAAGACAGCAAAGATGTGGGAGGGAGTTCCAGAGTCTGGGAGCAGCAACAGAGAAGGGTCTTTCCTGTGTCCCTACCAAGTGTGTCTGTAAGGGTAATGAGACTGAGAGAAAGGCCTTCCCTGATGTTCTTAATGCCTAGACAGGCTTGTTAAGGGAGATGTGGTCTTTTAGATAGCTTGGACCCAAGCCATTTAGGGCTTTAGAGGTTAGATCCAGCACTTTGAGAGGCACCCAGAAATGGATTGGCAGCCAATGGAGCTGCCGTAACAGGAAAGTTATATTTTCCCTGTAACCAGCCCCAGTTAACAATCTGGCTGAGTAATTTTGGACCCGCTGGAGTTTCCAAACACTTCCAAAGGCACCCCCAAGTAATCTAGTAATTACTGTAATCCATCTGAGATGTAACTAGGGCATGTTTCACCATGGGCAGATGAGCCCTCTCAAAAAACGGACACAGCTAGCGCACTAGTTTTAATTGTGCAAAGGCACTCCTGGCCACTGCTGAAATCTGGGCATCCAGACTTGGAGATTAATCCAGGAGTATCCCCAAGTTGTGCCACTTCTGTTTTCAGAGGGAGTATAACCCAACCAGCACAGGCTGCAGCCCTATTCCTTGGTTTGCTTTTTGGCTGACCAGGAGCACCTCTGTCTTTTCTGCATTAAGTTTCAATTCGCCCTCATCCAGTCCATTACTGTCACCAGACAGTGATCTAGAACCAAAACAGCTTCCTTGGATTTAGATGGGAATGAGAGATAGAGTTGGTTGTCATCTGCGTACTGGTGACACACAACTCCAAAACTCTAGACAAGCTCTCCCAGCGGTTTCATGTATGTGGTAAATAGCATAGGGACAAAACAGAACCCTGAGGGTCACCACAGGCCAACGGCCAGGATGTTGAACAGGAGTCCCTCAGCACCACCCTCTGGGTTCTCCGCTCCAGGAAGGATCAGAGCCACTATAAAACAGCACCGCCAAGTCCCAGCCCAGAGAGGTGGCCCAGAAGGATACCATGGTTGATGGTATCGAAAGCCGCTGGGAGGTCCAGCAGAACCAACAGGAACACACTCCCCTGGTCCAGTTTCTGGCACAGCTCATCCACCAAGGTGACCAAAGCAGCCTCCATCCCATCAGCAGACTTGAAGCCAGACGGAAATGGATCAAAATAACCCGTCTCATCCAGGAAACTCTGGAGGTGAAAAGTCACCACCCGCTCTGGCACCTTGCCCAAGAATGGGGATATTAGAGACTAGCCCGTAGCTATCCAGTCCTGTGAGGTCCAAGGAGGGTGTGTTCAATAATGGTCTTACTGCTCCCTCTTTTAAGCAAGCTGGGTTCCTACTCCGCTGCAAGGAGACATTCACCATCACTCAGACCCACTTGGTCAGTCTCTCTCTGGCACCTTTTAGAAGCCAGGAAGGGCAAGGGTCCAGTAGACAAGTGGTAGCCTTCACCTCTCCAAGGGTCCTGTCCACATCATCAGGCCGCAAAAACGGAAAGCTGTCCATTAACACAGGACAAGCCAGAGCCATAGTTACATCCACAGGACCGATATTAACTACAGCACCCAAGTCAGAGCGGATCCAAGTGATTTTGCCTGCAAAGTGCTGTGCAAATTCTTAACAGCATGCTACAGAGTGGTCTGTATTCTCTTCCTGCAGACCAGGCCCTTGACCGCGCAAAACAGTTCTGCTGGGTGACTCTGTGCAGATGATAGAGAAGAACAACTTCTTCTCCACTGCCATTGAATGAGGCCTTCCAATGGGCTCTACTCCATGTTACAAGCAGGAGCCATCATTAGAGCCACATGGTTCTAACCTATAAAGCCCTAAATGGCTTGGGACCTAACTATTTGAACAATTGTGTCTCCCTTTATGAGCCTGATTGGGTGTTAAGATCAAGGGGAAATGCCCTTGTTTCAGTCCCACCCCCCTCCCAGGTGTGTTTGGTGGGGACACAGAAGAGGGCCTTCTCTGTTGCTGCTCCCCAGACTTTGGAACTCTCTCCCACGGGAGGCCAGACTGGCCCCATCTTTGCTGTCCTCCTTCAAGGCAAGCTTTCCCTTAGTGACTGGCTGCCTGCGTGGGGTTTTTAATGGACTGCTGTTCCTCACTGCTTTGAGTGTGTTTTTGGTATTGCTTTTGTTTACCTTTTTTTAGAGTGACATTTATTTGATTCTTTTAGTATTTGTATACTTACTGTTTTTAATGTCGGGTACTTGTTAAGGAGAAAGGCAGAGTAAAAAATATTTTAAAGAAATAACAAATAAATAGTTTCTGAAGTCATGTGGAGTTGGCATGAGGAAGTGCCTCTCTTAATTTTCTAGGGAGAAATGGAGCAACTGGGGAACCCCCAGTGTGCCCAGTTTCCATCCCAGTTCGGGAAGACTCTGTGACCAGTGGTACTGAAAGTTTTCAAGACTTTCAAGAACTATGAATAGGGTCGTATTTCAGCTTTCCTTCTACCTATAATGATCCTTCATCAGAGTACTGAAGGAAAGTTTCAGTGCTAATTCTTGATGCAAAAGCTCAGTTGAAATGGAATAGATAACACAGTAATAATATTACAGCTGCAGAGTTGGAAGGGACCCTATGGGTCATCAAGTCCAGTCCCTGTCCAGGAGGCACAGTGGGGAATCGAACTCCCAACCTCTGGTTTCACAACCAGATACCTAAACCACTGAGCTGTCCAGCAGTTCAGCTCTTTCCCAACTGAGTTCAGGGTTATTGTGAGTGTAAAATAGGAAGAAATAGGCCAAAAGCCACAAGTCTTGAACTCCTTGGGGGAAAAAAGGCAGGCGGTAAATGTAACAGATCAGAGCCGTGTAGTAGCTTAAAGACAAATGAACCTATTACAGCAGGGGCGTGAGTTCCTATGTCAGAACACAGATTTGAATCCGGGTCTTAAACCATCATTCCGTCCTCTGTGCCATACTGGCTCCCACTAACACAGCTATCCCATTAGAAATGGTCACAAATAGATATATGTAAGAGAATTTGATGGCATTTAAAGTATGCTGCACTTGTGTCCTGAGAGGAAATGTTCTCATATCTGGGAGGAGCAGCCAAGAGCCCTTTCCTTTAAAATAAATGAATAAATAAATAAGTGCCCTTTTGGCCCAGAGGACTGGCCTCTCTGGGGGAACCTTCTCCACCCCAACTCATGTTAAACGTGTCTGAATGTAACTTGGAAATACGTGGCTGGCATAGGAAGGATTCCATGCTACCGCGCCCTGCGTCTTTTCTTGCCCCTGTCAAAGCAGAATTCCTGTGCCAGGAAGCCATACCCTTTAGGCGGTCAGAAGTGCTGCTTTTCCAATCTTGAGAAGGGGCCTGTCTCATGCAGGATGGATCACGGCATGCCATTCCTGCTAAGTGCCTGGTCAGTTTGTCATGGCAACTAAAAATAGCTTTCTCCTGGCCTTCTCCCATCTCTCCTTCCTCAGCTCGTCTTCCATCACACCCTGTTTGGCGTGGTGCCTTAGACTTTCTTTCTAGCAGACTTCTGTCATTTCTCTAGCCTTAGGCTCACACTTTTACCCTTTTAACTTCATTTATGTTCTGCTTTTTTCTCCAGTCAGCTCAAGTCATGATACAGAACTGCCTTTTCCCCAGTCATATCCTCACAACCTCACTGTGACGTGGGCCAGGCTTGAGAGCCCAAAATCACCCAGATAGCTTCATAACTGAGTGGGGGAATATAAGCTAGGGATGTGACAAACACTGGCAAATTTTGTTGTGCTGAATGAAAGAGGGTGTCTTTTGAGATGTGGAGACGCCCCATCAAATGAAAGTAACTGTTGTAACATTTTCCATTTTTGCTGGATAGCTCAGTGATTTGGGTAAATGAAGTTTTGCCTCTCTCAAACGAAGTCAGGTCTTCTGGGTCCTAGTCCAGGATTCTAAACCAGGTACTTCACGCTGAGTTGAAAGGCGGATGTGGAAGCTGGAATTGGCTTGAGCCCTGGAATTTCATAAGCTTCCTTCGTCCCGACAGGCATAGTAATAGAGGTGATCCCTCATTATTGGTGGGACAGAAGGAAAATCTCTCTCACTGATTCAATGGTCTGTATAGAATCCCACCCTTCACCACTTTTCTCCTGGGCTGCTAGCAGGAAATTCTGCTGATCACTGATAAGGCTCTACTTGACCCTAATAAGCAAGAAATCAGGATATCGTGCTTAGTAAACTTTTTAAAAGTTCCCCACCCAAACTCATAAGAATGCACGTTTGGTTGTTTGTTTCAGTCCTTTGGTTTATAAGCTGTTTACGAATGAGTCAGTTCATTTGGTATGTCTTAAAGCTCATTTGGAACGGGTTGTAGGGTTGACAGAATACTGTTCTCCTGCCCTCCTGGCCCCAAGATCTTGAGGCTGGTTTCCCTGAAGGTGGAATGGAGTTCCTTGTGTGGACAGAAAAAGAAAAACCAAAATATTGTAGCACTTCAAAGACTCACAATTTTATTTCAGTTTGAACTTTCATGGACCAGAGTCTACTTCCTCAGATGCTGAAGTCCAAATACATTTATACATCTCTCCATGATCAGATGACAGTATATATAATAGACAAAGTGAGAGTGGTTTGTTAACATGCTTGTTTATGTAGCCAATGTATGCCAATTCCTTAATATACAGGGTGGATTTGATTTAAATCACAGTTTAAGTCATGATTTAAATTTTAAAAATTGGATTTGTTGACACTTTAAATTAAAAAATCAAGTGTTATTTAAATGGTTATTTTAATCAATTTGATTTTAAAAATAATAATAATTGATTTTTATCCACCCTGTAAAGATCCCTTCAAGGTTTCATCTCCCATGGGTGTCTTCAGATGAAACGAGAAGAGAGACACTCTGAGGTCAGTGCCAGAGGAAGGGAACTTTTGCCATCGACCATAAGGTTGATTTTTCTGAACAGCAATGATACAGACCATTTCTGAATTGGAATGTTGAATTCTAATGGTGTGTTTGTGTGCATACATGTGCACGTTACATAAGTGGAAAGTTACAAAGGACTTCAGAATCTATCCTTTCAGTGGCATAATTTAGGATGGGGGGGTTGGAGTTATTTTGCTTCTGTTGTTACTAACCAATTACAAGTTGAAAATCTTCACCAGCCTACTTGTAAGTCACACAGAGACCTACCATAGAACTTTCAGTAGTTTTTTCTCTAACACCTGGCTTGAAATCAATCAGAATTTGGGCATGATGCAGATCCATATGTATTGCTTGCAGACAGCTGGGAAGGCAGCATCTTTACTCTTAAATGTGCAATAGTTCCTGCAAGTGACTTCACCATCATTTTATGAAGTCCAGGTTGAGACTCTGGTGCATCCCGTCAACATCTGGACAGTTGCACACCATGTTAAAGTATCCATTCTTCTTCGTGGTCTCTGTGAATGCACACAAATGAGTTGTTCTGCACCTGCGCAGGACGTCTCGGAAGTTTCTAGAGCTTAAAAACACGTGATTAGTAGGATGTTCCCCCGTGGAGCACATGCTCCGCCTGCCCAAGGTCCTCTCAGTTCCTTTTAGCTGCCGCGTAGGTTAGACCTATATCGGACCGCTAGAGCAACTTCTTTCATATTGGTACTCTGTACCTTACCCTTTTTTCTCATCTATCTTTCCGTTTTCAGTCGACGTTCTCCCGTGAGTTATTTTTCTTTTACACGTTGAGTTTTATCCCTTTTTGCTCGCTCCTTCACTCCCCAAACTATCCTTCCGTCCCCCGCCTTTCCCCTTCCCTTCCCGCCTTTTATGGCCTCTCCAGCGCCATTCAAGCGCTGTGTGCTCTGCACCAACAAGATCCCGCAATCGGATGGACACGATCGCTGTCTTTTCTGTTTGGGTGAAGAGCACCAGACACAATCTTGTTCTGTGTGCAAGAGGCTCACTAAACCAGCCTTGAAACTTCGGCTTCAGAGACTTAGATCTGATCTCTGCGAGAAATCTCTTCATCCTCCATCCACATCGATGGAACCTACCTCATCACCGGTTCCACGCTCCGAGCCATCCAAGTCAATGTTGATCCCGGATAAGCCGAGGTAATGCTGGAAAGGTGACACCTGTCTGTAGCTATTGCATTTTATTCCCTGGTTTCAAGGGTGGTTACATCCTGACTCCTTGTCTGCCCCCAAAAAACTCAGGTTAGCTTCTGAACAGCTGTCCCCTAAGATAATGCAGTCATGGAGTTAAATCAACTCTGTTCGTTTAAAAAGCCTGGACGAACAATGCTTGAGCTGGTCACCTGGAGTTATCCAATTGGGGACCAAGCAAACAACTCGTGAGGGAATATTTCTTAACTTGGGGGGGGGGGGCTTCTCTGGTTTTACAAATGGGTTGGTCTGAGTAGGTCAAGGATGGCAAAAGTTTGGGGAGCCAGGGGACAGTTTTGAGCCACCTGGACCCATCACAGGGTGCACCTGCCTCGCAAAAAATAAATAAATAAATAGAAAGTGGAGAACTGAGCAGAAGTCTGCTTCTGGCTTTGTAAAATCTTGTTACAGGGGGTAAAAGAAGGCAGGGTGAAGACAGTAGTTATAAATTGAGTGTTCCTTCTCCTGGGAGTGGCTAGCATGGAAATAATCCATTTTGGGCCAGAGTTTGTTCTTTTGTTTGTTCTTTCAAGGGGAATATATAAAAACATGGGACTTCCCTGATTCACATGCTTGGTATTGGTGTTCTTCAGATGAAGTTAGTTACCGTACATTTATTCTATTAGTTCTGTACATTTCTTACTTTTCTTCTAATCAGCACAAGGCAGCACTTTGTCTTGCTGTTTTATTCTCACAACAACCTTGTGAAGTAGAGCAGATTGAGGGAGGTTGGAAGGAGGCTACCCAGCCAGTTTCATAGCTGGCCGGTTTATTTGTTATATTTTATCCTACCTTTCTCCTTAAGAAGGACCCAAGGCAGCTCACATTCTTAAAAGACGTCATATAAAGCAAAAAGCAGTAAGTATACAAATACTAAAAAGGATCAATTACCACACTAAAAGACTGTAAAGAAAATACCAAAAACATACTCAAAGCAGTGAGGCACGACCATCCTTTTAAAAACCCCACTCAGGCAGCTATTGGTTAAGGGAAAGCTTGCCTGAAGACAAAGGTCTTTGCCTGCTTCCCAAACATCAACACCGCCATCACCAGGGCAAAAGGAGCAATCCAAATCGACGTCGAGATGGAAGTCGGTATCGACGTCGAAAGCCTCTGCTTCCCAGGCTAGAAGCTCTCCTAAAAGAAGAAAGGAAAAGAGCAAACCCAAAAAATCTAAAAAAACTCTTCAAGGCCCTCCGCGTGGAGCAACCTCCTCCATCACTTCCTTCTCCAATCTTGGAAGAATCATCCAGGGACACTCATGATTCTCCTTTACCGAGAGATGATCACTCAACCTCCTGCACAGGCTTCCATATCAGCGAGTAGCCGTGCTCCCACTATTGGCCTTTCTACGGCTGATGATCACTCCAGCCAGGCCTCTGCCCATTCTAGTCCTGCATCATCAGGACGGGCGATACTGATACTACTTTCTGATTCTGATTCTCCCTGACGATCTCCCAGAAAACACACATCTAAGCGGAGACACCTCTTTCCACCTTATGATCCTCCATATGGAGAAGTCATCTATTAGCAGCAGCCACCTCGTTACCATTACGAACTCCCTCGATACCACTACCAACCTCAGTATCACAAACGAGGCGACTACGGCGTTCCATATTACCCATCCTATGACGCATATATCGAGGAGAACATACCAGAACAGGTCCCCTACGACAAGCCTAAGAGGGTGTGCTACACAATACCGTACCAGGCACAACATTCTCCTTTGGCATCCCCGTCTCCACCTCGACACGGACATCATAAACCTTCTTCACACGCTCCGCCTTCTGAACAAATCGGTTCCGCAAAACCATCTCGTAAACGTCATGACACCTTACCAGAACATTCAACATCAAAACGATCTCAACATGAGCCCATACCACCATCGGTATCACAACATCATCGACCCTCAGTTCAAGCCACCATTACTTACAAGGGGCCACCACCTCCTCCCTCTGATCCTGGCAGATCGCAACCAATCAGACCTCACCAACCTGCCTTTCCCTCCACTTCATCTTCAACAGATCAAGATTCTTACTCCAGTATCTCTCAAGAATCTCCATCTAATATACCTACTCCTGGATCGGATGTGGCTGACAACCACCCTCCTTCTCCATCAGAGGATTTCACCTCCTATTCCCAGCTTGTTATGAGGATGACCAAATCCCTGGAACTCGACGTCGAAGAACCACCACCACCCAAGCAAGATTTTGTCTTCGATGATATAAATCAGGATAAAACACCCCCGCTTAGCCTTGCCTTCATCCTTGCAATGCTAGATTTGGTCAAGGAGTCCTGGGACAAGCCTCCTTCATCCCTACAGATTTCAAGGACAGTGGAGAATCATTATAAAACACACGGTACCAACACATCTTTCCTAACAAAGCACCCTACTCCCAATTCTATTATTGTGGAATCAAACTAATCCAGGGCTCGGAACAAATCATCAGTTGCCCCAACAAACAGGGAAGGTCGAAAACTAGACATTCTTGAGAGACGACTCTACTCCCTCACCTCTTTCCTGATGAGAATAGCAAATTGTCAAGCGGCGATGGGCGCATACCATCGTCAATTATGGAATAAGGTTCTCCCTATTCTTCAGATGGTCCCTGAAGCATCTAAAACAGAAGTTCTTAACATCCATACCGAAGCTTCTACGCTTGCTAAACAACAAATAATCGCATCCAGGCACACTGCTGATGCTGCTTCCAAAGTCATGGCCACATCAATTGCGCTTCAACGCCATGCTTGGCTCAGATCTGCAGGTATCTCTGATGATACCAGATCTCGAATCGAAGATTTACCATTCGATGGTGCGCTCTTATTCAACTCAACAACCTTATTGATTCCAAAGACCTCAGTGGCGCAGACAACAATTCGTCCAACAGCCTTATCAACCATATCAGCAACAATACAAGCCTTACAAACCTCTGATGACTGAACGACCATTTCCGAATCAGACTACTTCCACCGCTCTACCCTTTCGTGCTCAAGCCCAACATCAACGTCGACAACCCTTTCGGCGCAATCAAAAGAGGGGTAAGCAATACCCATGATTTTCTAAATTTGGCCTTTACACATCCAATATTTACCCAAATTCGTCTATACCCTTTTCTCCAATTTTGGACTTGTATCACTCATGACCGTTGGGTACTATCTATAGTCAAACATGGCTATTATATAGAATTCCACCATATACCCCCTCTTGGTCAAATTAAATATTTATTTATTTATTAAATTTGTACGCCGCCCATTTAGACAACGTCTACTCTGGGCGGCTACCTCCTACTCTTCAGCTCTGGAAGAAGTAGTTTCCCTTCTTCTACACAAACATGCTATCATTCCTGTCCCAACGGAGTACCTTCATAACGGTTTCTACTCACGTTATTTTACAGTACCCAAGAAAGACGGTGGACTCCGTCCTATTCTTGATCTTAGACACCTAAATAAATTCATCCAACCCAAACGATTTAGAATGATTACATTGGACACTGTTATTCCCCTCCTTTCACAGGAAGACTGGTTTGTTCTCATCGATTTCGAGGATGCCTACTTCCACATCTCCATTCATCCGAAACATCACAAATACCTTTGTTTCCATTTCAACGGCGTCGCCTACCAATTGTGTTCACTCCCATTTGGTTTATCCACGGCACCGAGAACTTTTACAAAATGCCTAGCACCAGTTGCAGCATATCTTTGTCTACAGGGAATTACCATATTCCCTTACATCGACGACTGGCTCATCGTCTCCCACTCTTACGAAGCCGCCATCGACACTACTCATATCACTCTCGATACCTTACAGCGTGTCGGTCTTAAAGTCAACTTCTCCAAGTCTCACCTCGGGCCTTCACAAACAACCAAATACATCAGTGCCTACCTCGATAACACCAGAGCCCGAGCCTTCCTTCCTCCAGACCGACTAAAAAAGTTAAAATTGGCAGTTCGACACTTCCAACCCCACACTTTGGTTTCTGCACACCAGGCTCAACATCTCCTAGGTCTCATGGCCTCCACTACTTCTGTGATTCAACACTCCAGACTCAAAATGCGATCTCTTCAATCATGGTACCTCTCTCTTTTGAACCCACTCATAGACCATGCGTCAAAACGTCTCAGGGTAACTCCAGAACTTGCCCAACAACTTACCTGGTGGACCTTTGTCCCGAACCTCCTCATCGGCCGACCTTTCGCGCCTCTCCAACTTACTATCCAGGTTACTACCGACGCCAGTCCTCTAGGATGGGGAGCACACTGCCAAGACCACAGAATCCATGCCCTGTGGTCAAAGAAAGAACAATTGTTACACATCAACCAGCAAGAACTCTTAGCAATTATCAAAGCCTTCAGAGCCTTTCAACCATTGATCTCAGGTCGAGCTGTCCAACTTGCAACGGACAACACAACAGCTATGTACTATGTGAACAAACAAGGCGGTACGCACTCCCTTTCACTCCTCTTTCTGGCAGTTCGTCTTTGGGAATGGTGCTACCTCTACCATGTATTTCCAATCGTGGTTCACATTGCCACAGAGGACAACATTTTAGCGGACCACCTCAGTCGTCTCACGGTCTCAAATCACGAATGGACACTCAACGACTCCATCTTCACTCAAATTTGCCACAATTGGGGAGAACCACTCATCGATGTCTTTGCAACAGCAAACAACGTAAAGTGCAGTCAATACTGCTCCCGTGCCGCGATCGGCACCAATTCCATCGGGGACGCCTTCATGATTGATTGGGGAAATCATCTTCTCTACCTATTTCCCCCAATCCCTTTCATCCAAAGAACCGTAATCAGAATTCGCCAATTCCACGCCGATGCAATTCTGATCGCCCCTTGGTGGCCTCAACAACCATGGTTTACACACCTCAAGTCCATGTCGACCACTTTTCTCCGCCTCCCCAACATCCCGAACCTGCTTTCTCAGGACGACGGCAAAATTTATCACCCAGACCTAACGTCTCTCAAACTTACGGCATGGAGGATTCTTCCCCCATAGCAGCCATCATTAGTAAAGCTAGGAAGCCATCCACACAAATTCTTTATGATTATAAATTGAAGTCTTTCTCTACCTATGCTGCCTCTAAAAATCTTTCAGCCTCCCCAACTTCTCTAGATACATTGCTTAATTATCTTCTACACCTTTTCAACATGGGACTCTCTCAAGCTACTCTCAGAGTTTATATCGCTGCAATTATAGCTCATCAACCACCAGATGCGGAATCAGCAAAAGTTTTATCTCATCCAACCTTGAAAAGATTTTTTAAAAGGACTTCACAATATTCGCCCTCCACAGTGACCTCCACTTCCTCAGTGTTCTCTCCAAACTGTTCTGAATGCTCTCACCAAACCACCGTTTGAACCCATGGCTTCCACTAACTTCAAACTTCTTTCATTGAAGACTCTCTTCTTGGTAGCCATCACCTCAGCTCGTCGAGCGAGTGAGTTCTCTGCTCTCAGATCTGACTCTCCATACATACAATTCCATCATAACAAAGTCACACTTTATCCAGATGTCTCATTCCTCCCTAGGGTAGTATCCAATTTTCATTTGAATCAACCTATCATCTTACCGTCTCTCTTTCCTTCACCGACTTCTGATCTTGAGCGCATATTCCACATTTTAGACTTTCGTCGTGCTCTCGTATTCTACATAGACAGAACAAAAACTTTCAGGGCATCTCCTCGGCTCTTCATTTGTTTTCATGGACCTCATGAAGGCTATCCAGCATCATCGCAGACCTTGTCTCGATGGATAGTTCAAGTGATCTCCCTGGCTTATGAGCTCGCAGGGAAAGAGCCTCCTGACACCATTAAGGCCCACTCCACAAGCGCTATGGCTACCTCCACCACATTTCAGCGCGGCGTGGACATTTCCAACATCTGTCAGGCGGCCACATGGTCCAATCCATCCACCTTCATCTCACACTACAGGTTTGATGTTCGAGCAAAGAATGATGCCTGGTTTGGGAGAGCTATATTGACATCCTTTCTTCAGTGACGGCCCACCAACCGGTAAGTGAGCTTGCTAGTCACCTATTTGTGTGCATTCACAGAGGCCACGAAGAAGAAAGAGAGGTTACCTACCTGTAACCATGGTTCTTCGAGTGGTTCTCTGTGAAACAACACATCCCGCCCATCCTCCCCTCTGTCCATCACTCCGTTGTCTTTAACCTTTTTGACAGGGGCGGACTTTGGGAACTGAGAGGACCTTGGGCAGGCGGAGCATGCGCTCCACGGGGGAACGTCCTACTAGTCACGTGTTTTTAAGCTCTAGAAACTTCCGAGACGTTCTGCGCAGGCGCAGAACAACCCATTTGTGTGGATTCACAGAGGACCACTCGAAGAACCATGGTTACAGGTAGGTAACCTCTCTTTATTCTAACAATCATAGCAAGTCTTTCTGTGTGACAACCTGCTGCTCTGCATGATGGTGGTGGTGTTCTAAGGCATATACAGAAACCAAACCTAGATTCACATAATTTCTTAGACATTTTCTCCCCTAAACTTAACTTGGCTTTCATTCATAGAATAATAGAATAGTGAAATTGGAAGGGGCCTACAAGGCCATCAAGTCCAACCCTCTGCTCAATGCAGGAATACAATCAAAGCAAATCTGCAAGGTGGTTATCTAAGTTTTCTTGAATGCCTCCAGTGTTGGAGCACTCAACAACTCCTGAGGTAACTGTTTCCACTGTCATACTACTCTAGCAGTTCGGACATTTTTCCTGATCTTCAACCGAAATCTGGCTTCCTTTAACTTGAGCCCATTGTTGCGTTTCCTGCACTCTGGGATGATCGGAAGATCGAGAACAGATCTTGCCCCTCCTCTGTATGACAGCCTTTCAAATACTTGAAAAGTGCTATCATATCACCCCTCAGTCTTATTTTCTCAAGGCTAAACATGCCCAGTTCTTTCAGGCTTTCCTCATCAGGCTTGGTTTCCAGCCCCCTGATCGTCCTTGTCGCCCTCCTCTGAACTTGTTCCAATTTGTCAGCATCCTTCTTGAAGTGTGGTGTCCAGAACTCAAGATGAGGACTAACCAGTGCTGAATAGAGGGGGACTAGTGCCTCACGGGATTTGGAAACTATACTTCTATTAATGCAGCCTAAAACAGCATTTGCCTTTTTTGTAGCCACATCACACTGTTGGCTCATATTTATCTTCTGATCTACGACAATTCCAAGATCCTTCTCGCTCATAGTTTTCCTGAGCCAGGTCTCCCCCATCTTGGAACTGTGCAATTGGTTTCTTTTCCCGAGGTGCAGTACTTTGCACTCATCCCTGTTGAATTTCATTCTGTTGCTTTCGGCTCAGTGCTCCATCCTATCAAGGTCATTTTGAATTTTGTTTCTGCCTTCTGGGGCAGGGGTCCCCAACCCCCGTCCGTGGCCCGGTGCCGGTCCGAGGGCTTCCTTGAACTGGGCCGCAGACATGGATCTCAGCCCCCTGGCATGCACGGTGGGCGTGTCGTGCTCGCGAAGGGGCGTGTCGTGCTCGCGAAGGGGCGTGTCGTGCTCGCGAAGGGGCGTGTCGTGCTCGCGAAGGGGCGTGTCACCAACACGCCCACCCGCGAGCGCAACACGTCCCTCTGCGAGTGCGACACACCCACCCACGAGTGTGACACACCCACCTGCGAGCACGGGGGTGCCCCCGCCCCCCCCACGCACGGAGCCCACACCCCCCAACCAGTCCGCGGTCCCAAAAAGGTTGGGGACGGCTGTTCTAGGGTATTAGCTATTCCGCCCAATTTGGTATCATCTGCAAATTTGACAAGCATTCCCTGCACTCCCTCATCCAATTTATTAATAAAAATATTGAAGTGCACCGGGCCCAGGACTGAGCCTTGAGGTACCCCACTAGTTACCTCCTCCCAGTTAAAGAAGGACCCATTAATCATCACTCTCTGAGTACGATTCTGTAAAATTAAAGCTTAGATACATTTAGTTCATTATAGAAGGAATTTAATTATAGAATGATTTTAATCCAAGATAGATTCTTTAAATTTGCTTAACAACAACTTTTCAAATAAGAGGGGAAGCTGCATGGAAGAGCCTTCTAATTAAATATTTCCTCTTTTGGTTAATGGTTAACACTTATTGAAGCAAGCAGCCAGTCTGGCTATTTGCCACTGCAACAGTAATTCTGAATAAAATTTTGAATTTGTGTGCATGTTCTGGGAAAGCACTGGGGGAGGGGGCTGCAAAATGAGGAACCTGTAGACACTTTTTGCTTGTCCTGCCTCTGCTGAGGCATGTGGCCAAGCCAGTCTGTCCTCCAATAAGGGGTGGATTCCTTTGCCTGCTGCTTCACTGGCCTCCTGACAAGTGTGTAGAAACCTTTGTATGGAGGGTAGGAATGTAAATTGTATACTTTTTGACTCTTCTGAATGGATCCTCCCCTCCAGCAAGTGTTTCTGTGATGAGTGCCCAAAAGCCACCTTTCGTTTGCTGTGGTTGTGGCTCCAGATCTTGTTTGCAGTGTGCAACATGGGGACAGAAGCAAGTAGGCACTGTTCTCCCCCCCCCCCCCCCCCAAAAAAACAAGCTTTTTGTCATCATATATTAAGAGCCCAGCCAGGGGCAGCTCCCGGTGTGCTTGTTTATTGCTCTTTCCCTGACCTCTCATGGCTTGCTGAAACACCGCAAATGACCAAGATGAGGTTCATGAGGGTGCCATCTTACATGATGGTACATACAAATTCATTATCATCAGAGATTTTATCCTGTCTCCTTCGCTCGGCCCTCCGGCCGCAGCACCCCCCCCCCCCCAATCATCGCTTTTTCTCCTCAAATTATTTTCTCCTATTCATGGCCCCTTTGGGCCCGTTTAAACACTGCGTGGTCTGTGATAACAAAATACCACTCTCCGATGGCCACACCAAGTGTCTTTTTTGCTTGGGAGAGGCACACCAGATGTCCTCCTGCCAGCATTGTAAGAACTTCAAGCGCGGAGTCCTCCGTTCTCACTTATCCAGATTAAAACTCCTTCTTTGGGAACAATTCCTTCAACCAACCAAAATGGCCCAACCTCCTTGTAAGGCCACCTCACAAACCAAAGCAATGGAGAAGGCTCTTTCTGAAGCGTCAAAACAACATCCATCAACCACACCATCCTACTCCGATGCTCCATCCACTTCGTCTAAAACTTCAAAAACCCATAAATCGAAGCGCTCGATACCGAAATTCTCGATATCGAAGCCCTCCACTAAACGTCAAATGTCCACCGAAGCCTCTTCGGTTCCGGAGCCTTCTCCGCCTAAAAGACCTAAACAGCATAAATCTAAAGCTGCAGTCATCTCAGCAGCCTCAACAAACCGCCAAATCAATCTCTATTGGTTCGCCTTCTGACGATGACGGAATCCCTCTCATCAACCCCCGCTCCCAATCACCGGAATGGGATGACAGAGTCGATCGATTAACATCTTCTCCTACCAGTCCTCAACACTCTGTTCTTTTGAGCAACCCTTCCGTAGTTGCTTCACCTGACAGGGTCGACTCCGAACAACAACTAGAGACCATACCTTATTTGGTAAAATCTGATCGTCCACCACGACCACCTCAGAGACATCGGCCCCAACAGTCCCTGGAGCCGTCTATTTCATCACGCGTGGCTCAGACCCCGCGTTTAGCACTCTCATCGGGTTGCCATTTGCCCCGACCAGTGCTCGACTGGACAAACTGCAACCACCAATCAGCCAGTTGCTCTGTCCAGCTCGGCCATACCTTCTCATGGCGGGCCTCAATCTCGACAGCCATTGCTGTCGAAATGGCCATATCACCATGAACCGCATGGACTCCAACCTGCTCCCTACCTGGCACCTAAAAGATCCAGGACGGTAGAGCAATTTTCTTCTACACGAGAGGCTTTTACAGATCCAGCCTCCCAATATTTTCCCGCTAATCCAGACGAGGGAAATCATTCCTCTCGCTCGGCATCTCCAGTGTCTATATACTCCACTGCTTTACCAGCTCGTCAACAACCTACGTTTCGACATCACCGAGACACAGGCTCTGATATCGATGATCCTCGATATCCATCCTGGTCCATGGACATTCGTTCTGTCCCTCTATCGACGCATGATTTCCGTCGCCCGATAGAACCAAGCCATCGGACTTGACATCACTATGACCCCCGAGTTCGACACTGACGTGCAACCATATCAAATGATGTCCATGGACACTCGGATGACATCTCTCGGTATCGAAAATCCTCGACACCAACAAATGCCCATGGACATGCCGGCTCCATCGACATCAAGCCACAAACGTCAATACTATGACACTCAACCTATTGACAACCGAAGTCAGTCGACAATCCATCGACTCCCGACGCAATCCCAATTATTCCGATCACGGATCCAGACCTCAGACGCCGTCAGTATTACTTACCTCACTGGAATCCGACCTTGTCGATGCCGACCCACCATCACCGGCGGAAGACTTCCAAATTTACGCCCAACTTATGATCCGTATGGCTAAGTCTCTCAATCTCCAAATCCACCGTCCTTCGACAGAACCCGGCTGATCATCTATACGACCCAATCTCTAAAGATACAACTACTTCAGTACACATCTCGATGCTTCCGTCTCTACTCAGCACCGCTCAACGATCCTGGACAAAACCAGCCTCTTCCCATACCATGTCTAAACGAATCGATAACCTCTACAGAGTCCGTGATCCTGGAGCTCTATTTCTTCAAAAACAACCAGCTCCAAACTATTTTTGTCGAAGCCTCACAATCCAGATCTTGACATCGACAAACCCTCATGCCATCAAATAAAGACAGTAGAAGGATTGACTCAATGGGCAGATGGCTTTATTCATCAGCAGCGTTCACCATGCGTGTCGCTAACTACCAGGGAGCCATGGGTACATATCAATATTGTTCCTTTGGGACAATATGTCAACCTTTGTCAAATCTTTACCAGAAGATAAAAAAGTACTCACCCATACCTTTCAACAAGAAGGTCTTTCCGTTGCCAAACAACAGATGCTTTCTGCTAGCCACACAGTAGATGCCACAGCAAAGTCAATGGCCACTTCAGTAGCCTTACGACGTTGCTCTTGGCTAAGGACAGCTGGCCTGGCTGAGGATGCCCGCGCACGTATCAAAGACCTTCCATTCAACAGGGCAGGCCTCTTTAATGCTGAAACTGATGATATTTTGGAAAATGTGCAAAAGAAAAGATCAACAGCTAGACGTTGGGGAGTTTATCCATCTTACCAACAACGCCCCCAACAAAATCAATGGAAACTACCGTACAACCCATATAAAAAATTCCAACGTGATCCTCCAAAACAAACATCTTATACACCCTATTTCAGAAATCTAAGAAATAAACCCCGCCAACAACCCATTACTAGGCGCAATGACCGCAAGCCCAAACATCACGTTTGACGTTTCCATGACCAAGATCGCACACCACTCCACCCCATCCTGCCCTCTGGGAACACCTACCTGTCTGGGAATCCATCACTACAGATGCCTGGGTACTGTCCATCATCCGCGACGGCTACCACATCCATTTCTTCCAACTTCTTCCTGCAACACACGTCATCACTCCACCATCTCCAACCCTACAAGAGGAAATAAAAAATTTACCTCCTCAAAGACGCCATACAACCCGTCTCACAACACAACAAAGGGTTTTTCTCTCGCTATTTCACCATACCCAAAAAGGACGGAGGTCTTCGCCCTATCTTAGACCTATGAGAGTTAAACAAATACATCATTTCCACAAAGTTCCGTATAGTTACCCTCGAATCAGTTCTCCCCTTTACTCCGCAAAAACGACTGGTTCACTGTCATAGATCTCAAAGACGCATACTTCCATATTTCCATACATCCCTTGCACAGAAAATTCCTTCAATTTCAGCTAGGATCACAAGCCTACCAATTCAAAAGGCTTCCTTTTGGCCTTGCAACAGCTCCAAGAGTATTCACCAAGTGCATGGCACCGGTAGCTGCTTACCTCAGGTTGCAAAAAATTCTCATATTTCCATATATCGATGATTGGCTCCTCGTAGTTCATTCCCGTCGCAAGGCCCAACGAGACACTCACTTCACCCTTACCCTCCTTTGCGATCTCGGTCTCGCTGTCAACGAGCAAAAATCAAATTTGAAACCTACAAAGATTATTCATTATATAGGCGCATGCATAGATTCCACATAAGCTCGCGCCTTTCTTCCTCCAGACAAGAGAGAAAATCTCATCACATTACTTCAAGTTTTCACCCCTTATGCTATGGTACCCACCTTGACTGTGCAATGTGTACTAGGCACCATGGCCTTTGACTTCAGTAGTCCAGTACGTACGTCTCAAGATGAGATATCTTCAGTTGTGGTTTCTTGCCCTCTTCGACCCGCTCACAGACCCTTCTCACACTCTTTTAAGGGTCACCCCAGAACTCGCCTCCCAACTTCAGTGGTGGCGTTTTCCTCTCAACCTATCCGTCGGGCGGCTGTTCCAACAACCACAAACACAAATACAGGTCACCACCGACGCCAGCCTCACAGGCTGGGGAGCTCACTGCAAAGCTCTCAAAATCCATGCCAAGTGGTCTTCCAGAGAGAAATTGCTTCACATCAACGAATTAGAGCTGTCAACGGTTATAAAAGCTTGCAAAGCTTTCAGAAATCTCCTCGCTGGCAAGATGGTACAAATTGCCACTGACAACACCACGGTGATGTACTATATTCTGAAACAAGGTGGCACCCACTCTCCACGTCTCCTCTATTTAGCGGTCGACCTCTGGGAGTGGTGCCTAGCACATCATATCTGCCTCATGGCTTTACACATTGCCGGCCACGACAATGACTTGGCCGATCTACTCAGCCGCACAAACTCTCAAGCTCACGAATGGGAGTTAGACCAATCAGTTTTTCTTTGCCTATGCGAACAATGGGGCAAACCAATTCTCTCGACCTCTTCGCCTCCCGTGTGAATCGGAAGTGCAAACGATACCGTTCCCGAGCCGGCATTGGCAAACACTCCCAAGGAGATGTATTTGTCGGCCGATGGCCCAAGACCCTCACTTACCTTTTTCCGCCTTTCCTGCTTCTCCACAAGGTCGTGGTTCGCCTACAGCAAGACAAACCCTATGCCATCGTTATAGCCCCTTGGTGGCCAAGACAACCCTGGTTTCCAGTCCTTCACAATCTCGTGGAGGATTCGACCTTGCTAATGAACGTCCTCCGTCAATCAAAGAAGCCCTCCACTAGAAAGGCTTACCTGTATAAATGGAACAGATTCAAATCTTTCACTGAAGCTTCTTCATTGCCTTCCATCAACCCATCACTTGCTACTGTTCTACGTTTTTTGCTTCATCTCAAGTCTAGCGGCCTTTCCCTCTCTTCCTTGAGAGTTTACCTCTCTGCCATAGTTTCTTATCAGCTCCCTAACTCTCCAGCAGCTGATTTCTTCAAGCATCCAACATTGAAACGTTTTCTTAAAGGTCTATCTCATATCTACCCAGATACCCGCCCACCTTCCCCGCCATGGTCACTAACACTAGTACTGCAACAACTTACTAAAGCTCCTTTTGAACCTTTAGCTTCAACTGATTTACGGCTAATTACCTTTAAAACAGTTTTCCTTGTCGCCATCATCTCAGCTCGACGAGCTAGTGAGTTAGCGGCCTTATGCCACGACTATCCTTATTTACAGTTTTTTCCGGATAAAGTCAAACTATCCATGGATATTTCTTTCCTCCCCAAAGTGGTATCTCTCAATTCCATCTCTCTCAGCCGTTTATCCTTCCTTCCTTCTTCCCGTCACCGTCCACAACTCAAGAAAGAATCCTCCATACTTTAGACATTAGGCGAGCCCTTGCCTTTTACGTCCAACGCACCCAACCTTTCAGGCGTTCACCTCGACTTTTCATAAGTCACCAACCACCTACTAAAGGTCGCCAGGTGACGTCTCAAACTATATCTAGATGGGTCGCTTCAACCATTCACCTCGCGTATCAGCTGGCACGCAAACCAATCCCGAAGGTGATTCGCCCTCACTCCACCAGAGCAGTGGCGACCTCTACGGCATTCCTACGCGGCGTACCTCTTCCAGACGTCTGCGCCTCTGCCACCTGGGCACAGCCGTCCACTTTCATCCGGCATTATAGACTTGATCTCCGGCAGAAGTCTGATGCGGCCTTTGGACGTGCTGTTCTAGCCTCTACCTTGGCGTGACACCCTGCCTCCGGTAAGACAGCTTTTTAGTCACCCAGGGTGTGATTCACAGAGGCCATGAAGAAGAACGACAGGTTACCCACCTGTAATTGTAGTTCTTCGAGTGGACCCGTCCTCCCCACTATCACACCATTCTGCTTAATGTAACGGCGGTTGACACAACTGAAAGGGGAGCCTTGGCGCCAAGGTACTTATACGAGGGGGGCCATATTCTAATGTGTTTTTTGCTACCGCAGAAGCTTTAGAACTTTCTGATGGGGCTCCGCGCAGGCGCGGGTCACCCAGGGTGTGAATCACAGAGGTCCACTCGAATAACTACAATTACAGGTGGGTAACCTGTCAATACGGGTAGGGCTAGAACTAAGAAGGGCTACCTTTTTTAGACTACCCTCAGAACAAGCTGGAGGATTCTGGGAATTGGTAGTCCACAAATAACACGTCTCAAGTTCTGTGGGAGACACATTGACATTGTCCCATTAAGCAGTGAAGCTGAGCAGTTATCTAGGTTGTCTTTCTCACCCCTTGTAAAGCACTGTACTGTTTCTTGGGGTTTAACTCAGGGATTCACATTTGCCTGGCAGTCAACATTCCCTGTAAGCCGCACAGTTATGCAGCACTTCATTGGGGCTGTACAGCCGAGAAGGTGTTGCCACCTGTTTGCTTCCAATCACAGCCAGAACCTTACGCGCATGGAGTGGAGCTCCTGCCCCGCCCTAGCAGAAATTAAGAGGTGATGTTGCTGGCAGTCAAACACTAAAAAAGGTTCAAAGGAAAGCCACAGCCTACCAGGAGCTTCTCAGCTCCAGGATTTCTGTCTTAGTTTGGAGCATCCATGTGGGCCAGGAAGCAAAAGGTCAGAATGCAGCTCACACTGGATTCTGGCACTCTGGCTTTTTCATAAAAAAACAAAACACAAAACCAGAACCCCAAAGCAAAAGTACTGTGGCAATTTAAAGACTAACACATTTATTTCACAGTCAGCTTTTTCACATTGTGATCAGCTTTTTCAGACATGAGGAGTCTGTAATTGATAGAATAAATGGTAGAAACGAAAACAAAATCTGTTAGTCTTAGAGGTGTCAGGGTACTTCTGTTTTCCCTGCAACAGAACAATTTCTTTTAAAACTGTGTTTAGACGTGTTGTTCCATCAAATTATTTGGTGCCATCATGCAGTGAATGCAGTAGGTCAGTCAGGGTGACTGGATTGGAGCCCCTGCTATCAGTGTTTTTTCAGGTTGACTCTCCCTAGGTAGCACAAATATTTACCTGTACAGCGCTTGGGCAGGCAAGAGTGTTGGTATGTGAACAAGTTTCTGTGCCTTTCTTCCAGTTTTACAGAACAGCCCTAAATACTTACTGGGGGATAAATTTATCTGAGCTCAGTGGAATTGACTTCAAAATAAGCATCCAAAGTGTTGTGCTGGTAAAATTTAAATGGAAGGGAACTGCGTGATCTCTCAATACTATGGGTCATAACTGATTAACACATATTCCAATAAAGTTTGTATGCTATTGAAACATACAGACTTTTATTTTACTTTACTTTATTTATTTACCTCCTATAAAATTTTTCAGTGCTAGTATTTCTGGCTCATAAAACCAACTTTCTTATACAGCTTGTACAATCTGAACGGCACACTTTTAAAATTGGTTTAATCTGTGCAAGCTGCATGTGCTGGATCAAGCTTCTGCAAGTCTTGAATCAGACCACTCTATCTGCAGAGAGAAAGAAAAGAAACGCCAAACCACTCCTGCCAGAGTGTCTGACTGTCCCTTCCAGACCCCACCTTCATCCTTCCTTATCACAGCATCTTGGAAAGAATGTGAAATGCTCGGGTTCTTTTCTGGCCTGGAGCCTTTTACGTAACTGTTTCTGGGACTGTTGGTGATGTAAGCGCTGTTGCAGCAGCGGGGCTGACTCACAGGAAGCAGAAGTTTGCTGGGATACCCCACTCCCATTGTTTAAGGCAAAATGCTCAGTTTTTCCGCACCTCATCTAGACTGGGAAGTAAAGGGCTACCTGGGGAAGGTTCGGGGAATCCGAAGGCAGCATCACTTCCTGGGCAAGCAGTGGTGGGGTGATTGTGTTCTTTGGCTGTTGTGAAGGTGGAGGGAATCTTTTCTTTTAAAACTGACCATCTCAGAAACTAAATTTGTGCTGCTTCCTTCCTGGACTTCCCAAAGATCCGTTGAGTGAAGAAAGGAATACGGGAATCTGCCTGACGCAGTCCCGGGAGCAGTCCCTTTAAATGAGTGATACCTTTGCTAGCCATCTCTAGACCTTCCGGTGTGCTGGATTGTGGGCCAGCATGATGCGTCCCCTGGCCAGCCGCTGTTGAGATGATGGGGTTGTCAGCCAGCACATCTGAGGGCCACAAATTGGGTTCCTGCTCTTCCATGTTCATGGTGCTGGCACTCCAGAGCTTTAGAAGAAAGCTTCCTGTGTATGAGAATTTGGGTCTGGGGTGTAAGCTGTAAGCTGTGTCTTGTCTCAAATCTTAAGCTTTTCTTCTTAGCCCTGTGCTTCCTGTCGGCTGGATAAATGCCCTCAGATCACTGTGTTGTGGCTCAGGGGACATGTGGCCCTCCAGATACAAGTGGACTACAATGTCAGTCCTAGCCAACACTGCTCCACAGGGGGAGGTTTGTAGTCCAGCAGCTGTTGGGAGGTAGCAGGTTTTCCAGCATTACATTAGGACATTGTGAGGAGTATTGTGCCTATTTTAGGTGTTGTGGGGGTGGACATCCCATGGGTTGGCTGGCCAGGGGACTTTTGGAGTTGTAGTCCAAAAAAGCTCTGGCTTTGTTGTTCTTAGATTGTATGTGTTCTGAGCTTCCAGTCCTGTTTAAAGCATCTGAGATGCTGTAAGTTAGCGGCTTGCCATTTCCCTTTCAGCAGAGACCCTTGGCTGTTTATGTCTGCCCCTTTTTGTTCATGGGCCGTGTCCTCCATGCCACTCTCCAGAGTCCACCGCCAGTTTGGCTTCAAGTCCTCTGTGAGTTCTCAGCTCAGCTTTTCCCAGTTGTTGTCAAAGGAAAGCTTGGTGTGTGTGTGTGTGCCAGTGCGAATCTGCAGTTGCCTTTCTCTTTAGTTTTTTGGCCTGTGGCGATGTAAAGACACGGTTCAGCTTTGGCACCCGAGAGTCTCTGGACATGCGCAGAGCAGGTTTCTCTCCTTGCTGAGTGACTGCAGTCTCAGGAAAGGAAGTAAGAGGGTTGGGGCCAGAGAACCGGCGCCGACCCCTTTGTACTGGTAGTAAAAAAATGGAAGTGGCTTCCAGGCCTAGTTTGGTAGCATGGCAGTTTGCCCTGAGGCCTAAACATGCCCTTAAAGCTTTGAGGGTGGGGCTGTGGTGGAGAGAGGCTTCCCTCTCCTTACTCGAGTGCACAAGCTTCTCTGTGGGAAAACCTTAACCCGCAGTGACCTCCTGCCCCGCAGTAGCTTAACCTCAGGAGGAAAAAGCAGCTTCAGGCAAAGTTCCTCCTTGGCTGGTTTTGCCGCAACTTCCCCTCTGGGTGAAAACCAGCACCTTCCTCCCACTCTATCTATCTTTTTTTTTTTTTTAAGTCCATGGCGCTCTTGTCCGCAGTGTGTAATTCATGCCATTGTGTAAATCCGGACCTGGGTTTGGAATCTCCTTTTCAAAGTCTTTCTCTTTGGTCTCTGTGCATGTGCTCAGCCCACTTCCTCCGAGCATAAGTGTGACTGAGGTGGGATGTAACCAGTGACTAGCAAGTGAAGGGGGAAGAAAGATCCTACCAAATGAGATCCAAGAGCATAGCCCTAAAGGGATGCTGGCAGGCATTTTTTTGCACCATGATTCCACGTTTCCTTGCCCCACCACAATGGATCCTGGTTGCCAAGGGCTTACTGTGCTCCATGCTTCCTAAAAGCATTTTCTACTACTGGAGTTACTTGCACAGATTGGTTTAAGATTGAAGGAAAGAGAAACTTGTAGCTGGAATAGTGAAGGCACAGAAAAGGCTGTTTGCCTGTTTGGGAGCTCACAGACCCTTTGAGAATTTGGTGAAAGTTATAGACTGCAAAAAACCTTCCCCTGAAAAAAGGTGCAAAAATGTATACAGTAGGACCTGCATATCCATGGGGGATGGGTTCCAACCCCCCCTGCAGATCATTAAAGATACTGTACAGATAATAGCAAATGCTATTTTAATAGTGAATGCTATACATAGCATAGTCTCTGCCTCCCTCTAGTGGCCAGTTTTGGCAATTTCATCATTAGAAATACCGTATATATTTTTAGGACATTTCTTTTAATATTTTTAATATTTTCATACTGTGGATAAGTGAATCAGTAGATGCTGATCCTGCAGATAAGGAGGTCCTACTGTACTAAAAGAGAAGCGGCCAGCATGTCGTCCTCCAGATGTTGGATTTCAGCTCTCATCAGCCTAAGCTGGTGCAGCCAAGAGGGCTGCATCACAGGAGTTGCAGTCAGCTGCACCTGGCAGGCTGGACTTTTTCCATCTTTCACTTAAAAGATTTATATAAAGCAGCTATGAGAGACTGCTGTAGGTTGGAAAAACTGGAACAAGATGTAGACTCTTGCTCTGTAGCTCACTGTGCAGGAAAAAAAACTTTTCCAAGCTCTGCTAGTTAGCACCACCCTTGCTTTGGGATGCTTCCCCCAACATTTCACATGGTACAGAGCTGGCTGGATTTTTTATTTTTATTTTTTGGCATTAAATGAAAGCATGGTCTTCTCACCTCATGAGCTGCTGGGCTGTGGTCCACCAAAGGAAGCTTGCTAGATAAACCCCCAAGAGCCTTTGTGAGGTTTGTTGTAGCCGACAAAAGGAGCGAACTGTTTTCCCAGGCTGGCTGGCTTTCTCTTCCCTTGGATAGGTTGGTCTGGTGTGTGTGTTTATTGCAGTCAGTTTCAAAGTGCTGTGTGTTTACTTACATTAGAAACATTTATGAGTGATTTTATAATTGAGCAGCACCTTGACACATGGGGGGAAAAAAACAGTTGTGCTTTCCTCTTGGTCTTCTTATTTTGCAGCTCTGCCAACATGATGATAGAGCTGGCACTTTAGATGACACCCTGTTCTGTGGAAGTGGGTAAATCTGAGCAGACTTTTGGCTGTGGCTCAGCTGCCAGAATCTGCCAAAAAAAAGGCAGTGGGTGAGCGTTGTGGGGTAAAATCTGAGGTTTTGTACGTGCCAGAATGAAACAACTGCAGGCCAGGGCTAAATTCACCAGCTGACTTCTGAGGAAAGTTCTCTTTTTCATACCAAGCTGAATTTTCATAGGAAACTGCCTTATGTTGAATCAGCACACGGGTCCATCTAATTCAGTGGGGGAGGGCCAGTGGGCCACATATGGCTCACCAAAGTCACACACACACACAGCCCAATCCTAGCTCTAGTTTAGTGTTCTCTGTGCCAGCCTTTCCCTAGATTTGTGCCCTCTGAGTATGTTGGACTCCTGTTATCTCCTCGCTCTTATGTTCAGGCCATGCGGGATGTGCCCCTGGCGTGTCCCCAGATTATTTCACTAACCTAAGGCCCACGCCACGTTCCCTTTTTACGCTGCCACCAGTTGATCTCTGTCAACAATATTTACTTAGAAAGATTGAGGTCCGTACTGCGTGTAACTTTCAACAAAAACAGGTTTATTGGATACAGTTTACATAAATAGGTTCCTAAAAGACTTTAAAGTATTCAGTAGATTCGTTCTAACTTATTTCACATTTAACTCTCTCTAAGTTCAACTGCCTCCCTTACTCCTCACTGACTCACTCACTCTCTAACTGACTTCTCCAGACTATAACTGACTAACTGACTGCTCTTTTCTGCCTCACCCCTCCCTTCTAGTTTCTCTGGATCTAACTCCCATTGGTGCATGAAATACCCTCATACATATGCAAAAGGCAGAGTGATCGCTACACCAGCAGTCCCCAACCTTTTTGGGGCCGCGGACCAGCTGGGGGGAGCGAGCTCCATGTGCGGGGGGTGGTGGTGGAGATCCGTATCCGCGGCCCAGTTCCGGCAAGCCCGCGGACCGGGGGATGACGACCCCTGCGCTACACCATGCTTGGCTGGGATTAATGGTGGTTGTAGTCAAGAAGGCACTTGTTTGGGGAACAAGTGCCTTCTTGACTACAACCACCATCAATTCCAGTTCTGGACACCACACTTCAAGAAGGATGCTGACAAATTGGAAATTCAGAGGAGGTGATCAGGGGACTGGAAACCAAGCCCTAGGAGGGCAGACTGAAAGAATTGGACATGTTTAGCCTTGGGAAAAGAAGACTGAGGGGGAATCCGATAGCACTTTTCAAATACTTGAACAGTAGTCATATATAAGAGGGGCAGGATCTGTTCTCGAGCAGAGTGCAGGACACGCAACAATGGGCTCAAGTTATAGGAAGCCAGATTTCGGTTGAACATCAGAAAAAACTTCCTAACTGTTAGAGCAGTAAGACGGTGGAACCAATTACCTTGAGAGGTGGTGAGTGCTCCAACGCTGGAGGCATTCAAAAGAAACTTAGACAACGACCTGGCAGATCTGCTTTGACTTGGATTCCTGCATCGAGCAGGGGGTTGGACTTGATGGCCTTGTAGGCCCCTTCCAACATCACTATTCTATGAAGGCTAATCTCCACTTGACTGCAGAGATAGCAACTGCCCTTAACCTACATGGTGGCAGATCTCCATCTTCCCCGCCTTGTTTGGAGATCGCAGGAATTGAACTGAGTAACGTTTTCATGCAAAGCCAGCCATTGTTCTTCTCTAAGGAACAATTTCTTAAAAGAGGACAAAAACACCAAGGAAAGCACCCTGTTTTCCATGTCCTTTTTGATGTGGTTTTGTACTTATCAGCTGCCTTCAGTTGTTACTGAATTATTTTGGTTTCTTTCTCCTTCTGATTCCAGAAAACCCTGCAAACAGAGCTGAGAGAAAAGATGACTCTTTAAAGACAAAACTTCTAGATTCCTTCCTGACCAGCATAATCAGTAACCATGCTGGGTAGAGAGTTCTGGGAATTGTAGCCCAAAATTTAAGCTGGTTGGCCCAAGCTTTGTTCTGAAAGTACTGCCCTCAGCAAGGGTGGTGGAGCCATTTTGATTCATGCCTGGAGAAATTGGATTTGCTATAAATATACCATGACCAGGGCAGAGTAAATCAGTTGCTCTTATTCTGGTGAGATGTGGTTTAGTGGTGGCTGCAGTCCTTTGGCCCCTCTTTTTGTGTGGTCCTAACTCAGTTTTCTCAAACCTATATTTTATACATCAGTGATGGGTAGCTTACAACTGTTGGCCTCATTTGAAGAGCCCTTCTGTGAAGACTTTGCTTGTCTCCATCCCAAGATATTCTGCTGCCTGAGGCAAAGGAGCAAGCGACGGCCACTTCCCCGTTCCTTGGGAAGAAAGAGCTTCCTGCCCATGATTTGGTGTGAAATTTTTTTGCATCTGCTTTCTGAGCGTCTAAGTGATCTCAGGAGCCTCCAAAGCTCTGTCTGCCAGGAAACCCGAGCAAGCTTTGCAGCTGTAGAGAAACGTGTGCCCTCTGGTTATTCCCCATTTCCTGTTTTGGAACCATTTTCTGTGAAATGACTGACTTCGGATCACTGGGGCGGCAGAGTGCAGCAGGGGGCCACACTGAGAGCTGATCCAGATCAACTTCTAGACTCACCGGCCGATTAGGTTTACTGGTGAATCCTCTGGTGGATTTGGAGTAGATCAGCAAAGGCTTCTGACCTCCCTGCTTAACACTATGAAAGGCAGAGATTGCTTTCTTCACCCCACTCCATCTCAAATGTTTAAGATAGCAGAAATTTGGAAGTATTCATTTGTTTGGTTTCTGTTGTGCTTTCCTTCTCATGAGTTCAAGGCAGGGTGGATAGAAATCAATGATTTTTTAAAATTTAATAATAATTTAAATTTAAAAACCAATTTTTAAAATTTAAATTGCCAAAAAATCTGATTTTTAAAATTTAAATCAAATCCACCCTTATTCAAGATGGTGTACGTATCAGTCTAATGGTTCCTGCTTTATCCTGATGCAGAGGTGTGCTGATCTCTAGTTTTAGACTACAATTCCCAGAATTCTCAGGAGCATGAGGAGTTCTGCGAGTTGCAGTCCAAAACCAAATATCTACATGCCTGTACCTCACAACAGCCTTGTGAGGTAGGCCAGCTTGAAGCAATGTATCTCCCCCAAGATCATCCAGTAAATTCCATGGACCAGTGGGAAGCTGGTCTGAGGTCTTCTAGGTTCAGCACAAGCTCCGTTGTGTCTGGATAAGCTCTGTGCCGGGAGGCCAGCTCTCTACATTTGGCTAGTGTCTTGACAGGCCAGTTATTCACAGTTCTTGCACTTAAAGCTCCTTGCCTTCTTATCGTCATCAGTGATTATTTTCTAACAGACGTATTGTGCCTTAAAATTAACATACTTCATTTGGCATAGGCTTTTGTGGATTCTGCTTACTTTGTCCGATGTGCTATGCTGTCCACAAAAACATGTTAAGTAAAACCTGTTAGTCTTTAAGGGGTCCCCATACTCTTTACTGCTTGTGCTGCAGTTGATGCTGCTTTGGAAAAGAATTGCTAGTTTTACTGCTGTAGAGAAGGTTGAAGGATGATGGTAAAGGAGTACATACCCGTAGAACAATTCCCATCATAAGAAAATCTTCAGTTAGCATCCCTACACTGATAAATTTTTAAAGCTTTCTGGTTAATATGGAGCAGGTCTTCAGAATTTGCTCAGACCAGTTCCTAAGAAAGAGTGGTTAGTTACACTGACTAGCAGTGGCTTCTCAGAGTGCCAAAGCCCAGGGCCTTTCTGAACTGCCCCCAGAGATGCTGAGGACTGAATATTAGCCCTCCCTGTTCAATGAACTACAGTCCTCCTTCCAAAAAACAAAGCAAGCTTCTGGTCCTCATTGTCCACTAGAGATGGGCACAAATTAAGTTGGCCCTCTCCAATGAAATTTGTTGGCACAGTGCTGGCACCACAAGTGCAAAGCATTCCCTCCCCTCAAGCTGGCTGCCCCACTCATAAGCCTCTTTGCACCACCCGGGTCCTCCTCCTCCAGTGACTGTCCAGTCCGAGAAGGAGCTTGGGCTTCCCTTTCCCGCCTCCTCCAACAGCCACGCAGGCAGAATCCCTGTCCCGCCTCCTCGTTTGAGTGGGCGGCTGCGGGAGAAGGCGGGGACAGGAAGCCTGAGCTCCTTCCCAGACTGGACAGTTGCTGGAGGAGGAGGGCCCGGGTGGTGCAAAGAGGCTTATGAGTGCGGCAGCAGGCCAAGGGGTGGAGGGAGGGAACAGGTGCTGCACCAACGAATTTCGTCAGAGCAGGCCAACGTAATTTGTGCCCGTTTCTACTGTCCACATAAAGGGCTGATTTTAGGTAGGTGCCTAGGGGATCCTTCATCACATTACTGTAGGGTACATTTTAGATCTGATTTTCCATACTGGAGTAGATGTGGGTGATCTGGGTGTGGAAGAACTCTCTGTGTACCCTGTTTCCCCCAAAATAAGACCTAACCTGAAAATAAGCCCTAGTATGATTTTTCAGGATGCTCGTAATATAAGCCCTACCCCAAAAATAAGCCCCAGTTAAGTGAAACCCTGCCCTCCACTATTGTGCAGCATTGTGCAGTAACCAGAAGATGACATGACTGTATTTGAATAAATGTAGATTGTTGTACATGAAAAAAAATAAAACATCCCCTGAAAATAAGCCCTAATGAATTTTTTGGAGCAAAAATTAATATAAGACCCTGTCTTATATTCGGGGAAACATGGTAGTTCCGTTGTCATGGCCAGGTTATTATCTGGTGCAGCTTAGACTCATTGGAGCTCAGAGCCTTTGCCAGCGGTGGGGGATGAATTAGGTTTGTCTGTCCCGGGAGGCTGATGGTTCTCCTTCATGGTCTCTGTGAATGCACACTAATGGGTTAATCTGCGCCTGAGCAGAGCAGCCTCAGAACCTTCTATAGCTTTAAGCACTTGGTGCCGGGACGTCCCACCTAGGCTATATCCCCGCCCCCGGCAGCCAGTGCCTCAGTTCAGTTTCCTGCCGCCGCGTTAGCAGCATCCTGAACCGGAGCTTTGTCTTCCTTATCTACTCTAATCTTTACAAACATTCTTGGACCTCCCAGTATTGACCTTGGCTTGTCGTTTGTTCCCACGGACTTGTGAGTTTGTTTTAAGCATATAACCGATTGTCAACTACAGTTTATGGCCTCTTCAGGAACATTTAAACGTTGCTCCGAGTGCAATGCTAAAGTGCCGCTCACAGACGGACACTCTAAGTGCCTCTTTTGCTTGGGCGAAGGGCACCAGCCTGAGGCTTGCAATTTTTGCAAAGTGTTCATGAAGCCTGCTCTGAAGCACAGGCTTGAGAGGCTTCACTCACACCTTTGGAAAACTTCGCTCTGCCCGCCCAAGTCGGGTATGGAGCTGCCATGAGCCCCGCCGTCTGAGACTTCCTCAATCTCAGGGCGTTCTCCGCCTACTTTGGTGAAAAAAGGGAAATCTTCATCCTTGGGCTCGAGGTCGACGGCATCCGCTGCGGCGTCAAAGCCTCCCTCGAGCCCCGCACAGAGAAGGAGGAAAAGGGCCCTTCTGTCCCGGCCTTACTGCAAGCACCATCGTTTCCGACGGACTCGGTTTGAGACTGCGCGAATGATACCGCGGATGACGAAGGTCCCCTGTCGGGGTCGGAACTTCCTATCCCGACTCACGGAAGCCTCCCGCCACGCTCCCCCCACAGTTCGGAGGCTTCCCGACCTGCAACTCCGCTACCTCCTTCTCCCCTGGAAGCACCTTCCACTCCACCTCGGAAGAAGAAACAAAAAACCCGGCATGTTGAACCCGAGGAGGATTGGGCTCGACCACCCCCGTATCCACCACAGCCCTGCGACTACCCAGGCTATCATCAACAGTCCTGGGACGACCCTCGACTCTTATGCCCAGCTGATGAAGAGGATTGCGAATGTCCTTGATTTGGCTGTGGTCCAACCTGAGCCTCAACAAATGGATAAAGTGTTACAGCATGAATAATGCATGACTTATTTTGCATAACAAGGGGTGAACGCCACAGGCTCTTTTAATGTCCAGGGAGTGGAGTGCTTTCTCCAAGTTAGTTGTAGGATTAGGGAAGAAGGTAGGTAGGACTACTGGTTGATTGAGATGGAAGGATGTCGCCATTTTTGGGAGAAAGGAGACATCTGGAAAAAGAGTGACCTTGTCAGGATGAAACTGAATAAAAGGTGGGTCCACCTGCAGGGCCGTTATCTCACTTGCCCATCTTGCCGAAGTGACAGCGAGGAGGAAGGCCGTTTTGAAGGTAAGTAGTCTCAAAGAGGCGGAAGCCAGGGGTTCAAATGGGGGAGACATCAATTTATGCAGGACAAGTTGAAGAGACCACTGAGGCGTGGGCAGCTCGTCACAGAGCCCTTGCTTATTACATCTCCGGGACTGAGTCTTTTCATTCCTCTCAAAGACTTTTCGTGTCATTCCAAGGGCGCTCCAAAGGTTCCCCTGTTTCACCTCAAACCTTTTCCAGATGGGTGGTTGCTACAATCAAGCTGGCTTATGAGATTGCTCACAAACCTTTACCGTGCACTGTTCGAGCCCACTCTACTAGAGCGATAGCTTCCTCTACAGCCTTCCTTCGACATGTAGAACTGACAGACATCTGCAAGTCCATGACGTGTTCCACACTGTTCACGTTTGCAGCACACTATCGCCTCGATGTCCGGGCTAAGGCGGAGGCTGCCGTTGGAAGAGCTGTCCTGGCATCAGTTTTAGGGTGATGCCCACCACCGGGTAAGTCAGCTTGCTAGTCACCCATTAGTGTGCATTCACAGAGACCACAAAGGAGAAAAAGAAGTTACTTACCTGTAACTCTGGTTCTTCGAGTGGTCTTCTGTGAATTCACACTCCCCGCCCTCCTCCCCGCTGTACGTCACGAGTGCCATTTGGCATGCTACACAGCGGCGGACAGTTCCACGGAACTGAGGCACTGGCTGCCGGGGGCGGGGATATAGCCTAGGTGGGAGGTCCTGGCACCAAGTGCTTAAAGCTGTAGAAGGTTCCGAGGCTGCTTTGCTCAGGCGCAGATTAACCCATTAGTGTGAATTCACAGAAGACCACTCGAAGAACCAGAGTTACAGGTAAGTAACTTCTTTTTTCTATGTGGTTTCCTAATGGCTCTTGGGGAGTTTCCTGTCACCTCGGCAGTTGATTCTTTTGAAGCCCTGGTTGATCCCTGGAATGGGGAAGTGGCATGGGCTGTTGACATGATCACTCCTAAGTGTCACCTCCCAAGAAGTAGAGTCAAACTGGCCCGCCTGGTTTACTGGGAAGCTGGGACTAGAACATTGATGGTGGAGAACCTGGAGTGAATTCAATCAAACATGGAGTAGAGCCCATTGGAAGGCCTCATTCAATGGCAGTGGCAGTGGAGAAGAAGTTGTTCTTCTCTATCATCTGCACAGTCACCCAGTAGAACTGTTTTGAGCGGTCAAGGGCCTGGTCTGCAGGAAGAGAATACAGACCACACTGTAGCATGCTGTTAAGAATTTGCACAGCACTTTGCAGGCAAAATCACTTGGATCCGCTCCGACTTGGGTGCTGTAGTTAATATCAGTCCTGTGGATGTAACTATGGCTCTGGCTTGTTCTGTGTTAATGGACAGCTTTCCGTTTTTGCGGCCTGATGATGTGGACAGGACCCTTGGAGAGGTGAAGGCTACCACTTGTCTACTGGACCCTTGCCCTTCCTGGCTTATAAAAGGTGCCAGAGAGAGACTGACCAAGTGGGTCTGAGTGATGGTGAATGTCTCCTTGCAGCGGAGTAGGAACCCAGCTTGCTTAAAAGAGGGAGCAGTAAGACCATTATTGAACACACCCTCCTTGGACCCCACAGGACTGGATAGCTACGGGCTAGTCTCTAATATCCCCATTCTTGGGCAAGGTGACTTTTCACCTCCAGAGTTTCCTGGATGAGACGGGTTATCTTGATCCATTTCCGTCTGGCTTCAAGTCTGCTGATGGGATGGAGGCTGCTTTGGTCACCTTGGTGGATGAGCTGTGCCAGAAACTGGACCAGGGGAGTGTGTTCCTGTTGGTTCTGCTGGACCTCCCAGCGGCTTTCGATACCATCAACCATGGTATCCTTCTGGGCCACCTCTCTGGGCTGGGACTTGGCGGTGCTGTTTTATAGTGGCTCTGATCCTTCCTGGAGCGGAGAACCCAGAGGGTGGTGCTGAGGGACTCCTGTTCAACATCCTGGCCGTTGGCCTGCGGTGACCCTCAGGGTTCTGTTTTGTCCCTATGCTGTTTACCACATACATGAAACCGCTGGGAGAGCTTGTCTGGAGTTTTGGAGTTCTGTCTCAGGCAGATGACACCCAACTGAGAAGGCATTTTGAAAGGATTGTTAAATATTGTCTTTTTAATTACGTAAGCTGTTTTAGGTCTCTTTTAAGGACAAAGGGAGGGTAAAAACAAACAAACAAGAAATGGTAGGCTGGTCCTTAAATGTTTACATCTTTTGAGCTGACCACTGGTATCTAGAGTGGCTTCCGTCCTCTTTGTTGAACATTTCTGCTCATATTTCCCCTTCTAAAATGATGCAGACGGCCGGATACTCCATAATCCCTCAAGTGTTCTCATGCCTGTTGGTCTCTTGGCCTCCAAGTGAAACCTTGGGGGGGGGGGAACCCACTTTGAGCCAAATGGGGAAGACAATGTCCTTGTTTAGAAAAACCTCTTTGACCAAACAAAAACAGCCACTTTGACCAAACCACCATGCCACTTCCTCTGTGCTGGGAAACAGGACGAGGTGTTGAAATGAGGTTACAAGATAGCATGCATGTTCACCCTAAGACTGTGTCAGCTTTTGGGACTTCCCAGATAAGATGGAAAGTGGAAGGAGAAGCTGAAGAATGTGTAGCTAAGGAGAAGTAGAGCCTTCATAACCTTTCTCGTAAGGAATTCCTCGGGCACCCACGTAATATGAGTGAGACTCTTTTCTCTTTGGATTAGCCTTTTAAATTTTGCACTGCTGCAAACATCCCTTTTTTCTTCCAGCCAGGAAAACAGCCCACTTTCCTTTAAAACATGGCATGCAAAGGGGGGAAAGGGAGGAGACTCCCTCAAGTGATTCTAAAACACACACTTTGGGAAAAAATCAGAGCTGAAGAGCGAATGACTGAGAACTTGGTCAGAGGAAGGAATTTGGGATCAGTTGCAAAGTCATAGTCCCCCTCCGTATCAGGAAGGAGGAGGGGGCTTCTGATGCCTATGCATGTGTTTTTTGTGTTTTTCTTGCAGGAACATCCGTGCAGCAGCCTTTTCTGTATGTTTTCCCGATCTTACCCTTAGGTCCAGTTTTTGTTGAGTGTGGGAGGGGAGGAGGGATTTCCCAAACTCCACTGACCACTTGTCCATTTTCTCATATTTTGTGCATTATTTGCTAATGAAAGCAAATAATGTTTTTACAGCAAAAATTAGTTTGTGGTATAACGTAAGCTTGCAGCCACAGTACTGCGACTATCACTGCACACTTATCAACTCTCAGGTTTCAGTGAGCCTGGGTAACCGAGATTCTTCCCTTTCTCCAGGAAGCAGGTCACTTGCTGGTCTTGACAGTTTTTTTTTGGGGGGGGGGGCAGCAGAGGGACTGATCCTGTCTTGCCTTCTCCACGAATAGGGGACTCTGGCCATTCTGCTAGGGGTGCTGAGCTTTGTTACATAACCATTCTCTCCTTCATACCTCAAATAAATCACAGGATGGCCCCAATTTTTCTGTTTGTGCATTTTTCTTCCAGTCCTCTGTTAAAGAGCTCAGAATCTCATGTGCCATTTTTCCTATTGTCCAACTCCATTTTATTCTCATAGCAGCCAGGAGGTAGGCCAGACCCATATGTAAGGACCCGCTCCCATGCTGAGTCTGAATCTCTTGGATGCTAGTCCAATACTGTATTCTAGGCCTGGACAACCAAGCTGTGAATCCTTTAGATACTGCCTCAGCCTTCTAACATACCCGCTGGCAAAGATGGTGGGGCTAGGAGTTCATCAACATACAGAGAACAAAATATTCCTTAGTAAGCTGCCATATACCAAACCCATCTTGGGCTCCATATTGGAGGAAAGTGTACTTTATCTTGGCTGGTAATAGGTCTTTGGGGTCTTAGATCAAGGGGGTCCTTTCCTCACAAGCATTGAACCCAGGGGTCCCTTGTCTACTCTTGAGGAGTTGCATTGGGTCCTCAGCATTTTCCAGGCTCCCTTCTATTGGTATGGGCAACATGTCTTTTTGTTTCCTGCAGGCTATGACTTTGCAGCAGTCCTGGAGTGGTTCGCGGAGAGGGTGGACCGTATCATCTTGCTTTTTGATGCCCACAAGCTTGACATCTCAGATGAGTTTTCAGAGGTGATCAAGGCCCTAAAGAACCATGAGGACAAGATCCGGGTGGTGCTGAACAAGGCGGACCAGATCGAGACACAGCAGCTGATGCGGGTTTATGGTGCCCTCATGTGGTCCCTGGGCAAAATCATCAACACACCAGAGGTGGTGCGGGTCTACATTGGCTCCTTTTGGTCCCACCCGCTTCTCATCCCAGAGAACCGAAAACTCTTTGAGGCAGAAGAGCAGGACTTGTTCAAGGACATCCAGTCCCTGCCGAGGAATGCCGCCCTCCGCAAGCTCAACGACCTCATCAAGAGGGCCAGGTTGGCCAAGGTCAGGATCTCAGGAGGTTGGGGCTTTTGCTAAGCCTTTGTGCTGGCCCAAGTCTTTCGCCCAGACTGGTAGTCCTTCCATTTGTCAAGAGTTGGACCCCTGCCTCAAATACCAGCCTAGTAAAGATGGGTCTTCCTTCTAGGAGCCCAGCAGTACAAGAGGAAGGGCCATACACCCTGCAGGCTGTAAGGAAGAAGTAGAATAGTACATCAGTAATGCATGCTCTATTTTCAAATTAGAAAGAAAGATGAGTGGAACCGTGGTCCTTGCTGTGGTATAACCTAACTCTACCAAGGTGGACAGCTTATTCAGGTTGGGGCCAAATTTTCACCCATGTTAACCATTCACAGATGGTACCAGGCTCAGAACTTATGAAAATATATTTTAAAAAAACCCAAACAAAACTGGAAGTGTTTGGACACCCACTTCTGGGTTTGTTAGGAGGCGGTAGGGCTGGGGTGGGAAGAGTGATACATCACCTCCCCAATACATTGTTTGACGGTCTCCCATCCAGGACCTATCCAGTTCTTACCCTGTTTAGCTTCCAGAATTCCATTTTTTCCTCTTTCTCTCATTCTCCTTTGCTTCTCCCCTAGGTGGAATTAGGGCCTGGTGATTGCTGATCAGCCTGGAGAGTTGATTATGTGGGGGCATAATGGAATATTGGTGGTGATAGGGAGGGGGAGATATGGTGCTGGAGGGAGCATTGGCCGTTTTAGGAGATCCCGAGTTTGGCACTTGGTTCCGATCCCGGGCTCTAACGTTTCCTTCTCTGGACAGGTGCAAGGTTTTTCCTCTCTCCCTCCTCTTCCTACAATGGAGTGGGAAGCCTGTTATTCCAGCAAGGGTGCTTCTAATACGGGTAATTACGGGCAGGGGGAGATACAGTGTTGACGCAGGAGCGATCAAACTTAGAAGAACAGCGGACAGATGTTTGAAGGCTGTCCCCTGTTCTAGCTCTGCTGCCACCTGTTCGTACCTAGGTAACCAGCCTAGTCGGCCTCCCTCTCTGTCCCTGGTGTTGATAAATGCCAGGTCTGCCCACAATAAAACCCAACTCATCCAGGACTTGATCTTGGAGGAACAGGCAGACCTGGCCTGTATAACTGAGACGTGGGTGGGTGCTGAGGGCGGAGCTATTCTTCCCTCATATGCCCACCTGGGTATGCCATCCAACACCAGGGCAGACCGGGCGGGCGGGTGGGTGGGGGGAGTTGCCATTGTTTATAAGGACATATTTGAGGCTGCTAGGCTCTCTGCGATGGTAAGCCCAGGTGTAGAGGCCGTCCACGTGTCGTTTGGGGCCAGGGGTGGCTTTGGGATTGTGCTGGCATACCGCGCTCCCCGCGATCCAGTGCAGTCCCTGCTGGAGCTGGCGGATTTCGTCTCCGTGGCGCTGTTGAGTTCCCCCAGACTATTGGTTCTCGGGGACTTCAACATTCACGTGAACGCTGAGGTTTCTGGCCCAGCTCATGAGTTCCTGGAAACCATGACTTCCTTGGACTTGACCCAGCAAGTCAACGGTTCTACCCATTTGGGCAGGATCTGGTCTTTGCTGCCGAGCAGAGAGAGTGTGCTCTGATGGTGGCCGACTTGATATTGGCCCCCTTGTCATGGTTGGATCACCACATAATTAAATGCAGCCTCTCAGTGGCACTTTGCTCCCGCGGGGAGCTTGGACCCATTAAGATGGTCCGCCCCCCGCAGGTGACTGGATCCTGATGAATTCCAAGATACCATGCGGGGGATCCTGGCTGACTTGGTTGGCACTCCTGTCAATGCTCTGGTCGATGGCTGGTATACTGCTGCCACCAGGGCGGTCGACATGATCACACCTAAACACCCTCTCCGCCGCCGAGCCCGACCAGCCCCCTGGTTTAACCAGCAGCTGAGGGCCATGAAGCATAATTGGAGAAGGCTAGAGAGCATTTGGAGAAGGGCCCCGACGGAAACTACTCTAAAAGCCGCCAGGATCACGTCTAACCTTTACCTAGCTAAGGTAAAGTTTGCTAGAAGAGCATTCTTTGCTGACCGGATAAGTGAAACTCACAACCAGCAGGCGGAACTTTTCCATATAGTACACAATCTATCCAGAGTTGGCCACAGTGATAGGCCTCCCTCTAGTATTTCCTGTGACCAATTTGCGGCATTTAAAAAATCTAAAGTGAAGGCCATCCGCCGGGACCTTGATCTCTTTTTACAGACAGTAGATCGAGCTGAGATGTCCAGTGCATCGTCTTGCCCGGCAAGGTTAACTTGCTTTCAACCTGTGATGTCCAATGAGGTGGACAGGGTTCTTGTGTGCTGCTGTGCCACCATCTCCTCTTTAGACCCTTGCCCGGCCTGGCTCATCAAAGCAGCCAAGCTGGTAACAACAGAATGGGCCACTGCAATAATTAATGGGTCTCTCCAGGAGGGCATGGTTCCCCCTGCCCTCAAGGAGACACTCATTAGGCCCATTCGAAAGAAACCTAATTTGGCAGCGGACGAAATTGGGAATGATAGGCCCATCACCAATGTTTCTTTCATGAGTAAAGTGGTCGAGAGGGTGGTGGCCGATCAGCTCCAGGCACTCCTGGAGGAAACTGATGCCCTTGATCCGTTCCAGTTGGGCTTCAGGCTGCGGCATGGTACGGAAACAGCATTGGTCGCCCTGCAGGATGACCTCCTGAGGGACGCCAACGGGGGCAATATGTCCTTGTTGGTCCTCCTCGATATCTCAGTGGCCTTTGATACAGTCGACCACAGTATCCTCCTGGGATGGCTCTCCGAGTTGGGGATCGGTGGCCTTGCTTTGGCGTGGCTGCGTTCCTTCTTGGAGGACCGTCCCCAGAGAGTGCAGCTTGGCAAGATGACTTCCACCCCGTGGATCCTCAATCCACGTTTGGGCATCTGTCTGGACCCGGATCTCACCATGGAAACTTGGGTGACAACTGTGGTTCGGGCAGCCCATTTCCATCTTCGGAGGATTGCCCAGCTGCATCCCTATCTAGACGCGAGGGCACTCACGACGCTGATTCATGCCCTTGTAATCTCAAGAATAGACTACTGCAGTGCTCTCTACGTGGGGCTACCCTTGAGGTTGATGCGGAGACTTCAACTGGTCCAGAATTCAGCGGCCAGATTAATAACGGGGGTGAAGAAATTCCAGCACATCTCCCCCACTCTGGCCGCCCTTCATTGGCTACTGGTTCATTTCCCCATCAACTTCAAGGTTATGATGATAACATTCAAAGCCCTAAACAGTTTAGGACCTTAGGTACCTATCAGAACGCCTGCTCCCAGCCAGATCTGTCCGTAATACCCGTTCTTCACAGGCAGGGCGGTTGAGGGCCTTGACCCTGAAGGAGACCCGGAGGGAAAGGACAAGAAACCAGGCCTTCTCGGCGGTCGCCCCCCACCTGTGAAACAACCTGCCCATTGAGATACGCCTGGCACCCTTGCTGGATGGGTTCAAACGAGCATTGAAGACTTGGTTCTTCTGCCAGGCTTTCCCTGAGCATTAGGTTTTTGAGATCTTGGCCTCCCTTTTACCATCCTTTTTGCCATCCTTTTCATCGTCCTTTTTACCACCTTCATTGCCATCTGTTTTAATTTATCCTGCTGGTTATTATATATGTGGAATGTATGTATTATTTTATTTTTTATCGTGTTTTGATATTGTGCTGTTCATCTTGTTGTTAGCCGCCCAGAGTGGCCTGGTTGCCAGATGGTGCGGGGTATAAATCCAATAAATAAATAAATAAAATCAGACATGTTCAAGGTGGTACAATAGCACTGAGCAGAGCTTAGTGGGGCCCCAAGCATTCAAAGTGCAGACAGATGTTTTGCCCCAGGTATCCATGGCACAGATGCTAACTTTTTGACCTGCTTTCTCTCCCCCCCCCCCCCCCGCAATTACACTGCTGCCTGTAACTGGCAGGTCCATGCCTATATCATCAGTTCGCTGAAGAAGGAGATGCCCAATGTCTTTGGGAAGGAGAGCAAGAAGAAGGAGCTGGTAAACAACCTGGGGGAGATCTATCTCAAGATTGAGCGGGAGCACCAGATCTCACCGGGCGATTTCCCGAACCTCCGTAAGATGCAGGTATGGGATTCAAAGAAGAACAGATTGCCCTGTGATCAACTGCATTGATCTGTTGGGTGGCAGGGTGTGATGGACCAGGACTGACTGGAGATAGCAAGAGCTTCAAGTCTTGTTGAGCCTCACCACCATCACCAATGGTGATAGTAGGGTACCCGTAATTGAGAGAGGCTCTTTAGATGGGTTGGGAGTTTGCAGGGAGGATGTATGTAGCCTATGGCCTTCTAGTTCAAGAAGGCCCTCCCAGATTGGAGAATTATGGGATCTGGAGTCCAAATAATCCAAATATCCCATATTATATTAGAGTATTTCGTACTGATTCACTTGCCCGCATTGGTTTCTCAGGAGCAGCTCCTGACCCAGGATTTCAGCAAGTTCCAGCCATTGAAGCAGAAGCTGCTGGACACCGTGGACGACATGCTGGCAAACGACATTGCCCGGCTGATGGTGATGGTGCGGCAGGAGGAGTCTCAAATGCCAACGCAGGTGGTGAAGGGCGGGGCCTTTGAGGGCACCATGAATGGGCCCTTTGGGCACGGCTATGGTGAGGGGGCAGGCGAGGGCATTGATGATGTGGAGTGGGTGGTGGGCAAGGACAAGCCCAACTACGACGAGATTTTCTACACGCTCTCGCCCGTCAATGGCAAGATCACGGGGGCCAGCGCCAAGAAGGAGATGGTCAAGTCCAAGCTGCCCAACACTGTCCTGGGCAAGATCTGGAAGTTGGCTGATGTGGACAAGGACGGGCTTTTGGATGACGAGGAGTTTGCCCTCGCCAACCATCTCATCAAGGTCAAGCTGGAGGGCCACGAGTTGCCTGCTGAGCTGCCCCCTCACCTGGTGCCGCCCTCCAAGCGTCGGCCTGAATGACGAGCTCTCCCCAACGAGGGGAGGGGAGTGCTTTGTGACTCTGCACAGCCTTGGCACCCGTTGGTTGGACACTTGGTTGCTCCCTGAGGAACTGAGTTGGAACTTTCTGGCTGAATGAGAATAACCAGCCTACCCAAACCATTCTTGAATGAAAGGAGCTCATACACAATAATAACTTTTTTTAAAAAAAGAAATGTTTAGTACATGAGCTACGTTTAAGACAACAATCATCTGTGGTGTTGGGGGAGCCCTCTCTCTTTTCACCTGAGTCAGTGTACCATCTAGGCACCATCTTGTTGAGGAATGTCATGGGATGAGGGATGAGTAAGAGGAGGAGCGGGCTTCTGTCTTCCCACAGGCAGTTTCTGTTTCCCTGAGAATGTTCAACCCTGAAATTTGGAAGAGGTTCTAGTTATTCCTTTCCTCCAGAGTGGCTGGTGTCTTTAACTAAAGACACACACAACTTGGTGCTTTTTCCCACCAGCTGGTTCCCCAGTTGGTATTGGAGATTGGACCCTCAACACATGCACATAACTTCCACACGCCCACTGTCTGTTTGGTATTGCTTTTTAAAACTCACAAATCTCACTGCCTTGACACCTTCTGAACACACTTCCTGCATCCATCAACATCATGTTCTCCATGCTTACATGCACACATGTGCACTCATTAACCCTGGCATCTTCACCACAGACTGTTTGGAGGGCATCACCTCTTCAGAACCAAGGCTGAAGTTTCTGCACACCTCTTCTGCTTTTCTTATTCAGTCCTGGGTGCCATTTGTCAACACTTGAGGCCAAAAGTGGCATTGACAGCCAGGTGAATCTTCTCTTCCTGGCCTCAGCATGCTTTCTTGAAGCCACCATGGACTTGCCCAGGTTGCTTGAAAAAACCACTCTGAATCCAGTGGGGTGGGGGAGGGAAGTGGTATGGAGGGATGATGTTTCCGTGCCTTCACTTAGTGGTGCAAATTTAAACAGTGTTAATTACTTACATTCTGGGGGCCAAGTAACTTGCACAGTCTGCTATGGGGTTATATCCCAGGGAGACTCTTTGGTCACCTCTGTCCTTGCATATGAGGATGAATTGCCAGAAAATAAGATTTTTTTTTGGGGGGGGGAATATTGAGTGGGGGTGTTGTGGTAATTTCCCTCTCGCCATGAGTTTCCAGCAGATGTTAGCATCCTGGGCTGAGCCTGGAGGAGGCCCACCCTTCTCGTTCCATAGTCTGCCCATGCTATAAGAGACAAACAGAACCAATATCTACCTTTGACTAAATTTCTCAGAATCCCTTAGCCAGTATGGCTGCTAGAGGACTCTGGGAGTTGTAGTAACTTTTTCGAGCTGTGTCTGTAGCCTCTGGACAGCTAATGTTCCACTGGAGGAAATCTGGATATCCCAGAAACAGTCCAAGAAGGGATTTCAAGGTTTCTCATTACGCCTTTGGTACTGCTTGGGGGCAGAAGTGGGCAAGAAATTGTATTTCAGACATCTAGCAGCACGTCTGTATTTGGGTGCATTTGGGGTGGGCTTGGGGTGGCCTGTAGCTATATGTTTCTCTCTCTCTGCCAGGATGGGTGAAAAAAGATGGGTCAGTGTGTTAACCACAGTAGAAGGAACACTGTTATGCTCAAGGTTGGTGAATTGGATCATATGAAGACACAGGAGGGAATAGAAGGTGGACATGGTCTCAAGGGTCCAGGTGTTGTTAAATATTCCACCCACATCCCTACATTAAAGTTGATTTTGACATTATGTTGTGGCTGCCTCTCTCTTGTATTTCAAAGGCAGTGTTCACAATGTGGCCTCCCCCCCCCCCCCCCCCATGCTGATATATATGACTAGAACAGCCACATTCTTCAACCAGAAGTAACTGGAAATTAAGGCAGTTAATTTCTGGAAAAACATGTATGGAGTGCGGCTACCACCCTGACCATGACTTTGTCTTAGTTCATCCCCCTTCTGGAATTCCACCAGGCATGGCTTCTTCTTCGTGGCCATGATTACAGGTAGGTAACCTCTCTTTTTCCATGCTTGCTTGCAAATCCTAAGGACTAGAAACTTTGTGTGTGTGTTTAAAAAACCCCAATCAGGATATGATCTTGGCACCTGTTCACACATTCCATGCTTATTATGTGCTAGCCTTAAATACCCTACCAGTTTCACCAAGAGTCACTGACACAATACTGATTACCAGCACAGGAAAAACATCTCAGCCCATTTCTTAATAGTAAACGGAAGTAACTGCATGGCTTTGACTGAAGAGAGGAGATTGAGAAGTCGGCAATGATTGTCCCTCTTGATTCCCCACCACTGGGATTACCAGTGCCCAGAAGGGAAGAACTTCTCTGAGATAGTCTTTCCTGTCTGTTCCCAGCATTCCTGCCCCCACCCCACCCCCCCTTTGCTAAGGATCAGCCCAGGGATAAAGAAACAGCCTGGAGTAAAAGGAAGAAGCGGAGGTGGAGCCAAGCAGCCCTGCTCATGTCCTGCAGCCTCTATGTGGGCCTCTGGTGCCAGCGGTCTCTGTTTGCAATGGCAGGATCAGCTTGGGAGGCCTAGCACAGGGAGAGGAGCAGGGGGAGCAACCTCCAGGCCTCTCGGGAAGCTGCCTTGCGCTGAATAAAACTAGATGGAAATAGACCATCTAGCCCAGTATTCCAACTCTGACTGGCAGCAGTGGCTGTCCAGGGGTTCAGACAAGATTCTTCTCTCTCTGGATCTCTTGTCCAAGTTTTAACCGAGCCTGAGCCTGCTTCGCTTCTAAGTCTGGGGACATTGAGGTGTGTGTTTGTGTCTAGTGACATTCTCTATGAAGGACCGACCATCTTAATGGCCTTGGTTCTGTAACTGGGCAATGATGAGGGCATGTTCCTCTTGGCAGATCAGCGTGCATCTCCCCAAAGGCAAACACACAGCCACATCTGCATCAGATGCCGTAAGATGGAGGAGAAGATTGGGCCAGAGGGTGGCTGTGGGGAGTGATTTCTTTCTGAAGTGTACAAGAACCAAGGTCAAAAATAGTACTAACTCTTTTTTCCTAAAGGCACAAAGCCATGTTAATCTCCAGCAGCAACAATAACCAGGAGTCCTGTGGCATTTGAAAGGCTACTGCCCTTATTAAAGCATGAACTTTTGTGGATTAGTTGCGATGGAGTGTTATTCAGAAGTACGGTTATACGCACAGCACGTTACTTACAGTTCGACTCAGACTACAGAGGAAACTAAATGCAAAAGATATGTTTTAAGAAATTTCTTAAATATATAGAGCAATTTCAATTAATTCATTGCTAGATGTGAGAGTAATGGGACTGAACTTTTCTTATGTGCCAACAAATTACTTCCAACTGGTTAATTACTTCTATGACAGGACCTAATTAATATCAGCGACCTCCAGAATGCCCTGTCATTAACAGTCTTGTTCAGATGTTCCCAACTAAAGGTAATGGCTTCTTTCATTCTGTTAATACATCTCATGTTCCATCTGCTTAGATCCATTGTGATCTGCAATTTTTAAAAATGGATCCCTGCAGGTTTCCATGGGTGCAAATGCTGTAGTCATCTAGACAATTACAACAATTTTTATTTTTCACTCTAACCTCTGACACCTTTGATCAGACATGGTGCTAATCGGAAGTTTAAAAAAGAGGTTGGTAATTTGATTCCCCACTGTGCCTTCTTGACAGGGGTTGGACTCAGTGATCCATAGGGTCCCTTCCAACTCTGCAGTTCTAAAATGACAATGATTATTTGTTTATTTCAGAAGCGACTTAACACTAATTCCTTTTTGGTGCTGACTTTTAATGACCCTTATAAAAAGAAGTGGAGACAACAGGTGCTCCCCTTGCAAGTTCCCCTTTGTATAAGGATCAGGAAATCATACAAGGCAGAGAGCAAAGAAACATTTTGCAGAGCAAAATTTAAACCACTCCTGCCAGCAGAACTAAAAAAGAGACGATTCACCACTGGGCTTCCCTGCATCGAGCGTTGTGTCATGTTGTCGTTGGGATTTAATTTTATTTCATCTGTGCCAGATCCAATGTAAACTATGGAGTAAATGCCCACTGTACTGCTCTACAATGGAGTTATATCTCTTCCCCTAAACGAAGGAAAGATTTCTGTCCTGAATAAAGAGCTGATTTAAACAGGGAAGTAGGAAGATGGTGTAGCCCTGAGCCTGACCGTGGGTCCCTTGCCTTGTTCTCGTCCCACCTGGAGGTAAACCTGGGACCCGCCAAACGAGTGGCCTGCCAGTGTATGATGCTTTGCTGACATCAATGTTGCCCTGGTTCTCCCCCCACCTAAGGGAACTCAAGGAGCCTGTCTCCCATGGATTGTTTGACGGGGCCACAGCTAGGCTCTTACTCATAGGCAGCCGAAAGCCTTGTAACCCTGACACTTGACACCCAAGACCCTGCTGTCTCCATCTTGCAAACAGCTGCTCTTCGAAAATGTTATTTCTGGCCAGATTTTGGGAGCTTCCCCTTCTTTCCTGTTCTGGAAACATTATATCAGCTAAGTCTGAAAAAAAAAGATAGACACAGCTCAAAAGTGTGGGTAAATTAAAGGGATCCAATCAAGATATTTCTCAACCTAGCAGTTGATTTGGGGTAAGAAAGAAGGTGCCACGGGTTTCCTCAGATGGATACTACTACCGGTGGCTGCTCTGCTAGGCTCCCTTTGGTCCTTCCCATATTCCAGAGGTGAACCTGCTCCCTGAGGAGAGAAGACCAGTTGCTGTTCTGCTTGTTCTCCTGTCCCAGATAAGAGGTCTTGGGAGCCCTCCCATGTGGGATGGAAGCAGAGGAATGTCAAGCGACATTCTAGGTCCTATCCTATCACCTCCTGCCCTGTTTGGAAAGGACTCAAAAAAGGAAGGAAACAGACAAGCACAACTTTTTGCTTCCTACCAGCTTGTGCCTGTATAAAGGGGATAGGTAGAGCGAGGTATGCTAACTGGGCATGTGCACCATTGCACATAGTGCAACATAATGGGTGTGTGAGTGACAGGGAGCAAGAGTCTGCTGACCTCTACTGGTTGAATCCAGCCTTTGCTTGTGGTGAGAACTGAATTCTGTTTCCAAGACTACCTTCAAACCATAGGTAGCAAAATTTCTCTTTATCCCTAGAGAATAAGCTGCCAGAATCTTATACTTCCTTTCTTCAATTTCCTTTGAAAATTTGGGTAGAACATTTAAGCCCCTTCTTCCTCTGCACACAATAGCTTCCCCCACCCTCTTCTCTACCACACTAACAACAACAACAAAAAAGATGCAATTTCTAGATTAGAAAGAAGCTGGATTATATGCAATCTTCATATGCAATTTCTTTCCTTCAAAGAAAAATCCAAACAGCTGCTAAAATTAAAGATATAACTCAGACTTTAATGTCTTCTTGGTTCTATTTGTTTGTTACTGTCACCTATTAATATATTGATTCAAACGTGCTCCAAGCTGGGCAAAAGACACCTCGTTTCTTTGAAATTACGTGAAATTTTCTTCCGAGGTTCTGAATTAATCCCAAATCTAGAATACACCATCTTTCTATAAGCCTCAAAATCTCTAGCTTGTTCAAGAGGCATCTGTGAATAGATCTCAGATAAAACTCCCCCTATCTGTGACCTTAACATATATATAACAATATTTCCCTGTCTGGGCGATTCTTGTCTCCAGACACAAGAACAACTTTCTGCTTAGCTTTTCTTTACTTTTAGCTTTTATTATTACCTCAGATCTATCCTGACTTAGGCTTCTACTCCATCTGCTACTGCTCTTTACACTCAGAGCTCCGGATTTTCAGCTAGCCTCTTGGTCTTATAAATCCTGAGGTAAATGGTTTCTCTTGAGTAGGTATTTTCCCTATCTTAGGATTCTCCAGATCTGGGTTCAGAAGCCCCAAAACTAAGTCTTCCACAATACTCTAATGGGTAACCACTTCTTATCACAGATCCTAACTCCTCCTAGCTAGGAATATCTTCAAACTCAAGCCCATTCAATTTTTCACAGGATTGTTTCGTATCCCACCGCTGTGCCACCAATTTATCACGTTCCCACCAATTTGTCATGTTCTTCTTCATGGTCTCTGTGAATGCACACTAATGGGTTAATCTGTGCCTGCGCAGAGAACTCCGGAATATTCTAGAGCTCAAACACGCGTTCGCCAGGACCGTCCCCCTAACACATGTGGTCCGCCCGTCCTGGCGATTGCCTCAGTTCCTTTTTGCTGCCGCTGAGGTCTCATCTCTTGATGAGCTCTCCATTCATGCTTCTTGGTTCTTTTCTCTAGAGAAATAAACGACAAAACAAATTGATTCTATAGAAGAATAGACTTTAAATCCATCAGATTTGTAAGAGACTTGATCCCATTTTTATTTCTAAGAGACTTGATCCAATTTTTTCTACCGCCCCCCCCACCCCTTTCCCCCTTTCCCACCCTTTATGGCCCCCGCAGGACCGTTTAAGAGGTGCATTCCTTGCCCTAACAAACTACCTCTCACGGACGGCCATGATTCTTGTTTGTTTTGCTTGGGGGAATCTCACCAACCGATTACTTGCTCTTTTTGTAAAAAAATCACTAAACAAGGCATCAAACTTCATCAGCAGCGACTTAAGTCTTTTTTGTGGGAGCGATCCCTACGTCCACCAGCTACTATGGACAAGGTACAAGCCTCACAACCACCCCCGGCACCTTCTACCGTTAACTCTCCGTTACCGACAACCACCAAAACAAAATTGAAATTACCGAAATAGAAGTCCTCGGGATCAACATCCCAATCCACCCCGACACCGAAAACCGTTCCAAAACCGGTCGCTTCCAAACCAAAAAAATCAAAGAAATCTTCCATCGAGTCTCAGCCTCCTGTTCCACAGCCTGCAACGCAAGATCAACCCACCATACAACTAGATTCTGACCGTGACTCTGTCCGGCCAACCACCTTCTCCTCTACTGGCCCAATCACCTTCGTGGGCGGATACCTCGGCTGAGGTAACCATTTTACCGCATTCGGCCTGTTCGAGCCCCAAATCTTTGAGTTGCTCAGTGTCTGTATGTGAGTCTGGCTCAGTATCAGCATCTATCCTTCCTGACCCATTGCCCTTGCATAAAAGGAAGGCGAAGTTCCACCATGTACAAGACACCGGCCGTTCCAATACCGGTCACGTACAGCCTCCGACTCATTTGGGACTGTCGGTATCGCAGGGCTCTTGGGCTCGACACCACCAGTCTAAAAGAGTTACTGTCTACGATCCTCCAGTCTATTACGAACCTCCACCCAAACGGTATTGACATCGCTCATACCACTATTGGGAGCCCGATACTGGGCATTATATCGAGCCCAAGCGTCTTTGATACGTGTACTATTACCCGTCTGACTCTTCGGACTCTCCATCACCTCCTCGATACCATGCGAGGCAGTCTTACCGTCAGTCATCGGACGATGATATCATCCATCCTCCACCTTCCCCGGTACCGAAAATACATAAGGCTCATAAACGACGCCATGGTCAGGCTACCTTGACTCAGCCAGCCTCGGTACAGACGTCTTCGGTACCGAAGAAACCACGACCATCAACTAAGGTGTCCGTACCGCCTGCTGAATCGGCCACGCTCTCCCATACTCGATTATCCTCTCTACAAGTTACTACGACTTATACCGGGCCTTCATCAGGACCCGCAAACAACACCAAGCCTCACAGGCATCACAAATTGAACTAATCTACTCAATCAGTAGCTCTTCCAGATACACCAGCCTCTTCATATCAACAGGGATCCTCACCATCACCTATACAATTTTCCGATACTGAATCTTCAGATTCAATGGTACTGCAAGAATCACCTCCCAATCTCCCAACACCTGATTCGGATGTGGCCGATACCAACCCTCCAGCTCAATCAGAGGATTTCTCTTCGTACTCTCAATTAGTTCTGCGCATTGCGAAGGCCATGGATCTGGACGTGCAACAACCCGAATCAGACAAGGTGTATGAGGATATCAACGAGGATCAAACTCCTCCACTCCAGATGGGGTTCATTCCATTCCTTCTTAAATTGATTAAACAATCATGGTCCAAACCATCCTCGGTACCACAAATCTCTCGAAGAGTCGAGAACTTATATAAGACCCATGGCCAAAATACTGAATTTCTCTCCAAACATCCACCTCCCAATTCTGTAATTGTGGATGCAACACAAAATAGGTCACACACTCATTCTAACACTACTCCCAACAATAAAGAAGGGAGGAAACTTGACATTATTGGACACAGAGTTTACTCTCTGGCGTCGTTCACTCTCTGCTGCCAATTATCTATCAGCAATGGGGGCCTATCAGATTCCTTTGGAACAAGGCCCTTCCAACATTGCAATCAGCCCCTGGAGAATACAAGCCTCGCGGCCTCGCCTTTCATCAAGAGGCTATGGCATTAGCACGTCAAGAATGCATAACAGCGTGTCACATAATCGAGGCAGCTTCCAGACATATGGCCACTGCTGTAGCTCTACGGAGACATGCTTGGCTCCACTCAGCACACATTTCCGATGACTCTCGTATGCGTATCGAGGACTTACCTTTTGATGGCATCAGCCTATTCGACGAGAAGACGGACGAAATACTAGATAACCTACAAAAGATGAGAAAGATGGCGTGTTCATACAACACTCAGCCGTACTACAGGTCCCAAAGATATCAATGGCGCCGCCCGTATCCTTTCCACCAATTCAAATCTTTTCCGGAAAAACAAAGATACCTACCTCAATCATCTTCCTCATACCAAAATCGACAGCACACAAAGCGACAGCGTCCTCGACAGTCCTTCCGACCACCTGATAAGAAAATCAAGCAGAATCTTTGACTCCCCTATCGCCCAGATCCACTCTCTTCATATCCCACTATCCTCCACCACCCACCTAGCAGCCCATTTTCCATCTTGGGCGTCCATCACCACCGATTCGTGGGTCCTGTCTATAATATCCATCGGTTACGTGATAGAGTTTCTGTCCCTCCCACCTCCCAGGGTAGTCCTAACTACATCATCAAATGCCCTGGAACAAGAGATTCAATCACTCCTCTCGAAGGATGCTATTTCGGTAGTCATCCCACAGGACGATGATCCAGGCTTCTTCCGTTATTTCCTTATCACCAAAAGAGATGGAGGTCTCCGGCCCATCCTCGACCTTCGGAACCTGAACTACTTTATCATCCAGAGACGTTTTCGCATGGTGACGTTAGAATGTATTCTTCCTCTTCTTCAAGGAGGAGACTGGTTTGCTGTCATAGACTTGAGTGATGCTTATTTCCACATCTCAATCAGACAGGACCATCGCAAATTCCTACGATTCTCTCTCGGCTACACCACTTACGAATTCAAAGCCCTACCATTCGGCCTCTCCACCGCACTGCGGGTATTTACAAAGTGCATGGCCCCTGTGGCAGCCCATCTCCGCACTCTAGGAATCTCGGTGTTCCCATACATCGACGATTGGCTGTTAGTATCCCCGTCACGCTCTCAAGCTCAGCGCAACATCGCTCTCACTCTTTCTCTCTTAGCGGATCTGGGCCTCAGGGTCAACATGGACAAATCTGTCCTAACTCCCTCACAGAGAGTCACTTATATAGGCGCCATCCTAGATTCTCGGGTCGCACGGGTGTTCCTCCCTCAAGAAAGAGCACTGAAGATACACTCTCTCGTCCAATATTTTCAGCCTTACGCATTCGTAACTGCTCTTCAGGCTCAACGCCTTCTAGGCCTCATCGCCTCCACCACGTCAGTCATACAGCACGCCCGATTAAAGATGCGCTCCTTATAGGCGTGGTATCTTTCCCTTTTCGACCCCCTCTCCGACCCGCCTACCAAGATCCTACAGGTCACTCCCGAACTCACAGCTCAATTGATATGGTGGATTACTCCGACCAACCTCTTTCTTGACAGACCCTTTGCACCCCTCCAACTGAAAACTCAAATTACCACCGATGCCAGTCCTATCGGCTGGGGTGCACATTGCAGAGGCCTACACATTCATGCCACTTGGTCTCCTTACGAAAAGACTCTTCATATCAACAATCTGGAATTACTGGTGATCTACAAAGCGTTCCGCGCCTTCGAGCCTCTCATTACCGGCCAACGCCGTACAGGTGACTACAGACAATACCACAGCACTTTACTATATCAACAAGCAGGGCGGAATACACTCACTACAGCTCCTGTACCTTGCCGTTCAGTTTTGGGAATGGTGCCTAGCCCGCCATGTTTTTCCCATAGCGATCCACATTCCCTCCCAACACAACCAACTCGCAGATACTCTCAGCAGACTTCACTCGTAGATGCACGAATGGTCTCTCGACGATTCCATATTCCTCCAGCTCTGTGGCAGATGGGGTCTTCCCGAAAAAGATGTCTTCGCCACGGCACAAAACGCCAAATGTGCCCGATATTTCTCCAGGGCGGGCATAGGACCGGACTCTCTTGGCGATGCTCTCATGGCAAGGTGGACCTCGCACCTCCTTTACCTTTTTCCTCCAATTCCTCTTCTTTTACGAACCATCGTCAAGCTGCAGCAGGATCGCGCCAATGCCATGCTCATAGCCCCGTGCTGGCCAAGACAGCCATGGTTCACCATGCTTCAGTCGATGGCATCCGACACCGTTCGTCTCCCGCTCATACCCTGCCTTCTCACTCAACACCAGGGACAGACTTACCATCCCGACCTCCAATCACTCCACCTTACAGCCTGGAGGATCTACCCTCCCTAAACACTATTCTGGCTCATGCGAGGAAACCTACTCAACAGCTTTATGAGTATAAATGGTCTGCATTTGTTAAATTTGCACATCAGAAGAACCTTCCTACAAACCCAACTACTCTTTCTACAGTACTGGTTTTCCTTTCTCATCTTTTTGACTGTCACCTTTCATTATCTACACTTAAGGTTTACCTATTAGCAATTGTAGCACACCAACCCAGGGACTCTGATGCTGCCTCGTTATTCAAACATCTGACCTTAAAACAATTTCTACGAGGTGTGGCTAACTTGTGACCGACCAGGCATGTTCCACCGCCACAATGGTCTTTGCATACTGTTCTCCAACGCCTTACACTACCACCCTTCGAACCTCTCGCAACCTCATCTGAACGGCTTCTCTCGTTTAAAGTGTTATTCTTGGTAGCTATCATATTGGCATGTAGAGCATCCGAACTCGCAGCTCTGTGAGTGGATCCCTCATTCTTGCAATTTCACCCAGACAAAGTCATGCTCTACCCCGATATTTCCTTCCTGCCTAAAGTTGTTTCTGATTTCCATGTCCATCAGCCTATCATCTTACCTACCTTCTTCCCGCAGCCATCGACAGATCTTGAGTGATCCCTCCATCTCTTGGATGTCAGGAGAGCCCTAGCATTCTATGTGAAAAGAATGGCGCCTTTCCGCAAGACTGTTTGTTTCCACGCATCCGCCACATAGGGGAACTCAGATTTCCCCCCCCCCCCAAACTATCTCACGTTGGATTGTCCACACCATACGTCTTGCTTATGAACTTGCAAAGAAACCGCTACCTCCTGACATTAAGGCACACTCCACCAGATCAGTGGCTACTTCTACTGCCTTTCTCAAAGGCATGCCTGTTCCTGACATATGCAAGGCTGCTATTTGGTCCACTCTGTCAACTTTTGCATCCCACTATCGATTGGATGTGCGGGCCAAGTCGGATGCTGCCTTTGGATGAGCGGTATTGGTTTCTGTTCTTCCGTGATGTCCCTCCTCCTATCAGGTAAGCTTGCTAGTCACCCATTAGTGTGCATTCACAGAGACCACGAAGAAGAAAGAGAGGTTACTTACCTGTAACTCTGGTTCTTCGAATGGTTATCTGTGAATTCACACTCCCCGCCCATCCTCCCCTCTGTCACGTCTGTTTATTTTATACAGCGGTGGGCTGTTTGGGAACTGAAGCAATCGCCAGGACGGGCGGAACCACGTGTGTTAGGGGGGCGGTCCTGGCAAACGTGTGTTTGAGCTCTAGAATATTCCGGAGATCTCTGCGCAGGCGCAGATTAACCCATTAGTGTCAATTCACAGATGACCACTCGAAGAACCAGAGTTACAGGTAAGTAACTTCTGTTTCCCACCTGCCCCTTGGTTGTTTCACCAATCAAAGGGCACAAGCTACGTGTCCTGTCGCTGCCACCAGTTGATTACATCAATATTGTTTATTATTAATCACAGAGGTCCAGTCAATGTGTCATTTAAAAACCAAGTAGAAATTATTTATTGTTACAAGAAATAAAAGTTCAGTCAGTGTCATTAACTCTCAGCTAAAACAGCATTCCTTTCTATTCTCTACCACCTTCCCAAACTCACTCTCAACTCCAAACTCCCAAACTCCCAAACTCAACTGCCAACTGAACTGCCTTCTAATCTCCCTCCTTAACTCCACCCCATCAACTCCCATTGGTGCATGCAAATATCAACATGAATATTAATGAGCAGGGTGAACGCTACACCATGCTAGGTTGAAACCTTGCTTCTTCGTGGCCTCTGTGAATGCACACAAATGTGTCGTTCTGCGCTTGCGCAGGACGTCTCGGAAGTTTCTAGAGCTTAAAAACGTGATTAGTAATACGTTCCCCCGTGGAGCGCATGCTCCGCCCGCCCAAGGTCCTCTCAGTTCCGTTTAGCCGCCGTGTAGGTTAGACCTATCTCGGACCGCTAGAGCAACCTCTTTCAAAATTGGTACTCTGTACCTCTCCTTTTTCGCATTTACCTTTCCATTTTCAATTGACGTTCTCCCATGAGTTATTTTCTTTCCTTTACCTGTTGAGTTTTATCCCTTTTTGTTCACTCCTTCACTCCCTCCTACCCTCCCCCGTTTTTCTCCTTCCCTTCCCGCCTTTTATGGCCTCTCCACATTCAAGCGGTGTGTACTCTGCACCAACAAGATCCCGCAATCTGACGGCCACGATCGCTGTCTTTTCTGTTTGGGTGAAGAGCACCAGACACAATCTTGTTCTGCGTGCAAGAGGCTCACTAAACCAGCCTTGAAACTCCGACTTCAAAGGCTTAGATCTCATCTCTGGGAGAAATCTCTTCACCCCCCCCCCCCCCATCTACACCGATGGAACCTACCTCATCACCGGTTCAACGCTCCGAACCATCTAAGTAGATGTCGAGCCCGACAACTCTATCACCAGGGCAAAAGGAGCAATCCAAATCGACATCGAGACCGAAGTCGGTATCGACGTCGAAAGCCTCTGCTTCTCAGGCTAAGAGCCCTCCTAAAAGGAGAAAGGAAAAGAGCAAACCCAAAAAATCTAAAAAACTCTCCAAGACCCTCTGTGTGGAGCAACCTCCTCCGTCGCTTCCTTCTCTGGATTTGCATAAAATCAGAAAAACTGCTCGCTCCTATTCAACTCAACAACCTTATCGATACCAAAGACCTCAGTAGCGCAGACAACAATTCGTCTAGCAGCCTTATCAACCACATCAACAGCAATACAAGTCTTACAAACCTCTGATGACTGAACAACCATTTCCAAATCAAACTACTTCCACCGCTCTATCCTTTCGAGCTCAAGTCCAACATCAACGTCGACAACCCTTTCGGCGCAATCAAAAGAGGGGTAAGCAATACCCATGTTTTTCTAAGTTTGGCATCTATACATCCAACACCCACCCAAACTCGTCTATACCCTTTTCTCCAATTTTGGACTCGTTTCACCAATGACCGTTGGGTCCTATCTATAGTTGAACACTGCTATTATACAGAGTTCCACCATATGCCCCCCCTCGGTAAAATTAAATACACCTCCTACTCTTCAGCCCTGGAATAAGTTTCCCTTTTTCTACACAAACATGCTATCATTCCTGTCCCAACAGAGGACCTTCACAACAGTTTCTATTCACATTATTTTACAGTACCCAAGAAAGACGGAGGACTCCGTCCTATTCTTGATCTTAGACACCTAAATAAATTCATCCAACCCAAACGATTTAGAATGATTACATTGGACACTGTTATTCCCCTCCTTTCACAGGAAGACTGGTTTGTTCTCATCGACCTCGAGGATGCCTACTTTCACATCTCCATTCATCCGAAACATCACAAATACCTTCGTTTCCATTTCAACGGCGTTGCCTACCAATTCTGTTCACTCCCATTCGATTTATCCATGGCACCGAGAACTTTTACAAAATGCCTAGCACCAGTTGCAGCATATCTTTGTCTACAGGGAATTACCATATTCCCTTACATCGACGACTGGCTCATCGTCTCCCACTCTTACGAAGCCGCCATCGACGCTACTCATATCACTCTCGATACCTTACAGCGTGTCGGTCTTAAAGTCAACTTCTCCAAGTCTCACCTCGGGCCTTCACAAACAGCCAAATACATCGGTGCCTACCTCGATAACACCAAAGCCCGAGCCTTCCTTCCTCCAGACTGACTAAAAAAGTTAAAATTGGCAGTTAGACACTTCCAACCCCACGCTTTGGTTTCTGCACACCAGGCTCAACATCTCCTAGGTCTCATGGCCTCCACTACTTCTGTGATTCAACACTCCAGACTCAAAATGCGATCTCTTCAATCATGGTACCTCTCTCTTTTCAACCCATTCATAGACCATCCGTCAAAACGTCTCAGGGTAACTCCAGAACTTGCCCAACAACTTACCTGGTGGACCTTTGTCCCGAACCTCCTCATCGGCTGACCTTTCGCGCCTCTCCAACTTACTATCCAGGTTACTACTGACGCCAGTCCTCTAGGATGGGGAGCACACTGCCAAGACCACAGAATCCATGCCCTGTGGTCAAAGAAAGAACAATCGTTACACATCAACCAGCAAGAACTCTTAGCAATTATCAAAGCCTTCAGAGCCTTTCAACCATTGATCTCAGGTCGAGCTGTCCAACTTGCAATGGACAACACAACAGCTATGTACTATGTGAACAAACAAGGCGGTACGCACTTCCTTTCACTCCTCTTTCTGGCAGTTTGTCTTTGGGAATGGTGCTACCTCCACCATGTATTTCCAATCGCGGTTCACATTGCCACAGAGGACAACATTTTAGCGGACCACCTCAGTCGTCTCACGGTCTCAAATCACAAATGGACACTCAACAACTCCATCTTCACTCAAATTTGCCACAATTGAGGAGAACCACTCATCGATGTCTTTGCAACAGCAAACAACGCAAAGTGCAGTCAATACTGCTCCCGTGCCAGGATCGGCACCAATTCCATCGGGGACGCCTTCATGATTGATTGGGGAAATCACCTTCTCTACCTATTTCCCCCAATCCCTCTCATTCAAAGAACCGTAATCAGAATTCGTCAATTCCATGCCGATGTAATTCTGATTGTCCCTTGGTGGCCTCGACAACCATGGTTTACACACCTCAAGTCGATGTCGACCACCTTTCTCCGCCTCCCCAAAATTCGGAACCTGCTCTCCCAGGACGATGGAAAGATTTGTCACCCAGACCTAACGTCCCTCAAACTTACGGCATGGAGGATTCCTCCCCCATAGCAACCATCATTAATAGAGCTAGAAAACCATCCACACAAATTCTTTATAATTATATAGTGGTGCCTCGACTTACGAACGTCCCGACTTACGACCATTTCGAGTTACAACCAAAACAAGGCAGGGAAAAAAGGCGGGGAATTCAAATTGCTAACCGTTGGTAGGCGAGGAGGCTTCTTTGTAGCTCTTTCGCCCCAACCGTTAGAGTGAGTGCGATCGGAGGAGGCTTCGGACTGCCTGGTAAGGTAAGGTGCTGCTTTCTGCTTTTTAAAAAACTGTTCTGGGTGGGTTTTGCAGTGTGGTTTTGGGCTGGGTGGTGGGATTATGTTTCTATACTGTGATGGGTCTTGCGGGATTTGTTTTTTGTTTTTTTTTCCCCATTTCCGATGGGTCTTGGGGGTTTTGTTTGCTTTTTGGTTTTTTTCCCCCCATTTCCGATGGGTCTTGCGCGGTTTGGTTGTTTTTTGCTTTGCTTTTTTTGCATTTCTGATGGGTCTTACATGCTTTGCTTGCTTTCTGCTTTGCTTTTTTTGCATTTCCGATGGGTCTTGCATGCTTTGCTTGCTTTCTGCTTTGCTTTTTTTGCATTTCCGATGGGTCTTGCACGCTTTGCTTGCTTTCTGCTTTGCTTTTTTTGCATTTACAATGGGTCTTGCACGCTTTGCTTGCTTTCTGCTTTGCTTTTTTTGCATTTCCGATGGGTCTTGCAGGCTTTACTTGCTTTTTGCTTTGCTTTTTTTGCATTTCCGATGGGTCTTGCACTGTTTGCTTTCTGCTTTGCTTTTTTTGCATTTCCAATGGGTTTTGCACGCTTTGCTTGCTTTTTGCTTTGCTTTTTTTGTATTTCTGATGGGTCTTGCACGGTTTGCTTGCTTTTCTCTCCCCCCCCCTTTCTGGTCGGAACGGATTAATCGCGTTTCCGATGAGTCTTGCAGTGTTTTTTTGTTTTTTGTTTTGATGATATTTTTTTTCTTCGGCCGGAACGGATTAAATGCATTTCAATGCATTCCTATGGGAAATGGTGCTTCGACTTACGACCATTTCAAGTTACGACCAGCGTTCCAGAACCAATTAAGTTCGTAAGTCGAGGCACCACTGTAAATGGAAGTCTTTACCTATGCTACCTCTAAAAATCTCCCAGCATCCCCAACTTCTCTAGATACATTGCTTAATTATCTTTTACACCTTTTCAACCTGGGACTCTCTCACGCCACTCTCAAAGTTTATGTCGCTGCAATTATAGCTCATCAACCACCAGATGCAGAATCAGCCAAATTTTTCTCTCATCCAACCTTGAAAAGATGTTTAAAAGGACTTCACAATATTCGCCCTCCACAGCGACCTCCACTACCTCATTGGTCTCTCCAAACTGTTCTTAATGCTCTCACCAAACCACCATTTGAACCCATGGCTTCCACTAACTTCAAACTTCTTTCATTGAAGACTCTCTTCTTGGTAGCCATCACCTCAGCTCGTCGAGCGAGTGAGCTCTCTGCTCTCAGATCTGACTCTCCATACATACAATTCCATCCTAACAAAGTCACACTTTATCCAGATGTCTCATTCCTCCCTAAGGTAGTATCTAATTTTCATTTGAATCAACCTATCATCTTACCGTCTCTCTTTCCTTCACCGACTTCTGATCTTGAGCGCATGCTCCACACTTTAGACGTTCGTCGCGCTCTCGCATTCTACATAGACAGAACAAAAACTTTCAGGACATCTCCCCGTCTCTTCATTTGTTTTCATGGACCTCATGAAGGCTCTCCAGTATCATCGCAGACCTTGTCTCGATGGATAGTTCAAGTGATCTCCCTGGCTTATGAGCTCGCAGGGAAAGAGCCTCCTGACACCATTAAGGCCCACTCCACAAGAGCTATGGCTACCTCCACCACATTCTAGCGCGGCATGGACATTTCCAACATCTGTCGGGTGGCCACATGGTCCAATCCATCCACCTTCATCTCACACTACAGGCTTGATGTTTGAGCAAAGAATGATGCCCAGTTTGGGAGAGCTATATTGACATCCTTTCTTCAGTGACGGCCCACCAACCGGTAAGTGAGCTTGCTAGTCACCCATTTGTGTGCATTCACAGAGGCCACGAAGAAGAAAGAGAGGTTACCTACCTATAACCATGCTTCTTCGAGTGGTCCTCTGTGAATCCACACATCCCGCCCATCCTCCCCTCTGTCTGTCACTCCGTTGTCTTTATCTAACCTTCTTGACAGCGGCGGACTTTGGGAACTGAGAGGACCTTGGGCGGGTGGAGCATGCGCTCCACGGGGGAACGTCCTACTAATCACGTCTTTAAGCTCTAGAAACTTCCGAGACGTCCTGCGCAGGCACAGAACAACCCATTTCTGTGGATTCACAGAGGACCACTCGAAGAACCATGGTTACAGGTAGGTAGCCTCTCTTTTTCCAGTTTGCCACTTACTTTATTTAATAACAACAACAAAAAGAAAGCCCCTGTAGCTGGCTGAATGATGACTGTAAGAAAAGGCAGGGAAGGGGGCTATTTTGACTCCTTGGGCTCCACCCCCACAAGACAATGGATGGAAGGGATCACTCAGGTGCTGCTATGTCTTTTTTTTAAAAAAAAACCCTGTAGATAGTAACCCCCCACCCCCGTCCTTGGCTTCTACACCCACATTCATGTAACACATATATTGTTATAGGAAAGGAATGGCATAGCATCATTGGGTCATCATTTCTCTGCAGTTTTCTTGCATCACAGAGGAGAAAACTGAGTCATGGAGCAGAGTGTGTGACCTGTATAAGGTGCCGCCTGGAAAATGGGACTGAGCCAGGATGAGAGCTTCCAGCTTGTTGATCAGCCAGCCTGGTGAAGCTTCCTTACCCTTGGCTGCAGGGCGGCTTCTGGTTTGGCAAAGAAGCTGTTCAAAAACGGATGAAAGAACTGGAGGAGCAGTGGATTTTGAAATGCAGGCAGGCGCTCATCCTCACAGTCCCCATCACCCCACCCCACCCCACCAGGGAATCCCAAAGTGTAGGCCACTGCCTTGATCCCTATCAACAAACCAGTTCTAGCAATAGTCCTCTCCTCCACCAGCAGGTATTTTGTAAAGCTAATGGATCTTAATTGGCTGTTCAAGACTAGCTGACTTTAAATATTTTGCATCACCACTGAGAGCTCAAAAATGTTCATTGTTGCTGGGAAAATCCATGTGGCGTTTGCCCTCATGACCCCTGCTTGTCTTTCCCTCACAAAGGCTCACGTTGCGTTTTCTTCTCGCTGCCACCAGTGGATTACCTCAATCCACAATATAAAGGACATTTGTCAGAACACTTGTCTTGTGAACAGAAACAGAACTTATTTATTGAAGTAAAGCAGATTGAATAATAACAGAAGTTCTTCAGATACACATACATAAGCAATTCATCAACAGTTCTCTCAGTACATACTTCTTTTCTCTTGCTATCTCATTACCACCTTCTCTACATAATTTCCTAACCAGCTCTATCTCACTCAGTATCTGTTCCCTCTCTCTCTGACTAACCAGCCCTATCTGACTCCTCCTTCTCCCGCCAAGCCTCATGTAGCTGCTGACTCTGCCTCTCCAGTCCTCTCATAGGTTCATGCAAATCAGCTCATGAATATGAATGGCCTGAGTGATGTGGGCGGTCACCACAATCCACATCTGCCCTCCCGAGTTATGGCGAGGAGTACCGTTTAGCTTAGAGGGCCACAAGGAAGCACGGGGGTGATTCTTCTTCTGTATTAATCAAAAAGTCCTAGAATTCTGTGAATCCTGAGGCCACGAGAGTGTATAAATTCCCCTCGTAGGTTTTGAGCCCATAGCATTTATTTATTTATTTATTTATTTATTTATTTATTTATAATTAAATGGTGCGTTGGGGAGTCCAGGAAGACCATGTTTAGTTCTCAGGGGACTTCCCCCCCCAAATAGACGAAATCCCTGCCAAGATAAATATAATATGTACAATTTGTGACTTTTGTTCCTTATAGCCTTCTGTAGTCAACCCAGCCATGGCACCTAAATGTGGATGTTTATGAGTAATTTTGAAGTAATTGGAAGGGAGCTGGAGCAAGGGGCGAGGGTTTGATTCCCACTTGGAGGAGAAGAGCCAGCCTGTGTAACATTGGGCATGCTGCACAGTCCCAGAAGAAGGGAATGGAAAGGGTATTCTCTACCTAGGAAAACCCTGGAACAGGTTGCCAGAAGTCAGAATTGACTTGATGGCACACAATAGTTATTGTCATTTGGAAGATTAGCAGATGGTAGGAACATGGCAAGCTGCTTTTTAACTGGTTCAGACTATTCTCTATCTTATGCCACTGTTGCTTCCTTTGAGTGGGGCATCTTTCCGGGAAGGTAGGGTCAGCAGCAGCTTTCTCATCCATTGAAAGGTTTGAACCTGGCGATAGATTTGGGAGTGCGGGCGTGCAAAGCAACTATTCTTCCTCTGAAATAGGGCCCTGCTCTCACAGAAAGCTGCCTGAGACTCGGGGCCTGTCCAGAGGGATATATAGATTGTTATTTGCTTTACTGTTGGTGCAGTTTGGTTCTAACCAAATGACAGTGTCCACACATGTTTCTACCTAGATTGACCCATCCTGACCCTTTAAGAGCTGTCCTGCTCCTTCCTGGCACAGCGCTAGGGGCTTCTGGTTTTTTTGGTACTATTCTAATTATCTCATTGTGTAGCCCACGTGGATGGCTAGTTTGGACCCAAATGGAGCTATGGGTGACATTCTCTGAGGTGACAACCCTGTGTCGTATTAAGTGGATTGTGACATTAAAAGAGAGAATGGAGAAACCCACTCCTCTATCTTCATCTCTTTTTTCTTTAATAGTTCACTAACTGATGCAGCACAATTCTAATACCATGCTAGGTTGAAACCTTGCTATTTCAGTTTGCCACTTACTTTATTTAATAACAACAACAAAAAAGAAAGCCCCTATAGCTGGCTGAATGATGACTGTAAGAAAAGGCAGGCAAGGGGGCTATTTTTACTCCATGGGCTCCACCCCCACAAGACAATGGAAAAAAAACAACACCTGGAGATAGTAAGAGTTCAGACTGAGAATTTTTTTCATATAAAGGAAGTGGTTCTTCAGTGAAATACAGTTTCTTTTAGGAATGAGACTGTAGAGTTATCAATGTTGTTAACTCTTAACAAAATATCCTTCTGCATATACTGTCAACCCCCAACCCTCTCTCTCCACTCCAAAACACAAATCCTCTAATCTCCAATCTAACTCTCTCATCCCCCTGCAGAGACTCTTATATCTCGTGACTCTGCCTCTCCAGCACTCCCATTAGTCCATGCAGATAGTATATTAATATTCATGACCCTGGCGGACGCCACAGTTACTTTCATTCATGTACTGTTCTTCTGTATATGCATACATAAATTAGATCTTACATTTCATTAGTACTACTAATAATCACATGCCAGGAAATCAATTCAGATTTATGGTGACCTGTCCAGGATTTTCTACATAAAGAATACTCAGAAGTGGTTTACCATTCCCTGCTTCTGCCCTGGGACGGTGCAGTTTGCCCAAGGATTAGGATTATATCCGTGCCAACAAAAACAATGAGATCCCTCACAAAATTTGAACAGTTGCTTCTGATTACAGTCTGACATAAACAATTTACAAATCAATCTGATATCAAAAATTTACAAGTTATTACTGCAATTGTAGAATCTTAGATTTTAAATAGTTAAAGACCATGCGGGAACAGGATTTGAATTTATAATCATAGAAAGACAATGGAACTCAGCACCGTCTCACAAAGCTTTTAAAGCTAGTTTGGCTAAGGTTGGGGAGACACCTGTCAAATTTCCAGAAAGGTAGAGCTTATCCCAACAAAGGTAGCCCATAATAATCACAATTCTACAAATCAGCATTGGAGGGAATGTGGACAGCTTGAACTTGCCATCGCATGTGGTGGGACAGTGCAAAATTGCCAGCATTCTGGGTTGATAAGAGTAGCAAAACCAACATTTGTCAGTCACATTTTCTCTTGACTGGCAACAGCAGCTCTACTGAGTATCTTTATAGGCTGCAATGTTTTGATGCTCCATAAAGATCTAGTAAACTTTCTCCTACTAGGTGCAAGACAAGGAATAACCAAAAGGTGGGAGGACAGAACTTTAATCTGGAGAGTTGTGTTTGGAGTTTGGCATTGTCAGAAAAGCAAATACAAGAAGGGTTTAGTGCCTGATCTCACACAAATACAAACAGATGTGACACTGTTTGTTATTCCTTTATCAACATAGCAGCCCTAAATTACTGCTTTTAAGAGAAGAATGCTAAACTTTTATGGAGATGCCTGGAGAAACTTGAAAGGATTAACTTAAGCAAGTATCCATTCTCCCTTAACACACCCTTGCTGACTTTTTCTTTCTAAGCGGATAAATTGTTATTTGAAATACACTTTATATGAAATACACTTTATATCCTGAAGGGAGGCCTTTCTTTCAGTCCCACCACCTTCACACGGGAAAGGGCCATCTCTGTTGCTGCTCCCAGACTCTGGAACTCCCTCCCACCGGAGACCAGGCTAATTCCATCTTTGCTGTCTTTCTGCAAGCAGATGTTCGTGATTGTCTGAAAGGGGTTTTTAAATGGAATGTTGTGCCTTTATGGTTTTAATGTTTTTTATGTTGATTTTGTTTACCGTTTAGCATGGTATTTGTTTTATTCTTTTTAAATATTTGTATACTTACTGTTTTTAGTAAGTATACAAATAATTTAAATATTATATTTTACTGATGTAAGCCACCTTGGGTCCTTTTTAATGAGAAAGGCAGGGTAAAAATATTTTAGATAAAATAAATAAATCACCTGCAGAGAACTCCAATACTTAAATTGCAATGCAGAGTTTATATAAAGTTGTTTTCACTTTATTTACACATTATGGGCATGGCAAAGTTTTGTTATCCTGGTTAGTATTTAATATGGCACTACATCAACTTTTGTACTTATTGTAATGGTGATGTTTATATTTTTATGGACACCTTTTCGGGCTCACGCCACCAGAGCCTTGCCAACATGCACACATTTCCTCTGGGGCATGCCCTTGCTGGATATTTGCACAGCAGCTACATGGACGCAGCCTTTATCACTCACTACCCGTTGGATACCAGACAAAAGTCAGACGACAGACGGATGCCTCCTTTGAAAGAGCAGTGACTTCCTCTGTCTTGGCGTGACACCCTCCTTCCGGGTAAGTGAGCTTGCTAGTCACCCTAAGTGTGATCCACAAAGGCCACGAAGAAGAACAGGTTAGCTACCTGTAACAGTGGTTCTTCAAATGGTCCTCTGTGAAGTCACAAGTCTCACCCATCCTCCCCTCTATGTCACACCCTCACTTGCAGCGGCGGTCGACTTGAACTGAGGGGAGAGCCTCTGCATCACAGAGGACCACCCAAAGAACCACTGTTACAGGTAGGCAGGCTGCTCGTTTCTCGACTAAGTTCCTGATCAGGATTATGTAGGGAAGCTGGACATGCCTGAAATGCTGGTGTAACAGTGAGGATGTCAATAAAGAATCCAGAGGACATTATGAAATCAGAAAGCCCTCAGCTGGCGTAGCTTAATTGGTTGGAGTCTGTGGCTGCAAAACCAAGAGCCGGGAGTTTGGATTTCCACTGTGCCTGTCAGAGAAGGGCCAAACAAGATAAATGGGAACATACATGGCTGATGGTGCTATGTGCCCTGCCCACCTGTGTGGCCTTGGGCAAGGTACTTGGTAGACCCAGAGCACCACCAGGAGGAGGGACTGAGAAACTACTTTTCATTACTTTATAGTTAGAAATCTTACGGGAGGGTTTGTTGTTGTTGTTGTTTAGTCGTTTAGTCGTGTCCGACTCTTCATGACCCCATGGACCAGAGCATGCAAGGCCCTCCTGTCTTCCACTGCCTCCCGGAGTTGGGTCAAATTCATGTTGGTCGCTTCAATGACCCTGTCCAACCATCTCGTCCTCTGTCGTCCCCTTCTCCTCTTGCCTTCACACTTTCCCAACATCAGGGTCTTTTCCAGGGAGTCTTCGCTTCTCATGTGATGGCCAAAGTATTGGAGCCTCAGCTTCAGGATCTGTCCTTCCAGTGAGCACTCAGGGTTGATTTCCTTCAGAATTGATAGGTTTGTTCTCTTTGCAGTCCAGGGGACTCTCAAGAGTCTCCTCCAGCACCACAGTTCAAAAGCATCAATTCTTCGGCGGTCAGCCTTCTTTATGGTCCAGCTCTCACTTCCATACAACACTACTGGAAAAACCATAGCTTTGACTATGCGGACCTTTGTCGGCAAGGTGATGTCTCTGCTTTTTAAGATGCTGTCTAGGTTTGTCATCGCTTTCCTCCCAAGAAGCAGGCGTCTTTTAATTTCATGGTTACTGTCACCATCTGCAGTGACCATGGAGCCCAAGAAGGTAAAATCTGTCACTGCCTCCATATCTTCCCCTTCTATTTCAGCATTGGTGGTTGGTGCATAAACTTGGATTACTGTGATGTTGAAAGGTCTGCCTTGGATTCGTATTGAAATCATTCTATCATTTTTGAGATTGTATCCCAGTACAGCTTTTCCCACTCTTTTGTTGACTATGAGGGCTACTCCATTTCTCCTACGGGATTCTTGCCCACAATAGTAGATATGATAATCGTCTGAATTGAATTCGCCCATTCCCATCCATTTTAGTTCACTGACGCCCAGGATGTCAATGTTTATTCTTGCCATCTCCTGTTTGACCACATCCAGCTTACCAAGGTTCATAGATCTTACATTCCAGGTTCCTATGCAGTATTTTTCTTTGCAGCATTGGACTTTCCTTTCAGTTCCACGCACATCCGCAGCTGAGCGTCCTTTCGGCTTTGGCCCAACCACTTCATTAGCACTGGAGCTACTTGTCCTTGTCCTCCGCTCTTCCTCAGTAGCATGTTGGATGCCTTCCGACCTGAGGGGCTCATCTTCCAGCGTCATATCTTTTAGCCTTTTGTTTCTGTTCATGGGGTTTTCTTGGCAAAGATACTGGAGTGGCTTGCCAGTTCCTGCTCCAGGTGGATCGCGTTTAGTCAGAACTCTCCACTATGACCTGTCCGTCTTGGGTGTCCCTGCACAGCATAGCCCATAGCTTCTCTGAATTACTCAAACCCCTTCACCACAACAAGGCAGCAATCCGTGAAGGGGAATCCAAAATTAACTGTATCTAAACGATGCATGGCCTGAGGCCCCCAGAGCATATATCTGAGAAAGACTGTGGTAAGCAGCAGAATTTTGAGCAGCTGCTACTCTTCTACTGCTCAACATTAACTATCTGTTACTATGTTATTACTGTTGTTTTCCAAGAAAAGGTACTGCAAATTCATATGTAACTTGTTCACAAGACCAAAGTGACCTGGGTTGGCGTCTGGGAGAAAGCTGAGTCTAAATCCTTCTCGCCCAGCCAAAGAAGAGATATGGTCTTCAATGTTAACTGTATAGCTGAGTGAGTGATATCCCCAAAAATATCTCACCTGAATCACTTTAAACTAACAAGATAATTTTAGGACTTTCATTCTTCTTCCTCACCTCTGCCAATGCCCAACCTAATGAAGAAAGAGCCCTGCAGGATTCAACAGCTAGCTTGTTTTTTGTAAGAGTTTGTGTGTATTTACCACCAAATCACCTCCAACTTATGGCGACCGCATGAATGAGTAATCTCCAAACTATCCTGTCTTCAACTGCCCTGGTCAGCTCTTGCAAGGCTATGGCTTCCTTTAGGGCAGACGTTCTTAACCATTTTAGTGGTTGGCACCCCATTGAATCTCAAAATACCCTCTCGCTCCACCTTGAAAAATTGTTCCGAATATTTGTTAGAAAATTACATTTATTGCAAAACAATGTATTTACTGAAAAATAGATACCCATATATGTACTGACATAAAATTAAAATGTCTCAGTTTTTAGTGGCTAATATTTTGTTGTTTCTTCATAATAATATTTTGAAAGCGGGGTTCCTTTTTCAAAAGAGCTACGTGTATGTCATTTAAGCAATTTCTGGTTTTTGTTTTTATATGTAAAAGTGATGAAAATCCCATTTTGCACAGATAGGCGGTAGCAAACGGTAGAAGTGTCTGTAATGCTGCCTTTGCCAGTTGTGGAAATGGTTCTAACTCAGCCCACCAGAATTGTTCTAAGTCCAATTTTTCAATTCCATTTGAATACGTGCATTGGCCCGTATTTCAATAAGGTTGTCTTTTATTAAATTACCATTGTCTACAGAATTAAGCTAAAAAAGAAATGAATTTAAGGTAAAATTATGATTTTCTCATTTTCCAGAATGATTTAATCAAGCAAGGGAAAGTTTGCAAAATTATCATTTTCAACTTGATATATCCAAATTTTTAGTTTTTCAATAAAAGCAGATAATTTTTCAGTATGTTATTATGTTCTTATGGCCAACGCTTGCTGGAGTTTTGCTGTTATTATGGTCTTTGTGTCAGCAACACATTCTTTAATACGAAGCCTCAACACAGAGTTTCCTGGAGACATCCAAGATCAAAGCATTGGCATCAGCTCGATTTGATCCTCACTAGACGTTCTAGCCTTCCTAGTATTACGATCACACGCAGCTACCAGAGTGCTGATTGTGATACTGATCACTCCCTGGTGTGTAGTAGAGTAAAACTGTGAACAAAGAGATTGTATCACACGAAAAAGGAAGGAAGACCACGTATTGACATCAGCAAGACTCGCGATCAAAGAAAAGTGGAGGAATTTGCCAAGTGCTTGAGGAAACCCTTCCAGGCCCGGCTGATGCAAATGCACCTGAACGATGGGAACATTTCAAGAACACTGTTTATAACACCGCCTTGTCCACATTTGGCAAGAAGACCAAAAAGACGGCAGACTGGTTCGAAGCCCATTCGGAGAAGTTGATGCCAGCCATCGAGGATAAGAGAAGAGCTCTAGCAGCATACAAAGCCTGTCCTAGTGAGTACAACTTGCAGGCTCTTCGAGCTGCTCGTAGCCAAGTCCAACAGGCTGCCAACGATTATTGGCTTCAGCTCTGCTCTCAGATACAGACAGCAGCAGACACAGGTAACATCAAGGGAATGTATGACGGTATCAAGCAGGCTTTAGGTCCAATACAGGAGAAATCTGCTCCCTTGAAGTCTGCTACAGGCGTGATCATCCAGGACCGAGCGCAGCAGATGGAACGCTGGGTGCAGCAGTACTCTGAGCTATATTCCAGAGAGAATGTAGTAACCGAAGAGACATTAAGTAACATCGAGTGCCTGCCTGTCCTGGAAGAGTTGGACAGCGAACCAACTTTAGCAGAAATAAAAGTGGCCTTGGATTCCCTCGCCTCCGGCAAGGCACCTGGGAAGGATAACATCCCTGTTGAAGTGCTGAAGTGCTGTAAAGAGATCATCACCACCGAACTGTATGAAGTCTTTCGTCTTTGCTGGAGGGAAGGTGGAGTACCACAGGACATGAAGGATGCAAACATTGTCACATTGTATAAGAACAAAGGAGACAGGGGCGACTGCAATAACTACCGTGGCATCTCTCTTCTCAGCGTTGTAGGGAAGCTGCTTGCCCGTGTTGTACTGAAGAGACTCCAGGTGCTTGCAGACAGAGTCTATCCAGAATCACAGTGTGGATTTTGAGCGAATAGATCCACCACTGACATGGTATTCTCCCTCAGACAGTTGCAGGAGAAATGTAGGGAACAACGACAGCCACTCTTTGTGGCCTTCATAGATCTCACAAAGGCCTTTGATTTGGTTAGCAGGGATGGCCTTTTTAAAATACTTCCCAAGATTGAATGTCCACCTCGACTCCTTAACATCTTCAGGTCCTTTCATGAGGAAACTGTAGTTTTTGATGGCTCAACATCAGATCCCTTTGACATCCGAAGCGGAGTGAAACAGGGCTGTGTCCTCGCGCCAACCCTGTTTGGGATCTTTTTTGCTGTCATGCTGAAGCATGCCTTTGGAACTGCAGCAGAAGGTGTCTATCTCCGGACTAGATCAGATGGAAAGCTCTTTAATCTCTCTAGATTGAGAGTGAAGACCAAAGTCCAACTGAAATGCATGCGGGACTTCCTCTTCGCCGATGATGCAGCCATTGTTGCCCACTCTGCTGAAGACCTCCAACAACACATGAATCATTTTAGCAAGGCCTGTGAAGACTTTGGACTAACAATCAGCCTGAAGAAAACACAAGTCATGGGCCAGGGCGTGGACTCACCTCCCTCTATTACCATCTCCACGCAAGAATTGGAGGTTGTTCATGACTTTGTGTACCTTGGCTCAACGATCTCTGACACTCTCTCCCTAGATGTTGAGCTGGATAAACGCATTGGCAAAGCAGCTACCATGTTCTCAAGACTCACAAAGTGAGTATGGCTCAATAAGAAGCTGACAGCATATACCAAGATCCAGGTCTATAGAGCCTGTGTACTGAGCACACCCCTGTACTGCAGTGAGTCCTGGACCCTTTGTGCACGGCAAGAGAGGAAGCTGAACACGTTCCATATGCGTTGTCTCTGATGCATTTTTGGTATCACCTGGCAGGACAAAGTTCCAAATAGAGTAGTCCTAGAATGAGCTGGAATTTTTAGCATGTATACATTACTGAAACAGCGACGTCTACGTTGGCTCGGGCATGTCGTGAGAATGGCTGATGGTCGGATTCCAAAAGGTCTCCTGTATGGAGAATTAGTGGAGGGAAATCGCCCCAGAGGCAGACCACAGCTGCGATACAAGGATATCTGCAAGCGGGATCTGTTCCCACTCATCGCACTCGACATCGACTCACCAGATCCCGCTTGCTACCAAGCCGGCCCTCAAGCGCACTACTTCATCATTGGAACAACCACAGTCGAAGTGTTCCAAGCATTCTTCTAAACATCCTCCCCCTCAAAACACATCTCTACACATTACGACCACCTATAAGGGTCCTCCTCCTCCTCCTCCTGATACGGAAAGGTACTCCACAACCCAAGTACCCCCTGCTTCGCAACAGCCTTCTTCGACACAATTCTCCACATCAAAATCTCGACATCAATCTCCATGCTCTGAATCGTCCATATCGACCAAGGATTTGGCCTCTGATATTTCTCCAGAATCACCCTCCAATTTACCCACTCCAACATCTGATGTAGCGGAAAATCATCCGCCCTCACCTTCGGAAGATTTTACTTTGTACTCCCAGCTAGTGATGAGGATGACTAAGTCCCTACAATTAGAAATCGAGGAACCACCACCTCCTAAACAAGACTTAGTTTTTGATGATATTAATCAAGATATTAATCTTAATCACCACCTCCTAAACAAGACTTAGTTTTTGATATTAATCAAGATATTAATATTAATTTTGATGATATTAATCAAGATATTAATCTTGATATTAATCAAGAGAAGACACCTCCACTTAGCCTTACCTTCATATCTGCAATGCTAGATTTGATTAAAGAATCATGGGACAAACCCCCTTCATCATTACAAATATCAAGATGTGTGGAAAACCATTATAAAACCCATGGTCCTTACAGCCATTTACATCTGCCTTTTTATCCAAACATCCGACACCGAATTCAATTATTGTGGAATCCCATCAATTGAGAGCTCGCAACAAATCATCAGTTGCACCTACCAACCGGTAGGGAAGAAAGTTAGATATTCTGGGCAGACGTCTTTACTCCCTCACTTCATTTCTTATGTGAGTCGCCAACTATCAAACCGCCATGGGAGCTTACCATAGGCAACTACCGTGTTTTCCCGAAAATAAGACAGGGTCTTATATTAATTTTTGCTCCAAAAAACGCATTAGGGCTTATTTTCAGGGGATGTTTTATTTTACAGTCATGTCATCTTCTGGTTGCTGCATAATGCTGCACAATGCTGCACAATGGTGGAGGGCGGGGTTTCACTTAACTAGGGCTTATTTTTGGGGTAGGGCTTATATTACGAGCATCCTGAAAAATCATACTAGGGCTTATTTTTGTCACGTTCCCGGGGGTTTCAACAGCAGAGTCCGATAAGCCAGTCCAAGTTCAGAGCCGATACCAAAATGCCAAAGCCAAATCACAAACCGTAATCCAAGGTCAGGGTCCAAAGCCAAATCACACAGTCCGGGGTCAGAGTCCAAAGCCAAAGGTCCAGGGAACAAGGTTCAAGGTAGTCAGGAGCATGGATGCAAGCCAGGGATTTGACTTGTTGCTTCCACGGATTTCTAGCCGACTAAGAGCTGTTTATATAGTAAAACAGCCCCTTGAGCTGCTGGAAGCTTTTCCATCCTGTCAGTACTCAGGGCTAGTTGATCGGATGTTTCTGTGGGCAGCCTTCGAGCGATCTTCTGACCTTCTTGTCATAAGTCTTCCCCGAAGCCTGGCCCTCAGCCTGTCTACTGGGGGAGGAGAATCTGGGGGTGATTCAGGTGTTTGTGTTTCTAATTGCTCAGCATTCTCCTCAGCCACAGTTAACCCTTCTGGTTCCAGGTCTTCAGCTGCACTCATGACAATTTTCAGGTTAGGTCTTATTTTTGGGAAAACAGGGTATGGAATAAGATCCTCCCTGTTATTCAAGCGGCTCCTGAGTCTTCTAAGACTGAAGCCCTAAATATTCACGCTGAGGCTTCTACTCTGGCCAAACAGCAAAGAATTGCTTCCCACCACACTGCTGATGCCACGTCTAAGGCGATGGCTACATCTATTGCCCTTAGATGCCATGCCTGGCTTAGGTCAGCTGGCATATCTGATGACACCAGATCGAGAATTGAAGACCTCCCATTTGATGGCGCTGGCCTTTTCAACGAAAAAACAGACGAAGTAATGGACAACCTTCATAAATTTTGGAAAACAGCTCGGTCATATTCCACCCAGCAAACATTTCAATACCAGCAACCCCAGTACCGCAGACAGTCCTTTGTCCAATAGCCATTTCAGCCATTCCACCAACCATACAGTACATACAAGCCACAAATGCAGGATAGACCTTATTCCGGCCCGTCAACGTCTACCGCACCATCCTTTCGACTCCAGCAACAGCAACCACGTCGACAACCCTTTCGATGCCAACAGAAGAAGGGTAAGCAGTATCAATAAACCCCTTCCATCTTCCACCACGATTTCCACTCCATTTCAAACCAGGTTATACCCTTTCCTCAGTGCATGGCGTCAAATCACCAAGGACCAATGGGTCCTTTCGATTATCGAAAAGGGCTATTTCATCGAATTTCAGCATACTCCACCTTTCACTGTCATTAAAACTACTCCCCAGGAGTAAGGTAGATCACACAGAGAGAGTGTGATGCAGTGTTTCCCAACCTTTTCCAAGTCTTTTGTAATAGCCAAGTACCGTATTTTTCTGTGTATAAGACGCCCCCATGTATAAGACGCCCCCCACTTTTCTAATCCAAAATTAAGAAATCTAAGTGGGGCTTAGCAAGGGTGGGGGGAAAGGGATCAAAGCGCTGCAGGATAGCTTTGATCCGTGCTTTCCACTCCACTTGTTTTTGTTCTCTCCTCAGCTTACTTCCATGTATAAGACGACCCTCAATTTTTAGTCTAAAGATTTTAGACAAAAGTATAGTCTTATACACAGAAAAATACGGTAACCTGTGACTCCCTCCTGCCACATTTGCATAAAAAGGCCTTTTTTAATGGGGTAAAGAAAAGATCTTTTAGCCCCTCTTGCCTTCCTCCTCCATGACTCAGGTGGGGCCTGGAGGCCTCTCCCCACCCAGGTCCCCTCTCCCTTCGCTGTGCTGCCACTGCAGCACCCGGAACAGCAGGAGACTGAGGTGTAGCAAAAAGTGGTGCCGCCACCACCACCAGTTTTCAATCCTGCCACCGCCCTGTACATTAGCATTCCCAGCATGCACTGTGCGCTGGGCTAGTGCCCAGGTCCAAAGGGCTGACTGCCATCCTCCTAAGGTGGATGTGGAGAAGCAGAGAGAAAGGAGCAACGGCGTCTCTTTCAGAAGGGGCAAGAGGGATGCATATGCATAAAAGGAGCACAGAAATAATTAAGAACTCTAGGGTGCCTCTATGGGTCAAGAGGATTAAAATAAAGCAGCACTATGTGTATACCAACGTTCCCTCTCTAAGCTGCGTGGCCGCACAATGCAGCATCAGGGCCAAGCCAGGGTCAGCGCCCATTTGCTTCCGGCCGCAGCTGGATCTCTGCCCGTGCAGGGCAGGGCCCCGCCCAGTGCTCCGGAAAATCAGAGGGACGTTGGTGTACACTATGTTTAATATAACGAATATAAAAATTATTGCAACTAAAAATAACCATGATGACCCTCCCTGAAAACTCTTTGTAACCTCCGGGGGGGGGGGGGGGCGTGTTTCCTCAGGTTCGGCAACTGTGGCCTAAGGCTACCCAGTGAACTTCATGCCGAAGTCAGAATTTGGACCCAGGTCTCCTGAGTGCTAGTCCAGCACACTATGTCACACGGGCTTGGGTGTGATCCAAAATGCTGACTCCTATGTGAATTTGCCACACTGAGTACAACAAAGCACAATCTGGTCGGTAGAACACCAATTTCTAAGGACACTCAAAGAGCCAGGAGTATCACTTGACTCCAGGAGAACTGTCGTCCATCTTGGGTTCATTTGCGGCGTCGGCAGAGCACCGTCACAAAATGGCCACCCTGGCTGTGTGGAGAGCCCCAAAATGGCTGCAAGGGGGCGACGCTGCTAACTAGAAAATGTATGGCTGCAACAAAAACGCCTGTTTTGCACTGTTACCTGCTTCAATGGTCCACCGATCGCAAACTGCGGGGTATAAAAGTGAACTTATTTGTTCAAGACGCCTGAGCACAGTGTGGCATTCAACCTCCAGTTACCAAACGGTGACTTAAGCAAAATAATGTACCCATTTTACAGAAATGAGGGATTCTGTCTGAAACACAGAGACAATTCTCCCTCCCTCTCTCTCTCTCTCTCACACACACACACACATACACAGACAGACACAACCTCCCAAAATCACAAGCACACCACAAAAAGCTCCTCCTTGGTCCCTAAACTCTCTATAAAACACATACACCACAGAAGCAAACACTCCCATGCCTATTCAACACATGCTGGCATGCCAGTCCCCAAAAAACAAGGGAGCAGCAACAGCACTACTGCCACTACACACACAAGTTGCACACCTTACAAAATGCAACTCAAAACAGGCAAACATGCACAAATCTGCCCCCACCCGCCCAAGTCATCCCCTTTGCCCACTCCCTCCATTTAGGAAACTGCAGAAAGTTCCAGAAGCGATCATGGCAGTCTCCCAGGCCCTTTGGCCAACAAGTTTGGTTCATTAGTTTTGATTCATCAGACTTTGAAGGATCAGCTGTAACAATCTGTACTGCTTAATTTCTCATTACTTGGCTGAAATAGCCTGCTATTATATGCCATTATAGCAGGCTAATAGTCTCAGAAGCTTCTGACGCTGCAGAAATTAGTCACGTCCAAAAGGTCTTATTATAAGCCCTGTGGGCTCTTCGGTTGGGAAATCCTGAGGAAGAGGCTGTGATTTTAACGTTCAGATAGAGAGCAAGAGAGAGAGAGAAGCTCTGTTTCTATTCCACTGGAGCCAGAATTAGGTCTTTATCACCTTAATTCACATCCCAAGAGCCTTGGATTCTTGTACGAAGGAAAAGTTTTGCAAGACATGCCTGTCTTTGAGATTTGGTTCCTGAGACGTCTGCGTTAGGAAGATTTTTGGAGGCCTTATTTCCTGAAAGATACTCCCATTCTAATACTCTTGTTTGTATTTCTATTTATTTATTTATTTATTTATTTAGGCACCATCTAATTTACACTGAGTCCCTATTATTGTTGCCGTTTTTTCTGACACTGGATTTAAAATTTGAAACCTTTGCAGTTCATTCTGGTTCCAAGTGTTCACTTTGAAAACAGTGCCGCAGAACCATCAGTACCGTGCACGTTTCTTAGCAGCCCTGTTAGGGGCTTGCAAACTCAAGTCCATGGCTTTCTAGAGTTAATCCATTTCGTGTCTGGCCTCCCTCTTTTCTTACCGCATTCCCTTCTTCCTAGCCTTTATTACCCTTTCCAGCAAGCCCTTGTCCTACTCCCTGAGGCTCGGATTCCATGTATTTCTCGTCAACAGTAACAAGTAGTTTGGAAAGCTAATCTTAGCTGGTTGTTCAAAACCCACCCAACCTACTTTAATAATGAAGATAATCAAAAAGTCCTACAACTCCCACATCGTGAATGCTAAGTCCATCATAGTGTAAAACTGCCCGCTTGCACTAGCTCAAGGGCACAAGAGGTTTTTTTTTGAGGGAAGGACATTTATTTTCTTTCTTTGCCTTTTATCAGGTTCCCGGGTTTCCTTCTTCATGCGCCACCCACTTGATCCAAGCTTTGCTGCCCAACCTGCTTTGTAGCCAACCCTGTCCTGAATATTTTGGGGCGTGGGTGTGAGGCGTCCCCTTGTCCCGCTCGATCTCCCCAATGGGTTCCCAAAAGGTGATGCCATGAGTTTGTGGCCAAATCCTGGCCCAGATCCTAGATCGCCTGCGTGTCTCTCTCCCCCCCCCCCCGCCCCGCTGCCGCCTCCCTCCCCATTTTCTCTCTGTCCTCCTCGCTCTGTGCGCCTGGCAAGCCCGGGAGCGCCCTCCCACCTGGGCCAGGTGTCAGGTTGCGCCCGTCCCACGAGCACCGGGGCGGGGCGCGCCTGTAGCTGCTCCGGTGTTGGAGGCAGCGGTGGCGGTGGCAGGGCGCTGGAGTTGTCCTCGTCCCCGTCCCCCGTCCTCCTGCCGCCGCCGCCGCCTCTCCAAGTCTGGACGGCCGCGCTTGGACGCAGAGCGGAGGCGACCATGGGCAGCCCGGTGGAGCGGCGCCTGGCGGGGCTCCGGGACGCGCTGCTGGGGGGCGAAGGGACCGCCGCCGCCCAGCCGGGGCTAGAAGCGCTCGTCGACCTGCTCCTCTGCCTCTACCAGGAATGCAGCGGCGCCCCCCTGCGGCGGGAGCGCAACGTGCAACAGTTTCTGGAGTGGGGTAAGTGGAGGAGCCGGGAAGCGGGCGTGGGTGGGTAGGTGGGGGGGGGGGGGTCTGGGACAGGGGGCTGCTCGCGGAAGACCTCGGGAAGGAAGGGTGACGCGAGTGCTCCTGAGCGCGGGCAGAGTGCCTCTCTGGGATTAAAGCGGTGTGTCTCGGAAATGGGAGAGATGTCGCTTTCGGAGGTCGTGGTGAGCTCCAGGCTCTGTTTCGAGTTTTTGGGAGAAGAAAGAAAGGCTGTTTTATTTCAAGGTTTTAGTTCTGTAATGTCTGAAGTAGTGAGGGAGAATCTCAAAAGAGATGGAGAAATTTGGTCTGGGGCAGGTGATTTCTTTCTTTCTTTCTTTCTTTCTTTCTTTCTTTCTTTCTTTCTTTCTTTCTTTCTTTCTTTCTTTCTTTCTTTCTTTCTTTCTTTCTTTCTTTCTTTGCTACACCTATATGCTGTTTTTCCTCTGCTGAGTTCTGTAGATCATTCCCCTTCCTCACTTTATCCTCCCAACCTTCCTGCAAGGTAGACCGGGCAGAGAGGGAAGGAGGGAGGCTGGGTCAAGCTTTACCCAGCCAGCAATCCCAAATCCTAGCCAGATATTCTAATCACCGAAACACACCAGCTGTCCAGATGGTTTGGGACTACAATTCCTATCGGCCATAACAACAACGGAGGAGGGTGGAAGTTGCAGTCTAATAACAGCTGGATGGCCACCAGTTATCCCACCACTAATTCTGAACTTCAGCCTCCTTGGAGACTTTCCTTGGGAGAGAAACCTCTTTCCAGCCCTCTAGGTTCAACTGTCCGGTGCCTCTTACTGTTGGATAGTGGAGCCAAATGTTCCTCCAAAGTCTATGCTCCAGCGACTTAAGACCCTTAGGGTCCTGTCCTGCCTTCTGGAGCATGAGAGAATAAGTCTTTGTTCTCTCTTTAGGTGAGAGTCCTTGTGGGAACTGAAGGATAATTATGTTTTCCTCCCCCAGCCTTTTGTTCTCTGGGTTAAACATATCCAGCCCCATCCAAGAACCTTTTTTTAAATACCTGTGGCTCATTACTATCTTTGTTTCTCTCCTCTGGACCCGTTCCTGTTTGTTTCTTGACATGACTGTCCTCCAGATGAGGTCTGACTGATATAAATGGAATTCTTACTTCTCTGAGTGTGCAGAGTGCCCCCCCCCCCCCAGCAAGCTGGGGAAAAGTGAGAATGCTAAATAACCACCAGAGTCTTATATCTTGGCACAGTATCCTTTCCTAAGGAGGAGAGAGCCCTGTGAGATTAAGGAAACTGGACTTTTTAATGGTGGTGGGTGTTGTCAGAGAAAGGAGCTTCGTTGTAAGATCTAGGACTAACCCAGCGGAGCAGATTCACTCAAATACTGGATTGGTTTTTCCTGCAACAATGGGTGAGTCTTCAAAGCCACACAGAACTCTTGATCATGCAAGCCCAAGGGGTGTGTATGTGTGTGTTTGGAATGAGGTATGTATTTGGTTAGGAAGGTTGCAAAATAAGAGCCAGCTAAAGTTGCTATTGTCCCTGTTGGTGTTTATTAGCCTCTGCCATTAACCATGGTACACCCCCCCCCCCCCCCCGTCCTTGGTTTCTACACCCACATTCATGCAGCACAGATGTCGTTATAGGAAAGGAATGGCATAGCATCATTGGGTCATCATTTCTCTGCAGTTTTCTTGCATCACAGAGGAGAAAACTGAGTCATGGAGCAGAGTGTGTGACCTGTATAAGGTGCCGCCTGGAAAATGGGACTGAGCCAGGATGAGAGCTTCCAGCTTGTTGATCAGCCAGCCTGGTGAAGCTTCCTTACCCTTGGCTGCAGGGCGGCTTCTGGTTTGGCAAAGAAGCTGTTCAAAAACGGATGAAAGAACTGGAGGAGCAGTGGATTTGGAAATGCAGGCAGGCGCTCATCCTCACAGTCCCCATCACCCCACCCCACCAGGGAATCCCAAAGTGTAGGCCACTGCCTTGATCCCTATCAACAAACCAGTTCTAGCAATAGTCCTCTCCTCCACCAGCAGGTATTTTGTAAAGCTAATGGATCTTAATTGGCTGTTCAAGATCAGCTGACTTTAAATATTTTGCATCACCACTGAGAGCTCAAAAACATTCATTGTTGCTGGGAAAATCCACATCTGTCCTCCCAAGTTATGGCGAGGAGTACCGTTTAGCTCAGAGGGCCACAAGGAAGCACGGGGGTGATTATTCTTCTGTATTAATCAAAAAGTCTTAGAATTCTGATACTGTGAATCTTGAGGCCACAAGACTGTATAAATGCCCCCTGTGCTGCCTGTAGATTTTGAGCCCCTAGCATTTATTTATTTATTTATTTATTTATTTATTTATAATAAAAGGGTGCTTTGGGGAGTCCTGGAAGACCATGTTTACCGTGTTTCCCCGAAAATAAGACAGGGTCTTATATTAATTTTTGCCCCCAAAAATGCATTAGGGTTTATTTTCAGGGGATGTTCTATTTCACAGTCATGTCATCTTCTGGTTGCTGCACAATGGTGGAGGGCGGGGTTTCACTTAACTAGGGCTTATTTTTGGGGTACGGCTTATATTACAAGCATCCTGAAAAATCATACTAGGGCTTATTTTCAGGTTAGGTCTTATTTTTGGGGAAACAGGGTAGTTCTCTGGGGACTTCCCCCACCCCCACACAAAATAGACGAAATCCCTGCCAAGATAAATATAATATGTACAATTTGTGACTTTTGTTCCTTATAGCCTTCTGTAGTCAACCCAGCCATGGCACCTAAACGTGGATGTTTATGAGTAATTTTGAAGTAATTGGAAGGCAGCTGGAGCAAGGGGCGAGGGTTTGATTCCCACTTGGAGGAGAAGAGCCAGCCTGTGTAACATTGGGCATGCTGCACAGTCCCAGAAGAAGGGAATGGAAAGGGTATTCTCTACCTAGGAAAACCCTGGAACAGGTTGCCAGAAGTCAGAATTGACTTGATGGCACACAATAGTTATTGTCATTTGGAAGATTAGCAGATGGTAGGAACATGGCAAGCTGCTTTTTAACTGGTTCAGACTATTCTCTATCTTATGCCACTGTTGTTTCCTTTGAGTGGGGCATCTTTCCGGGAAGGTAGGGTCAGCAGCAGCTTTCTCATCCATTGAAAGGTTTGAACCTGGCGATAGATTTGGGAGTGTGGGCGTACAAAGCAACTATTCTTCCTCTGAAATAGGGCCCTGCTCTCACAGAAAGCTGCCTGAGACTCGGGGCCTGTCCAGAGGGATATATAGATTGGTGTTTGCTTTACTGTTGGTGCGGTTTGGCTCTAACCAAATGACAGTGTCCACACATGTTTCTACCTAGATTGACCCATCCTGACCATTTAAGAGCTGTCCTGCTCCTTCCTGGCACAGCGCTAGGGGCTTCTGGTTTTTTTGGTACTATTCTAATTATCTCATTGTGTCGCCCACGTGGATGGCTAGTTTGGACCCAAATGGAGCTATGGGTGACATTCTCTGAGGTGACAACCCTGTGTCGTATTAAGTGGACTGTGACATTAAAAGAGAGAATGGAGAAACCCACTCCTCTATCTTCATCTCTTTTTTCTTTAATAGTTCACTAACGGATGCAGCACAATTCTAATACCATGTGTGTCACGTTCCCGCCGGCCCCTTGGTTGTTTCACCAATCAAAGGGCACAAGCTACGTGTCGTGTCACTGCCACCAGTTGATTACATCAATATTGTTTATTATTAATCACAGAGGTCCAGTCAACGTGTCATTTAAAAACCAAGTAGAAATTGTTTATTGTTACAAGAAATAAAAGTTCAGTCCGTGTCATTAACTCTCAACTAAAACAACATTCCTTTCTATTCTCTACCACCTTCCCAAACTCAACTGCCAACTGAACTGAGTTCTAATCTCCCTCCTTAACTCCGCCCCCACCAACTCCCATTGGTGCATGCAAGTATCAATATGAATATTAATGAGCAGGGTGAATGCTACACCATGCTAGGTTGAAAACCTTGCTTTTTCAGTTTGCCACTTACTTTATTTAATAACAAGAATAACAACAACAAAAAAGAAAGCCCCTGTAGCTGGCTGAATGATGACTGTAAGAAAAGGCAGGGAAGGGGGCTATTTTGACTCCTTGGGCTCCACTACCACAAGACAATGGATGGAAGGGATCACTCAGGTGCTACTAGGTCTTTTTAAAAACAGACAAACCTGGAGATAGTAAGAGTTCAGACTGAGAATTTTTTCATATAAAGGAAGTGGTTCTTCAGTGAGATACAGTTTCTTTTAGGAATGAGATGGTAGAGTTATCAATAAAATTCTCTTGAGGAATGCAAGCCCACACCACCTGGAAACTATAATTGGTTTCCCCCTATTATCACCCATGGCAAATTAAAACAGACATTTCAAATTTGAGCTGGTGTGTTATCTCTGCAGTACCAAAACAGGAGAGAGCTAATGTGTCTGGTTTGATTCTCACAAAATTTGGGGACAAGGGTTATGGAGTGGGAAGCTGGGATCTGGAGTTCAAGATAATTTAGATGCCTTCTGAAAAAAAAGGGGCTATCTGCTCATGAGACTCCCTATTCAGTCCTGCACACTGCTGTATACTGCAGATGGAGAGCTGGAAAGGGCACATGCAAAACAGGTCACTCCAGAAAGTAAGCCAAGCCACACCCAGCAGGGGAAGACAAAACAAGGAAAACAACTAGGTTCAAGATGACTGGAGAGAAGTTTTGTGTGTATGTTTTTTTTTCCTATAGACCTAGTGAGTGTGGCTTCTAAGACTTAATATTTCTTCTCCCCTCCCCCACTGGACTTCGTTCTGTATATAACGGGAAGTAACAGCATTGTTTGGAGGCCAGTTATTTTAGCTTATTTATCTTGCAGCTCAGCTGCCTCTAACTAAGGATCAAACTCAGACAATGTGCATAACATGTATTTAAAAGTGGTGCTTCATCAAGTTGTGAAAGATGTCTGTTTGTCATACTACATTCTCCATTACGTTGCATTGCTTTGCAGAGTACTTTAGTTTCTGTCTGATTGGTCACTGGAAGGTAAACATGGACTTAATTTGCCAGTCTGATTTATCAAGGCATATTTCTTTAGGGAGATTGCATTGTTGGGAGAAAAAAATGGGTTAATCCTTGTAAGCTTGAGATTCCTCTTTTCAGAGTGTATTTTGATGCTATTCTAATGCTAAAAATCTCCCTTGATCTCCCAGGGCCAAAAGAATGATTGCCTAGAATGTAGTCCAAAGGGTGAAGATTTTGTGAACGTATGTGCTCTGTCCTCCATCTCCTTGGCTATTGTATTACCAGTATTGTATTACCAGTATTGTAGAAAAATTCAAAGGCCAATCTAGTTAATTTTTATAAAAGGAATTAAAAAATCAAGTGGGTGGGTGCAACTTGATTTTTGCTTCAGGCAGCAGATTGTCTGGGGACGGTCCTGATTCCATCCCCATTATTCCTTACAATATCTCTGGTTGGGACCTGACCTGGAATCACACAGCTCATTTCTGTGAACTGATCTCAAGAAAGGCAGCACCAATAATGGTGCATATGAGTTTATTCTAAGATGGGAGCATCCACCAGCTGCATTTAGCATGGCAGACTTTATCATTCATCATCATCATCATCTTAGAACTGGAGAGCTGGAAGGGACCCAATAAATCATCAAGTCCAGCCCCCTCAAGGAGGCACAGTGGGGAATCAAACACCCAACCTCTAGCTCCACAGCCAGAAACCTAAGCCACTGAGCTACCCAACAATTTTCTCCCACTTAGTCCTTCTTTGCAAGTGTGAAGGCCATACAAGCCAAGTAAGGGCCAAGTACCCTCCAGGTGGGATTAGACTTCCGTTCCCATCAACCCCATCAAGAATGACTCGGTGATGAGAGACATTGGCAGTTAATTTTTTTTAATTTTTTTTTTTTGCTCCTGAACGACCACCCCATACACTGCCTAAATTGGGTTGCTGATGGTTTGTTCTTTCCAAAGAAGGCAGGAAACAGAGAAGAACAAACCTTGGTTTGCCATCTTGGCTTGGAAAGGAGGCAAAAAGCCACCACCTTTTGTTCAGTTAACAAGGTAAACAAACTGTTCTTGGATTGTTTGGAACTTGTGCTATAGGACACCGAGCGAATGGGCTACATTAGCAGTGGGCAACTTTGCAAAGGGTCCAAAAGGCCAGTCTTTTGCCCTGGGACCTCTAAACCGGTCATTCTCAACCTTTTTTTTTTTACCATGGCCATAAACACAATATGAAACAACTGAATCAGAATTGTACAAGTCGCATAATGAACCTTATAAGGCGGTATGTGAAGAATTGTTTCCTGTTTGTGGCTCCCTGCAAAAATGCCAGGACCCCCTAGGGGGCCATGTGGCCCTTGTTAAGAATGACCGTTCTGGACTACCGAAAATGCTTAAGCCTGAAAAGAACTAAACATTGGAATGGGCTGAAATCCACTTCCCATTTTGAAAAATGGGCATTTCTTCAGTCTTAAACAGTGCACAGGCTCTAAACCCCATGAAAGAGGGTGTTTATGACTTCTAGGAGCAAAAAGACACATGTTCTATTTTGATTCATTTTGTTTTACCAGGGGCAGCTCCCAGACTGTCCCCTGGGCTGAAGATACCCAGAGATACAGTGAACACACAGTGATACACCAGGATTCTCAGAATCTTGCCATACCATTCTTTGTGAATGTGGCCATTATCTCTGGGTCGATAAAGGTGGAGGGCAGGCTCAACTATGTTGATCTAAGAAGGCCCCCCCCTCTCTTGGACTGTTTCACTACTCTGGTTTTGCCAGCTACGCAAAGCAACCCCTTAATCTTCTTTAAAAGTTTTACAACATCCTGTCTTTCTGCTTCAGAGCATTGAATGAGGGATGTGGTACCATTGGCCCTCCAGGTTTTTTAAAATTATTCTTGGATTTCCACACTGCTAAACCCTCGTTCCTGTCTCTGATGTCTGGAGCTGATGGGAGTTGGTCTAAATAAATATCTGGAGGGCCAAAGGCTCCCCCACAGCTGCACATTAAAGACATCTTGCAACAGTCATGCAAGTTAATTTCAAGTACAATTTCAAAATGAGAATAAGCATAGAAAAAGGGCAAAAGCCTGGGACTGTATTGGTGTAACCAAAGGAAGCTCTGTGGACACCAAATATGGATTTCTGGGAAGGGAATGCCAGAACATGGGTGTTTCTGTACACAAGGTCCTATCCAGGTTATATTGTTTATTTTTAAGTTACATCTGTATACCTCCAGAGAGCACAAGTCAGCATGCGTCACACTCTTCCCAGTACTTTATCCTCACAAGAACCCTCTAAGGTAGGGCAGTCTGGGTGAGCTTGTGATTGCACTGGAAAATATTCTGTAATTTGCTCTGGCATTAGCACTGGAAAATTTGAAGTGCTTTTTGATTATCACAAAGGTCAATGCAAATCAGCCTGTCCTTTCCCCCTCCCAATCCAGACTTTTTTCCTCTGTCTCTGGGAGCTTCTACTTTTTTTCTGACAGTGATTCAAACAGTTTTGTCTGTGTGATTGTTTGTTTCATTCTGCAAAAGGACTGGAGTGTGTGGCTTTGGGTGCTGTAGTAAGTTGGGATATGTTTTAGGACAGTGGGAACACTCGTCTCCGTTATATTTTCCCCTAGTTGCTCTGGAGTTGTTGTTTTTAAATAATGGAGTCTAGCATCAGATTACCTTATCACTGCATTGCGGCATTAGTTTAGCACCAGACCTCATCTAGACAGACAAAAAGAGAGAGAAGACGACAAAAACTGATATAAAATCAAAACCACTCTGACAAACTCCAGCAGACTACACTGTTTCCATGGTAAGCATGTATGTTTCTATGTATATGGAGGACTTTGGAAAACTATCCCTTCCCTACCACTGTGCAACCCATGAATGGAGAAAAACAAAATGACTAATGATGTTAGTGCCATCAGAATTATTTCTGGCAGAACTATTTGCCCAGAGAACGCATGGAAAAGAGAAGCAGGATTATGAATTTTGGCAAATACCACCACCACCCTAATAGAAAACCGAAGTGGTGTTGGGAGAAAAACAGATCCTAAAGCAAACCAGTCAGAATCCAGATAGGCATGTAAGCATTTATCTGCACAGAAATGCATGCCAGGTCCTAGTTGCCTTGCTGACTAGATCAAAAAACAACAAGCCAAAGTGAGGCATTGTTGGCTACCTCTTTCTTGACCTATAATGGGCCTATTTCCTGATAAGAGTGAAGAGCCCAGGAGGATCTTGGGACATTCACTCCAAGATATTGTCAGATAACATCCCTTCCTGTACATTCAGAACTTGTATAGAAACAAGAAGAAAAACAATTGGGTTAATATTTTGAAGTACGGCTGCCGGAATTCCCCTTGGTTCAGTGGCTAGGCTGACTAGAGGTTCTGTGAACCAAAGTTGAAGAAAAAGTCACATCTCCTGTGTCTGTCCTAGAAGAGTATTTTCAGTGGCCAATCAATGACTGTAGTGTAAAAAAAAGTATCTGACACTGTAAACCATTACAGTCCCTAATAAATATCAAGATATTTAGAGCTGTACTTTTTAAAGGCTTGTCCAGATGGGGCAAAAGCTCTCCTATGGCCAGTGATAGTGGTTGTGCTTTCTGCCAGTTGGCTGTAGAGCTTTACTGGAATTCATGTCTATGCTGAACTTGAAAGAACCACAGCCTGTGGAAACCCTTTTTCTTTGGAAGTTCTTTGAAATCGTGGCTCATAATTCTTTCCCCTTCTAGAGCTTTGTGATTTCCTTTGACTAAATGAAGTGTTAATTAAAAACTTCCAGTCTAGAGAGACCTTCATGCTGAAATAATCTCTCCATAAGAAGTGCTGAAGCACTAAACCTCTGCTTCCTGAACAAATCCCGGAACAAAATAAACCACCTTCTTCTGGAAGAACAGAAAGCACAGAAGAGAGGGGAAAGGCAGGAACAAACTTAGATAAACCTTGTATCATCTGGATGGTGGGAAAAATAATGAAACCAACAGTGATGAAAGAGGTCCTTCTACAGAGGCTTTGCTTACATCATTAATTAAAAAGAAAGAAACCAGTTTGGATGCCTTGTGACTGTGGACTCTTGAAGTCCACAGGTGCAGACACAATTTCTGGTAGAAATTGAAAACCCCAAGGGGAGTGGTAAGTGGGACTCAAGTTCATAAGAGTTTAATCACTGGTATCTCCAGTTTAAATTGGGATGCTGTGGAAGATACGTGAGGCTGTGAAAACTGTTGTCAGCTAGAGCTGAGAGTATTTAGCAGGATGAACGCTTAGTGTAACTAAGAACAGGCGTAGTACCCATATGCCAGTGCCCTATGGTATAAAGCAGCACATGCCAAACATGTCAATGTAGCTCTTAATGAATCATGCAGAATTATTACTGGCTGCCTGAAAATTACCCCCATTGAAAAAGCATATTCTTTGTCTGGTCCATGGGGTCATGAAGAGTCGGACACGACTTAACGACTAAACAACAACAAATTATTTGTCTGGTACTGTCCCTCCGGAAGCAGGGTGAGAGGTGCCAGCAAATAATGAACAAAATACAGTAATACAGCACCAAGCCCATCCACTTCATGGATACCAACTCCCTAGACGATAGCTAAAATTGAGGAAAAGTGTTTTGCATGTAGTTCAAGCTCTAAATATTAAATCAGAAGAGGCTAAGCTAAGCTTATGGAGAACAAAAACTACACATACCTTGCTGAACAGAGGAATACTGAAGAGTGTCTCCCACCAAGACAAGACTCTGGAAGTTACTTAACAGACTTTGAAGCAAAGTAGGAAGATCAAAGAATAATCAAGTAAAATTGGGACAGGACAAATTTTCTGTGCCTGTGGAGAAATTCAGTCACTGCAGCACTTGCATGCATGCAATTTATGCCTCACCATTTGTACAGGAGAGCTGTCAAATTACCAAAATTACCTGTTGAAGTAGCCCGCTTCTGATCAAAAGTAGTCTAATTATCTTAACATTTTAATTCGTTTTTAATTTTTCCTTTATTTCATACTCATCCATAATTTTATATTGTGCAACCCTCTGATAAGAATAAAGAAAGAAGGAGTACCCATATTTCTGTTAGCTCTTTGAATCTGGAGGTAATGTCATAGACAGCAGCTGAGGAATGGACCGGCTAATGAACATGGAGTCTGATTTGTGTTTTACTGGCCTCCCAGTGTTGTATTAAAAGGTATATTTTGTCCGAGGCTAAATTCTACACCCACTGAAGATGCAAAACTCCAGGGGACAAAACCCCGTTCTCTGTGCCTTATTCTCAGTCTTGTTGTATTTCTGCTGGGAGCTTTATGTGCCTTCACCTGTCTGCATGCATCTTTGCCCCATTCCAAACTGCCCTGATTGCTGACAAGTTGTGGAATGTTCAGCAACATTCCAGTTTCTCCAGTGGACACTATCAGCCCTCAAATGTTGATGAGGAGGAGGAGAGCTTCCATGCGGGGCCTGTTGGGTTGGGAAGGCAACATCACACAGAGATTCTGGACAGGAGAGAAGGTAATCTTTTGGTGACAAAGAATGAAAATGTGGAGAATGGAAAACTGTACGGCAAGGAAGTCCAAGGAGTGAGGCAGAGGGTACTGAATTTTATATTCAGAAATAAAGCAAGCAGCCAAATATTTGAGTTCATCCGAGGGCAGAATAACACGGAGTGCCTCTTGTTGTTTTCTGCTGCAGAACAATCTTATTTAAAAAAACAAAAACAAAATCATTGTCTGCCTGCTCCCTTTGCTCCTTAATCTGTATAGAGGTTTTCAGCCAGTTTAGGAAAATGGCTGTTTTGGACTACAACAGGTTCATGGGCCCTTGTTGGGGCTTTGGAGAGCTATTGTCAGAAAACTATTTTTCCCAGGCTTTGCTCCACTTTGCCTTTGTGAACCTTTCTTCTGCAGCAAACAGTTTGGCTTTACTTTTAGGGGAGTTATGATGTAACTCTTACCACCCAATCCCTTCCCTGTGGCTCCTTCTTGCTATGTGAATTACACTCCCCAACCAGACAGTACCTGTTCTTCAGGTCTGGGTGGTGGGTGTGTCCTTGATCTTGCAGCGCAGATATTTTTGCTCGGATCCAAAATGCGCTCTTTTGCTGTTGGCTGAGTTGGAGAGAGTGACAAGTGATGAGCAACCATTTTTCAAGGCATTGCAACTGGGGGCGGATGGAAGCTTCCCTGTCTATGAAGCACAGAGTTTGGGCAAGGACTTGGTGAAAAAAATGTAGGGAGTTCTGTTTGCATGGACCCAAGTTGTTGGCACTGCTGTTTGTGACGCGATGGGGAGGGATGTCTTCCTTTCCCAGCACTGAATCCAATTATGTGGGCATTCACAATGTATATCCTACCAGGAGCTCAGGCCCTTCCTCTAGAAATTAAAGTAGTTCCATTTCACTTTAGTTCAATTTTTGTTGTTTTAAAGTCAGCCTCTAGTCCTCATGACTATAAATAAGGGGAAGTTCAAATAGGAAAGCCTGAGCGAGAAGCTCAGTGAGCTGGGTATCTGACTACAGAGCCAGATATGAGGTGTACAGTTCACCATTAGGTTTTGTAGCAGAGCCAACCTGTGTAGCCTTGGGCATGCACGGTCCCAGAGCACCCCCAGAAGGAGGGAATGGTAAACCACCTGCAAAAACCCTGAAAACAGGTTGCCATAATCAGAATTGTCCAGAAGGTATGTGATTGTGATTATTAAATAAGGAAGCTGCCTTATGTCAGATTGTTGGTCTATCCAGCTTAGTTTTATCTCCATTGATTGCACAGAAGGCGGGTGACCAGAGTGGAGGTTTCCCCAATTTTAGAGTGAGGTGCCCACCAACCATCCTGATCCACAAGCTGTCCCTTGGTTGATTGGTAGCTATCCCCAGAATTTTAGGCAGGTGCCTTACCTAGCTCTGCTTGGCCAACCTGGGGGGTTGATCCAGTAACAATTTACATGCAGATCATGCACATTCAGTTTACACCTTTGAACTTAGGGCCAGCCCTAGTGACAAGGACTCAGCTGCTAATCTAGGAAACTTCCCCAGCCCCTCTTTATCTAGTTTAGCAGTGGCACCTCTCTGCCACTTAGCTGCAGAACACAGAGTACGCACTCTATGCTCTGCAGCGAAGTAGTTGTTTTTCCCCTAAATGTAAAGCAAGATTCTAGTCCGTATTTTCCAAATACAGGGCTGACTGATGGAAGCAAGAACCTAGGGTATTGCCTTATAGTAAATGAGAGCTTTGGTTCCTGCTAATTAGGTATGTCATGAAATGATTGACAGCTGGCCATCAGGGTTTTGGATTTTCAGTCATTCCAAACTGTTGCTGGACATGCTGATCGAACTAGAGTTTTTTGTTTGTTTTGCTTTGCTTTGCTTGTTTTTGCATTTGCAGCATGTGCTCTTTATCTCTCCCCCTGAGCTGTGGAATTTCTGTTAAAAATAAAGTTAAGATGCTAGCCTTCATGGTTCTGGGGGAAAAGGTCCAATTTAGGTAAGAAGAAGCTGTCTTACACTCCCAGATGTTGGTCCATCTATTTCGGTGTTCTCTTCATTGACTGCCAGTGGCTGCCTGATGTTTTACCTGCTCTGCCTGAAGTCTTCACTTGTTCTGTCTGGAGATGCTGAGAATGTCACTGGGATTTTGCTCACGCACAGGAGGATTTTGTTACTGACTTTTCTCTGAGACTCACTGAGTTTTTCCTAGCCCTCTTAAGAGGTGCTGCATTTGTCAGGTCACAGAACCTCATTTCCCTTGCAGCTTCTGTGGACAACAGCTTCCAGAATCCCACTGCCTAAAGGATCATAGGCATTGTACAGTAGTTCAAATTCTGTAAAATTCAAAAAAAAGGTTTAAAGCAAAAAATAATATATATATTTTGTAATGTTTGTGCTCTGATTTTGCTTAATAGGCGGTTTCTCCCCCTATATCCATGCATGAGCCATTACACCCCAGGCCAAAAAATGCTCTCCCACAAATAGCTGGCGCAAACACCTGCCTCCCTTCCCGGATCTTTTCCCCCTGGATGCTTAAGTGAGCGGGTGTAAATAACAGTGACATTTCCACACTTCTCTCCTCTCCTCACCTGCCCTGCATAGTTTTCCTGGTGGTGGAGTAGCCTAGCCACTGCTCGCCTCTGCTCTTGAGGGGGGAAGGAATACCAAAAGTGTTTGTTGTTCTCATTGTCAAGGCAACCTGGCAAGGTTTGGTAACCTTGCAGGTAGGTTTTGAATTCCAACCTGTCTGTCACTTTTATTTTTATTTTTTTTAAAAGATGAGATGGGTGTTTTGGCAGACCGGATGCTTTTAAAGAAGCAGCACACCCAAGAAGGGCCCCACAGAAGTCTCCGCCGTCCGTTCTCTATGTGCTTGCAGTGGGCATATGTGCTTCGGGTTCTTTCCGACCCTAAAGAGTTCACAGGATTCAGTGCCAAGAAATGTGTGTTTCTGGGACCCGAATCAGTTGTTCCAAGTTGTTTGTCAGGCTTCATCCCCTGCATTGGGTCGGCATTTGCTCTGGATGTAATGAATCCTTGCAGGTATTGGTTGCACAACTTATCAACTGCTTTCACTTCTGTATGACAGCACAGAAGTGGTTTTTGTTCAAAACCTTGTATTTTGTATTTAAAAAGCTGGTATTTTGCACAAAATATAAGGTGTTTTGTGCAAAATTGCAAGGAGTTTTATTTGTGCAAGATAACACTTTTGTGAATTTTTTCGTAAAAAAAAAATCTGGAATGCTAAAAATGCATGAAGATACTCACAATCTCACCAAACTAAGAGAAACCCTTTGATTTTTTAAAATAATTATCACCTCCAAAAACAAAGTAAATGAAGATTTAAGTTTCTAACATTTGTTAACTTGGGGGAGTGGAGGAGCTAAGACCCACTCATCATTCTTCTCTGGGTTTTGAATTTCCACAAGAAACTCGCTGCTGCACCAACTGTGTTATTATTGCTACTGCTGTTGCTGTTTTTTGTTTGTTCTTTAAACTCAGACGATAAGACCCTAAAAAGCCTGATCTTTAGGCAGACTTGCCCAGGGTGTAAGGATTTGCAGTCTCAAATACCAGATTTCAGTACTGCTGTCAACCACTGCTATCACTGATTTGCTCTTCCTAAAATAACTAACTGGGAAAAGAGTTTTTGCTTGTTTGCTGTGGACCATCTCACAGAATCCTCTAGCCAGGAACTTTCTCACAAACAGATCCAGGAAAAGTGAAAATCATAGAACCATAGAAAAATGAAATTGGAAGAGGCCTATAAGGCCATCGAGTCCAGTCCCCTGCTCAATACAGGAATACAAATCAAAGGATATCCCTGTTGAATTTCACCCTGTTGTTTTTAGCCCTGTGCTCAAACCTATCTAGATCATTTTGAATTTTGTTTCTGTCTTCCAGGGTATTAGCTATTCCATTCAATTTTGTGTCATCTGTAAATTTGATTAGCATTCCCTGCACCCCCTCATCCAGGTCATTAATAAAGCATTGGGTCCAGGACTGAGCCCTGGGGTACCCCACTTGTTACCTCCTCCCAGTTTGAGAAGGAACCATTAATAACCTGAGTACAATTCTGTAACCAACTGTGTATCCACCTGACAGTTGTTATATCCAGACCACACCCAGTTAGCTTGCTAATCAGAATATAATGGAGCACTTTGTCATAAGCTTTGCTGAAGTCAAGATATACAATGTCTAAAGCATTCCCTCTGTCTATCAGGGAGGTTACCTGATCAAAAAATGAGATCAGATCAGTCTGGCAGGATTTATTCTTGACAAATCCATGTTGACTCCCAGTCATAACTAGATTGTTTTCTAAGTGCTTGCTATATAATCTGTTCCAGAATTTTCTCTGGGATTGATGTCAAGCTGACTAGTCTTTAGTTCCCAGGTTCCTCCTTTTTGCCCTTTTCGAAAATAGTGAAAACATTAGCCCTCCTCCAATCATCTGGTACCTCACCCATTTCCCCTGATTTCAAGAAAATAACGGACAGTGTTTCTGAGAGTTCTTCAGCCAGTTCCTTCAATACTTTTGGGTGCAGTTCATCTGACCCTGGAGATTTTAGCTAATTCTGTGTAATAAGGTATTCCTTGACTGTTTATCAATCTCCATCTGCAATCTTGTCCCCTCCACTTGTATTTCAGTTTCTCTGGAGGGTCATAGTCTGTCTTTTGGGAAAATACTGAATGAAAATAGGAATTATGCACTTCAGCCTTTTCTTTGTTGTCTGTTATCATTTTTTCATTTCCGTTGAGTAGCTGAGCCAGTGTTTCTTTTCTTCGTCTTTTGTTACGCTCATACCTGAAGAATGCTTTTTTTTTGGGTGCTTTTACTGTCTCTAGCTAGCCTCAGCTCATTCTCAGCTTTTGCCTTTCTAAAGCCATCCCTGCAATTCCTGGCTACTTGTCTGTACTCTTTCTTTGTGGTCTGGCCTTCCTTCCACTTCCTATATGTGTCTTTTTTTTGTTTTCAGGTCCTCTCTGAGCTTTTTGTGAAGCCACACTGGACTTTTTTGCTGTAAAAGTTGGTGTTCAGAATGCCCACTGAATTGGGTCTCCTTTGCTATTACTATTACTGTACTAGTAATTATTATTCAGACCCTTGCTCTTAGTAGCCTAATATTTTCTCCTCTGACCAGTAGCAGTCATGATTTCAAGTGGGACCTCTTTCCTACCTCTTGTGTGGATAGCCAGATTGTGTTGTTAACAGGGTTGTCTAACCTTTCCAGCAGGCCAGAAGAATATATGGAAATTATGGTTCCCCCAAGTGGCCAGTTCTGACATTGCACTTTAGAAATATATTAGGACCTCCATATCTGGTGTCTGTGGGTTCACTTACCTGTAGTTTGCTGCACCCCTATATACAACATACAAGGGCAGATCCTTGTGGCCTTTGTCGCCCATACTTGTATGTTGTATATAGGGTTCCTCCTTATCTGTGGTTTTGGGCATTCATAGTAGATTGTGAAACCTATCCCCCATGGATACAAGGTTCCTACTGTACTTATATAACGACTATAAAAACATCAATATGCTGACAGTTTGATTCCAGCTTATAACAACCCTTTCCAAGGTTTTCTAGATGTAGACTACTCCAAAGTGGGTTTGCTTTTCCCTTCTTTTGGGGTGTTCTGGAACCAAGCAACTTGCCCAAGACTATACAGGCTAGCTTTTCTCCTTGGAAAAGGAGAATTGAACTCCCAACCTCTGGTTCCACAGCCAGGTATCCATCCCATTGAACTATTCAGCCAGCTACTTGTGAAAATATCAAAGACAAAACCAAGAAGACTTCTGTTGTCACTTAAGATTGATAGGACAAACAGATAAAACCTGAACATCGTGCATTTCAGTGTTACTGTACTTGTTATGCCTAAGTAACTTAGAAGTTACTGTTGCATCAAAAAAGTAGCATAATAATTTTCTCTAAAGATAACTAATTACTTGTGGCAGCATACATTGTTACTTCCAAGGCAGAAAGCTGCTTTTTATTTGTCCACCGGTGTCTTGTAAGTTCCTCCCCCCCAGGTCTTGCTAGAAATGCCAGAATTGAACCTGAAACCTTGTGCATGCAAGGCAGAGGTGCTGCCACGAAGCTGCAGCCACCCCTGACAATAAATCACCCTAGAAAATGGCTTTATTCCAGGTCAAGCTATTTGCCCATCTTTCTGTGTTTTGTTGTCTCTGATTGGCAGCAGTTTTCCAGAATCTCAGGCAGTGAAGGCGATCTTTCCTATCACCTTCTGCCTGATCCCTTTAACTGGATGTTACCGGCACAAGAGCTGAGACCTTTTCTATACTCTTATTCTATATTCTTCCATCTTGAATAACATTAATATTATTGATTTAAACTGTTGTTTTAATTGTTTTTATGATATTTTACTGTAAGCCGCCCAGAGTAGACGTTGTCTAAATGGGCGGGATAAAAATCTAATAAAATAAATAAATAACTAAAATTTTCTGTGCAACCTGTGGGTCCCTTCACTGGGAGAAAGATGGCATTAAAGTTAAAGAAAATAAATAAAGCAGAGGGTGTTTCTGGTGAACAAGTTGGCTCCTGATGGTTTTTTCCTATTATCCCATTCTCTTTGTTGAAACAGTAACATATTCCATCTTGGAAGGGTTTTCCTCGGGTTTCCCTGCTGGAAATCCACCAAGTACTGTACCATGATTAGTCCCACAAGCAATTTTGAGCTGGCCTGATTTATATAGGACCAATATCCAGGGAAAGCCTGTGGGAAAAAGGACATTGGGGTTGATGGGAACAGGAGGTCAATGACTTGTAGGAAGGGGGAGTTGCATCTCCTCCTTGGGGCGTGGTGAGGTTGAGACTCTGCACTGTCCCCACCCTGCTTGCCATGTGAGGAATGCAGTCCTGCTGGTTCTCCCGGGAGTGCCTGAGTCATAGCCTGCTTTCTCTGTTGTGGAAGTAAGATTGGAAGTGCTTTTGGGAATGGTGGAACGGCACCGCAGTGATGTGCAGAGCAGACCCCTCCTCTTGTCTAAGGAGAGCTAGTTACCTGATCCTCACTCTGCTACTAGATGTAGTTCTTTGGGAATTCCCTGCCTGAAAGGATTCTAAAGACATTTACTGTACTCCTCAGCAGAAGAAAATGCATCTTCATCATCATCATCATCATAGAACTGCAGAGCTAGAAGAGACACTATGGATCATTGAGTCCAGGAGGCACAGTGGAGAATCCAACTCCCAGCCATACCTAAACCACTGACCTATCCAGCAGCAATGTCCGTAGTGTTACTTCAGAGTCTACTTTTCAGCTCAGGGAATTTGTAAACTCCATACTCCCCTGATTTTGCACTTTCCAACTGTATTAGACTATGCCTCCCATCATCTCAAGCCATCATACAAGCTGATGTATGATGGGAGTTGTAGTCCAAGACCCTTGGAGCACACCTTGTTAGGGACAGCAGGCACATGCAAAGAATTTGAGTGATGATTCAAGGCAAGAGGGCCAATTCTTTTAGTATCTGAGGTCTGATGATAATATCCCATACTTTAGAACTTTATTTTCTATGAGTTGAAGCCTCATGTGGCTTCCATTTATTTGCCTAAACTATCTCACCATATTGGCATTAATCCAAAACAGTGTTTTGCATGCTGGGTTGGCGGATGATGTGGTTCTGTGCAATCATAGAATCATAGAAAAGTGAAGTTGGAAGGGGCCTATAAGGCCATCAAGTCCAACCCCCTGCTCAATGCAGGAATACAATCAAAGCATATTTGCCAGGTGATTATCAAGTTTTTCTTGAATGCCTCCAGGGTTGGAGCACTCACCAACTCCTGAGATAACTGTTTCCACTGTCGTACTGCTCTAACAGTTAGGAAGTTTTTCCTGATATTCAAACGAAATCTGGCGTCCTTTAACTTGAGCTCATAGTTGCGTGTCCTGCACTCTGGGATGATCGAGAACAGATCTTGCCCCTTCTCTGTATGCCTTTCAAATATTTGAAAAGTGCTATCATATCACCCCTCAGTCTTCTTTTCTCAAGGTTAAACAAGCCCAATTCTTTTAGCCTTTCCTCATAAGACTTGGTTTCCAGCCCCCTGATCCTCCTTGTCACCCTCCTCTGAACTTGTTCCAATTTGTTAGCATCCTTTTTGAAGTGTGGTGTCCAGAATTGGACACAATACTCAAGGTGAGGCCTAACCAGTGCTGAATAGAGGGGGACTAGCACCTTGCGGGATTTGGAAACTATACTCCTATTAGGTAAAGGTAAAAGGTAAAGGTTCCCCTTGACATTTAGTCCAGTCGTGTCTGACTCTAGGGGGTGATGCTCATCCCTGTTTCCAAGCCGTAGAGCCAGCGTTTGTCCGTAGACAGTTTCCGTGGTCACGTGGCCAGCGCGACTAGACACGGAACGGCGTTATCTTCCCACCGTGGTGGTACCTATTTATCTACTCGCATTTTTACATGCTTTTGAACTGCTAAGTGACGGGAGCTCACTCAGTCGCGTGGATTCGATCTTACGACTGCTGGTCTTCCGACCTTGCAGCACAGAGGCTTCTGCGGTTTAACCCGCAGCGCCACCACGTCCCTATTAATTATATAAAACCACCTACTCATATTAATGGAGCCTAAAATAGCATTTGCCTTTTTTGTAGCCACATCACACTGTTGGCTCATATTTAACAAGAGATCCCCCAGGGATCAACTTGCCATTTTCCAGGTGAAAATAACTAATCATGATGTTGGTGCTATCTCTAATGATAATGATAACACCATTAAAATACGTGATAGCAGTTCTGTGTGCATATTTCCCCCCACTATCATCAACTATAATTTTAGGTTTTTAAAAGAGGTCACCTTCTCCCAGCCGCCTTGGGTCCTTTTTGAGGAGAAAAGTGGGATAAAAATATTTTAAATCAATCAATCATGTACATAAATTAATACAGTAGGACCACCGTATCTGTCAAATCAGTATCTATGTTTTCACTTATCTGCAGTTTGAAAATATTAAAAATATTAAAAGAAAAAAATCCAGAAAATGACTATTTTCACATGTATTACTAGATGTGGCCACTAGATGGAGCCAAAGACCTTGCTATAAACATTTGTTAATGAATACATAGCATGGTCTCTCACGCCTTCTACTGGCCAGTTCTGATAATGCATGTGAAAATAGTTTTTTCTTTTTCTCTCTCTTATAATGCTGTCTGTCTATTTATCTATCTATAGTTTTCGCTATTATCCATGGTTTTCAGTATCCGTGTGGGGCTTGGAACCAATGCCAAGTGGATATGGGGGTTCTACTGTATATGCATCTCAGCTGCAGGACCAGACCTTTCAGGTATACAAGGAGCAAGGAAAGATGAATTAACAGGGAGATAATTAATAGAGTGGTGCAGAATTGCAACAGAGAACACAGGACTGAATTAATCCCTATTTATTTATTAGAATTTATTTTCAGTTTAAGACAAAATGAAGTTCTTAGTACAATAAGAAATTAAATTAAAACTTTAATTAGGAGCAGTAAAATGTTTCTGGTTGGACAGATTTATCTAAGTGCCCATCAGTGAGTGACTCAAGTTACTTTTTTTACTATACCTCCAAGCATCCCTAAACCATTGCACTTACACTGATGTAAATAACCAATAGGATCCTCGCCTGTGTTCCTCTATACCAGAGGCATTGCACCTCTATAGTTCAGTTGCTGGTAAGCTTAGCCAGGAAGACTGTATTTCCACTTGGGCACTTTCTTTGCTCTGATCCAGAGTAGCTACTCTTTGGTTCTTACGTTACTGAAGCATCTTTTCTCTTTTCTTTTCCATCCTGACCTGCAGTCTGAATCCCGCAGCTCTGAATATTCAGCAAATGTTGTTTCTTTAATGGGCTGCAGTCCAGAAACACCAAAATGAAATGTGCCAGTTGATGCCCCAGGATGCATTTGTGTCTGAATTCCAGAACGGATCACCTGCTTTACTCTGATTTAACTTGCGGAGCCTGGGTTTCTATTAGAGGTATAACATTTATGTGTTTAGACTACAGCTTCCAGAATTCCAGTGGCAGCTATGGGCATTGTAGTCCAAACAACAACAAATCTGCACCCTCTAAGTTTTGCTCTGCTCAACCATCACCCTGCTTCCAGCAGAACTGTTGAATCAATGAGATTTTAGTCAGTCATCCCTTACTTATTCCACCAATCACAATGAGTTTGCTCTGTGCAGGACTAGGTCATGATCCAGATTCAAGTCCCAAGGTTTGTGTATCTCAAAAAGAAGCAGCCAGCAATTGAGACCCCCTGGCAAATTACAACCAGAACATCTGAGTTCTCTCTTGCACAGGGGGAAAAAAAAGAAAGAGAGACTAAACACCTAGCTTAGCAGATCTAGGAAATCTACAGGCAAGTTTTCCCGCAGAGTCACTGTGCTGGTCCTGGGTGTGTTTTGTGGATACATGAAAGGAAAAGGTACTTGCCTCAGTTTGACAAGTTGGATGTGAACAACTGCTCCCTATATGCCACACCCCCTGCACTGGCTATGGGACTCTGGGAGCATTAGTCCAAACAACACAAAACTTGCCCGTCTCTGAGTTTGTGCTCCAAAGGCCTTGGCCGATGAATTCCTCCCTTATTCTCTTTTCAGCACATAGTCTGGGCTCAAAGCTTAGAAAGTTACTTTGAAAAAGTAATTCAGACCTGTCAGTCATCACAGAGTTTGAAAAGCAACTCATCCTAACTGTTAGAGCAGTACGATGATGGAACCAATAACCTCAGGAGGTGGTGAGCGCTCCAATGCTGGAGGCATTCAGGAGAAATTTAGACAGCCACCTGGCAGATATCCTTTGATTTGAATTCCTGCCTTGAGCAGGGAGTTGGACTCAGTGGCCTTACAGGTTCCTTCTAGCTCCATGATTTTATGATAATTGTTATTGTCAACTTTTTAATGTTCCTTGTCACTTTTTGATAACTTCCCATTACTCTTATTCTCTTTTCAGTCTCCTCCCTTAAAAAAAAAATTAAGAACTAGGATGCAAGAGCCTCATTTTTATTTATATTTATTTATTTATTTTTGTTTAATTAGTCTCTTCCTGCTGTCTCAGCAAAGCCGGAGCAGCTTCAGCAGCTCTTATTATGCTCTCTCTAAGCATCATCCTGCTGAGAATGTGGGCAGTAGATGTTTTGTAATAATTGCAATCCATTTATGGCAGAAACAAGATACTGGGAAAGAATGCCTCGGACCCAAATGACTCTTTATTGGCAGTGGAAGCCTGGGGAGGGTTTGGAGAAGGGGAAGGGGTTAAAACATTTCTAGCCTATTCCCCAGGGACTTGGTCCAGATTTTTTGGGGGGGGGGGCGGTCACACTAACATGCTCACTTTGCATTGAAGAGCAAAAAAACATTGAGTAAAGGTTGCCTAGCTGGTCAGATAACTCAGTGGTTTAAGTATCTGGCTGCAAAACTAGAAGTTGGGGGTTTGATGCCCCATTGTGCCTCCAGGGAGAAGAGCCAGCCTGGGTGGCCTTGGGCAAGCTGCACAGTCCCAGGGCTGCCCCCAGAAGAAGGGAATGGGAAATCACTTCTGTGAGTATTCTCTACCTGGAAAACCCTGAAAAGAGATGCCATTAGTCAGAATTGACTTGACAAAATATGATTATTATTAAAGGTTGTCTGTCCTTGGGTCCTTACCCATCTGACCTTCTTTTTCACAAAAAAGATGTGAATATAAATTCTGCACCAAGATCAGGGGATTGCTGTAATGCATATGAAATATACCAATCAAACTCTTTCTCTAGATTGTCCTTTTCAGGTGGAGGAGGAGGAGTTGCACTTGTATTCTATTTTTTATCCCATGTGCTCAAAAAGGCATACATCTCTCCCCAGCCATTACTTTACCTTGACAACAACCTTGTAAGGTAGGTCAGGCTAAGAGATTGTGACTGGCCCAAGGACACCCAGGGACTTTCACGGTTCTTCGGATGATTGCTTGCTTGCAGAGAGACAAGGAGCTCTGCAGTCGTATTTATTGTTGTTGCTTCCATGTTCCTGGACTTTTCTCTAGACCCATAAAGAACCAGTAGCATATTTACAATTGAGAAGAAGGAGAGGAACCCCACACCAAAAGTGGAGACTCTCCGGATGCTTAAACTGCATCAGACCTTGAATTTCACCCGAGGATAGCAGAGGAACGGAAGTGTGGGATTCTGGCCTGCCCTGCCCTGTGGTCGCTTCTCGCAGCCAAATGCAACACCATCTTTCTTGTCAGGGACTTCAGCCCCTACAGGAAGAGACAGGTGCGATGGGAGCACGAGCCAGGCTGCGAAGCAGGGCATGACGGAGCCTGCAAGCGTCGCCTGCGCCCCACCCTGTGCCTGGGCCGGGACAGGCATCGGGGCAGGAGAACAAGTCCGATCAGAGCCGCTTTAAAGCCGCAGAGAACGACAGCCGCTCCACCTGCTTCCTTGTTTTGCCCTCTCGTGGAGTGTCCTTCCAAATGAAGTGCGGTGTAAGGCAGGGAGAGCTGTGGAAGGCAGTGGTTATCATAGAATCATAAAATAATGAAGATGGAAGAGGCCTATAAGGCCATCAGGTCAAGCCTGGTTTCCAGCCCCCTGATCATCCTTGTTGCCCTCCTTTGTTCCAGTTTGTCAGCATCCTTCTTAAAGTGTGGTATCTAGAACTGGACACAACACTCTAGATGAGGCCTAACCAGTTCAGAATAGAGGGGAACTAGTACCTCACAGGATTTTGAGACTTTTAGATTAGGCATCCTTCAGTCTCGAGAGACTATGGTATCGTGCTCTGTATGGAGGACTTGGAACAGCGTCTAGTGTGGCTGAGAAGGCCAATTCGAGAGTGGCAATCCCTTCCACACTGAAGACAAATACAGTCTGTCCCCTGTCCAGCTCCCTGGTTTTGCTGGTTTCGGGACTGCCTCTTTGCCTCGGCCTGCTGGACAAGGGTCTCTTCAAATTGGGAGAGGCCGTGATGCACTGCCTGCCTCCAGGCTGAACGCTCAGATGTCAGGGTTTCCCATCTGTTGAGGTCCATTCCTAAGGCCTTCAGATTCCGCTTGCAGATATCCTTGTATCGCAGCTGTGGTCTCCCTCTGGGGTGATTTCCCTGCACTAATTCTCCATACAGGAGATCTTTTGGAATCCGACCATCAGCCATTCTCACAACATGCCCAAGCCAACGTAGACGTCGCTGTTTCAGTAATGTATACATGCTAAAAATTCCACCATTTTTGCAGCGACATCACACTGTTGGCTCATCTAGCTCTTCAGGCTGTGTGAATTAATTTTCTGGAAGGGAGTTCTGCTCATTGAACATGTCATCGGACATGTTCCTATTTTACTTACATATTTGCACATGGAAAGATTGTGATTTTATAATGCAGGTTCTCCATCAAGGAACCCTGACAAAGAATCTTTCCAGCAGCCCCACTAAGAAGCCAGCATGGTGTCGTGAGGAATAGCTTTGGACTATTACAGTGGAAGCTGGTGAAAAACTCTTGAGTTCTAATCCAAAGTTTACTAGAGCTGCCCATGGTGTTGAGCCCATCCCAAAATATGTTCAGCACCATAGATATCTGCTTTAAAGTTTGGACTGAAGCATGGAATGGAGCCACCAGCTTCCACTGGACTAACATTTGGGAGAACTGGCTTCAAATTTCCATTCAGCTATGGACATTTTTTTCAGCCTGGCTTGCCTCGCAGGGTTGTTATGAGCATACAACAGGGAGGAGAGGTGCATCTACTACCTTTAGTCACCATAGAAAGGTGGAATATAAATGTAACAAAGAACAATAACACGTCCTTGGTCAGCTTTGTGCCCTCCATTAGTACTCCACTGCAACTCCCATCATTCCCCTGAGTGGGCACTGGCCATCTCCCCAGCCAAAGCACAAGACCTTGCTGCAGATAGGCTGTGTATATACTGCTGTATAAGGGGGCTCAACCCTGAGTGCTCACTGGAAGGACAGATCCTGAAGCTGAGGCTCCAATACTTTGGCCATCTCATGAGAAGAGAAGACTCCCTGGAAAAGACCCTGATGTTGGGAAAGTGTGAGGGCAAGAGGAGAAGGGGACGACAGAGGACGAGATGGATGGACGGTGTCATTGAAGCTACCAACATGAATTTGACCCAACTCCGGGAGGCAGTGGAAGATAGGAGGGCCTGGCGTGCTCTGGTCCATGGGGTCACGAAGAGTCGGACATGACTTAATGACTAAACAAAAAAAATAAGGGGGCTGGTCCACTTGGCCAACCATTTCTGAAAAGTGCTCCCCTGCCTTTTCTCCACCAGAAAAGGCTGCTTTGGTTTGAGAGAAGTACTCATGCATGGGAGGTTGAGGGCAATCAAGGGTCTTCTCAGTGCAACATACGTGTGAATGGGTATCTTTTAAAACATTCTTATAGCTGACCCTGGCATTTTGTTGTTGTGAATCTGCTGAGGAAAAGAGGTGGGTCTGAAAGACCAAAGAAAAACACAGATGGAAACTCCTAAGTCAAGCAAGAAATGAGTGGAGGGGAAAATTTCATCATAAAGGGAAAAATACTGTCCCCTCCTTGCAGGATCTCAGTGAGGGAAGGACCACTAAATCAAATTTTGGCTACATTTTAGAAGGACCTTTCTAGCTATAAGAATGAGTTGTCATTAAAACAGAGTATCTTGAAAAGTAGTGAATTCTTTGCTGTTGGTATTTAGCAGAGGCAAGATGGCAGTCTGACAGTGATTCAGGAAGTTGTTGTTGTTTAGTCGTTTAGTCGTGCATGTGCCATCAAATCACCTCCAACATATGGCAATCCTATGAATGATCTTTGCTGTCTTCAGCATCTCCCATTTGTGCAGAATCTTCATGGCATAAACCTTCTCCATCTCCTTCATCCTCACAACCACTACCTAGTGCAGACCTGGGCAAAGTGCGGCCCACCGCCAGTTGCTTATCTTTAACATACCGCAAAAAACCTCTTTCGTATTTGTGAAGATTAACAAGTTTAAAATAAAAACAATCATAACATCACTGTTTCATTTTATTTTTAAGTAAAGTTGGTTCGGCCCCCGAACACAGTTCAGATTTTTCATGTGGCCCCCTATAGAAATTAATTGCCCACCCCTGACCTAGTGGTAAGAAAAGAGGATGCATCCAGAAAGTCACTCGGGCATCTTGGAGGTGATATGGAATCATGAGAATTAGATTTGAATTTTGAGAACATTCTTTTTAGATAGTATGTTTTTAAAAAATAAGAGTATGTTTAAAAAAATAGTATTTTTTTAAAATTGGAAACATTTTTTCTTAAAATTATGTAATTAATTTGGAGTAAGTAGAGAAAAATATTTAGTCCAAAATTTTTCCACTATGCCCAGTGACAGAGTTGGAGAATTTCCCAGTAAATTTGACAGATTTGGAGAATTTATTAAGAGAGATCACTGATTCATTGTCGTTGTTGTTGTTGTTGTTATGTGCTGCAGCAAGTCACCCCTGACTTACGTTGACCCCACGCATGAGCAGTCTCCAAAATGTTCTGTCCCCAACAGTCCTACTCAGCTCTTATAAACTCAAGCCTCTGACGTCTTTTGAGGAAATCAGTCCATCTCATATTTGGTCTTTGTCTTTTTTCCAGAGAATCCTTTCTTCTCATGAGGTGCCCAAAGTAGGACAGCCTCAGTTTCAACGTTTTTGCCTCCAGAGAGAGTTCAGGCTTGATTTGATCTAGGATCCACTTGTTGACCTTTCTGGCAGTCCAGGGTATCTGCAAAGCTCTCCTCCAGCACCACATTTCTGACAAATCTATTTTTCCCCTGTCAGCTTTCTTTACTGTTCAGCTCTCACACCCCTACATAGTGACTGGAAATACAAGAGTGTGTGGATGGTCCTGGTCTCCTTATATTTGATGATATTTTTCAGTTCCTTCGTTGCTGCCCTTTCTAGTCTTAACTTTCTTCTGATTTCTTGGCTGCAGTCTCCAGTTGGATTGATGACTGAACCAAGGTGTACAAAATCTCCTAGCTATTTCACTTTCTTCATTGTCAATGCTAAAGCTGTGTAGTTCTTCTGTAGTCATGATTTTTGTCTTCCTAAAGTGTATATAAAATGTTTATAGCTGATGACCTTTAAGGTACCTTTAAAATGTATAATTCTGTTGCAGGCAGTTTTGGAAACATATTTGCATGTGTCTGTCTGTGTCCATGTGTGTGTCATTAAAATCCATTGGTACAGTACAGGAATTTGGCAACACAGGAAATCTGAAGTAACCCTTTCTCTCCCCCCCCCCTTTATGTGTGCCTTCCAGCCTCCCCTTTTATCACCAAAGCAAAGCAACTGCACCTGCGCAGAGATGACTTCGAGATTTTGAAGGTGATTGGGCGAGGGGCGTTCGGAGAGGTGAGTGCCAGGGCAGATTTCCATGTTCAGATTACGCAAACGTACTAGCCCACAGAGGATAACTGAGTCTGCTTCGCAGGGTGGTGGGATAAATTGCTACCCCACTTTCCATGTGTTGACTGATAGGAGATGCAAGTCACACCTGAAGAAGAGGAAGTAAAAAACAACGGCAAAAGGGGTTGAGTGATGAATCCACCATGATCACTGAGGACAATTGCAGTTCATCTGATATTTGTTTTCTGGTGGAAAGCAAAAGGAAGCTGGTTTTAAAACATTGGTTCCACTGTTCACCTGTAGCAATGAATGAAGATTTATGGGTTATTCTGGCTTACACTGAAGAAGCAGTGTGGTTCTTCCTTTCCAGTTTTTATCCCCATAGAGTGAGATGAAACCAGTTACCTTAATTCTCTAGAGTTCCTGAACTCTGGGGTGGGGGGAGGTATCTTCCATAACCTATGGAGCCCCTCCATGTCCGATTGGTGCGTAGAGGGTTACAAAATTATGACAAGAAGGTTCATATATTACCACATCTTGCTCTGCTTTACTTGCATGCATACATACATGAAGGGAGGTGCAGGAATAAAGCAATGCTGCAATGTTGTTTTTAAAAATTATGCTTTGTGGTTATTTGTTGCAGTTTGAAAAGTAACCCACCGTCATTACTCATTACAGTGTTGAAAACAGTAACTTGGTACACTGCAAACAGCAGTGTTTGCAACTGTTACAAAGCAAACAGTTGATTTACTGTTTGCTTTTCTGTCATGTTCTATTATATGTTTAAAATAAAACCGAACTTTTAAAAGTACACTCAGAATGTGTTTATAAATGCTTTAAAATCGCTTTAAAAAGTAACCATTGACTAAAAATTACTTGTTGCCCTGATAAAAACAGTTTCTACTCATAGGGTTATCTTTGGAATATGGCTTTGTTACCTCCTGATTACTAATTGCAGATAGCTATACTATATGTAATTTATTACTTCCAAGTTATATTGGTGCACTACCTATTTATAGTACACTAGGAAAATGCAGGCAACTCATTTTCATATATGTGCAATTGTTTAGGTTTGCTGATTTGCAAAAAAGATACTCAAACTGAATTCAAGATTGAACTGAAATTTGTGCTGAAAGGTAGTTTTGTAGCAGTGTGTGTGCACGCACGCATGTGCACATAATCAGGGTTTTTGTTTTTTATATTCTTATGTGCACTGAAATGGTGGCCATACATCTGATTGACTGGGGCTATCTTTTTTTTTGTCCAAACAATGAATACTGTTCTGTTGTTGAAACAAAAGGTTGTTGCTAGTGGTATCTGAATTTTCCAATGCTCGAAAGCTTTTGCTCCAGTAAATCTCATATATTAATTTTGATAAATTCTTCAAAAAAGAACTGAAATGTGATTCTTCCCATTTTGTACCAGCCAAATGAAGTATTTCCAAGCAGAAAGGCCATGCTTGGAAATAAACTGCCTGCCATTCAGGTGTTGAAGATGAGGTGCTTCTGAGGGTAAAAAAAAAGAAAGAAAAGAAGAGGCAATTCTAATTAAGCCTGGCTGGATAGACTATCCCAGATTTGAGATTCTCCCACATTCGAATAATTTTAATCTCAATTTTTTTCCATCACAAATATTATTAATTTTGGGGGAGCATGAATCCAGCATGAACTGAAAGGAAATTTGCACTCATTCTTTTTTCAAGATCCAAATACTTCATTGTTTCTTTTGAACAAATTTCAGTTCTAAAATAATCCTAAAATGTTTCAGAACTTTGAGCCAGTGCTAGTGGGGGGATAACCTTGGATCTGGATCCCTGCACTGAGCAGAGAGTTGGACTCGATGGCTTTATAGGCCCCCTTCCAATATAATCCAATATAATCTTACTGGTTCTCATCCTTCTGTGTTGCCAGCAGGATAGGTCTGATTTAAATCAAATAAATTTAAATCACAATTTAAAGGTAAAAAAAATTAGATTTTTGAACAATTTAAGTTTCAAACATTGATTTAAATTGTGATTTAAATCAATTTGATTTTTTTTAAAAATCATTGATTTTTATCCACTTTTGTTGCCAGAGATAACACAATTTTTGGTGCCTGAATTTTTTTAAAACCTCAAACTCTTATGATGGTAATGTTTTTGTTAGACTACTAATACATTGATTATTTGGTTTCCTATAGTTTGAAGACTGAAACAATTCTGGCCTCCAGGAATTCTGAAATAGAAGTCCTACAGTCACTCACCAATGCTCATGCTGGTTAGAATATCTGGGAGCTGAAGTTCAAAATATGTGGAGGGCCAGATTTTCCCCATCTCTGCTCCAATGATTCCCCCCTACCCCAAAATCTTCTACTTGGCATGGGCCCACAATTTGTTGTTGCTGTTATGTGCCATCAAATTGCTTCAGATTTATGGTAGCCCTGTGAATTAGTCTCTAGAGCAAAAATGTTGAAACTGAGGCACTGAAATCTTATTTTGGGCACATCATAAGAAGGCAGGATTTGCTGGAAAAAACAGTAATGTGGGGAAAGGTGGAAGGCAGCAGAAAAAAGAGGAAGATCAAACATGAGATGGACTGACTGCCTAAAGGAAGCCACAGGCTTGAGTTTACAAGAGCTGAGCGGGGCTGTTAGGACAGGATATTTTGGAGATGGCTCTTTCCTGGGGTCACCATAAGTCAGGGGTGACTTGACTGCACATAACAACAACAATAACGAATTAGTGATCTCTCTTAATAAAATCTCCAAAGTTGTGGGAAATTCTCCAAATCTTATCACTGGGCATAGTGGAAATATTTTGGACAAAGTGTTTCTCTTTACTTATTCCAAATTAATAATATATTTTTGAGAAAAAGGTTTTCAATTTATTAAATTGTACCCTTATTAGATTGTCTAAAAAGAATTTTCTCAAAATTCAAACCTAATTCTCATGATTCCATATCACCTCCAAGATGCCCGAGTGACTTTCTGGATGCATCCTCTTTTCTTACCACTAGGTAGCGGTTGTGAGGATGAAGGAGACGGAGAAGGTTTATGCCATGAAGATTCTGCACAAATGGGAGATGCTGAAGAGAGCAGAGGTACTCCCCCCCCACCCTCATTTCATCCTTTTGAGGCGGGACCACATGGAACGAGGTGTGGGAGGGGAGAGAGAACTGTTTCACAGAACAGTGGGAAAAGAGCGGGTAATTTTAGAAGGGCTGCTGCCTGGTGCCCAGGGCTGGATGGAGTCAAAGAGTGAGTGGATCTAATGCTGGGTGGAACCAGGGCTCAAAAAGGGGTGGACCTAGCACTGGGAGGAGGGAGACCCCAAAGTGGCTGGAGTTCCAGATGTTATATCCATCCCATTGGTGGAATGAAGAGCATGCTTCTGTGTGCACATGGTGTTTTAGACCAGGGAGGGGAATGGGGATACTCTTCCCTTTGAAACCTCATATCGTGGGGGGGAATTACTTCTATGTCCTCAGCTGTCAAATCAGAAAGAGAGATGTGGGGGAAGCTGGATTTCCCTGTTATACTGAGCTAGAGAATGGAGCTACCAGCAGTGTCCTGTATCCACGCTTCATCTCCTCAGGTGAAAGAAACCATAGCATGGGCAGAGCTTCTCAGACTAGAGCACAGGTTGCAGAAATCCTACAGTTGGATCCAGGAGCCAGGTCAGGGTTCGCTTCCTTAGTATTTCCTGCGCAGGGAAGATAAGGATAAGTTCTGCTGGCTTTGTAGTTTCAGTACCATCTGGAAGCCAGCACAACACCCAGGGAACTAGGTTCCCCTTGACATTTTGTCCAGTCATGTCCGACTCTAGGGCGCGGTGCTCATCCCCCGTTTCCAAGCCATAGAGCCAGTGTTTGTCCAAAGACTGTTTCCCGTGGTCACGTGGCCAGCGTGACTAGACACGGAACGCCGTTACCTTCCCCACTGTGGTGGTACCCATTATCTACTCGCATTTTTACATGCTTTCGAACTGCTAGGTTGCAGGAGCTGGACAAGCGACGGGGGCTCACTCCGTCGCATGGATTCGATCTTACGACTGCTGGTCCTTCTGACCTTGCAGCCCAGAGGCTTCTGCGGTTTAACCCGCCGCGCCAACCACGACCCAGGGAACTAGTGACTCTGGAGGAGATGGTCCCCGACCACACCCACGGACATTTTTTGCCTGTGCTGGGTCACGTCGGGTAGGGATCCAGCCCAGCACCCAAATTTGTTCCCCTGCCCCACCCTCACTTTAATCCTGTGTTCAACTCTGTAGATGATTTTGGCATATTTTGTGGTAATGTGACATGACGCTAGTCACGTGCCTAGTTGTGAGTAGCTGCTACTTCACCAGATCACAGCAGCAGCTACTGCGGTTTGAATTCTCTGTCTCTCTCTGTTTGAGCATTTTACAAGTTCCTGAACTATATCTATTTATAGTAACGATTTTTAATTTGTAACTCAGAATTCATCAGCCTCATAGGGCTGGCGATTTATATAATAAAACTGTGTGCTCTTAGGCAGGGTTCTGGGTTTTAGGATTGTTATGAGGGTGTGTGTGTTTTGGTCTGGTCTCTGAGTGTTCTTTGTGAATTTCGTTGTATGTGTATACGATGTATATAAGTTCAATGACAATAAATTATTATTATTATTAAAATTAAATTAATATTAGAAAACACATGAAAAGACACATTATAATGAATGAAACAAAACAGAACCAACATACACAAACCAAAAGTTAAACATTTTTAAGTGCTAAATCCAGACTGGAATAAATAGGTCTGATGATGTGTATATGTGTATATATACACAGCATTGATAGTGGCAGAGTTTTGAATTTCTTGTAAAATTCCCTATTTACCATGAAGCTGAAATACAGAGATTGACAGAAGAGAATAACTTTTAGTTCATCAGATAAAGGTAAAGGTAAAGGTTCCCCTTGACATTTAGTCCAGTCGTGTCCGACTCTAGGGGGCGGTGCTCATTCCCCGTTTCCCAGCCATAGAGCCAGCGTTTGTCCGAAGACAGTTTTAAATAATAAAAATATTTTTTAAATAATAATAAAATTTTTTTAATCAACTGCTACTTTCAGTCCCAATAACACTCTGAGTCATTTGTAGGAGAAGGAAGTAAAATGTTTCATCACTTACAGTTGTTGTAAACAGATCAACAGCAAACTGAGAAACACTGCTTCCAACCGACTAAAGGGAGGGAACGAGAAAGCACTCAGCAGAGAGGGAGGGCTCTCTTTGAATTCATAGGCAGGAAGGAATGATTGGTTAGTGCTGGATAGATTAATAGTCACCCCAGTCCAGAAAAGTTCCTCCCAGTCACTCAAACTACATACAGCATGCAAGGTTGTAAAAGCTCCAACAATGATGAGCAATGATGAGGGAGAGGCTTACAAAGATATCCGCCAGACATCTTGTCCATCGAGGCATATGAGAAAAGAAATCTCCTCAGGTGTCATCACCACTATGCCCTCACTGTACCTCCACTGTGTTACTTTCAACACCCCATCACTCTTTGTACGCCAGAAGATTTTTCCTAGAACCAGAGCTGGGCATTCTGTAGCCTTCCAGAATTGCTGAACTATACCTCCCACCAGCCTCTCCAGTGGTGAGGACTGATGGGAATTGTAGTCCAGAACATTGCCACCCCTGACCTAAATGAAGCTTAGAAGCCACTCTTCGGGCTATTGAATGGATGTTTGACACAAAGGCCATGAGTTCAACTCTGACTGTGACCTGTGCCGTCATATCACTCCGCCTTCTACTTTGCCCACAATGATCCACTTTCCTTTCTCTTTTTTTTCCTATTCACCTGGATGCCAAAGCCTAGTCTCAAGGGCTGTTCTGCCATTCTTCATGAAATCCAGAATTAAACTCGGTCCCTCTTCATCCCTATCAGTAGACATAAAGGTGTGCTTGTTTCTCTCCAGCAGTCAAGAAGAGCTCAAGTTGGAGCTTGGATAAACCACTTTTTGGGCCCTTTTGGCTTTGCTTTAGGAGGATGCAGGGCAAGGGTGCCCCCATGCAGAAATGTGACTTCTCCTTAGTCCCCAACTAGCTGGCAATCAGTCTTTGGCAACTCTCTGAACCTCAGCTAGTAGGCTCATCACTGTACATCAGTGGTTCCCAACTTTGGATAACCCAAGTGTTCTTGGACTACAGTTCCCAGACTGCAATTCAGTGGGCAGTCATTTCTATCTTGCCTTGTGTACTTTTGAGGGGAATCTGTCTTCCCTCTCCTGGAGACCAAAAACTGAGCTATGTCTGGAACCACAGAGTCGGATATTAAGTGTGGTTTTTCTGCACGGCTTCCCTTGCAGACTGCTTGCTTCCGGGAGGAGCGTGACGTGCTGGTTCATGGGGACAGACAGTGGATCACCACTTTGCACTATGCCTTCCAGGACGATCACTACCTGGTAAGCCTCCTCAGGAAGCCCACGATGGTTGCAAGGTCTTGGAGGAATGGAAGGAAGTCCCTGACTTGGCTTGCATGCCTCCCCAAGAGATCCCACCGCCACCATCCCCATAGCAGAAAGATTTTTGGAGATGGAGGAAATGATCCCTGTTGGTTCACTTGGTTTGAGCAGGCTGAGGGCTGAACAACCCATATTATTGGAAGAGGAGGGTGAGCACTTTGTAGCTGTTTGAGAAGTTGCTGTGGTCCTCCAGGTGGACCAAACAATTCTCCAGACAAATTGATCAGGGATTTGATAAAGCATATTGGGAGTGCGATTAGATAGTCTAGTGGGATCAGGTTGGATCAGACTAAACAGGGTTTCTTTGGAGTGCAATATGCCATTTAGGGTGACCCTTGGATCCACATGCCAGGAATAAGTGATTTCAGGACAGGAAACCACACTGCATCTCAAAGCAACCATATTTGGCTCCTGCATCCTTTCCTGTCTCCCTCTCTGTGGGGAGCAGGGGAAAACTCCATTTTTAAAAATGGTCAGTGATGTGCCAGTTAATTGCTTTGTCACCAAGTGACGTAGCACTGAACTCTAAGGAATGGGGGAGGAAAAAAGATCTCCTCCACATCCCAGTGATGGAGCAGAGGAAAGCTGGAAAAAATATTTGTGTTTTTTTGGTAAGTGGTATTCTGGTAAATCAGCTTGCCAGCAAGTGCCACCAAGTAACATGGTAATGAGATTTTACGAACCATTAAACTGTCCCCAAAAAAGATCTCTATCTCCATCCTCCAGTGTCTCTGTTGCAGAGTTTTGAATTTTTGGTTAAATTCCTTTAACTGAGCAGCAGAAGTGCAGGAATTCACAGAGCAGATTAGCTTCATATTCCTCACATTATTTATTTTATTTTTATTTATTTATTACATTTATATCCCGCCCATCTAGACTGCGTCTACTCTGGGCGGCTTACAATAAAATATCATAAAGACAGTTAAAACAACAATTTAAATCAATAATATTAGTATTCATTCAAGATGGGGAAAGTATAGAGCGAAATTAAAATAGAAAAATGAAAATCAAGTATTTACAGGATTATTCCACCCCCTTTTCTCATCAGCTGGCATTTACAGTTTCAATAACTCACTTTGAGACATTAGTAGGAGAAAGAATAAAAGGTTTCATTATTTACAACTGAACACGTCAAACAGCAAATTGACAGACATGACTGCCTTCAACAACAGACTTCAACAGACTCTTGAGAGGGGGAGGGACACTGAACAGAGAGGCAGGGCTCTCTTTAAATTCATGGGCAGGGAAAGAACAATTAGTACTGGATAGACTGACAGTCACTCCAGTCCAGAAATGTCTCTCCCAGCCAAACCTACTGAGGGCAGCATGCAGGGTTGCAAAAACCCTAGCGGTCTTCTCCTTCAAGGAAAGCTGGATTTTTTTTTATTTTCAATTTATTAGTAGGTGACATTAGTTTTGTTCAGTCCCAGCGATCACACATGCTGGAACCAAGCCAAAGCAGAGCAGTCCTAACAACACTTGGGAGGGGAAAAAAACACACACCTCACTCTGCTGGTGACCCAGAACGGTGTGGGTAGGCATGAATAATGGTTGGGCTGGTTCACAATGACCAAAATGTTGTGTGGTTCCCAGAAAATGGAGTAAACCAGCCCATTCCCAAAGCAGCTATAGGATACAGTGCTGTCTTATTAGTTTTTTTTAATCTCTTAAATTTATATCCTCGCTATCCAAAAAATGCAACAACGGTCCCTACAATAAAACTCATATTGAAAGCAAACAAACATGGTTAAAACACAAAAACAAATTTTAGACGTAATGAAAAACACATCACTGTAAAGAGAAAAAAAAAGGCACTCTTCATTTAAAACCCAGCTAGATGCTGAAAGCTTGTCTAGATAAGGTCTTTGCTTTGATCTTCACTTTTTATTTCATGCCTTCCACCCAACCTTTTCTCTCCCCCCCCCCCCCCCAGTATTTGGTAATGGATTACTATGCAGGTGGAGACCTGCTGACCCTCCTCAGCAAGTTTGAAGACCGCCTACCTGAAGACATGGCTTGTTTCTACCTGGCCGAGATGGTCCTGGCGATCGACTCCCTCCACCAGCTTCAATATGTCCACAGGTACCTGAGCTGGCATGTGATGTTGCAATGGAGGTAGGGTTCTCAGGGTCAGGATGTTCAGACTTTCTGATGATCAGGCATTCATTTTCTGCCTCTCTTAGACTTCACACTCCACTTAGCTGCAGTCCTCTGAGTAAGTGGAGGAAAGATAGATCTCTCAGCAACAACAATATATTTTAAAGAGTTGTCTGTGTCTTAATATGATTTTCTGAGCTAACAATTAAGAGCTGATAATGTTGCAAAATATCTGCTCTTGGTGGAGAAGAAATCTGCTAGTTCTCATTGGCTAAGTGATTGGCCTGCATTTTTGCACTCTTGTTAAGCACCTGGCTGTGTGAACTCTCGAGAACAGCTGCACCTCAGAAACCTACTCCTCTGCAGAAGCAACCCCCCCCCCCCCGCCTTCTTCACTCGTAAGATGAGAAGAGTAGCACTTGGTCTTTGATGAGGACCTGAAGTACCGGCAAAGTTGCAGACGATCATCATCAGTTATAAGAAGTGCAACACAGATAGCCAAGGGTGGTAGCTAGGGAGGTGGAGGTGTACCTACCTTTGGAAAATTTGCTTTAAAAAAAAACAACTTGGATCTATGTTGCCTCATTCTGTCCTTTCTTCCTTCTCCTGGAGAACTTCAGAGAAACAGAAATTCCTGTACCCTCCAAATAAGCTGGAGACTTTTGAGGGGCCACTGAGGTGTAATTAGAGTTCTAGCCACTGCCCCCCCCCCCAGCTCCCAAGGCTACAACCACTGTGTGTCTCTGGCATTGACTAACATTGGTCCCAACTCTACAGGGACATCAAACCTGACAACATCCTCATCGACACAAACGGGCACATCCGGCTGGCCGACTTTGGTTCTTGCCTACGCTTGCGTCCAGATGGCACAGTGAGTCTGATGTGTTCTGGGTGATGTTATGGGCTCTGGCGTAGTGGTGAACCAGCTTCTGTGCTTCCTCTGAGATTAACTGAGAGAGAGAAATGAGTTTTCTCAGGTACAATATACTGTTGTAAACTATCCCGCTTGTAATGCAAAGTATTTGAGAATGGTTTGTATTGCAGAGTTTTGAATTTTGGTTAAGTTTCTCTGGCTGCACAACAGAAGTATTGGGATTCAGAGAGCAGAATAGGTTCCCTGAGTAGATCATCCCTTTTCTCTCATTAATTGGCACTTAGTCTCAGTAAGTCATTCTGAGACATTAGTAGATGAAAGAACAAAAGGTTTCATTTACTCACAATTGAACAAATTTACAGCAAACTAACAAAACATGGCTGTCTGACTTTCAGCAAAGATCTCAACAAAAACTGACTTCCAACAGATTACTAACTGCCAGAAGACAACAGAGAGGGTGAAAAACAGCTCTCATTAAAGAGGCAGGTCTCTCTTTGAATTCAGAGGTAGGAGGGAACATCTGGTTGCTGCTGGATAGATGGACAATCACCCCATCCGAGAAAGGTCCCTCCCAGTCACACCTACTAGAGGTTGCAACAAAGAAGTTGCAAGGTTGCAACAAAATTCCCAACAGTTTGGTCTTGAATGGGTGACTAGGAGTCATTATTTTTACAGAAGACCTGCTTGATAAGTCTTGATGCAGCTCCCTGCTGTTTGGACTCTCCTTACTTAAATTTGTGTTTTGCTTTTTAAAAAACATATACACATTGATGTGTCTTCTATCTGAAAAAGACTCAGAATTCAACTCATAAAGTCAGACTGGAACCCAGTAGACTTGGACCCAAATTGAAGTTCTTTCTTAGCCAAGGGACTTATTAGCTCTCCCATCATACTCAATGAAAAAAAAAAAAAGCTGTTTCTGGAGAACTTGAGAAAAGGAAAGAAATTTGTGATTGTGTTCATTTTTTTTTTCAACACAGCATGGGCATCAGGGAGATCTGCCACGGCCCAAGTGGCCTCATAAATACCGACATTTTGCCCATGCTTGGTTTAAAAAGGAGGATGGGCTTGATTTTAAAGATGTCAGAAGCCAAGTAAGAAGTTCAGAGTCTACCACCAGAGTAGGAATCTGAATGTTGTTCCCTTTCTTTCTTTCTTTCTTTCTTTCTTTCTTTCTTTCTTTCTTTCTTTCTTTCTTTCTTTCTTTCTTTCTTTCTTTCTTTCTTTCTTTCTTTCTTTCTTTCTTTCTTTCTTTCTTTCTTTCTTTCTCTCTCTCTCCCTCCCTCCCTCCCTCCCTCCCTCCCTCCCTCCCTCCCTCAGGTGATCTCTTCGGTGGCTGTGGGAACTCCTGACTACATCTCCCCCAGAGATCTTGCAAGCCATGGAGGACAGAAAAGGAAAATACGGCCCGGAATGTGACTGGTGGTCCCTGGGGGTCTGTATGTATGAGCTGCTTTTTGGGGAGACTCCCTTCTATGCTGAGTCTCTGGTGGAGACCTACGGGAAGATCATGAACCATGAGGTGAGCCACCCCCTGTTGACAAAGCAGCAGGAAAGTGGGAGAAGGGTTATGAAATTGATTGTGATCAGCCTCTCTCAAATGTTCTTTCCCACATGGCAACTTAGAATCAAAGAAAAATAATTTTCTTCCTTCATCAGGGGCAGGGGCAAAGGGGTATTTTCAGTCAGCCCTATGGATAGCACATCTCCTGTATGAAATGCATTCATCCACGGTTTCTTGAATGTCACGTCACCTGCTTTAGTGGGAGCCATGAGTTCAGAAAGAAACAGTTTGTCACATCCTGAATTTACAAACCTATTGTTCTTAGCATAGCTTATCTTATCAGGGTGATAACATGCTGACCTGATCAGAGAAGGAATTTGTGCCACCCAGCAAGCAGCCAAAAGTCTCTCCTCCCTTTAGAGGTGGATTGTCTGCTATTTCTTTTTGCCATTTGTAATTCAGGAGGGCTAGGCTATAAAGACACTGCTTGTCCAAATCAAGGGGTCATCCGTCTGCTGTGGGGAGGAAGAGGCACGTCATCTGTCTGATGCTGGTCCACAAGGACCACACACAGCTGTATTCAGGGGCTTCCCTCTTTGTGAGGGCTTTCTTTTACTGTATTGCATCACGTGGCATCCCTGCCAACCACCCATACAACTTTCTCAGGCACTGTTGGCTTTCTGCCTTCATCAGGACTCAACAGAAGCTCACTGGGGTTCTGGCTGGCCCCAGACCACCAGTTACCACAATGGGCCAGGGATCCATCAGCCACTCCCGTTCAGTGGCTGATGGATCCCTGCCCTTTGGGATCAGAAAGGCAAGCAGGAAAAAAGGAAGACCAAACCTGAGATGGACGGACTCCCTAAAGGAAGCCACAGGCTTGAGTCTACAAGAGCTGAGCAGGGCAGTTGAGGACAGGACAGTTTGGGGATAGCCCATGGCTGGAAGTCGGAGGCAACTTGAGGGCACATAAGAGCGACAACACCCGGGTTGGCTGGGCTGGGGAATTGAATGTTACCACTGTGGTGGTTGTGCTTCACCTATCCCAATCCCTGAGCCTCTTTGCTTCCTCTTTGGCCCTTTCCCCCAGGACCATCTGCAGTTCCCTCCAGACGTCACTGACGTCTCAGAGAGCGCCAAGGACCTCATCCGAAAGCTCCTGTGCCACCAAGGCCTGCGGCTGGGCCAGAACGGCATCCAGGACTTCAAGAGCCATCCCTTCTTTGAGGGGATCAACTGGGACAACCTTCGCGACACCCCTCCACCCTTCTTGCCAGAGGTGGCCAGTCCCGCTGACACCTCCAACTTTGATGTGGATGATGACACCCTTAAGGAGTCGGTAAGACACGTTGGACCGGGGGGCGGGGGGGCGGGCGGAATCACAGAGAACAGCATTTTCTCTCTTTTGGCTGCAGCCTTCCTTGGACAGGGGAATGAGTGCCAGTCCTTTTGTAACCCAAACTGTTACAGAGTTTTGAATTTCTGGTATAATTCCGTTTCTTACACAGTAGAAGCACAGAGACTCACAGGGGGGAATAGCTAGTTCCCCAGAGAGTCCATCCTTTTCTCATTAACTGGTACTTTCAGTCCCAATAACGTACTCTTGAGTCATTTGTAGGAGAAGGAATTAAAACATTTAATTAGTTACAGTTGTGAACAGCTCAACAGCAAACTAACAAACAACAGACTAAAGAGAGGGAAAGGAACACTCAGCAGAGACCTGGGGTTCTTTTTGAATTCAGAGGCGGGAAGATATGATTGGTTAGTGCTGGATAGATTGACAGACACCCCAGCCTAGAGAAGTCTCTTCCAGTCAAACTAAGTACAGATAGCATGCAAGGTTGTAAAAACTCTAACATGCACAACAGGGAAGGGTTAACAGGCTGCAGAGAACTCCAAGGTTTGGAAAAATATAAAAAAAGCTCATGAGAAAATAAGACCTGGCATCTGCTCCCCCAATACAAAAAAAAGTCAAAATGCAAAATGTCTGACAACATAATGTGGTGAGGGTGAGAGGGAGGGAATGGGGTATACTGAAAGAGGGTCCCAGCTCACCGTGAGACCAAACATGGAATTTCTGCTGCCTTGCTCCAGTGAGTCACAAGTAAAGATCAACAGTTGAGGATGGGGGAAGAGGCTTGTTTTCACCTGATTGGTTCTGTCTTTCCTCCCACAACTTTTGGCTTCACCTGTGAAGGTCAAGAGGGAAGGGGAAGGTAACTCAAAAGATGGCCCGGGAGAGCTGGGCATCTGGCCCTTTTCCAGGCATGGGAAGAAAAGCAAACCCAAATGAATGAGTTCTTCCTGCTCTTCCCACTTCCAGGAGACACTCCCGCCTGTATCTCATGCAGCGTTTTCTGGCCATCATCTACCATTTGTTGGATTTACCTTCACGTCTGGAAGGTGAGCAAGGCTCCTTTTTTATCACTGTGAACATAGAGGGGATTTTTCAAAATGTAGAAGGATTTTTTTTTTCAGCAGGAAGGGACAGGATTTGTTTCTGTCATTGGAGAGTGAAAACTGACATGTTTGCATCTTTGTTTGTCTCTCTTTTGATCTGTCTGTCTATCTATTATTCAAAAATACGAACCACGGTCAAAATCAGGCAAAATCATAAAGACATTGACTGTTTTTCATATATTGAAATAATAGACTGATAATATTATTTCTTGGCATTGCTGGTGTTTGGGGGAAAAGTGTCACAAGCCCTATTATTATTCAAAAATACCAGGCACAGTCAATGAAAATTATAAAAGCATTGACTGGTATTATGTAACAGATACAAGTTTTGACCAAAAACCTAAGTATCTGTTAAATATCGGCACAGTATGAATGCTGTCCCTAATATTGCCGTTTTTCTGTAGCTCTGATAGTGTTATTTCTGAGATCTGTAACTGCTTATAATACTGTGTGAATTTTCTTGATATTGTCCCCCAAATCCTGATGACGATGGGAACCACTGAAGTGTGTTTTTCTATCCACAAGGAAGAGGTTTCAATTAGTAGATCTCTGTGTTTTGTTAGTTTTTCCAATTCCCTTTTTTTCAACTCTGGCATGTCCTGGAATTGCAATGTCCAGACATTTCTTCATTCTATTACTACGGTGTCTGGTGTGTTATGTTCAAGGTGTCTTATCAGTTTGGATCCAGAAATCTCAAAAGATGTTGGCTTCGTCATTTTCTGATGCCTTCTCTACCTGATGTTCCCATGGGTTTTTGGAGGCTGGAAAATTATATTTTTTGCATAATGACCAATTTTGCCACTCTGTCATTTCTAATTTTGTAATCTGTTTGTGTAATCTTTGGACATTCACAGATGAGATGCAACACAGTTTCATCTTTTTCTTGGCAGAACTGACATTTGCTGTTAGCACTAATTCCTTGAATCTTAGCTTTCATCACATTGGTTTGGAGTGCTTGTTCTTATGCAGTAAAAATCAAGCCTCTGATTTCTTTCTTAATGGTCCCCAGTTTTAGCCTTGCCCATGTTGAATTACTATCCTGCTTTCCATCAATATTTCTCAGGTGTTGTCCATGTAGTGGTTTATTTTTCCAACTGTTTAATTTATTTTCCAGTTGTTGTTTCTTATATTGAGCCTTTGTTTCTGTTGTTTTCAAAATATTCTCCATTTCAATCTCCTTGAGTATTTTTTCTCTACTTGTACTAGTATAATCATTTAGGCTTCCTTTTTCCTCCACTACTATCTGCTGTATATGCACTAACCCACGCCCTCCAATTTTTCATGGTAAATATAATTTGTCCACATCAGTTTTTGGATGTAGTGCATGTTCATTAGTTTCTGTGTTTTTTGATTCAGTTCTTTTAATTCATTTTGGGTCCTATCTATTATTCCAGTTGGGTATCTAATTACAGGAATTGTCCATGTATATGGCTTTGATTGTATTTCCACCATTTAATTTTGACTTTAAGATTTTCCGCAGTCTTTTGATGTATTCCCTTTCTGTCAGTTCTTTAACTTTTGTGTGCAGGAAGTTATCTGCTTCTAGCATTTCAAAGTATTTATAATTTTCGTCACTTGATATTGATTTTATAATATTGCCATTTTTTAAACTCTATTCCATCTAGTTTTTGGATCTTGCTACATTGTATAGACAGAGCTCCACATTTGTCAATTCCAAATTTCATTTAAATATCTTCACTAAATATTTGCACTGTGTAAATTGATTCTATCTCAGTAGAACTTTTTGCATATAGTTTTAGGTCATCCATGTATAACAGATGATTGATTTTTCCTGCTTGTTCTGAAATATGATAGGCCAATCCAGTTTTATTTAAATTATTGCCATGGGGATTAGTGAGATGTTAAACAGTCGTGGTGACAAAGAATCCCCTTGAAATATTCCTCTTTTGAGGCTGACTTCCCGAAGTTTATCATCAGCAGCATCAGCAGCATCATTAAAGTTATCTAAAGCTTTTCTACAGAGCCCTCCAACAATTGTATGTATGTATGTATGCATCTATGTTTGTAAGGTCCTTGCTTGGCAATGGAACAATGTACCAGTGATGTATAATTCTGAGAAAATAGAAAAAGCAGCCGCATGATCCCTCCATAGAAAGCCAAGTTCTGGCCCTTATGGGATCTCACTAGGACTTGTCTGACACTCTGACCATGACACCACATTGTATCACATGACAAATATGAAGAATCATATCTCAGTTGTCATGGTTCACTTCATCCTGAGGCCCACCCTGTTGGCGTAGTCTGGCAGGGCCTTGTTTGCCAAGGGGCTGAGGGCCCTGACCTTCATTGCCTCTTGCTTTTCTTGCAAGCCTCCTGTTGGAGAAGCAGCCGGCAGCATCTCCCTCCAGCACCTCTAGCACAGGGCAGCTGGAGAAGAAGATCTGCCATCTGGAACGGGAGAAGATGGAGTTGAGCCAGAAGCTGCAAGGTATGTCCTTCCAGTAGCTGCACCGGCTGCCTCCAAGTCTTGCAGATTTTGCCTTGGAGGAGAAACTGGGACTCCTGGACCCTTGGCTAGCCTGCCACTCAGTTTGAACCCATGCTTCTGCCACAGCTTAGTCTGGGGTCAGATGAAATTACAGCAAAGAAAAGGATTCTGCATAGGTACAGAATGCCTGGCTAAAGAAGGATATCCCATTCTTTTGTCAGGGCAGGTTATCACATGTGGCCAGCGGGCAGTGTGTGTGTCCTGCAGGGTTATTCTGCACCCTCATTTCAAAGCTTTTTGCTCCCTTTAGATGCTTCTCTTCTTCGAACGTAACTTGGGCGGGGGGTGATTTCCAGTTCTTACCGTTCTACTCCTATTTTCACTTATTTTTTTGTTGCAGAGCTTTGAAATTTTTGTTAAAAATCTCTAGCTGTGCAGCAGAAGTGCAGGGACTTACAGAACAGAATTAGCTTCAAGTCTCCCCAGAGAAAACCATTCCTTATTGTCTCACCAACTGGGACTTACAGTCTCAGTAACTCTGAGACATTGGTAAGAGAAAGAATTAAAAAGTTTAATTTACTCACAGTTCTGAACCAATCAAAAACATCATACTGTGCAAAAATGGCTGCTTTCAACAACAGGCCTCAACAGAAGGATTCTTTCCACCAAAACTACTAGACGCAGCATATGAAGTTGAAATAACTACAGCAATCCCGCGCCCCCCCGGGTCTATTTTGAGAACCTATATGTGATCTGTTTTGCCTTCTTGCCCTTAATGACCAAACTAAATATTACATTCTCAGTAACTGTGCAACTTGAGTGTTTAAAATTATACAGTAGCCATAGAGTAAGTGTTGGAAAGTTAATATGCACTGCCAAGTTGTTGCTGATGTAAGGCAACCCCTCTCAGGATCTTCTGGGTATAAAGTACTCCAAAGTGGTTGCCCAGTTCCTCTTCTTGGTGGTGCTCTGGCACCGTGCCACTTGCCCAAGGCTGGCACGTCTCCTGGGAGGCACTGTGGGGAATCAAACTCCTAGCCCCAGCCTCTGCAGCCAGGTGCTCCAACCTACTGAGTCATCCAGCCCTAAAGGTGCCTTTAAAGTAGGAGTAGATAAGCATATGGTCTCTCCCTGGTTGTTTTGATCTCTTCCAAGAGAGTAGGGTTCTTCTTGTATTGTTTGTTATCAAGGAGGTGGGCAATCCATACAAAGAAGAACATCAGAATTATCTGACGGGCAGGAAGCCTGACAAAGATAGGGTTCAGTTGATACATTGGTGATGCTGTACTCATATTTCACATTGTCTGGACAACAACAAAAAACGAATACTCGGCAAATGTACATTGCAAGAGTAATAAGAGGAAACATTAAAAAGCTGTGAGCATGAAGCATTTTGAAATGCAATGTGACCAAAGCTGACATTCAATGTGGAAAAGTTTCATGCTTGGGTTTTGTCTTCTTAAATGTCTTGTTAAATTTTTGATGTGGATTTGATGCAAAGTGTTCCTTGCATAATTATATTGTAAACCATGCAGAGGTACTGTGGGGCGATATAGAAGTCAAAGCAATAAACAAAAAACATGAAACTTTTTTCAACTCTTATCAAATTATAATTCTGCTCTGTTGTTGTTTTTTAAAAATTTACTATTGATTTTATTTACCATTTTTAATATAATACTTCTAGAAATTCATTTTTTAATATTTATATACTTTTTATGATGTAAGCTGTCTTGGGTCTTTTTAAGGAGAAAGGCAGAGTAAAACTATTTTAAATAAATAAAGAAATAACTTGTTTAAAAATAACTTTTGACATTCCAGTTAAGTTCATGAAACTAAAACACTGGCAAAAACTCACTTAGAAAAGCAAGTTATTTTTGTAAACCACCTGTCAAACTTTGTTCATGTAGTCAGTTTTCCAGCTTTCTTCTTGTGTTTTCTGGTTCAGATGCTCTGGCAAAAGCACCTTTGAAGACTCCAGCCAAGGACTTGGAGATCAGAAGCCTCCAGAATGAAAGGGCAGCTTTGCTGCAGCAGCTAGCAGGTAACAGTGGCCCAGTGAATCAGGAAGAGCTATGTAAGGCCCCCCTTTGGAACTAGGAACTGTGGTGAAGAACCATTGTGATCCCATAAAATCTACCCCGTTTGATTTGACATAAAGGTTTGTGGACTACAGTGGATCTTTTCAGCTGCATGTACCTGAAATGGAAACAGGCATTTTTGCCGTGACAGACTTAACACAGGTATCTGCCACCCACTCCCCCCGCCAAAATATTTTGGACTAGAAATGCCACGATCAAACAACTAGCACTGTCAATATATATATATAATCCAAAAAGTAACTTTCTGGGCTGTGAGATTCTAGGAGTTGTAGTCCAAAGAAAGAAAGAAAATTTCCCCGTCTTTCAGCTGTCGATAGGAGACAGAACATTTACTAGTTCCTGTTGCAGAGTTCTGAATGTTCAGTTAAATTCCTGTAGCTGTACAGCAGAAGTGCAGGGATTCCGAGAGCAGAATAACTTCAAGTTCCCCAGAGTAGTCCACCCCTTTGTCTCATCAACTGGCACTTATAGTCTCAACAACTTACTTAATAGGAGGAAAAAAAATGAAAGATTCTTCATCATGGTCTCCATGAATGCACACTAATGGGTAACCTTCTGTGCTTGTGTGTATCCTTGGAACCTTCTAGAGCTAAAAATCAGAAGATCGTTAGAGGACCCGCCCTCCCACATCGCCTGTTTGCGCCTCTAATGGTCCTCCCTCAGTTCCTTTTGGCCACCGCTTAGGATTCTAGGAACTTTCTGGGGCTGCCACCCTTGGCTGCTTCTTCTTTGCTGATCTATCTTACCTTATCATTTGGACTTGATCTTCACCTCCGTGAGTTCTTTTTTCTCCCTGCGAAAACAAAGATTGGGCTATTCTTAAAGCCCTTGTCCAATTTGTTCTTCCTTTCTCTCCCCTTGTGGGACCCCCCCCCCCCCACTCTGCCCTCTATGGCCTTGAGGGGCCCCTTCCAAAAGTGCCACCGTTGTAGCAATAAACTCCCTCTTTGCCTTTTTTGTCTTGGGGAGTGACACGAGCCCCAATCCTCCCAGCTTTGCCGTGGATTTCCCAAAGCCACCCTTAAACACCAGCTGGACCACCTAAAGGTCCACCTCTGGGAAGCATCCCTTTGGGTTCTGGCTCATATGGATCCATCCTGAAATGTGCTACTGGCCCCAACCCCCAAGCCCACTCCCTCTTCATCACCCTCCAAGCCCTCCAGCTCAAAATCTTCGAGATTGAAGGATTGACCTCGAAGACCTTGCCCCCCACTACAAAAACCCGCAGACTACCGTCCCCCCCAAGGCGTCACCAAGACTCTTTCCCTGTCATCTGATGACAACAACCTCGAACTCCAGGACCACCCCCATCCCCTGTCTTCAGCCAATCCCCCGATTGAGCACATGACCTCCCATTGGGTCAGGGGCAACCCTCCTCTCCTGTTTCTTCTGCCTCTCCATCAGCTTCTCCCCAACACATGGTCCTTCATCAACTTGTCCCAGCAAGACCTTACCTAGAGGCTCACCTTCCTTCTGGGCTCCGAGACCAGTGGAGTATCCTGCTCATCGCCACCGAGCTTACTACCCTTTGGAAACCTATTGAGACCAGGAGTGGCTCGAACCTGGAGCATCCACCTATTACCACCCTCACTACCTCGGTGAGCACATCGGTTTCTGCCACGGAATGCCTTGGACCTCCCCCAACCGGTGCTGCGCGTCTGCTTCACAGTTGGTTGCCATCCAGAGTATCTCCCGGGGTTATTACTATCAAGACTGTCCTGCCTTGTTGGATGCTCCTTCTGGGCAATGACGCAAGCCAACATCTACCTCCATGAGGCCTGCGCCCCTCCAGCTTGAGCCGGCCTCTATGTTGCCTGTAGCTTTGACATTGGCCCCCTTGAGACCTCTCTCCAAGTGGTATCGCCTCAATTCCAGAATGTCTTTGGCCCTGGAACCTAAGCATCCTGGGCTCCACCATGATCATTGGATGCCACCTCCACCACCACACGGCCCTGAGACTCCTCCTTGAGCCCGGACTTTGGTTCCGAGCCAGCTTCTGTGCCCTTCCTCCACCATCTGTCTGCCTGGACCCGACCATTCGGTCCCGGCTGTTCTCCCGGTGGCTTCCTCACCTCACCATTCATTGGTGCCTACCCAGCAAGAACAGGGTCAGTCCTTTGACTCCAAGGACTCTCTTGATACCAACGTGGATTCTGTGTACTTGGGGGACACCCTCTTGGTCCTGATCACCACCCCAGAGTTGGACATGGCCGACAATTGCCCTCCTAGATCGCCAGTCCTATTTGGATTTCATACTGTGTCTTGCCAAATTGCTGGAGCTTCACGCCCCCTCCCCAACATTCTGATCCACACTATGATCAGACAGACAAAACTTCCATTACCCCTGTTTAGTTGGCTATGATGCCTTATCTGGTCAACATCGCTAAGGGACTCTGGGACAAACCCTCCACTGTACTGCCTGCCTCTAGATGTGTGGAAAGTTTCTATAAAATTTTTGACATGGGAATGAACTTCTTGGCCAAGCACCCAATGCCAAACTCGATTGTGGTAGACGCCACTCAAACAAGATCCAAGGGCCGACAACCACCATCCTCAACAACAGAGAGGGATGCAAACTTGACGTGGTGGGCAGGAAGGTCTACTCCACTGCCTCATTATCCCTTTGTTGTTGTTGTTTAGTCGTTAAGTCGTGTCCGACTCTTCGTGACCCCATGGACCAGAGCACGCCAGGCCCTCCTGTCTTCCACTGCCTCCCGGAGTTTGGTCAAATTCATGTTGGTCGCTTCGATGACACTGTCCAACCATCTCGTCCTCTGTCGTCCCCTTCTCCTCTTGCCCTCACACTTTCCCAACATCAGGGTCTTTTCTAGGGAGTCTTCTCTTCTCATGAGATGGCCAAAGTATTGAAGCCTCAGCTTCAGGATCTGTCCTTCCAGGGAGCACTCAGGGTTGATTTCCTTCAGAATGGATAGGTTTGTTCTCCTTGCAGTCCAGGGGACTCTCAAGAGTCTCCTCCAGCACCACAATTCAAAAGCATCAATTCTTCGGCGGTCAGCCTTCTTTATGGTCCAGCTCTCATTTCCATACATCGCTACTGGAAAAACCATAGCTTTGACTATGCGGACCTTTGTTGGCAAGGTGAGGTCTCTGCTTTTTAAGATGCTGTCTAGGTTTGTCATTGCTTTCCTCCCAAGAAGCAGGCGTCTTTTAATTTCGGGTCTGCTGTCCCCATCTGCAGTGATCATGGAGCCCAAGAAGGTAAAATCTGTCACTGCCTCCATATCTTCCCCTTCTATTTGCCAGGAGGTGATGGGGCCAGTGGCCATGATCTTAGTTTTTTTTGATGTTGAGCCATTATCCCTTAGGGTTGCCAATTACTGGGGTGCTATGGGAGCGTACAACAGGCATCTGGGAAGTCAACTTCAGCATCTCCTCGACAAGCTGAGAAGCCCCTCCATTGCCTGAATGTACACCATGTTCTGGACTTCTACACTGCTAGAACCCGGGTTTTTCGCAAAACTCCTCAAATTTTTGTAACCTACAAGGAGGGTGCGGTGGATACCCCCAACTCCACCCAATGGCTAGCCAGATAGATGGTCGACACCATCTCTCTTTCATATCAGCTCTTGTTGATGACAGTGCGGGCACACTCGACATGGGCGGTCTTATCTTCAACAGCCTTCCTGTGGGGCATTCTTCTGGACAATATATGTAAACTGCTGCTTGGGACCAGCCTTCTACCTTTCTCTCCCTCTACTGCCTCGATACATGTGAGCGATCTGCTGCCACTGTGTGTAGAGTGGTGTTGACTTCTGTCTTCTTGTGACAACCCTGCATCCAGTAAGTGAGCTTGCTACTCACCCATTAGTATGCATTCACGGAGACCATAACGAAGAAAGATAGGTTGCTTACTGTAACTATGGTTCTTCGAGTAGATCTCCGTGAATTCACACATCCTTCCCTCATTCCCTCTTGTCACACTGTTTCTTAGTAGCAGTTGGAGAACTGAGGAAGGACCATTAGAAGTGGAAACAGGCAATGTGGGAAGGCAGGACTTCTAATGATCTCTTGATTTTTAGCTCTAGAAGGTTCCAAAGATTCGTGTGAGCGCAGAAGGTTACCCATTAGTGTGAATTCACAGGGATCCATTCAAAGAACCATAGTTCTGGTAAGTAAACTATCCTTTCATTACAATTGAACAGATCAAACAGCAAACTGACAAACATGACTGCTTTTGGAAAACAGATTTCAACAGACTCGCTGACTGTTTCCAACAGACAAAAAAGAGGGAAAGTGACACTGAGCCGAGAGGTGGGGCTCTCTTTGATTTCAGAGACAGAAGGGAACAATTGGCTAGTGCTGGATAGATTGACAGACACCCCAGCCCAGAAAGGTTCCTCCCAGCCAAACCTACTAAAGGCAGCATGCAAGGTTGCAGAAACTCCCAAAAGTTCCAGCTTCTTCTTCTTCCTCTAATGTTAGGAATTTCCAACTGAAATTCTGTCCTGCGGGAGTGTCCCAGTGCGTTCCAAGCATTCCAAAATAGGGGTAATCACAGTATGGTGTAAAAGTTTGGGCAGGAACATGGGAGGTCCACTGGGAGGTGAAACTCACTGGATGATCTTCCTGGGATGTTCTCTGAATCTCTTTGGCTTCGCCTTCCTTGCAGGGCAGTTGTGAGGGGACAGTCGGAGAGGGAGGGCAGCCATGTGTGATGCCTCTTGCCCTAACTGAAAGAAAAGCCAGCTGTCCATGTAATCCATAAAATAACTCAATAAAGAGTGAAGCCAGGTGGTGAGTGCCCCCAGTGGTGAAGCCCCTTTAAAAAAGAAAAATGGAAAAGAGGGAGTCAAAGTATCAGAGTCCCCGTAGATTTGTGGGGACTTCTTTCTCTATTCTTAGTGTGAGAGGCCTTCAGAAAGGGTGTGGGAAGCAAGGGTCATGAGTATGAGCAGGCGCTCAAGCCATGCGTCTCATCTTAAACCAGCTTAAAATGTGACAGAGAACCAGTTGCCTTTGTCTTGGCACTGCTAATAAACTGACCTGACCATGTGCAAAATGCACTTTCTCTCCCCTCTGAGTAACAGTGGCCAATTCCTCATGTCTGGGGTTAGAGCAGTGGCTCCCAACCTTGGCAACTACAACTCCCAGAAACCCAGGCCAGCACAGCTGGTGGCGAAGGCTTCTGGGAATTGCAGTACAAGAACATCTGGGGTTACCCAAGTTTGGCAACCACTGGGTTAGAGGACAGAGCATTTGCATCTGGAGGTGTGAGTCCCAGCCAGTGCCAATGCTGACTTGGGCATTTGAGGAGCTGCCCAGGAAAGAGATGAATGTCTGCCAGCTCTGGGGCCTGCTGAACACCCTCTATTCTTCTTTCCTGACAGAGAACCAGTTGGAGACTGACAAGGCCCAAAGGCAGCAGCTTGACAGGGTGGCATTGGGGCAAGTGAAGACCTTGGAGGAGCGTGTGAAGTTTCTGGAACAGGAAAAGAGTGAGGCTCTCCAGGTACAGAAAGTCACCTGGGTCCAGCATCCTGTACCAGGTCCCGTGCAGAAATGAGAAACATGTTGTGGTTTTTTTGGACTCCTGCTTCCAGAATCCCATTGGCTAGGCTGCCTGTGGCATTGTGGGAATTGTAGTTCCAAAATAAAAAACCCCTCAAACCTTTCTGACTCTGGTCTCCTAGTAGCTTGACTCCAGTTTCCGGTCCAAGAAAGTCACTGCCTGTTTGAAGAGAGCTCTCGTCCTTTCGCAGGAACAAGGACGACCTCTTCTAACACATTCAGGGGTGGGGGCAGCCAAGAGGGATGGAACTCCAAATGGGGGTGCACAGGAAGAAGAGGGAGGGCAGCCTCATGTTTGGGTGAAGGTGGAAGTTTGCAAAAGTACGGCCCAGCTTGCTTGCTGGTTGCAGGGTGCTTGTGCAGGATGCTCCAAGGTGAGGGCAGCCTTGCTTGACCCTTTTGGGTAGGATATACTAAGCACACTCTCACTGCTATCACTGATCAGCAATAACACAGATCCCTGATCAGTAATAACGATGGGATTTCCTTCAGTTCCTTGTTAAACGTTTACAGTCTAGATAAAGCTGAAGAGTCACAGTTTTTGTGTCAGGAGGTGAGAAGGTGTTTGAAAGCATACTGCAAGGTTTTGATCCAGGTACCACGTGTCAAATTTATCAGTTATGATAAATATTAATTTTATCATATTTATATAATTGTAAATAATATATAATAAATAATATATATGATAAAATTTTATATAACAATAACATATACAATTACGAGTTGTTTGACAATGCAAAATGCTCTGCAATCATCAGTCTTAATCAGCGTGGATGTCCCCATTTCCAGGTGAGGCTGAGACTGACACCTTGGTTACTCACTGAAATAGACTCATCGTAAGGGTTGAGACTTGCCTATTCCTTTCTCCCCCCCCCCCCCCCCAACAACAAAAGATTCGTAACTTACTTTAAATGTAGGAGAAAAATGAGGGGATCTTGCACTGAAAACAGCCAGTCAGTTAAAAACAACACTGTCAGAAATGAGAACTAGAAACTTGCTTTCTTTTACAAGGCCAAAGACCTCTTTTGAGATTTTGCATATTTGGAGGAAAACCAGCAGACTCTGCTCTAGTAACCTGAATTCCCTGGATCAGCCGATTCTAAGCCAGTACCATCCAAATGTTTCAAATGACAGCTCCCCCCCCCCCCCAGCAAGTATGGATGATGCATCTGGAGGGTACGGTGTTGGGCGAGAGCTGCTCTAGATTGAATCATACAGTTGGAGGGGGACCTGAAAGGACGTCTAGTCCAGGGAGTCTGCAGCTAAGAAGGTCCCTGATCGCTAGCCATCAGAGCCTGCCAGAAATAGGAAGACGTTTGCTTGGTTGTTTCGTCTTTGGCCACCGCTTAGAAAGGGGAGGGGAGTCCACCCTCTCCGGCACCTTTTCCCACTCTTATATGCTGCCCCCTTCAACAGAGAAGGGAAAGTGATTTTTTTCCCCGGACTCCAGGTCCCAGGATTGTCCAAACTGGCTGAAGTTTTCTAGAAATGGTAGGCCAAATCTGGCATTTCCCCCATCTCTGCCTCTCAGCGACACAGAAGCAATGGTGACAGCAGATTTCTTTATGGGACAGGATCTGGCTGAAGCCCAGGAGCAGCTTCGCGCTCAGGCCTGGGAGCTCCAGGAAGAACAGCTCCGGCAGAAGGAGACAGCCGAGGAACTGCGCAGCGCCGAGGCCAAGTGTGGAGAACTACGGGCCCAGCTGCTGAGACACTCGAGGCAGCTGAGGGAGAGACTGGAGGAGACAGAAGCAGCAGCGCGGCGGGTGGAGGGGCTGCGCAAGGAGCTTGCCCGCAGTGAAAGTGGACGCAAGGAGGTAGCTGCACATGGACATCCTTCCGCCTTCTCCCCTTCCTTAGTCCCTACTCTTCTTTTCTAACCCAAGGTATAAACTGATGGCTTGGCAGTTAGAAGTGGAGCTGCCTTAAGAATTAAAAGGCCTTCAATGAGGTTTTGCAGCCCTGCAGAATACATATTTCCTTGCTTTGGTTTGCTGATTAATAGAGTTCAGAAGGCACATTGTCAGTGAGGTATGGCAATTTGGAGGCTGCCTGACACCTTGTTATTCTGCTTTGTCCATGAATTGGACTCTTCCTCCATCCTGCTCATTTCTGTCAAAACGGACCAGCAGTGGCTCTCTGGCATTCTTGGCAAGAGGATTTTTTAAAGCTCGGATCTGAGTTGCTATGTGGGATTGTATCTGAAAGCCTTCACATGTAAAGCAGATATCTTGACTAGTGATGTGCTCCAACACAAATCTGCAGACTTCTGGGTCTTGCCCCCTAGAGAATGGCTTTCAGGTTATTTACCTCCAGTGCTGCTGTGCTGCAGTGCTTCCTGGGAGTCGTAGTTCTTTGGGAAGCAACTCTATAAAGCCTAATGGCTAGGGAGACTATGGCTGAAATCCTGCTGCTTAACATAGTTAAGTCACAACTAGAGTTTACCTATTGAATCAGTTGAATATATATTTTTCCCCAGTAAAAATTTCCTTCTCATGATGTATCCAAAGTAGGACAGCCTCGGTTTCAAGTTTTGCCTCCATGGATAGTTTAGGCTTGATTTGATCTAGGACCCATTTGTTCATCTTCCTGGCAGTCCAGAGTATCCACACAGCTATTCTCCAGCGCCACATTTCAAACACATTTCAAACAAATCAGTTTTTTTCCCCTGTCAGCTTTCTTTACTGTCTAGCTTTGTAATATTTTTACTGTTGGTCATTGTTGACTGAGAAAGGGAAGGAAACCTCCAGCTTATGAACCGGACCTGGCTCTTGGAGGGCCTAAACTCGGCCCACTGGAGCATTTGGAGTCTCCAGGCTCCAACTTTTGTATCTGGCGGGGGAATTCCTTGGTTATCCCAATTGAAAGGGTGGGTTGTGTGCGGTGGCGGCTCAGATGCTGGTCAAGGCTGAGAAAAAGGTATTTGCCCCCCCCCCCCCCTCTGCAGTTGGAAGCTCGGATTGAGGGTTTGGTCAACGAAGTCTCCAAGCAGCGGAAGGGGAAGGAGCGGTCCGAGCAGCAGCTAAGGAGACTGAAGCAGGAGTTAGAAGACCTGAAGGTAAGTGCATAGGATGGGGTGGTAGTGGTGGAAGTGTCTGGGGACACCCCCATGGTGAGCAACAATCATCGCATGCGCAGCGTGCCAAGTTAGCCAACCTCTTGCAATGGTTTTGCTGGCCCTGCAGGGCAAACAGAGCACACCTCTCCTTCGTGGCTCCGGCTCCCGGCGGTCGGTGGATGCGTCCTGCACCCCCAAGGAAGAGGTGCGGGGCTTACGGGAGCTGCTGAAAGCGAGGGAGAGGCAGCAGGAGGCGATGCAGGCCGAGATGGCTCAGCTTCGGGAGCAACTGGAGACAGCCAGGACTGAGAGGTGAGGAGGGGAAAAGAGCGGGCCAGGCAGAAGGACCTCTTCCAAAGCACCAGATCTCCCTATGCGGTGGGCGGGGGCAAAGTGGATGCCTCTGTTTCTTTTTTAATGCGGGGAGGAGGTGCCGGTTGCAGAGCCGGGAAAAGTTCTGTTTTTTGGACTCCCAGAATCTGCCTCAGCCAGCATGGGCAAGGGCAGCAAAGAGTGACGGTTACCTGCACTGCATAGTTATAGCAATTTGATTCCACCTCTGTTGTCATGACGTGGTGGCGCTGTGGGTTAAACCGCAGAAGCCTCTGTGCTGCAGGGTCAGAAGACCAGCAGTCGTAAGATGAGCTCCCGTCGCTTGTCCCAGCTCCTGCCAACCTAGCAGTTTGAAAGCATGCAAATGCGAATAGATAAATAGGTACCACCTCGGTGGGAAGGTAACGGCGTTCCGTGTCTAGTCGCGCTGGCCACGTGACCACGGAAACTGTCTTCGGACAAAATGCTAGCTCTACGGCTTGGAAACGGGGATGAGCACCGCCCCCTAGAGTCGGACACGACTGGACTAAATGTCAAGGGGAACCTTTACCTTTACCTGTTGTCATGACTTCATCATAGGGCATCCTGGGATTTGTAGTCAGGTGAAGGATTTGGACATCTACCCTAGAGAGCCCTTGTGCGCTTCCCTCCATGACTGCACCAAATTCTAAGCCCCCCCCCCAACTACATATCCCAGCATTACCTAGTACAGAGCCAGAACGAGTGGCATCGGACTGCTGTAACTGTGCAATGCTGAATCAAACTGCTAGAAGTGTCTAGTGTACCGTGTTTCCCCGAAAATAAGACAGGGTCTTATATTAATTTTTGCTCCAAAAAAAGCAGTAGGGCTTATTTTCAGGGGTTGTTTTATTTTTTTTCATGTACAACAATCTACGTTGATTCAAATGCAGTCATGTCATCTTCTGGTTGCTGCACAAGGGTGGAGGGTGGGCTTCACTTAACTGGGGCTTATTTTCAGGTTAGGGCTTATTTTCAGGGAAACAGGGTAGACACACTCTTGATTCCAAACTCCCAGGTTCTCTTCTTGGCTTCAAGAAGGGATTTGGGAGATGAAGTGTTGCCTTTCTCTTTCTTTCCCTGATGGGTCTTCCTTGCCCAGGCGAGAGAACCTTGACCTGAAAGAGCAGAATGTAGAAGAGAGCCAGAGCGCCTTGCACTCAGTGGACCAAGTAAGTGGGCTCAAACCTTTTGAATGTCCTGGCATGCTCAGGGGCCCTGAGAGTTATCGGTCTTGGAGTGGTCATGGCTGTCAGCTGCAGTTTCTGTACACATCAGAAGGAGAAGGATTTAAGGCTCTGGCATCATCTGCAACACCCTTTGGGCTTCTTCTGAACTGGGAAAAGTGCGCTAGTTGGAGTCCCCTTCAGCTAGCATGGCCCTTGAGAAGAGAAGCAAGCTGAGGGAGTATTGTGGGAGGTGGAGGTATGAATTTTCCCATCTATTGTGAGCTGTCCCTATTGCAATGCAAAGTATTTTGGAGTGTGTTCATCCTGAATGGAAAATTAAGATCCATTAGCTTTACAAAAGACCCGCTTTGGGTTGGTTTGGTGATAGGGATTCATACAACGGCTTGGATTTCTGGAATGAGCACATGCATTTTAAAACCCACCGTTCTTAACACTTGCTCAACTGTAACTGCCAAAGCCAAGAAGATTTGTAACCCTGGCAGCTGCCAATAAATCTGAAATGTAAAATGGCTGACTTTTGAGTGTTTGCTTTTAAAACTCTTGGTACTCTGAACACTGAGGCCTAAAAACAGTTGTGAGTTCCAACTATTTTATTTTATTTTACTATCCCACCTTTCTGCTAGCATCCAGACTCAGAGTGACTCACAGCATGAATTAAAAAACAGGTGCCACTAAACCCACAGTGCATTGCAATGTTAAAAGACCATTAAATGTTCATATTACAAACAGTTTAAAAGGCATTTTAATTCCAGTCAAAGAGATTTATATTCTGTGTTGGTTTAACCATACAGCATTTGAGTCAGTGGGTCTAAACTCTCATTGGAACTAGCCATGGAATTTAGATCCTAAACCATAATGGTTGCGTGGAGAGTATTTTTCTCCTGCCGGCTTCCATTTCACTTCCTCTGAAAGCGAGCCTTACAGGTATGAATGGCTTTTGCAGGTGGGCTGCCTTGACACTAACCGTCCGCATCATGAGCAAGAGTGGGCCGTCTTGGACGCAGACAAGACAGCTGTTGCCAACTGGCAGATGCAGATTGCAGACCTCTTGCAGTGGTGAGCACTCCCAGCATGTGGGTTGACCAGGGGCTGAGGCATGGTGGTGACCTATAGCTCTGAGCGTACGCAGAGAAGCTTTTTTCCTCCATTGAGAACATGCAAAGAACATTCACTGGGCATGTGGTGTATATTTTGTGTTTTTCAGATGCGCTTTTAAATGTTTTAAAAATAGTTTTAATGCAGTGGTTGGTTTAAAGTGTGTGAAATGAGTTTTTAAATATTATAACATATTATGTTTTTAGCTGTATTGCTTTTAATCCTTTTCTAAACTTCCTTGAGTCCCTGGATTGGGTGAAAGGTGGGATATCAATAAATTAAATAAAAATAAGAAAATGAGGGCATGACTTCAAAGCAGGCTAATGCCACACTACATTTACATATGGAAAAACAGCACTTCACCCTCTACCATCTTTCCTGACTTCAGTTCGCCAGAAAACTTTTAGGGGTTTGGAAACCAAAAGCGATTTGAAATCTTTTACTGGTAGGTGTCAGCCTTTAGTCCTTCTAAGGTTTTGGATTTCAGCTTCTGATAGTTCTGACTATTGGCCATGCCAGCTGAGGATTTTCAGAAGTGAAGTCTGAAACAAAAGTTTGAAAATTGATCCTTTTAAAGGTTTTTACAGAAGACCCTTCTCTGTCATGCCGCCACCCCAGATGTGCCTGGTGAGGACATGAGACAGGCCTTCTCAGTGGCTGCTTCCAGCCTCTGGAATTCATTGTTACAGGAAACTAGATGGAGTCCCACTCTGTTATCTTTCTGCCAGCAAGACATTATCTTTTTATTTAGGGAGACCTGTAAATTAGTCTGCGGCTGAAGGGAGCGGAAGGGGTTTGGTGACAGCAATGTCTTTTTGTTGGGTTTTTAATCATTTTTAATTGATTGGTGCTTAGGTTATATTTTAATCAATATTTTGTTTTCAACTCTATATTTTAGTATTGATAGCTTTAGTATCAAAATGCCCTTTTTCTTTTTCTTTTCTTTTGATGTATGGTACAGTATTTCTTTTGAAATATGGGTATAAATAAAATAAAGCCCTTCCTGATGCAGCTGCAGAAGTGTGAGAGGGTGGCCTTCCAGATGTTGCTGGGTGGCATTTCCTATCAGCCCTAGCCAGCTTAGCTAATTGGTGAGGAATGACAGGAGAAAAAGTACAATAACCTCCAGAGGACCCTATATTCCCCATCCACAGTACTACGCATGTATCTATGTGTGCTGGATTTCCAGCCCCTGAGCTTTGCCTACCTGTTTACTCCTCTGTTAGGGTGAGTGACGAGAAGGAGTCTCGGGGCTACCTGCAGGCCATGGCCAACCGCATGATGGAAGAAGTGGAGGCTCTGAAGCAGACGGGTTCCCAGAGCCCTGGACCAAAAACTCCAGTAAGAGTCCTACATGGTCTAAGATGTCTTAGAGAGATGCAGGTTCTCCTCTCTCCCTGCCACAACTTTCCCACCAATTTGCTGCAGCTGGTGGGCCTGGAACCCTTTCCCCCTTCACCACCCTGCACCTTCTTGTTTTCCCTGTTGCAGAGTTTTGAATCTCTTGTTAAGTTAGTTGAACAGCAGAAATACAGGGATTCTCAGAGCAGAATAGCTTCAAGTCCATTCCTTTTACTCTTCAATTGGCACAGTCTCAGTAACTCACTCTCAGACATCAGTAGTAGAAAGAATAAAAGATTTATTTACATACAGTTGAACAGATCAAACAGCAGACTGACAAACATGACTGCTTTCAGCAACAAACATCAGACTCTAGAGAGGGAAAAAGCACTGAGCAGAGAAGCGGGGCTTTCTTTGAAATCATAGGGAGGAGGGAACTATTGGTTAATGCTGCATAATTTGACAGTCACTCCAGCCCAGAAAGGTTTCTCCCAAACAAACAAAATAAAGGCAGCATGTGAGGTTGCTAAAAACTCCAGCATTCCCTGGAGAGCTGTTGCTGCCCATCGAAGTTGGCAACCCAAGTTCTGTTTCAATATAAGCCAACTTTTTATCCTGTTCTTCTTCCTTCCTGGCGCAGGACACCCTCTGGAAGGCTCGCCGACTTCAGAAGGTGGAGGCCTCCGCCAAGCTGGAGCTGCAGTCAGCACTGGAGGCTGAGATCCGGGCCAAGCAGGGCGTTCAGGAGGAGCTGGATAAACTGAAAGTGACCCATGTGGCACTTGAGCGGTGAGCGAAGATATGAGGGTGTGATGTGACAGCAGCAATGTTGTGTGTGAAAGCAGGATGGAAAAATCAACCACTGTGGTCAAGGCTGACCCCAGACATTTTGCTGTCTTGAGGCAAAGGGCAAGATGGCGCTCCATCTCTTTTCCACATTGGGAAGCTAACTGGAGTGGCTGTCTAGACTCACTTCAGCACTGATGATGGGCCAGCATCTTCAGCTGGAAGAGGAAGGAACCTGCTGTTGCTACCTATCATCATCTAGTTGCTTTAAATATCCATTGATGAACTTTGCAAACACAGTTTCCCAAAATGTGTCTCTTCTTTTTCAGTTATATAGCAGACATCATAAGCAATTACTGTATAACAATGACAAAATCCTACAATATGCGTACCCAAGACCTCAACAGCACCAATACAGAGGTTGCTTGTAGAATTGCAAAGTTCAAGTGTCCTTTTGAATTCAAATTCAGACAAAAATCCAAGATATCTTCCTCAACTAAGTTGGGTATATAGCTCCACATGCAGAATCTTCAAAAGCCTAGAATAAAATATGAATTCAATTGCATATACATGAATTCATTGTGTGGATTCACCCCTTCAACACAAACATTAGGAATTATACCTAGACCAAGTTGGCAAGGGCCTTAGCAGTCTAAGTGGCAACAGCAGCTCTGGCCTCTTCAGCTCTCCTGCTCCTTCTGATTCAAATCACTTACTCTCAGCTGTGCTCTTTCTTAGTCCCACTATTTCATTATTAAATGCATAATGTCTCTTTTTCTCCAATGAGCTCAGTAGAATGCTCTTGGTTCTTCTGCTGCATGTTCTCCACAGAGAAATCTACTGTGTGAGGTAAATCAGAGACATAATCAGAGAGAGCGGCTGGTTCAAGGTCTCTTAGTGAGTGTCATGGCACATTGAATGTGGACTTTCCAAGTACCTTTCCAACCTTCTAACAGCTGTAAACCAGAAATGGGGAAGAATATTTTCTGGACTGCAACTCCCAGAATGCTCCACTAAGGATAAATGTTCTAGGAGTTGCAGTTAAAAAACACACAAAGGTAGCCTTTCCATAGTCCTTTAACACTGCAGGGGTCTCATAAGCCCACCATGGGTAGTTCATGGACTAAGGAAGGGGGTCTCAGCCCCCACCGTTTTGGGGTTGAGTATCTCCCTCCACCACTGCCAGGAGCAGTAGGTCTCTTTTTGTGGTAACTACCAGTTCCTCGTTTGAGGAGTATCGGGATGGAGAACAGCCCTCCTCTCTTGACACTGAGCTTCTCTGCACCCCTAAAGTAATCTTTTCCTTTTTCCCTTCACCCGCAACCCTGGATCTGCGTCCCAAAGCCAGTTGCAGGAGGCAGAGAAGCTGAGCCGAGCTTTGCGCTTGGAGCTGGAGAAGACGAGAGGGGAGCTGAAGGCCCGGACTCTGGAAAGTAAGATACCATCCAGACTTGGCTATAGGCAGTGGAACTAGCAGAAGTATTTTAGAGGTGTGCAGTTTGGTTTTTTTTTTTTTTTGGACTACAATTTCCAGAATTCCTTAAAGAAGCAACATGGGGGGATTCTGGGAGTTGTGGTCTTAAAAAACACAAATCTACACATCTCATAGTTTTGCTCAGTCTCCCCATTTCTCAGGCATGCACAGAGGTGGCCTGTACAGTTTTCTCCCCCAACAGCCTTTCCTTGCCACCCGCAGGGCCTGCCCTCTAAGGCAATAGCCTACCTTTTCCTCAGGGTGGGACCATCCCTGTTGACAGAAAGGGTGGGCTCTGAACAGAGATTTAGTGGAGCAGGGGTGCTATGATTCTGAAAGAATTATTACCTGTTGCAGGGGACACTTTTCCCCCAGAGTGGCCCCAGAATGGGCAGATAATTTGAAAAGGGAAAAAAGGGGGGCTGTTAATACAGATCAGGTATATTATTTTGTTATATGTACATCCCTTGACTCCTCGTACATCCCACCTACTTTATTTTATTCTCACAACAGCCCTGTGAGGTAGATCAGGCTAACAGAGAGAATGACTCAGCCTAGTTCATTATAGAGAGTTCATGGCTTAGCTGGGTATTGAACTTGTTTCTCTCAACTCCCAGTGTCATACTCTAACTGGTGCCCCAGTTAGAGTATGAGACTCTAACTGGCTTAGACGAAGGCTGTAGACTATCATGCTTGGGTTGTAAACCCTAAAGCCGCTAGAGAAAGCTGTGACTACTGCGGTTAAGAACAAAAGCAATCCCCCAACTCTCCGTGTGTTTTCTCTGCTCATCTGATAGGCAACAAGCACCAGGGACCTCTGATTCCATTCCTCTCCTTCCGAAGCAGCAACGTAAGTCTTTTGTTACATGCCGTCAAACTGCTTTTGACTTACTGTGACCTGAATCGGGTTTTTGAGCTATGTGGGATGTGCTCAGAGTCGTTTACCATTGCCAGCCACCCACCAGCAAATCTTCGTTACGAAGCAGGTTTTCAACCCAGACCTCCGGTGTGTCCTAGTCCACCACTTTTGATTGCTGACTCCTAAAAGAGCACAGCTGAGGAATAAAGCCGAGGCAGAGCCAGGAGCTCGCGAACAGGGCAAGCCCACAGGAGTTTCATGGGGGAGGCTCCCAACAAAATTTTTGGGATTTTGGGATGTATATTAGCCACATCAAGGCAACAAAATGAAGGAAAGGGCATTCATAGACAAACACGTTTAAGCGAAAAGCTAACAGGGGTTACGGAGAGAAAGGACGCTTCAGTTGTGGTGACCTGCAAAGTTTGTGCCATGTTTGTCTTTTTGCCTGAGTGTAACATGGCATACACATGCAGCAAGTGCAAGCTGGTGGCACTGTTAGAAGAACACGTGAGAGAACTAGAGCACAAAAAGATGAAGAGAAGAGTAGTTGTAGTAGGAGACTCCCTGGATCAATGTAGTTGGGGTGAAAAACCAAAGGGACATGATAGCTGGAGTCCGCTGCCTCCCTCCTCTGCCTTCCCTTGTTGCTCTTTCACCTCCAGGGCCTCCATTGACTGCAGCTGCTGCTCAAGAAAACGATCAATTGGTTGAAAAACAAATTGCAAGGAGACACCATGTAGTAGTGATGGGAGATTTCGGTTATCCGGATATATGTTGGGAGGCAAATTATGCCAAGTATGGTCCTTCCAAGGAATTCCTGGCTTGTGTGGCTGATAATTTTCTCCTACAAAAAGCGGAGAAAGAAACTAGAGGATTAGTTATCCTTGACTTGATTCTAACCAATAGAAATGGCTTGATGGAGGAAATGCAAGTAAGAGGGAACGCTGGGTGAGAGTGACCATGTTCTACTAGAATTCTTGATTTCAGAGGGAACCAAAGCAGAGTGTCGCCATACATACAGGCTGGATTGGGAAAAAAAAAGCCAGTTTTAATGAACTCGGACCAAGGATAAGTAAGGTCCCATGGCAGAAGATCCAGCAAGAAAAGGAGTCCAAGAAGGGTGGGAGCTTCCAAAAAAGGAAATTCTAAAGGCACAACTACAAACAAGAAAGAAAAAAAAGGTTGGGAGACAGCCAAAAGGGCCAGCGTGGCTTTGCAAAAAGCTCAGAAAGGAACCGAAAATAAAAAAAGGACATATATAGGAAGTGGAAGGAAGGCTGGGCAAAAAGAAAGAGTACAGACAAGAGGCAAGGAATTGAAGGGACAAATGTGAAGTGCAGGTGGAGGGGACAAAATTGCAGCCGGAGATTGATAAACAAATAGTCAAGGAATACTAGTATTACCTTGAATGAGTTCAAATCTCCAGGGCCGGATAAATTGCATCCAAGAATGTTGAAGAATCTGACTGAAGAATTCTCAGAACTACTTACTGTCCATTATTTTCTTTAAATCATGGGAAACGGGTGAGGTGCCAGAGGATTGGAGGAAGGCTAATGTTGTCCCTATCTTCAAAAAGGGCAAAAAAGGGGAACCTGGGAACTACAGACCCAGTCAGCCTGACATCAATCCCAGGGAAAACTCTAGAACAGATTATATAGCGGTCACTATGCAAACACCTAGAAAACAAAGCAGTAACAACTAGAAGCCAACATGGATTTGTGAAGAACAACTCCTGCCAGAATAATCTGATCTCATATTTTGATCAGGTAACCTCCCTGATAGACAGAGGGAATGCTGTAGACATAGTATATCTTGCATTTAGCAAAGCTTTTGACAAAGTGCCCCATGATATTCTGTTTAGCAAGTTAAACTAGCTGTAGGCTGGATAGAACAACTGTCAGGTGTATACACAGTTGGTTACAGAATTGTACTCAGAGGCTGATGATTAATGGCTCCTTCCCAACCGAGGAGGTAACAACTGGGGTGCCCCAGAGCTCAGTCCTGGACCCAGTGCTATTCAATACTTTTATTAATGACCTGGATCAGGGGATGTGGGGAATATTAATCAGATTTGTGGATGACACAAAATTGGGTGGAATAGCTAATACCATGGAAGACAGAAACAAAATTCAAAATTATCTAGATAGGTTTGAGCACTGGGCTGAAAACAACAGAATGAAATTCAACTGGGGGGAAGTGCAAAATACTGCACCTAGGAAAAAGAAACCAAACACACAGTTACAAGATGGGGTTACCTGGCTCAGCAATATGAGCAGGAAGAATCTTGGAGTCATTGTAGATCACAAGCTGAATATGAGCCAACAGTGTGATATGGCTCCAAAACTGGCCAATACTATTTTAGACTGCATTAACAGAAGTATAGTCTCCAAATCCTGTGAGGTTGTAGTTTCCCTCTATTTGGCACTGGTTAGTCCTCATCTTGAGTACTGCATCCAGGTCTGGACACTGCACTTCAAGAAGGATGCCAACAAATTGGAACAAGGGCAACAGAGGAGGGCAACAAGGATGATCAGGGGGCTGGAAACCAAGCCTTATGAGGAAAGACTGAAATGACTTGGCATGTTTTGCTTTGAGAAAAGAAGACGGAGGGGAGATAGGATAACACTTTTCAAATCCTTGAAACGCTGTCATACAGAGGAGGGGCAGGATCTGTTCCCGATCAATCCAGAGTGCAGGACAAACAACAATGGAGTCAAGTTACTGAAAACCAGATTTTGGTTGAATATCAGGAAAAACCTAACTGTTAGAGCTTTACAACAGTGGAACCAATTACCTTGAGAGGTGGTGAGTGCTCCAACACTGGAGGCATTCAAGAGAAATTTAGACAACGACCTGGCAGATATCCTTTGATTTGTATTCATGCATTGAACAGGGGGTTGGACTCAATGACCTTATAGGCCCCTTCCAACTTCATTATTCTATGTTTCTATCCACTCCACCACACTGGTTTTCTAAGATTTTTGTATTGTCTCACAGTGTTGGTCAGAGAACCAAAAGGCAGGACTCGAGGGGGGGATCAGGATTGGCAACATGTTGTAACAGCGCTACTTGGACCTTCAGTGACAGTCTTTGAATGTTGTTACTTTAATGTAGACATTTATGTAAGCAAACCACAGAGATTGTACACAGGGAGAAAAGAACATGGGGCCCTACCTATGTTGTTAGATTGCAAATCTCATCAGTGTTCATGCAAGTGCTTGTACAGTTTTCAAGTTAAGGACGCAACACAAACATTTGCTGTTCAGGACTGGGTTTTTGTTCCCCCCAATTCCATTTTTCAAAATAGCAACAGAATTCATATTTTTAAATTTTTATTTAATCAGTTCACACAGCAACAATACAAAAGTAAGGAAGTTAATGAATCACATACGTGAAACTAATTTGAAAGATACTTCTAGCTCGTGTTGCAGAAGAGAGAGATATATTGTAGAATGCAAGTTCAAATGAGATCTTGCTAACAGAGGGCCAGATTGTCACAATGAGCAAAGCTCTTAGTGTGTACCCAGGCAGCAGTGCATGTGTACACATTTGTAGGTGTGTCTCTCTGATCAGCCAGAGTTTAGAGAGTGACTGCACTGCAGAGTTATGTCAGTTTGATGCCAGTTTAGAACTCCCACGGCTTACTCCTTAGGAATCCTGTGATTTGGAGTTTGGTGAAGGACTTAGAACTCCAAAAATTTTAAGATGCTCTAGGATGGAGACACCAGAAAGCTGGAAGTGATCTCAAACTGACATTGCTCCATAGTGTAGGCAGACTCTGAGTCTCATCCAATAATGATCTGCTTTGTCACTCTGTTTTCTCAGAAGGATGCCATTGCATTTGGGGGCTTCACAGACCCTCCAGAGGCTTGGAAACCCACGGACGAAGCCCAGTTGCATCCTGAGGGGGGGAGGAGCCTGCGGTCCAATGTGAGTACCAAATTTTCACTCTCCAGGAATAAATACTCCTTGTAATGGTGGTGAAGACAGTCCTCCCCTTTGACTAGAGATGTCCTGTCTTGGTGCCACCAGAGTTGCATTTGACAACTCAGCAGCTGCCATGTGCTGAGATGGGACCTTTTTCTGTCTAGCTTCGGGCATGGAGGGGCAAAACTATCTCTTTTGCTTTCCCGTCCCCTGGAATCTTGAAAACCTCAAGTTCGTCTTCGTGGCCTCTGTGAATGCACACAAATGGGTTGTTCTGCGCCTGCGCTGAATGTCTCGGAAGATTCTAGAGCTTAAAAGTACAAAGTTAGTGGGACGTTCCCCTGTGGAGCACATGCTCCGCCCACCTAAGATTCCCCTCAGTTCCTTTTTTCTGCTGTGCTGATGGGATCTCCAGAAGAATAGAGCGTGTTTCTGAGCAATTTTTAGCGACTATATTAGTATTTCCTCTTCTAATCAACACATAAATTGATACCTTCCTATTTTCCAATCAACTAATCAACGTTCCCCTGTCAGTTAGTTCTGTTTCTTTGCCTTTCCCGCTTTTGGCTTCCCGCCCCTCCCCCCCATCTCTTCAACCGTCTCTCCCTCTGGTTTCCCGCTCTTTATGGCCTCAACAGCTCCTTTAAAAAGGTGCTTCGGCTGTTCAAATAAGATCCCATTATCTGACTGCCATGAATGCTGTTTATTCTGCTTGGGCGAGCAACACCCAACCCATTCTTGTGTGGCAAGTAAAAAATTTACCAAGCCGGCACTTAAGCAAAGGCTCCAAAGGCTCCGATCTCACCTTTGGGAGACGGCCATGAACAAAAAAGGTGAAAAGAATCAAATCAGTCCATATCGAGCCTCCGCAAACAACATTACCATCGACAATTCTGGAGGAGTCCTCGAGAGAGGCTCGAGGATCAACATCGGAGAGGGAGGAGATTCATTTACCACTGGCTCACGCTCCGGTGTCAACTGGTAGCCTATCTCCCCACACTGGCCTCTCAATGGCTGATGCACCATCCAGCCAGGCCTCAGCCCATTTTGGCCCTGCATCAGGGCGGGCGATTGAAATCCAACTTTCAGGATCGGACTCTCCTCAACACTCTCCCCGAAAACGTCGGGAGAAACGGAAGCACATTGGCCTCTCAATGGCTGATGCACCATCCAGCCAGGCCTCAGCCCATTTTGGCCCTGCATCAGGGCGGGCGATTGAAATCCAACTTTCAGGATCGGACTCTCCTCAACACTCTCCCCAAAAACATCGGGAGAAACGGAAGCATATTTCTCCTCCTTGATATATGCCTCGTTACAGAGAGTACTACCAGTATACCAATTTCCCACGGTACCATCATTTTGACGTGGAGGAAGGTTTCCCGTATTGCGATCCATATCACATGGAAGCATACCAAGGACATTCATATTATCAAGAACCAAAGCGTGTGCGATACGCACTACCTTACCAACAAGGATATCCTCAATCACCATCCCCGTCTCCACCACACCGCCGACACCGCTCCCAACATCTGGTACCCGGCCCCTCCTGCAGCTCCTATTTCTAAACCGGCTCTGAAATGTTCGACATCGTCACATACTGACCATTCCAAACGCCTCAGACAATCTTCTAAAACTCAACAACCTCTTCAGGTTACTACCACATATGCCGGTCCCCATCCAACAACAGAACCGGAACCACATCATCCTCGGTCTTCCCTCCAAACTCAGCCCCCTCCTCCGGCCCCGACCGTAACAAGACCCAGAATCACGTCATCATCTTCTACATCCTCTTTTGACCAAGAACTAGGATCCGAATCATCTGATGAATCACCATCCAACCTTCCTACACCAACCTCAGATGCTATCGATAATCATCCTCCATCTCCTTCAGAGGATTTCACTTCTTATTCACAGATGATATCCAGAATGGCTAAATCCCTATAACTACATGTCGAAGAACGTCCATCACCTGAGGCAGATCTAATCTTCGATGACATCAATCAAGAAAGGGCACCTCCACTTAGTCTTACTTTTATTCCATCGATGCTCAAAGTAATCAAGGAAGCATGGGACAAGCCACCATCTACACTACAAATCTCAAGACGGACTGAAAACCTGTATAAGACGCATGGAACGGACACCGAGTTTTTGGCCAAACATCCTACTCCCAATTCTATAATTGTTGAGTCCAACCAGTCCAGAGCCAGAAATAAGTCTTCAGTGGGCCCTACTATAAGGAGGGTCGGAAAATTGACATCATCAGTAGAAGAATTTATTCGCTCCAATCCTTTTCACTTAGAGTCTCCAACTATCAAGCGGCGATGGGCACTTATCAGCGCCAACTTTGGAACAAAATTCTCCCGATACTGGAATCCGCACCTGAATCGATCAAAACTGAACTGATTAATGCCCATACCGAGGCCACCTTGCTGGCAAAACAACAAAGGATTGGGGCTAGACATGCGGCTGACACGGCATCGAAGACCCTAGCATCCTCGATAGCGTTGCTCTGACATGCCTGGCTTAGATCCACCGGACTGTCTGATGATGCCACGTCAAGGATAGAAGACCTTCCCTTCGACGGCACAGGTCTCTTTAATCAGAAAACAGACGAGACTATGGAAAACCTTTATAAAATACGGAAAACGGCAAGATCATACACCAACCAACAATCCTTTCGATACCAACGACCTCAATACAGACAGACTCAATTCTATCCACAATCATTTCAACAACAATTGTATCAGAGATTCCAGCCATATCGACAATTCAGATCACAACCAGTTGACAGGTCCTTTCAAAGTCCACCACCATCGACATCATCCTTTCGGAATTGAAATCAGTACCATCGACGCCAGCCTTTTCGAAAACCCCAGATAAAGGGGAGAATGGTTTGTTGTGATCGATTTACAGGACCAGGGATCAGGGAACTTTTTTACCTTTTACCCCCCAAAAAATTTATATAAGCCGACATTACCCCCTTGATTTGAAAGGAAGAAAATGATACAGTATTTTAATTCAAAATCTTGTTGAATCTATTCAAAATTACTTTGAAAGCGTCAACTTACTTGAAAACTTCAGGTTTTGGAGAAATGATGTTGCTTCATCTTGGATACGAGAGCATCGATACTGGGGCATTTTGATGTCAGAGCAATATGGATACAGTCTTCAGGGTCCAATCGATTTCTCTGCTTTGTTTTTATGTTCGTAAGAGTGGAAAATCCTTGTTCACAAAGGTAGGTTGTTGCAAAAGGCAGCAACTTTTTGACTGCCTCCTCATGTGCAATTTTCAATGCCTTTGCAGCTGTTGACATCCAAAAATTTGACAGATCTGCTTTGTTTTCAAATGCAATACGTGCTTCGTTATTGCATCGAAGCTCAAGAAGTGACTCTGCCAACCCTTGAGGCTCTTCTGGTACAACAGCAATTTCACATTTAAAGGGGTCTACAATCCAACTGACAGCTTGTGAATCAAGATCTGGAAAGTAATCAGAGAACCGCTCTTTGAGTTTGGTAAGATGCCTTATAACTGTATCCTTGATGTCTTCAAAAGTAATATTTTCACAATCTTCCAAGAACAAAGCTAACTTTGAAAAGGTAGCTATCTTTTTCTGTTCAGCTTTCTGTCTCCAATATAAAAGCTTTGATCCAAATGCAGAAATCTTTTCTCTGGCTGAAATTATATTTATGTTTTTTCCTTGCAATTCTTTGTTCAATACATTAACATGCTCAAACATATCAGCTAAATATGCGAGATGTGCAACCCACAAGGAGTTCGTAAACTTCTCTGCGAGAACATGCTTTTGATCAACCATAAAACTTTCAAGTTCAGCTTTGAGAGCCCACACTCGGTTCAGAACATTTCCACGTGAGAGCCACCTCACTTCTGTATGATAAAGTAGGTCTGTATATTCAGCATCACCAGCTTTACATAATTCACGAAATAATCGCGTGTTTAATGCATGTCCTTTGACAACATTGACAATCTTGACAACATCATGCATGACGGTTTCCAGTGCAGGTTCCAAATGTTTCACAAGCAGTGCCTGGCGATGGATAATACAGTGGTTTACTTCAACTTTTGGATTTCTCTCTCTCACCAAAGCTGAAAAACCATTAACACGACCCAACATAGCTGGAGCTCCATCAACAGACACAGCAACACAGTCTTCCCACTTTAAATTGACGTCATTAAAGTATTCATTAACTTTATTGAAGATATCAATTCCACGAGATCGCAAGTCAAGAGGAGAACAGAACAACAATTCTTCTTCAATTAAATGTAAACCTTTGTAGCAGACATATACCATCAGCTGCGAATTACTACTAACATCCGTAGTCTCATCAAGCTGAATAGCAAAGTATTTATTCTCTTTTATTGAGGAAATAACTTGTTGCCTCACATTTTCTGCTAAAATAGAAACTCTTTCTTTAACTACTCTTGCAGACAAGGGCACAGAATTTAGTTTCTTGGCTTCATTCTGACCACACATAATCTCTGCCATTTTCAAAGCTGCTGGTTTAATCAAATCCTCACCAATAGTATAAGGTTTTTTGTTCCGGGCAATCAACCAGGACACTTCAAAGCTAGCCTTGGATGCTGAACATTGATTGAATGTACCTCTCAAGTTGCTGTCCAATCTTTGTCTTTTGACAGACATTTCCAAATTTACAAAATATTCCCGCGGTTTTGAAGCCAGATGTGGGTGCAAATTATCCAAGTGTTTCTTCAATTGACTCTGTTTGAAAGATTCTGCAGTCAGAACTTTCAAACAAACAACACACTGTGGTTTCATTATTCCTTTGTCGTCAATTTGGGTAAACCCATAATCCAGGAATTCCTCCTGATATATTCTTTTTCTAATTGATGTCATCTGAAGGGTAAAAAAGACAGTGATTGGAAAAGTTGTAACCCTGGCTGCCAGGCTATGTACCGAACTAGCAGGATATATCATCAGTATCAAGTGGGCCTTAGAAAGCATGGCTAACAACAAGGCCAGTGGAGGTGATGGCATTCCAGTGGAACTATTTAAAATCTTAAAAGATGACGCTGTTAAGGTGCTACACTCAATATGCCAGCAAGTTTGGAAAACTCAGCAGTGGCCAGAGGACTGGAAAAGATCAGTCTACATCCCAATCCCAAAGAAGGGCAGTGCCAAAGAATGCTCCAACTACCGTACAATTGCACTCATTTCACACGCTAGCAAGGTTATGCTCAAAATCCTCCAAGGCAGGCTTCAGCAGGATGTGGACCGAGAACTCCCAGAAGTACAAGCTGGATTTCGAAGGGGCAGAGGAACTAGAGACCAAATTGCTAACATGCGCTGGATTATGGAGAAAGCCAGAGAGTTCCAGAAAAACATCTACTTCTGCTTCATTGACTATGCAAAAGCATGGCAGAAAGTGAGGAGGAATTAAAGAACCTCTTAATGAGGGTGAAAGAGGAGAGCGCCAAAAATGGTCTGAAGCTCAACATCAAAAAACCAAGATCATGGCCACTGATCCCATCACCTCCTGGCAAATAGAAGGGGAAGATATGGAGGCAGTGACAGATTTGACTTTCTTGGGCTCCATGATCACTGCAGATGGTGACAGCAGCCATGAAATTCAAAGACGCCTGCTTCTTGGGAGGAAAGCGATGACAAGCCTAGACAGCATCTTAAAAAGCCACCCTTTTTCCCCCCGCCTTAATTCAAGCCTTCTGTTTTGCTTTCCTGTTCCTTTTTTCATAGTTTTGAGTCAGTCTCTCTCTCACTCTCACTCTCTCTCTCTCTCACACACACACATCCACCCACCCACGCTCCCTCCCTCCATTTTCTCCATATATTTAAACAAGGTTGATGAAGCCACCCTTTTCCCCCACCTTAATTCAAGCCTTGCCTGTTCCTTTTTTCATAGTTTTGAGTCAGTCTCTCTCTCACTCACACACACACACACACACATCCACCCTCCCTCCATTTTCTCCATATATTTAAACAAGGTTGATGAAGCCACCCTTTTCCCCTGCCTTAATTCAAGCCTTGCCTGTTCCTTTTTTCAGTTTTGAGTCAGTCTCTCTCTCACTCAAACACACACACATCCACCCTCCCTCCATTTTCTCCATATATTTAAACAAGGTTGATGAAGCCACCCTTTTTCCCTGCCTTAATTCAAGCCTTGCCTGTTCCTTTTTTCAGTTTTGAGTCAGTCTCTCTCTCACTCAAACACACACACATCCACCCACCCTCCCTCCATTTTCTCCATATATTTAAACAAGGTTGATGAAGCCACCCTTTTCCCCTGCCTTAATTCAAGCCTTGCCTGTTCCTTTTTTCAGTTTTGAGTCAGTCTCTCTCTCACTCAAACACACACACATCCACCCACCCTCCCTCCATTTTCTCCATATATTTAAACAAGGTTGATGAAGCCACCCTTTCCCCCCCCCGCCTTAATTCAAGCCTTGCCTGTTCCTTTTTTCATAGTTTTGAGTCAGTCTCTCTCTCTCTCTCTCTCGCACACACACACACACACATCCACCCTCCCACCCTCCCTCCCTCCCTCCATTTTCTCCATACATTTTCTAGATACATTTAAATAAGCTTGATGAAGCCCTCGGTCTCTCGCACCTTCCTTCCCTCGTTAACTGGATCCTTTCCCTCCTCCTGCTTGCTTGCAGTCATCTCCAGCGGAAGCAGTCATTCACAAGCCCCGGATTGATTGACTGCCCGGCCCCTTCAACAGCTGTAACCAATCAAGCAGGCTTATCTCCGATCTCTGAAGGAACGGAGGATTTACATTTGCCCTGCTGCAACCAAGGAAGTAACAGGGAGAGGTGGCTTACAATTTGAGGTTTGGCTGCAGGGGGTGGGGGTGGGAGGGAGGGGGTAGTGCTCTGCTCATTACCCCCAGGATTTTCACTTTTACCCCATTTGGGGTAAATTACCCCTGTTCCCCGACCACTGTACAGGACGCTTACTTCTATATTTCGATCCATCCATCTCATCAAAATTTTCTCAGATTCCAATTCGACAACATCGTGTACCAATTCTGTTCCCTACCATTCAGACTTTCCACAGCGCCAAGGACTTTCACGAAGTGCATGGCACCAGTCGCAGCGCATCTACGCCTTCAGGGTATAAACATCTACCCATACATAGACGACTGGCTGATAGTTGCGACGTTGTACCAAAACGCCATGAGATCTACAACCATCACGCTCAACACACTTCAGAACCTCGGACTCAAAGTAAACTATACAAAATCTCATCTCGAACTAGCACAGACAGTCACCTACATCGGAGCCCTCTTCGACTCCATGCAAGCCAGGGCCTTCATCCCCCTGGAACAAGTTATAAGGTTAAAGAAGGCAATTTGCCCCTTTCGATCTCAAACTTCCGTTCCAGCCCATCATGTTCAACACCTCCTCGGGCTCATGGCGTCCACAACATCGGTAATCCAGCATGCCCGACTCAAAATGAGGTCGCTCCAATCGTGGTACCTGCCACTATTCAACCCGGTGATAGACCACCCATCCATGAAATTGACTGTGACACCAGAGTTAGCCAGTCAACTCACTTGGTGGACATCGATGTTGAACCTCCGTGTCGGACGACCATTCCTGCTCTTCCATCCGACGGTGCAGGTCACCACCGACGCCAGCCCATCCAGCTGGGGAGCACATTGTCTTCATCACAAAATTCATGGCCTATGGACGAGACAAGAACAATCACTTCACATCAACCATCTCGAGCTCTTAGCGATCATCAGAGCTTTCCATGCCTTTCTTCCAATCATCGAGGGTCGAGTGGTGCAACTGGCAACGGACAATACAACTGCCCTATATTATGTAAACAAACAGGGAGGAACACATTCTTTATCCCTCCTGTACCTAGCCATCGACCTGTGGGAATGGTGTTACCAACATCACATCTTCCCTATTGCAGTACATATTTCCACGGACGACAATTACATAGCAGATCATCTCAGCCGTATGACATCGAGGACTCACGAGTGGTCCCTCAAGGATACCATTTTCGATCAACTCTGTCACCGTTGGAGAGTACCTACCATCGATGTCTTCGCTTCAAGTGCGAATGCCAAATGCGGTGTCTATTGCTCTCGAGCCGGAGCAGACGAGAACTCCATCGGGGACGCGTTCATGACGGATTCGAACAGGGAATTACTTTATCTATTCCTACCAATACCACTCATACAACGGACAATTATCTGCCTCCGACACTTTCAATCGAATGCGATCCTCTTCGCTCCCTGGTGGCCGAGGCAACTGTGGTTCACTCACCTCAGGTCGATGTCGACGGACTCGTTTAGACTCTCTCCAGTTCCCGACCTCCTAACTCAGAATGGCGGGATGGTCTGCCATCCAGACCTTCCATCGTTGAACTTGACAGCTTGGAGGATACTCCCACCTTGAAGTGCATCTTGGATCGAGCTCGAATACCATCAACTCAGCTTCTATATGCAAATAAGTGGAAAGCTTTCCTTAATTATATGGAAATAAATAACTTACCTGCAATACCTCTTTCCTTGAAGACACTACTTACCTTCTTACTCCATCTCTTCGAATTTGGACTCTCTCATTCCATTTTAAAAGTCTATATATCAGCCATCGTTGCCCATCAACCAGATAACTCCACGTCAGCAAAGGTTTTATGTCACCCTACGGTTAAAAATTCCTCAAGGGACTCAATAACATTCATCCACCACGTCAACGTATTATTCCCCAATGGTCACTACAAATTGTCCTTAATGCTCTCATATGCCCACCATTCGAACCAATGGCCTCTTCAAATCTTAGGTTGCTTTCTCTAAAGACATCTTTTCTGGTGGCTATAACATCTGCTAAAAGAGCCAGTGAGCTTGCTGCTCTTCATTTTGATCCACCCTTTATCCAATTTCATCCAGACAAGGTGACTTCGTATTTTGATGTCTCCTTTCTGACCAAAATTGTATCAGAATTTGATCTAAATCAACCAATTATATTACCATCTTTTTTCCCATCACCTTCAACTCCTCTAGAGCGCTTGCTCCACATGTTAGACGTAAGACGCTCTCTTGCCTTTTACATTGACAGAACCAAGGCTTTCAGGAAAACTAACAGACTTTTCCTATGTTTCCATGGACCTCACAAGGGAGGACCAGCCTCATCACAACCCATTTCCAGATGGATTGTCCAAACCATTTCTCTGGCATATGAACTATCAGGCAAATCACCTCCTGATCATTTGACTGCACATTCCACTAGAACGCTGTCAACATCTACTGCCTTCCAGCGTGGAATCGAGATTCCTAACATCTGTCGTGCTGCAACATGGTCTACCCCATTGACCTTTGTCAGGCATTACCGCCTGGATGTGAGAGCATGCAGTGATGCTGGATTTGGCAGAACTGTTTTGGCGTCCTTCCTACCGTGACGTCCCACCATCCGGTAAGTGAAGCTTGCTAGTCACCCATTTGTGTGCATTCACAGAGGCCACGAAGAAGAAAAGGAGGTTACCTACCTGTAACCATAGTTCTTCTAGTGGTCCTCTGTGAATTCACACATCCCACCCATCCTCCCCTCTGTCTGTCACGGGTTATATTAAATGATTCTTCTGCCCGGCGGACAAAATTTAGGAACTGAGGGGAATCTTGGATGGGCGGAGCATGTGCTCCACGGGGGAACGTCCCACTAACTTTGTACTTTTAAGCTCTAGAATCTTCCGAGACGTTCAGTGCAGGCGCAGAACAACCCATTTGTGTGAATTCACAGAGGACCACTAGAAAAACTATGGTTACAGGTAGGTAACCTCCTTTTTTTGAGAGTGAGGCACTCAAATCCTGGGGTCTTGATGAATGTTTTTCAGTCAGTTTTTGTTTTTGTTTTCTAGATTCTAATTTTTTTAAGCTCTCCGGATAGCTCTGTGGTGTAGGTATCTGGCTACAGTGACAGAGGTTGGGAGTTGGATTCCCCCCACCGTGAATCCTGGGTGAAGAGCCAGCCTGGGTGGCCTTAGGCAAGCCATACAGTCCCAGGGTGCCCCCAGAGGAAGGGAAGGGTAAACCACTTCAGAGTACTTCCTACCTGGAAAACCCTGACAATGGTCATCCTAAGTCAGCATTTCATGGTGTATAAGGCGATTGAGTCCAACCCCCTCTCAAGGCAGGAATCGAAATCAAAGCAGATCTGCCAGGTGATTATCTAAGTTTTTCTTGAATGCCTCCCGTATTGGAACTTTCACTACCACCCAAGGTCAACTGCTCTAACAGTTACAAAGTTTTTCCTGATTATCAGTCTAAATCTAGCTTCCTGTAGCTTGAGCCCATTATTACCTATTGTGCACCCTGGGATGACTGAGAACAGATCCTGCCCCTCCTCTGTAGTGTTTGAAAAGTGTTTGAAAAGTGCTGTCTGCTCTCCTCTCAGTCTTCTTTTCTCAAGGCTAAACATGCCAAGTTCTTTCAGTTTTTCTGGCAGTCCAGGGTATCCAAAACATTCTTCTTCAGCACCACATTTCATATGAATCACTTATATTCCTGTCAGCTTTCCTAACTGGCCAGCATTCACACATATCCATGGTGATCGTAAATACAAGAATGTGGATGATCTTGGTCTATTTCAATTTCTTCATTGTCAACATTAAGGTTCTATAGTTACCCGATCAAAAATGAGGTAAGATTAGTTTGGCAGTCTTGGCTTTTAGTCATGACTGCCTTGTTTTCAAGGTGCTTGCAGAGTGACTACTTTATAATCTGCTCCAGAATTTTCTTTGGGATTGATGTCAGGCTGACTGATCTGTGTTATGTGATCCCTCTAATCAGCCTCAGTTAAAAGTCTGGCTGCAGCGTTTTGAAAATAATGATATTTCCCATTATGTTTCTTGAGAGGGAAATGTAAGATTCGTTGATTCAATTATTGATTTCATTCCTACTCAGAAAGTTACTTTTAAAATGTAACGTTTACACTTGTGTCAACCAAAAAATTACTAGGTACAGGTAATTATGTCACTTGTAACATGATATTACCAAATTTTTGATAGCACAAAACCAGTGTGGTTAGAGCGTTGGATGGTGACTCAGGAGACCTGGGCTAGAGTCCTCTTGTAAAAGAAGAGGAGGAAAAAGAAGAATGTGTGTATCTCCCTACTCAGCAAACTGCCTGTTCTTGCCCTGGTTGAAAGCTAGTATTTCGATTATTTCTCTTCCACTCCGTTTTTAGGCTTCAGGATAGTAGACCTGGGTTTAAATCTCTGCTGGACCATGAAAATCACCAGGTGACTTTGGGCCAGTCTGAGTTTGTCAGTTTGATCTACCTCATCGGGTTGTTGAAAGGCTAAAGTGAGGAAGAAGAGAGGCATATAAACCACCTTAGGCTCACGGGAGAAAAGGTGGGATAGACTAGCCAGGAAAACTGGGGACAGGGGGGGAATAACAATGCAAGTTATCTTCCTCTTCTTTGTCTTTCATCAAAGGCTCCCCAGTCTATGTCTTCAAGCCAGGCAGTAATACCCCCTTTGGAAAACGCCACCACTGGACCTCTCATGGTAACAGAACATGAACTCAAATACAGAATCTTTCTTTTTCTGTATAATTTGCATTCTGTTTAAGTCTAGTTTTGCACGGAGCCCTTCCAAACCAGGCTCCCTGTGGTGTGAAAGAAAGAAGCACTTTGTTCATACTCAGGGGAATTCCCCTCCCACGCTCTAGGGCCAAGCAGGTGTGGCACCCATGGGAAGGGGACTCTTTGCAAAGCATGCACCTCCATGTATGTTGGTTGGTCACCCTGGTTGTGGTTTTTTCTGGTAGAAGTGGTAGAGGAGTTCGAGCAGCTGTTTTACAATTCCTGTGATGCTCCTGACCTTTGGAGCAGAGGACACCCTGAAGGTATTAATGGTGAATTCTAGGGGATGGCTCATAGGAACTGAGGACATATTTGCTAAGACTAGTGGGCTATGTCAGAAAAATGGAGTTTCCACCACTTTATGGGTACTAATGCCAGACTTGGAAATTTTTCTTATTAGGGACTAAAACGCATATGCCAGCTGTGGTATATTAGGTATTGTAATCCAGAATAAGAACTTTTCCTATTTCTTAGAAGCTCAGGCATGGTTCAGACTCAGGATCAAATTCCCTTTTTCACCTAATTTCCTTCTCCATAATGAGGCTCTTACTAGCTACTCACATGTGACCAGGTTTGCTTGCTAGTTTTTCTCCTTCGTACTTTGATTTTCTAAAGTTCAGGTTCCTTCTATCCCAAATTTAAAGAACTTTGCAAAATACGGTAAATGTTTCTAAAATGAAATGAACCCATCCTCTAATTCACCCCCTTCTCCCTGTATGTGATGCTTTACCACAGTCTTTGCTTGCTTTCAACTTTGAAGCTTGGCTGGGGCTTTACTTTTGGAAACCTAAATCTAAAGTGGTTAGCAGGACCTTTTTAAGACACCGGGAAGACTGAGGCAGAAATTCCCTCCCTGCCTCCTGCTTCCTCATGGCACCTTTTTATCAGATTGCTATGGCTTATTAGCCTGTCAGGCCTGGGGAAATTGCCCTGGCTAGGAGGACGTTGTGAGCCCAACATCGCCCAATCAATTTTCATGGCCGAATGGGGAAATTTTCAAAACGTTCACCACTTGTCCCTCAGTACTACAATGACTCTCCATAGCCTGGAACGTCTGTCCATTTTATGGAGGGCGGATTAGGCTGAACTGTTTTAACGAGTCCTTTCCTCTCCCTTTTAAAAAATAGATATTTATCTATAGGGTCCTCTCCCATTTTTAAAGAGTTCTTCTCCTACTTGGCACCCTTCAGAGGTGTCACATTACAAATCCCCCCCACCCCCAGACATCAGTATGAGGAAATTATGGATGATGGGAACTGAACTCTGGAGGGCATCAGGTTGGGGAAGTTGTTTTTACCATGCTATTGGGTTGTGTGTATGCATGTTTGGATTGTTGTAAGCTCGTGGCACTGTTAAAACTGCAACAACAGTTTTATTTATTTATTTATAGATAGATAAATAAATAAATGAAACAAATAGGTTATCCCTCCCCCACCCCCGTTTGCTTGAACTGTTTTTCCAGCCAAAATCGCACACCTTCAGAACCCACAGTTTCTCTTCACCCACCAAGTGTATGCGCTGCACATCGCTGTTGGTTGGACTGGTCCGTCAGGGCTTGGTTTGTGAGGGTAAGTAATGTTTTTCCAAGCTCTGGGAAGGGATGGAGGTTTGGAGAATGTCATGTGTCAGGGGAAGAACATCAGCTCTGTGTTCAGAAGGCCCAAACTAGACCTCAATTTCTGAGTGGGAGCAATTGAGCGAGAACAGTTCTGAACGGTAGTAGCCATCTGTGTGAGCTGCACTAAGCTAGGTGCACATTTGTACACAGAAACATGAGGACTAGGATTTGTTTGATTTTAAGAGAAGGCTGGCAGTTGCCTCAAGCAGCAGAACTGAAGTGTCAGGAGAAAGCAGCACATTATTAGTTCTTTAATTTGCTTTTGTTGTATTTCCACAAAGCTGAAGAGAGGGGGCTGTTTAATTTTCTGCCATGGGTGTCCAAATGAACTGCTTGATAGCTAGTAGTTTAGGCATCTGGCTGCAGAGCCAGAGGCTGGGATCTGGATTGCCTACTATGCCTTCCTGACAGTGGCTGGACTTGATGATCTATAGCAGTGGTCCCCAACCTTGGGCCTCCAGATGTTCTTGGACTATAACTCCCAGAAGCCTTCACCACCACCTCTGCTGGCCAGGATTTCTGGGAATTGAAGTCCAAGAACATCTGGAGGCCCAAGGCTGGCGACCACTGATCTATAGGGTCCCTTCCAGCTATGCAGTTGGAATATGATGATGACTAATATGATGATGATGATGATGATGATGAACTTGTTAGGCTTTGCGTCTTTCTTGACCAGGGTTAGGTAGGGTGTTATCTGCTGTTTCACTTCAGGCAGCAAAATGTCTGAATTTAGGACAGGGAACATGGAGCCCTGCAGATGTGGTTGAACTCCAAATCCCATCAGCCTTCTCTGACTAATAGAGGATCAGGAGGGGAGTAGCTGTTAATACCTCCTGCCAGCAATGTTAGCCAGCCGCACAGCCTGCTCCAAAATGTTGCCAGCCATCCAATGAAACATTTGTTCCAAAGCAATCAGTCAACTATAGCAATGACTAATTTAAACAAAATTAGCCTCTCTTTGAATCACACCATGAGTTTGAAGTCTCCTGCCAGCTCTCTGCGGTGGCTCAGAGGACCTCTCAGCAGGATGCTCACCTCTCCACTCCCTCTTCTGTTTTTCAGCCTGTAACTTTGTCTGCCATGTTTCCTGTGCGGGAGGAGCCACCATCTGCCCCATGCCTCCTGAACAGCTCCAGAAAACATTGGGGGTCAACCCAACAAATGGGACTGGGACTGCCTTTGAGGGATTCCTATCGGTAAGCCATTTCTCCTCCCTGCCTCATTGAGAACAGACCAGGAAACTGTTGCAGAGTTTTGAATTTCTGGTTAAATTCCTCTAGCTGTGCAGTTGAATTGCAGGGATTTACTTGAATAGCTTCAAGTTCCCCAGAGTAGTCCATCCCTTTTCCCATTAAATGACACTTACAGTCTGTGTCACTCACTCTTAGTAGGAGGAAGAATTAAAGGTTTCATTACTTACAATTGAAAAGACTAGACAGCAAACTGGCAAATAATGACTGCTTTAAGCAACAGACTTCAGCAGATTCTAGACAAGGAAAATGCTGCCAGTTTGTGTTAACAATTTTTAAAAATCTAAATTTTAAATCTACTCTTGTTTTGAAAGATCGCACTGGGGATTGCCATGATTTTGTAAATTGTTATTTATCAGAACAAAAAACAACCTTTTTGTTTGAATTGATTTTAAGGGATAATATTTTTCATTATTTTAAAAAAGCTTTGTTTTTCAGCCAGTTTGAATGTTGCTTAGATTTGTCAGAATGTTTACTATTTTGTTTTTGTTAACTCTTCATTTCACATTGCTGTGCCATAGGACAAAAGAGTAAAATGTTGCTGAACTAAGTAAATAAGTAGGAAAAGGAGAAGGAGGCGGGAGGGCTGGTCCTTCCCATCTTCCTCTCCCATCATGCCTGTAAGGGAATTTATCTTCCTGTGGCTTCATGGGGCTAGACTAGAACCAGTGGGTCGAAATTGCAAGATTTTGATGAAACACAAGGATAGGAGTGAGTGATCTCACGAGATCTCAGAGCCACCCGTTCTCCCCAGTTTGTGAACCCTGGAGAGATATGCTCCCTGCAACCCCTGCCCTAATTTTTGTTCTTTTCTTTTTAAATTTGTTTTAGTAAAAACTTTGTGTCCCCATGGCCAAATAATTTACAAACTTTTGGGGGGCATGGGCACTCCTAGGAATGCTGATGAGGTTAAAGCTGTTGCTGAGTTTTGAATTTCTTTTTAAATTCCCTGTGTTATGCAGTAGAAGCCCAGAGACTCACAGAGAAGAGCTTCAGGTTCCTCAGATAGTCCACATTTTTCTCATTAACTGGTACTTAGTCTCAATAACTCACTCTGAGACATTTGCAGGAAAAAGAATAAAAATGTTTCATTACTTACAGTTGTGAATAGATCAACAGCAAAACAACAAACAGATTCTGCTTCCAACAGACTAAAGAGAGGGAAAGAAGGAACACTCAGCAGAGAGACGGGTCTCTCTTTGAATTCAACGGTGGGAGGGAATGGTTGGTTAGTGTTGTAACGGTCATCCCAGCCCAGAAAGGTCCCTCCCAGTCACTTAAACCACAGACAGCGTGTCAGGTTACAAAGACTCTAACAAAAACATGGGAAATGGCTTCCCATTCTTCCTAAACGGCATAAAGGGACTTTATGAGCTTCAGAAAAGTTTATTTTCCCCAAAAGCATTTTTAATAAGGGGCGTGTGGCCCTGAAGGAGGTTGGGAGGGCAACATGCATTCTGCAGGTGTCCATATTTCCCACTCCTGCATTAGGGGAAATGCCTTAATGGTGAGAACTGCTCAGCGGAGAAACAGGCACCGGCTGTTCTGTATTGTCTTGTACTGTATGCCTTCAAATCAGTTCTGAGTTCTGGCAATCCTTTTCCAGGGTTTTCTAGGCAGAAGGGACCCAGACGTAGTTTACTGTTCCCTTCTTCTTGGGGTGCTCAGGGACTGGGCAGCCTGCCCAGGGCCACACAAACTGGCTCGTCTCTGGAATCAAACTCCCAATGCAATGGCTCTGTAGCCAGGTGCTCCAACCCGCTGAGCTCTCCAGCTCATTTTGCTGGATATATTTAAGCAGAAATTGGGCCACTGCCTGCTAGAGATGCCATCACTGCATTGCAGGTCCGGCATTGAGCAGGGGGCAGGGAAAGGAAGGAGGCCCTCAAAATCCATGGTCCTCCTTCTCCTCTGTTTCCGCTGTCTTGATCAAAAGAGATTCCTTGCCCCATGCTAAGCATGAAAAGAAGAAGAAGAAAAAGCCTCTTTTCCATTTAAAGTGGTCTCTGTATTTTGTACAGAACTGTTTCCCCTTGAAAAACAAAGCAGGCACACGGAGCAAGGACAGAAGGACAGATGGATTGTCTGCCAAAAATGCAATTGGAGGTGTCAAGTGGTCATGCCTCCCTACAATTAAGGACGGTTCCTTCCAGTTTTATACAATTCATTTGCATGCATTGCTGGGTTTTGCACAAAAACAGCATCCTTTGCAATGGGGCAAAATCTCAGCCAGTCCTACCACATGGGGAGAAGAATGTGAGAGTTCCTCATTCTTACCTGTGAGGTTGAGGCAAGTGTGAATTTACATGCCGAGCAGGGGTGGGCTAGATCAATGGTTCTTAACCTTGGGTTACCCAGGTGCTTTTGAACTACAACTCCCAGAAACCCCAGCCAGCACAGCTGGTGGAGAAGGCTTCTGGGAGTTGCAGTCCAAAAACACCTGGGTAACCCAAGGTTAAGAACCACTGGGCTAGATGACCTCCGAGTATACTTCCAACACTGTAGTGCCTTGGACAACAAGAGCACGGTGGCAGGGAACCCTTGAATGTAGGCTGCAACGAAGGGGCTTTGCTGTGACACCATCCTTCATCTCAAAGGTGCCCAAGCCTTCTGGAGTGAAGAAAGGCTGGCAGAGAGCTTTTGCAGTTGTCAGCAACTTCAAGATTTTCCTGTTTGATGTGCCGGAAGGGAAGACCTCACAGTGTGATGTGGCCGTCATGCACGTCACAGATATGAGGTAAGAGGTTGCTATGCATGGAAAGATAGCAAGCTGGAACAGGCAACCCATGGCCACAGGCTCACAGAAATCCTTGGTCTAATTTGGTCAGCCTTCTAAAAAGTGGGGTGCCACAGAGGAAAGAGGGCGCCAGAAACAGAGAGAGAGAGAGGAAAGGGCAGGGCTTGTCTGTTTTTTTTTTTTCATGTCTAACTCCAACACAAGAGAAAACGTGGCTGCCCAACCCTGGCATAAAGGAAGCACTACTAAGATAGTCGACCAAACAGAGGGCGATCCTCTCGTTCAAGGACTGAGAGAGCACAGTCCTCTCTTCTAAGGCATTTCTTTATTGGTTCATTATTGATTGTTATCCTGTGTTTCACTAATGAGGCGCACGTGGCTCTCATTGTCTCCAATTTCGCCTCACAACAAACCTGTGAGTTAGTTCCAGGCTGAAAGACTATGACTGGCCCAAAATCACCTAGCAAATTTCACAGCTGAGTGGGGATTTGAACCCAGGTCTCCTAAATCATAGCCCTGCGCTATAACCACTACACTATACTATGTTTGGAAGACTTACCAGTACCTTGCTGGGCCACTGTGTTCTCCTTTCCTAACTGTGTGCTCCAGAAAGCCCTGACTTGAGGGTGAATGGGCGGGTGGCCAGCCTCCAGAGATCAACCTCTGTCACATACGGTATGTGCAGCAAATTGCAAGAACGAAACCCCCCCGCCCCAAAACTACAAAGCCAAGGATGCCATGGGATGGAGCTGTAGCAGTTAAAGTGCTGTCAGACAGCTCTAACGATGTAGTGTAGACGCGTACGTTCTGAATGCAATAGAGTTGTTCCACGGTGCAGGTTTTCCTCCAGGTTGCAAAGGACGGGTGTTGGTGTTTGACGTGGGAATGCAGTCTTTGGTGGCCTCTTGCATTCCTCCTCACTACAAACCGCCCCTCCTTGCCTGAATGACAGGAACCTGCCTCCGTGGCTGGTTCTCCCTAAGCTTCTAGGCCGCCTTGAGTACCTTTCCCCTGGGCCGGGGCTGGCTGGACCATTAGGCAGGGTGTTCTAAGCACATCAGGCAGCAGCTTTGCCGGTGTTACAAACGGACAGCAAATGTGTATAGTTGTTTATTGTGTTGGTATTGGATTTTTACAACGAAGGATGAGAAGAGGGGCATGTGGGTGGTGGATGGTGGTGGTTCTGCCCTGGGTGCCGAAAGAGCTTGGCTGTCTTTGGGCGTTGCGACTTGGGTGAACTGGCAGAACTGGTTGTTGCTGTGCCTCAAGGGGCAACATTGGGTGGGTGGGGGGCCTGCTCTGCCTTCTTTCTGGCTGACCTCACAGAATTCCTCAGCCACCTGGAGAGACACAGAGGAAGGTCTCTCCCCATCTCTTCCCCTCCCTCCTTTGTCTTGGCAACAGGGACGAGCAGTTCTCGGTGGCCCCGGTGCTGGCCTCAGACGTCATACATGCCAACAGCAAAGATGTGCCCTGCATATTCCGGGTAAGAGAGGGAGGGAGGCCAGGTACATGATGCACGTGGAATAGGAATGGCCAGAATCCTGTGCACTTGTGGAAGGGCAAGTGTGCAAGTGATCCTTCCCCTTCTGACAGGCTCTGCTTTACACAATGAGACCCGTGCATGTTACAGAATCAGGCACATCACATGACCGTCACATGATTGATCATGTAGAGGACAGCCTGCTGGAGGGGTGAGAATGCTACACCATTGCTCTGGCATACAATTTAATTAGTAAGATTTTGGCCAGCAATAGTGATAAGAATAATACACTTTATATCTGGAAGATCTGGGATGTCAGTCTTGCAAATTGCCCCTCCACTGGCAAAGGGTTCAACTCCTCCATGCCTTGTTCTGTGGCCAGTTAGTAGTTTTCGGGTGATGAACCTCTTCATCGTTACTGAGGTTTGTACTGAGGTGGCCATCTGTATGCAAAGCCTTACCAGCCTGTTAGAATGTGCCAGCGTTTATGCATATAATAATAATAATAATAATAATAATAATAATAATAATAATAATAATAATAATAATAATAATAATAATAATAATGAAGAAGAAGAAGAGTGTGCTGTCATATCCATTTTGACTTATGGTGACCCTTTTCCAGGGCTTTCCAGGTAAAGAATACTCAGAAGTGATTCCCTTCTTCTGCGGGTGCCCTGGGACCACTCAAGCTGGTTCTTCTCCCTGGAGGCACAGTGGGGGGGAATCAAACTCAAAACCTCTGGCTCTGCAGCCAGAGACCTTAACTCATTGAACTATCCAGCAAGCATTAAAAATATGATTGTTCTCCAACATTTGCACCCTTTGGGTCCCTGGAGGCTGTTGGACTGAAGCAACTCCTCTATCAGCCCTGGCCGTTGGTTGCATTGAGGGTTATACCCTGACAACGCCTGCATGGCCATCCTTTCTCTGTCTCCTGATCTAGTAGCGTTTTGCTGTGTGTGTTTTCACGATATAAATGCCTATACTGTATTAAATTTAGGGCGGAAAGACTTATCATGTGAAGACCATTACTGAAGGTCAGACAGGTGCAGTTTTCACCTTGGTGTCTGCTAAGAACCCTGTTTCATGAGATCCGGATGTCCTGGGCTACCTGGATGTTTGCTTCGTCCCTGGACATTGGCTGTGCTTGCCAGGCAGTGACGGGAGTTGTAATCCAACACGAACTGGGGGCTCGGGTGGTTGAGGTTGTTATTGCTACCGCCAAGGTCCCTCAGCAGATGGAGAGAGATTGAGAAAACCAGGGAATTTATTTGCAACTCTGTCTCCCACCCACCCCAGGTCACGTCTTCTCAGCTGAGCTCCCCTCACACGACGAGTTCGACGCTTTTCTTGGCGGACAGTGACGCCGAGATGAGGAAGTGGGTGCAGGTGCTGACCGAGCTCCACCACATCCTGCGGGAGAACCGACACCATGACCGGACTGTCTACATCCTCAAAGAGGCCTACGACAACGGCCTGCCCTTCGTCCCGCATGCCCTCTCGGCGGCCATCATCGGTAGGGCACCCGTTAGCAGACTCGCTTGAGTGACGGTGGCCGCTCTGGATGCGGAGGGCAGGTGTCCTCTCCCAGCACTGAATACGTCACCTGCTGCCCACCTGTTCTGCTTTACCTGTGCACTGGTCTTTCTTTCTTTATTCAAATCAGAACTTTGCCCAATTTAAAATTATGGATGTATATGAAATATAGATAAAATTAAGAACAAATTAAATCCTTAAAATAATTAGACTGTTTTTGACCAGAAGTGGGCTACTTCAATGGCAGCATCTCAGCCATTTGCTATCTTCTTTAATACACGTGGTGGGGCATAAATTGAATGCATAAAAATCCTGATTGAATTGATTGAATTTCTCCAGTCACAGAAAATGTGTCCTGTATCCAAGTAGCCCCATTTTACTTGATTATTCTTTGATCTTCCTACTTCACTTCGAAGTCTATTCAGTGGCCTTCAGGTGGTTCAGCCAGTCTTGTCCTGGTAGGGGACACTCTTCAGCATCCATCCATTAGGCAAGGTGTGTTGATTTTGGACAATTTGTGGTCCTTTAGAAGGAGGTTTGTGTGTCACAACATAGCAAGAAGGAAGAACTTTGTTTTTTTACTTTTTCCCCCCATGTCCTTTTGGTTTTAACTCAATGGGTGTTTTAATACGGTAATATGTTTAATTGCAAGTCTAGTATTATAACCTGTTACGTGTTTAACGGTATCTGTTTGTAAAAAACTAGTTACAGCCCATAAAGGTTATACCTCATAAAACTTTGTAGCCTTTAAGATGCCTTGTCAGTTTTGTTGCAACAGAGTAACATTGTTACTCCTTTGCAATTATTTGGTAAGCCACCTTGGGTTGCTGTACTGGGGAGAAGGTGCCTCGCTAGACGATGTTAATCCGTTCCACGAAGATCGCTGTCTAGCGAAAACATCGTCTAGCGAAGCACGTTTTCCCATTGGAATGCATTGAAATCTCTTCAATGCGTTCCAAGGGAAAACTCAGTCGTCTTGCGAAAATCTCCCATAGGGAAACATCGTCTAGCGAGTGCGGGTCCCCGTCGGAATGCACTGACAGCTGCACTGACAGCTTTTCACCACTAGTCGGCACATTCCTATGGGGAAACCTCATCGTCTAGCGAAAATTCCCCATAGGAGACATCGTTTTGCGAAGCGCAGTAGCGATCGCAAAAAGGCATTGTCTAGCGATTTCCTCGTCCTGCGAGGCAATCGTCTAGCGAGGCACCACTGTACGTATATATAAACAGAATAAAGCCATATAAAATGAATTAAAAGGATTTTGAAGAACTTCCTGATGGAGGAACAGACTACCCCAAAAGGTTGCCCTTCCTTGGAAGTTTCTAAACAAAAGTTAGACGACAGTCTGTCAGAGATGCTTTCTCTGTGGATCTCCGGCATCAGTGAGGGGTCAGACTAGATGGCCTTGGGGGATCCCTTCAGTCATGAGGTTCTCTCTACTCTTTTCCAGACCGGGAGCGGATTGCCCTTGGCACAGAAGATGGTCTCTTTTTAATTCATCTCCGTACAAACGGTAAGAAATGCCGGCCTCGACTGGACCAAGTAGGTTTCTCACAAATCCCTGTCTTACTTTACTCAGACTCATATAAAAAGGGAGGGGCCAGGTAGCCTCCCCACGAGGGCAGGCTCCGTCTGAGAAGGTCTTCTCCCTGATACGGTCGTTCTTCGCCCCAGTTCCAGACCGAGAATCCCAACAGGGTGGGACGCTGAGGAAACCCCTGGCTCGTTGAGAAGATGAGGATAGGCTGGTCTCCCAAGAGCAGAGGCTGCCCAGGGGGCTCAGGTGGGATGGCTGGAAGGAGTCGTCCCTTTGCCCTTCCCACCGGGTATGCCACCTGAAGCAGCTGCCTCCCTCTGCCTAAGGGCAGATCACGCGGCAAACGATTCTGCTTGAGCAGGGGCTGCTGGACCCAGTGGGACCCTTGGGGTCCCTTTCAGCTCCCCAAGGCTATGATTTGATGGTGCTATGACTCATTCGCCATGATGGGCCTCTCCCTCCAGGCTCTCTTGCTCAACAGTCTTCCCCACTTTTCTCCCCTCCTCCCCAGAGGTCCTGCAGGTGGGGGACTGCCGGCGGGTCCAGCTCCTTCTGGTCTCTCCCCAGGCCCAGCTGCTCACGGTGCTTTGCGGCAAAAACCATGGCGTCCGAATCTTCTCCTGGGCTGAGCTGGAAACCCCAGAAGCTCCAGGGACCAAGCTGGTGGAGGCCAAGAACTGCCAAGCTGTGGCGGTGGGCCTCATCTGCCGTGGAACCACCCCTGTGCTCTGCGTGGCCTGCAGACGCCAAGTCCTCTGCTTCCAGCTCGCGGCCACGCGCCCACCGCACCGACGCATCAAGGAGATCCAGGCTCAAGGCTACGTGCAGTGCCTTGACGTCCTGGGTGACCGCCTCTGTGTAGGCTACCCCTCGGGCTTCTCCCTCTACCCTCTGCTCAACGAGGGCCCCCCCCTGAACCTGCCCCACCCGGACGATCCCCGAGCCGCAGCAGTGACCCAGATGGAAGCGCTGAAGGCCGTGGAGGTCAGCCTGAGCGAGCTGGTCCTCTGCTTCAGCGGGTTTGGCCTCTACGTAGACGGGCAGGGGTGGCGGAGCCGTCCCCAGGAGCTGATGTGGCCAGCACCCCCTCTCAGCTGCTGTGAGTGGCTCTCACGTTTGGCGCGTGCATCGCGGTTCATGGGACAAAGAAACCCCATTGGATTTAGGCCCTGGGGGAGGAAGAAGTCTGATTTTGCGAATGGCTTTAAAGCTTGGGTTGGCACCTCACCCTTTCTCAGTGCCAGAGCTCACGGAAGTGTCTGTGGTGCATTTGCCGGCACACCGAGAGCCAGAAGGGATGGGGAGGGGACTGGGAAGGGTGCTGGTGGGTGTTTGCACGCAGCTGAGAGCAAGACAGGGAGTGGATTGCTTTGTGCTCATTCGTTTCCCGCATCCCCCTGACCCAGAAGCAGTTCCAGGCTCCTTCCCAAACTTTGCCTGCCCTGCCTCTGTGACATCATAAGAGACCCCGCCCGCCCACCCCATCTCGAATTTCGGCACCGAAATCTCATGGAACGGGATGCTGCTGATCTGGCAACCCTGGCAGCCCCAAACCATTCCCTCGGCTGGATGATGACCTCTGGCATGTTTGCCCTCCTTGGTGACACCGACTGGCCATGGTCCTCCGGGGTTCCAGGCAAGGGTCTTCTTCCCCATCCCTGCCTGGACACGCTGGGGACTGGAACCAGGACGTTCTTTACCCTGGAGTTACAGGCCCTCCCAAGGGAAGGCAAAGGCCTTTGAACCCACATCCCCCCAAGGGTAAATATATCTCCCCTCAGTTCTGCTCCCTGGGTCACACTGAAAATTATCGCCAGAGCTTAACTAGGAAGTTGGCAGCTGCTTAGAGCTCATCTCTGATGAGAGTGATGCCCCCCTCCCGATCCGAGAGGTATGTGCAGGGAAACTAGTTGTTTGGGGAAATAAATGCATTCATCACATGGGCAGGAGCGCTCTTTTTTTTTCAGCCAGCCAATCTGGGTTTGGGGGAGAGGGTGAAAAAAAACATTCATAAATTAAATATGATGGGCCTTGCTATGGAACCCATGGGGTGGGGCTTAGGTTTGGGGTAAGTAGAGGTTGCCTTGTTGCAGGATGCCTCAGACCCATTTTGTTTAGTGTCAAGGTGGGATATTAATTTATTAATAAACAAATAAACAGACCAGCCATCCCTGAACTGGTGCCAAAGATTTGACTGGCTGAGAATTTCTGGGGCTTGTAGTCCGGAAAAGTAACTATATCTTGCGCTTCTAGATATGTTGACTGGCCTCCTTACCAGTATCAGTGTGTGTGTGTGTGTGTGTGGGGGGCTGTTGGCACCTTCAAGATGGGATGAATTACAACACCCATTCCTTGATAGGGAAGGTCAGGGGAGGATAATGATAAACTAAAATAGCTGGAGGACACCCAGTTAGTAAGTCAAGATCTGTTTAGTGCCTGATGTACGATGCTGTGAATGAGGGCAGATGTCGTCCCATTCCCCCCCCCCCCCCCCCGCTGCATACCTGGTCTTTCTCTATGTGCTGTTTTTCTCTCTTCATCCTAGGTTACAATGTTCCGTATCTGTCAGTATTTAGTGAGAATGCAGTGGATGTGTTTGATATCAGGAAAGCTGAGTGGATTCAGAGTATCTCTCTGAAAAAGGTATCTGTAATAATAATAATAATAATAATAATAATAATAATAATAATAATAATAATAATAATAATAATAATAATAATAATAATAATCACATGCCATCAGACTTGTGGTGACCTTTTTCTCCTACATAGAGAGTACTCAGAAGTGGTTTCCTGTTCTTTTCTTCTGGGGGTGCCCAAGGCCACACAGGCTGGCTCTTCTCCCAGGAGACCCAGTGGGGGAATCGAACTTCCAACCCAATACCTAACTTATTGAGCTCTCCAGCCAGCTCAAAGTATCGATAGCACTTTTATTTGGAATGCATCTGTATCAAAGGTGTACTTTTTTCTGAATGCCAAATCTGAAGAGATGGACATTTTAAATCTGTCAGCACTGTTTGGATCAGTTGATTTAAATGATGCCCTTCCCCCAACCTCATTTGCCCTCCATCATGTTTTTATCAAAGAGGGACAAACACTTCCATAATAAATTGGCAGATTATTTGAACCAGAAATGATGGTTACCCCCACCCCAGCATCCTCTGGAGCAGCAGTAGGAAAAACCATTGGCCCTCCAGATATTGTGGGTGAACCCTTACCCAGTCCCTAATCTGTTCGTTGCACTCGGTGGGGCTAATGGGTGTTGTAGGCGAGGGCCAGTAATTTCTCACACTGATCCAATCTAGGGGCTGCTGGGAAGAAGGCTTCCACTGGTTGGTTTGTTTCTTTATTTCATTTATATTATGTTTTTCCTACAATGAGCTGAGGCTGGTATACATGGCTCTCCTGCCCTGTCTTCGCAACAACCCCATGAGGTAGGACAGCCTGTGAGCCTGAAGGCATTTGTTCTCTTGCCTTGGGGAGGCTTAACAGGACCAGCCCCATCAGCCAAGGGTTCTTGTCTCTTGCCAGGTCCGAGCCCTGAACCCTGAAGGTTCTCTTTGCACTTTTGGCAGCGAGAAGGTCCGCCTGACCTACCTCAGAAACAAGGCAGCAGGTAAGGGGGGGGGGGATGGGCCACTGTAAAGGTAGAGCAGGTGAACACTGCCGCGTACTCTAGACTTGTAGGGATGCAAGTATTGCTTTGTGAGGGCTATTGATCTTCTGAGGGTCCCGTGGCTTTTGTCACTGTTCACAGTTGCCATCCCAGAATGTTTGTTAAACCATCTTCCTAATAGTGAAAGAGGAAATGTTTGTCCCAGAGCGTTATCCAGAGTGCATAGTGGTAGCAGTTGGATTTATCCTATGTTGTCCTGGGAGATTGAGTTCGGAGAACTGAGATGGTGGGGTGGGACCCCCTCCCCACAATAGTTCAGTACAGGTTCCACATTTCCTGGGAGAAATCTCAGTGGGCCTTTTTTCCCTCAATCCTCACCATCACCTCTGTCTGGGGCCAATACCCACTTCTGTCCAACTTGTAAAGGCAGAGAAATGGATTGGTGGAGAAAATGGTAGCTGCTTCTCAGCCCTGCCCTTCACTCCGTTGGCTCGCCCTCGCCCTTAAGATTCCTGGAGATTTATGAAGAAGGGGCCAAGGCAAGAGGAGGAGAAGGAGAAGGAGAGGGTCTGGGGGTCTGGCAAGGACCCAGCAATGCTGACCCCTGGCACCAGGCCTCCAGGAGGTGCAAAAGTCACTTCAGAGTATCTACCATAGTTGTACAGCTGGCCAGATTTAGAGCATCTGGTGACCTGGGCCACATTCGCCTCTCTTCTAGACCAAGATGAGTTCGAAATCCCCCAGACAACAGATAACAGCCGGCGGCACCTCGTGAGGACAAGGCACAAGCGCCGCTTCTCCTTCCGGATCTCTGAGGAGGAGCGGCAGCTCCAGAGGAGGTGAGTCTGAGCACAGAGGGCTGGCCCAGAAAGGGAAGGGAAGGCGGGATGTAAGTGTAACACAGAGAGATGTGCTTTAAGGAAAAGAAAATCCTAGACTTCTCAAAGGTGCCACATGTTCCTTCTGTTTCAATGTTATCCTCACAGGAAATGGAGATCTCTCATTGGCTGAGTGGAGAGTTGAATCTGGGTTTCTACAGTCTGATAATAATTGCATGCCCTCTGATCAATTCTGACTTAGGATGGCCCTTCTCAGGGTTTTCTAGACAGTACTTAGCGGCGGTTTACCTTTCCCTTCTTCTGAGGGAGCCCTGGGACTGTGCAGCCTGGAGGCTTTTCTTTCACAAGGCACGGTGGGGAATTTGCACTGCCGACCAAGTGCTCCGACTCACAGAGCTCTCCAGCAGCTCTGCATCGAACACCCTAATGCGGGCCCGACTCTCTTTGCAGTCCAGCTCTCAGTCCTTTTTCTGTGCTATGTAGGGAGATGATGCGTGACCCCGGCCTCCGTTCCAAGCTCATCTCTGCCCCAAGCAACTTCAACCACCTGGTCCACGTTGGGCCAAGCGAGCAGCATCCCAAACTGCAGGACCTCCACGTGGTGAGTTTTGGTGTCCTGCTGGCATTCATGACACCTGGAGAGGGAAGGGTATGGCCTTATCTTTGCTAACGCAGCCGTCATTCCGTCGTCCACATTCTGAAGTGCTCAAATGCCAAATTTGAAGTCATCCTTCTTACCTTTCCTGCTCAGCCTCACTGCACTTTCCCCCCCTCACCCACCCTTTTGCCTCCTGACCTGACTTTTGCCTACAGGCCCAGGAAGAGAAGAGGCAGGAAGCACAAGTGCGGATGCGTTGCAGCAGCTTTTCTGAGGCCCGGCGTCCCTTGTCCATGGGCAGCGATAGAACGGCGGCTTCTTTTTCCTCCACCTCCTCCTGTAAGAAGGGACACCGGGGAGCAGGGCGAGAACAGCCTGTTTCCTTCAAGCAGGCCTGAGTGGTAAACCAGGGCCACCAAAGGCCAGGTGTGGGATAGACTTCTGGACTACAGGTCCCAGCATTCCACAGCCAGGTGCTGAGTTTTTAGGAGCTGCAGTCCCAAGAAAAATTCCCATTTCTGCTAAAGGGTCTTGAAAAACCGGTGTTGGGATTTATTTATTTTTTCCATGCTTGGGAAGGCCAGATTCCTGTTTAGGAAGAGACTCACACATTCTTCTTCGTGGCCTCTGTGAATGCACACAATTGGGTTTAGACAGCGCCTGCGCTGGTCTTCTCGGAATATTCTAGAGCTTTTGTAGAAAAGTAACAAAGTTTAGAGTTGCCCCTATAGCGCATGCTCCCGCCGCCTCAGCCTTCAGTTCCATTTTACCGCCTCAGGTGCTTGGAACTTCTCGGTATTAGAGCTATCTTTACAAACTATTCGGATAGATTATTTGGTTTTGAAATCGGATTCCGCTCGACTTTCCTGTTCTCTGTTGCCCCTCGACCACGGACTGTTTTTTGGATATCGCTTGTTTCGGTTTTGCGACTGACTGACGGTTTGGATTTCCCGCGTTTTCCGGGCCTACTCGTTGAGAAGCCCAAACTTTCTGACGCTCAGGACTCGTCTTCAATTGCTAGAGGACTTTATTCCTAGGACTTTTATTACGATCGTGAGTCCTCCTTCCTTATCTCTTATACTTTATGTCCCCTTCAGGACCTTTCAGTCGGTGCGTGTTGTGCTCCCGTAAACTGCCCTTTTCTGATGGTCACAACCGCTGCCTATTTTGTTTAGGGGACACCCATCAACCCCAAACCTGTAGGCATTGTAAGAAATTCACCAAAGCTGCTCTTAAAGCTCGGCAACAACGTTTAAAGCTTTACCTGTGGGATAAGACCCTCTCGGCGTCGAAACCCAACGAGATGGAAACGGCTAATACTCCCTCGTCTACTCCACGCCGGGAAGTCTCAGTCGTATCTCCTCCTCCTTTGTCGACGTCGAGACCTACAGATAAAAAAAAAAAAATCATCCGCGTCGACAACAAGAAAACCGCCTTCGTCGACGTCGAAGACTTCTTCCGACACTGTTTCGAAGGATCTTCTGAAGAAAAAGGTGTCGTCGAAGAGTAAGAAAGACAAATCCAAAGACCATCGGAAGCTAATCCCACCGGTGTCGGCGTCCCTGCCATCTCCGATTCTCGAGGATTCATCTCGGGACCGAGAATATCTTTCTGAAGCCGCAGCTTCTCTTCCTCCACGTCAGCTGGAACCGTCGCCTGTTCGGCCTGACCGGTCTCCGAGCCCTAGCCAACTAGTAGACGTTGTGGTCTCTAGCCCGGCTTCTGCCCATCATAGCCCTGTTTATACCGGGCGGGCGTCACCGATACCTTTATCGCCGTCGACTTCGTCGAGGTCGAACTCTCCACCTCGAAAACGGACGGCGAAAAGAAAACATCTTTCGCCGGAGCGGCACCGAACTTCTCGACGGGAGGTGGTCGTCCTGCCTCGTTCATATCTGCGTCGAAATAAGTCAAAATACGATGACCCCGTTTTCATTGAGTTTGAGCGCGGCCGGTCGCGTCGTCGACGCCGCCATGACGATTCGGACACCGACTCCTCTTCGAGCTCGGAGACTTATCGTAGAAAGAAAAAGCTACGGTGTCTATGCTTCTACATCATCCTCGTCCGCTTCGTCTCCACCTCGACGTCGATGAGATCTCGACGTCGACACCCGTCCTACTAAACGCCAGGAAGGGAGTAAGATCTCCTCTCACACCAAGACTCTTCAGTCGGCGTCGAAGACTACCCACTCATCAAGAGTGCATCAGACACCTGGTCTTGACAAGAAAAAACAAATATATAGGAAATCTACACACTTACCTTCACCTTCTGAGCAAGAAGACGTATTCTCATCTGACGCAGACCAGGACGATGAGGTGTTTTCTGAAACCTCAGGCGAATCCCCTGTAGATGGAAGAACTCCTGAGTCGGATGCTGGAGACCATCACCCTTCCTCACCTTCAGAGGACTTCTCCTCATATGTCCAAATGGTTTCCCGGATGGCCAAAACACTAAAACTTCAAACTGAACAACCTCCAGCCCCCAAAGAGGATCTGGTATTTGGGGGTATTAACCAGGAGAGATCTCCTCCATTGAGTCTAGCCTTTATCCCAGCCATGATGGAGCTTATTAAAGAATCATGGAATCTACCATCTTCATCTTCACAAGTGCCCCGTAGGACTGAAAATCTATACCGCACACATGGGGACGATACCAATTTTCTCATTAAACATCCTGTTTCTAACTCTATAATCGTTCAGTCTAATTCTTCTAAATCTTCTGGGAAAGGCCTCGTCACTCCTACAAATAGGGAAGGACGCAAGTTGGACGTATTGGGGCGAAAGATATATTCCTTCACCACCTTCTTACTTAGGGTAGCGAACTACCAAGCAGCCATGGGGGCATACCAAGGGCAGCTTTGGTCAAGAATTCTTCCAGCCCTACAAGCAGCACCAGATGACACCAGACAGGGTTTCCTGAACACTTATGAGGAAGCCCTTACTGTTGCTAAACATCAACGCCTGGCTTCTCACCATTCGGCAGATGTAGCCTCAAGGACCCTAACATCAGCCATTACTTTGAGACGCCATGCATGGCTCAGGTCCTCGGGTATCATAGAGGACGTCAAGACTCGCATTGAGGACCTCCCATTTGACGCTAAAGGGCTCTTCAATGAGAAAACTGATGACTCGCTGGAAAATCTACACAAAATTAAAAGAACAGCTAAGTCCTACACAATCCAGCAGCAACCTAAGTACAACAGATATCAGTGGCGCAAGCAATACTCTCAGCAGCAGTACCAACAGCCATCTTCTCAACCCTACCGGTCTTTCAGAAATCAAAATCAGAATAGATCCTCTCAGGCCACTTCGTCTGCTTCCACCTTCAGACCACAAGTATCTTCGCAGCGACGCCAATCATACCGCCCACCTGCCAAGAAGTCAAAACAATATCTTTGACTCAAACACACACTTTCCCGAACTTTACCAAACCACTCGCTTAGCCCCATTTTTTCAAAACTGGACCCACATCACAAAAGATGCTTGGGTCTTAAATATCATTCAATTCGGCTACCGTCTCGAGTTTATAGAATTTCCACCTCTAGGACAAGTCAGACTTACATCCTTCGACCCTGTTCTAGAAGACGAGATTCTTATTCTTCTCAAAAAACATGCTATTCAACGGGTATCACCTCTAGACATACCCAACGGTTTCTACTCCCGTTACTTCGCTGTAAAAGGACGGCGGGATCAGACCCATTCTGGACTTAAGAATCCTAAACACTTACCTACATCCACGACGCTTCCGAATGGTGACGTTGGAATCCATTGTTCACCTCCTAAAAGAAAAAGATTGGTTTGTCGTGATAGATCTGAAGGACGCGTATTTTCATATTACAATACATCAAAATCACAGAAAGTATCTCCGCTTTATCTTTCTAGAGACCGTTTATCAATTTTGTGCCCTTCCCTTCGGACTGTCCACAGCTCCTCGCACTTTCACAAAGTGCATGGCCCCGGTAGCAGCCTTTCTCCGTCTGCACGGCATACAAGTGTTTCCATACATAGACGACTGGCTGGTGGTATCCCCATCCAGACGAAAGGCCATTCAAGATACCAAATTCGTTCTACACACCTTTGAAGACCTAGGCCTCACAGTAAACGACAAAAAATCACATCTGATTCCATCCCAAGTAGCCGATTACATAGGAGCGAGACTCGACTCCATCAGAGCATGCATATTCCTCCCGCCCAACCGCATACTGAAACTGCGCAAAGCTATTCGCAAGTTTCATCCGAACTCTATGGTCTCGGCTCAACATGCCCAGCATTTGCTCGGCCTCATGGCCTCTACAACATCTGCGCTGACACACGCTCGCCTGAAGATGCGCTCCCTTCAAGCGTGGTTCCTGGCTGTCTTCGATCCTCTTGTAGACAGCCCTCGGAAACGACTGCTTGTTACCCCGGAATTAGCAGCCCAACTGAAATGGTGGACTTTTCTACCACATCTCCTCATCGGCCGTCCCTTTCGACCTTTGCACCTCTCAGTTCAAGTAACAATGGACGCCAGCCCCACGGGATGGGGAGCCCACTGCGATTCCCACAAGATACATGCTCTCTGGTCTCGCCAAGACAGGAATCTACATATCAATCAGCTGGAGATGCTGGCAGTCATAAAGGCTTTTCGTGCATTCCTCCCTATGATACAGGGTCGTGGTGTGCAAGTAATCACCGACAACACCACAACCATGTTTTATATCAACAAACAGGGAGGGACACGATCCATGTCTCTCCTCTACCTATCAATACACCTCTGGGAGTGGTGCTACCATCATCATGTCTTTCCGGTTGCCCTCCATATCTCAACGACCGACAACCAGTTAGCAGACACGTTGAGTCGACTAACGGTACAGTCCCACGAATGGGAATTGGACACAGACATCTTTCTACTGCTCTGCAACAGATGGGGTCTCCCCACAGTAGACATGTTTGCTACACAGAACAACAAAAAGTGCGAGAGGTATGCCTCTCGTGCGGGCAGGGGCATGAACTCACTAGGAGATGCCTTCATGATTCAATGGGAGTCGGGTCTCCTCTACCTCTTTCCTCCAATACCACTCATACAGAGGACCCTGGTCAAAGCTCGGCAATCAGAAACGGAAGCCATCCTCATCGCACCATGGTGGCCTCGACAGCCGTGGTTTTCCGCTCTCAGAGCAATGGCGTCGGATGTCTTCAGGCTGGCTCTCCTTTCGCATCTACTCACTCAGGACTCGGGCAACATTCTCCATCCAGACCTGCAGTCACTGCACTTGACAGCCTGGAGAATGACTCCCTGATCCAGGAGGTCTTGGACAGAGCAAGAAAGCCGTCCACCAGACTCCTTTATAAATATAAATGGAACAACTTTACAAAGTTTGCTCAATCAAGAGGTTTGCAAGTTTTACCTATTTCTCTTCATACCTTGCTCAAATACTTACATTATTTGTTTGATGCCGGTTTAGCGTTGTCTACCCTTAAGGTGTACATTTCAGCAATTGTCTCTTTTCAGCCTCGTGACTCCGACTCAGCACGTCTTTTCTCGCACCCAATGCTCAAATCCTTCTTGAAAGGTTTGTCAAATATCCGACCACATGTCAAACCTCCAGTACCTCAATGGTCTCTGCAGCTTGTGTTACGCTCCCTTATGCGTCATCCCTTTGAGCCCATGGCCTCTTGTGACATTCGCCTATTATCTTTCAAGACTTTGTTTCTTGTGGCTATTACTTCCGCTAGGCGGGCAAGTGAACTAGCAGCTCTTCGATCTGACTCTCCTTATCTTCAATTCTTTAAAGACAAAGTCATTCTTTATCCTGACATTTCGTTCCTACCCAAGGTTGTCACGGACTTCCACCTCAACCAACCTTTGATATTGCCAACCTTGTTTCCACAACCTTCCTCGGACATTGAGCGTACGCTCCATTCACTAGACGTTCGCAGAGCTCTGGCATACTACACCTCGCGAACTAAGGACTTCCGTGACTCTCCAAGGTTATTCCTTTGTTTTCATGGATCACATAAAGGTTCGCCTGCTTCCTCCTCTACAGTCTCTAGATGGCTTGTCTCTACTATTAATCTGCCATATCAGCTACAGGGCAAGATTCCTCCTGACGGCCTGAAAGCACATTCCACCAGAGCTGTTGCTACATCTACAGCGTTGCTTCGTGGTGTGGATGTTCCAGATATCTGTAGAGCTGCTACATGGTCTAATGCGTCCACATTTGTGACACATTATAGACTGGACCTTCGGGCCAAAAAGGAAGCAAGTTTCGGGAGAGCAGTTTTGACTTCTGTTCTAGAGTGACGGCCCTCCTTCCGGTAAGTCAGCTTGCTAGTCACTCATTTGTGTGCATTCACAGAGGCCACGAAGAAGAAAGACAGGTTACTTACCTGTAACCATGGTTCTTCAAGTGGACCTCTGTGAATTCACACATCCCGCCCAGCCTCCCCTCTGTCCGTCACTACTATGTCTCTGCTAAGCACAGGCTTTGTGGTGGATAAATGGAACTGAAGGCTGAGGCGGCGGGAGCATGCGCTATAGGGGCAACTCTAAACTTTGTTACTTTTCTACAAAAACTCTAGAATATTCTGAGAAGACCAGCGCAGGCGCTGTCTAAACCCAATTGTGTGAATTCACAGAGGTCCACTTGAAGAACCATGGTTACAGGTAAGTAACCTGTCTTTCTGGGCAAAAAAGCAAGGCCCAAGAGATGAGGGCAGGGACAGAGCAAAGTGATGCCAGTCAGTTGGTCCCCAACGGAGAATTTCCCCCAGCCAACGTATAAAGCGGGGCTCAGTTCCAGGCGCAACAACTTCCCGAGCTGCCCCATCCAGGTCAGTCTGGGGCAGTGCCTTCAGGCGGTCATAATTTCTTGCCTCCAGTCCTGTTTCAAGGTAAAGGCAGACGTCTTCAGGGAGATCTCCTGTGCGCCATACCTGCCCCATCCTGGGAGGGAGGACTGGGGCTGGCCCAGGTTAACAGTTCCTCTCTAACCTCTTGTCCCTGCAGTGAAGCACAAATCTGGCAGTTCCACGTCTGAGAACTCCTTCGCTTCTCAAGGGCACTTTTCTGGCACCAGCACAGTGGCAAAGGTAAGAAACAATGGTGCACCAAGTGCAGCAAGAACCCAGAAGCTGGGTGTGCGTGCCTGCTTTTTCACCCACCTCCCTGCCCTTTATCTCCCATGCACAACTGCGCTCGAACCGTTGTTGTGGCAACTGTGTGAACCACCCACCCGTGGACTCTTTTCCTAATGCCACCCCCACCCTAAGAAAAGCATCCTGACCAGCACACCCTCCCTCGTCAGCGGATCTCTTCTTCTCCTAACAGATCTCTGATCAAAGCCTTCCTCCCGGCCCCAGAAGCACGAGCTCCACATGATGGGCGGGACGCTTGGCTGCGCCTCTGACGGTTTTCGGCCAGGCTGACCCAGAAGGAAACCTGCACCTCTCCAGGGCTGCTCAGATGCACCTGCCGGTTGCTGAAGAGCGGGGCAGTGGCTGGCACAAAGCGAGATGAAGGACCCCCTGGCAGAGGGGTCAGGGAGGCGACAGCAGCACTACGGCCGCCAACCTGAGGCATCTTCTGATGTCCTCTCGCCCCACGGAGTCTGACTCCACTCGCATCTCAGGGAAGCCTCAGCCTCACCCCTTCAGCAGCTGCAGCAGCACCTACAGCCAGTGGCAGCTGCCGCCCTCTCCCCCTGTGCCTTTCTCCCCCTGCCCTCTCTGCCCCATCTGCCTCTCAGGAGCAACAGACTCAGGATCTGCTTTCAGATGAAATACTTTTAAAGACTCTTAAAGTTTACTTAAAGAACAAACAAACATGAAAAGCTAAGCTAATTTCTGCAATGTTTTAAAAAGAAGACGATAAAAAGTACACCAGCCAGGAGATGCCTGGAGGACTAAACCTCCAAAAAAAAAACGGGGGGGGGGCACGGCCAGGGCTTCTAGCGGGTCATGGCTTCACCCTCTCAGCCAGAAAAAGAAATGCATTAAAAGGTCCCATAAAAATGGCACAGCTGGCTTCTTTCTTTTGCAAAGGGAGTGAAAAAGGTTCCAGACCAGGTTATTATTGCCTGTTTTAGAGTAGGCGTGGATGGGGGACTGGCTAAAAGGTTCCAGCTTTTCATTGGGGAGGGAGTCAGAGAGTGGATAGTTGTGGTCCTACAGCTGAGCTCAAACTCCTATCATGCTTCAGAGTTGGTGGGGCCACTGAAAGCAATCGCTTAACAATACTGCTGAGTACGTGAGTCATGAATCCCTCAGTTTTGCTGTAAAGTGGGAAGCAGAAACCAGTGCGATGACCCAACCATAAAAAAAAAAAAAAGCACCCCCCCACCGCGACTGGGTGGGTCAGGCAGGTCCCTGGCAAAGAAAACTATTTTTGATGCATGCCCTGTGATACCTTCCTTAAAGAATTAATTTATTTGTCTTTGTTCTGCATAAACCATTGAAACAGGCAAGCATTACATACACATATACCATACTGGAAACCTGCTGCTGTACAGAAGAACTACCTTATGGAGAGAAAAATCTGTTCCCCCCACCCCCACCCCCCCTCTCCCCCCTGCTCCTGTGTTCAAGTCTTGTCCATGAGAGGAAAGAGGGATTTGCCAGGGAACTTGGGAAGCTTCTTGGCATGGCCTTGGCCAAGGAACGTGTGAGTGGCTCAGGAGAGGAACGACGCCTGAGACGAGCTCACGTCAGAGGAAGCGTAGAACCTCTGTCTTCCTTTAGGGAAAAGAAGCAACGTGGAGGAGGAAACCCGGTGACACTCCACACTTGGCTTCTCTCATTCTGTCTTTCAAGGGCTTCAAGCTGCCCTCACTTTTTCTTTTAAAAAAAAGGGTGTCAGTCCAATTTCCTGGCGCCCAGCTTCATGGGTCCCTTGGCCGCCTTCCTCTCGGCCCGCCTGGCCTCCATCTCCTGCCTCCGCTCCTCCCGCTTCTTTCGTGCCAGTTCAGCCTTGCTGGGTCCTGCAGATGCCAAGACAAAACAAAGACGTCAGGTCACAGCCTGGCCTCTGACTCTACTCTCCTGGGGCAGGGGTTGTGGGGGGGGGGCACCCACCTTGGTCAGAGTCCAGCGCCTCCCAGTTGTCCTCAAGGCCCCAGTCCCCGAGGGTCTCTGTGTTTCTCTGGAAAAAAGAAGGTACCCGGTGAAAAGAAGATAAACGCGCGGTGAGATGGCTTGAAGCAAAGCCTGTGTGGCCTTCGACATGCTGAGCAGTCCCAGGGTATTCCGGAAATATTGGAATACAGGGGAAAATGTTGGCCAGGCCCAGCAGTGGGTTGAATTGGATGTGTGTGTGTGTGTGGGAGAGAGAGAGAGAGAGTGTGTAAATTATTTATATGCTGCCTTTCTCCCCATAGGGGACCCAGGGCAGCTTAGAACACATAAAACAATTTTAAAACACTATATAAATATCATATTTTAAAAGAAACAAATTTAAAAACAATTCAAAAACATTTAAAAACTAGCATTCCTGAGATAACTTACTGCTTACAAGCCTGCCTGACGAGGAAAGCAGTGCCTGGGAGCAGCTGCTTCAGTTACCTCCAGAAGAGGTGTTAATTTCCAGTATTTAAGAGCCTTCTTGTCAGTTCCCACTGTTGGTGACCTCTTCCGGGGTTTTCCAAGTATAGATTATTCAGAAGTAGTTCACCAGCCCCTTCTTCTGGGGCTACCCTGCAACTGCTCGGCTTGTCCAAAGCCACACAGGTTGGCCCTTCTCCCAGCTTGAGGAATTGAACTCCCAACTGGTGGTTGCACAGCCACGTACGTAACACACTGAGCTATCCAGGCAGCCAAGCTAGTTGGTGCCAAACTGCTTCATTCCATTCAAAGGTTTACTTTATTAGGAACACAGGAAGAATTACTTTATTTGTTTATATTACTAATAGGTGACCTTTCTTCCCATAGTGGGGGTCAGATACCCTTTCCTAAGCGAGAACCCTGCTCCCTCTGGGTCAGCTCCTAGTCTGAGCTCTTCAGAGTGTCAAATACAGTAGGGGTCTTTCCCAGCCCTTCTCCGAGATGCTGAAAACTGAATCTGAGGGGTTTTGAACAAAGCACAAGCTCTACCTCTGGGTCACGTCCCCCCCCCAAAAAAATATTGTTAAGACTCCATGCCTTATGCTTCTTAATACTGAGTTAATTTGAAGAGGAAAGTAGGAAGCTGAGTTGGCCATTGCTCCACGAGTCCATCTCAGTCCATATTGTATATACAGACTAGCCAGAGCACTCCTTAAATATTTTACATACCTTGAAAACTATTAGGGTTGTCACAAGTCAGATGTGACTTGACAGCATAAAACACAAACAACACACAGGCTCTTTCTGTCTCCAGAAGAGGAGGGCACTATAGCTGTCGCCCTCTGGATGCTGTTGGAACTCTGAATTGCACCGGCAACAGCAGAGGATTATGGGAGTTGTAGTTCAACAACTTCCAAAGGGTCACCGGTGCAGTTCTACACCCTGATCACCAGCATCTGAGTTACAGTTCCTTCCTCCCCAAAAGAGAGGATGCTAAGGCAGGGCTTCTGTTGGAACATTCCAGCTGAAACTCTGAGCAGTTGTTTGTCTCTGTGTACGTGCGTATATGTACATGTGTGTGTGTGTTTGTGTGAAACGTAATTGGAGATTGCGTGTGACCCTCTCACCTGCCTCTCTGCTCCTGGCTTCTCAACAAGAGAAGAGAAAGGGTCTAGCTTGTCCGCCGGGGTGACGCTCTCCCAGTGGTACTCGCTAGCCAGCCTGGTCCCTTCTGGGGCAGACAGGGCAGCCTTTCGGGTCAGACTGGAGCCAACGTCCCCTTCGCTGCCGCCGCCCTGCCACACCTCCTCTGCCGCAGAGCCATGTCCCTTCTTGTGGCCCCAAGACGGCTCCAGGTCCCAGGTGGAGGCGCTCCAGTCAGATTCTGGCTTCACAGAGATGGCCGAGGCAGCCTGGGGAGGATGCAAAAGGAAGGACACTCAGTACACCAGCCACAAAGGCCTCCTTCCAGCTGCTGAGAGACACTGGTTTGCCTTGGGAGCCTTTTTGCTGGAAAGTGGGGCAAAAACACTTTCTCTCTGATTTCTGAATCAGCTTGCAAACTATTGATTTTCCCAACTTGCATGTTTACATATTTCCATGTGCATTTCCCAAAAACATGTGCACCTCTGTAAGCATTTTTGAATATGTCTTTTGGGGCACCTCTCCTCCCAGGAATCCAGTATTTTTCAATCAAATATATATTTTTTCTTGCAAATTCTAAATAACAGAGTCTTCATGAACCCTGTTTCTAAGGTACACATCCTTCTGTGTACACTTTTTTCAAATGTATGTATTTTAAGTATGATTCTAATCAGTTAATCAAACTGGGTTGCAGATTTTGGAATCCTGTGGATGATGGCACACAATTATTCTTATTATTATAGATTTTGAAGTCTAAATGTGTTCTAGTTTGTCTGCAGGCATTGGGAATGAGAATTTCATATATTTACACTGAAACCATCTAGACACGGTTTCCAGAGATTAGGTATCAGACCAGCACCTCAGAGGTATCTTGCTCCCCAGATTTCTCCCACACAACACTCCAAATGATATCCCAGTTGGGCGAGCTATCATTTCCTGGAAAATGAGGGCTGGTGACGTTACCTGCCATTCCTAATGCAAGGGGCCCCAACAGGTACTTACTGTCCTGCTCCCAGATTTTTTGGCTGCTGAGGCTGGTTCTAACCAGCTCGTGGTGTTCCAGTCATCAGAGCTGGCTTGTCTCTTCGTCTGCTCCGTCTCTTGCTGCCGGGAGAAGACAAAAAGCAGAATCTCCTTCAAGTCAAGCATCACTGGCTCCTGGAAGACCATTTCTCCCTCTTCCTCTGCAAAGCCCATTCAAGAGGCACAGGGCTGTAATAATGCCCAAACTTTGCAGTCTGGGAAGGTAACACTACAGGGTCATCTTGGCTTAGTACAATAAATACCCAAATCCTGGTTTACTAGCAGGGGCCTTATATCTTAATTTCCTTTATTTTTTTCCTCAAAAACAAAACTATAAAGGATTGAAGAGAAAAAGAAGAAGAAGAAGACAGAAAATGAAGAGAATCTGAGACAATGAGAGGCATGCCGGAGGCAGATTGAGACCCTCTCCAGCTTACTCCATGCAGGGACAAAAATCTAGACTCTTGCTTACACAGCCTTAAAGAGCCTCACTTTTCATGAATTTCGCTAGTCATCCTGGCTATAGGCTAGCCTCACTAGCACGCTGCTCAGTCCCAGTTGCCAAGAAACTCAAACAGAAAGGGCTGAGTTGCACGCACATGCCCACGTCCTGCTTGCGTGTTCCCCAGAAGCATCTGGCCGACCATCAGGGAAACAGAAATGCTGGATTAGGGATTCTGAGCCAGCAGGAATAGTCTTAGTTTCTCCTTAGTACAGTGAATTGGAAATGGAACCTCCATGTGCTAGGGCATTCTACCTCTAAATGTCAGCTGCTGAGAAGCACAAGCGGGAGGCTGCTATTACGCTGATATCTTTCTGACTGGTGTATCTGGTTGGCCATTGTGAGAACAGAATATTGGACCAGAGGGAATACTGGTCTGATCCAGCCCAGCTCTTCTTAGGATCCTTATTCCCACTAGCCAGGAAACTGGAGCCCAGCGCTTCCCCAATCCCTTTCTTTCCCTTTTACCTCCAAACTGCCCCAGTCCTCATCATCCCATCGATCTGTCGAACTTTCCTCCTCAACTGCATCTTCCTCCAGGTCCCACTGGCTTGGTGAAACAGAAGCTGGGGTGACTGTAGCAGGGGGTTCCTTGCCTCCTTTAAAAATGAATAAAATGAAGAAGAGGTCAAAGATTACCTGCCTGGAGGCTCATCTGTAGCGATCAAGTAGATTAGTAAACAGGACAGACAGGGTTTTTCTGATGGGGATCCAAGGCTTGTAGGAGATCTTCCCAAATGACATGTTAGCCAAAATCCTGTTGCTTAGTGTAGTAAATCACAACAGAGTAGGCCCATTGGATTAATGGGGATTTGGTGAGTCAACTACTCCATAACTACCATCAGTTCAAATAAGCCTAGAGAATCATAGAAAAGTGAAGTTGGAAAGGGCCTACAAGGCCATCAAGTCCAACCCCTTGCTCAATGCAGGAATACAATCAAAGCAGATCTGCCAGGTCAGCGATGGCGAACCTATGGCACGCGTGCCACAGCTGGCACACGGAGCCCTTTCTGCCGGCACGCGAGCCATAAGTCACCGATCGCTACTCCCCCCCCCCCCGCAGCCAAACCTGAGCAGGCAGCTGCAACAGCGGTGCTGGTGCCCGGACAGGCAGCGGGTCAGGATCCGGAGCAGCTGGTGCTGGCAGCGGATCCAGAGTGGGGTCTCGAGGCACCTCTGTGCCCAGGATTCCCCCTTCCGCCGCTACTTCCACCACCGCCGCGGCACACCGCCCCGTTCCCCCCCCCCCCCCCCAGTTTGGGCACGCGAGCCCAAAAAGGTTCACCACCACTGTGCCAGGTGATTATCTAAGATTTTCTTGAATCCCTCCAGTGTTGGAGCACTCACCAACTCCCGAGGTAACTGGTTCCACTGTTGTACTGCTCTAACAGTTAGGAAGTTTTTCCTGATATTCAACCAAAATCTGGCTTCCTTTTACTTGAGCCCACTGTTGCGTGTCCTGCACTATGGGATGATCAAGAACAGATCTTGCCCCTCCTCTGTATGACAGCCTTTCAAATATTTGAAAAGTGCTATCATATCACCCCTCTGCCTTCTTTTTTCAAGGCCAACATGACTATGACTACTGACTATGACTTACTTTAACAGTGAGCTATGTTAGAGTAGACCCATTTAAATGCATGAAACTTACAGAGGATCACTAAATGCACATTGATTCAGTGAATCTGTTCTATTAGCAACAGGACTTTGGCTAATTACTGTTCTTCTTGGTACAAGCTAGTAAAAAGTCCATTTATTTCAGGCTACTTTTCTTAAAGGGTTGGTGATGTGCTGAGTTTGAAATTGACTGAGTTCTTTTCATTTAACCTATTAACCGTATTTTGCCGGTGTGTGCCTCGTTTCAGACTGCCATTTAATTAACTGACCCAAGATGGGACCTTACCGTTCTTGACAGGCAGGGCAAGAAGAAAGGGCATCAGCAACATGGCTACAGGGATGGCTGCGGCACCCCCTCCCCTCCCCGCCCCAGATGTATTCTGACGGCTCTTCTCTCAACTGTTATTACCAGCGCCAAAGGCTTCAACAAAGGGAGATGAAATGGAAGCAATGCCATTCCATCAAACGCCCTGAAAAAGGGTCGGCTTTATTTGTCATCCTTCCCCATCTCTATTCCTTTTACGTTGTGCCTTTTGAAACTGTTAGGCCCGTACACAGGAACGCTTTTATTTTTATTTTATGTAAGCAGCTCTGGGACGTTTTTTGACTTGGGAATGGGATAAACATTATTTAAAGAGACAGATAGATCTACACACAGAGAAAAAAATGTGCCTGTGGGTCTGACTATGCAGTCACTGCTTATCCTGCTGCTCATGCAGGCCCCCGCAATTTACCAAGACTTGTATCAAAAGCCAAAACTCCTTCTCCATCTCCATCCTCACAGGATATGCAAGGTGAGATGATGTACTTTCAAGCCCCCACTTACCTGACTGGAGGGGCTCTGGTGTCATGGTGGCTGGGACGTCCTCAGCTGCCTGCTCTGTGGCCTGCACTGTCCCCATATTGGTCCGGATCAGCTTTGACGTGAGAGATGAGACCCCAGTCACCGCCCAGCCTGCCCAGGTAGCCGCTCCCCCTGCCCCTGGATTGGCAGAGGCAGCCTGGACATCCTTCTCTAAAGAGACAACAGAGCAACAGAGTTTGAGGTCCACTCCCCAGATACATGTTTTTGTTCTTCTTCTGCCAAGATCTGCTTCCCCAGTTTTCCAGATAAAAAACCTGGAGGCAGGGGATGCGGCCAGCAGCCCTGGGAGCCAAAGGGAACGACGAGCAGAGTTTGCAAAGTAAACCGTATGAAAACAGGTCAGGATCACAATTTCCCCCAAAATTCACCATCCATGGTCTACTTATGGCTGGGACCTAACTTTTATTTTTTTATTTGGAATACAAAAAAATATTCTCTCAGCCAGAGGGATGATGGGAGTTGTAGTCCAAAAGAGAAGGAGTTTTGAAGCTCTGTCTCCAACCACCTTGGCTTCCCCCAACCCAAAAAGCAGCTCACCAAGCTCAGAGAGCAGGTCTGGATCTTCAGAGACTTTTTCCAGTTTGGCCATGAAGCTTCGGATTGCCTTAAAGGCCTAAAAAAAGGAACAAAATGATTTTTAAGAAGATGGGGTGAGGGAGGAGGAGGCAACAACCCCAGAAAGCAGGTTCAGTGGATGTTCCCTCTGTATCTTAAACAGCTGCCTCTGTGTGCGTGTGTGTGTGTGTCTGTCTGTCTCTCTCGTGGCTAAAACTCACATTGCTACTTCGGGGGGGGGGCAACACAAGGGAGGGATGTTCTTTGTTCAAAAAATTGTTCAAGAAATTGAGATTATGGGGTGAAAAAGTGTTGCCTGAAAATGGAAAAGTCCTTTTAAAAGGTGCCTCAGAGAGATGCATTAAAAGCAAAAGTATAATTGGGAACATACTCTGTGAGGATTTTTTATATTACAAAACCAAAACAACTTACTTGTTTGGGTACAAATAGAACTGATTAAATTAAGACGGCAGAAGTAGTTCATTGAGTTTCATGCCAGTTTTCGCGACGAAAAAAGTAAACAATAAAATTCTTTTGCAGAGACCAGAATGGGGAAAAAAACAGAAATGCATTTGACATTGCCGCTTGAGTTACGTTTATCTATAATGGTAATTAACAATACCACAAATAGATGTGGAAACCTGTGTTGAACAAATGAGAATGACCATATATTGTAAAGAAGAAGCTTTTGAAAAACAATGCAAAAGGAGAAACAGATGAATGTTGTTTTAAGTAGTCTGCTTCTTGATAATCAATTAGAAAAGAAAAACAAAAGTGACGTTCGTTTTATAAGGCTTTAGCTCATAATAAATAATTCATAATTCCCTAATTTAGTTGGTAACTATGAGGAGCATGAGCTCATACAATATTCTAAAGTAATTATGAATGAAGCATGTAAAGGTATTGTACTGTCCAAATATGGTGCTAAGGAAATTACATCACCTGGCAAACGGTACTCCAAAGGTGGGAACTACCCTAGAGCCTAGCTAACTTAGTGATCACTACCACAGCTTATCACTACTCAAGGACATCATTTGCCCACGGGAATGCTAAAGTTCTATGTCACATTGTTTTGGCTAAACCAAAGCATCAAAAAGTATATAAACAGAGATATCTACCATGTTTATAGAACATCTCCCAAAGGATGCAGACACCTGTTTTTACAAACAGGAGAGAAATCTCTGCTTGGAATGGGGAACAGAAGAGACAGACGGATTGAGATTGGCCAGGAAATAGTAATGGGAATAAATACAGCTAATGGCTTGATGAGAAAAAATATTTTTCTGCGTAATGCTTTGATGTTGCATATTTTTTACTTTTAAAAGTTTAAATACTTTTTCATGCCTGTCACTGAAAGGCTTTTTGCTTTTTATGATTTTATTCTTAAGAACTTTGAAATGTTATAGAGATGTATTCTCTCCCTTTATAGGCTATGAGCTCCTGTGTTTTAATAACTTTGAATTTTGATTCATACATGGCTTGAATTATGCCTGTAACCTAAGTTTCTGTATCTTTTTTTTTTACAAGTTAGAAGGATGCATTTTAAGTAAGCCTACAGTATTTTAAGCTTACTATTTTACATGTCTGTACGACTTTTGGATTTAAGCATATGGGCCTACATTTTTTTTCCTCATAACTGTCCGACATTCTTTGATCATTTTTGGACTTGCTACTTTTAAGCATGGAACATTAGAAATGATGTAAATAAATGGAACTCGTATAGAACTTGTTATAGAACTAACAAGTTCTAGAGTGGCCTGGAATTACTGCAACAATGAAGACACTTAAAAGGAGATGCCCAGATGAGTTTACAAGTGGCTTATCACTGATTATCGGGTTTCATTCTAGTATTAATCCTTTAGTGGGATAAAGTCAGCTATGACGAATCTGACCTGGGAGGTCTGTAAATCTTTGTAGGACTCCTGGGGGAGTCAGTAATCGAAATCAGGATCTCCAGCCCTAATGAAATATGGAACATTGCTATAAATGATAAGTTAACTTGTAACTTAAAGGTTAAGAAAGAGAGATGAAAAAGAATAATTTCCATGATATATGGGGCAGATTTCTTGAATATGTGCTAACAAGAGGAAAAAGGAAAGCTCCAAATCAAGAATCAATGCAGTTCTGGAGAAGAGGACAATAAAAGAAGAAGAATAAAGATAGAGGAAGAAGAGGATTACTGCAAGAGGCCCCGACCAGGGTGGAGGGGAACACAGTTGATTTGTATTTTGGTTTATGTATTTTATGTTTATGTTTTAGTTTAAGGGGGGGGGAGTCAAAATTGAAATTATATTTAAAAAAAAAAAAGGATCTCCAGCCCCCAGTTGGGTGAGGGGGGGGGGGCTTGGATATATTTCCCCTTTGAATATGGGGAACACTCCTTGCTGCCTCACTCTACTGTAACTGGAGAAAGTAATCGTTTGGATCAGAAAAAAAGTGACCCAGACATTCTGGAACAGGTATTTGAGCAGACTAACTTTTTTGAACTCTGTCAGAAAGAGGTGGAAGATTCTGGGTGTCAGCGAAAGGGCAAGGAGTCCTCAATATGTTTATAATCTGTTATTGCTGTACTTCAACAGCCAGGGAGGGCAGCCAGAGGAGTTTTCTGCCCCAGAAGTCCAAATAACCTGGCTGGTTGTTCTGAGTCCTTTGCGCTGTCAGCTGAGTGGCTGGGAACTGCACCTCTTTATTTATTTTTTGCTCTGCCTCAAACTTCATGGAGTGTCCCAAGCCAGTCAAGCACTGACGACCAGCTGCTGCTAGCACGGTCCTTGCTCAGCACCACTTGCTGGTGGTACAGCAGAGCCAGGGCAACCAGAGTTGAAGGGACCGAACATTTCACTGAGCAGAATCCACAATGTCACCTGCCAGCCTCCTCAGGCTTCCCACATACCGGCTGTGGGATTCTGCGCATTGTTGTACCAAAAATGGAACCTCCCCCATCTCTGTTAGGCGCAATCTGACAGTAAGTATTGATGAAGAAAGAAAGAAAGAAACAGTGCTCCCAGGGATACGATACTTGTGGCCCACTCAGCTGTAACACCGTTCAATTTTGGGAAGACATGCTCCTGTAGAGGCAAACAAGAGCCATTCACTTCACAAAAATAACTGCCCTCGCTGGAGACAAAACCTCCAGAACTGGTCTGTGGATACAGCTCAGTAGGGCTGTTGACAGTTGTGGAGGGCATGGTCAAGAGACGCACGGCATGTTGCATTTCAGAGTTTACCATCCACCACTGATCAGTCTTTCCCTTCTCTGAGACAGACCCTATGAGGTTACTTAAAAGACAGGCCACCGGTCACTTACAGCCGAAATCCTCTCGCAAAACGTCTTGTGCTCTTAGGGCAACTGCACACCCGGTTCTGACCTTCCGCTAGCTGCCTATCACACGGCCAGGCACCCCATTGGGTCTGTGAGAGCCTATGACAGGCCACTGGCTAGACTGCACACATACACATGGCTTACATAATTTCCTGCTGATATCCCATGAATCCACAAAGGTTTCGATATCTCCCCACGAGACTCCCCAGATTTTAATTTCTGGGTGGAAAGAGTTCTCTTGGCCCTACATCCTCACAGGAGCTTCTGATAAAGATATGAAAAGGGGCCCTGTCGGTGGCTATTCCCAAACTGTGAAGCTTCCTTCCACGGGCGGCTAGTCTGTCACTTTCCTTTACCCACCGCATGGTCCTTACACTGGCAGGCAAAGGCTTTTCTCTTCATGAGGCGTGTTGTTCTTCCTCACTTCCTGCTGAGTTGCTTGCAAACTACTGTCAGTAGCCCTTTTATCCTGTTTTGGCCAGTGTCTGTTACCTTCCTTGACTGTTATTTTTCAGCTGAAAGCTGGGTTTGAAAAGAAAAGAATCAGACTGCAGAACTCAGGGGAACAGTGGCATCTGAAGAACAATGGTGTTCCCAGTTGCATGTTAGTTCAGGAAATACAAAAAGTCCACATGCCTGAAAATATTGGCTACACGAAATCCTTCCTTTTCCCTGAGCTCAGCTAAATATGAGGAAACAGAGCGTTTTCACTGCTATTCTTCACAGCTCACCTGATCCCGAACAGTCTTCTCCGGATCCACCGTCAACGTACACAGCACTGGCAAGATTTTGAAGGCACAGTCTTTCATAGAGTAAAAATTGTGTGTAGCCGCAAATCCCAAGACTCCGGCGGCCCGAGAGGGAGCAAAGGGGGTCCTTTGTAGCACGGCTGAAAGCTGATATCAAGACGTTCTGTCTTGTCTGCCAAAAACAACAACCGGGAACTAATATTGCAGATCTGCCCAGTGCAGAGAGAGATATATATATTTGCCCAACAAGCAGAACCTGCTGCAACATTTTGTTGCAGCATGAATGGGTCCCTGTCAAGGTTCCAGCTGGCTGGCCATTTCCTGTTTCAGTCTACTTTCATTTTCCCTTTCCTTCCCATCTGCCCAACCCTTAGCACCTTTTTTTTGAAAGCCTGTGGCTTCTTCTCGCCTCCAAATCTCCCATACAGAGTCCTTTGCTCTGGAAGGTGAACACTGGCTTTGTTGGCAAGTCTAATTGCCAAGGTATTTGCCTCTGAGGAAATGAGGTGGGTGGGGGGGATAAAGGGCTAATTGAAGGAAACAGAAATGTCCTTTAATTTCCCCAAGAACGAAGGCTTAACTTAGTTACACTGCAAGTATAACTTAAACAGAAAAAACATTACTCTTTTTTTCAAGGGAAGCATCAACATTTTAGTTATTTTTATAGTTCCTGCTATAAAACAGCAGAAGCAGAAAAAGACACACTTCAAATACGGGCTTCTGCTACTGCTTTGCACTCTGATGTGGGGGCAAAAACAATGTGGACGTGCCTTGTTGAGAACACGCCTCATACCCCAGGCAAGCGGCTCATAGCATGCAATTTTCTTAATGAGTTACACAAAAGCTTATGACAAACAACGCACAGCAGTCTTTAAAGTGCAAAACACTTCTCATTTTTCTTGCAGAAGCCTAACATAGCCACCTCTGCCACAACCACTTGAGAAAAAGGAAGTTAGAGAGTTACTTTTAACAAGCTCTAACGATAACTGTGGGGGTTTGGAACTATAACAGTAACCAATTGTTTTTATAAAGTAATCCTCCATGCTCTTTACAGTGATACAGCTGAACATCCAGAGTGCGGTGGCACCTTTGCCTCCTCAAGAAAGCCACTCCCAACCCTGCCGCACGGAAGTCCCACTCACTTTGGCACTGAGATAGGGTCCGATCTTGCCAAGGCACACCGTCGTGTTACAGCGGATGGGCCCCTGGTCATCCCGGGCTTGGAGGCGAGCAAAGTGCTTCATGAGCTCCACATTGAGGTTGTTTTCATTCAGCTTGGGAGCCAGAAGCAACATGGACTGCGAGAAGAAGAGGGGACAGTTTATGGAACGCCAGCCTCTTCCCAGCTGTCCTCTGGCAGAACTTCCCCCAGACAAAAGAAAGCACATCATTTCCCCTTCTCATCTCCCCTTTTCTTTCACGCGGTGTCTTTTTTTCCATTTTAAGCCCGAAGGCAGGGAGCATCTCATCTTCTTGTTGTTTATCATTATTATTATCATTTTTTGTTAATAACCACACAAGCAGGATTTATTACTTGTCAGCCTATGAAGGCTCCAAAATCAATTCACAAGAAAAAGATATGAACGTATTCTTGAAATAATAATAATAAAAGATGATGGTTGAAATCCTGTTTCCAGACGTTATGCCATGTAAGGCTGACAACATCATCTGCCACAGTGACTTTTTGGAAATTAAATGTTTGTGATCCCGCCTGCATGCACTGGAGGTTCTGAGGTTGCTTTGAGGTCCCTTTCAACATGAGGAAACCATTGGGGGGGGGGTTTCATAGGATGGGGTCTTTAATTTCTGCAAATCGTTGCTACCTGGCTGGTCCTTCTCCAATGGGTGGGAGGAGAAACAAGCCACCCAGGAGGAAGAGGAGCCCCCCCCCCCAAAGCCTCATGCAGCTGAGCCTTCGAGACCAGACCCCTTACCTTCACTGTTTGCTCGCGAATGGCTGGGTTGGTGTCCAGAAAACCATGTACCACATGGGGGAAAATCTGGTTGTTGACAGTGGGCTCATTCAGGTACTGAATGAAGTTCTCCATCTGATAAAGAAAATGGCATCCTCAGCAACAGGCTCTTGTACCATCCTGATGGCTTGTCCTAAGGATTCACACCTAGAACCTTCATTATCCCATCATCCCACATGGTCTGCACCAAATTCAGCTTGCTGGTCAGAAACGACACTCCAAACTCAAGACTCGCAATCATACCATAATAACAAATAACAATAGCAAATATGAGATCAAGAACTAGCAAAAACTAAAGTGCCTTCCATCAATTCTTGATGAAACCCACTGGGTACCCTGCCTTTCTCTCGTGGTCTCCTCTGCCTCACAGATTGTGGTTGTGAGAATAAAGGAAGGAGGAAAAGAGCTCACTGCAAGAAACACAGGATGGTAAATGTGACTATTAAATATAAATATCAGGGATTATACTTTATAAATGTAAATGCATGAAGAAAGGTGTGAAGTTCTGGGTTTGGAGGATAACTAGGAGGCAGGGGGAGGGGTAGTAGGGAGTAACACAGTGGGGCAGATACTTGTGTGGACATGGTGGTATGCACACATGGTTGTATCTATGCATGAGGAAGTATGTTCACAAGTGGATGACTCATGATTTGCAGAAAAACAGAATTAATCCTTCTATTAGTCTGTAGATTGCATTAAATTTAGAGAACTCATTTAGAGGTGATTTGCAGAAATTAATTGGCTCATCCTCAGAACAAGCATTTTGTTACGCTGCTCAAGCATGTAATTGAGTGTTTGAGTATTAAACCCAGCCTCTGCCTCACCCTCAGTGTTTTAGGCACACTGTTTCCTTTGAGTCTTATCCATTTGCTTTCCCAGTTTTCCTTCAATGAAATGGGTATTATTTGTTGCTTTTTGTTGAGTCAAATATATTGACATTGGGAATGCAAACCAGATTCTACCTTGTGCTTTGCTTCTGGGGCAAGTTATTTATCTGTTCTGATAAGCCACGTCCTCCTGGAGACTATTTTGTGACTAGGTGGGACCTCCTGCGGTAGCCATTTTGTGAGGGTGTCCATGACAGCTTCTCTAATTCCCACACATGCAAATTAACACCAAAAGTGTTGGGGACGTGCCTAAAGCACTCAAATTAGGAGTCTAGATTATGTCATATAAGCACACACAGAGAAAGGTTTTCCTACATAAACTGCCCCTCTGGAGCGGAGAGTGGCGTTTGCACACCTGCTGCAGTAACCGTATCCTCATGGCTCTGTCTGGGGAAGAGAACATCTTGACAATTACGGGAATTATTTTCTGCTGGTAATCCTGGGCATTCAGGTACTTCCCCACCTAGAGTGACAAAGGGGGAAAAAAAAGAGAAAATAAAAGGACATTGTCTGGGGAAGAGAAGCAACATTGGCTGCACTGACGGTATCTCCTTTGGGAAGAAGGGCAAAGCCTCAGCTCAAGCGATGGGTCAAAAAAGCCCCATCTGGTATCACACGGCAGGAGCAGAAATCAGCTCCCCTGTTCCCATCCCGCAGGCCTAACCAACTCCTTACAACAGCAATCCATTTACCTGAGAATAATGAATCCGATATCCAATGAATTCAGTCCACATGACCTACCCATCCTTCCACTTGGGACCCCAATGTGCTTGGACTACAACTCCCAGAAGCCCTAACTAGCACAAGCAATGGTCTTTTGGGAGTTGTTAATACAAGAACATCTGGAGCCCCAACTTTTGGAATGCCTGCAACAGGGGTCAATATGATACTACTCCTATTGTGGCCCACTATTGGTGGGAACCAATCTCCAAAGGCAAATTATCTTTCGGTCCCCAAGTTTGAAAAGGTCTGAGATAATTACCCCACACAAATTATTCTGCCCCAAGCCTACGTGTCTCTCTTCTTTCCACTGCCTCCTAGCCTCACTTCTACTATCAACCCGAAAGAAAAAGGGCGCATATAGAGCAACCTATACTCTAAATACAAATCACCGAGTGAAAGGATGCGTCACCTGCAACCGAGGACAAGATCATCCATCCTTCCATATTCTGGGCTACTATGTATGTATGTGAAAACCAGATACGCTTAATATCAAGCCTGAAATCTCCCACAGACTTTTCCCATTGAACCAATAAATCCTAACCTTCAAACCACCTGATACTGTCTTCTGCCCTGTGGCTGCAACAGGCATGTGTTGTCTTAAATTCCACCACATTTTTCCCTCCCAAGGAAAATCTCTATTCCAGCCCTCTGCTTTCTACTTTCATTGTTATCTCTGCTCCTCAACCTGTTCCCTTTTTTACTGCGTAGGACCGTATAACATCAGCACACAATGATGTTAGACCAAAGAAGCTGCTTGGAGGAGAAGCGAAACGTTTCAAAGAACTCCAGTTGCCATGACTCAACTTCCAGATACCCTCACCTTAGGATGACTGAGAACCTTCACAGTCACAATGTTACTGCAAGGGGATGTGCTCTCTCTGCGCCCAGTACTGTACATGGGACTGCTTACCTTGAAAAGCGGTGTGAGGATGACGGCGCCAGCATTTCCAAACTCAAACGCCGTAAGCAGCTGCGGAAGAACCTTGTGGCGGCAAAAGTCCTCTGGAAAGGCATCCAGGTTGGTGCTGAGCTCCTGGAAGAACTTCTGCCTTTCAGCAGGCTCCTTAATCTAAGTAGGAACAGAGATCATTGAATCACATCGGCCCTCTCTTTTGTAGAACAGCCCATTGCATGCTCTCAGAAGCCGAAGACGTTTCTTTCCTGAGTTCCAGCTCCCAGAAACCACCAAGATAACAATCCTAACATTGTCGCAATTTTTTATTTATTTAAAAAAAGCCTTCTCATTGGACAAAGACCTGATTCCAAGCAGAGGCCGTTGGCCCTCTCACACAGAACAGATCCTGCCTTCCCCTTCCACTCACCTGGATCTCCTCCAAAAAGAGGTTGGTCTCCACGAAGCTGTTGTCCATGAAGCCACCTGGCCCACGGCAGTTCTGCAAGAACTTGGCAGGATTGGGCCGCAGTTTGGGGTTGGCACCAACCAGCTCACAGTAATGGGGGACCAAGGACTTGGGAATCTAGAGGACAAGGTAGCAAGGAAGGAAGAGACAGCATCCCTGAAGTTGAGACAGGCCTGGCCTTGGCAGGACCTGGGACATAACAAAGGAATGGTAGCTTCCTAGAAGGGCTCCAGTGTTACTTCTCTAATGGAGCCTCCCACTGTAGCTTCACAGAACACACAGCTCCATCTGAAAAACTTAAAAGAATGGGAAGCACCCCTTCCTGATGGGGATGGGCTCCCCACTGAGGTCAGGAAACATCAACATTTCAGAGACTGGGATTTTTCCAGCCCTGCCATGCAACCCAGCACAACTCAACCAGCTCCTATTGTGTACCTCTGTTATGGCTCCACTCTATGGAATCCTGGGACTTGTAGTTTGGTGAAGTCGTTGGAATTCTTTCCTGTAGTTCAAGAAAGGCATTGGGGCTCTCTTGCAGAGAATTCTAAGTAGTTCCTCTCCAAACTACAAGCCCTATGAAATAAAATGGAGCCACAGCCATCATCAAACCAATATCAGACCAATGTACTTTTAGACAACCCCAAAGAACAGAGGGGATCCCCACTGTGTTCCTTGTGGACATAACAAGCTAACTCTCCTTCCCTGTTGGATACCTTGCCAAGAGACCTGAGGGAGGATGACCGGGGCAGGGGGCCATTGAAGACTTCCCAGATCAAGCAGCCAAGGCGCCACATGTCAGCTGACCTGTCATGACAGAGGAATGGGTCGTCACATCAACTGCGTGTGTTTCAGGCACAGTAATGAAAAAGTGACGCAGCATGTTAAACTTCAATGCACGCTCATACATAAAATCCATAAAGAAATTATTTTAGAAATGAGGAAGAAGCAAAATCATCTTGTAAGAAAATCATAGGGTTTAAGTACTCAGTCAAATACCGGTCACATGCATGATTTCTTGTGCTAATATAGAAGCTGTCACTTTCTAATACCCCACATAACACTGCCCTGTTTCACCCTGATTCACTATAGCATCATCATCATTCTTTATAACGGTCACAGACCCAGCAAGATTATAAGAAAACAGAACATACAGAAAGAACTATATGTAGTATATGAATCCTTCTTTCAAGGTGATGGCAACATTTTCTCTCTAGTTTTCATAGCAATTAATAAAAATGTAGACACCCTGTCAGTAATATAATTCACTATAGCGCATGTACTTGGGTGGCCATTCTGTAGTGCTTGGTGGTGGCCCAGTCTACTTAAAGGGGGCACCTAAGAAAGGTAAAATAAGCATCTGCAGAACCTGGTGCCTGGTTTACCTGCTTTGCACCAGCACCATGTTAAATAGCACACAGAGAAGCAACATGGAACACCAAACGGAGTTTTACTGTATACTCCATTATTATAATTTCTGTTAGCTCTGCAGTTCAAAGGTTGTTGCTGTTGTTATGTTTTTTTTGGGTGGTCTTTTTTTGCAACTTCAAGTGATGCTCATAACAATCTAACAATTCAGAGAAAACACTAATTCTAATGTACTCGAAGTCGCCAACCTAGAGCTAGCACCACATTTGGTGTCTTCAAAACCAGTCTAAAAACAGATTGATTACAGCAACAGCTTTTGACAACCAGAGTCTGCTCGATTAGATGCACAGACCATTTTCCTCATTTGGCAGAGATATCAGTCTATTCTAAAAATGTTTTAATTTTAACCAAAGAATCTTTGATTCAACAAGAAAGCTTAAAGTTATACAAATACATCACTTGTATTAATTCCAAAAGCCAAGTGAACTGAACTTGCAACCAGTTCAACTGCAACCAGACACTGCTGTCTCTTTATCTTAGAGCCTTGCATGAATGTTTTACCCACTAGTCTCCATATTTGGACTCTGATGTCTGACGAAGTGGACCATGTTCCATGAAAGCTAACATTAAATGTAGCAGTTAGTTTTTAAGGTGCCACAAAGTCTTTTTTTTTTTTTTTTTGCTTTTGTTTTGCATTTCTTGATTAGATTGTTCAGTAAGCAAACTTTTGGCAGTCTTTCTTTTGCCATATGCATTATTTTAATTTCATCTGGCAGTTCTCCAAAATACAACGGAACTTATTCTTAAGACAACAGGAGTGTTTCAGAAATTTATTCTGAAAATGGTTGAATGACCCTAGATTTATTTATTTCCAAGCAGAGTTCTTGAATTCCCCCTACTAACTGAAATTCTCAAAACTCAGACTTTTAGAGATGTCACAGAGATATCTCCATTTTTCACTATTCTTCAGATGTTTCAACCCCACCTTTCATCATGGCAAACTGGCCTGCACTCTGCAAAACCCCCAGCAGAGCTGGAGAAAACATGTTCCCTGCAGGCCGTATGCAGCCTGCAAGCTATGTGGCCTACAGGTCATATTCCATCTCTCTGCCAGGTCCCTTACTGTCCCCATCATCACGCTTGCTACCATAGCAAAGAAGTGCTACTTTTTTCTTTCAAGCAAGGCATTCATACCCTGTGTGCTTTATTTACAAGTAAAACCACATTCCCGGAAGCTTTCCGGAAGTATGTAGATAAGACACGCAGAAAGCACACACCTTGTTTAAAGGAAACGTGGCACCTTTTGCAACGGTGCTGTGGCATATTCCCTGGGGAGAAGCTGCCCACCCCAGCTCTCAGCTTATAGGAACTTTAAAGAGCCCACTGCTATGTCCGATCTGAGAAGCCCCGATAAGTCTTTTAAAAACGACGGAGAAAAAGACTCACCATTTCTCTCCCGTGCTTTTGCTACTGTCTACCCACTCGGGAGGGTCATACTTCTCCAATTCAGGGACCCCCTTCCGTGGCACAGCGACGTCCCCCTGAGCCGAGCACGTGTAATCCAAACCTCCTAGTTTCCACTCGCCAGCGCGATCAATGAAGATGGCAGACGTACACACATTGTTATGGATGAGGTGACAGTCATTCACCAGGAAGCTGAGGGCTTTCTAGTAAAGGCCATGTCAAAAAAAAGGAAGCAGATATGAACAGTCAGATTTGGATAGGGCTCTTCCATCCCTCCTCAAACATCCCCTCAGGCGCCAGCTCCTAAAATCCAAGGAACGGGGTGCAGGGTCTGTTGTCAGCAATGTGCCATGAACCCCTATTCTCACCACAATCTGATGAAGTCCCCACGAGATCTCCAGCTCGCTCAGGGTTTTCCCATTGTCCCTGGATTCCAGGTAGGCCGACAGAGGCATCACAGGGTCCGTGACCACATGTAAACATTTTTCTGTCTGCCAGAGAAAACCAGAAAACATGAAGGACAAAGCAGACAGCCTTAACTTTACTCTTGGTCCCTCTCACTCAGAATTGTCCACACAGATTGAGCATCTCTTAAGCATCTCTCCCAACCATATGTGAAGAAACTATAGATTGAACCCAGGACTCTCTGCATGAAGGCGTCCTCTCCAAAAATAAAGTAAGGTTCTAGTCCTCATCATGCTGAAGGATGGGCTCTGTTTAAGCAAAGGAAGGGAAAGTATCTTAATCCATACTTTTTGATCCATCCCTCTGTCTTATCGACGCCAACTAGAAGCAGCTTTCCAGGGTCTCAGATGAGGTATCTGCCAGCCCTACTTTGGGGTACTAGAATCCTCTAATATGCAAAAGGTGCCAAACCACTGAATGACAACCTTCTCCTTAAAAGTAAGACAGGAGTCCAGTCCTCATCACAGTTGACAAAAGGCTAATTTAAACTAGAACATAGGAAGCTGCCTTACAATAAGAGATTCTCATCCCAGTTTCTGGAATCTAAAAAAAATACGATCTGATATTTCTCTCCCTTGTTGATGCAACCATGCTGAGGTTTCAATTTTGATTCTTAGAAGTCTAATACAGTTCATCAGCCCTGAATGGCAACAACATGGGGGTGGTGGGAGGAAAAGGGGGAAATGTGTGCTCTGAAGCTTCTGAAGGCACACAGGACATCAAACACATCTACACCATGGACCCAAGAAGCACCATATTCTGATTTTTTTTCAATATGCACCAATGTGCTTCATTTTATTTTTTTAAGGCATTTAAGGCATTTTGATACCTTGTTCCTAATTCACTATGCACGCTCCAGAATCTTGGACAAAATAATAATCAATAATTGTATGCCATCAATTCAATTCCAACTCATGGTGACCCTTTCCAGGGTTTTCTAGGCAGACAGTATTCAGAAATGGCTCAACTGTCCCCTTCTTCTGGAGGTGCTTTGGGACTGTGCAGCTTGTTCAAGGCCACACAGGCTGGCTCTTCTCCTGGAAGGCAAAGTGCAGAATTGAACTCATGGCCCAGGTACTTCAATTCAGTGAGATGTTCAGCCAGTACAGAATGAATTAAACATTTTTATATAAAAATAAATACTTCTGAACATCTGGATATCAAAGCCCAGGGATTTCAATGCTCTTTTCAAACATACACTGCCGTTCTTCTCTGCACCAAAACACACACCCTCCATCCACAGAAGAAACAGACAACGTTTCCATATACTACCTCTAGTCCGTCAATGTAGGACAGAATATTGGGGTGTCGTAGCGTCTTCAGGTATTTGAAAGCTGCCTTGGCAAGCTGAGTCTGTTCTTCGGAATTCGGTTTCACATCATGCACAAACAACGACACTTGCTCCCCTGTGGCCTGCAGAAAACACCGAACATACGTCGGTCATGGAGGAGGAACAGACACTGCTGACGGGGGGTGGGTGGGTGGGTGCTCAGCTGGTGGCCAGAAAGCGAGCCCAAAACAGACAGGCTAACCGTATGGCCTTTTCTTTGGGGTGAAATGACGCGATGGCATCGCCTTGGACAAAGTCAGATCATTTATTAATTCATTTCTGCCCTGTCTATTTGGACTGGAAGCAGCTTTCCAGAGTTTCAAGCTGAAAAACATGTCTTTCAATTACTTGGTACCTGGTCTTTAAAGGGGAAACAAACTGGAGTTGTTGTGGACTAAACTTTGTATACAAAGCAAGCACTCTGCTCCCAAATGAGTCCCTTCCCTTAAAATAAACTATGAAAGGGGAGGGAGCTTTCCAAAACCATGAACCATCCTATGACATAGATTAACATGAGAGAGAAAAAGGGTGTAGGGAAAGACCAGAGATGAGAAATGTTGTTGTATGTGTGAATGCAGGTTTCACATTCTACATTCTGGACTAGAATGCCCAGATTCCACCATCCAGTTGGCTGAAAGATTCTGAGAGTTGCAGTCCTCCTATACACGAACATTTCCAACCTTTGCCAGAGACTATCCTGAGATCCCCCCTAGTACAATTATGGTGAACCTATGGCACGCGTGCCACAGCTGGCACGCAGAGCCCTCTGTGTGGGCACGCGAGCCATAAGTTGCCATCAAGAAATACTTACCCGTCCTCCGATCCCGGATTTCGGCACTTCCCTCTACTGGTGCAGTGGTCCAGCGGAGGGGTGCAACAGTGGCCATTACTGGTCTAGCCCCAGGGGGGATTGGAGGACCGGTAAGTATTTCTCTGTTCATAAAGCCCCTAGAAAAAAAACACAACCATTTAACCCTTGCAGTGCAAGGGCAGTTGTTTTTTTTCTAAACTAAAACCTCAGCATTCAGGTTTAATTGCAGTGTTGGCACTTTGAAATAAACACGTTGATTTTTGTGTTGCAGTTTGGGCACTCGGGCTCAAAAAGGTTTGCCATCACTGCCCTAGTGAGTGAGCAGCATGGTATGGCAGGGTTTGGCCTGGCCTCTCCAGCATCTCCGACAGGCATTTTGTGCCATGCAGGGTGGGCTGAGGGAACCTCTTTCTTACCCATCAAAAAAGGGCAGGGAACAAAAAAAAAAAGGGGGTTCTTTCCAACCAACCCCAACTCCTCTGTTTCACCAGAACGGAAGCGCATACAAGGAACACCTACACCGATGCCCCATCCCATTTGGGGGGGGGGGTGCCCCCAACATTACACCGCCTGAATGGCAAGGGAGAACAAGTGAAGAAGCAGAAGGGGGGCGTTTCCAGCTCTAGCCTGGGTTTTCTACCTTTCTGGCCCTTGGAAGAAGCAACATCCCCCCCCCGGCCGGTCCCCCCCCATCCCCATCCCCATCCCCACCGCCTTCCTCCCAGCCTGGACTAATGAGAGGGGAGAGAAGCCGGTTGAGGTCGCGGCTCCCGCTCGTTTCCCTTTGTGGCAAAGTCCCAGCTGGGCATTCGGGCTGAAGGCGGCGAACCTCCTCTGTTTCCCCGATTCCCCACAATTTTTGTCCGCCCCCACGGCTGCGGTGAGCAGCTCTCCACCGGGCGAACGTCGGCCTGAACTCCGCGCGCCTGCCTGCGCTCAAAGGGCCAGAAGCAGCTAGAAGTGGGGGGGGGGGAGCGCGGACCTTCCTCCTCCCGCGGTGCAACTGCCAGACTCCCCCCAGTTGCAGCAGCCGCGGCGGCTCTGGCGGCGTCACCGCCTCGAAGGAGAAGTCGCGGATCGGGTCCCGGGAGAAGAACCACATGCTCGCCTCGGGCGGGGGGGAGAGAGAGAGAGAGAGAGAGAGGGAGAGAGAGAAAGAGGCGACCCCCGGCCCGAGGAGCCCTCGGCGGGCGGCTCGGCCAACGTCACTCGCTCGGCCAGCCAGCGAACACGCAAGCAGGGACCGGCGGGGCGGGGGGGGGGGGGAGTGCGGGCGGGGCGGGATGACGGAAGGAAAGCTTCCCCAGCCGCTCGGCTCGGCCCCGGATCCGCTCGCCAGCCCCGGAAGTGCTTGGGCCCTGACGGTGGTGGTGCCGCCGCCCGCCCGCCCACAGAGTGCTGGCAGGGCCCTCGGAACCCGCATTCACACGTGCAACGGCCACCCAACCGTGCCGCTTCTGCCTTGCGGGAACTCACCAACCCGCCTTGTGCCAGGTTTGCAAAAATCTTACCAAGCCCGCGCTCCGACTCCGCCAAGAGCGACTTCGATCCTCCCTCCGGGCATGCGCCCTCAAGTCTCCCCAGAGTCAACATCGATTCATTCCCTCCTTACTGAAATGCATTCAGCAGCCTGGGAGCAAGCCATCCCCACCAAATGGCCAGACGCGTGGAGAACCTCGAAAAGGCATGGCGACAACACTGCGTTCCTTTTCTGGCATCCCCATCCCCATGCAGTTATCATGGATGCCTCCAAAATCGGGCATAGGACCGTTCTCGCACCACCCCTAACAATAGAGTGGGCCAGAAACTTGATCTCACTGGCCACTGAGTATACCTTGTGGCTATGGGAGCCTATGATTGTCACCTCTGGAATAGGTAAAGGTAAAGGTTCCCCTTGACATTGAGTCCAGTCGTGTCTGACTCGAGGGGGCGGTGCTCATCCCCGTCTCCAAGCCGTAGAGCCAGCGTTTGTCCGTAGACAGTTTTCGTGGTCACATGGCCAGCGCGACTAGACACAGAACGGCATTACCTTCCCACCGAGGTGGTACCTATTTATCTACTTGTATTTGCATGCTTTCAAACCGCTAGGTTGGCGGGAGCTTGGACAAGCGACGGGGGCTCACTCCGTTGCGTGGATTCGATCTTATGACTGCTTGGTCTTCTGACCTTGCAGCCCAGAGGCTTCTGCGGTTTAACCCACAGCGCCACCACGTCCCTACCTCTGGAATAAGGCCCTGCCTATTCTCCAGGCTGCCCCCAAGGAATACTGGACCCAAGGCCTCTCTTTTCACCAGGAGGTCATGCTTCTAGCCCACCAAGAGTAGATAATAGTTGTCAATGCGGCATCTAAACAAACGGTAACATCAGTGGCACTCTGCCGCCATGCGTGGCTCAGGTCTGCTGGCCCATCTGAAGACTCTAGATCTTGGATTGAAGACCTACCTTTCAATAGTGTGGGGCTTTTTGATAAAAAATGGATGAGATTCTTGATAACCTGCAAAAAAATTAGAAAGACATCATGGTCATACGTATAACACACAGGACTACTACGGTCTTCTGCATAACCAGTGGGAATATATCCGTACCAGCAGTACAGACCTGCAATAGATAGACAGAGGTACCCTGGAGTATCCTATTACTTCCTTGCTGTGCGCCAGCAATCGCACAGACAGTGCTCACACCAGTCCACCAGACACTGATAAAAAGACCAAGCAGAATCTTTGACTTTCACAGTACCCAGATCAGCCCACTTCCCATGATAACATTCTGACACACCCCACACCTTGCACTATTTCGACCCACCTGAGCCCTCATTACCACAGACTCATTGGTCCTTTCGATCGTCGTGCTTGAGTACGCAATCAAATTTCTCTCCCTGCCGCCCAAGGGACTTTTGAGGACAGCAACACCACCCCCAGTATGATGAGGTTCGATCTCTCTTAGAAAAGGACACCATCAACCTTGTCCTGGTCACAGATGATGACCTGGGGCTCTACTCCTGCTATTTCACAGTACCCAAGCGAGACAGTGGTCTCCATCCCATCCAAGATCCCTGTCACTTCAACCTATACATAGCCCCAAAACAATTCCATATGATTACACTGGAACACATACTCCCACTCCTACACCAAGGCGATTGGTTTGTGGTCATAAATTTACAGGATGCTTACTTTCACGTCAGTATCCGCCTGGACCGTTGCAAGTCCCTCAGGTTTGCCCTTGGCGACTTGGCCGATGAATTCAACGCGCTACCTTTCGGCCTCCCTACCACCCCGCGGACCTTCACAAAATGTATGGTGCCTGTAGCCACACATCTATGTCTCTGCAGGATTACCATATTCCTATATATCGATGATTGGTTACTTATCACCTATTCTCATATTAAAGCCATATAGGACGCTCAACTTACCCTATCTCTGTTATCTGGGATACACAGTCAATACATCCAAGTCCATCCTGGAACCCACACAAATTGTCTCCTACATAGGAGTGGTCCAGGACTCTCGATCTGCCCGAGCATGTCTACCACAGGAATAGATATGGAAACTTCATACACTCCTGCATCATTTTCAACCTCAAGCCGTTGTCATGGCCCACCAAACCCAGTGCCTCCTCGGGCTAATGGCCTCTATGATTTCCGTTGTCCTGGCTGAAAATGAGGTTGCTGAAAGCATGGTACCTAACCTTTTCCGACCAGCTCGTCAACCACCTTGCCAAACCCCTCAGAATAACAAGGGAGCTGGCAGCGCAGGTCACATGGTGGGACACAATGCCCAATCTACTTATTGGCAGACCCTTCAAAGGCCCTTTGACCCTTACGACAGATGCCAGCACTGGCTACGAGGCACATTACAAAGACTTAAAAATCCACGGCCTTTGGTCCTGTTCAGAACGTCGGCTCCACATCAACCACCTAGAGTTGCTGGCTATTATCAAAGCCTTCCAAGCGTTTGAATCCACGCTAGTCGGACGCAATGTTGAAATCACCACCAGCAACACCACAGCCCTGTTTTACATCAACAAACAAGGAGGCACACACTCTTTCTCTATCCTGCAATATTCCAGGATAGGGGGTTGAGAGGTTGGCTTTGTTTCTTACCTGTCAATAGTCAATCCTGAGAGGAGGCTGCCAAAGCCCATCTGTTGCCCACTCAAGAGTCAGGATCAGTAGTGGTTCCAATTTGGCAGGGCAGATAACTCCTCCCTTTAGATGTTTGCTGAAATCAATAGCTACTAAGAAGTTTTATCAACAGGAAGGGCCCTGATCCTTGATGTTTCTCTCACTTGGGAGCTCTGAATTTTTGATTTATTTATAGGATCATGGGGTTGGTTGTTTGAGATATTATTGGAGAACATTACAAATCTTCACACTAACTTCCCTCCACAATACAAGTCAGACCCAGGGTGTAGATAACCATAGCATATAGGAACCTTACCAGTGGGCTTGTGGAACTTATATTTAGATGGTGGTTGGAGAGTTCCACTTGTTGACGTTGCCTGTCCATCTGAATTACAGCATTTGAGCCAGAGAATGTCATCTGACATAGAATGGAGTTCTGGTTCATTTAAAAAATTTCAAGTGTGGGAGCATAGGGTAATAAAATGAAACCCCAAGACCACCCTTCCTTTGTTTTTATCGGGAGCTATTTCAAGGATTTCCGCCTCACCTTGTTTGAGGTTTAGTCCAGTTAGATGTCCTAGATCTTCTAAAATGGCCTTCTTCCTTAAGAATGCACATGCTGTATTGCTTATAGTGCAATTACAAAGAGTTAGTTTGACAAGTTCTTCAGGGATAGCTATGCTTGTTCAAAGGAAAGGCATTTGAATTACTGATTTTTCTTGTAGTCTAAATATTCCTTTTGAATTTAAACCGTAATCAGACTCTTTTGCAATTTTTCCTCCAATAAGGGGATCTTTGTATTTTAAGTCATAATTACCACTATTCATATTTGTTGCAGGTAGGTTTTATAGCTGGTTTGAACTTGGTCTTTGGATGGATTATATTTTTGTTGTTTAGTCGTTAAGTCGTGTCCGACTCTTCGTGACCCCATGGACCAGAGCACGCCAGGCCCTCCTGTCTTCTACTGCCTCCCAGAGTTTGGTCAAAGGATTATATGCATTCTCCATTTAAATGATATTGCTCTACCTTCAAACTTACATAAGAGGCTCCAGACGTTGTGGGCATGCTTACCATCTGCAAAAGTCAGATTCACCATGCCTCTACACATTCTAGGCTTCGTAGGATATACATATATGAGCATTTCATATCCATTAGGAGATCACAGTAATCTCCCAGTATATCTAAAACAACCTCTTGTTGTTGTTGTTTAGTCGTGTCCGACTCTTCGTGACCCCATGGACCATAGCACGCCAGGCCCTCCTGTCTTCCACTGCCTCCCGAAGTTGGGTCAAACAACCTCTAATACTTCTAAATTAGATACCCATACTTTTTTTGCCTTCTTAGCAGCCAGTTGAAAACAGTAAAATAGCACTCAGTTGACGATTGCAGTGACACACCCATATCGGGACCTATCTTCCCCGAAGTGTGTGGTTAGGGAGCATTCATTAGTGTCCTTTCTGCATGATGTCATCACAGTTGAAGGCTGAATGTTGGTTTCATTCAGAGTTAGATCCTGCCATTCATGTATCTGTTTGAAACTGTGAATGGGAAGTCCTCAGAATAATTTCTTAAGTATGATATTCCAGCCAGAAGTCAGAGAACTCATCCATTTAGCCTGGTATTGTTGGCAGTGACTAGCAGAAGACATTATCCAGGGTTTTAAGTAGTTTTCCCAGACCTTTCTGGAGATGTTACAAATTGAAGCTGGTGTTTTCTGCAGGCTAACGTTTGCTTCACTGCAGAGCTAGGACCTCTAGGAAAAGTGCCCAGTCCTGATGGAGTGGGCATGATAGTGGGGCAATAGGCAGCTATTGCTCTACTACCTTTCCTCCAACTTCCACCTATTTATCTTTGGCATTAAATTGCCCTTGAGAATGGGGGATGGAGCAAAATATGGAGTCTCCCTGCCCCTCCACATACCCTTTCTTCTCTCTTAGCAAACTCTCTCCAGTTCTGAAGCTGAGACAGAGGAGGATAGGACACCTCTAGCCTCACCCTCTCCATTCACCCCCACTCTGGTATTGTTTCTGGAGTTTCTTCAGGTCCTCTCTGAACCTGAGCTGCGTCCTCTGAGTATTCCACTCCCAGTAGTAAGGATCATTGCGTTCCACCTGTTCCACCTCTCTCCTTTCCTTACCCAGCCAGGCTCTCTCCTTCCTGATCTTCCTTGCCAACTCTCGAGCCTCCTTCTCACCCCAATAAGAAGGCTTCGCGGGCACTACCTCTCTGTCTTCTCTCAGCCTCTTCTCTGGGCACCATGAGCTGTTCCCATTTCTTTGTCCAGGGATCTTCTAACCAGATCCATTCCCATCCCGGGGGAAGGAAATTACCTTTCCATGATTCGGCTTCCCCTGCTTCCACCAACCTTTTTCTTCCTCTCCCTTCACTCCTCCCCTTCCCCTTCTGTTTTCTTTCCTGCCTTTTCCAACGGACCCTCTGGCTCCATTTCTTTTTGTCCTGCCATCTCTGGTTTTCTGTCCCTCATTCCCTGTTCTGGACCTGCCATCTGTTCTGGACCCTTCAGCCTCTCTGTCTGTTCTTCTACTTCCTCCACCATCGTCACTAGCGCTTTTCCTTTGTTGCTCGGCTCTTGCTCCTCTCTTGAAGGGGTTGTTTTCCTCTCAGTTTCCGGGATCTTGGGCTTAGGCTCAGCACTTGCTCCATGTATGAGGGACGGTGCTCTGGCAGGAACGTTGTCTACCCTGCCATCCTTCTCACACAGTCCCACAGCAAAAAACAAACAAAAAACCTCTGGGAACCTCTGTTTAAACTCCCATATGAATGTGTAGAAGTATTGCAGAGTGTGATGTACAGGGAAACCTAAAAGTAAGCAAAAATGAGAGAGGCAGATTATGGGCCCTACAGCAGTGGATATATGCAAACCAGTCTGTACTGCTGTTTTTGTATTTATTTATCTATCTGTCTATCCATGCCATGACATTCAAGAATGACTTTAAATGGCTTAGAGGAAGTTAGAAGTTTATGAAAGCAAATACATTCTTATGTAACAGTATAAAAAAGCAGCATGGAGGAAACCAGGGAAGTTTAAAACAAACACCAAGCAACATGAAGCTAGGCAGAGTGCTGGGAAAATAAAAACGAAAGTCTTGTCAAGTCACTCAAATGATTGGCAACCACTTGTTCAGGGTCTCACATGGAGAAACCCCTGGTGCTCCGACAGAAGGCACCCATCACCCATATAGGCCTGCTGCTGGCAAGCAAAGATCAATCTTCCTTTTTAGGCAGCTTTTAGTATGTAAAATGGCAAATATCTCCAGGGTTTTCTAGGTATAGAATGCTCAGAAATATTTTCCCCTCCTGTTCCTCTAGGAGTGCTCTGGGACCGTGAAACTTGCCTAAATCCACGCAAGGTGGCTCTTTCCCCGGGGAGGCACAGTAGGGAATCTGACTGCAGGGCTCCAGCTCACTGATGGCCATAGATGGCGTTTAACTGGATCAGAGGCAGGATGCCTTCAGTACTCTTTGCTGGGAAGTCTAAAAGCCAGCTTTTTCGAGAGGAAAAGCTTCTGTATGGAGATATATCTGTGTGTATAAATACATACATCGGTCTGTGTGGATTTGCAGGAGTGATTTGCAAACAAATATTTACGCAAATATTCTGGCTTTCGCCTTCTTTGTTCGCTCTGGTTAAAGTGTATATGGAAATATATTGTGCAACTTTAGTTAACAGGACTTTCTTCTCTCCGCGTATAGAGCGAGCGAGCCCGCAGTAGTTAAAAAGTACTGGATAATAAAGACTAGCAAGATCCAGGTTGAAAGGCGCTTTTTCTCAGCCTAGACCCCCCCTCCCCGCCCCACGTTGTGAGGATAAAAAAGGGGTGCGAGGAGAGCAATTGTTGTTGTTAAGTCGTGTCCGACTCTTCGTAACCCCATGGACCAGAGCATGCCAGGCCCTCCTGTCTTCCACTGCCTCCCGGAGTTGGGTCAAATTCATGTTGGTCGCTTCGATGACACTGTCCAGCCATCTCGTCTTCTGTCGTCCCCTTCTCCTCTTGCCTTCACACTTTCCCAACATCAGGGTCTTTTCCAGGGAGTCTTCTCTTCTCATGAGATGGCCAAAGGATTGGAGCCTCAGCTTCAGGATCTGTCCTTCCAGGGAGCACTCAGGGTTGATTTCCTTCAGAATGGATACGTAGGTTTGTCCTCCTTGCAGTCCAGGGGACTCTCAAGAGTCTCCTCCAGCACCACAATTCAAAAGCATCCATTCTTCGGCGGTCAGCCTTCTTTAGGGTCCAGCTCTCGCTTCCATACATCGCTACTGGAAAAACCATAGCAATAGGTAGCCCCAAAGGCGAGAAAACGAACTCAGCAAAACCAAGGCGGCTGCCACCGACCACCATCCCGCCCCCGCTTCACGGAGGGCGCCAGGAGAGGCGGAGAAAGTGGAGGGCCGCGGGGACGCTTCCTCTCCCGCCCAGCAGCTCCTCCTCTCCGTGGAGGGAACGAACGTAGCCGCCTGAGCTTAAAGGCGGAGGAAGAGGAGGTTCCCGCCCCGCCATTTTACGTCCTGGAGCCGGGAACTCCAGCCGGCTGCTGAGGGAACACCGGGTGGCGCTCTCAGGGGAGCCCCGCCGCCGCCGCTGCCGAGGTGAGAAAAGAGCCGGAAGAGAAGAACCGAGAGGTTTCGGCTTCTCGCCGCCGCCGCTTCCCAGCCGCGACTACCACGGGCGCTTCGTTGAGCTTTTGTTCTCTGTGGGTTTTTTTTTTTTAATTACTGCTTTATTGCTCTTTCTTTCACCTGCCCTCCCTGAAGTACCTGCAGCGAATATCGCCGGACGACGTTACTCGCCACGGCCTCTCCCCCCACCCCCCACCCCCCCCGCCCGGCTCCTTTCCTTTCTGTCCCGGCCCCCCTCGCCGGCTTCCCCCCCCCTCCAAAAAAAGGAACAACGGGTCATCTAAAAGTGGAAATGTCGGGCATAAAGAGGCGCGGAGGAGACGTGGCAGGCGCTTGTGCGCGTGCGCAAGGGCGGAGTGGCGGTGCATGGTGGGCGCTGTAGTTCTTTTTGAGTTGCGCAAAACTTGGAGGGGCGTTTGATGGGGAGTCTGGGAGAGAGCTTTCTACAGAGCGGTGAGCGAACTAGCCGTGCAAGGGTGGTCGTGAGTTGGCCTCTTCCTCCTCCTCCTCCTCCTCCTCCTCCTCCTGGTAACTGTGGCATCGCCAGCCTATCGAGGGCTAATTAGTGAAGAAGGGTGGCGAGGTCAGCTTCCCGTCCCAGTGGCTTGGAGTGCCCGTCGCTGGGAAGCACCGGTCGCATCCTGCTTCTTGGAGGCTGTTCTGGTTGGATCAACACGGAAACCAGGATACTGAAGTAGAAAGGCCCTGAATCTGTTCTGGCCCTACCTGGGTTCCTCTTAGGTCAAGGATGGGCAACTTATTATATGTTGCTGGACGGTGATTGCCAGCTTTTAAAGAATTTTGTTGCACAAACTAGAGCTGATGGGAGTTGTACTCCAATTTCTGGAGGACCACAAATTGCCCACTCTGTCCTAACACACGAGGTCTGGCTGGCTCGTTCTTTGGTTGCCCTGGCACAGGCTTTTGTCTTCGGGCAGGCTTTTACTCAGTGACTCGCTGGCTAACAGTGCCCCCCCCCCCCCACTGTGCAGGTGTTTTTTTTTGGGTATATTATTTTGTTTTTCCTCTCTCCTTCATTTATATTATTTGTTTTCAATATTGCAAGCCAGCTTAGGTCCTCCTGAAGAGAAAGGCAGAGTAGAAATATTTTAGATCAACAAATAAACAATAAATAACAGCTGGCAGAGTGGTGGTTCCTGCCTCAGGTAGCAGCAGTAGCATCATGATGGAAGTCATGGAAGTCAGGTAGATTCAGATATTCTGGTTGGCTTTAGAGAAAATACAAAACTCATCTTTGGGTGAAGGCAGTCCTATAAATACATGCAGTCCGACACCCACGGAGATACTAAATGGTTAATTTCTGTACAGTATCTACATTTTTTAAAGAACCAGCGTGGTGTAGTGGATAGAGTAATGGACCAGGGATCAAGAGACTTGGTTCCAATCCCTACTCAGCCATGGAAACTCATGAGAAGGGTGGCACTGGAAAAACCACTCCTTAAATACCTCACTAACCTTGAAGGCCCTATTAGGGTCACCATAAATTGGTTGCAGCTTAAGGGCACACACATACATGTATTACAAAACATTATAACTGGTTGTAAGAATATAACTTATTGACTGCAGTCATGTTGTGCAGCTCCATGTGCACAATGTGAAGCTGCAGCAACATTGGGGCAGAAATGTGCTTCCGCGTGCATGGCATACAACAGATGAAACAGGAATTGTGTGGTCATTTTAGCAATTTAATTGTGCAGTCTGGACTGCCTGGCTAATACACCCAGTATGCTTATGCAGGTGTAACATCATGGCTAAAATCCTATTGATGAAAACAACAGAATGAAATTTAACAGGCATAAGTGCTACACCTAGGGGGAAAACCAAATTCACAGTTACAAGATGGGGGATACTTGGCTCAGTAATACTACAAGCGAGAAGGATCTTGGAATTGTTGTAGATCACAAGTTGAATATGAACCAGCATTGTGATGTCATTGCAAAAAAAAGTCCAATGCTATTTTGAGGATGCATTAATAGAAGTATAGTCTCCAAATCCCGTGAGGTACTAGTTCCCCTCTATTCACCCCCTCTATTCACCACTGGTTAAGTCTCATCTAGAGTACTGCATCCAGTACTCACCACACTTTTAGAAGGATGCTGACAAACTGGAGCAAGTTCAGAAGTGGGCAGCAAGGATGATCAGGGGACTGGAAACCAAGCCCTATGAGGAAAGACAGAAAAACTGGGCATGTTTAGCCTTGAGAAAAGAAGACTGAGGGGAGATGTAATAGTGATTTTCAAATACTTGAAAGGTAGTCTTACAAAGGAGGAGCAGGAGCTGTTCTTGATCATCCTAGGACATGTAATAATGAGCTCAAGCTACAGGAAGCCAGATTTAGGCTGAATATCAGGAAAAACTTCGTAACTGTTAGAGCAGTATGACAATGGAACCAATTACCTCGGAAAGTGCTCCAATGCTGGAGGCATTTAAGAGAAAATTGGACAACCATCTGTCAGATCTGCTTTGACTTGGATTCCTGCATTGAGCAGGGGGTTGGACTTGATGGCCTTACAGGCCCCTTCCAACTCAGTTGTTCTATTATTCTATGATTCTGTGAATGAAGATATCTACTAGTGTATTAGAAGTGTATTAGAGTATGCTTTTTGTGAATTAATATAGACTATTAAATCATAGAAATTAGAACTAAATAAATATTAAGGGTATAGAGTTGATTATGAAGAGGGATTGTTTTCCACAAGGTTCAATAGAATGAGAACTGGTAAAAATTATTTGGATTTGAGAATAATATTTACCTAGATATGTCGAAGTTATAAAATTGATAAATTAATAAGTAAAAAAAGATTGGGGAGTGAGATTCAGTAAGAATGTGGTTAATAATCAGATTGGGGAGTACTCTTAATGATCAATAAATATCTTGGATAATCAACCTATAGTTATTAGGAGGTGATCTGGTAAAAGATGGTTAATAATAATGATTTACTAGATTGATGTATAAGCTTAATAAGAGCAAGGGAATTAAAAAACAATGTTGTATTAAGAGAGGTGGGATCCAGAAACAAAGAGAGAAGTAAATGCAAGGTAAAACTTTAGAATTTATGGCAGAAAATTATTAATGGTAAGATACTTAAAGAAATATTGGACATTTTGAATTAATGCGTAGTGGAGTTGGACAATTGTACAAATTTAAAATAAAATAGTAAAATTAGAGTTGGGAATGCTCAAGGGTTCAGGTCAAAAACAGTGGTTTCTGGAAGTTGGAAGACAACACTAGGTTTTGAAACTTGATGGGAAGAGTGGGATATGGTGTGTAATTGTGGAGACTGGATGGGGTTTAGTGATTATGCTAGGATCATGTTTCAGGTTTTTTATGTTATTGTGTTAATTTATGGATTTATCATAAACCAGGATTAAAGAAATAATGTGTTTGGGATAATAATGGTTAAGAATGTTAAAGTTTTGACATCGAATGTGAAAGGTCTAGGATCTCTGGTTAAAATACAGAGGATTCAAAACTATTCAGTTCTTCAAAAAACCTCCAATGTGCCCACGATTCAGAAAGCCAGGAAATGGTCCAATATTGCTGTACAGTATTGTGTCCATGTTGCCAGCAGGAAAAAAGATGGCAAACTTTACATAGCAGAAGGCAGCCTGAATGTTGACAACATCAATGGCAGCAGTGAAGATGATCTACAGCAGTGGTCCCCAAACTTTTTGCCTCCACGGACCGGTTTAGCGTACGGGCGGGCAGGGTGGGCGTGGGAGGGGCCGTGCATGTGTCCGTGCTTTAGTGGGGCCGTGTGTGTTTTTCTGTGCGTGCATGCGTCCATGCGTGCATCCATTCGTGCGTAGGAGGGGCCGTGTGTCATACATGCATGCATGGGAGGGACTGTGTGTGCATCCGTGCATGCGTGGGAGGAGCCATGCAAGCGTGGGAGGGGTGTGAATGTGTCCCCGTGCGCAGGGGGGGCAGGAGATTTGTCTCCGCAGCCCGGTCCTGGCAAGGCCACGGACCAGGACCAGTCCGGGGGTTGGGGACCCCTGGTCTACAGGATAGTTATAATTTTTTTGTTTGGGGCACCCATGTTTTTTGAGTTGGCTTATGGAATGTTGACTGCTGCTCCTGCCCAATAAAATAAAATAAATAAAGACAGAGCTAATTTTATATTCTTACAAGAAACCCATTAGAAAAAATGGGGCAAACTAGCAAACTCAGTTGGGTCGAATTTATGAGAAAGTAATAAAATTTGGATCTTCAAAATTTACAGGGGTTGCAATTTTGATATCTTAAAAATGTGAATTCAAGGTTAATTCTGTTAGGAAGGATTAGAAAGGAAGGTCTCATTAGATACAAGCTTACTTAGTGGGGAGGATTTTGCCTTAGTTAATATTTACACACTAAATGAAAAGCAAGAGAAATTCTTTAGTATTATCATAGAGGAATTAGATAAATTTAGAAAATGTTATGTCATTATGGCAGGAGATTTTAATATGATAGCCGATAAATTTAATGATCAGTTTAATATATCAAGAAAATATAAAAATAATAAACTATTTTAAACATAATTTAAAACAGGTTTGAGAGGTGTCTGGAGGGAACTAAAGGGAGTGAAAGATTTACCTTTTATTTCTCTGTACACAAATCATATTCTAGAATGGATTATATATCCGTATCAAATAAACTGTTATCTAAGGTCAGCGCTACAGAAATACTGTAGATATTATAAGGATATCCAGTCATGCTAAAGTAAACATGGAATTCAAGTTTAGTTGTGGTTAGACGGAGGCTAAAAGATGGAAGATTGATATTAGTATTTTTATACATAGATATAGAATTCTTGATTTCAAAGGAAACCAAAGCAGAGTGAATTCTAGTAGAACATGGTCACTTTCACCCAGAGTTTCCCTTATTGCCACTTCCTCCACCGAGTCATATCTATTGGTTAGAATCAAGTCAACGATAGCTAGGCCTCTAGTTTCTTTCTCCACTTTTTTGTAGGAGAAAATTATAAGCCACACAAGCCCCTTTGAATTTTGATATCTAAAAAAAAAAGTGAATTCAACTCAGTTACAACATTGGACTAAAGAAGGGGGTTTACTAGTTTTGGTAACTAGTTTTGACAAAATTTGAAGAAATTATAGAGCAAAGGGAGAGAGTAGAAGAAAGAAAAGGGATACTAAGCAAATTATATAAAATATTGCTAGAGACTGTAAAAAAACCAATCAAGCCTCAAAGACATTTGGCAATTGGATTTAAATGAGGCAATTTGAACTGTGGATTAGAAAATAGAATAAAAGAATACTAATAAAGAGTATGTCTATAAAAGTGAAGAAAAATTGTTATAAAGTTACCTGGAGATGGTATTTAGCTGGTTAAATTGAATTTAATTAATTCTGAAGTTTTATCTCAGTATGTATTTCCACATGTGGTGGGAATGTGAGAGGATTCAGGAAATTTGGGAAAAGCTATTCAGAGATTAAAGAATTTATAGGTATAAATCTGGAAACATCTCCAATGATAGCTTTGCTAAATATTTTTGGTAATCTACAACTGGACTGGTGGAGGAGGGAGAGTTAAATACTATTATGGTAACAGCTACAGATTAATTACTGTAAAAAATTGGAAGTTTAATTATAATTTTCATGTGGAAGAATGGTATAAAAATGTGGACTTCTGCTGTTAATGATAAATTAACGTGTGAAGTGAAAATTTAAAAAGGAATATTAAAGGTTAATTATTTTAAGGATATGTGGGATGTTTTCATAGAGCATGTTTTTGTAAAAGGGAAAGGACAAACTCATATTTTCTGGAGAGAATTGGCATGTGTTGATTAGAAGGAAAGGAACAGTAAAGAAAGCGGGCGGGGGGATAACAAGCTAATATCCTGGTGGTGATAGGAAGCCCTAGTTGTATTATAATAGGGGTTTTATTGCTTTTGTCTTTTTGTACGTTATTGTTTTAAATGTACATTTTTGTATGCTTAAAAGTAATTAAAAATTAAACAACAACAGCAAAATCAATACATAGACTTTAAAAATGTGTGTCAAATACAAAAGTCTTCCAAGTGGATAAGCTTAGAAAAAGACAGTGAATGAAAATTAAGTACACATTTTAGCCCACAAGTCTTGATGAAGAAGTCTTGAAGAGAAAGTAACAGAACCTCTGCTCATTTGGTAATGCAACAGAAGAAGTAGTACTTTCTCAATGCTCCTTAGAAGGCTGTAGAATCATCGTCCACCATAAAAACAAGGCGCATGGGTCCTTCACACCTTGTTTGCAAATAAGCAAAGAGGCGTTTTTAATCCTGCTGAATTTTGACAGGGCAACTGCAAAAGCCAAAGGAGAGGGTGGGAAGCATAGCAGTTGGTGGCGGTGGTGGTGAGGGAGCAATTAAACATGTTTGGGTGGGGATGGGAGATAAATATTTTGTTACATAAACTTGCTAAGTGGCCGTGTTAGAACTGAATTTGGAGGCCAGTATTTACGTATTATTATTTGTTTATCTGTATTCACCACCTTTCTTCCAGTGATTTCAAGGCAGCAACTCTATGTCTTGTCCTCTCTATTTTAACCACATAGCAGTCTTCCGAAGTAGGTTAGGGTGGAAGAACGAGTGCCTGGCTCAAGGCCACCCAGTGAGTTTTCTCGATTAGTGGTGACTGTCATGATTTCAGGATCTGAATTCCAGGCTAATTAAAGCTGGGAAAAGGGAAAACCCAGTGGCCCCTTTTAATGCCAGCCCCTATTATCTTTACTCTCTGAACTTCATTGGTTGAAACTGCCACCATCTCTCTGTTGTTCACAGTAACGGAGCACTCTGCACATGTTCTAAAGACAAAACATCTTGGTAGTCTGGGCCAATAATGGAAAGACACTGGGCTTCAGATTGAACCAGAGGAGCTCTGCAGCCACACCACATGAGGACAGTTTAAAAAGAGTTAACTTTATTAAAGACATTGTCCTAAAAGTTAAGCGGTAAAATTACACAGACTGCTTCCCCATCTCTTAGGTTTGGTAAAAACAAATCTACAAACGTATCTCTTCTTAACCTAGCCAAATTCCCTAACTGCCTTGGCTTGGCTAAACCTCAGTTACCTACTTACAGAGAGTGTGGATTCCCCTTGAGGCTACATTTCTCCTGATCTCCTGGCAGGTACTTTTTATTCTCTGGCTGCAGTATTTAAGCTTTTCAGCTCTTTGTGGATTCCTGGGATTTCTTGGCCAAAAGACACTTCAAAAGGGGCTTTTGCTCTTGGCAGTTAATTAATTAATTAATGGATTGCTGCCTTGTCGTGGCGAAGGGGCTTGAGTAATTCAGAGAAGCTATGGGCTATGCCGTGCAGGGACACCCAAGACGGACAGGTCATAGTGGAGAGTTCTGACTAAACGCGATCCACCTGGAGCAGGAACTGGCAAGCCACTCCAGTATCTTTGCCAAGAAAACCCCATGAACAGAAACAAAAGGCTAAAAGATATGATGCTGGAAGATAAGCCCCTCAGGTCGGAAGGCGTCCAATATGCTACTGAGGAAGAGCGGAGGACAAGTACAAGTAGCTGCAGAGCTAATGAAGTGGTTGGGCCAAAGCCGAAAGGACGCTCAGCTGTGGACGTGCCTGGAAGTGAAAGGAAAGTCCGATGCTGCAAAGAAGAATACTGCATAGGAACCTGGAATGTAAGATCTATGAACCTTGGTAAGTTGGATGTGGTCAAACAGGAGATGGCAAGAATAAACATTGGCATCCTGGGCATCAGTGAACTAAAATGGACGGGAATGGGCGAATTCAATTCAGACGATCATCATATCTACTATTGTGGGCACGAATCCCGTGGAAGAAATGGAGTAGCCCTCATAGTCAACACAAGAGTGGGAAAAGCTGTACTGGGATATAATCTCAAAAATGATAGAATGATTTCAATACGAATCCAAGGCAGACCTTTCAACATCACAGTAATCCAAGTTTATGCACCAACCACTGATGCTGAAGAGGCTGAAATTGACCAATTCTATGAAGACTTACAACACCTTCTAGAACTGACACCAAAGAAAGATGTTCTTCTCATTATAGGGGATTGGAATGCTAAAGTAGGGAGTCAAGAGATAAAAGGAACAACAGGTAAGTTTGGCCTTGGAGTTCAAAACGAAGCAGGGCAAGGCTAATAGAGTTTTGTCAAGAGAACAAGCTGGTCATCACAAACACTCTTTTCCAACAACACAAGAGGCGACTCTACACATGGACATCACCAGATGGGCAATACCGAAATCAGATTGATTATATTCTCTGCAGCCAAAGATGGAGAAGCTCTATACAGTCAGCAAAAACAAGACCTGGAGCTGATTGTGGCTCTGATCATCAGCTTCTTATAGCAAAACTCAAGCTTAAACTGAAGAAAGTAGGAAAAACCACTGGGCTAGTCAGGTATAATCTAAACCAAACCCCTTATGAATACACAGTGGAAGTGAAGAACAGATTTAAGGAACTCGATTTGGTGGACAGAGTGCCTGAAGAACTATGGATGGAGGCTCGTAACATAGTACAGGAGGCAGCAACAAAAACCATCCCAAAGAAAAGGAAATGCAAGAAAGCAAAGTGGCTGTCCAACGAGGCCTTACAAATAGCAGAGAAGAGAAGGGAAACAAAATGCAAGGGAGATAGGGAAAGTTACAGAAAATTGAATGCAGACTTCCAAAGAATAGCAAGGAGAGACAAGAGGGCCTTCTTAAATGAACAGTGCAAAGAAATAGAGGAAAATAATAGAAAGGGGAAAAACCAGAGATCTGTTCAAGAAAATTGGAGATATTAAAGGAACCTTTTGTGCAAAGATGGACATGATAAAGGGCAAAAATGGTAGGGACCTTACAGAAGCAGAAGACATCAAGAAGAGGTGGCAAGAATACACAGAGGAATTATACCAGAAAGATCTGGATGTCCCGGACAACCCAGATAGTGTGGTTGCTGACCTTGAGCCAGACATCCTGGAGAGTGAAGTCAAGTGGGCCTTAGAAAGCATGGCTAACAACAAGGCCAGTGGAGGAGATGGCATTCCAGTGGCACTATTTAAAATCTTAAAAGACGACGCTGTTAAGGTGCTACACTCAATATGCCAGCAAGTTTGGAAAACTCAGCAGTGGCCAGAGGACTGGAAAAGATCAGTCTACATCCCAATCCCAAAGAAGGGCAGTGCCAAAGAATGCTCCAACTACCGTACAATTGCACTCATTTCACACGCTAGCAAGGTTATGCTCAAAATCCTCCAAGGTAGGCTTCAGCAGTATGTGGACCGAGAACTCCCAGAAGTACAAGCTGGATTTCGAAGGGGCAGAGGAACTAGAGACCAAATTGCTAACATGCACTGGATTATGGAGAAAGCCAGAGAGTTCCAGAAAAACATCTACTGCTTCACTGACTACGCAAAAGCCTTTGACTGTGTGGACCACAGCAAACTATGGCAGGTTCTCAAAGAAATGGGAGTGCCTGACCACCTTATCTATCTCCTGAGAAATCTATATGTGGGACAGGAAGCAACAGTTAGAACTGGATATGGAACAACTGATTGGTTCAAAATTGGGAAAGGAGCACGACAAGGCTGTATATTGTCTCCCTGCTTATTTAACTTATATGCAGAATACATCATGCGAAAGGCAAGGCTGGATGAATCCCAAACCGGAATTAAGATTGCCGGAAGAAATATCAACAACCTCAGATATGCAGATGATACCACTCTGATGGCAGAAAGTGAGGAGGAATTAAAGAACCTCTTAATGAGGGTGAAAGAGGAGAGCGCCAAAAATGGTCTGAAGCTCAACATCAAAAAAACTAAGATCATGGCCACTGGTCCCATCACCTCCTGGCAAATAGAAGGGGAAGATATGGAGGCAGTGGCAGATTTTACTTTCTTGGGCTCCATAATCACTGCAGATGGTTACAGCAGCCATGAAATTAAAAGACACCTGCTTCTTGGGAGGAAAGCGATGACAAACCTAGACAGCATCTTAAAAAGCAGAGACATCACCTTGCCGACAAAGGTCCGCCTAGTCAAAGCTATGGTTTTTCCAGTAGCAATGTATGGAAGTGAGAGCTGGACCATAAAGAAGGCTGACCGCCGAAGAATCGATGCTTTTGAATTGTGGTGCTGGAGGAGACTCTTGAGAGTCCCCTGGACTGCAAAGAGAACAAACCTATCCATTTTGAAGGAAATCAACCCGGAGCGCTCCCTGGAAGGACAGATCCTGAAGCTGAGGCTCCAATACTTTGGCCATCTCACGAGAAGAGAAGACTCCCTGGAAAAGACCCTGATGTTGGGAAAGTGTGAGGGCAAGAGGAGAAGGGGACGACAGAGGACGAGATGGTTGGACAGTGTCACTGAAGCTACCAACATGAATTTGACCCAACTCCGGGAGGCAGTGGAGGGCCTGGCGTGCTCTGGTCCATGGGGTTACGAAGAGTCGGACACGACTTAACAACTAAACAACAACAAAAAGTAGAGATAGAGGTGAGTCTATCTGCATATCAAGGCCCGCCAAGTGCTGTCCTGACTTCCTTGCACCAAATGTGGTTTACAAGTCCATCTTCAAAGAGCACTTTGAAATGCATATTCACCATCTGCTGGAAGAAAAGTGTGAATTTGGCAACATCTTTAATGCTTCATTTTGTGTCTCTGTTATCCTACCCTCAGGGTTTCCCCCATCTCATCATAGTGACTACAGTCCCAGCCTAAAACTCAGGGCCAGGAGCAGCAAGATTTTCCATTCAGCAGACTGTTGAGAGGAGTTCCTGGTGTGAGTTTCTGTAGGTTCATGGGTCCAATTGTTCAGGGAATGCTGAGGCAGGTTTCTTGAGCAGTATATTCTGGATCACAAGGGAATCAGACCAATTTCGGTATGTATAAATGGGTCATTTAAAACCACCAATATTAGAACTACACAGTGAAGAGATCTGTTCATTTTGGAAAGTAAGCCTTTTGTCCCAAAGCGTGTATATTTACTCTCTCTCTCTCTCTCTCTCTCTTTTTTTTTCCAGCTCTGGATTTCTGACTGAAAATGATGGAAGAAAGTGGTATAGAAACAACTCCCCCTGGAACTCCCGTACCAAGTACAGGAGGGGCCACAGCTCCTACAAGCACCCCTATCTCATTAAGTATAAACACTTCATCAGTGACTGATGCTTTTGTTTCTGTGTTATGGAGCTTACCAACTTGTCTGCAGCCATCAATAGCAGATGTTATAGTCAGCATAATTGCAGTGTACTTTTCCAGGCTAATTTTGGAGTACTTAATACAAATGCAGGACATTTCCTGTTCACTGGGCTCCAGATAATATCCCATTTCATATTTGTTCCATTGATGAGAAGCTATGCTCAAATCCCCTCTTTTCTACCCTGTCTTATCAAAAACTAGCAGGGAATGGCAAGTTGTACTTCAATGAGCTTTTCTTTGACCTTTCCTATTCTGTTATAGGGACGTGGTAGCGCTGCGGGTTAAACCGCAGAAGCCTCTGTGCTGCAAGGTCGGAAGACCAGCAGTCGTAAGATCGAATCCACGCGACGGAGTGAGCTCCCGTCGCTTGTCCCAGCTCCTGCCAACCTAGCAGTTCGAAAGCATGCAAATGCAAGTAGATAAATAGGTACCACCTCGGTGGGAAGGTAACGGCGTTCCGTGTCTAGTCGCGCTGGCCACGTGACGACGGAAACTCTTCGGACAAACGCTGGCTCTACAGCTTGGAGACGGGGATGAGCACCGCCCCCTCGAGTCGGACACGACTGGACTAAATGTCAAGGGGAACCTTTACCTTTACCTATTCTGTTATTTTTAATTAGATCAGAACGCTGCCTTTTGATCAAGATTGATCACAATAAAATCAGTAAAGAAACCAGACAATTAACTATGCAAGCCCTGTAGGCATCCTTCAGTCTCGAGAGACTATGGTAATGTGCTCTGAGTAGAGGTATTGGAACAATGTCTAGTATGGAAGCCCACATGTTTTTAAAAATAGAAAAGTAGAGCTGAGGTGAAGTTTTAAAAAGGAGAAAAATAACAAGGAACTCAGCCGATTGTTCCCAAAGCCTTCTGAGGAGTAGAGGAGAGATACGTGTGTGTGTTTTTGACTCAGACACAGAGAGAAAGTATTATATTTGTTTCAGTCTGACAGTGCATCTGTGTGTCTCTGTGTTTAAGAGAATCAGACTGTGTGTATGAAAAAGAATGTGTGCGTTAAGTGTATGTGTGTGAAAAAGAGAGTGGAGGGGTTCTGGGCAATTACATTGGGCTGCAAGCCAGCAGAGGGCAGGCATTCTGTGTGCTTATCTGGAGTGTAGAAGTGGGCATGTTCCACAAAAGCTTGTATTAAAATATAACCGTTTTTAAGGTTCCACAATGTTTTTCTTTTTTGTGTTTCTTGTAGATATAATTTTGACCAAACGTTTTCCCCAGTTCTGTTTTGCCCATTTCCCTGCTTTTAGGAAACCAGCCAAAGCCTTTGTATTCCTTTTATTTCTCTACCATAAGGTTTCCTGCATTCACATCCTTTGTGGAGTCAGCAGTTGGACTGCTCTTGTAATACAATCTGGAGGCTTGTTTGTTTTCAGCTTCACTGGTGATTCGGAAAAGATTTCAAGATTAGCCATTTGATGACAGCATGTCTTGTAACTAAAGTAATAAGCTCATTGATGAGCATTCACCTCTAATAAAGATCTCTTGCTGGTAGATGGAGTCAGTTCTTAAAAAGTTATTGAGTCAGTTGTTAAAATCCTGTTGCTTAGTATAGTAAATTGTACTAAACTAGGCCCATTGAATCAATGGGGATTTGATGAATCAACCCCTCCATAAGTTCCATTGATTCTAATGGGCCTACTCATCGCAACTTATAGTAAGTCACAGTAAGAATAGATCCATTTGAATGAAACCTGCAGAGGAGTTGACTCACTAAATCACCATTCATTCAGTGGGCCTACTCTGTTCCATTTTGCTAAGCTGCAAGATTTTGGCCTCTGTGTCTTAATTATAATTCTTTGAAGAGATCATGCAGTCAAGTTATTCACCAAGCTGCCAGAGATTTCTGATAGAAGGTTTTCTCCAATATTCAAAATAATACATATGGACAGCAAGGGTGTGGAGAAAATAAGGGTGTGCTCTTTAGTCTTTTTGGACTCCAGCTTCTCTGATTCTGGGAGTTTCAGGACATAAACACATACTGACAGACATGTACATTTCACTCGCCTAGAATAGGACCTACTTCCAGAGCTGCATGGCTTTCTCTCTGCTTATTAAGCTCTGCAGGCGGTACCTCCTGATGAACTACAGTGCTCAGGAAGCATTGCAGCAGTTTTCCCTTTTTTCTTTTCTTTTCGCTTTTTTGCATTAACAACAGGAAGCATGGGCTAGAGAAGGCCATGCTGCATCAGAGCACCTGAGCAAAATGTAGTGTATGTTTTTGTAGGTGTATGTTTATGGGCTGAAACTCCCAGAATTCTGCCTGGGGAATTCTTGAAGAATGCTGGGAGTTGGAGTCCAAAAAGCCAAAAGAATACAGCTCTAGTAAAGATTGGATGTGCTGTCCCGCAACATTTGTGTGTTGTGTCTGAAGATCTAAGAGGTTGCAACCCTGCTTACAATTGTAAAGGTGAGAAGTGGAAAATCTAGTGCAGGGGAGTTTGGGGTGAAGCTGATTGCTATGCCCTGCGTTTGTTACACTGTTGAGGCTTTTTATGTATTCTTTTGAACACATGACCATGGCAATAGTATTTGGGATCATAAATTTGTTGAGTTGGAGAGGACCACCAGGGTCACTTAGTCAAACCTGCCAATGTCAGAAATTTAGTTAAAGCATCCCTTGAAGAAAGGCCTTCCAACCTGTATTTAAAAACTGTCAGCAAAAGAGCCTGCTGCACTCTATCAGTTTCGCTATCAGGCATCAATCAGAGAGTTCTTCCTTATCATCAAGTGTAGTCCCTATCAAGAAGGCACAGTAGGGAATCAAACTTCAAACCACTGAACTATTACAATTAAGCAAAATCTTTGTTCCTAAATTTTGAATCTATTGGTTTTTCACTTCTGAAGGAGTGGAAAACGTATGTTTCATCTTATTTTCATTTCATTTTATTAAATGTGGTAAAAATTCAATCTCTCTCTCTCTCTCCCCCTCTCCCTCCCCCTCCTTCCCTCCCTCTACTTTCCTCCCCACCCCCTTCTCCAAATATTCCTGCAGCCTCAACTTTTCCTTCTCATAAGTTTGCCTCGCCTTTACCACCCCAAGTGTCCTCGCCACAGCCACCATCCTCTTTGTCTTTTCTGCCTTCTGCAACTCTTTCCACTACAAGCACTCCCCAGGGGAATTTTCTTCCTCCCTCTGTTACTCCACCAGTGGCATCAGCTTTCAGTAACCCTGTCCCCCAGTTCCCATCTTCCCCACCAGTAAATTCAACTCCTGGCCCTGCACTTTCTGCCCCTTCTACTGGTCCCCCCATGTCTGGTTTTTCTGTGTCTTCCACTTATGACATCACCAAAGGTCACGCGGGTCGTGCGCCTCAGACACCATTGATGCCATCGTTTTCTGCACCCTCGGTCACAGGTAAAGATGGTGATTCTATTCACTTTTGGAACCAGGAGCTTGTCAACCTCAGTGGTTTCTTTACTGGTAGAATTTATTTCAAATATTTTACTGCAAAACGATGGCTATTTACTCACTATTCAGATTTTATTTATGTCTTAGGATGTCCTTCACCTGTGTGGCACCAGCCTGTAGATGTGAGGCTGAGGTAGCCTTACTGAAACATTTATGTGCACCTTGGCATGTTATGAAAAATATAGATATGAACAGGCCTCACTTACATTTTTTTCAGCAGGGTGATCAAACTACTGTAACAAAATCTCTTGGTGCTTGCATGCATAAGCTCAGGTTTACTTTAAGGTGGCAAAAGGGTATTGGAGTGTCAGGTTCGCTCAAGTACCCTCCAGCCCTGTAAAACCTGGCTTCTAAGTTCTGTTCTCCAGTTCATGTGAAAAATATATAATGTTTCTGACTATGTCCTTTTCATTTTCTTGCCCTGGATAGCCAACTCAAGCCTGCTTTCCACATACAGTGGACCCTCGACTTACGGAATTAATCCGTATTGGAACGGTGGCTGCAGGTCGAAAAGTCTGTAGGTCGAGGCTCCATTGACCTACAATGCATTGAAAACCGATTAATCCGTAACCGGCCGTTTTTGGTCCATTTTGTTTGATTTTCCGGTCTGTAGGTCGATTCTCCGGCCGCAAGTCGAACCTAAATTTTGCGGCCAGAGAAGTCTGTAACTCGAAAAGTCTGCAGGTCGAGCCGTCTGTAAGTCGAGGGTCCACTGTATCAGGGTTTTACACAGCAGGCTTTACAGATTTAAAGGCTCTTTGAGAGCTGCCTTACACTGAGCCTTGGTCCTTCTGGGCCAGCACTGCAAATTCTCCACGTCCCTCTACAGACTGAACTTGGGATTTCTCACATGCAAACCATGTGTTTTCCCACTGAATGCTGACATTTTCCTTAAAAAAGAAAAGAAAAGAAAGATTCCTGTCCTCAGCAACCTGAATGAAGAGCTATTTTTAACAGGAAAGATTTCTTTATTCTAAATGTGCTCCGTGCAGGCCAGTCTATAGTCTATAACAGAGCAGAAAACTCTGATGGATCAGGGACCACTTTCCTGCCCTGGTAATTGCAGAGCATCTGTGTAGTCTGATAAAAATGCATAAAAAGAAAGAAAGAAAAAATAAAAAGAAAGAAATCAGGATAGAAATCTACTCCCAGTTTTGAAAAAAAAGACCAACACTGGGTTTTAGTGCAGAGACATCCTTTGACCTAAAGCTGAATTGTCTTTCCCAAAGTCTCCAGGAGCGGTAATTCATCTTTTATTTACCTTAGAAGATGGGGGGGGGGGGGGTGTTCTTTAGAGGACTAGGGTATGCAGAAAGAGCCTTGGTGCATTCTGCACATCTCTAGACTCTTCTAACTAGTAATAGCTGTATAGAGATTCCAGTAAAGATCTTTCCTAGCCCCTACCTACTGATAAACTTCCCCATCATCTTTCAGGGCTGAATCTCAGCATCTTCCCAGAGGAGTTAAACCAGCTGTCTCCCCTCTCCCCCCCTCCCCCCGGATATGTGGTTGTAGTGATGGCTAATATTATCTTATAGGAACTGGGCACTGCTTGGGGTTTTGCAAATTTGTAATCACAACTTGTCTCTTTGAAGTCTGATGCCAAAATCCTGTTGCAAAAAAGAAAAAAGTAATGCACAACAGTAAGCACATAACGTGGGCTTCCCTTTTTTGTAGAGGTGCTCAGTATGTGATCAGTTGTATCCTGGGTGAGAGAGGAGACACCATGGCAAAGCAGGGAAACTGATTGCTTGATTATTTATTTATTTAAAATAGTTTTACCCCATCTTTCTCCCAAGGACCCAAGATGACTTTCATTATTAAAAGCCAGTATTTAAAGCTAACAATAGTGAGTATAGAAATACTAAAGAGGATCAAATACCATACCATACTATAAGCAATATTAAAACACATTCAAAGCAGTAAGTACAACAATTCATTTAAAAATCCCACTCAGGCAACCAGTCACTCAGGGAAAGCTGGCCTTATCATTATGTATGCCATTTTTTCCCCAACAGGATGCCTTCCATAAAGTTTTTTTAAAAGCAGTTTTTGTTTGCTGGGGGAAAAAATGGGAAATGGCATTCTTTTACTAATATCTAAATTGAGAGTTGTTGTGCATGGACCATTGTAGGTGTTAATATGAATATTTTTGGCTGTTGGTTTTTTTAGGAGTCTTGACCAACCCTGCGACGCAACTGACTGCGGTGCCCCCTTTGTTAACGCCTGGCTCTGGAAGTGCTTCCTCCATTACTTTCCCAGAAGAACATGAAGATCCCCGGGTTGTTGGTATGCCCAGTGAAGTACCTGCTGGAGGTGGACTGTGGGGCTTTATCAAAGTAAGAAGGGGTCCCTTTCTGGTCAGGGTTTCAACAGAAGTGGTTCTCCTGCAACAGCTCTAAAAGGAGCCAGACAGGTTCTGAGAGTAGATGATTAGAACATGCCAGCAGAATAGATCAGCCCCACTGAGCAGTTGTGGCTCGCCCTCTATTGCTCACTGGCAGTCCAAAGACTGAAGCTCAGCAAACGTGAGGATACACTTCAGTAAGGTAGTGGACCTCTGGCTCGAAAGGTCAGAGTGCTGTAATTTTATGATCAACAGAGAGACAGCAGCATCCCTGAGGAGAGACAGAATAGATTTGCCCAGAAATAGGATATTGCTAGCTATTTTAGTTGTAAGGAAAAGCATTTGAGAGTGCTTGCTCTGAATGGGCAATTAGGATCCAGTAGCTTTACAAAAGACTGGCTCTTTGCAGAGATGAAAATTGCTAGAACTAGATTTGGTGTTATGGATCAAAGCAGCTGCCTTCATTTTTTGACTGTGCCTGAAGGCACAGCTATTGGAGCTGTCAGGACGAGTGTGTGCACTTCAAAATCATCTACAACCAATTATCTGTGTTTGCCATTTCACCATAGTGGTGCTTTATTTGGCCTCGGTTGCATCTTTTCTTAAATTTAGAGAATCGTGGTAGAATTCATATCCCATTTTCTTGCTTGTTGGCATAACACAAAGCCTGAATTCCTTAGAACCTTAGTTTAGCAAGAACAAGCAATCTGTCCTGTTGGTGCCCTTCTTGCAAGTTAAACTACCCCCGGCCTTACTAAGTCACAAAATATTAGCATTCTGTCCAAACAGAACGCTGTCCTGGTTTGACCTTCCTCTTAGTGAACTAATGTCTGAAACTGGTTTCCAGGTCCAGTTTTCTTAGAGAAGCAACAAGCCAGGGCTGTGTGTTTGGACGTAACACAGAGCTTTCCCACTTGGTAGGGTCCTAGTTAGTGTTCCTGCCTCTACCTGCAGAAGCAAAAGAGGACTCATTGAGCAACATATGTTATGTTGATAAACTGGGATCCTCAGCCATTCTGGTATAGTGGTTTGTGCCAGTGTGGTTACTTTAAGAACAGCAAGAAGGGTGAAAGCCACTTTGACCAGCCCTAACCTGGTTGTCCCAGCTCCCGCCAACCTAGCGGTTCGAAAGCATGCAAAATGCGAGTAGATAAATAGGTACCACCACGGTGGGAAGGTCACGGCGTTCCGTGTCTAGTCGCGCTGGCCACGTGACCACGGAAGATTGTCTTCAGACAAACGCTAGCTCTACGGGTTGGAAACGGAGATGAGCAGCACCCCCTAGAGTCGGACACGACTGGACAAATTGTCAAGGGGAACCTTTACCTTTACCTTTAACCTGGTTAATCACCTTTAAACTGCCTTTACTTTCACTGGGCTTGCCTTAAGCCCAAATTATAAGAGCGAAAGTGGTTTTTAAACTCAAACATAAGAAGTTCTTTATTGATTGACATGTATAATACATGATAACTTTCCCATGCCAGATCTTGCTTCCCCTGATACAAAGTAATTATTTCATACAGCCCACTCTGAAACCCAGCCTCCTTTCCTTAGGTACAATTTATCTCTTTCTCTCTCTGTCCTCTTCAGCTCTTCTTTTTATATCTCCTGCTGGCTCCTTTGGATTGGCTCGCCTTCTTTCTTCTTTTAGCCAATCTCTTTGTTTCTGTTGCTGCTGGGTAAAATGGATGAGGGTTCCATCACAGCCACGTATTCTCATGTTATTCAGCTATTGATCATCTAGATCACAATATAGGCAACATGCACAGCTTCAGGGCCCTGATGTTCCCCCAGCATATTTATATCCACCACATTAGAACTTTTACTTAAGGAAAAAAAAAAGCCTCAGAATGCCCCCCTGTGCTTTCATGAGGTTGTGGGAGGCCAATTTTGCCATATTTTGAGGGTCTCCCAGCATGTTTGTGGATCTGTACACGCTTTTAAAAAAAAATCTTGAAACTTGGCCAGTAAAGGGTGCAGGCAGCTGAAAACCGAAACAGAAAAGTATCAGTTTTGTAAGAAAAAAAAATGGAGGCAGATGGGGACTGCAGGAGTAAGTACAGTCCTTCAAGATCCAGGGATGGGAGGGTGCAGTTTCTGAACCTCTGGAGGTTGCCCACCTCAGTGCAGATCAATTCATTTGTAATCCCTTTACTCTCTGAATACATACATTGCCCCATTTTCACTCTTTTGCTTCTTTGAGATGAGAGTGTGGTTAAGTGTAGATGCTATTTCTAAAACCTGGCACCAGCACCAAAAGTGAGTTGGGTCTTAACGTCCTCTTATTGTAAAGCAGTAATGCTGAAAGAAAGTGCTCGTAGAGGGCAGTTCTTCACATTTAACAAATTATCCTGTATCTTTTGCTCGGCTTATTTGCTCTCAGTGTAATTATTCCTGATTATTAGAGGGGGAAGGACTAGGCACAGTTGTATGGTGACAAGAATGTCTGAATATATAGTAGGGGTGGGTGGGGAAAGTGTTCGTAAATGCACATATCAGTGATATATTTGCATTTTGTGTTGTAGGGAGTGGCCGGGAATCCTATGGTGAAGTCAGTACTTGATAAAACCAAACACTCAGTGGAGACGATGATCACAACCCTGGACCCTGGCATGGCTCCATATATCAGTAAGTAGTACTTGTAGATCTAGGCTTACCGTTCCCCAAATTTCTTCCTGACCCAAGATTATTTTGAACTGTTAAGTCCCATCCTGCCCAGCCAGCATGGGTACTGACAAAGATGGTGTCTTTTGATAGAGGTTGTAACTTCACATTTTAAGTGCTGGAACTGCAGTGTTGTTACTGGGAGAAGTAACATTTTGTAGGGTTTTGCCTTTATATCAATCCAGACAGCACCATTGCTACTTCTGAGGTGCATGTGAAAGACTGAATTCCACAGGAAAGTTGTAACTGCAGATAATCTGATAGTAACATTCTTCAGATACAACAGACCCTTGACTTAGTTTGCCGTTACCACCCCCTGCTCCTATGACCATTCTAATGTTATCTAATGAAATAACAAAGAAGGAGCAAGCAGGACCACGTAGAACTGTCAGAGGAAAGGAGAAGAAAACAAGGAGAGGAAGAGGATGGCCGTGGGAGGTAGATCAGAAAGAACAAACAAGATAGCAGATAAGGCTTGAGAATAATCCTAGAACAAAGTATTGTAACATTGACTCAGCTCACTTTACAAGTGTAATTGGAGAACCAGTTAAATTCAGGGATTACATTATAGTCCTAACGACATGACATACTAATACAGCTGCTGCAAGTCATGGTCCCTTTCCTTGGGAATTGTTTTTGCCAAGAGAATGACAGGGATGCCAGTTCTGCAGAAAAACGTTATGTATCTGTTTGTAAGGGTTGCCTTAATGCACCTACGTAGTACCTTCTCATCTTCAGGATCTGGGGGAGAGTTGGACATCATTGTCACCTCAACAAAAGAGGTCAAGGTGGCTGCCGTGAGAGATGCTTTCCAAGAAGTTTTCGGAATGGCCACAGTGACAGGAGAAGCTGGACAGTCCAACATAGCACCACAGCCTGTCGGCTATGCAGCAGGATTGAAAGTGAGTGTCTTTTGTTCCGAAACATTTGGAGAGAGCTTGGAAGAGTTATGTTTTTGAACAGAAATTGCCAGCATTCACAAGCTAGCATTTCTCTTCTGTTCTGGAAGTTGTGGCCCCAGAATTTTAACTTTTCCAAGGTTCGATTTGACAGAGAAAGGAGTGTCTCAAAGGATTTTGAGCGCAATGTGGCATTTTAAAAGCCATCTAAAAAGCATTTCACAGGTGAGTTCTATTGAGCAATAATGTCCAATAGAAAGGTTTTGCTAAAATTAAACTAAAACAACATCAGAAGTAACCCTTTTTATAAAAGAGCAGTGTTTGAACTTATTTACTACTGGATTGAAGAAATATTGAAAGCTACTTAAGGATAGATACATCATAACACTTGTAAAAATTTTAATCATTTTGCACGTCTCTGTACATGTCTGCTTGTAAGTAGGTTTTCTCCCAGGATCACATGTTAATGGAAATACTTTTTTTCTAGTCGTAAAAGGTTATCCCCTCGAGGCATGCAGTTTTTCCATTGCACTGTGTCTGAGAATACTGGACCTGCAAACAAAATTGTGGTATACTGCACTTGACCAGTACAAAACAAAAGCAACTCTAATTTGCCAAATGACAGCTGAAGGAAGCAGTATCAGAATAAAAGAAATTATGTGCTACCAAGTCTCAGTTCTGACTTATGGTAACCCTTTTCAAGGTTTTCCAGATGGAGAATACTCAGAAGTCGTTTACCATTCCCAAGTTCTGGGGGCATACTGGGACTGTGCAGTTGCCCAAAGCCACAGAGGCTGGCTCTACTCACAGGAGGCATGTTGGGGAATTGAACTCCCAGCTTCTGGCTCCACAACCAGAGCCCTAAACCACTGAACTATCCAGCCAGTGTGTCAGAATAACGGGCACTTTTTAATAGAATTGAAGGGGTTTTCGTTGAAAGCAGCCAGAGTTTCCTAGGTTGCCACCCCTTGCTTCAGCACTTCTGCTTGACACTTTTCCTACTGACTTCTTTTGCTTTTATTTAGGGAGCACAGGAAAGGATTGACAGTTTGCGCAGGACAGGGGTAATTCATGAGAAGCAACCTGCTGTGTCGGTTGAGAATTTCATCGCTGAGTTGCTTCCTGACAGGTGAGATGCCTCCATGTTTTGTTCAGAATAAAAGTGCCCTCTGTATTGGATCCAAAGGGTCAGCTGCAGAGCTGATACTGCATGCTGGAGATGGCAGGGAATTTTGTTTTTTCTACTGCATTTCTTTGGTGGTTTTTGCTTTGGTCACAACTGACCACACTGCCCTTGCACTCAAAAGTCTCAACTGAGTGCTAAAAGCGTGTTGCATAGCCTTATTCAGTCCATAATTATGACATAATACATCCAGAGTGTGACAAAATACTTATTTGGAGAGATACTTATTTATCTATCTATTGATTTGGCAGAATTTCCATGTAAATTTCTGAAAACTGCCAAAATCAAGGTACAAAAATAACCCCCAATAATTACATTGAAGCATGATAAAAACAAAATTAAAACTGTTAAAAAATTTGAAAAGTCAGATTAAAGAAATGTGGTCTGGACCTCTTTCCTGAGCACAAAGAATGTGAGGATTAGCTGTAGTTCTAAAGGGAAGACATTCCAGAATTGGAAGAAAACTTCCTTTTTTTGCCTGTTACTGTCACATGCTCATTTTAATAACAGGAGAAGTTTATTCCAAGACAGATAGCCTAGATCAGTTATTTATTTAGTGTGCAGATTTGCCTGGAAGCAGTCACCAAGAAGGCCTTCTCTCATGTCTTCACCAAACAGGATGGTGGGACAACAGGAAAGGCTTCTTCTCAAGAACATATGACTTCATCAGCATCATATGGAAAGGTTAAACCAACAACTCCGTGAATTGAAGTTGGAAAACAATTGGCAACAAGGACAGACCTTTCATGTGATCACGCAGGTCACATTTGTGGCCCAGTTTGCACTTTGTGATTTGAGTCCTAAGTTCACTTATATAAAAGAAGAAATAGGAATTTAGCAGAACACTGTGTCAGTTAGCAACAATTGAAGAGAAATGGAAAGCTTTGTCAAGGGAGACAAAGGCGAGTGGAAAGGAAGCTTTCAGTTTCTCAAGATCATTAAGCAGCTTCACCAAAAGATCAGCTAGCCAGCCACTTTGTTAAGTCCCAGCTATCACACATGCTGGAACGGAACCAAAATGGAGTGTTCCTAGATTAGGCATCCTTCAGTCTCGAGAGACTATGGTAATGTGCTCTGAACAGAGGACTTGGAACAGCATCTCGTGTGGCTGAGAAGGCCAATTCGGGAGTGACCATCCCTTCCACACTGAAGACAAATGCAATCTGTCCCCTGTCCAGCTCCCTGATTTTGCTGGTTTCGGGACTGCCTCTTTGCCTCGGCCTGCTGGAGAAGGGTCTCTTCAAATTGGGAGAGGCCATGCTGCAACGCCTGCCTCCAGGCTGAACGCTCAGATGTCAAGGTTTCCCATCTGTTGAGGTCCATTCCTAAGGCCTTCAGATCCCGCTTGCAGATCTCCTTGTATCGCAGCTGTGGTCTCCCTCTGGGGCGATTTCCCTGCACTAATTCTCCATACAGGAGATCTTTTGGAATCCGACCGTCAGCCATTCTCACGACATGCCCGAGCCAATGTAGATGTCGCTGTTTCAGTAATGTATACATGCTATAAATTCCAGCGTGTAGGAGTGTTCCTATCCACATTAAAAAAGTGCAGAAAACAAACAGTAGCCCCTGATAGGGACCCAAAAAAAGTGTAGGTAGGTACCAATCAGGTGCAGAGTGGTTTGTGATGGCACATGTGTCATATGGTTGCTGGGGAAAAGAGCAAACCAGACTGTTCCCAATCTGTAGCAAAGTGCCAATTTGATCATACTTGTAAGTGAGCCAAAAGCAAATCATAGTTTAAGTTGTTTAAATTAATCATAATTAATCACCACTCAGATGATATGGAAATTTGAGAAAACCTACAAAAGGGTTCCATACACCTCCACTTAGCCATGCAGGAGGAGACCACAGATGGAATGTTCTTGAGCACATTGGGCTAAACCTTGACATAGTGAGATCCATCTCTCAAACTGATGCTTTTTTTCAGATGCTTTTTTTACAGGTGCAAAAACTGAGTTTTTCTAGCATAAATCTGAAACTTGTTTCAGAAAGATTGGTTTATGGAAGTGTTTTCACTTGCTTTTCAAAACTTTCCATTGTCACATAATCCAGCTAATGAAATGGTTCCCAGCTTTGGGTAACCCAGCTGTTCTTGGATTGCAATTCCCAGAAATACTGGCCTGCAAAACTGGTGGTGAAGGCTTCTGGGAACTGCAGAACACGTGAGTTATCCAAGGTTGGGAACCACTGTACTCTAATGAATACCTAGACCTAGACTTCAGTGAGATTTGTTTAAAGTGCCCCCTCCTTCTGTTGTTCCAGGTGGTTTGACATCGGCTGCTTAATTGTAGAGGATCCTATCCATGGCATTCACCTAGAAACATTTACACAAGCCACACCGGTGCCCCTGGAATATGTACAACAGGTGAGTTTTGCCTTCTGGCAGTTGGGTGCTCAAAGACAGGGTTTTTCATAGGCTCCTTCCACTGGCATTTTTGTACTGTCATATATTGTTGGACTTCTCTCTGCTGGCTCCCTTAATTAACGCTGATGGAAGTTGCAGCACAACAGTAACTGGAGGGGCATGGGTTCCCCATCCATCCCATAGCATTTTCCAAAGAAGTAGCTGTGTTAGTCTGTCTCATGTTGGTAAAAGGAGGAAACAAAGGAAAAGAAAAGGCAAAATATTGTAGATCTTTAAAGGCTATTAGATTTATTTCAGTGTGAGCTTTTCTGGATCAAAATGCACTTTTTTGTGGATTGTGAACTCCTGTGTCTGAAGAAGTGGATTCTTTGTGGTCTCTGTGAATGGACACTAATGGGTTTTAGTGTGCTTGCACAGAGAACCTCGGAATCTTCTAGAGCTTAAACTCATGTTGTTAGGACCTCCCTCACATTGCGCTTGGCCCCGCCCACGGTACCGAGTGCCTCAGTTCCTTTTTTGCCGACACTGCAGCAGCACCTCGACTTAGGAGCTTGGATTTCCTTTGGAAATTACTTACCTTCATTGGACTTTCTGATTGGGACCTTCCTGATCAGGACCTTCCTTCATTCATCCTTTGTGAGTTAAAAAACAAACAAACACAGAACGGAGAGTTGGGAAATTTCGCCAATGGTTTTTCCCGCCCTTTTTCCCATCGGGCCTACTCTCTTTTTTTATGGCCTCTTCAGACCCCTTTAAGAGATGTGAATCCAGCCCAAATAAAATAGCACTCTTTGACGGGCATTCTAAGTGTCTTTTCTATTTGGGCGAGGCGCATCAACTTTCCTCATGCCAAGCCTGCAAAAATTTAACCAAGCCAGCCCTCAAGCTCAGGGTGCCACCATGGAAGCCTCCCAAATCCACACCTCCAAGCTCCCAGAGTCATTCTCTGACTGCCAGACCGCAACCTTCGAAGAGGCCTAAAATGGCTACGAAGTTGCAACTGTCAGCATCAATACCAAAGACAGCCTCAACTCACTCCTCAGTACCGACACTGAAGAAGAAGAAGAAATTATCGGCTACACATAAGACCAAGCAGCCTACCTACAACCGGATAAGGTTGTACCATCGGCTCCGACTGCAGATCGTCCTCGACAGGAGGCGGTAAGCCTCCATCTCTTATCCGGGGATGAGGATGTCGCTCTCCCCCTGCCTGACACCGTGCCCTCCCTGCAATTCAGTCATTCTCCTGACTGGGGGAATACCTCGGCTGACATTACCGCAGTGGCACAATCTCCACCCATCTCAGGCCATACTTTGATGTCGGCACAGGAATCAGTCCAAGAGGATCTTCCTAGGAAAAAGACACAAAAGACTCATCATATCAAGCCTTCAAGAGAGACTGAAGGTTATCGATACCGTGTCACACATCGCAAGACTATAAATCCTGAGTTGCAGTATTGACATTGTAGCTTTAAAAGGGTGTGTCTGTATGATGACCCTGTGTACTGTGAGCCCGAAAGCTATGAGCCTGACCTCTATTACTACCCGAGGTCGTACGAGTTAGACCCACGATACCAGCGCCGCCGATATTACCAAGTCTACCATCCTGAGTCGCCTTCTCCGTCACCCTCACCCCCTCAATACCGGACACAAGCTGACTGATACCTGTCTTCTGAGGATGACCTACAAGCCATACCACCGCCTCCACATCGATACCAGAAGAGACCCCCACCAGCAGATCAGGAGATTGCTCATACTCAGGCGAAACGTCCACATCAAGTGACATCGATACCGATCCGACCACCCCGAACCCATATGTTATCACAGGTTCAATCCTCGGCTTTACAAATTACATACCACGGACAGTCACCACTGGAACCGATTCCTCAGCACAAATATAAGAAAACAAAAGGGAAAGAACATTCACTGACACATGTAGAACCATCTGATCGACCTTCAGTTTCGACAGGAGCTGTCACCAGACCAGATTCCGATCTCCTTTGACACGAACACCGGCGACTCTGATGTTGAAACCGTGGGAAACTCTCCTTCGAACATTCCCACTCCAGACTCCGACATCGCGGAGAACCATCGTCCATTACCTTCAGAGGACTTTACATCCTATTCACAGCTAATACTCTAAATTCTAAAAGTAATGGATCTGGCAGTTGACCAACTTGTGTCGGAAGAGGTGGGCAAGGTCTATGAAGACATCAACCAGGATCAGAATCCACCGCTTCGCTTGGGCTTTATTTCATCTCTCCTTAAACTTATTGAGTCCTGGAACAAGCCATCTTCGACCCCACAGATCCCCAGAAGGGTCAAAAATTTATACAAGACTCACGGCGACAACACTACTTTCCTCTTTAAGCATCCACTGCCTAACTCTTTTATAGCGGATGCTACCCAGAGCCCAGGTCTACTCACTTGCTTCTTTTATTCTGAGAGTAGCTACTTACATCGCTGCCATGGGTGCATATCACCGTTACCTGTGGAATAAGGCACTGCCTGCTCTTCAAGCAGCCCCAGAAGACCTATGGGCCTGTGGCCTCTCTTGTCATCAGGAGGCCATGGCTCTTGCACGTCAAGAGAGGATCGCAGCACGCCATGTGGTAGATGCTTCTTCTAAGCAGATGGCTACAGCCGTTACATTGCATCGCCATGCATGGCTTAGATCTGCTGGAATATCCGATGACGCTCGATCCAGAATAGAGGACTTACCTTTTGACGGTCTCGGGCTCTTTGATGAGAAGACCGGTGAGGTTCTGGATGACCTGTTGAAGTTATGAAAGACCATATAACTTACAACAACACCGACCACGTAACACCTGGCACCGCCCCTATACCTTCCAGCAGTATAGGCCTCCGCTGGACCGCCAACGACCTCAAGCGTCCAACATGCCCTCTGTCTCCTTCTGTCAGTACACCATGAGGCAGCGCCCACGACAGTCCATCTGCCGACGTGACAAGAAAGCAAGACAGAATCTTTGACTTTGTCCACACATCAATACCATACAATTACATGACTCAGCTAGCCCCATTTTTCTGTACCTGGCAACACATTACCTCAGACGCCTGGCTCCTTACCATCATTGCCAAGGGCTATGTCATAGAATTCGACACCATCCCACCAACTGGGATCTTCAAAACTACGAATCCCTCTCCCACATTGGAGGAGAAGATATGCTCCCTACTACAGAAGGATGCCATCTCAAGAGTACATCACGCAGACGTTGCCCTCGGGTTCTATTCCCGATACTTTGCAGTCCCTTTGAAGACTGTTTTCCTTGTTGCGATCACCTCAGCTCGTAGAGCCAGTGAACTTTCTGCTCTTCATGTTGATCCACCTTTTCTCCAGTTTCACCCTGACAAAGTCACCTCACATTCCTACCTAAGGTGGTTTCCAATTTTCACCAGAAGCAGCCAATTGTCTTGCCTACGTTCTTCCCTTCACCTACGTCTGAACTGGAATGCTCCTTGCATTCTTTAGATGTCAGATGTGCCCTGGCTTATTATGTTTCACGTTCCGCCTCTTTTCGTAAATCCAAACAGCTTTTCATCAGCTGTCATGGTCAATCCAGAGGTTCCTCAGTCACCTCTCAGACAATCTCCAAATGGATTATATCCACGATTCGTCTGGCGTACACACTTGGCCGAACACCCTTACCACATTCTGTAAGGGCTCACTCGACCAGAGCCATGGCAACATCTACGGCATTTCTTAGAGGTGTTGATCTGACTGACATTTGCAAAGCCACCACTTGGGCTATGCCATCTACTTTTGCAACCCACTATCCGCTGGATGTCTGTGCCAAGGCTGATGCCTCTTTTGGGCGCACTGTCCTAGCTTCTGCTTTATCGTGATGTCCCACCTCCTAGTAAGTCAGCTTGTTAGTCACCCATTAGTGTGCATTCACAGAAGAAGAAAGAGAGGTTACTTACCTGTAACTCTGGTTCTTCAAGTGGTCATCTGTAAATTCACACTTCCCTCCCATCCTCCCCTCTGTCCGTCACATATGCTTCTTGCATGCTGGGCAGTGGCGGGCTGTTCTTCGGAACTGAGGCACTCGGTGCAGTGGGCGGGGCCAAGCGCGATGTGAGGGAGGTCCTAACAGCTGTTTAAGTTCTAGAAGATTCCGAGGTTCTCTGCACAAGCGCACTAAAACCCATTAGTGTGAATTCACAGATGACCACTCGAAGAACCAGAGTTACAGGTAAGTAACCTCTCTTTTCAATACATAAAAGCTCACACTGAAATAAATCTGTTACCCTTTAAAGCATGCAATATTTTGGTCCCCCCCCCCCGCTTTATTTTTCCCAGTGCCCATTCCACAGAAACCTGAGTGTTGTTGAATATTAATAATTTTGGCTGCAGAGTCAAATGCACACAGATTTGTTTCAAATCAGCAGTCCATAGCCCAAGCATTACAGGTGTTGCCAAGGAAGAACTAACGGTCAGGCTCATTTTTACCATCTACGTTTTCTCCACCTATGCATTCAAACATCTTTTATGAATTATTTCACAGGCTCAAAGTCTGACTCCTCAAGATTACAACCTCAGATGGTCGGGGTTGCTGGTGACGGTTGGTGAAGTGATAGAGAAGAATTTGCCGCATGTCAGCCGAACAGATTGGCATGTGGCGTTCACAGGCATGTCTCGCCAGCAGATGATCTTCAGTGCCGCCAAAGCCATTGCAGGAATGTACAAGCAACATTTACCTACAAGGACCACTTAAGAAGATACTGGCACTTAACCCCTAAGGGGACTCATTTTTTAAAGACCGAGGTTGAAAGGAAACAATAGCTATCTTCAGATCTTTCACTGAAGATGCACCTCATTCTTTGTAACTTACCTATAAACTGTAGTTTTGTTAGTTTTGAAAAGTGAAGGTATTCTTTGGGTAATGGAAATTAACAAATTCTTAATGCATCCATGTAGCCAAATAACTTTAAGGATTATAAGAAGAATCCATGGCCATATTTATAGCAGGTCAGAAAGCATCAACATATCTTTGGAGTGCTGTTTTCATGTCCAGATCGCTGTGGAGTCACCTAATTTGATTTCATGGGTGCACCAGTGTGCAATTCTTGCTGGAGTAATTCTTTCTCCTAAAAGTTAAGAAAACAATGTCAGAATAGGTGACCTTTCAGTGCTGCATATTCACAGGCCTGCAAGGTGAGATGTGTGCAGCTGTAAATGGACCTGGCTGGCCTTCTAAAGTAAGAGCTGCTTTTTAAAGTTATTTTTTGCAGGCACCCACCTTAATACCAGTGGATAAAGATACCTACAGATATAAATTAAAACAGTCTTACAACTATCTTACTTTATAACTGAGAAAATTCCTGGAAAGCTTTCTAGTTTTGCAGTAAAATTGCAGACACACATCTGCACACCATCAAAAACATATAAGGTTTATACTAAATAGTATATGTACTAAATAGTTCAAAAGGAAGGGCTAAAAGGCAGAATTAAAATGGGGAATCTACATCTCTGAATTCCAAGCATAAGAAGGATTACCCATCTGTTTTTCTGTAACATCATTGGAGGGTACTTCCTGCAGGACCTGGTAGGAAACCAGTGTGATTTAGATTATGCAAGTACATGATAGTCTGTACATGAAAACACTCAGCGGTGTAGTAGGATAAGCAACTGGATTTTTATCTAATAAAAAGAGTAGGCCACACGATGCCACCTGGCCATTTTGCTGAGGCCTTCTGCAGGATCACCACTACTGCCAGACATACCTTACTCCTGCTGGAAAAAATATACCGTGCAGGGAGGTGGTGTCTTCTTTTCCAGCAGACTCACCTTACTCTGCAGGCTGCCTGCAGACTGAATGGACTTCTGCCAGCTTCTCTGGGGATTATAGGAGTTAAAGTTCAACCAAATCTACGTGTACTACCAAGTACTCCATTGTAAGGACTGCCCCCTTACCTTGTTCCCAGACAGTCTCTCTATTCATATTTATAAATGCAAAGTGTATTTTGATAACTTTTAAGGGGAGGAAAGCCCATCTCTCTCTCTCTCTGCCTTACATGCAAATATCTCAATTCATATTATTCAGTCTTTTGTAAATGATTTCAATAGACACTTCAATGGAAATTACCTGGCTAGCCAGTTGCTTATGTTTCTGTCTAGTGAAAAATATGTACTTTCTCCAAATAATATATTTTGCCATTCTTGGCTTATCTTGTATATTGGCATTAAATGGATCCTTCTTCTCTTAGAACCGTAAGCTTTTTCCCCCTTGAACATGTATAAGATTGAAATCATGAAATGTGCCCAGCAGAATCCAGTTGGTTGTAGATTTTAAAGTGCTAATCCTCTGATCAAAAGTAGTCTTGATGAGGGAGGGCAGGCACCTCCTGCAGGAGCCCACACTATATCTGCAGCTGAGTGGGTTGGAAGAGTCCTTGAGCCTGTCATATCCAAACCCTCTTTCTTCCACTGCCATGTGTCTGCCCTCTCCAAAGGTGGAAAAGTATGCCTCCTATGAGGGATCGTTTTTAAATATGCTGCTTTCCAGAAGGATTCATCTATAAACCTCTGGGCAGTGCTCCCTTTCTGTAATCTCGGGAGGGAAAAGGATGGCAGTGAACCCTGTTTTGTTTATTGTCTGCTGCATGTTCGGGGTGTACTTTGGGAAGAGGCAGATGGAGAAGAAATTAATCTTTCCTAGTGAATATAGACACAAACCAAAGAAATCCATTCTTCTGCCCTCTATGCCCAGTTTCCCCCCAGAAAATTATACACGAGGAGGCCTCTATAAAAGCATGTGATGGTTCACATTTATCAGTGTATAAGACAGGTAGGGGCCCTGCCAAATTGGACTGCAATTCCCATCGTATCTTCCCATTGACCAAGCTATCTGTGGCCGACATCAGGCTGGGCCTGGCCTATTCTTAAGACTTGATGATTAACACAACCCCTTCATTGATTTAATCAATTGCAATGGTAGCTTCCCACATCTGTGAAACTGTTTTTTTTGTTTAAGCATTTGACCCTGCAATTTCCCACAAGTGATTGCATGACAATTTCTGTGTAACTGAAACTTGGTCAGGTGGTCAGTCACTCAGGGAAAGCTTGTCTGCTTGCAGGACAGCAAAAATGGTGCAGCCTGCCCTCATAATTTTTTTTTATCACTAGAGATTTGTTTCTGACAAATTCCCACTTTTAAAATTAAAAAGCCATGTTTATTAAATTTATTGTCATTGTAAGTATATACATAGTATACACATACAACGAAATTCACACAGACACCCAGAGACCAGACCCACATGCACACACATAAAAAATCCCCAAACACTCCCCACCCACTAAAAAATCCCTCACTAAGAACACAAATATCTGCACCGCAGGCTAAGTAACACTGTCCACCTGTTCACTGCTGATGGTCTTTAAGTTCATTATTAAGTGCAATTATAGCTCTGGGATAAAAACTATTCAGAAAACGTGTGGTCCGAGTCTTAATTATTCTGTATCTTCTGCCAGACGGCAACAGTTCAAAGAAGTTGTGAGCAGGATGGGAAAAGTCTATCCTCTCTCTTCTCCCTCCCCACAAAACAAATTAAAACAAAACAACAATAAACCAAGCAAAAAAGAGGGGGGGGCAGGAATGGTATAAAAACTAACGGGGTGAAGAAAGAAAAAGAAAAAAAAGGGGGGAAGGGAAGGAAAACACCCAAAGGGGCAGGGGGAGGGAGAGGGGGAAACTTCAAGCATCAGATGGTTCCTCTCAACTCAGAAATCTTCTCTCTTGCATTTCTACTTCTTGAACTCCTACTTGCTTGCATGTTGGTCATCTTGAACTTCTTGCCAAAGGCCCCAAGCAACTAACAAGTCCCTGCCTTCTTCAAAGGAAGAGATTCTGTAGAGGACTCAAACATTCCATATTTTTAAAAAAACTGGATGACCCCAGTTATATCTTAGTCCATTCTTGATTAAAATTGATGTAATGGGTTTCGTAGTTTTTCTCCACTGGATTGATTAATTGCTTAAATCCTGATCAATATGGAGTTTGAGCTGTAAACTAATAGTTACGGTTTTACTTTGGTGACCTTAAGAAATTGCTCTTTTTTGACATAATGGAAAAAACTTAATTTTTCACTCTTTCTTCCTTTCTTCCAATGTTCCTTCCTTCCTTCCTTCCTTCCTTCATTTCTCACTTTCTTCTTCCATCCGTCCGCTTTTTCTTTCAATCTTTCTTTCTTTCTTGTTTTCTATCTTCCTTCCTTCCTTCCTTCCTTCCTTCCTTCCTTCCTTCCTTCCTTCCTTCCTTCCTTCCTTCCTTCCTTCCTTCCTTCCTTCTTTCCTTTCCTTCTTTGTTCCATACGTACGCTCTTTCTTTCTTTCTTTCTTTCTTTCTTTCATTATTCCACTCTTTCTTGCCTTATTCCTTTGTTCCTTTCTTTCTTTGTTCCATACGTATGCTCTTTCTTTCTTTTCTTTCTTTCTTCTTTCTCTTATTTCTTTCTTCCTTTCTTCCTTCCTTCCATCCATCCACTCTTCCTTCCTTTCTTTCTTTCTTTCATTCTATCTTCTTTCTATCTTTCTTTCCTTATTCCTTCTTTCCTTTCTTTCTTTGTTCCATACATACACTCTTCTTCTTTCTTTCTTTCTTTCTTTCTTTCTTTCTTTCTTTCTTTCTTTCTTTTTTTCTTTCTTTCTTTCATCCACCCACACTTTCTTTCATTCATTCTTGCATCCACCCACTGTTAATTTATTTATTTCATTCTTTCTTTCCTGCATCCATCCACTCTTTCTTTCTTTATACAGAAAGGTCTTAATAAATCCTCAGAGGGGAGGGGAAAATGTTCACAAACAACTGGTGATCCCTTTTAAATACAGGGAAAGGATTATGGAGAAAGGACATAAAGACACCTTTGCTGCTCATTTGGGAATCACACGCACAAAGCAGAGAATAGCTCAGAATTTCTACTGGCCAGGAATGGGGAAGCAAATAAAATCATACTGTCAAAGCTGTGATGTATGTCAAAGGCAGGGTACGGGCAATGATAAAACAAAAGCTAAGCTGTGCCCTCTACCATAATATCTACCCCCATTTCAATGCATTGGCATGGACATTGTGGGACCCTTGCCTAAAGTAACCAGAAGGGGAAAACAGATTCATATTAAGTATAATAGATTATGCACTAGATATCCAGAAGTGGTCCCATTATGAAATATAGAGACAGAAACTATAGCAAATGCCTTCGTGAATTATATGCGTTGCATGGGCTTTGCTTCTGAAATTGTCACAGATTTGGGAACATCTTTTACATCCAGATTAATGAAAAGGCTGTGGCAACTTTGTGGCATAAATCATATAACATCATCCCCATATCATCCTCAGACAAACAGTTTGGTGGAGAAATTTAATGGAACCCTAATGCGAATGATCAGGGCTTATACAGCAGCTAATCCCAATGATTGGGATCAGAGATTACAACCCTTATTATACGCGTATAGGTCTGTACCCCAGGAAAGCACTGGATTCAGTCCTTTTGAATTGTTATTTGGGAGAAAAGTGCAGGGACCCCTTGATTTACTAAGACAAAATTGGGAAGAACAGAGGGAACAAGATCCTGAAACAGTGATCCAGTACCTAGATACCTGATGAACTCCTTGCAAAACCTGGAGGTAACAGCTGGGAGGAAAGAAGAAAAGAACCCAGAGATTACCACAAAAACAATCAGAATACTGGAGGCCGTTTTGGAAAGCAAACCCTCAGAGCAGAATCAACAGAAGAACAAAAGCTTTGAAGGGAAGGGAGACAAGCCCCCATAATTTTGAACAAAGAGCCCCTAAAACATGCTATGGGTGTGGAGAAAAAGGGCATTTCATTTCCCAATGTCAAACCTTAAAGAATAAAGAGGTTCAACAGAAAGGAGGGGGAAATTTACCCAGGAAAGTGTACTATGTACAACAGCAGAAAAAGACAGCTGAGGCAATTGAAAATGGTGCTGAAACAGAGACAGCAGAGGGCCAGGAAAAACAGCTGCCATAAGCCAACATTGTCCAATGCTTTTATATAGAAAGCAACCAAGAACTGCTTCGGTGTTCTGGTGAAAACATTTATATAAATGATACAAAATATCTAGCGTTGAGAGACTCCTGCTCTCAGGTGACTTTGTGTCATCCTGATATTATCCCTCAGAAAAATATAGTGAGAAATGAATTTTTGTTTAGTCGTTAAGTCCGTGTCTGACTCTTCGTGACCCCATGGACCAGAGCACGCCAGGCCCTCCTGTCTTCCACTGCCTCCCGGAGTTGGGTCAAATTCATGTTGGTCGCTTAGATGACACTGTCCAACCATCTCGTCCTCTGTCATCCCCTTCTCCTCTTGCTTCACACTTTCCCAACATCAGGGTCTTTTCCAGGGAGTCTTCTCTTCTCATGAGATGGCCAAAGTATTGAAGCCTCAGCTTCAGAATCTGTCCTTCCAGTGAGCACTCAGGGTTGATTTCCTTCAAAATGGATAGGTTTGTTCTCTTTGCAGTCCAGGGGACTCTCAAGAGTCTCCTCCAGCACCACAGTTCAAAAGCATCAATTCTTCAGCGGTCAGCCTTCTTTATGGTCTTTATGGTATTCATTTCTTTATGGAGAAATGAATACATAGCCATAAAAGGGATAGGGACTGAATTGATTACACTACCCATGGCTCAAATACCAATGAAATCTCAAAGGTGGAATGGAATGTGGAAGCAGCCCTCACGAATCAAATTCCTGCTCCATGCCTGATTGGGTTAAATCTATCTGAGCATGTAAAGAGTGTTTTTAATAACTACTCGCTCCCAGATAGAAAAAAGAGAAAAACCTGAAGAGAAATGTGAGATCCCTAATGAAATTATAGGAGGAGATGAAGCCAATGAAACAGCTTGAGGTGGTAGTTATAAGGAATCCTCATGAAAATGCTTTTAGACAAGAGCAAAGACAGGATTCTATGTTACAACAGTGCTTTGAGTCAGCCAGAGAAGGAACACTAACCCATGAAAGCCCTGAAGGGTTTCTGTGTGGAGAAAGACCTGTTATACAGAAAGGTCTTAATAAATCCTCAGAGGGGAGGGGAAAAACGTTCACAAACAACTGGTGATCCCGTTAAATACAGGGAAAGGATTATGGAGAAAGGACATAAAGACACCTTTGCTGCTCATTTGGGAATCACACGCACAAAGCAGAGAATAGCTCAGAATTTCTACTGGCCAGGAATGGGGAAGCAAATAAAATCATACTGTCAAAGCTGTGATGTATGTCAAAGGCAGGGTGCGGGCAATGATAAAACAAAAGCTAAGCTGTGCCCTCTACCAATAATATCTACCCCATTTCAATGCATTGGCATGGACATTGTGGGACCCTTGCCTAAAGTAACCAGAAGGGGAACATCATTTACATCCAAATTAATGAAAACGCTGTGGCAACTTTGTGGCATAAATCATATAACATCATCCCCATATCATCCACAAACAAATGGTTTGGTGGAGAAATTTAATGGAACCCTAATGCGAATGATCAGGGCTTATACAGCAGCAAATCCCAATGATTGGGATCAGAGATTACAACCCTTATTATACGCGTATAGGTCTGTACCCCAGGAAAGCACTGGATTCAGTCCTTTTGAATTGTTATTTGGGAGAAAAGTGCAGGGACCCCTTGATTTACTAAGACAAAATTGGGAACAACCGAGGGAACAAGATCCTGAAACAGTGATCCAGTACCTAGATACCCTGATGAACTCCTTGCAGCAATCTCTGGAAGTTAGCATCAGAAAACTTGCAGAGACAGCAAGGCAAGCAGAAACTATGGTATGACAAAAAGGCCAGAGAAAGATCATTCAGTCCTGGAGATGAAGTCCTGATGTTAAAACCTATTAAAGGGAACAAACTGCAATTAAACTGGGCAGGTCCTTATAGAGTAATCTCCAAGATGAGTGAGGTGAATTACATAATTCAGGAGGAAGGGGAGGAAGGTCGAAGAGTAGTACATGTCAACATGATTAAACCGTACTATAGAAAAGAAAATAGTGTCCTATATACCATAAAAGAAGTGCCCAGAGGAAAATATGAATTGCAATACTGGGAAGGAAGGGGTGCACCCTATTATAACTTTGAGAGAGTAGTAATTAGCTTTACTCGGGTAATAGAACAGA